>OX422222.1:406199840-408599840 GCA_949130495.1 Sambucus nigra
AAGTACATCGTTACTAAATAACTAAGGGTGTGTTTGATTGACCATATTTTCCATGGAAAACAAAAATTTTCTATGTATTTTCCATTTTTTATGGTGTTTGATTACAAAATTTTTCAAAGAACTATTTTCCAAAAAAACAACTCACGTGACCCATTTTCCCTTAAAATGCTGGAAACCAATTCCCCACTAACCCCTAAGAATTCGATTCTAGTTAAAATTTTACACGATCTTTTCCACCCAACTGATCGTGCTTATCTATTCTCCTCTACTTATAACCTGATCTCCATTATCCATTTGAGAAAGTAACCCTCTCTCTCTCTCTCTCTCTCTCACTTCCGTTCTTGTTTGGCGTACAATCAAGTCTCTGGTTTTAAGTGCTGGGCTCCAACTTTGCCATTCATCTCTGTTTGAAGGTATGTTACTCTCTCCCTCTCAGTGCAAAAGCCATAGAATATCATGAAAGAAAATTAATCCCCATACTATTCTCTGTGTTTATATATTTCCCATTCTTGTGTGTGTTAAATCTGACCTGTCTCCAGCTTTTTTTTTAGCTTTTGATATCATAAGAACACAAGTGTTTCCCATTCTTGTGTGTTGACTCTCACCGTCCTCCTATTTTTTTTTGTTTCTTCAGTTCTCATGTTTTCTTTAGATTTGTCAATAGATAAGTTCCCCTGAATTGAAAAAAAAAATTATGGTAATATTGTTACCTTGTAAACCATGCCAAAACCACCCTCTCCGAGTTTATTTGCTGTAGAGGAGTTGTTGATGTCAGAAGCCATGATCTTTTCTTGTTGAGTGGTTACCAAATCAATTCCGGCAATTAAAGGAGAGGGTAGTTGTATGGCCTAAAATTAAAGCATTTTTCTGGTGGGACACAGATAGAGTTTTATGTATGTATGACAACTTGGGGTGAGAAGTGATTTGAGTCTTTGTGCAGAGCTTTGATACCAATTCTTTTGAATTTCCCAACCAATGTGTGGTTATCCCTTCAAACACTCGGGCTCTGTTAAGAATAGTCAATATGTAGTCACTTTTTTTTTTGTATCCCACTCAATTATGTATATATATATTTGTATCCCACTCAATTCTGTATGTTAAAAAAAAAAAAGAAACTCATGATTAAACTGACATGTATTTGACACATCACCGGCTATTTTTTTAAAAATAGATCAAAATATGTCAGTTTTTTGTGTTTGCGTTAGGTAAAAATAAAATTTCATATTGTGATGTGTCGGGTTGCATTTTAATTATTTTGGGGTAAAAAATGGGCGCCTAAAAAATTAAACTTATTTTAAAAATTGATATTTTTAATATACATAAATAAAATTTGGACCCCTAAAATATACATATATATGTGTATACTCTAAAATGGGCCATGTGTCCGTGCCCATTTACCTAACACGACCCAAATAAATGTGACACGATACTAAATCTTATTTTTTTATACTAACATAAACATGATCTAATTAAAATGCAACACGATACATCACAATACAAAATTTTATTTTTACTTAATATGCAAACACGAAAAACGGACATATTTTGATCAATTTTTAAAAAATAGTCGATGATGTATCAAATACATTTATGTTTTTAGCACTTTAAAAACTGACATATTTTTATCCATTTTTAAAAAATAGCAAAAAAAGAGCATTTTTTGGTCCAATTAAAACACGACACAACTCAAATAAAGAACAACATGCAATCTTATTTTTTTACTTAATATACGAATATAATTCAAATAAAAGTAACATGACACGAAATCTTTTTTTTTACAAAATACAAACACGGCTTAATTAAAATACGACACAAGCCATATATATTAATTGGGTCATGTCATATCGCGTTTTATATGTCGTGTCGTGTTTCAACTAGATCGATTTTTTGTTTAGCAAAAAAAAAAGATTTCGCATCCTGTTTCTTTTATTTGCGTCGTGTACGTATTAGGTAAAATAATTATGATTTCGTATTGTGTCGTTTTTTAATTAGGTTGTGTTCGTATTTATAGTTGCTTAATTCTTGTTCGTGAATAAAATGTTGCTTTTTTTTTTTACATTTTGTACTTTTGATTTCTACTTTTATGCAATAAAATATTAAAAAAAATTAGTAAAAGCAGGAGAAACATGACTTGAAATTGAGGGAAGGAGATGATCACTTTTGAGGAAGTTAGTCAACCCACTTCTCAATCAGTTCCAGGTAATGCAAAAAAAGGGCAAGTTCGCTGGACCGATGAAATGGATGAGCAGTTGGTAAACACACTCATTGAACAAGTGCTAGCTGGGACAAAACGGGCAGACAATGGATTCACAGCAACTCAGATTTTGAAGGTGGCTGAGCGCGTATATTCTGTATGTGGCGTGGCGGTTGTTGAGAAGAACGTAAGAGGACGTTTGAAGACTTTGAAAAAAGATTATACGGATCTCCGTGAGCTATTCAAGGTTAGCGGTTTTGGGTGGGATGCTAAAACTGGACGAATCACAGCGGATCCTAATGTTTGGGAATAGTACATTAAGGTAGCACCAAATTTTTTTTATTAGCTTTAACAATTATTTATTTATTTATATTTTTTAGTTTAATGAAATTTGGTTATTTATTAATTTTATATATTTTTTATTTAGGATAAACCTGATGCAGCGAAGTTAAAGGGGAAGGTGTGTCTTCACTACCAGGATTTGGGTATCATTTTTGGTGATGACATTGCAACGGGTGATCGAGCCGTATCGGGAAATGACTTTCCCCCAATGAATGAAAATGATGCTAGTGAAAATATTGAGGTGAACTTAGACAATGAAAATGAGGCAGATGAGAATGTTACTACTGAGGCAAGTCCTTCAATCACGTCCAAACAAACCTTGCAAGGAACAAACTCAAAAGTTCGACGTAAACGTCGGCAACCTGTGGACGATGCTTCTGCTGCCTTATCTGTTATTGCTGATTCATCAAAAAAAATTGCAGTTGCTTTAGAAATGCAAGCTGTTGCATTTGAAAAGCAAGCAACGCAAACTCACGTCAATTGGAAAGTTATCTTGGACAAGCTCAAGGCCATGCACATAGAGAAAACTGATATAATGCAACTCATGAAAGTTTTTGAGCAAGACAAAGAATTGGGTCGGATATTCATTGACTTAGATGATGACGAGTTTGCACGTTCTTGGATTGTTGACAAGCTTGGATAGGAGTCGACAAATTGGCAACGTATTTTGATAGTTTTAAGACTTCTTTATTTTGTTGGGTTAATTATTTGTAGTTTTTTAGACATTCTAGTTTTTGTTGGTTATGAAGGAACGTTTAAGCATTTTAATATTGGAGTTTATATTTTTATTATTTCAGTGACATTTTTTTTGGGTTCCAACTGTTGAAAGTTGAACGATATTTATTTATTAAGTTTTAAATTTGATAGTTTTAAAAAAAACTTTTACATATATATAATTGTCATAAGCCTCTTATTTTCTACTTGGAAAATAATGCTAATCAAACAACAAAAGTAGGAAAATATTTAATTTTCCAATAGGAAAATAAAAGTAATCAAACACACCCTAAAATAGTTTTCCATGGAAAATAATTCCGTAAAATAATTTTCCATGGAAATCAATTCTTTTCAATTCATTTTCCAACTTTGCAATCAAACGCACCCTAACTGAAATTAAATTACATGTTTCTAGTTAACTGCCTATGTTTCTAGTTAACTGCCTGACATACGATCCCTTTTGAAAAGAAGCCTTGTCCCCCAAGCTCAATCATCAAAACCTGGAATTATAGCCGCCATTTAACTGTATGATGATATTCTAAACCATTGAACTTTTTTTTATAAGTACCATTATATTAACAAAAGGCCCACAATGGGGCAGAACCCGTATTCGGGAAGTATACCAAAACACCCACCATATAGCTAAAAACTCTACAAAAAGAATACCAGCTTATTGGTAACTCCCTTTAGACCAAAAAAATAACAAAGTCAACATATGAGATTTGACTTTATCTATAGACGACTTAACATCTTCAAAGCATCTAGCATTGCGCCCTTTCCGCACCGTCCACATGAGGCAATACGGAGTTGTATCCCACTCTCTCCTCTTCGACTTCTTCACCTTGCTCTCCTTCCAACACCACATTAACTCGACCACTAATCGTGGCATAACCTATGAAACACCAAATATATTCAACAACAACTCCCATAAACATTTCACCCAAGGGCAAGGGCAATGAATCATTAGATCTTCCACTGCTCCCTAGCACAAGCAGCACCAATTCACTAAGCACCTCCTCCTCCGAATCAAATTGTCAATCGTAAGAATCGCCCACAAAGACAGCTATCCTTGGAGGGACGCTAGTAGCCTCCAAGGAAATTAGTCCGCGCAATCCCCTTTGAGAATACAATAGTAAGACCTCACCGAGAATTGCCCCCTCCCCTCACCCGTCCACCACAATCTATCTACACCCCTTTTCGGAAGCCCCACCTCCTCAAGAGATTACAAAAACTCCACCAGATCCTCCACTTCCCAATCATGGAAAGATCTCCAAAACGATGGTGCCCACACTCTCCCCATCCCACATAAATTTGCCACAGTAGCCTCGTCATCCACTGTCACCCAGAACAAACTCGGAAATCGACTCATCAATTGACTCCTACCCCTTCCATATATCCTTCCAAAACCTCACCCTCGAGCCATCTCCCAGTCGGAACTGGACCACTTGATTAAATTTACCCCAACCACCCCCAACTTGTTTCCATAATCCCACACCAAACGGCAACACACTTTGCCTAACAGCAAAACCCAACTCCTCCTCTCCAAACTTCGCTCTCACCACCTTCTTCCATAGTCTCTCCTCACCTATCACGTATCTCCACAACCATTTACCCAGTAATGCCTTGTTAAAACATGCAAAGTCTTTAACTCCCGCACCCCCAATTGACAAAGGCCTACACACTTCATCCCAACGCACCAATTTATACTTAAAAACCTCCTCGCTCCCTCTCCAAAGGAATCTCGCATATACTTCTCCAATATCTTCCTACCAAAGCTGTCAAGAGAAGAATCGATAGGAGATAGGAAGGCAAACTAGACAACGTACTCTTAATCCGAGTAAGACATCCTGCTTTCGACAAATTGACCCCTATCCACCCCGCCAACCTCCTCTCCACCCTTTTGATGACAGGATTCCAAGTTAATGTTGCTTTGTGAGCCGCTCCAAGCGACATCCCAAGATATGTAGATGACAACTCCCCTACCATACATCCCAGACACTCCGTCAATCCACCGACATTAACTATACCCCCTACTGGAATCAACTCGATATTTTGGATATTAATCCTCAAAACCGACAACGTCTCAAAGCACACCAAGACCATCCTCAAAGCTCTCAACTGCCCATCCTCTGGCTCGCAAAACAGCTATGTATCATTTGCGAACAACAAATGACTCACCATCACTTGATGATGCATGTCCTCCCTCCTCATCCCTACCCCAAACCCTTCCAACCTCGAGCAGGGGTTGAGTTATGCCTTCGATAGCAACTTGAGGGCCTTCACTGGTGCTATGAGGCTCTGTCTACAAGGCTTAGCCTTAAGTAAACCATGTCACCCACTTCAAAAATTCTCTCATCTTTTCGTATATGCATATATCTCCATTCACTCTTGTGCCTGATTCATTCTTTCTCTCAGTAGCTAAATCATCAACTTTTTGGTCTTAAAGGAACTGTTTGACATTTGGACTGGCTAAAAGGAGGGGATAGCCATAAAGTGCTTCAAAGGGGTAAGGTTAATAGTTGTGTAAAAAGTGGTGTTGTACCACCATTCTGTTAATGGCAGCCACATTGTCCGTTTAGTGGGCCTATTAAATGTCATACACCTCAAATAATTTTCGATGCATTGGTTAACTCTCTCTATTTGGCCAATCAGGGGATGGTCAGCAGTGGAATGTGCCAAGTGAGTTTCAAGCAATTTGAACGAAATCTTCCAAAATGAATGAAGGAAAATGGAGTCCCTATCAAAGACTATGGTAGTGGGATGGCCATGTAATTTATCGATTTGGTCAAAAATAGTTGAGCTACATTTTGGGCATTTATAAGGGTGGGTGGGTAGGTGAGGGCTAGGAAAAGACTATATGTCAACCTACTAATTACCACTAAGATATAATTCTACCACTAGGATAGAATTCTTGCCACTAGAATTTGGGAGACCTTCAATGAAATCCATGGATATATCAGTCCCAAATGGGAGGAGCGGGACTGGCAAAGGCTGAAGAAGACCCAAGTAAGGCACATGTTCACTTTTTTTTGAAAAATATTACATGCACAAACTTAATAACTATTTACTGGAGATTTGGCCAAAAGAAGAATTGTTCAATCCTCTTAATGGTTACTTTTTGTCCAGAATGACCTCCACTTCCTGAAGAGTGCAACTCTTTCATACTTTTTTTATCTCAATTCACCTTGATCGCCTATGTATAACCTTCCCTCATACCATAGGATCCACTGAGTGCAATTGTAACCTATTGTACTCCCAGTATTTCCAGCTATTTGTAACATTACTTATTGAGCCAGTTCATCACCTTCCAAACTCTTTTAGATCTCCATGATCTGACTGTAAAGAAGAGAGGTTGTAGCAAGAACCATCTTCATAAGGGCCCTGGACAGTGCGTCAACCATTATATCTCTAGCTGAAGAAGTGTTCTTTTATAATACCAAAGGTTTCCTTTTGGGGGTATATAGTCTCAAGAGAAGGAGTATGTGCTGACAGCAATAAGATTAAGGTTATCCGGGCTTGGCCTATGCCGACCACTTCCTCCCAAATCCGCAGTTTTCATGCATTGGCTAGTTTTTATGGACACTTCTTTGGGGGGTTCAGTCTTATGACGACTCCTATTACTGAGCTGATGCGCGCGTCCGTGACTGATTTTGCTTGGACTGATGAGGCTGAGACAGCATTCTAACTCATCAAGCCCGGGATGACGTCAGCTCTCATTCTAGTTGTGCTGCCAGACTTTACCCAACTCAAAGACCTGCAATGCCA
Source organism: Sambucus nigra (assembly GCA_949130495.1). Taxonomy (NCBI): domain Eukaryota; kingdom Viridiplantae; phylum Streptophyta; class Magnoliopsida; order Dipsacales; family Adoxaceae; genus Sambucus; species Sambucus nigra. The sequence continues at coordinate 406,206,856 of OX422222.1, forward strand.
TCAAGTTCGGGATTGATGCAGTCCTCTGTCAGAATGATCGACCCGTTGCTTACTTCAGTCAGAAAGTTATCGGTTCTATTAGCAACTATTCTGACTAGGATTTGGAGTTCTATGTAGTGGTCCATGTTGTCGAGCATTGGCTGCCCTATTTGATTTATCGGGCGTTTGTCATTAAATCGGATCACGAGATCCTTCGTTTCATGAACCCCAGGAGAAGGTCAGCGAACGACACGCCAAGTGGACTAGTTTCTTGCAGCAATTTACCTCCCACCTGCAGTACAAGCCAGGTAGAGAAAACTTAGTTGCAAATGCCCCGAGTCGGAAGTCTCATGCCCTAGTCACCATTCAGGAGTCGATTTTCGATTTTTCTGAGATTCGTGATTAGTATGCGACAGACACCTTTGCTCATATTATGGAGGCATATGCCCGTCAACATAAATTTCAGGGTGATTATTTGTTGCAAGATGCGTATTTGTATCGTGGCACGGCATTGTGCATTCCTACTTCTTCCCTGCAGGAGAAGATCATCATAGCGCTCCATAGTGGGGGCCTAGTTGGCCATTCGGGTGTAAGCGTTTACCTTAGATCCACCGCGTAAACGATTCTATTGGACTACCATGAGGAGGGAGGTTAACAACCATGTTCAGCGTTGCTATGCTTGTCAAACAGCAAACGGTCAGCATGTTAATGTGGGGTTGTATACACTACTACCCATCCCTGATCGACCGTGACTGGATGTTTCCATAAACTTTGCTATTAGGTTATCTAAGACGGCCAAGGGGCATGATTATATGTTTCTGGTAGTTGACAAATTTTCTAAGATGACCCATTTTGTTCCACCTCGCAGCCTTCGGATGCTTCACATGTTGTCACACTCTACTTTCGCGAGATTGTCCGTTTACACAGAGTACAGAGGAGTGTTACGTCTGACAGAGATGTTCGTTTTACGTAACACTTTTGGCAGACTCTATGGAAATTTTTGCAATGCACGCTTTATTTTCCACATCTTTCCACCCACAGACTGATGATCAGATTGAGGTAGTCAATCGAAGTTTGAGAGATCTTTTGCGATGCTTAGGTGGTGAGTCACCTAAAACTTGGGAGGTAGTTCTTGATTAGGCGGAATTTGCTTTCAACAATTCCATCAATCGTTATACTAGTCCGTTCCCATTTCAGATTGTTATTGGGTCTTCTCCGTTATTGTCCGTTGACCTTGCCAAGACTGCACCTACTAAGACAGCGAACCCAACAATCATTCACTTTACGGCCAAGATGTTATCCATTCATGACGACGTGCAAACACGGTTACAGCATATATATGCTTCCTACAACGAGAAGGCGAATTCTCATCATCGGTTCCTTTTTTTCAGTCTTGGGATCTAGTTTTGGTATACCTTCAGCGCAAGCGGTGAGTGGGCAAAGCCATCAAGTTACAGATGTGCCGATTTGGTCTTTTTCCTGTTGTTCGTCATTGTTGCAATAATGCATATGAACTAGCTCTATCCGAGGGTTTCAGGACACATCTCAAGTTTAATGTGGTCGTTTTGACTCTATTTCGGGATTCACATGTTCCCCCAATTCCCCTCCCTGTGGACCCGACACAGCCAGTTCGCTCCCATATCGATCGTGTTGAAGGTATATTGGACTCTATAATGATGGAGGAGAGTTGAATTTCAGTTTGTCCAGTGAATACCCTTCTCTTTTGTATTAACATTTTTCTCTGGCTGTTTGTCAATCTTTGCTTCTAGCTTCTTGAGCTGATTTTACACATTCTCTATCATTAATGTCAAAGAATTGTTGTTGAGATGGTGGTGGTTAAGACACGAGTGTATAACATGGTTTAAGAAATGAGTGTTCCAGAGAAGCTAGCATAATAAGTTTGCAATTTTAGTTTGAGGGACAAAAATAAAAGTAGAGCAGTAAATTTAGGTTAAAAAAGGGACGCACCAGCAAGTGAGGGTCGTTTAGGAGGTGAGTCGAGACGAGAAATGGCGTCTTGGAGCTTCTTGGGACGACAACTTAGCAGAGTGTTCATCACTAATCCGATAGTTGCGGACTCCATCGAATTATACTCTGTTGATGATGAACATTTCTGTATCCTTATAAATTCCTCTTCTTCCTCCATTTGCATTCACCTCGGTTAAGCCCTAGTTTTTTATCAAATTCGATGGGTGTATATAGTTGAGCTCAATGCTTTGAGTTTCAACGACAAAAGAAGAGAGACAAGAATAGACGGATAAAAATGATTCGAGTACATTTTATTCGAGGTCAAACAATTATAAGAGAAATGAATATTTTTTAATTTGTGCCTGTTTGATAAGTAAGGCTGGAAATCGGGTTTGGTGAGTTGGGCTTGGGGTTACTCAAGCTAGGCCCGAACTACCTTACCCAAGCTCAAGCCCGAGCTCGGCCCGAATTAACTTTTTCTACCTAAGTCCGAACTCAACTCGTAAGTATTACCGGCTTCAGCCCGATTTCAGTTTTTTTCTTAAAAAAATGTTTGAATTAGTTTTTTTTTTCTTATATTTCCATCATGGAGAAAATGTACATATTAAAATCTAATTGTTATTTTATAAAATAGAATATATAATTATGAAATGTATTAAAGGAAATTAGAATGAAAACCAACAAAATTAAACTAGGTATGTTATTTTAAACAATGTTAACATAAATATGTCATATTATATAAAAATATTTATTTATTTATTTATATATTTAAAGTTCGGGCTTCGGACCCAATTCGGGCTTGGTAAGTGTTAACGCAAAAATTCTCCATCTACGAGGACCAATCAGAAAAGGACACATGTCATCCTACGTGGCAATATTCGACATCCGAGGAGAGTTGGTTGGCACCCGAGGAGTATTAGTCGGCACCCGAGGAGAGTTGGTCGGCACCCGAGGAGAGTTAGTCGACACCCGAGAAAAGTTGGTCGGCATACCAACCAGGAAGATCAAAGGATAACTATGCATTTAATGTGCATTAATGAAGATGGCAGCGCATTTAATGAGCCTTAATGTACATTTATGTTGTATTAATAGATGACAACACATAGCATACCAAGCAATTCAACAATTAGATTCGTTGAATGTAGACATAAATGTCTACATACAATGAATCTCTTTATCTCCCATCACTATTAATACATGTATCCCCTTAGCCAAAAGAGGAGGAGATCCGACAAGGATGAGAGACACCATACACAAGATCCACACATTTTTCTCTCTCTACACCACATTGTGCTATTGTAAACCCCTGGGAATAAAATAACAGTGGACGTAGGTTTTTCCTTATAGCCGAACCACTTTGAAAATCTTTGTCTCTCATGTGCTTGATTGAATTGCTTTTATCTATTTATCTGTGATCATAAAAATGGGATTCGGTCCAGTTTTTTACATCAACAGATTGGCGCCGTTTGTGGGAACGTGTTACAAGCATTGTTCTCCATCAAAAGCTAAGTTTTTATTTTCTATATGTATAATAAATTATATATTATACATACATCTGTTGATTCAATCATGATTTTTATGTTTATATACATAAATTAATTGTCCAATTATTATCTGCAAAATATTGCATATCATGATTTTAAAACCATAACTGTTAGATTAATTCTTATTTAGAAATCTGAAAAATAGTGGATTTCATAAATCATAACTTTTTGCTTGATTCTCAAGTTTCAATTTTATATCATGGAATAAATATTTTAAATGATTAAATATACCAATATATACGATGATGATAAGATTTGATAATTTTCTTTGTTGATTTTGAAATAATTTGTGAAAGATCTTTGATGACTATTCAAATTCCCGTTATATTTTTGTTCAAATCATAATTTTCATATGTTTATATCCATAAACTTAGAGATCAAATCAATTATATATTGTGCATACATCTTTTAATTCAATCATGATTTTATATTCACAAATTGTTGAATCTAATTTTACAAATCTGGATAAATGTACATTTCATAATCACAAAGTTTGAGAAATTTGTGTACATATTATATTATTTATTCTTTAAGGAGATAAAATAATTTCTCTATATTCATAAATCTCTTTTATGTGAGTATATACCAATTTGATTCATTTGGAAATCTTTTAATTTAGTCATAATTTTTATATGCACTAACTGTGTGATCGATTTCAATTTGGGGATCTGGTGAATTTTAGACTCATAAATATTATACAAATCCTTGCATCTATGGATCCACTTGAAGATTTTCTGAACAAATATGTTAGGATAGGGATAAGCATTAAGAACAATTATGTATTTTCCATTCCGATATTAACATGAATTGAATCAGACCCATTTTCTCTCTCTTCAAGAAAACTATGTTCTCTGCACAAATAATCATATTATGTAATTGTGTTGATACGATCAATTTTATCCATATATGAATAATCAATTATATGTTGTACATACATACATACATCTTTTGATTCAGTCGTGCTTTTTATGATTATAAACATAAATTAGTTGTCCAATTTTTCATTTATCAAATCTGCAAAATATTGCAAATCGCGATTTTATTAAATTAGTGGATCGGTTTTTATTTCAAATATGAATAAACGAAAATTTCATAATCACAAGTCCGTTAAATATTTTTATGGAGACACGTTTATGTACATCATATTTTTATGAGAACACGAGATATTTTGATTGTTATCTCTCATATTATTATCTGGAAATTTAAATTGTCCAATATTGAAGCCAATGCACACTATATATTGGTCGGCTGAATAATTATTCTAATCGTAATTTTTATATGATTCAGCCTCAACAGGTGCTCAGGAAAAATTATCTGCCCAGTACAATTCTTGGATGCTCATCAACAGCACATAAAGACCTTAAAAGGTCAATACCGAACAAAAATAACGCAGCTAGACTGTACACAACACAGCAGCAAGACTGCAAACAACAATTCAATTGGCACCATCAGATTCATTTCATATACGCCCCAATCCTGGGCATAGAGCTTCATACTTGACTTAATCGAGTTAAGAGTAGGATTGAAGAAGTTCGAGGCAGTGCCATCTACAGTACATCAGTGCCTAAAATTTCCAACAAATTTTGGAGTAGGAGTTGTGAAAGGTGATCAAAAAGTAGCTCGGGAATGTTATTATTCATCTGCCGAGCAAGAGGAACTGGAGGAGTCGAGGAAAAAGACTACTACTTATCAAGTGGATGAAGGTGCAGAAATTGAAACATTGGATCCTAGAGATGAGTCACAACTCGTGAAGGGTCAAGTGGTGGAAGCTACTGAAAATATCATTCTGGACGACGAGCACCCTGAACGAACTACTCAAATAGGTTTGTCGTTGGATACCTCATTAAAACAGGAATTGATAACTTTCCTAAGAAGCAGAAAGAAAACTTTCGCATGGAGTCATGAAGATATGCCCAGAATAGACCCAAATTTCTTATGTCACGAGCTCAACGTGAATAAGGAGATCAAACCAGTGAAGCAGAGAAGAAGAGTATTCAGTCCCGAGAAGAATCAAGCTATACAAGAGGAGGTCGAGAAGCTCCAGAAAGCTTGCTTTATCGAAGACATTAAATATCCAGACTGGTTAGCAAATGTGGTGATGGTAAAAAAAGAAGAATAACAAGTGGAGGATGTGTGTAGACTTCACCGACCTCAATAAAGCATGCCCAAAGGATCACTTTCCACTGCCCCAAATTGATCAACTAGTCGATGCTACCTCGGGACACGAGCTGCTGAGCTTCATGGATGCTTATTCTGGTTACAACCAGATTAAAATGAAACCTGAAGACAGGGAGAGTACTTCTTTCATTACCCCTAGGGGAACTTATTGTTATAATGTTATGCCTTTTAGTTTGAAAAATGCAGGTACGACATATCAGCGGCTGATGAACAAGGTCTTTGCTGAACAAATCAGTTGCAATATGGAAGTCTATGTTGACGATATGCTGACAAAGAGCAAGAAAGTTGCCGATCATCTAGTTGACTTAGGCCAGACCTTTGATCAACTGGATAAATATCAAATGAAGTTGAACCCGACGAAGTGCATATTTGGAGTTCGAGAAGGCATGTTTCTCGGGTACATTGTCAATCAACGAGGCATTGAAGCAAATCCTGAAAAGATCAAAGCCCTATTAGGGCTGCGATCTCCAACGACGAAGAAAAAAGTACAGAGTCTCACAGGACGAGTAGCAGCACTCAACAGATTTGTATCGCGAGCAACTGATAGATGTCTCCCATTCTTCACAACGCTCCGAAAGACTTTTGAGTGGAATGATGAATATGAGAAGGCCTTTCAAGACTTGAAGAAATACTTGGGAGCACCTCCACTGTTGTCCAGGCCAGTGATGGAAAAAAATTGTACTTGTATCTAGCAGTATCGGAGAATGCAGTTAGCTCGGCGTTGATCAGAGTGGAGAATGGAGTGCAAAAACCAATTTATTACACGAGTAAGGCCTTCCGAGGAGCAGAAATCAGATATCCGAGGCTGGAAAAATTGGCACTGGCGTTGATTGAGGCAAGTAGGAGAATGAGGCCATACTTCCAGGCTCATACCATAGTAGTATATACTGATATGCCGTTGAGGCAAGCCCTTCATAAACCAGAAAAATCAGGGAGATTGATGTATTGGGCAATAGAGCTCTGTGAATATGATATAGTTTATGAACCCAGATCATCGCTAAAAGGGCAGGCTGTAGCAGATTTTATAGCAGAGTTCACCTATCCTGATACCCCCGAGGAGAAAAAGTTGCTCGCTGATCAACCTGTGGATGTTACAGAATCAACAGACACAAGCTCAGACCAACTTCGGTTGGTAAAAGGGCGAGTGGATGTTACAGGATCATCAATTTCGAGCTCAGACCAACTCCGGTTGGTAAAAGGGCAAGAAAAGATGATCGACGAGGAGCAAGAAATATCAGGGGAGGATGAAAGGAAGCAACAAATATTTCACCGAGGAACTCTGTCAGATCAGAAATTCGAAGACGAGTTACCTATATGGAGGCTATATGTAGATGGCTCATCTTGCACAACAGGCTGTGGGGCAGGGATCGTTTTGAACAGCCCGGACGAGGTCGACATGGAATACGCCCTACGATTCCAATTCAAAGCTTCCAATAATGAGGTTGAGTATAAGGCCATAATTGCAGGTCTTAATTTGGCAAAAATTATGAAGGCGCAGCAGGTTATTGTCTTTAGTGATTCTCAATTGATCGGAAATCAAATGTTGGGAATATATGCAGCCAAAGGAGAATCAATGATTAGGTATCATGCAAAGGTGATGGAGTTGGTATCAGAATTTGTTGCTATTCAACTGGTCGGAATACCAAGAATGGAGAATGCGAGAGTAGACGCCTTAGCTCGATTAGCATCAGCTACTCCTACCGAGCTACGAAGAACAATCCCAATTGAAGTTTTAGTTGGTCAGAGTATAGATGAAGATTTGACGATGAATTTTATTACCCTTGATTTAGGACCATCTTGGATGGATCCCATCAGGGCATATATTGAGGAGGGAGAATTACCAATTGACAAGCTCGCAGCCAAGAAATTGAAGTTTAAAGCTGCTCGGTATGTATTAATTAACGGTATTCTATATAGACGAGGAATTATGGCAGGTTTGCAAAGATGTGTGCATCCCACCGAGGTGAAAGTTTTAATTGAAGAGGTCCATGAAGGGTCTTGTGGAGCCCATGTAGCAGGTCGGACGCTTTTGCAAAGGATGATGACGCAGGGATACTACTGGCCAACGATGAGAGCTGATTGTATAGCCTATGCTAAGAAATGTGACAAGTGCCAGTGCTTTTCCTCCATCCGAAGAACTCCACAAGCATTGTTGACACCCATCACTTCCCCTTGGCCATTTGCCATGTGGGGAGTAGATCTGGTCGGGCCACTGCCAACGACCAGGGGAAGGTTCAAATACCTCGTCGCCGCAGTGGATTATTTTACTAAGTGGGTAGAAGCGGAGCCTCTCATTGATATGACGTACGACAAGGTGTACCAATTTATCTGGAAGAATATCATCTGTCGATATGGTCTTCCTTGTGCCTTCATCACAGACCATGGAACACAATTTGACAACGAGGAGTTCGCTGCCTATTGCCATCAGTCTAATATCTTAAAGATCCACTCGGCACCAGGACATCCTCAAAGCAACGGACAGACTAAAGTGACGAACAGAACACTGCTAAATGGATTGAAGAAAAGACTAAGTGACGCAAAAGAAAACTGGATCAACGAGTTACAGTTAGTACCGTGGGCTTATCGTATTACTCCCCGAGCAGCAACTGGAGAATCACCATATATGCTGGCGTTTGGAAGTGAAGCTATTATACCTGCTCCTTTTATTGAAAATTTTCGGGGAATACTAGTGCTACACACTACTCGGCAAAACTCGGCAAAGCTCAGACTACTCAGCAAAAATATTCCTAAAAATGCCAACCTCGGTTGGTTAGGAAACAAAATATTCCTAAAAATGCCAACCTGTTTGGCTAGGAAACAAAATATTCCTAAAAATGCCAACCTCGGTTGGTTAGGAAACAAAATATTCCTAAAAATGCCAACCTGTTTGGCTAGGAAGCAAAAATATTCCTAAAAATGCCAACCTGTTTGGCTAGGAAACAAAATATTCTTAAAAATGTCAACCTGTTTGGTTAGGAAATAAAATATTCCTAAAAATGCCAACTTATGTTGGTTAGGAAGTACATATATTCTCGAAAATACCAACTTATGTTGGTCAGGAGGTAAATATATTCTCGGAAATGTCAACTTATGTTGGTCGGGAGGTAAGATTATTCCAGAAAGCGCCAAAGTTGCTCGTAGAGGAAAAACCCACGTCGAAAAGGAAAATTTACCGACCTTGGTTGGTCGGAAATATTTTATGAAAACGAGAAAGTGATCGAGCAACATTTTTTATACTCGTAACTTTTTTACTAAGTTGGTCGACAAACAAAACATCATTTTTTATCAAATGGTTACCACAAATTCAAACTAGTCGACAATAAGTTGATCGACAAACAACACAATATTGCTATCTTTTTAACAGATACATATGCACAGATGTAAAGTATTTTACATGACAATAGCAATTAAGATTGCGAACAAAAATGAAAGTCTTTTATTAAAATAAAAAACAAAATACATCAGGAATGAAATACAAATTTATTACATCAATATTCCCATTCCATTGGTTTCTTCCCCTCTGCTTTTGAAACAGGTTCCTCGCCAGCAGGTGGATCATTTAAAGCAAGAGGAGAATTTATGAAGTTAAGATCTTTGAGCATCCTGATATTCATCATGGATGGTCGATCTAGGAGGTGCTCGATAAAGTATTTGTTCATTTAGGGGCTTCTATTACAGATATATTTGTTCATTTGGTGGCACATTCTTATAACATCATGCAGTCGAGCACCAAATTCAACTTCACAAACTCACGCGGAGGCGTATTCAGAAGTTCAGGAGGTGCATTCAGAAGTTCAGGAGGCATATTCAAGAGTTATTATGCACATACTATTGAAGTTCAGAAGTCAAATTTTGCATCTACAACACTGAGATCTTTACTACTACTATCCCGACCAACATTGAAGAAGAAGTTGTATGAAAATGTTTCGAAGTCCACCACTAGCTTGGTACTAATCAGATTGAAGAGTTGGGTTAAAAAGCTAGTATGTTACTCAACAAAGTATTCAGAGGATCATAAATCAGAAGAATCAAGCACGTGAAGTTAGCACTCAGTTGCTCGGCACAGGAGGCAGTTGGTGAGCTAGCCAACCAATCAACATACTTGAAGATCATGACAAGCTACAAGCTGCATACTATGGCATGGCTGCATCCAAATTTCCAGGGGTGATACATAGCACACAGAGTTCCTCAAAAGAAAGATTAGCAACCATCGATCAGCCTGCATCATATGTCGTCCAGGAGATAATGCACTTTATGTTGAACAAATCAAGAAGGTAGATCAAGAATTTCACGAGCACCGAGCAACACTGCAGAATAAATACTCCATCCTTTCAAGTAAACCATCAAGTATGGAGCATTGGGGGCTTCTGTTAACGCAAAAATTCTCCATCTACGAGGACCAATCAGAAAAGGACACATGTCATCCTACGTGGCAATATTCGACATTCGAGGAGAGTTGGTTGGCACCCGAGGAGTATTAGTCAGCACCCGAGGAGAGTTAGTCGACACCCGAGGAGAGTTGGTCGGCATACCAACCAGGAAGATCAAAGGATAACTATGCATTTAATGTGCATTAATGAAGATGGCAGTGCATTTAATGAGCCTTAATGTACATTTATGTTGTATTAATAGATGACAACACATAGCATACCAAGCAATTCAACAATTAGATTCGTTGAATGTAGACATAAATGTCTACATACAATGAATCTCTTTATCTCCCATCACTATAAATACATGTATCCCCTTAGCCAAAAGAGGAGGAGATCCGACAAGGATGAGAGACACCATACACAAGATCCACACCTTTTTCTCTCTCTACACCACATTGTGCTATTGTAAACCTCTAGGAATAAAATAACAGTGGACGTAGGCTTTTCCTTATAGCCGAACCACTTTAAAAATCTTTGTCTCTCATGTGCTTGATTGGATTGCTTTTATCTATTTATCTGTGATCATAAAAATGGGATTCAGTCCAGTTTTTTGCATCAACAGTAAGATTTGGCTCAAGCTCGTCCCGAAATTCATTCGGGCTTGAAATTTTGGCTCAAGCTCGGCTCGGCTCAAACTCAAATAAAGCTCAGCTCGAAAATAGTGGGCCGAACGGGCAGGCTTCGGGCCTGCTCGGCTCAATTTACAGGCCTAGATACAAGTTGGAAAATCATCAATTTTCCACATTTTCTATCAAACGCAAAAATCGAAAAATAGATATAAATGTGGAAAATTTATTTACGGAATATATACATATAATAAATATATATTATTATATATACAAAATATATGAATATATATTATATTATTTGCGGAATATATATATTCCGTAAATTATTATTAATTTCCGAAAAAATATACAAAATATATGAATATATATAACAAATAATATAATATATATTCATATACTTTATATATTTAATATATGAATATACATTATATTATTTGCAAAACATATATATTTCGAAAATAATATAATATACATATGTATTTCGGAAATAATATAATATATATTCATATATTTTGTATATATATTCATAATAATTTTTATATTATTAAATGTATATAATATATAATAATATATATTTAGTATGTATAATAATAATAATTTTTATATTATTAAATGTACAAAATTTATTCTGTATATGTATATTATATGTATGTATATATAATATATACATATACATATATATGTATATTATATATATATATATATACATATAATATATACATATATATGGAATATATATGATATATATGTATATATTTTGTAAATAATATATATTAAATATAAGGAATATATTAAAATATATGAATTATATAAATTATATAAATGTACGAAATATATAAATATATAAATATATATAAATATACGAAATATACGCAATATACATATATGTGCTAAAATATATAAAATATACGAATATATATTAAAATATACATATATGTGCTAAAATATATAAAATATACGAATATATATTAAAATATATGAAATATATATATTTATATATTTATTAACAACATATATTTATATATTTATGAAATATATAGAGTTATAAAAAAAATTGGTTTTAAGTGATTTGCCACCCAAAGGTGACAAACAAAAACCTGCCCCCCCCCCCCCCCCCCCTCCAAAGAATTGAATTCCACCATAGGGTGGCAAATTGTGTTTAAGGAGTGTTGTACATAGAAAACAAATTCCATGGCAAATTAAGGCTACCAAACAGCCTAAAAGCTGAAAAATACCAGAATTTTTCAACTTTTGGGAATTTGCCTTGGAATTTTTGTGCTATCAAACGGACCCTAAGTCTCGAAAAGAGGTGGGATGAAAAGTTTTGCCCTCGCAAACTTCATTTATGTAAGTTTTGACGTGGAAAATAAATTTTGTGAAATTTGTATGGTGATAAATTTTGTAATTTTCAAGTTTTTGTATTTAATAGACATAATTTGTCTACTATAAAATAATAATATTCTTATTTTTGGTGTTTGATAGCTAAAATTTGTCATGGAAATAGAGAGCTTTGTCAATACATAAATTGACTTATTTTGTTATTTGTCCACTTTTTTGTTATTCAATTTATTATAATACTTATCATTTTTTATCTTCATTTTCAGGATTATCATGTGGTGTTAGATGCGAGTGTGGTGTTGGATGAGAAATTATGGAAGAATGTAGGGGTCGTCTGATTACAAGTTGGCAAATGAGTTGGATTAAAGTATTGAAGTTAATAATGTACTTTATTAGGTATGAGAGCACATTTATTTGGATATAATTCGTTGAAATTGAATGAATGTACTTGAATGGTGATGAAACAATGTGGAAAGTTGAATGGCTCGTTGATATTGTTGTGGAAAGTTATTTTATAACATGATTTAAAATAAAAAATAAAAATAATTAAAGGCAAATTTAGAACTCATAATTAAATATTACAATTGACATAATAAGCACATAATAAACGCATAGAAAAGAAAGTTGCATATTAATTACTTCGTGATTTCCTGGGCAACCACGGATCGCAACATAGTGCATTTTTATCACCCATCAACATGTTTGGTAGATGTTGTACAAAATCCATGGAGGAATCGTTCATTTTGTAGTCCGAAAGTTCTGAATCCGATGCATACATTGGATCGTCAAGTTCAGTATTTATCAAGGTTCTAAAAAACGCGAGGCGTGACCGAGGCGTGGAGGCCAAGCCTTAAGCCTTAACCCTTAGAAGCCTAGGCGGGCATTAGGCGTGAAAATGCGTGAAAAGGCGTTTAGGCATTTTTTAATACATTTTAATATTTTTTACTATGACAAGGCTATTAAAAATACTAAAATGGTACATACCTTAAAAATATGTCTAAATATTTGTAAATTAAAATACTATTTTTTTAAAATACAAAAAAAAAAATGTGTTTTTTCACGCCTTACCCCCCTAAAAACGTGCATTTTTTCACGCCTTACCCCAAAAAATATTGACTATCGTTGATCACGCCTTGATCCACGCCTAGAGCCAAAACTTGGCGTATCTAAAAAGCCTCGTGCCTAGGCGCGTTTTTTAGAACACTGGTATTTATCAAATGTTTACAATGCCAGCGCGTTAATCTTTTTTCCATCTGTTCAATTTCTCGTTGTAGTAGACGGATACATTTCCCATTGTCTTTGGTTGGATCTACAATAATTTGCAGATTATGCTTGTGGCATGGGTAAACCATGTTAATTACAGTAGCACTCTAAATCGTAGCGTTTATCATACAACCTAGAACATTTCAAATGATCATCGGAAGGAATATTTTCTTTAGTTGGAGGTAACAATTTCATCACATGGCCAACATCACCTAAAGAATGTAATGTGCATATAGGAATGTTTTCAAAAACCCTTTTCTCCCCAAACCAACTCCCTCCGTGGGGATCTTCATAGATTCCTGGGTTAGTCAAAACGGATGCAACATCCTCAACATGACCAACATCAAATGATGTTGATGCTTTAGATTTACGCTTGACTTTTATGGGCTCTTTGTTCCTGGCTACCATATTTGGACTGAAGTAATCCAGTCGCCCTCTACTTTTGAGTGGTAAATCTTCATCAGACATGTATATATTTTTTTTATGATCGTCGGTTTGTCTATAACTTGCCATTTGATAGTGTGTGATATGACATGAATTACCGTCTGCTTTATACTAGTATCAGACTTACCCTATTGAATCGCATGCGTCTCTGCAATATGTGGTTGAAAGTAATGGGACTGAATTAATCATGACTTTGATTGTTCAAGCACATGGGTTCTTTTATCAGACTTGAACTATTGAATCACATGCGTCTCTACAATATGTGATTGGAAGTAATAGGACTGAATTAATCATGACTTTGACTATTCAATCACATGGGTTCTTTTATCAGACTTACATTGTTGAATCACATGCGTCTGTGAAATTGTGTGTGGTTGAAATTAGTTGGATTGAAATGTTAAAGTCAAATTTCAAAATGCTAAATTTTCGAGTTCATGCTATAAAAGGATAGTTATAATTTTTTATAATCCCACAAAACATTACTAGAGCAAAGTTTACACAAATCGAATACCACTCCTTAAGAGAGCAAAGTTTAAACAAGACATTACATGCGCTAATAACTATCTGATAATCCCACGTCCAAAAGCATTAAAATGGAATGCGTGGAGTTAATGTCAAAGCATAATAGTAGCAACGCATAATAATAAGTAATAGTTAACGGACCATATGATCAAGGCAGATTATGGAGCTTGTTGTAAGCCCATGTACGTGAGAATGAAAAGTCAAAGAACCCCAAAAAACACTCGGCTTAGTCCATTGCCAGCCTCAAATAAGGACATCATCTATATGACATTCTCATCGTCCATATCCATACCCACTATCCTTTCAAGGATACCGTGCCAGTTAACGTGAGTTTGAGAGTCAGTGGTAACCCGAAGCTCCATTGTAGTGCCAATTTGTTTCGACGACTGAGAATGACAGGCAGCGCTTGGGCACATTCTTCCTGGGGGTTCACACGGAGACGACGAGGCTTCGCATTACGACCCTGACCCTTACGCTTTGCAGTGTGCCCACTCGATTGTTAGGTGTCGGTCTCCTGACCACCCGGTGGTTGGGTGTCGGTCCATTGTGCAACCGCTATTTCAGTGTTAGTATATATGCACGGTTCATGGATAAACTCCACATCTTCTATTCATGTACCATCTATAGGTGAGAACTGATCTACCCCCGAGATCGTATTATCACCCGTCGTCGTGTCATTGCCGAAAACTATTTACAGCTTTTCATAGTACATACATTTCCTTCCTCTCATCTTCACTCCATCTGGTTTACCCTGCAAAAATCGTAGTAAGTCAATTCAACATATTCCTTACGTCGTGGGTAGATAATTAAGAAAAATATTTTTTATAAGTCAAATTAATTCATCAATTTGTACTAACCGCAATATAGTCAACCCATACACTAGCTCTGCAGTTACGCTACCGCTATTTGTGTCGTAACCGAAACCACTGACCTGCAACAACTCGTGAAACTCAACATATTCCTTTTTTAGGGTTTTTAACCTCGATCTCACATTCTTTTCACAACGCAAATATGGCATCCTTCTTCGACAGTATCTATAACAACCTTAATTTGTGCGACAGTAAATCCATTGTCTACCCTCTGCCACCCCGTGAGGACCTGGGCATAAAGGAAATGGATGAGGAACCCATCCATTAGCTCACTTAATCACAAATGTGATTTCTTTAGGTTCACTTTAACTAGCGAAGATTGCACATTCGCTTGTCGCTCCATATTGTTTGTATTTGGTTTTGACGGGCGAAATGGGACATAATTACGACTATGCTCCATCGTTGTTAAAAAAATAAACATAGGATCAGCCCAAATTCACAGTTATACTTGGATCAAATCATAGTTATACTAGGATTAACTCCAAGTTCATGTATCAAAACAACATCAGATAAGTATATACATTATTCATCTGGTTTAAATACACCCTTCAAGCATGTATATACATCATGCAACAAAACCACATCATGATATACATTTAACAGTATAGCTCAATAGCAGTGTATAGTGGCAGTCTATAGCGGTGTATAGCTCTATAGTAGTTTAGCTCTATAGCAGTGTATCAAAACCATATCATGTATATCAGCTGTTATAACCACATCATGTATATCAGTTGCTATACATGTAACATCAGACAACAGTTTAGCTCTATAACCATTAGTTTATAATTTTAAACTGAGATAATGGAATGCAAGCATAAATCATTGTATATTTAAATCAGGAGCTGATATACACTAGTGTATATTTAAATCAGTGTATAAATCAGTGTTTATTAATGTGTATTTGTGTATATTTAAATCAGTGTATAAATTAGTGGGCTATAGCAGTGTATATCAACTGTTATAGCTGTTAATAGTGGGCTAAATTAGTTGTTATTGTAGTGTATATCACCTGTTATACACTGATTTAATAAATTCATGTATCGAAACCAAGTTCAAAACAACATATCACCTTTTATACGCTGCTATAGCAGTGTATATCGGTTGTTATAGCAGTGTATATCCAAGTTCATGTATATCAGTGTTTATAGCACTTTAGCTCTATAGCAGTGTATATCAACTGTTATAGTTGCTATCAGTGTATATCCATATATGCTATAATTTATATAAACCAATGTACATGTTATAGCTAAATCAGTATATATGCTATAGCTGTTAAATCAGTGTATATGCTATAGCTTCTAAATCAGTGTACATGCACGGTTAATGTATGTATAAGTAGCATGTCAATCCCATATCACTCAATTAGTTAGTAGCAACATCATTCCCATATTACTCAAGTTCATATGCTCCAAAATAGTAAATTAAATAGTGCGACATAAGTTTAATATCCGTGGTGATTCAACACCATTACATCACAATAAAATAAATGAAAACAGTAAAGGCCACTAGCATAATAATATTTAAAACTTGTAGTTTCTTGACAGACACCAAGATACACATAATGCCATAATCGTCGAATCCAGCATCTGCGAGGTAGTATTTACATACGCATAATTTAAATAAAGTATGTTACTAGACCTATTCATATTTTACTAATTCAAAGTAAGCGACCTAATTGAAAGTTACTTATGTTTAAACATACTTAATGGGTCAACTTATACCCTTGTCGTTGAATCGCACTTTGAAGTAAGCGACCATCATGTGCTGATCCCTCCCAACCAGCAAGGACAAAGGAGAAGCACATATAAAATGTACATGCGACCAAAACATTTTAAGAAATTGCCCTTTTCCTATTTAGTAAACATCGTTTTATTTCTTACCAAACCATACTTTTATATAAAAATGGGTAAATGCTCTTATTAATCCAACAATAAAGAACATGGTTTAAAAAATTAAAAACATAAGAGGAAATAAATTTAGACCTAATGAGAAGCTTTCCGAGGAATCTGAATCCGAACAAGCCTGTTTTTCGCACAACATTATAAAGCATACTACATTATATTAGTGGTCATAAATGAAATTAAATGGAAAAATAGGTAAACATTTTATTTATAAACAATATTTCTCCTTTTATATTCATATTGCGCAATTATAATGTGCCTATTTCACCTAAAATAACTACACATGCATTTCTCCTTTTATTTAGTAAGTTAATACATGTTATTTATAACACAAACATTTTTTTTATAAAATAAATACTCATCACCATTAAAATCATGGTCGAAGCATAAAACATATCCATACAATTTATTTATAACACAAACTCTTTATTCATAAAATAAAACATTTTAATTATAAAAAAATTATTTGGAACACAAACATTTTACCTCAAAAATGAAACATGATTTGCAAATAATAACATATGCATTTGATGATTTGCCTTAAACCGAAATGCGTTTGGAGTTTACCAGATGCAAATAACAGTGGACAAAAAATGCATAAGTGGTATGAGATGCGTATGATGAAACAAATGAAACAAAAAACGCAGCTGATAAAGAAAAACCCCTATGAGATTTTGACTCCAATTAGTACAGTGTTCTGTTTCATATACCTTGAGCAAATGAAACAACAAAAAACAGCTACACCCCAACAGATGTGTGTGGTGAAACAAACAATAGAGGAAATGAAATGAAAAAAACAAAGCACAAAAATCACAGCACGGAACAAATATGGTTGGAGAAAATGTGTGAGATGTTTACCTCTAAAGCAGATGCGTGTGATCAATGTGTGGTTGAGTTTAGCATAAATGGAGGTAGAATCGTCTTAACAGGTGCAATAGAGATATGAATTTCTACACCAACTCCCGTCAAATCACCTCGATCGAAGCTACACCCCAAAAAGTTTTGCCTGGCCATTTGTTTCGCCCGGCCATTCGTTTATTTGGGGGGAGAAATGTATTTTGAGAATATCCGGAATTGGAGGTCACATGTGGAGTTTTGTGGAATTGATTTCCAGGGCAAATGAGACATATCAAATAACACAAAAGGTGGAATTTGGACATTTTCCAAGGCAAAAGTCCCCTATTAAACAGGGCCTTACACTTGATAAATTCTAAGGAACATTTTTTCGATAAGAGTATCATTATCTATAGACGAGAGAAATGTTTATATCTTTGTCTTCGGATTGTGACTCCACTCATTTTTATTAAAAAAAAATAAAAAAAATCAACTTACCGATATTTTATCACAGGGTTAGTGTTTAAACATGATGAATATAATCATTAAACCCCATTCCTCTCTCCAATTCCTTATAAAATTATCAAACCAACTCATTTTTTAAGCATTAAAATAAGCTTACACACCAAAAAAATAAAGACAAAACAGAAAAATGGGTGGTCAAAAGGAGTGGAATAAGAAATTTTGTTGGCTTATAAAGATTTCCCTTGCCATAATTTCTATGTGTGTATGGTTGTCCAAGCAAAATATTTGTATGTTGGTCTTCTCAACCCCATAACCATGGGTGTTGGTTTCTTAAATGTGGAAGGCAACCACAGTGCAAGGCATTCAAGCAGATTGACAAACCTTAACTCGGGAATAAAGAAAGTGCAGCCACTTCAAGCAATAAAGCAGAGAGAAGTGGTGGTATGAAAGTAATAATTGAAAGGAAAAATAAATAAGAGAGTGACATATTAAGGGAAATTAAGTGAAGTAATTGAGTTTATGAACAACAATCTAAAAATATAATGTATTTAATAATGTAATGGAATAAATTGATGAAAATTCTTCATTCATTAAGTCATATCAGTAGCATTACACATGTGGCATAATATTATGCACAAAATCACATGTTTATGCTCATATACATCAAGCTTTACAGCATTCACAATTTCACAAAAAGACATGTTTTAGCTCATATACATCAAGCCTTACAACATTCAGAAATGCACAAAAAAGACATATATTAACTCATATACATCAAGCTTTACAGCATTCAGAAATGCACAACAATTAAACATATCTTGCACTGGTAGCTAGATTGGACATAACATGCTTCACTTGCCACACACTAAGTTATTCCACCACTGCTTCTACCACTATTGTCTCTACTACTATTGCCTCTACCACTTTTGCCCCCACTTCCATTGCCTCTACCATCAATTTGGTGATCACCCTTTCTTCCACCCTTACATTTTCCTCGGACCTCATTGGCAGCCCCTTGAGTTAAGACCAAATACACCACACTTTTTACATTTTTTATAATTCCTCTTTGGTACTATTGCTTCCTCATCATCTCATTTATTTCTTTTTGTCTGTGGCTTGCTTAGAGTTCTTATCATCACCGGTGGAAGAACTTTTATATTGGACTGGACAAATACACATTTTTCTATAAAATAAATCATGTGGAACAATCTCAATAAGTGTCGTGTAATTACATCTTCCCATTCATTTTTATGCGGTACGGGCTTAATGTTATCATCATATGTTGTCCTACATGCGTTGACAGTTAAATATGGGCTATAATATCTACAAAACATACACGACACATATGAATTGAATAACAAATGATGTTACATGATTCATCAAAAAATAATTCAACTCACTGGGCAAATGATGTTTTATTTTATGTAATAACATGGAATGCATGAACACAAAGAATCCTAGTCACTTGCCATCACCACAAGTACAAGTGTGGCTGCCCAAATCAATTGTCCAGTATTCAAGATTGTAGTGCCTTACACAATATGTCCCATTGCTAGATGGTCATGTGAGACAGTCATTTACTTTTGTCTTATAATCGTTTATCACCTTCTCCACCTTTAGTACCAAACCATTATCAAACCACGCGTTTATTTTATTACTTTTTATCATGCATTAGCCTCATTAGGAGAAATGACACAACAACAATCATAGAGCATACTGGTTTATTCCTCGTGGATGTAATTAAACTATTGAAGCTCTTAATGAAGTTGTTTGTCATGTGATCACAATTGCACATCCGATCATAGTATGACCTAATCCAAAGACTTGAATCCTCTTTGAACGGGTATTGTTTTGGCCCCAAGTGAAGCCACCTCTAAATCATCCAAAGACTTGTTAAAATCTTGCACTCTATAACATGATAATGCAACCCAAAAAAGGTTCTATATGTGTTTCCCCGTAAAATAAGTTATTGATGTCTAAAGATGGAGTGGATCCAATTTTATAATCACGGATAAATAATAAGAGCAATCTAAACAAACACACAAGAGACAAAGATTTCTAAAGTGGTTGAGCTGTTAAAAGTCTATGCCCACTATTGGTAAGGCTATTGATATTTACAATAACTCAGTACAATGTGCTCGAGATTGATTGAATTGTCCCTTTCAGTTAAGGGAGATGATCATTTAATAGTGGTTCGGAACCCCAGAGGCGGAATACCTTTATATTTCGAGGCATTTATATTTATTTATAATAAACGAGATGCTTGGCATTTAGTGTTGGTCACCCTTCCATCCGAGTAACTTTTGCCATTCCTGATTATTCACATTCTAGAGTTGGTCAGCATTTTAGCCGACTAGGTTCCTCTAATGCCGATCAAGATAGTTGAATGGCCACATAGGATGACAGGTGTCTATCGTTCATTGATCCAAATAGGGAGGTAATTTCTACACGCAACAAAGCCCCCAATGATCCATGCTTGATGATTGATCAAAAGTATGGAGTATTTGTTCAAAATATTACTCGGTGTGTGATCTGAGTGTTGGTTGGCAGCTGACCTTTCGAACTTATAATTTTTTTTCTAGCACAGGGATAATGGTATTTTTGCAAATAATTTAAACTTTTTTGAACCGCAAAAGGATATGTTGATCTCTTTACGCTCTGGGAAGCGTGAAGTCGATGGAAGTTCAATCATTCGTGCAGTTAATTATTTGGTCTATATTATTGAGGCAACCTAAAAATAAGCAGAAATTTCTCGCATTTTATTTTTACCTCAAATCTTCTGCACTTGAAATTTCCCCTTGTTCTCGAGCTTTCTTTCTGCAATCTCTTGCTACCTACTACTCGTCATCGTTTTTCCATCTTCGTTGTTATCTTTAGATTTTTGTAAGCTTTTTTTTTCCTTTTCTTTATTTTTCACCATTTTCTCTGTTCTAACCATGGTTTACTTCGTGGATGAGGGTTCATTAGAGGAGTTTAGGGAGAAGAGGGAAATTTCTGACTTGATAGATCTAGAAATAGCTTAGGGTCCTATTAATGTTTATTCTTTAGTAGAGGGCTATTATATTCCCACTCTTTTCATTACTGAGTGTGGTATTACCTTTTCCATAAGCCCTCTATTTCTTCAATTTTATCAATATTTCGATGTAGTTCCTACCAGGATAGCCCCAAACACGTGGAGGGTGGTAAATGGAGTACATAGGTTGAACGAGATTTATAGGACGCATATTAGGATCCCTGAGTTGATGTTCTATTACAAATAGGGACCTATTGGAATAAGCACTTACTATTTGAAGAGTAGGCAAGTCAAAAGGGCTTCAGTAATTAAGCTGCCAGATTCCAATAAAGATTATTGGGATTATGGTGTTGTTGTCAAGAATTGTCTATATGCCCCCTTCCTGTGGGTATCTTACATTGGACCCATGTGCCCCCCAAAAAGGTGTGTCATAGGTTATAACTTTCCTCTTAACTCTTTCATGTTTATCAAGTATTTGTAGACTTGTCGACTAACTTTCTTGCTTTGTATTCTTTGCAGAGGAGACTAAGAAGAAGTGTCCCAAGGAGGGGGAAGTCAACCTTAAAAACCTTAAATTTTTATGGGGTATTAATTAGAGATTTGGAGAAGAACACCCCAGAGTTGTTTCCTTAGTGTTGGAGTACAAAATCTCAGTTACATCTTTCGTTGCTCGGCCATCACTTGCACTGCCTCAGGTTACAATCAACTTAGACGAGGAACCTGTATCTACTTCTTTAGCTGTAGAATCAGTTAGAGTTTAATTCATCCAAGGATGGACTTCTTCTTCCTTTGAGCCTTTGGATATCACTACCATACCCACACCCCCTTCTATCGAGATGGTGAAGAGTAAAATTCTCAACTTGTTGGATAAGTCCTCTCTTCCAGCTACTAAGAAAATCAACCCAGCCGAGGAGAAATATCAAGCTAGGGAGAGACACCACTAGTTTTGAGCATTGAGGAGGCGCGAATTGAAGAGCCTCAATATAAGAGGTTGAAGAAAGTCTTGTATGGCCAGTAATAGTAGGCCAGAAAATCTTCTATCGATCAAGACATAATTATAAATGCTTCCGTTGCCATCAACCCTGGGTTGGCCAGGGAGTTAATAAAAGCTAGAACTCTACCTATTGATAGGTCGATTGCAGTCCTTTGAGTAGACCCCATTTAACTGAGAGGGTTGCTCACAATTTGGCTTTGGTAAGTCCTTAACTTTTCTGTTGGTAGGCAATAACTTTAAATGCTTTTCTTCTGATAACTTTTTAATTTCCCTGCAGTTCTTAGTCAACTTCAACCAAATAATGGAGAAGGATGACCAAATAAGATCTTTTTCCTTGATTGATGTTGAGGAGGCTTTAGAGGGTTTGAGAAAATCCTTACAAGCCTCTAGTGAAGCTCTGGAAACAGAAATATAAGCCTGTCAGGAGAAATTCAAGACTGTCGACGACCAGGCAATAGCAGCAGATGACGCCCCAAAAGCTGCTATTAATGAGTTGACTCGGGCCAAATTAATAATTACTGAATCTGAGCGCCATGCAAAGGCTACTGAGGATAAGGTGGTTGCTTTAACCAATGATAACTCTTCCCTAAAGGCCAAGGGCAAAAAAGAGGAGGAGGAGGCAATAACCAAAGGATGGGAGAAAGCCTTTATAGTGGTAGCCATCTAGATTGATTATTCCAGGAATTAGTCCTTCAAGGAAGGTTGGCCTTCGGCCTTGAAGGAAGTTGGTACTCCAGTATACTCTGAACTTTTTCAGAGACATGGCCTGGGAACTGCTCCCAACCTAGATGAGAACTTTGAAGATGATAAGGAGGGTTATGGGGAGTCCTCTATGGTGCCTGCTGAGACTGTCGACCTACCTGCTACCGACCAAGATAAGGCCAAGGAGCAGGAGAAGGAGAAGGAGAAGGAGAAGGTGTAACTCCTTTTAGTTAATTTATTTTTGCCTTTTTCTTTATGTATTTTTCATTTCTTCTTCTCCGTTCTTCCTGATGTACCCAACTATGTAACTATGATATGATCAATAAAAGGACATTTTTTTTGCTCAATTGCTTCTAACTTCAAATGATGATTTATCATTTATGGTTATCTTCTATGTTGTCTATTTTTCTTAATTGGCCCCATAAACTCATACTTGTAAATTTCCAGTCTGATGACAGGAAGAAAGCCATAATTTTTGCTGAATTTGACCTGCTGAGGAGGTGTAAAAATATTTTTGAGGCTGGTCATGTCCCCTTAACTGAGGAAGATCTAACGGGGTTGCTCATCCTAGATGCTTCCGACCAAGTGAATGAGTCTTACACCCATCTTTATTATCTTTTGGACATAGTTGTAGTTAATAATGCAAATTATTAAGAGATGTTTGAGTAGATGTAGGAAGACCATAAACTCTCCAAGGCAGTGCTTCATTCTGATTATGAGGCTAAGTATCAAGTCTTGAGTGAAGGTTGGCCTTTGATAAGAAGTTACAAGACATCACTTCTGCCCTGAATAAGAATGAATCATCCTTGAACCAAGATTTAAAGAGTGCCTAATCAATTGTTGGCTTGCTGGAGAAGGAAAGTAATGCACTGAGGAACAAACTTAAAAATTTGAATAAAATCAACCACCACTGGTCTAGATGAAGGGGTATCATTTTTAGAGACTAAAAATGTCAGGCTGTTGGAAGAGTTAAAGGCCTTGTAGAATAAGAAAACCATGTCAGACCAAGCTTTAAGGCAAAGCATAGTTGTTCGGCCAACTATTGATGCAGAGGGAACCAAGTAAACCCTGGTCGACAAAGCTGCTAAGCTCAAAGAGAAGGACAAGGCCATTAGGAAGCTTCAAGATAACTTGGACTGACTTGATTTCCATTTCCATAAGCAACCCAAAGCTATTTGAATGGATAGGTATGATAAAACTCTGACTTACTTGGATAAACACATGGAGCAGACTAGCAATGAGGGATATAAATGGGGTTAGATGAATTTTATTACTATGATGAAGATACTTAAGGGCAATGAACTATGGTACTGGCATGACCCATAAATCTTAGAGTATCTTGATCCTCCCATCTTTATTGATGTTCATTGGGCCACCCCTCAGAGCTTGATCAGAAAATACATTGGGGCTTTCAGTCCTGAAAGGGAAGTGGAGTGTGTTCATCCCAAGAATTTACTTGATCAGCCGAGCAGCGATAGGCGTACTAGGATGAGGGATTTTATATCTATCAATCATCCGAGCACCCATGATGACATCCTGTTGGGATGAGCAAGGCTGATAAAAAATGTCCAGTATAATAAATTTATACTCTGTGTTTTATTGATATTCGCTTTGTAATTCATATTTTATTGAAATTAATTAAAATTGTTTGAGACACTTTGCCTTCTTTATTTAAGCTTGTGGTTGCTATTAATCTTATTGCCGACTTGTAATCTGTATAATGATTAGTTATTCGGTCTATTAATTAAATGTTTTACTTAAATGTTTGATGTTTGATTCGTGATTAAATCTGATTGTAATGCCTTAGTAACTACTAATGTTGTTCTTAGATAAAACTGTAAATAGTTTTGTTGAATCAAGTTATATAGTATTAAAGTGGTTCAACTGTTAAAAGCCTACATCCACTGTTGGTATTGGTACTGATGTTTACAAGAGCTCAGTACAATGTGCTTAAGATTGATTAAATTGTCCATTTCAGATAAGGGAGATGATCTATTAATAGTGGTCTAGAACGTTATAGATGGAATGCCTTTATATTTCCAGGCATTTACATATGTTTACAATAAATGAGACTTATGGCATTCGGTGTTGGTCACCCTTCCATCTGAGTAACTTTTTTCCATTCCTGGTGGTTCACATTTTAGAGTTGGTCGGTATTTTAGCCGACTAGGTACCTCTGATGTCGACCAAGATAGTTGAATGAACACGTAGGATGATAAATGTCTATCGTACATTGGTCCAAATAGGGAGGTAGTTTTTACATACAACATAAATGTTCTAATCTTGAACATATGCCTGAATAAGTATCTATGATGCCAGTTAGGTCTTTATGTATCAATAATGATACTAAAATTATTCTCCACAACATTGATCAGATCCTTTTATATGTCATAGATAATTACGAGGGGGTTCTTATGTTTTATTAGCTCTGGTGCAATAAAATTGAGGAATTCTTCCCAAATGTATCCACAATTTTTCTTGCATATGAAAACACCCAATGGAAATATACCATTACTGCCATTCATAATAATTGCACACAAACATCCTGCACTATATTTGCCTTTTAGGAAG
Source organism: Sambucus nigra (assembly GCA_949130495.1). NCBI lineage: Eukaryota > Viridiplantae > Streptophyta > Magnoliopsida > Dipsacales > Adoxaceae > Sambucus > Sambucus nigra. The sequence continues at coordinate 406,232,443 of OX422222.1, forward strand.
CAACCATCAATATCAATAACTAGCCTATGCCCTCTCCTCCATCCATCCATACTTGGTTTGAATGAGACGCAAATATAATTAAAGTTCTTTATTTTAGATCATGATTCTCAACTCACCAAACTACCATGGTTAGTTAATTCAATCTGCCTATATGGTTCTGGAACTCTCATATAACTCAAATTATAATTTCCATTAACTTTATCCATTGTTATAGCTCTAGCATGCCAAGCCTTCCAGTATTTGATGCTAACAATATATTTGTGCCAAACTAGAGTCATAATGTCCCTTATAGTAAAACTCTTATGGTGCATCCTCATTTACTCTTCAAGCATACAAGTTATCCATCTTGTATTAGCTAGACAACTCATGTTCATCCCATCATTCGCACATATGTGTTGATTAATCAAACCTCTAAAAACCACATTATGCCCATCATTTATCCTCCTTGCATAGCATCTGCACGAACAACTCTTGTCCTTGCATTTTCCTATTAATTTTTCAACACAATTCTTTTGAAACATGTTATTGATCCCTTATAGCCTAAAAAATTACAATCATATATAGTCCCCATTCTTTCTCCATAATCAATGTGTAATTAGACATCCAACTCAGTGGCTTAGTATTCTCCCAGACTGGTTCACTACAGTCAAATGATTCATTAATAAAATGTTATAAATTTGTAACATTTTCATTCTCATTTCCTACATTTACATTCACATCTCCTAGATTTTCATTCTCATATCCTACAGTGGCACATTATTCATTATCTACTACTCTATGCTCACTATCTAATTTTGTCCCACTGTCCTCCTTATCATCTTCAATATGGTTAGGAACAAAGTCATAATCATCCTCAAATGAATGTGCACTAAAATATTCTCCATCGGGATTGATTTTATCGAACTGAACTGGGGGCTTATTCTTACCATGCTCATCCATCCCTCCATCAACATGATCATCTAACCCATCATTGACCTGATCATCTATTACAACCTCTATTTACCCATTTAATCGAGTCTCTATTTTAATTTCATAAATCCCAACATGTTTGGAAAATCCAGACAAATCATCTAATCATAATTATGAGAAACTTAGATGGCTATATAAAAAGCCAATAATTAATAATATCTAAAAAGATTGTATTGATGATAAATAAGTATTAAAGTTACAAACAAATCATACATTGGGTCCTTTATCGAGTTAACTTCTTCATTTTTGGTGGACATGTTTTGTATTTCTTATTTGGAGTTAATTTGACAGCACTCCTAGTATTTTTTGTTAGATTACCATTCATAAATTGGACTACAACCCTTGTATTTTTTGTTGGTGTATCATCAATGACACGGGGTCTTTGGGATGGGTAATAATTTTAACAATGGGTTTACTCCTTCAATCAAAATATATATGTGAGTGTACCCATCCTGACATGATACTGTGTTTCTCCACATAAATTTCAGGTAATGAGCATTGCAAATTTCAAGACTAATCTTCCTAACCATACAGTAAATACTGAACAATTTTCCTTCAGTTTTTGGAAAAAAACTATAACATATGTCTAACGTTTTCTGCATTGAAATGTCATTAGAGTAAACATTTAACATATTCTTCAAACAACCACCCCTAAAACTATAAGTCTTATCATTTCCTAATGCATCTTCCCGTCAACTACGCTCACCATAAACCCAAAGATTTCTAATCATCCACTTAGTCCACACTGCATTTAGATACACAAACAAAGAGAAATTCAAAGAAAAAATTATTTCCAAGCATACAATACGAAAAACCCAAGTAAAACATCATTATACATGATTTCCCATTAGATCACCACAAATTAAGGTCTAATACTATCAGATCTTATTGAAAACAAAGCGAGATAATGGAAACTTATGGGTTCTCATGGTTAATTCTCCCTAATTGAACTCCAAATTGCGTGTTATTTGAAATCTAAAAATTATCCCCCATTTTGTTGAGTTCTTACTTGTTTATCGTTGAGTTAAGTTTTTAGTCCAAATGAGAAGTTATAAACAAATGAGGGCGAGGATGCTAATTTACACATCACTAAGCAACAACTAACATATCTTACTAATGGTGGGGTGCAAATACAAATATTGATGTAAAATGTGGGGTGACAAGTCAAAAAAACCTTTAAAATACGAATGAATATAAACGCGATATCCCAGTGTGTCGTAAAAAATGACTCAGAATCACGTGGCAATATACAATTTCTCAGTTATATGCGATTTTATCTCCACATTTGTACACACAATATAATTTTTCTATATGTGATTAACTATTTCATCTATCAACTACTCATAGAATGGTCTTTAATTTTAAGTTTGTTTTCCTTTAATTATCCATATATTTAAAACATATTTTTCTCTTTAAAGATGTGGTCCCACACATAACTGTAGACACCCCATTCTGTTACCCCTTAAACTCCCCTTAGGTCCCTAGCACCTCCCTTCATTACTACAAACCCAGGTCATACCCCGAGTACTGACCTAGAAGCCATCGGGCACTCCCAGGCTCTATTTGACCAAAAAGTCAAACTCTTCAGCTCGACAGAGACTGAATGAATCATCAAATGGAGTTTAAATCCCTTTCTAATGGTCCGTCCCGTGCACGATTTTGACTTACCATGCGGACGAACGACCTATTTTTCCCAAAACTCGATTAGGAGGCCATCGGGCGCTCCCCGGCTCCGTTTGACCTAAGTCAACTCTTCAGCTCGACCGAGACTGAATGAATCTTCAAAGGGAACTGAAACCCTTTTCCAATGGTCTGCTCCGTGTGCGATTCTGACTTACGGTACGGATGAACAATCCGTTTTACTTCGAGAGGTCATCAAATGTTTCCAGGGTCCGGTTGACCAAAGTCAACTTCCTGAACCGGGTAAAACTCTTTGGAATGTCAAAGTATATATCCTAACCTTTCCAATGGTCTACCTCGTGCGCAATTCGAACTTACCATGCGAACGAACGATTCATTTGCGTCCGACGATTCCCCATCCAATGGACCGATGAGCGCTTCCGAGCCACATTTGACTCGAAGTCAACTCTCGAACTCGGGAGAGGTCCAAAGGACTTTCGAAGGTCTCTGAATTACCTTTCCAATGGTCCGCCTTCTACGCGTTCGGATTAACGGTTTGCACTCTGCGTCCAATTTTCTGAAAAGGCCAGAAAGATACTGCCAATCGACAGGTCCTAGACCCTGCGTATCGACAGTGTGCCTAAACACACCTGCCGATTGGTAGGACCAGGGCTATGCCGATCGACAATGCCCTGGGCCTATAAAAAGGATGGCCTAACCTCCTTGCAAAAAGATCCCAGATCTGATAGACATCACTCCCAGCAAATCCATAAAACCTCTCTCGAAGTCAGCGTGATTTCCACATCCAAATCCTTTTCTAACCTTCACTTTTCATCAGCCTTTTCATCAAACTTGGTGAATTCACTACCCTCCATCATCATCCAAGTGCAAGGGCTGATCTCCAACACTCAAGATCAAGCTCAATATCTCCAAGGAGGTCCAATTTTCTCAATTCTCTCCTTAAATTCTCATAAATTCACATTAACTTGTTTTATTACTTAGCATTTTTATTTTCTCATCTCACATATCCTAATATACTTTTTATTTAGTATTATTTCACATCTCTTATTTTCATACAAGTAAAAAATCAAAAAACAAGAAAAAAAGGGTTTGCTCATAAATTCCAAACGGGAATTCTCACATTTTTCTTACACTTCTCTCACAACTAAAACACTTTTTTCACACACACACACACACACATAAATAAGAGAATCCCCCAATTTAATTTATGGGATAAACCCCACCCCTCGTTTTGCATACGAACTACATGGACTTTGATACCTCTATAGGCTATGTAGGCGTCTCGGGGTAAAACTCGAGACTCGAGTCCTATTTTTTACTTTTTTCCCCATATTCTATTTTATCTAAATTCAATTCTCTTAGATTACATATATATGCATATATTTGTTCTCAGTGGCGTATTATTCCACATACGTTATCGTTCCATTATAACGATCAACGTAAGGATGATCGCGCTAATTCTATTTTCTAATATTACCTTTACATTCCTACGGATGACTCTCTTTATCTCTTCCATGGTACAATTCGATGACTCATATCTCCACTATATATACACATGCACACATATCACGGGGAAAATAAAGGAAAATAGCAAAAACCCATGAGAGACCGTAAGGGCGGAATGGGTCCCTAACACCTTCCCATTTCGTAAGTTAGCCTCCGGACCCTTTTTGAATCATTTTGGTTTTATATGTATCAGTATGTATTTGGATGCTGTCCTTCAGGATGACTCCCTTTCTTTTGTCTGTTTTGAGTATAATAGACTGGCGACTCCATCTCTCTACATTTTCACCTCATCAACGACACCGGCCAAAGCGCTCCTGAGAGGAACGCGCGGGACCTAGGATCCTCACGCTCCCGCCCGCCGTGAGGATCGGGGATGTCCACAATAACATAATACTAATTTATCTTTAGTGGTGGGGATGACCTCAATTGTAATGCACGCAAAGCGAGGAAGATGGTGATGGAGAGAGGTGGATAAGTGTGAGAATTGATAAAGCGCAAAACGTAGATGGAGAAGGAGAATAAATTGAGTAATGACAAATGGATGGATAGACATTGTTCATATCTATAGACACCACATTCTATGATCCTCCTAAGCATCTCCTTAGGTCCCTACCACTTCCTCCTTCACCGTAAACTCTAGGTCATACTTTGAGTACCGATCTGGAGGCCACCGGGCACTCCCGATCCCTATTTGACTTCAATTAACTTTATCATTTGAGAGAAAGTTTATAAATCTTCAAATGTCTTTGAATCCCCTTTCTAACAGTCTGACCTGTTCACGAATCGGCCTTACGATTTGGACGAACGATCCATTTTACTATTAAAAATCGATCTAGAGATCACTAAGTGTTTCTAAGTCCCGTTTTAACCCCAATCAACTTTATTGATCGAGATAAATCACATGAATCTTTGAGGGGCTCTGAATCCCCTTTTCAATGGTCTGCTCATGCGCAAATCGGCCTTACGATTCGAACAAACAGTTTGTTTTTCCTTGAAAATTAATCTGAAGGCCATCGGGCGCTTTCGAGATCCATTTGACTCCCGTCAACTCTTCGATCTAAATTCCCATTCCAACAGTCCACCTCGTGCACGAATCAGCCTTACGGTACGAACAAATGACCCATTTTACTCCGAAGGCTCATTGGGAGATTTCGAGCCTCGTTTGACCAAAGTCAACTCTTCGAACCAAATGAGATTGAATAAATCTTTGAAGGTCTATAAATACCCTTTCCAATGGTTCATCTCGTGCGCAAAAGAACCTTATGGTTAGGACGAATGATCCATTTTCTTTCAAAAATCTCTTGTACAAAAGACCATCGGGCACTTTTGGGCCCCGTTTGATTGCAGTCAACTCTCAAAGTCGGGAGAGGCACAATGAAGTCTTAATGGGATATTAATACCCTTTCCAACTGTCGATCTCATGCGTGGTTTTGACTTACAGATTGCGTTTTACGATTATTTTTCCTAAAAATCTGTATGATACTGTCAAATGTCAAACCCATTTCCTTGCCTATCGGTAGTGTGTCTCGGGTTGCTTGTCAATAGGTAGGTCAAGGGCAATGCCGATCGATACCCCATTAACCATATATAAAGTTATTATAATCTCACTTTGAAAGGCACCTTAGAAACATCCCTCTCAGTGATCTCAGGAATATTGTCTTGAAGTTAGAGTGGTTTCCATATTGAAACCTCTCCACCACTTTCCATTCCATCATTTCCTCACCTAATTTAACAAATTCCCTTCCCTATACTCCTACCATCTTCGTCCACTTGCAAGAGTAACCCTTCAACAATCGAGATCAATTTTAAAGCTTCCGAAAAAGGTCCAAATCTTTCATTATCTCTCTAAATTTCCTTATTTTCGCATTAGTTATTCAATTATCACTTTAGTATTTCATATTTGTTAATTCACACGTATTAATATCCCACTTTTTACTTGTAGTATTGCACATACTATATTTTTTATAAAAAAAACAAAGTTTAGAAAAAGTTGGGTTTGCTTGTAAATTCCAAACGGGGATTTCTCACTATCCTTTTTCCACACACATATACTAAACTCCCTGTTGGATTTATGGGATAAACCCTACCCCCGTGTTGTATGCGAACTACATGGACTTTGATGCCTTTTTAGGCTACTTAGGCGTCTTGGATAAAACACTAGATTCGAGTCCTCCTTTTCTATTTTTGTTCATATATGATTTCCACATATTAGATTTGTGATTCATGCTCACATTTTGTCCAATTTATACCATAGTATTTCTATGAACGATCGGTTACCCAATAAATGTACACATTATATTTTTAATTACTATTTTGGGAACACTCCTATGGATGACTTCACTCCTCCTCTTTCCAAGACGCGAGTCGAGTAATTCCATTCTCCATTTATATATATACCAGTGTTCTAAAAAACCCACCTAGGCTCCGCTTAGGCACGCCTAGGCTTAAGGTCTGGGAGAAACGCCCCGCCTTAAGTTTTTTACGCCTTATTCTTGATAAAACCCTTAAGGCGCACTTTTTTCTAAAAACAATAATGCTTTAGTGAAACGATATCACCTTTTAAAGAATTTTTTACTAACCGGACCATTATTTCATCCAAAATAATCAAGTAGTATTTTAATTTGCATACAATCAAACATATTTTTATGATATGTACAGTTTTAGTATTTTAATATCCTTGTTATGGTTAAAAAATATTAAAATATATCAAGAAGGCCTAAATGCCTTTTCACGCCTTTTTACGCGTAAGCCCGCCAAGGCTTAAGGCTTGGCCTCCACGCCTCGATCACGCCCCGTGTTTTTTAGAACCTCACGCACACACACACTTCATGAAGTTATTAAGGAAAAGAATAACACATGTCCATGAGAGACCGAAAGGGTGGGATAGGCGCCTAACACCTTCCCATTCCATAACTTAGCCCCCGAATCGTTGAACTAATTGGTTTCGTAAGCGTCAAAACGTCTTTGATGCCGTTCTCTCGAGGCGACAACAGTTCTTTTGCCTGTTTTTTGCCCCACGTCATTTTTTGACGATGGCCGAAATGCCCCGAGGAAGGGCGTGAGACCCTCACGCGTGCGCGTAGATCGTGGGATGGGATGGCCACAGTGGCGACTCTGCTGGGGATTATTTGTCATAAGAGGGATAGACTCTATTCTTACATGGGTGTTATCATTTTTCGCATGCGTGCGTATGCGCTTACTTGTATCTTCCCTTTCTCCCTCTATTACTTCTTGTATACATCTACCTCATGCTCATATCACTTCTCACTCACTTTTCACTTAACGCACCTCTAAATATCCTCCATGTACACCTCACACTACTTACACTTGTACGTTGGATTACTTATATCTACATGTTGCACACACCACTAAGAATATCCATACTTAGGTCTCCCTAGCACACACTTCCACTTATCACACTTGTATATATCCATGCTCACTTGCACATATCACACGCCATTTGTAGTTGATCCATGCTTGGGTTCACTACCACACACTCACTTATAGATATTCACGTATCACTCACTCACATGTATCCAGGCTTAGTGTAATCTTCATGATCCATGCTAGATTTACTTTTCATGATATTTGTACATTCTCCCTATTAGTATAGTGTTTCTTTTACTCATCATGCCAAATAAAAGACTCTCTCCATAATATACTAATCAAGAATCATGCATTTTGCACACTACATCACCAAGAGCATGGCTATTGACCAAAATTTTATCCCGTACTGAGGGGTCACTTTGTGATGCGCTCTAGCCTGGCAGGTCATAGTTAGCCTAAGCAATATGACTCTCACCTTCCAATGGCCTAGTACCTTCAACTTATATCGAATAATTCCTCTCGTATCGTACCGCTTGATCGAACTCATGACGAGATGTATATAGTAGGGAACTCGTTCACGTACGTTGAGTATATCGAATTTGCTCTCATATGTACTGTCCTCACGAGGTATATAGTGAGACAATTCACGTACACTCAGATATATCAAATGGCTTATCCACACGTACTAATTGTCCTCAAAAGAAAGAAGTATATCGTGGAAGTCCTTCCAAAGGGGGGAACCCTTTCACTAACCCAACAACTACATAAACCTCATATAGGTGTCAGACCTAGGCACTCATATTTATTTTGTCGGTTACCACACGAAACTCTGTCGAAATGCTGGGTCGGCATGCCACCCAAATTTTTCGCGTGATTTTGTCATTTTTTTCAAAACTGGACCCTATCCATGAGTCTGGAAACAAGTCAAACCCCATCTTACCTATTTTTCAAACCCAATATTCCCAAACTTGGGTCCTGTCCGATATTTCTTTATCATTTAGGTAAACCTAATGTAAGTGAAAACATAAACATAATAATAATAATCATTTTGAGACTCTTCTCCCCCTTTTTCTCCTCTTTCTCGAAAAAACAAAGTACTAAAATATTTTTCCTTTTTTTTATAAAAAAAAAACAAATATTTTTTGTCCTCTTTACGAAAATATCAAAAAATCTTCCCTTTTTTTTTTTCAAAAATACCATAAAAAATCCTTTCTTCCCATTTTTTAAAATAAATTCGAATCATTTTCCCTCTCAGGTCGATCACATACCCAATTATTGGCGTGGCTCCCTATTGGATTTGGTCTTCCGTCAATTAACCCTGAAGCTTTTTTGGTTCCGTTCCTTGCTACTTCATCCGAGTTTGAAATCTACCTTCACCAATCCTTTATGAAAAATGTCGATCAAGCACCGAACGTACAACCTGATCTGATGGCAGTCCTAGTCCAACTCAGTGCCAAGATTGACAACCTTGAAACTGAGGCTCATGAGATATAGCAAAACGAGTCCAAGTTCCTGAAGAATTCAAGGTCCTATTTCCTCGTGCCATGGGTCCACCCGCTCCCAAGCTTATTTGGATCCCAGAAGAATATCAACATGCTTCGCGTGCCCCGCCTGTTAATGGGTCGCCTCCAGCTCAGCGCCCTATGCCTAATCTTGCCGAACCAGGGGCTAACTTTCCAGTACTTGTTGATCCCAAGGAGGAAGAACTAAATAAGGTCAAGGAAGACCTCAAATTGTTATCGAAGAAGTTTATTCAAGTCAATATATCCGGGAGCTACATGGAATATACCCATATATCTCCCCACCCTAAAGCAAAATTGACAAAAAATTTCGAGATTTCAGCCATCGAGAAGTTAGGAGGTAGTGCCCCCCAACCTTTCCAGCCATCACCGAGCCATAACCCTTCTTGGTGCCTCTAAAAAGAAAGCTTCCACCATGACCAACAGGCTCTCTAAGAAGAACAAGTCAGTATAGTGAAGAAAAATTTCTGCCCCCTATCCGACCGACTATGGGAGGTCAATATTATCCACAATTTCGAGCTCTCCGATAAAGTTCATACCCAAATAGTACGAGAAGTTTCAACAATATCTCCTATCCTGCTACCTCTTGGACAGAAGAATGCCACCCTAATCCCATCAGAATGGAATACACCGAGCTCCATGCTCCCTTGTCCGAAGTCTATCAAGCCTTATTAAGCTAAAACCTCATCAAACCCTTAGACCCTCATCTATTACCAAACCCACTTCCCAAGAACTTCAAGACCGATCCCCATTATGATTTCCACCAGTTTATCGGTCATACTACCGATCGGTGCTTTCATCTTTGGAATATAGTTCAAGGTTTAATTGATCGGGGTATCATCGCCTCACCAGCCAATCCTAAACCCAACATCACTCATAATCCACTTCCAACCCATAAAAATGCCATCATTTTAGAGAATGATATGTAATTCGACCCATCTACCCAAATTGTGCCCAGTAAAGCACCCACCATACCCGTAGTATCACCCAAACCACTCAATATTTGACCATACTTTCTTCTACACCATACTGAGTTCTGTCACTCCTCACAAGGGTCTGTATTGTCGTCAATACCTGATCCAAAGGAAGAGATATAGAGTTACCAGCGGTTTTGAACCAACTTTTGGAGTTTGGGCTGAAATTTCCCACCAAAATGACCATCGACTGTCAAAAATTCAGTGGCTTGTTCATGGAAGCTCATAAATGAGCTCGAGAATCATATAATTGGGTGATACCTGTTGATGAAGTCAGCTTAGACGACCTGATACAGATCATGGCAGACATGTTTCAACAGACCAATGAGATCTGCAGCATTTTCGAACTACTCACTGCTTTAAAGCTTAAAGAGAGGTTGGTCCTTTCACTCTTACACCTCTCCTTTGAGTGGGAATATTTATATGAGGAAGTCTTTGAGGCCGTGGAATGAATTAATTTCTCTTGGTAATAAGACATCGTTGTCATCGGATGGGGGGATGAATTTGATAACTTATAAGATGAATCGAGTTAAGAAAAGTCAATCTAGTAATCAGTATGTGCGGGATGATATCTTTCGAGGATTTATTGGGGGAAATTAGTAAAGTAGCCATTCAGCCAGAAATAGATGAAGACACAGGGTTCTTATTCTTTTTCTCCTTCATAAACCACATGATTAGATCAGGAAGACACTACGATGATCTGAATCCTCAGTCATTAAGAACAGATAAGGGAAAGGGAGTTGCTGAAGAATTTCCTATATCGAAAATGACCGTTGAAGAAAGAAAGATCCTCTACGAACTCAAGAAGAATCAAGCCAACATCACCTTATGAGGACTCTTCATGTCTTCCCAATTATACCAAAATGCTCTGATAAAACTTCTCACTGGGCCCACAGTCCCTCCTTTCACTACTTTAAAAGAAGCTGTAAACTTGGTTGGTCCTTAACCACCACTAGACTCTTTTCCTTCTCCAAAGAAGAAATTTCGAAGGTCGTCCCTGACCATAACTATGCCCTTAATATCCCTATTGAAGTGATAGGAAAGATAGTCTCGCTCTCACTCATCGATAACGGATCTGACCTTATTATTTGCCCACTAAGAACCTTCAGTTGCTTAGGTTTAAAAGTAAGTGACCTGACTCCTACTTTCACCGCAGTGCGTGCCTTTGATAATACTCGTCGAGAGGTGATGGGATCCATAACACTCACAATAGGGGCTAGACCTATCAATCCCACCACTGAGTTTTAAGTTATTGACATACCCACATGCTTCAACCTGCTTCTTGGACGACCGCAACTTTATAGTATTCAAGGGGTGTCTTCCTCCCTTCATTAGAAGTTGAAATTCTTCGCCAAAGGGCAACGATGATAGTACATAAAATACCAGCACCAGTAATTTGGTACTAGAAATACAACATGGGATGAATGATATGCTTATCTCTGGTTTCAGGGTTAATCCACTTCCCCTTTCGGTAGGGGATAATTTCAAAGATCGAGTCTGTCTAGAGAACAAACCTTGCGACAATGTCAATGTGATACAAATATTCAAGAATATGCATTTCATTCCCGGACTGGGGATGGGGTGATGTCAATAAGGGATACTGGAGCCCATAGTCCTGAAAAAACCCTTTCCCCCGTATGGCCTAGGTTATCAACCTTCACCAGAATAACTCAGAGTGCTTTGCCAACCACGGCTGAAATGGAGTTTAGAAGATGTCAAGACTGTTTCAAGGTATTCTCTGAAGGAAAGATTTATCAAAGAGGGTGAAGACTTCCCTTTCTATGGATTTTCTGAACCATAGTACGACCATGTGGATAAAAAGATGAAGCCGGGGATGGAAATCTTCTTTCAAGACAACTACTCTTGGGTCGAAGACTACCAGCATAAAGTGCAACCTCTCACTCAGAAATTCATAGAAATTACCAAGGTCTCTGAGGAAAGTGATTCTGAAGGCTCATTCAACTTGCAGACACTGGGTATGACTCTCTGTATGATCTATTCAAACGTTACATCGTCGAACCCGTCCACTCCATTCAAGGTTGCTGATGAGCCTCTTTTAAACTGGAATGCTATACCAGTACCTCCCACTGAGATGTAACCTAACCCTGTTGTTTACCTTATCTCTTCATCTATTGTTGTTTCTCATTTTTCTGATGATAATGTAATCGAGACCTCTTTTGACAAGGTTCTCAACGTTGCTTTTCATGAAAGTGAAATAAATGAGGATTTTTCTGTGCCTTACATTAATTGTCTTGATTCGAATCAAACTCTTAATGATGATGATTTTGCCAATGAACCATTCTTAAATGATCTTGGTAAGGTTAATAATAAATAACATAACTGTGTTTAAATTAATGAGGATAAAATTATTATTATCAATCTCGATTCTAGTAACCAGCAACGCGGGATTAGGATATGGTCCACCCTTAACGATCATGAGCACGTGCAATTCGAAGAGATGCTGAAAGAATTTATGGACGTCTTCATATGGTCCTACGACGAAATGCCCAACATCGATCCCTAAATAGCTCATAACGAGATCCTAACTCTCTCAGAGTGCAAACTGGTCAAACAGAAGCTGTGCAAGCTCCGTATTGAATGGTCAGTCAAAGTCAAGGAAGAGGTAATCAAGCAGTTGAACACATGATTCATCTGGTTGATCGAATATCCCACATGGCTAGCCAATATTATACCCATACCGAAATCATGAGGGAAAGTCCTCATGTGTGTTGACTACCGGGATTTGAACAAAGCATCTTCGAAGGAAGATTACCTATTGCCCAACTTCAATATGATTGTGGATAATACGACCAGTAATGCCCTCAAGTTATTCGTTGATGGATTCACTGGATACAATCTGATCAAGATACACCCTGACCATCAAGAGAAAATTGCCTTCATCACCCCTGGGCAATCTTTTATTACACGGTTATGACATTCGAGCTCAAGAGCGTCGGGATACCTACCAAAAGGGCTGCCACAACCATATTTCATGACTTGATACACAAGGAGGTCGAAGTCTACGTAGACAATATGATTATTAAGTCCAATGTGACACCCCGCCCAATAAAATACCGGGTGATCAGTCCTATATCAAATTAAAGTAAAAATCTCATCTGGTTCATTCTTAGCATCACTGTCGAAAACTTTTTTAAGACTTACTAACCACCTAGTATTCAAAAGCTGATGTCAAAATTTTAATCTTTAAATTAAAAAACAACAACCATATAAATATCAATACGAACCATTCACACAAACCATGAATCTAAAGCAATACTGAATAAATCAATAAATGATCGACCGAATAAACCATCGGCAGAAAACCAACATTCACTAATATAATCCAACAAAGAATAATAACTAGTACAAAGTCTGACTGAAATGAAAATAGCTGGGGCAACATGCCCGAAAGAAATACCAAGCTGCACCCTACTATAGGAATGAAATGACTGAAGCGTCTATGTCCAAATCCTGCAACATCCACACCTATTGTAGCTACGCATCCCTGGAACATATCTTCAAGTTTGGCATCCCTATGGCTGGATACCTAAAAGGTTTTGAAAATATTTTGCAAGTATGGGTCAGATCCCAAAGACCTTTTGAAAATATTTTGCAAGTGAATTAAAATTCAACAATTAAAATATATGAATGCTCTTCATATTTAAGTTAGTGTCGCACTCCCTTGAGATACATCTCACCCCTCCTCTAAAGTGCACACCTAACTCTTTCTTCCTGACCCTCCTAGTTACACTACCCTGTCTAACTAGCCTTGTTATGAAACTCCTTGAACTCTACTCTAACCCGAGTAATTTGTATATTTACTTCGTAAGTTATTTATCGCATTAACTTCATTAATCATTTCTTAAAAGTCATATAACATTCACTAGTTATACAAGTAATACAAATTCTCTTCATGTATTTAATTACCCGTATATAATTATCTACTCCATTATATACCTAGAACTATATTCCATAATTATACATATGTTGAATATAAATAAAACCGCTCTTAAAAGCCATATAACATTCACTAGTTATATAAGTAATACAAATTCTCTTCATGTATTTAATTACCCGTATATAATTATCTACTCCATTATATACGTAGAATTATATTCCGCAATTACACACATGTTGAATATAATTAAAACCATCCTTCCGAGTAATACCTCATCGGATGCATTCTCTAAAGTGCTATCTTCCCAGGTCTACTCAGTCCCACCTAGATTTCTGAGACAGCTAGCCACCGCCGAATCAGAACATAGAAATATAAACGTATTGGAGGCGGTCATATTCCCCCGAGTGTGAAGACAATCATCTCAATGCCCACCTCTATTTGGACGCTATGACCTGGGAATATACTCGTCCTACTCCTCAAGCTAGGGGATTCACCCACATCGTGCAACCTTCCCCGATAGCACTAGAGCATATAATTCTAAATAAATACCTAGCCACCGGTATTTATGAGCACACGCAATATATATATATATATATATCATTGTTTTAAAAAACCCGCCAAGGCTTGAGGCTTGGGAGAAACGCCCCGCCTTACGCTTTTTACGCCTTATTCTTAGTAAAACCCTTAAGGCGCACTTTTTTCTAAAAACAACAATACTTTAGTGAAATGATAGCGCATTTTAAAGAATTTTTTTTACAAACTAGACCATTATCTCATCCAAAATAATCAAATATTATTTTAATTTGCATATATTCAGATATATTTTTACGATATGCACAATTTTAGTATTTTAATAGCCTTGTTATTGTTAAAAAATATTAAAATATATTAAGAAGGCCTAAACGCCTTTTTACGCCTAAGGCCCGCCTAGGCTTACAAGGCTTAAGGCTTAGCCTCCACGCCTCGATCACGCCCCGCGCTTTTTAAAACATTGATATATATATATATATATATATATATAATTTAATCCCGACTTTACCGTGTACAAAGTCCGTAACACTAGCCAACATATTCCCGAGTCTATGGTCCGACTCTAATTTAATTAATTTACCCATTAATTAAGTTAATATCTCCCCGAGTCTATGGTCCAACTCTAATTTAATTAATATTCCCATTAGTTAACTTAATATCTCCCCGAGTCTATGGTCCGACTCTAATTTAATTAATATACACATTAATTAACTTATTATCTTCTCGAGTCTATGGTCCGACTCTAATTTAATTAATATACTCATTAATTAATTTAATATCTCCCTGGTGTCACACAAACAATGTATCCGGATTCGCTCACCTGGCCCGAATTTCCATCTCTTAGAACGTACTCCTCAAAATTCCATTATAAAGAGAACACTCCTAATGAAATAATATTTAACAATTTATTATATCATCCTATAACAAATTATTCCAGCTATAAGCTTTAATTAATTAATCCCCCATTAATTAATCTATTATCATGGCATCACTCAACCAAAATATCCGGACATCCCCTTGGTTCATAATACAATATCCCCAATTAATTATTCAAAATTCTCCTCAATAAAGTTTGCACAATTATTAATCTGAGGTTTTCAATTTACTCAATCTGCCCAGATTTTTAAAATGCCGTTTTGGGGCATTTTGGGGGCGTTTTGGAAAAAACGTACTAGAGAACGAAAGTTAGAAAACTCCATTTTCTAGAGGGCAGAGCGAACAGAATCTCCATTAACAGCTTGTGTGAAGCTTTTTACCCAGAATTATCCACTAAAATCCTTACAAATCAAAATCAGCCCCAAAAACTTGATTTGTAACTTCCCTAAATCAAAACCCAATTTGTATTAACCCAATCCAAAAATTGTTTGTATAACACCTACTATGATATGAATTGAATATCACCAATTTACCTTGAAGTAATTTAACCACTTGCCTTATAAATTTGTAGTGTCTCATTATCCTTTGGTGTAGAGATCGTTGTGTGATGAAGAACACCTTCCTTGTTCTTCCTCTTTGGCTCTCAAGAGTCCTCCCTCTTTGTCCCTTATGTTCTCAAATTTCTCCCAAATGAGTTATGGCTGCCCACAACTTCAAAACTTAGGTTTTTATCTCCAAATCCCCTTTTTAATCATATGGGCCTAATTAAAATGGCCCAAATACCCCCGAGTGGGTTTGGTTTTGCCCAAAAATATCCCGTGACCCATTTACCACCCCCTGCTACACTTTTTCGACTATCTCGGCCCACCCGGACTCAACCGTGCACTTATAATTGACATCCGAATTTATTTATAAAAAATTCCTATCTCACACCCAACTTAGCCTATATCCGACTTTCGGCCGAGATAAATAAATGCCACCTCACTTATACACGTTATGACGTAAATAAATTATTAATATTCACTTAGTAATTTAATTTCCGTAAATATTAACCATCTTCTCTCCGATTAATATTTAAATAAATATTAACATAACTAATTCAATTAAATTACGACACACAAGTAATTTAAAATTTTCCCAAATTAATTAAATATTAAATGCACAGAAATACGGGGTGTTACATCCAAGACTCGAAAACGTCACGTTCTCACCCTCCGGAAGTTCTTCAAATGATTACGGCGATACCAAATGTGGATAAACCACATAAACGTATTTTCGGTGTCACAAAAGGAAAGCTTTTGGGATTCATAGTTTGTGAAAAGAGAATCGAAGCAGACCTCACCAAGATGAAAGTTATACTCGAAATGCTACCACCCTAAACGAATAAGGAAGTATGTGGATTCTTGGAAAAACTTTAGTACATCAGTTGGTTCATCAGCCAGCTGACTTTTATTTGCGAGCCCATCTTCAAACTCCTCTGGAAGGATTCTACCAAAGTTTGGAAGGAGGTGTGTCAGGAAGCCTTCGACAGAATCAAGCAATATCTTACCCGACCTCCGGTGCTGATGCCTCCACAATCAGGTCTCCCTTTACTCCTGTACTTAACCGTAATAGACACAACTACAGGGGCTTTGCTAGCCCAATATATCGAAGAATCTCGTAAGGAAAGGGCCATCTAATATGCCAGTAAAAAAATGGCTGGTAACAAAGTCAATTACACTGCCTTGAAAAAAGCATGTGTCGCCCTAATTTGGGTCACCCAAAAGTTACGGCACTATATGCTCGCTTTTCCCATCAAACTTGTGTCCCGAATATATCATATTAAATACCTACTTAAGAAACCCGCCCTATCTAGCCGAATGGCCGGGTGGTTGATGCTACTAGTTGAGTTCGATATCGTGTATGTCATACTGAAAGCCATAAAAGGGAGATCCATCTCTGACTACCTTACTGACTACTCCTCGTAAGAGGTTAATGTTTGAAGAATATATTCTCTACAACTCTCAAGAGGACCTCTGATGGAAAATGTTCTTTGATGGAGCTGCCAATAAGAAAGGATATGGCATTGTGATACTCTTGATCTCCCCCGATGACTCGCACATTCCCATTGCCATCAAACTGGATTTTCCCTGCACTAACAATATGACCGAATACGAGAAATGCATTGTAAGCCTAAAAGTCGCCCTCGAGAAAGGTATCAAACAACTAGATGTCTACAGGGTCTCTGCTCTCATTATTGGCCAAGTCCCTAGAAGATGGAAAATTATGGACACAAATTTTTTATCCTTCTATGCTCACTTAGAAGAGCAAGCCTCCCAGTTCTGAGATATCACCTTCCAGTACTTACCCCGCACAAAGAACAACTTAGTTAATGCCCTTGTTACCTTGGACTTAATGGTCGACATACCTGAGGGAATAATGATGGCCCCTTTTATAATAAAAAAATAAGCTATGCCAACCCACTGCTACCATATTAAAATCGTCACAGAGGAAGATTATGATATGATTGAGTTTTGCTACTATAGCATTTGGCACCTATTCAAAAAGTTAGGTATCCCCATGACGTCGACAAGAAAGATTGTGCGACCCTCCGCAAACTAGCTGCCCAGTACATCATCTGCAACAAAGCACTATTCAATAGAAACTTCGATGGAATCCATTTACACTACATCGCAGGGGCTGACATTAAAGAAATGGTGCAAAAGATCCACCACGGGGAATGCGAACCCCACATTAACGATCATATGCTTGCCAAGAAGATCATCTGTCACAGGTATTATTGGACCATTGCAGTTCAAGATTGCCCCGCCTATGTCCGAAGATGCCTCAAATGCTAATAGTTTGCCAACTTCCAGCACTTACCTCCTCGAGAATTGTACAACATAACTTTTCCCTGTCCGTTCTCCACCTGGGGCATTGACATCGTAGGGAAAGTCATATCCAAAGCTTCAAATGGCCATAAATTCATCTTGGTCTCCATTGATTACTTCACTAAATGGGTCGAAGCCGAGTCATACTCAATACTGAATGCCAAGAAGGTGGCCAAGTCTATTCGAAAGAACATTATCTGTCGATACGGAGTTACTCACGAGATAGAATCAAATAATAGGTTATATTTTGAAGTCGAGGTTACAGAATTTATCAACGAGTATGGGATTCGAAGGCATAAATCTTCTCCATACCAACCATAAACCAATGGTGCAGTTGAAGCCGCCAATAAAAGCCTTAAGGCCATCATCAGTAAAATAATGGAGAGTTATCGAGATTGGGTCGATCGGATCCCTTATGCACTCTGGGGAAATCGCACTTTAGACAGAACATCTACTAGGTCTACCTCTTACTCTCCGATATACGGTATGGAAACAGTTATACCCGTTGAGCTAAAAATATATGCCCTATGCATTATGCTTGAGAGCAGAGTCAGCGATAAAGATTGGTATCATAACTGCTTTGACGAACTGTTACTCTCAGATAAAAAGAGGCTCAAGGTTGTATACCACATACAAGGGTACCATCTTCGGATAACACGATTATTTAATGGAAGTGTCAAGGACCGTAGTGTCCAGGACGGAGACTTGGCCCTCAAAGAGATCATAAAACCGTGTAGGACACCAGATAGAAATTCAATCCAAACTAGAGCGGCCCCTACATAGTAAAGAAGATTCTCTCAGGAAGTGCCGCTATTCTCCCAAACATCGACGGAGAAGAAATGGCTCGTCCAGTTATCCTGGACCATATCAAGAAGTTCTACCCTTAGTTTGAAATCTCATCGACGTACCACCTGTGCTGTGGGAAGATCCCACTGACATGTTAGTACCCCGGCCTGAAGCCGTAGGGGGCAAAGGATTATTCACAACGTCATAAATACAATAGGGCGTCAACTAACTCGTCACCAAATCCAAGTAATCATAGCTCGCCGATGTATCCGTATAGAGCGTATAAGCCTTGCCAATCATCGTCGCCGCCTTAGCCTCGGCAGACATCTCCCTAACCCACCTCATATACATTAACTCGGAACATCCGATAGAAGTCCCCCACATCAACGTCCTTTAGGGCTATCAACCTCACGTTGAGCCATATCACCTCATAGAACCACATCTGCAAAAAGACAAGAATCAACAGAGAAGAAACTAAAAGGACTTGCAAGGAAAAGTATAAAAAGAAATAGATATGCAGAAGTTACCTCCAAAAGGTATGCGAGCCCCGTAAAAGTCTGTCGACAGCACCAGCTGAATGAATCCAGAGAAGAATAAGTGGTCGCTAAGGTTGGGCTCCCCCAATCATAGAGCGAGATGTCAGAAAACATCCTAAAAAATGGCAAGAACCAAAGATGAACGAAGTCGCCACTCGTCGCCACCAAGAGACCACCCACCCAACAAAAGAAGATTAAAAACCCGGCCATCAGTCTCACCTTCCACCCGTTAGTCTCATCAATCCTCCGACTCAAGAGCACTTCCCGAAGAGAAGAGATGCAAATAGAAATCCCAAAAATGATCCTACCTACATCCCCAATGCTTCATGAATCGCCACCGACGCCACCTTTACAGTACGGTCCACCTCAATCTACGCACCCTCATAATCTATACCCAATAGCTGTTCCACATCAATGGGAGTAACAGTCATCTCCCTAAAGCCCAAATGAAAGGTGTGGGTAGTATCCCATCACCTCTATCTCAAAGCACATAGCACCGTAATGGAGTGCGGTGTCTCGTACCAAGCCTGCCAAACAGCCAAATCCAACAGAAGTAACCATCTATTGAACCATCCATGGAAGATGGTACCAAACGTCCTTTAACCCAGTCAACCCTCTGGAACGCATACTCGAAGGAGCTATGTCACTGTGCCAAAGCCAAAGAGAAAAAAAAACCTTCATCAGCACAAGAAAGCAAAGAGAAAATAAAAAAAAGAATGCCAAAGGTCATAATACTTACATAGCCACTAGAGTTCCTCAACCTAGATGAACTGTGGTGCACAAGATCACGTAAAAAAGTGCGCTCGTCAACCACAAGCTAAAACAGATCAAAAGCATTCTCATTACCTAAGTCAAGGGTCACCCTAGCCTGCCACTCCAATCACCCCGGTCATCAACACTCAACCACTCCAAGTTGTATTCCTCGCTAGAAAATCCCGCCATTTGAAGTCTGTAATAAGAAAGGACTTAAGAACAATTTTTAGAGAAAGGAAGTAGAAGATTCGAACTCCCGAAGATATGAAAATTGAGGTCGGATCACCCCGTTTTTATAAGGGACTAAACGACATATCGATCGATATACCCCTTCACATACCGATTGGCACCTACCTCTTCCTCTTCCCAAGAAAGCTCAGGAGACCATGACATTTCCAAACAGAAACCCTTACAACAATCCGGTCGGCTGCCCCCTGAAAATTATGTAGAATTTTTTTTCCTGAAAATGCCAAAAAAATCCAGAAATTACCTCAAAAATGCTAAATAAATTTTAAAACATGTCTTCATCAAGAAAACCATTTTTTGGAACACTAAACCCCTTTCCATGCTCCCAAAATCCCCAATATGATTAATATTACGCTCTCACCCCCAAATATATTCCACAAACAGAACCAACAATGCTCCCGCATCCCAAGTCCAACTATAATTCTACAGCGAAATTTCTAATTTCAAGTCTTCCCCAGCCGAATCCAAACCTCAAATCAATAATTTCCTAGTAAAAATGAAAAAATTACATCTTCTAAATTCCCCACGAAATATCTAAGCTAAGATTTATCTCAATCCTTTATCAGAATTTCAGGATACATTTGCAGTCAAAATCCTTCACAGCTTCCCCAGCAACCGAATGTCTCAAAGGGTAAAACCTTCCCCAGAAGAGTCCCAAAAGAACATGATCCTCAGCAGAACGATAGGTGCATCCACATCCTAAGGCAATTCAAAATCTCCCCAAGAAAACATCTCCCTACATCACATATTTAGGTCCTTAGAATTGACCTCGACCCGCATAATCGATCGTCATAACTTTAGGTCCTCAGAATTGATCTCGGCCCTCTGAATCGATCGTCACTACTTTAGGTCCTCAAAATTGACCTCGACTCGTAGAATTGATCATCATAATTTTAGGTCCTCATAATTGACCTCAATCCTCAGAATTAGTCGTCACAACTTTAGGTCCTTAGAATTGACTTCGACCCTCATTATCGATCTTCATAACTTTAAGTCCTAAGAATTGACCTCGACCCTCAGATTTGATCTCCATAACTTTAAGTCCTCAGAATTGACCTCGGCCCTCATAATCGATCATCACCACTTTAGGTCCTCAGAATTGACCTCGACCCTCATAATTGGTCGTCACAACTTTAGGTCCTCATAATTGACCTCGACCCTCAGAATTGGTATTTACATCTTTAGGTCCTCAGAATTGACATTGACCCTCAAAATCGGTCGTCACCACTTTAGGTCCACACAATTGACCTCGACCTTTAGAATCGGTTTCTACAACTTTAGAACCTCAAAATTTACCTCAATCCTCAGAATTAATCTTCATAACTTTAGGTCATCAGAATTGACCTCGACCCGCAGAATCGGTCGCCACAACTTTAGGTCCTTAAAATTGACCTCAGTCCTCAGAATCGGTCATCACTATAACTTTAGGTCCTCAAAATTGACCTCGGCTCTAGAATTTATTTCCACAACTTTAGGTCCTCAGGTCGATCCTCATAATCGATCATCACTACAACTTTAGGTCCTTAAAATTGACCTCGACCCCAGAATTGGTCTCCACAACTTTAGGTCCTCAAATCCGACTTCGGCCCTCAGAATCGTTCATCATAACTTTAAGTCCTCAAAATTGACCTCGGCCCACAGAATCGGTCATTCAACATTACCTTAGGTCCTTATAATCGACATCAACCCTCTTAACCGATCATTCTCATTCGTTTAGGTCCTCACAATTGACCTCTTTCCCAAACGTCAATGTGGTGTCTATTCGATGACATTCACTTATTCCAAGCTCACCCATCGAGGGGATCTGTAGACACCATATTCTAGGACATTCCTAAGAATATTCTTATGCCCCTAACACTTCATCCTTCACCATAAACTCTAGGTCATACTCCGAGTACCGATCTAGAGGCCCTCGGGCACCCTCGGACTCCATTTGAATACGATCAATTTTCTCTTCTGAGCAAAAGCTCAATGAATTTTCGAATGGCTCTGAATCCCCTTTCCAATGGGTTGCCCCATTTTCTCCAAAAAATTGATTCGGAGAGTGGGTGCTCTCGGGCTCCACTTGACTCTCGTCATCTCTTTAGCTTGAACGATACTGAATAAACCTCAAAGGGATATGAATTCTCTTTCCAACAGTCCACTCCGTGCGTGAATTAGCCTTATAGTACACACGAATGATCCATTTTACTTCGAAGGGTCGCTGGGTGCATTCGGGCCCCGTTTAACCAAAGTCAACTCCTTGAACCAAATAAGATTGAATGAATTTTCTAATGACTCTGAATACCCTTTCTAACGGTCTATCCCGTGCTCAAATCGGCCTTATGGTTTGGACGAACAATCCGTTTTCCTCTTGGAATCTCCTGTCTAAAAGATTGCTAGGTACTTTCGAGCCCCGTTTGACCATCCAAACCCGGGAGGCCCCTCATGGATTCTTAAAGGGATCTGAATACCCTTTCCAACGATCCGTCATGTGCACGATTTTGACTTACAAATTGCATTTTACGATCGTTTTCCCCAAAAATCTGCATGAGACCACTAAATTGCAAATCCATTTCCCTACCTATAGGTAGTGTGTCTATAATTTCCTTTCGATAGGTAGGTCAAGGACAATGCCGATCATCACCCCCTTGACCCTATATAAAGGGAGCATGAGATCACTTCGAAACGCACCTTAGAAACATCCCTTTCAGTGATCTCAATAACATTCTATCAAAGTCCACGTGGTTTCCATATTGAAACCTCTCCCCCGCATTCCATTTCCATCCTTTCCTTACCCAATTTTGCAAATTCCCTTCCTTTCCTACTACCACCTTCATCCACTTGAAATATCAACCCTTCAACAATCAAGATCAATCTTAAAGCTTCCAAAGAAGGTCCAAATCTTTCACTCTCTCTTTAAATTTCTGTATTTTCGTATTAGTTATTCAACTCTTATTTTATTATTTCATCTTTGTTAGTTCACACATATTAATATCCCACTTTTTATTATTAGTATTGCACATACTATATTTTCTATTAAAAAACCCAAAACAAGAAAAATAGGGTTTACTTGTAAATTTCAAACGGGGATTTCTCACTAGTTTTTCATACTAAAACATCCTTTTTCTACAAACACACATATAATAAAGTCCCCGGTTGGATTTATGGATAAACCCCACCCCTGTGTTGCATGCTAACTATGTGGACTTTGATGCCTTTTTTAGGCTATGTAGGCGTCTCAGATAAAATCTGAGATTCGAGTCCTCCTTTCCTATTTTTGTTCATATATTATTTCCACATATTATATTTGTGATTCATGCTCGCATTTTGTCCAATTTATACCATCATCTTTTTTGAACGATCGGTGACCCGATAAATGCACACATTATATTTTTAATTACTATTTTGGGAACACTCCTACGGATGACCTCACTCCTCCCTTTTCCATGACACGAGTTGAGTAATTACATTCCCCATTTATATATACACGCACACACACTTCACGGAGTTATTAAGGAGAAGAATAACACATGTTTATGAGAGACTGAAAGGGCGGGATGGGTGCCTAACACCTTCCCATCTAGTGACTTAGCCCCCGAATCCTTGAACTAATTATTTTTGCAAGCATCAGTATGGCTTTGATGCCATTCTCTCGAGGCGGTAACATTTATTTTGGTTGTTTTGTGCAAAATATGCTGGCAACTCTATTTTCAATACATCACTCCACATCATTTTTTGACGATGGCCAAAACTCCCCGAGGAAGGGCGAGAGAACCCCCCCTCCCCTGCGAACCGCGGGACGGGATGGCCATACTATCGTGTAAGTGGGGGAGAATACCTCCTCTTGGTCTTCGATAATATTGCGAGATTATTATAATATGTATACTCATGTGACTTTCATTTGAATTATATTATTTTGATTTTTCAAAAACGCTTTAAGTTTATTCCAATAAGTCTCTAAAAAACTTCATCAAACTCTCACCGGAATCATTTATGACATTTTCCCGAGTTAACCACTTAGGATAAAAGTATATTGACTAGAGGGCTTAGATTCACCCATTGAGATGTATCATTGAGGTTTTGAGGTTGTTAAATACATTATGCAATATATTCTTCCTATAAAAAACTTATGTTTGATGAATTTATATTTATATTTAAATTTGATTTGGTTCTTAGGTTGGAAAAAACCAAATTATGGATTATGCAAAAATTTAAAAAATTAGGCAAACTTTAGCTCGAGGCGCGACCTTGCTCACCTCAGCGAAGTAGGCTTTAGCTTTAGCTTCAGCGAAGTTGCTTGTTCGTCGTGCCGCCTTTGGAGGTTTTCGTGAAAAATATCTAAGTCATAGAGAGACCATGTTTGCTTTAGTGAAGAAATGCTTCACTTCAACAAATGTTCCATATCCAGTCTATGATTGTGTAATTTCTAGATCTTTTCCTCTAGATCTCTTTGGATTGTGTGATTTTGACGTAATCTTTTTTGTTTGTTCCCATGGTTATGTCGTAAAAAACATGAGTGTCCAACACACAAACAAAAGCCACTCTATTATCCGATATCCTTTTGGCTATTTATGTTGTTTATTGAACTTTAATCCAAAAGAAAATGATGATGATGATGATGATGATGATGATAGTAATAATAATAATAATAATAATAATAATAATAATAATAATAATAATAATAATAATAATAATAATAATAATAATAATAATAATAATAATAATAAGAAGAAGAAGAAGAAGAAGAAGAAGAAGAAGAAGAAGAATAAGGTATATTTAGATTTCAAGAACAAAACAATCTTCGTCTTCCTTATTGTGTTATTCAATCCTTTTGGATCCATTAATGAATCTAAAATAAAATTACACAACTAGTTTTGACAAAACTATTTTCCAAAATATTTTATTATTAAGTCAAGTTTTCTTTAAGATTAAAAAATACTTTGTGAGTTTTTAGATAAAGTATTCATTTTTCTATATCTTTTCGACCTTCGGGATATTTTCAGACTTCTTGGGCATATTATTGTGGTTGTTCATGGTTCCATTACCTTGGAATAAATTTGAATTTTAAATTAAAGGAGTTTTGGATTGGCAAGGATTTGAGGACATTATTTGCGATTAAAGTTAACGCCGTTGTGTAGTGTGCATCAATTGTTCATGTGGAATATATGATGCGAATGTTTAAAATACAAAAATAATGCATTGTGTGTTTGTAAGACGCTTTTTTTTATTAAATTCTATTATAATATATTTCATATCCTCATCGACCCGAGGTTGTACCCATTAGTTAGTTTTTTTCTCGTTAATGTTATGTGATCGTTTTATTTTATTCACTAATTTAGAATCATTTGTCTTAACAAGAAAATAAAATTTAATTAGATTATAAATTTGATAATATTTTATCACATAAACACTTTAGGATTGTGTGCCCATTGTTATAATAAAAGGGAAATTATCTTCTTAATCGTTAAATAATTTTTATTTGAATATATATTGGTGAGAGATCACACTCTCAATCGATATCAAAGAAGGTCATTTTTTTTTTACGTTTGAAACCCTAAAGTAGATCCTTTTGTGTGAGATGGATGCATGTTCATTTCTCCAACCTCTACCTTTTGATAGTAGATAATATTTATATTGGAAATTTCATGCAATGGCATATTTAATGGCATTAGATGATCAAATATGGAATTGTGTCTTGTCGGGATGGAAAAACCTCGTTACCGATGTTGATAGCATTCAAGCACCCAAAATCCTATCTAGTTGGGATGATAATGATATTAGGGGCAGTGGGTGGAATGTTAAAGATTTGAACTTGATTATTGGTTATGTAATCGTTAGTGAATTTAGGTGTGTTTTAATGTGTTTACATCCAATCATGAACGAAAAGTTTTTTAAATGACCTATAAAGTAGACTCGAAAAATGGGCAAATACGGGTAAATATGGGCAGGTAAAAAATGGGTTGGGTTGAATATGGGCGGGACAAAACGAGTTGAGAACGAGGTTCATGTTAGATTCGAATAGACTCAGGGCAGGGCACGTCAGGTAAACCCTTTTTCTTATAGCCTACTCTAGAACCGAACATCTTTTAGAGACAAATTTAAATCAGAGTGAGAGAAAGTGATTTGGAGAGAGAGGGAGAGGAGACTATTTTTGGGAATAGGGGTTTGGGTGGTTTATGTTTAGGAAACATGTGAAAGAAAGTTAAAAGTGGAGTATAAGTTAGAATTTGTGAAACGGGGTATGAGTAAGTCTCAGGTTATTTTTTTATGACCCATAATTGACCTATTGATCGCCCATGACTAAACCGAGCCAAAAGACTTGAAAAATGTTTTTTGACCACTAAATATTTAAATAAAAACTGGACATATCAGTCTAAAAAAGTATTGAGCATTTTATTTGGATACCCCCATATTTCCATGCCTATCATAAAGGCACATCCACCATGCAACATGAGAATATTTAACTTGTTTCTAAATCCTTACCATGAAGGAGAGCGAAATTTTTTCCCAACTTAATGACTTGGTGAATTTGATGTTTGCCGTGAGTAAGGTAATAAAATAGGTTATCATTGTTAGTAAGACCATTAAATCATTTCACTTTAGGTTTTGTGGAAAGGTTTATGCCATTGGATAGGTTCGATCTTTGCTAAAAAACATGATATCTCATACCTATAGGCAAACTTTAATTATCACCTCGAAGAACTAAACAAAGAAAATAACATAACTTTTAAAGCAAAAGCTCACAAGGTATCTCATTTGGGTTCCTTGATATTAGTAAGGATAATATGGTCTTTATCACTATCAAGTTTGCAAAGTCATGGAAAAAATGGTTTCATACGAAAGAAATAAAAAATTATAGGAGAACCTAGGTTTGAGTCTCGTCAAGAGAGCTGGGAAAAGAAGCAAAAATCTCCCAACATTGTCATATGTTACATTTGTGGTGGTAAAGGATATATTTCCAAACAATTTTCTTCATAATCGGTTCAATGAATGGTCAAGAAAGCATATCTTTATATGATGACGAGTCAAACTCAAATCAAGAATCTTCCAACAATATTTTTTTCGCATTTATAGTATGTGGAAAATTTAACGACTAAAAGAATTTAGAAGAGTTTGATAATACAATCAACACCTATTTGGATTATGGTGAAGGTGGGAATAACTATATTATCATCGCTTAGCCTCAAGAAGTTTTGTAGTCCATTAAACTCGAGATAAAAAGCATACAACCCATACTAGCTAACATTTAAAATGAATAGTCTATGGTGAATGGGAGTAGAGTGAGTGATTTGGAAGCTCAAAGAGTGGTATTTAGATAACCACTTATTATAGAGGTGGGTAACAATGACTTTATTCGTGTTGAGATTAAATACTTGAGAATATCTTTATAAGTGGGTGAAAACTCTTAGATAGACTTGATGAACAAAATATCAGTGCTTGAGATATAATTATTATAAACATCCACTTTGAATTGGACTTGATGGAGGTCTTAAAATTTAGTAAATATGCTTATGGATAGAAAATATTTGAAATATAAGAGAGGTTTAGTATTTATTAGTGAGATTTCTTCGTCCACTAGTGGGTAAAAACATTTTTGTGAACCCCTCATCATAACCCATTTTACCACCTACCTTGTAGAATTTTACAAGGCGTGTCATAAAAATTGATACCCTATACCTTAGATTGAGGCTATATTAGACTTAACACCTGGTGATGATCTCCTCTCCTTCAGGGATGCATACTCCAGATACAATAAGATTAGGATGGCCTCTTCTGACAAAGAGAAGACCTCATTCATCATTGACAAAGGTACCTACTTCTACCAAGTTATTACTTTTGGACTAAATAATGCGGGTGAAAGTCATCAGAGGGCGGTGAACTCCATCTTCAAGGACCTCATTGGAAAATTCATTGAGGTCTATATTGATGATATTTTTGGTCAAAAGTTTAGAAGTTCAAGACCATGTTTGAATTTTCAGAGAAACCTTAGTCATCCTTAGGAGGAATCACTTGAGCCTCAATCCAAAGAAATTATCTTTTCGGGTTGCTAGAGGCAAAGTTTTGAGATTTATGGTCACTAGATATAACATAAAGTCTACTTTAAAAATATTCAAGATTTGCTAGATATGG
This sequence comes from Sambucus nigra, assembly GCA_949130495.1. NCBI lineage: Eukaryota > Viridiplantae > Streptophyta > Magnoliopsida > Dipsacales > Adoxaceae > Sambucus > Sambucus nigra. The sequence goes on from OX422222.1 coordinate 406,260,988, forward strand.
AGTCCCCGAGGACAATTAAAGAAGTCCATAGAACTGCTAGTAGAGTTGATACCCTCAATCGAATTATCTCCAAAGTGACAGATAAGTTCTTGCATTTTTCAAATACTGAAGAAGGCCTTACAATAGACTCTAGAGGCTGAGAAAACCTTTTAGAGACTAAAGAAGTATTTGAGTTCTCCGCATTTATTATCTCGCACCATAACTGGGGAAGACCTGTACTTGTACCTTGTTGTTTCTCTAACCTATGCTTGTACCTTATTGTTTATTTAACTACTATCAACTCAACCTTGATCCCATAAGAATTTAGGGGCCAGTACGATGTGTATTATGTCAGTCAAGCTCTGTAAGGCACTGAAAGCTAATATTCGAGAATGGAAAATCTCACCTTTTGCCTCGTCACCTCAGAAAAATGTTTGAGGTAATACTTCCAATCGAATACTATTATGATTATGACTGATAAGCCCCACCGATAGATCTTCCACAAGCTTGATACCTTAGTGAGTCTTGTTAAGTTATTTGTGGAGTTGGGAGAATTTGATATCAAATATCAACCACGAAGTGTCATAAAAGTTTAGACCTTAGCTCACTTTATTATGGAGTTTAGTAACCTAGAGGAGGTGGAATAAGAGCCCAAGATCTTAGGGACAGAGGCTTCAGTGCCTAAGGAACCCAATAAGATATTATTCTAAGAGATAGACCCCGAATCTCCAACATAGATCTTATAGGTGTATGGCTCTTTCAATGGCTAAGGTAGCAGAGTCTAACTTCATTTAGTGATCCCATAAGGAGTTACAATTTACCTTGCTCTATCTTTTCAATTTAAAGCCTCTAATAATCAGGTAGATTATGAAACTTTAGTGGAGGGCCTAGGCTTGGCCATTTATCTGAAAGTCAAGTAGATAGAGGCCATCAACGATTCTTAATTGGTGGTTATCTAAGTCACCGAGATCTATTAGGGCAAAGGTTATAAAATTATAGGTTACCTGGAAATTGTGACCAACCTCATCCAGTTAATACCCAAGTTCAAATTTTTAATGGTCCCCGCACACTACACTATAAAGGCTAAATTGTCACCTTTGAGTTGGCCAGCCTTGTCACCATCATTGACCGTGACAAAAAATATGCATTTTTTTGTCACGGTCAACGAACGTGATAAGTTTAGAAAGTTATCATGGTCAAAGACCTTGACAGGTCCGTGATAACTCTATTAACTAAAAAACCCTACCACCTCTTTTTTCCCTCGTTTCATTTCCCTTCTTTTTCTCTCTATATCTCTCTACGCGACTGATCTCTCTCTCTCTCTCTCTCTCTCTCTCTCTCTCTCTCTCTCCCTCTCTCTACTTTGTGTGTGTATGTGTGCATGTAGGGCTGTGTGTGTGTGTAGGTGTGTGTGTGTGTGGGGGGGGGGTGTGCGTGTGTGTAAATTAAAATTGGTGTTGGGTATTGGTATTAGGAATTGACATTGAAATTGGTATTAAAATTGAATTTGAAATTGGTTTTGGTATAAATTGAAATTGAAATTGATATTGTATGTATTAAAATCGGTATAAGTTTTAGTTCTTATGCGTACTTTAAATTGAATGAAACATACTTTAAATTACACAATTAAATGAAATATCTCGAATTATGAAAAGACATAATTAAATAAAACACACTTTAAATTACATATAGTGCGCATAGATACTACCCTTCTAGTTCTTATGCATACGCATTCAATAGCCCTATAATGAGATCTCTCGAATTGTCCCGTTTGGACAGTTTGGGACTGCTTAGTTTCTGTATAATAATATTCTTAATGGCTTAAACTTGATACTTTTGGGGGAAATTTTGATGTCTATCGTAATGTTTTCTAGGTACATACTAGATGATGCGATGTTAAGTGTTATTTCAATTGATAAATTTAAATAACACTTACACTTGCGAATCTATGTCGTGTACTTGGAGAACTATGGAGATATGTTGCCGACTTTTCCTCAAATTGGAATAATGTGCATGAGTTGTTAAGTATATTACAGAAATATGCAGTCTTAAATGGGATAGGACCACTCACCCTTTAGAGGAGACGGAGGAAATAGGAATTATATTGTTGTTATAATATAACACCGGAAGATGAGATGTCAATCTTGTAGTGAATTATTTAATGAGAACTAAATGTTCACACTTTTATTTATACTAATCCATGAATATATGCGTCTTACCCATAATAAGTGATTGTTTGTAGTAGTTGTGATGGGATATCCTAATTACAAAGAGTTGATGGGCGAGACAAATAGATTAGGGGATATTTTCGTAGATGTGTTAATGAATTTGTGAAATACGCTAAGAGATGTCATAATGATAAAGAGTTTCCGTGTTCATGTGCTAAGTGTAATAATGGTAAGATGTTTGAGTGGAAAATAGTTGAACTACATTTGTTAAGATGGCGTATGCAAGATAGTTATCAATTTTAGATTTTTCATGGGGAATCGGAAGTTCTTTTTGTCCCCGAGCAATCTTCACAACAACTTTCAATAAGTAAGATAGATGTAATAGGGGAGGATGATGATGTAGATCATAATATGCTAGAGGATTTAGTTGATGATGCGTATGGAGTTCATGAAGTGGAAGAGAATGAGGTCACTGATGATGTACAAGGTTCAGATGCTCATGAAGATATCGAAATAAACCTTGAGAATGACTACTAAACTTAAAAATTTAAGGCAATCCAACCGTTATACTCTGTTTGTGGGAAAGATCAAATAACTTTACATGCCATGGTTGGTTTGCATAATTTTAAGACCTAATATGGTTTGTCTGGTAATAGCGTGACAATAATTTTGAATTGGGTGAAGGGATTGCTGCCTAAGAAAAATATGCTTATAAATAACTATCCTATTATGAAAAATAGTTTGAAAGGTTTGGGAATGAATTATAGATCAACGCATGCTTGTGTGTATGACTGCATATTATACCTAAAAGAGTATGAAAATCTCAATCGGTGTTCGGTGTGCGATGAACCTAGATATGTCCAATCTACTGGAAAGGAAGGCACAAGCTCAAAAGTGTTGAAATATTTTCCCGTTGGGCCTATATTAAAGCATTTTTTCACAGTACCATAGATAGCGAAGGTAATGACCTAACATGCTAGGGAAAAAGCAGGGGATAATCTCACTCGTCATCCTATTGATTCTACAACTTGAAAGAGGATGAGTTTTGAGTATCCCGATTTTGCTCGAGAACAACGTAACATTCGTTTGACGATATCAACATATGGTTTTAATCTATTTGGAAATATAAGTGTCAATTAGAGTGTATGTCCAGTGATACTAGCCCCATTCAACCTCCCTCATTCACAGTATATAAGACCTGAATTTTTGATGATGTCTTTGTTGATACCTGGGCCAAAGGCACCAAGTGAGGACATCGATGTCTACCTGGCTCTTTTGGTAGAATAATTAAATGAGTTATGTGAAGAGGGTGTGCATGCATTTGAATCTTTAGAAAATAAGAGTTTACGTTGAAAGATATGTTAATGTGGGCAATTCATGATTTTCCAGCTTATGGGACATTATCCGGTTGTGTAGTACATGGTTATTTCGAGTGTCCTAAATGTGGAGAGGAGACTGAATCTCTTCATCTCCACGCTATCTCAATAAATGTATACCATTTCCATAAGAGGTTTTTACCCCCCGCTCATAGTTTTAGATTTGAGAAAGGTTCCATTATTTTACCGGGCAGGGGTTGAACATAGGCTACCGTCGAGAAAACTTTCAGCTTTAGAAATTGAAAGTGAATCTTCTGATTGTGGCCCTAATATGCCAGGTAAGAATTCTAAATTTAAGAATGTCAAGCATAAGAAGACCCCAACTAGGAATTAAAATGAGACAAGAAAGGCATGGTTTAGGAAGTCAATTTTATTTTACTTGCCTTATTGGAAGAATAACCCGGTGCGCCATGTATTAGATGTGATGCACGTAGAGAAGAACATCGCTGAACATATTGTGGGCACATGCCTTGGGGGGAGTCATTCGAATGATGGAGAAAATGCACGAAAAGACCTGAAATCGTTGAAACTTAAGCCACAACTATGATTGAAAGAAGATAGTAGGGAAAGGAAAATAATTCCCCCGGGTGCGTTTACTTTGACGAGTGAGGAAAGGAAGGTGCTTTTAGATATAATATATAATTTGAAGGTTCCATCTAATTTTTTTTCCAACTTGAAAAGGATTGTGAATTATGCTACCCATGATTTACATTAGTGTAAGTCCCAAGATTGGTATGTGATCATTCAATTGGTTCCTCTATTGTTTAAGCACCATTTCTCTAAGCACAAGAATTTACGGAGGGTTATTATGCAAATTAGTATCCGCTTCTCACTTTTATGTAAGAAGTTAGTCAATCGAGACCACATAGTGGCCGCAAAATTGGCAGTGATCGAAGCGATTTGTGTGTTGGAGAAGTACTTTTTCCCATCATTCTTTGACATAGTGTTCACATATTGGTACACCTATGCGACGAGGCACTTCTTTACGACCTAGTTAGATATTTATGGATGTATCCGTTTGAAAGATTGATGAAAGTTTTCAAAGATTACGTCAAGAATACACGATATATTGAAGGATCAATTGCAGAGGAATACATCACCATGGAGTCATTAATCTACACTCGAAAATATATGCCTGACTCGACCAACATGGATGACATTGATGAGTTCGTCGATGAAGTGGGGCAAATGAGTGAAATTAACGAGTTTGCAACACGAACAAGTAGCTCGTTATTTATTTGACACACATGAAGATGTCGAAAATGGAAAAGGTAATTTTAAATTATTTTAACTTTTACATTATTTTAATTTTTATACATGATTAATTTTGAAACACGTTCATCACGATCTATGCAAAAAATATGAAGCCTGTGAGAATAATAAAAGACGAAAAACAATGGCACAATCAGACAAAGAATTTAGGTTGTGGTTGTCACATGAGGTAATTACAATGAAAATAGTTGTTATTAAATGTCACATTACAAGAAAGATTTACAACTAACCTAATTAATTTCTCTATATTCTCAGCTTTTAAAGACGGGTGATGCAACATCAAGGCTTGCTCGTTTAGACACTGGACCCTTGTTCATGGCACAAGAGTACAAAAAGTATCGATTGAACGGTTACGTATTAGGTGCAAGGGTGTACGAGGAAAATACAAATGTACAGAACTCGAGCATTTTATATAAGGCTCTTACTTTCTCTCGAGCGAGCGCAAAAGATAAAAGCCTCGTTGAAGCTGAAATGACTTACTATGGTGTAATTCGAAATATATTTGAATTGGACTATGTAAGCTTCAAATAGGTTATATTTTACTGTAATTGGGTCAGATTTGAGGATAAAAATGCTTTTAATGTTGATCTTGGCACCAATTTAATCATGGTTGACTTGTCCAAGTTGAAGAGCAACAAACACGTGAGTGATGAGCCATTTGTTTATACTTTTCAAAAGGTCAAGCAAGTGTTTTACTCGGAGTATATCAACAATGAACCGTGGTATATCATCCTACATGCGCCAAAGCGTCTAAACAGTAGTGTGGATGACTTGACTGCTCCTACCGAATATCAATCCATTTTTTATGATAACCCGAATTTAAAATAATTTTTAAATTTGTAATACGCATTCCAATTATTTGTAATGACCAGTGGATATATTATTCTAATGCTTTATTATTATCGGACGACAATTTAATGCTTTTTATTCATTTGTATTTGATCAGTTTAATGCTTGTAATAACCAATGGGTGTATTCTTCTAGTGCTTTGTTATTATCGTATTTGAATCAAAATTGGTTTGATGGTTAATGAATATGTTAATTGGGATTTTAATCAATTTAAGTATTAATTCAAAGTATAGACCCGATATTGAAATAGTATTTAGATTTATAATGTGGTTAACTTGTATTCTTCTCGTGCTTTGTTATTATCGAATGTGAGCAATAATTCAAAGTCCATATACATGTTTGTACTACTAATAATAATTTTTGCATAAAATATCTTCATCTCAGTGCGGTAGCAGAGGCGATGAGGGATCCTCCGCCACTAGGCCCTCCAAATGGGGCAAATTGGGGTCTGTTATCGAGAATAAAATGACATTATTTGCTAGATACCTAAAGTTGCTGAAGGCGATCGTTTGGGACGGGGTACACTGATTAAAGGTCCATGCCTAATTAGCTCAAGATGGGCATCTGGGGGGCACTACAAGTTGTGTATTTATATTTATAAGCAACTAACACTTACTTTCTTTTTGGTTTGTATTTGTTTGACATGATCAATTCAGCCTGCTCCCACATATTCGTGACTCTATGTTGGAACAGTTGAGGGATCAATATAAGACATGAAAGAAGAATATGCGAGCACGGTACTTTAGGAAGACCAAAGAGTCCATTCTGAGAGTACGTGACACCGTCCCCTCGAAGGAGACGATCTCATTGGAACAGAGGAAAAAGTTTATTGACAATGAGATCTATGAGAGGCAATTGGCATATCGTCAATCGGGGAGGGAAAATCGGGTAAAAAAGTTGAACGTGCACTACTCCGGGCGGACATCTTAGGCCGTGGTGGAGCACAAGATGGTAAGTTTTTATTTTTTTTAATTTTAGTTTTATGTTATTCTAATTTAGCATTACTTTGCGTTACTTACTAATTCTGCATTATCTTATTTCAGGAGACGAGGAGTGGCTCTAGGGTACGCCACATAGTCTCGATGCCTATATGGAAATTTAGACGAAGAAGGGCAACGACAAGGAGGTGTCCTCGGGCGTCGCAACCACGATTGTAAGTTATAAATGTTTAATTTTTAATTACATTATAATTTTTTTATTTACTTAATTAATTAATCGTGTGCTTTTTGTCATTTTAGGCAAAGCTTAAGGAAGTGCATGAGTCGCAGTTTGATGCCTACAAAGCATCTTTGGCTATGGACGCACTCAGCCAAGTGCTCGGGGCGAATCGCAAGAGGAGGACTAGGGGGTGAGCTCCCGAGTGGGGAAGTCGAGAATCATTGGAATGGAGACGAGTAACACCGGGTTGGCTCATAAGGTGGACACCCATGACGATAAGTTATCAAGGTTGGAGGCGACGGTCCTAGATATGTACACCTTCATGAAGCGTCAGTTGGGGTCCACCTTTGATAAGGGCAAGGGGAAGGGGAAGGGGAAGGGGAAGGGGAAGGGGAAAGAGAAGGAGAAGGAGGCAAAGGTAGACGAGGACGTCACTGCTTTATCGTCGATACACACGGACTCACCACCATATGATCCATTTCTCATATTGACCCCCGTGGAACGACCTATGTCAATAATCGGTTGGCCGAGCATTTTTCTACTTGACATATATTATGGGGATCCTATGGGCTATAGCGAGGGGTTTAACAGACTCGGGCTTCCTACCGAGTACGATGGTTCATGGACGTCCCCTCCAAGACATTGAGGCAAGAGTGCTCGTCACTCATGGTTTGGCCAGAATAAAGAACTCACCTTTGTGGTTGCGCGAACAATACGGCGATCAGCGAATTGAGGGGGTGTGCCAATGCATATGTCATGTGGCCTTCCTTCCTCCTCCGACCTGCTCAAGACCCTATGCCATGATATTATTTCTATTTATTTTATTTGTATATTGAATTATATTTGTATTTTTTTGATTTGGTACATATTGGTTTGAATATAATATTTGTATTTCTATTTTATTTGGATATGGATTATATATGCCATAATTTGGTACATTATTTCTATTTTATTTGGATATATGCTGTTTGGACAGGTATAATTTTGCTATAACAAGTACAAATATGCTATTGGGCAGTGGTAGTGGCCACACTGCCTAACAATTTTTTTTAAAATTCTGCCCAGAATTGTCACGATCGTGACAAAGAAACTTGTCACGGTTAAAGTTCGTGATAATTTTTTATTTATCACGGACTTATCACGGTCCAAAACAGTGACAAGTTTAAGTGTTTGTCACGGGCTTCCCATGGTTCTTCATCGTGACAAACTTGTCAAGTTCAAAGAAAGTGACAAGTCCTTGACAGCTCTAATGAACTTGTCATGGTCTTTGACCCTGATAAGTCCATGACAAGGTCATTTGTCACCCCCAAACTTTTCACGGTCAAAGACCGCGACAAGTTGACAGTTTTGGTGTAGTGGCAGCATGAAACTCTAAGGCCCACCACCTTACATGAGTGGGAGTTTTTGAAGAGGTAGATCGAGAGGTCCTAATTGTCACTTTAGTCCAATCAAGCATTACCTTGCTCCAAATCAACACTATAAAGGTTGATCAAAGATCATATTAGACCACTCCCATCAAGGAATACCTCATACATGGAGTCATACCTAAGGAAAAACTTGATGCTAGACAATTAAAGTCCTTAGCTTCAAAATACTACATGGAGAATGAGGTCTTATTAAAAACGGGTATATATCAGAGCCTAAGTGGTGTCTTAGTCCATCCAAAATAAATTCTGCCCTCATAGACCTCCACGAAGGTGTCTGTGGTGCTCATATAGTCCCCAAGACCTTATTTTATAAGGTTTTGAGGCAATGATACTTTTAGACTACCTTGAGGATGGAAGATAAAGACCTGGTCTAATACTATGATATATGTGTGACACCCCGACTAATTAAATACCGGGTAGCTACTCCTTTATTAAATTAATGCAAAATGTCAAGTTGGTTCAGTTCATAGCATCACTGTCGAAAATCTTTTAATATTTACTAACCACCTAGTATTTAAAAAGTGAGTTGTCTGTTTTAATTAAAATCCGATTAACATGCAATAAATGAATTATGAAAAGTTAACATAACCATCACAATATAGTCACAATATAATAGCCATCCAATAGTAATGAGCCTGGAGGAAAACTCCTCATAACAAACCAAAGTCCGAATTAAATAAATATAAAGTCTGCATCACTTAAATTAATTACAACCCAAAGTCTGAAATATCTGAATGATTAAGATGTCTCTAAAAGGAATGGGCGACATGACCAACAAATGATAAAAACTGATAATGGAGTCAAGATCAGAAAAGGAGGCGTCTACTGTCAAGGTCCTGTAACTTCCACAGCAGCTACAGCATGTCACCTGAATAGAACTTCTATGCATGGTGTCCTTGTGGCTGGGCACCTAAAAAAGTTTTTACCAAAAATTGATTTGAAAGCAAACGGGTCAGAGCCCGAATGTGAAAATAATTTTTAAAAAAAATGCAAGTGTTTAATATCATTAAACATTGAATATAAAGTACATGATAGTGTGTGCACTCACATGAGTTCCTCACCTCTCAACCAATTGTGCACTCCTATCGTACCCGTATCCATTTCTAGTTGCTCCCATATCTATCTAATTCAATGCTAAATCTAACATTTTTATATGATAACAACTTCAAACTCCAACATCTTCTATTTAATAGAGTATTGTACCTTATTACACAGTTTCCCCATTTTAGCAATACGATTTATTAGAAATCTTACATTTTCACTTTACGAACCGTTGTTATTTTTTATACTCACAATTATTCACGACAATTCATGTCAATTAACAGTATATTATTCTCACCATAAATATACAATACTAGAACCCCGAGACTAAGCTGCGGTGCACACATACTCTGCTATCAAATTCCGGTACATCACGTACATGAGGACCACGTATTCCGAATCTCTCAGGAAACGTTTCATTAACAACAATCACAAATAGTGGAGGCGAACATAGTTCACATCACATGGGTCACGCACATACCTACGCTCCCATGATCAGCAGACTTATTAATTTCTCAATAAGTCCTTCTCTGACCTATGTCCTCGAGGTACCAATCTAAATCCCCCCCGTAGGCACACAAAGATTAGATGGCCCTAAACGAACGCCAACCTCCCATGATAGCAAGTACGGTAGGTATGTCATACACAGATAATTACATATACTAAGAATTATCACATCTTAGATATTACCATATTTTTATTAGTGGTATACTTCTCGTTCTTTTACCAACTGTTAGTGTTATACAAATCACATGTCCTCGGTTTGTATGCATTTAAGTCATCAATTATCCTCACTTCGTGATTAGTCACTCGCGTCCTAATCCACAAATGTTATCCGGTTCAAGACACTATTCTAAATTTTAATCCTCAATATACCCCAAATCTCCCAATTACACCCACTAGTTAATGAGGGAAAGTTATTTCACCATTTATATAAGTCTACGGGATACTAGAAATAAAATCAGGCCAAAAAGGCCATTCTGTCAACTCGTTAGAAGTCTCGTTCGAACGAGGTCGTTCGAACGAAGGGCTTCGAACGAAATACCAACTCGTTAGAAGTCATACTGTCATCTCGTTAGAAACTCGTTCGAACGAGGTCGTTCGAACGACCTTGGCAGGTCTTCTAACGAGATGGCAGTTTCGACCCAGAAAATCCCAATTTCGTTTTTCTAAATTCTTCTCTCCTCTAAATCCACCCTAAGACCATCCAAATTATATTTTAACATATATAAACCATTTCTAATCACCCTAGATCATTCTTCAACACATTTGAGGGGTCAAATCTTACAAATTAACGTGGGATTGACATGAATCTTCAAATATTTTCCAAAACCCTATGAACATGAACTCCAAATTTTCTTATGCCTAATTACTCATTAAAAATCCGTTTTTAATTCCTCATATACAACTATTCAAGTATTAACTCAGTCCATTAATATACTACATGCAAATCCTAACCCAATTTCAAAGTTTCTCCAACAAATTTCATGGGTTTTCTTCACAAAGGTCAATATGAGATAATTCCTACACTAAGTATGGAAGACATATTCAATGCATTAAAAATACTAAATCACTTGCCTTAGATTGTTCTTCAGAATTTGATGTTGGTGAATGATGTTGGTTCTCTCCTTTCTCTACAGATTCTCCCAAGGTTGAAGATGGTGGTTTTGGCTCTTGTAACTTCTCTTCCCACCTATCTCAAAACTCACGTAACCACTCTTTAAACTTTTTGCTGGTAATGGCCTTAGTGGACCTTCTAAAATAATAAATATTAACTCTAATTTTCGCGGGTTTTAATTCCCTTATTTATAAAATTACCAAAATACCCTTTTTAGTTGCCGGTATGGCCCAAAAATGCCTCGGGACCCAAACTAAACCCCCGGCTAGTGTTTTCTGACTATTTCGACCCTTCCGGACTCGCTGGCGCACTAAAAATGACCATTCGGTTGATAAAAATAAAATTCACTTTTTAATTCAAATAATTACATTCCTGACACGACTGACACGCGCGTCCCAACTAAATTTCTCAAATTGTCGTATTTCAGTCTCGCGATAATTTTAATATTTTTAATATTCATATATTTCCATATATACACATCATAATCAAATACCAACTCACATCTCGTTAGTATTTATATCCGGATTAATTTCAATTAATTCACATTTAATTTAATTAATCCCTTAAATAATTATCAATAAAATTACGGGATATTACATACTTCCCCCCTAATAACAGAATTTCGTCCCGAAATTCGAAATTTAAAAGTACCTGAAAAAATAAATCTGGATAACGTTCGCGTATTTCATCCTCGCGCTCCCATGTGGACTCCTCAGCATTATGATGCCGCCACTGAACACGTGCTAACGGTACTATCTTTGACCTCAGTTTCCGCTCGCTTTGATCCAAAATAGCAATCGGTCCCTCCTCGTAGGAACTATCGGGCTGGAGATCGATGTCCTCCAAAGCAATGTGAGTATGGGCCAAATCGTCCCTAAGATATTTTCTTAGCGAGGATACATGGAACACGTCATGAATCCTATGCAAGTGCTCCGGTAACCCAAGTCTATACGCAACTGGCCCAATCCGCTCGATGATAGGAAATGGCCCCACATATCTCGCTGCCAATTTCCCCTTCTTCCCAAAACGCATAATCCCCTTCATAGGAGATACTCTGAGTAAAACCTGGTCCTCCACTTTGAATTCTCTGACGAACCTCTTGGCATCAGCATAACTCTTGTGCCGGTCCTGAGCTACCCGAATGCGACTTCGTATCAATTCTATCCTTACCGAAGTGTCCTAAATCACTTCCGGGCCAAGGAGTTTGTTATCCCCCACTTCTAACCAACATGATGGGGAACGACAAGGTCTACCATACAACGCCTCAAATGGAGCCATGCCAATGGTGAACTGGTAGGAGTTATTATAAGCAAACTCCACCAGTGGAAGATATTGCTCCCATCCACCCCCAAAGTCTATGATGCACATACGCAACATGTCCTCCAACATCTGATTTGTTCGCTCGGTCTGCCCATCGGTCTGCAGGTGATAAGCCGTACTCAACCGTAATTCAGTACCCATGGCCTCCTAGAAACTCTCCTAAAACCGTGAAATAAATATCTTGTCTCGGTCAGACACGATATTTAGGAGAACACCGTGAAGTCTCACTATTTCCGTAATAAAAATCTGGGCATACTGTCCCGTAGTGTAGTCTGTCCTTATGGGTAGAAAATGAGAAACTTTAGACAAACGGTCCACAATTACCCAAATGGAGTCGTGACCCCTCTGTGACGTAGGTAACCCCGTGATAAGGTCCATGGATATGCTCTCCCATATCCACGTCGGAACCTCTAATGGCTGTAGAAGTCCTACCGGTCTCTGATGATCCACTTTTACCAACTGACAAGTGGCGCATTTAGAAATAAACACGACAATATCTCTCTTCATCCCGCTCCACCAATACTGGCGTCTCATGTCTTGGTACATTTTATCCCCACCAGGGTGTACCACGAACCGTGAGCCGTGCGACTCTGCCATAACCTCGTGTCGTAAGTCTTCCCCTTCCGGAATAACTAGTCTTCCATTGAAGCGTAATCCCCCGTCTGAGCTAACGGAATAGGAGTCGGCTCCCTCTGCTAGTAATCGAACTATCTGCTCCTGACGGAACGAGTCATTTGCCTGGGCCTTTACCACTCTCGTAACAATCTGCGGTGTAACAGTCATCACAGACATGAACGATCGGGCCACTGCATCCTGGTGTCCCAACTCCTTCCATTTTGCTTTCCACACCTCGACCACTTTTTCTACTGGCCTACGGCTCAACGCGTCTGCTACCACTTTAGCCTTCCCCGGGTGATATTGAATATCAAACTGATAATCCTTCACAAACTCAAGCCACCGTCTTTGACGCATATTCAAATCCTTCTGCGTGAAGAGGTACTGTAGGGACTTGTGGTTCGTGAACAACCGAAACTTCTCCCCCAGGAGACAATGTCTCCAAATCCGAAGGGCAAATACAACTGCCGCTAACTCCAAGTCATGGGTGGGGTAATTCCTCTCGTGAGGATTTAGCTTACGGGAAGCATAAGCTATTGCCTCACTCTCCTGCTGAAGCACACCTCCGAGTCCTTGTAAGGACGCATCGGTGTAAACTAGATACTCAACTCCCGGTCTCGGCAATGCTAACACGGGTGCTGAGGTTAACTTGTCCTTCAACTCATCAAATGCCAACTGACAGGCATCACTTCAGATGAATGGCACACCCTTACGAGTCAGATGTGTCAAAGGGCCCGCTATCTTTGAGAAACCCCGAATAAACCTCCTGTAGTATCCTGCTAGGCCCAAAAAACTACGGATCTCAGTCGGTTTGAAATGATATGTCCCCCGATATCCCTCGGTCTGAAATGATATGCCCCCAAAACTGAACCTCCTTTAACCAAAACCCACACTTCTCATACTTTGCATACAGCTCGTTCTGACGCAGTGTCTGCAAAACCCGTCTCAAATGCTCGGCGTGCTCCTCTTCTGTCTGGGAGTAAACCAGGATGTCATCAATAAAGACAATGACGAACTAGTCTAGGAACTCTCTGAACACCCTATTCATTAAGTCCATAAACACGGCTGGAGCGTTGGTCAAGCCAAAAGGCATAACCCGAAACTCGTAGGAACCATATCTCGTTAAGAAAGCAGTCTTCGAGACATCTTGCTCCCTGATACGCAACTGATGATATCCCGATTGCAAATCAATCTTTGAGAAGAATGAAGCTCCTCTCAGTTGGTCGAATAAGTCATCGATTCGGGGAAACGGATACTTATTCCGTATCGTGACCTTATTCAACTCTCGGTAATCCACACACAACCTCAACGATCCATCCCTCTTCTTTACAAACAACACAGGGGCACCCCACGACGAAGTACTCCTCCAGATAAACCCCTAACCCAATAACTGCTCAATCTGATCCCGTAACTCTCTCATCTCTGCTGGAGCCATACGGTAGGGTGCGCGGGCAATAGGCTGAGTGCCCGGCGTTAAATCAATCACAAAATCTATCTCTCTACTCAGAGGTAGTCCAGGTAAATCCTGAAATACATCAGCAAACTCCCTCATAACTGGAATCGTATCGAGTGGTATCACCACTTCCTTAGAGGTCTCCTCCTCTATATAGTACAAGTGAGTGGACGATCCTCCCTCAGGGCGAGGCATCGCTACTAAAAACATCTCCTGTCTCGGAATAGCAAAAATAATACTCCTACTAAAACAATCAATCATGGCTCAGTACGCAACTAGCCAATCCATACAAATAATCGCATCGTACTCAGTCATCTCTAACACTAACATATCAGCGGGTAAAGTAAACCTCTCGATCTCTATACCCACACCTCTACAAATAAGGGAAATCACGGAACCTCTACTCAATAGTGAATCTACACAAGTAACCGCACTCTCGGCGGTGTCTAATAACCCAATAGTACGTGCAAATCTCATGGCAATGAAACAATGTGTGCCCCCGTGTCAAATAAAATACGCCCCTTAGTCCCCTGAATAGAGAACATACCCTCAATAGCCGGTGGATCCTGTGGGGCTGCGGCATGCTCGAGATGATACACTTTCCCATACTGGAGCTGTCCCTGCTGGACTGGGACCGTTGGAATGGGTGGTAGTGCTGCAATCTGTGGTGGTGCTGGGAGGTCAGCGAGAAACATAGGCCTCTGTGGCTCGTGTCAGGCACCCTGCTGCTGCTACTGTGGGGCCCTGCCCCTGTCAGGACAATCCTGGCGTTTGTGGCCAGTCTTGCCACAAACAAAACACTTCCCCGGGAAGTTTCCCCCTCGTTGTCCCTACTGTCCTCGGCCCTGGTGGCCGTTACCATTCCTCCTCTGGCCATGCTGGCCCTGCTGAAACTGCTGCTGCTGACCATTCTGACCCTGCTGGCCCTGTCTGAAACCTCCCTGTCCACTTCTGAAACCCCCAGATCTGAATCTCTTAGAATCCCACTGTTGGGAACTCTGGTCACCCTGCCTGTGCTGTCCCTAAGCAGATTATGCCCCGCTGGCACCATTTCCCCCGGTCCTAGCCTATTGGCTGGACTCCCCTGATCTCTTGCTCTCGGACATGTGGAAGCGATGATCCTGGAAGTGAAGTAATGCAGCGTTAACCACATCAGAATAAGTGGCCAATGAGAGATTCCCCAACAAGTGTTGACGGATTCTCCAAGTCAATTCATTTATGAACTTCTGAATCTTCTTCTCCTCAGTTGGTATCTCATCGGTAACAATGTTCAAAAGATTGGTAAACTCAGCCTCATACTCGGCTACGGTCCTTCCCTCCTGCTTGAGGTTCATCAATTTCCTCCTCATCTCCGTGTGAACAGCTGGCGGAAAATATTTGCGGTCGAACAGCCCAAAACTCCTGTATAGTGAGGGTGTCCCTCTCCTCTGCGGTGGAAATGGACTCCCACCACTGCCATGCATATCCTACTAGCTTGAAAGTAGCCAGTATATGCTTTTGAACATCTGTGCACTCGTACATTCTTAAGTGCCTCTGAATATCCTTCCTCCACTGACTGGATACCACAACATCGGAGCTACCTGCAAACTTAGGAGGGTGTGCTTTATGGAAAGCATCACGAATGTGTTCCCAAGCAGACGGGAATGCATGAGCCTGAACTGGTGCGGTTACCGGCGCCTGGGGTGGTGCCTGCTGTACAACGGCAAGGGAGGCCTTTACCTCTTGGGCTACAATAGTTGCAACCTCGGCGGCATTCATGGTGCCCTGAACTGGTGCAGGCTGTGGCTCTGGCGGTGCATCCCTAGGAACTCGCTGCGCACGTCTTGAAGGCATCTGAAATGAGAGTAAAGTCTTATAAGTTCGCAGTTATTATCTCAAAATAGCTGAAGAGCGAAGCATACACAAAAGAATACAACAGTCCTAAAACATAGGGCTCTATATCAAAGAAAGCTCAGTGGAAACATATTAAGCCGTACAGATCCTAAGGATACTAGAACCTGATGCTCTGATACCACATGTGACACCCCGACTAATTAAATACCGGGTAGCTACTCCTTTATTAAATTAATACAAAATGTTAAGTTGGTTCAATTAATAGCATCATTGTCAAAAACCTTTTAATATTTACTAACCACCTAGTATTTAAAAAGTGGGTTGTCCGTTTTAATTAAAATCCGATTAACATGCAATAAATGAATTATGAAAAGTTAACATAACCAACACAATATAGTCACAATAGAATAGCCATCCAATAGTAACGAGTCTGGAGGAAAACTCCTCACAACAAACCAAAGTCCGAACTAAATAAATATAAAGTCTGCATCAAAAAAATTAATTACAATCCAAAGTCTGAAATAACTGAATGATTAAGATGTCTCTAAAAGGAATGGGCGACATGCCCAGCAAATGATAAAAACTGATAATGGAGTTAAAATCAGAAAAGGAGGCGTCTACTGTCAAGGTCCTGTAACTTCCACAGCAGCTATAGCACGTCACCTGAATTGAACTTCTATGCATGGTGTCCTTGTGGCTGGGCACCTAAAAATGTTTTTACCAAAAATAGATTTGAAAGCAGACGGGTCAGAGCCCGAATGTGAAAATAATTTTAAAAAAAATGCAAGTGTTTAATATCATTAAACAATGAATATAAAGTACATGATAGTGTGTGCACTCACATGAGTTCCTCACCTCTCAACTAATTGTGCACTCCTATCGTACCCGTATCCATTTCTAGTTGCTCCCATATCTATATAATTCAATGCTAAATCTAACATTTTTATATGATAACAACTTCAAACTCCAACATCTTCTATTTAATAGAGTATTGTACCTTATTACACAGTTTCCCCATTTTAGCAATACGATTTATTAAAAATATTACATTTTCACTTTACGAACCATTGTTATTTCTTATACTCACAATTATTCACGACAATTCATTTCAATTAACAGTATATTATTCTCACCATAAATATACAATACTAGCACCCCGAGACTAAGCTGCGGTGCACACATACTCTGCTATCAAATCCCGATACATCACGTACATGAGGACCACGTATTCCGAATCTCTCAGGAAACGTTTCATTAACAACAATCACAAATAGTGGAGGCGAACATAGTTCACATCACATGGGTCACGCACATACCTACGCTCCCATGATCAGCAGACTTATTAACTTCTCAATAAGTCCTTCTCTGACCTATGTCCTCGAGGTACCAATCTAAATCCCCCCCGTAAGCACACAAAGATTAGATGGCCCTAAACGAACGCCAACCTCCCATGATAGCAAGTACGGTAGGTATGTCATACACAGATAATTACATATACTAAGAATTCTCACATCTTAGATATTACGATATTTTTATTAGTGGTATACTTCTCATTCTTATACCAACTTTTAATGTTATACAAATCACATGTCCCCGGTTTGTATGCATTTAAGTCATCAATTATCCTCACTTCGTGATTAGTCACTCGCGTCCTAATCCACAAATATTATCCGGTTCAAGTCACTATTCTAAATTTTAATCCTCAATATACCCCAAATCTCCCAACTACACCCACTCGTTAATGAGGGAAAGTTATTTCACCATTTAGATAAGTCTACGAGATACTAGAAATCAAATCAGGCCAAAAAGGCCATTCTGTCAACTCGTTAGAAGTCTCGTTCGAACGAGGTCATTCGAACGAGTTCGTTCGAACGAAGGGCTTCGAACGAAATACCAACTCGTTAGAAGCTCGTTTATGTAATACCCCGTAATTTAATTGATAATTATTTAAGGGATTAATTAAATTAAATGTGAATTAATTAAAATTAATCCGGATATAAATACTAACGAGATGTGAGTTGGTATTTGATTATGATGTGTATATATAGAAATATATGAATATTGAAAATATTAAAATTGTCGCGAGACTGAAATACGACAATTTGGGAAATTTAGTTGGGACGCGTGTGTCAGTCGCGTCAGGAATGTAATTATTTGAATTAAAAAATGAATTTTATTTTTATCAACCGAATGGTGATTTTGAGTGCGCCAACGAGTCCGAAAGGGTCGAAATAGTCAGAAAACACTAGCCGGGGGTTTAGTTTGGGTCCCGAGGCATTTTTGGGCCATACCGGCAACTAAAAAGGGTATTTTGGTAATTTTATAAATTAGGGAATTAAAACCCACAAAAATTAGAGTTAATATTTATTATTTTATAAGGGCCACTAAGGCCATTACCAGCAAAAAGTTTATAGAGTGGTTACGTGAGTTTTGAGAGAGGTGGGAAGAGAAGTTACAAGAGCCAAAACCAGCATCTTCAACCTTGGGAGAATCTGTAGAGAAAGGAGAGAACCAACATCATTCACCAACATCAAATTTTGAAGAACAATCTAAGGCAAGTGATTTAGTATTTTTAATGCATTGAATATGTCTTCCATGCTTAGTGTAGGAATTATCTCATATTGACCTTTGTGAAGAAAACCCATGAAATTTGTTGGAGAAACTTTGAAATTGGGTTAGGATTTGTATGTAGTATATTAATGGACTGAGTTAATACTTGAATAGTTGTATATGAGGAATTAAAAATGGATTTTTAATGAGTAATTAGGCATAATAAAATTTGGAGTTCATATTCATAGGGTTTTGGAAAATATTTGAAGATTCATGTCAATCCCACGTTAATTTGTAAGATTTGACCCCTCAAATGTGTTGAAGAATGATCTAGGGTGATTAGAAATGGTTTATATATGTTAAAATATAATTTGGATGGTCTTAGGGTGGATTTAGAGGAGAGAAGAATTTAGAAAAACGAAATTGGGATTTTCTGGGTCGAAACTGCCATCTCGTTAGAAGACCTGCCCAGGTCGTTCGAACGACCTCGTTCGAACGAGTTTCTAACGAGATGACAGTATGACTTCTAACGAGTTGGTATTTAATTCTAAGCCCTTCGTTCGAACGAACTCGTTCGAACGAGACTTTTAACGAGTTGACAGAATGGCCGTTTTGGCCTGATTTGATTTCTAGTATCCCGTAGACTTATCTAAATGGTGAAATAACTTTCCCTCATTAACTAGTGGGTTTAGTTGGGAGATATGGGGTATATTGAGGAGTAAAATTTTGAATAGTGCCTTGAACCGGATAACATTTGTGGATTAGGACGCGAGTGACTAATCACGAAGTGAGGATAATTGATGACTTAAATGCATTCAAACCGGGGACATGTGATTTGTATAACATTAAAAGTTGGTATAAGAATGAGAAGTATACCACTAATAAAAATATCGTAATATCTAAGATATGAGAATTCTTAGTATATGTAATTATCTGTGTATGACATACCTACCGTACTTGCTATCATGGGAGGTTGGCGTTCGTTTAGGGCCATCTAATCTTTGTGTGCTTACGGGGGGGTTTAGATTGGTACCTCGAGGACATAGGTCAGAGAAGGACTTATTGAGAAGTTAATAAGTCTACTGATCATGGGAGCGTAGGTATGTGCGTGACCCATGTGATGTGAACTATGTTTGCCTCCACTATTTATGATTGTTGTTAATGAAACGTTTCCTGAGAGATTCGGAATACGTGGTCCTCATGTACGTGATGTACCGGGATTTGATAGCAGAGTATGTGTGCACCACAGCTTAGTCTCGGGGTGCTAGTATTGTATATTTATGGTGAGAATAATATACTGTTAATTGAAATGAATTGTCGTGAATAATTGTGAGTATAAGAAATAACAACGGTTCGTAAAGTGAAAATGTAAGATTTCTAATAAATCGTATTGCTAAAATGGGGAAACTGTGTAATAAGGTACAATACTCTATTAAATAGAAGATGTTGGAGTTTGAAGTTGTTATCATATAAAAATGTTAGATTTAGCATTGAATTAGATAGATATGGGAGCAACTAGAAATGGATACGGGTACAATAGGAGTGCACAATTAGTTGAGAGGTGAGGAACTCATGTGAGTGCACACACTTTCATGTACTTTATATTCACTATTTAATGATATTAAACACTTGCATTTTTTTTAAAAATTATTTTCACATTCGGGCTCTGACCCGTTTGCTTTCAAATCTATTTTTGGTAAAACCCTTTTTAGGTTCCCAGCCACAAGGACACCATGCATAGAAGTTCTATTCAAGTGGCGTGTTGTAGCTGCTGTGGAAGTTACAGGACCTTGACAGTAGACGCCTCCTTTTCTAATCTTGAATCCATTATCAGTTTTTATCATTTGTTGGGCATGTCGCCCATTCCTTTTAGAGACATCTTAATCATTCAGTTATTTCAGACTTTGGGTTGTAATTAATTTAAGTGATGCAGACTTTATATTTATTTAATTCGGACTTTGGTTTGTTGTGAGGAGTTTTCCTCCAGACTCATTACTATTGGATGGCTATTCTATTGTGACTATATTGTGTTGGTTATGTTAACTTTTCATAATTCATTTATTGCATGTTAATCAGATTTTAATTAAAACGGGCAACTCACTTTTTAAATACTAGGTGGTTAGTAAATATTAAAAAGTTTTCGACAGTGATGCTATGAACTGAACCAACTTGACATTTTGTATTAATTTAATAAAGGAGTAGCTACCCGGTATTTAATTATTCGGGGTGTCACAATATGTTAGAGGTTATCCTTCATTTTGAAGTAGCTAACGAAGAAAATGGCCCCAATGCTAAGCCCTTGGCTCTTCCCATAATGGGAAGTGGATTTAATAGGGCCCCTTTCCTTTAACAAAAGCCAAAACAAATTTTGTATTGTGGCTATTATCTACTTACAATGTGGACTGAGGTTGAGACCTTGACCACCATCATAGAGAATACGATCACCAAATTAATCTAGAAAAACATCATTTACAGGTTTGGCTTGCCTAAAGCCATCATCTCTAATAATGGAGAAGAGTTTGAAAACCCAACTTTCAAAGAATTTTGCTCAGACTACGATATAAGAAACCTCTACTCATATCTTGGCCATACTCAGGCTAATGGCCATATTGAAGTGACCAACATTAGCATCTTCCATAACTTAAAAAAGTGGATGGAAAAAGCCAAGGCTCTGTTGGCAAATAAATTACAGAGCATTTTATGGGCCTATAGAACCACAATCAGAAGTCCAACTGGAGAAACTCCATTCTTCATGAACTTTGGAACTAAAGAATTTATCCCAATAGAGGTAGAGGTACCACTATATAGGGTGGATCAGTTTGAAGCAGAGATAAATAATGAGGTTCTCTGATGGTCCTTAGATGAATTGAAAGAACGAAGATAAGTTGCAATGATTATAATGATTTCTTACAAGCAAAGAACGACCTCCTACTTCAATAAGAAAGTACGCTACAGAGAATTCAAGGTGGGGGGGGGTATGGTTTTGATAAAGGTTACCAATGAAACGAGAAGTCCGAGAAAAGGGAAGCTAGGCCTTAAGTGGGAAGCTTACTATGTGGTGGTCAAAATAGCAATTCTAGGTATTATTACCTAAAAAACATGGATGGATACAAACTTTCGCACCATTAGAATATATAGATTCTTAAGATATACTACTAATGATGTACTCTGTTATTTAAATGAAATGAAAAGAAATCTTTAACTACCTGTGATGTCCCAATACATTTTTCATTAGGAGTTACAAGGATTAAATCCTTGTCTTGGGTTAAACCCAATGTTTTAGAATCTAACGTGTTATAAGACTTTAATCCTTGGCTCCAGGTTTAATCTAAAATCTAAGGACCTACAACGAGTTATAAGTCTTCAACAGTTGGATCTAAACAAATGGTTGATGTCTAAGGGACCTCAGACCAGCGGCTAATTGTGCTTTAATGCTTTCATCATTGGCTTCCAATGTCCCTAAGGTCTCAAATGACCCAACAAGAGTCGCAAGGCATTCATCCTTGGCTCGAATTAATAGTCAAATGTTTAAAGACCCCCTAACGACTAAAGGAATTATGAAAGCTTTCATCCTTGATTCCTCATACACTAACTAAGGTCCAAGTACCCCAAAATAATCGCTTATGAGGCCTTACATGCACATAAAAATGTTTTAAAAAATAATAAGATTAAAAAAATAAAAAAACCTGGCAATCCATTTTTTCCAACCCCATTTTTTGAAGAAGTTTGACTTCAAAGTATTTAGAGTCTCTTTTAAAACACGACTAAAAGTCTGAGACTTAGAAAAAACTTCTACTTTCAATTTTTCTAGGGAGGATAAATGTCTGTATGCAAAAATAGTTCAAAATTATAGTTTTATAAGAAAATGTGCAAGTACCCAACTCTCCAAGTCTTCCATCCTTAGTTAAAAACGGTTAAGGGTTCTTATGACCCAATGTGGAACCTCACATTTCTACCACATGGCTTTTCTCATAGTGGACTATCGTTCAAAGGTCTTAGGAGCCCCTATATAACCTTAGTTTTTTACGACAAGGCTTTCATCTTAGTGGATTATGGTTTAGAGGTCTTAGGACCCATCGGGGAACCTCAAGTTTTTTACCACAAGTCTTTCATCCTAGTAGGCTAAAGTCCAGTGGTCTTAGGGCACAATTTGGATTTCAAATTTTAAAACTCCTAAGTCCAAAGGTCTTACTACTCATTGGGGGACTTTAGAATGTAAACAATACAAAGTTCTGAGGTATTAGGACCTTCAACAAAACTATATTTTTACCCTAAGGCTTTCATCTTTAGCGAAACACGTTTAGGAGGTTGTATGACCTTTTATGGAATAACTTTAAAATAAAAAAGCTCTTATCTTCAAGGTTAATAGTGAATCTAAGGTCTTTAGACCCGTAACCAAATTAATTTTTTAACTTTTGTTCCCTAAATTTTTAGGGGGGCAAGTGTTTATGTATAAATGTTTTTGAGGCATCTAGCCTTAAAAAGTACAATATCAAAAGCTTTTATGGTCCTAAGGCCATATGGACCACTTAGGAACCACAATATTAACTTCAAAGGTTGTGGCACATTAAATGCTTATGGATCCTTAGATCTACTTTAACAATTGTTGATACCAAATTTAATCTGATGACATGGACCAATCATATGAAGACACGTGGCTATCTACATGACAACAACAAGCACTTCCGAGATGATCACACACTCCGAGGAACTCATACGCTCCGAGGAACAAGACCTCTCCGAGGAACTCATACGCTCCGAGGAATAAGAACTCTCCGAGGAACTCTTTAGCACCGAGGAGCTCAAGCGGTCCGAGCAACTCAGGCGGTCCGAGCTGCACCTCGAAGCAGGATACCAACAGTCTAACTGCTCATTAAATGCTTATCATTCAGACGCACACGCAAGAAGGGCATTAAATGTATTACCCTTTCATATGTATATCATTTAATGTATTACCCTTTCACATTACAACCTCAGGGCTATAAATACATGATACAATCCTCATTGTAAAGGGACCCGAATCCATACCGTAATTTCTTGATAGAATTTGTAATCGAGAATTCCCATACACTCAGCAATAAAACAACAGTGGACGTAGGCCATTCTTATGAGGCTGAACCACTTTAAAATTCTTAGTCTTATTTATTTATCTTTGATTGAATAATTAGAGTGATCTAATTTTTTACATCAACAGATTGGCGCCGTCTGTGGGAAGCGACTGGTAATATCGTTTTTCATCAAAAATAATTCATCACAAATGGCTAATATGCCGGAATCCTGCAATCGAAATGCTGGAACCCCTCCAAATCCATCTGCTCCGCCAATTATTCCAGATCTGACTGGAATAATGGCAAATCTGGCTCAGGGCCAGACCGTCATGCAAGAAACAATGCGACAACTCATCCAAACCCTCCATGGCGGTGCATCAGCCCATTCCGGACCACGAAGCATTCAAAGAAATACCCATGCGCCTTCTTCGCGTACTAGGCGTACTAATTCATATCGCAATGAGGAATCTGAAGATTTTTCTTATCAACCTGGACGAACTTCGTCAGTGCGAGCCACAGATACTGACCAACGTGTCACTCTCTCCCCAGAAAGGACCAGCGCATTGGAAAGATTAAGTAGAGTTTCTCCTTTCGACCGATTAGGACCTAGGAGGAACAAAAGTCCTCTTAATGCAGCGTCGAGGAGCTTTCGACGACCGTTAGATTTAAGGGAAGGATCTGCCCAGTCGCGACCAGCTTCTCGTCAAGATAGATCCTATGACCGACCAGTTGCTCATCAAGATAAATCCCAGGAAGCCACTTCAACGCGATCAGTTGCTCGAACCAACAGGCCCGAGGAAGGAGATGATGCATGGAAAGGATCTATTCAAAGGCTGGAGGATAGATTAGGGGAAATGGCTAAGGCTAAGAACCCTCTACAACGAACCTTTGTTCGAGGAACACCTTTTCTCCAGGACATTGTGGATTTTCCAACACCATCGAAGTTCAAAGCACCTGTCGTAACCCCCAAATATGATGGAAAGACTGACCCTGTCCTTCATATAGAACAATATCAAGCTGTTGCCGACATCTATGCTGTCCCAGACGAGATGAGATGCAGGGCATTCTCAGGAACTCTTACCGGATCTACTCAAATATGGTATAATAATCTTCCTCGGGGTAAGATTTCAAATTTTCTTCAACTGGCCGAGTTATTCATTGGGAATTTCTATTTTGGGGCAAAGCCAGTTAAACGAGTAGCACATTTGTTAAGTGTTAGACAAAAAGCTGGTGAGAGTACCAGAGATTATATAACTCATTTTAATAACGAGAAACTCGAAGTCATTGATTATGAAGAGAAGACATCGATTACTGCTTTGATGAGTGGACTACTTACTGCCAAACAAGTTGTACTACACTTTGGCCAAAGATCCACCTCGAACCATGTCAGACCTGATAGGAAAAGCGTCCAAGATTATGAATGCCGAGGAGGCTATGGCTGCGAAGAAGAATATGTACGCCAAAGAAACCAAGGTGGAAGGTGATAAAGCTAAGAAGAAAGAACATAAGAACAATGGTGGTGACAAACAATCCAAAAATAGGTCGTCATGGGAGGTCTTGAGGAAATTTAATAATTGCACTCCTTTGAAGGCAAATATCAACCACGTCCCGGAAGAAATTAAGAACAGCGAGGAGTTAAACTGGCCAAAGAAAATGAAGGCAGACCCTGACACGAGGAATAGGGAAAAATATTACGAGTTTCACAAAGATCATGGCCATATGACCAAAAATTGCATAGCTCTTCAGAATGAGATTGAGACACTCATCCGACGAGGAAAGCTAGCAAAGTATATTGATCGGGGAGGCGAAAGAAGAAACAACGACCGAACTAGAGAGAGGTCTAGATCTCCTCGTCGACCAGAAGAGCACAAGAAGAGAAACCATGAAGTTGATCCAGAGGATGACCCCGATCTTCCTAAGAAACCAAGGCAGCCAGAACGAGAGGTATTTTCAATATGCTTTGGGTCATTTGATTGTAATGTTATTACAGGAGGAGATACAAGAGGAGGAGACCTTACCGCAGAAAAAAAAGCTTGCCTCGGTGAGGCTCAAGCTTGCTCGTACATTCAGCGAATAAATCTAGCTGAAGAAGATCGCCCGAGAAAGGTGAACAAAGAAAAAATGGTCATTGGGTTTTCAAAGAATGATCTTGCAGGAATTCTGTATCCTCATGACGACCCATTGGTGATCAAGATGAGAATGAAGGAGGTAATGATTTTAAGATTATTGGTCGACAATGGTAGCTCGGCAGACATCATGTTCTACTCGTGCTTCGATAGTTTAAATCTAAAGCTATCTCAACTGGAACCTTACCAGAGACCCCTCATCGGTTTTGCTGGCAAGAAAGTATTTCCACTTGGGACGATCAAGTTGGATATATTCATTAGTACGTGGCCTGCTTGTTGGACAGAAAGAATACGTTTCTTTCTGATGGATAAAAATGTTCAATCATTATACAATATCATCATGGGAAGAGTAGGATTGAAGAAGTTCGAGGTTGTACCGTCTACAGTGCATCAGTGCCTAAAATTTCCAACAAACTTTGGAGTAGAAGTTGTGAAAGGTGATCAAAAAGTAGCTCGGGAATGCTATTATTTATCCGTCGAGCAAGAAGAACTGGAAGAATCAAAGAAAAAGACTACTACCTATCAAGTGGATGAAGGTGCAAAAATTGAAACATTGGATCCTCGAGATGAGTCGCAACTCGTGAAGGGTCAAGTGGTGGAAGCTACTGAAAACATCATTCTGGACGACGAGCACCCTGAGCGAACTACTCAAATAGGTTCATCGTTGGAAGCCTCATTAAAACAGGAATTGATAACTTTCCTTAGAAGAAGAAGACAAACTTTTGCGTGGAGTCATGAAGATATGCCTGGGATAGACCCAAACTTCTTATGTCACGAGCTGAATGTGAATAAGGAGATCAAGCCTGTGAAGCAGAGAAGAAGAGTATTCAGTCCCGAGAAGAATCAAGCTATACAGGATGAAGTCGAGAAGCTCCATAAAGCTTGTTTCATTGAAGATGTTAAATATCTAGATTGGTTAGCCAATGTGCTGATGGTAAAGAAAAAGAACAACAAGTGGAGGATGTGTGTAGACTTCACCGACCTCAACAAAGCGTGCCCAAAGGATCACTTTTCATTACCCCGAATTGATCAACTGGTGGATGCTACCTCGGGACACGAGTTGCTGAGCTTCATGGATGCTTATTGTGGTTACAATCAGATCAAAATGAAACCCGAAGATAGGGAGAGTACTTCTTTCATTACCCCTAGGGGAACTTATTGTTATAATGTTATGCCTTTTGGTTTGAAAAATGCAGGTGCGACATATCAGAGGCTGATGAATAAGGTCTTTGCTGAACAAATCAGTGACAACATAGAAGTCTATGTTGACGATATGCTAACAAAAAGCAAGAAAGCTGTCGATCATTTAGTTGGTTTAAATCAGACTTTTGATCAACTGGATAAATATCAAATGAAGTTAAATTCGACGAAGTGCATATTCGGAGTACGAGAAGGTATGTTTCTCGGGTACATTATCAATCAACGAGGCATTGAAGCAAATCGTGAAAAGATCAAAGCTCTATTAAGGCTGCGATCTCCAACAACGAAGAAGGAAGTACAAAGTCTTACAGGACGAGTAGCAGCACTCAACAGATTTGTGTCACGAGCAACTGATAGATGTCTCCCATTCTTCAAGACACTTAGAAAGACTTTTTAGTGGAATGATGAATGTGAGAAGGCTTTTCAAGACTTGAAGAAGTACTTGGGAGCACCTCCACTGTTGTCCAGGCCGGTGATGGGAGAAAAATTATATTTGTACCTTGCAGTGTCCGAGAATGCAGTTAGCTCGGCGCTGATCAGAGTGGAGAATGGAGTACAAAATCCAATTTACTACACAAGTAAGGCCTTCCGAGGAGCAGAGATCAGATATCCAAGGCTGGAGAAATTGGCACTGGCGCTTATTGAGGCGAGTAGGAGAATGAGGCCATACTTTCAGGCTCATACTATAGTAGTATATACCGATGTGCCATTGAGACAAATCCTTCATAAGCCAGAAAAATCAGGGAGATTGATGTACTGGGCAATAGAGCTCGGTGAATATGATATAATTTATGAACCTAGATCATCATTAAAAGGGCAGGCTGTAGCAGATTTTATAGCGGAGTTCACCTATCCTGATACCCCCGAGGAGCAAAAGTTGCTCGCTGATCAACCTGTGGATGTTACAGGATCAACAAACATAAGCTCAGACCAATTTCGATTGGTAAAAGAGCGTATGGATGTTACAGGATGTGGCGCAGAGATAGTTGTGAGGACTCCAGACGAGGAACAAGAGTTGCTCGATGATCAACCTGTGGATGTTATAGGATCAACAAACACTAGCTCAGACCAACTCCGGTTGGTAAAAGGGCAAGTGGATGTTACAGGATCATTAAATTCGAGCTCAGACCAACTCCAGTTGGTAAAAGGGCAAGAAGAAATGATCAACGAAGAGCAAGAAAAATCCGAGGAGGAAAGGAAGCAACAAATATTTCACCGAGGAACTCTGACTGATCAGAAATTTAAAGACGAGTTACCTATATGGAGGCTGTATGTAGATGGCTCATCTTGCACTGCAGGATGTGGCACGGGGATAGTTTTGAGCACTCCGGACGAGGTCGACATGGAATACGCCTTGCGTTTCCAATTCAAAGCTTCCAACAATGAAGCTGAGTATGAGGCCATGATTGTCGGGCTTAATTTGGCAAAAATTATGGAGGCGCAACAGGTTGTGGTCTTCAGTGACTCTCAATTGATCGTAAACCAAATGATGGGAGTATATGCAGTTAGGGGAGAATTAATGATCAGATATCATGCAAAGGAAAAGGAGCTGGTGTCAAAATTTGCCGCTATTCAGCTCATCAAAATACCAAGAATGGAGAATGCGAGAGAAGACGCCCTAGCTCGACTAGCATCCGCTACTCACACCAAGCTACGACGAACAATCCCAATTGAAGTGTTGGCTGGTCGGAGTATAGATGAAGATCTGACGATGAACTTTATTACCCTTGATTTAGGACCATCTTGGATGGATCCCATCAGGGCATATATCGAGGAGGGAGAATTACCAATTGACAAGCTCGCGGCCAAAAAATTGAAGTTCAAAGCTGCTCGGTACGTATTAACTAATGGTATTTTATATATACGGGGAATTATGGCAGGTTTGCAGAGATGTGTACATCCCACCGAGGTGAAAGATTTAGTTGAAGAGATCCATGAAGGGTCTTGTGGAGCACATGTAGCAGGTCAGACTCTTTTGCAAAGGGTGATGACGCAGGGATACTACTGGCCGACGATGAGGGATGATTGTATAGCCTATGCTAAGAAATGTGACAAGTGCCAACGCTTTTCCTCTATCCGAAGAACTCCACAAGCATTGTTGACACCCATAACTTCCCCTTGGCCATTTTCCATGTGGGGAATTGATTTGGTTGGACCGCTGCCAACGACCCGAGGAAGGTTCAAATACTTCGTCGTCGCAGTAGATTATTTTACTAAGTGGGTAGAAGCTGAGCCACTCATTGACATGACGTACGAGAAGGTGTACCAATTTATTTGGAAGAACATCATTTGCCGATATGGTCTCCCTCATGCCTTCATTACAGACCATGGAACACAATTTGATAACAAGGAGTTCGCTGCCTATTGTCACCAGTCAAACATTTTGAAGGTCCACTCAACACCAGGCCATCCTCAGAGCAATGGACAAACCGAAGTGACGAACAGAACGCTGCTAAATGGCTTGAAGAAAAGACTGGATGATGCAAAAGCAAACTGGATCAACGGGCTACAATCAGTACTATGGGCTTACCGAACTACTCCCCGAGTAGCAACTGGAGAATCACCATATATGCTGGCGTTTGGAAGTGAAGCCGTTATACCTGCCGAGTTGGGCCTCCCAACACACAGGGTACTAAATATCAATTCCCCTGTCAGTGACTTAATGAGAAGGCTGGATTTAAACATGCTCGAGGAAGTTAGAGAAGAAGCAGCCATTAGAAATGCTGCTTACCAGCAACGAACAACTTTGTTTTACAACAAAAGGGTGAAGAAGTGCGACCTGAAAGAAGGAGACTACGTGCTGAAGAAAGTAATTCAAAAGCACAATAAACTGGAGGCAAACTGGTATGGACCATACCGAGTTACAGAAGTTGTTCGACCAGGAACTTATCGAATAGCAACTCTAGAGGGGGAGGAGTCTAAGAATGCATGGAACGCAGAGCAGCTGCGCAAGTATTATCATTGATGTATATTCCAATGTAACGCAGTTCCATCGGTATGAATAAAATGAAGATATTCTGCAAGTCTCTCTTTTTATTGGAAGTTTTTCGGGGAATACTAGTGCTATGCACTACTCGGCAAAGCTCAGACTACTCAGCAAAATATTCCAAAAAATGCTAACCTCGGTTTGTTAGGAAACAAAATATTCCTAAAAATGCCAACCTCGGTTGGTTAGGAAACAAAATATTCCTAAAAATGCCAACTTGTTTGGCTAGGAAACAAAATATTCCTAAAAATGCCAACCTCGGTTGGTTAGGAAACAAAATATTCCTAAAAATGTCAACCTGTTTGGCTAGGAAACAAAATATTCCTAAAAATGCCAACCTGTTTGGCTAGGAAACAAAATATTCCTAAAAATGCCAACTTATGTTGGTTAGGAAGTACAAAGATTCTCGCAAATGCCAACTTATGTTGGTCGGGAGGTAAATATATTCTCGAAAATGCCAGTTAAGGTTGGTCGGGAGCAACAACTATTCCAAATCTACCAAGTATGGGTGGTCGGGGATAAAAACTCACTAACCGTAGTTGGTCGACAATGAACATTTACCGACCTTGGTTGGTCGGAAACATTTAAGAGAAAAATCTACCAAGTATGGCTGGTCGGGGATAAAAACCCACTAACTATAGTTGGTCGACAAGCATAATTTAACGACCTTGGTTGGTTGGAAAAATTTTGAACATTTTTTATACTCGTGACTTTATTATTAAGTGGTCGAGCAACATACTTGCAACTTTTTAATTATTACTGAGTTGATCGACAAACAATACAATATCGTTATCTTTTTAACAGATATGCACAAATATAAAGTGTTTACAAGACAATAGCAATTAAGATTGCAAACATAAATGAAAGTCTTTCATTGAATTCAAAATAAATTACATTGATAATAAAAATGAAAAGTACATTGACATTGAAATGTATACTAACTATTACATCAAAAATTACTATTCTACTGGTCTTTTCCCCTCTGCTTTTGACACAGGTTCCTCGCCAGCAGGCGGATCATTTAAAGACAGAGGAGAATTGATGAAGTTGAGATCCTTCAACATCCTGACATTCATCACGGTTGGTCGATCTAAAAGATGCTCGGGACGAGATACCTCGGTTTGAGAATGTAAATTGTAGTCATCGAGATACTTTGAAATTAATCTCCGAGGAATGGCCCTAGCAGGGATCCAACCCATGTCCAAATTGTATGGAGGCACAGGTAGGTCGAGTAGCCCGGGATCATAGTAGTCCCACAGATAATGACCCTGTTCGAGCTTCAGCACACCTAAGGCTTTCATCCAGCCTTGCTTGTAGCCCTCATTGTTGGCATTCTGGATACGATCGTCCAAGTGGAATAGTGCTTCATTGTATCCAGCCATCCAGAACTCCCCGGGCTGTTTGTGGAACTGATATGTCAGCTTCTCCACCTGCTCATGAAGATTTTTGATAAAAATCTCTTTGTCCTCCAAAGTAGACTTCTGTGTGGAGAGCTGCTCTTCCAGATCTCTGATCTTCTTTGACATTTCAGCCAAAGCTTGGTTATTCGCCATCAGCTGGAAGGCCTGGTTCTCTAGGGCAGACTGAGTCCTTTGTTCCTCGACAGGAACCCGAGCTGCTCTTGCTCGTTCCCGGGAGGAGCTCTTGCTCATCCCCGAGAAGATGTGGAAGGGCCCGACCTCTTCAAGTTGTCCAACTCTTCCCTCAAGTTGGCATTCTCGATCTCTAAGAATGAAAATCCCTCGTTAGTCACTGGGATTATGGCTGTTGAAGAAGAGGCTGCAGACTTCAACTGTGATAGCTCTTTCTGCAAGATGTTGTTCTCTTGCTCCAGCAGCTCGGCAATCTGTCTACATTCCTCGACCTCTCCCTTCAAGGTTCTCTCCTTTACATCATACCCAGCAAAAAGCTTCTCGTAGCCCTTGTCGGCAATGATCATCTTGTACTTCTTTTCGTATCCCTCATGCAACAGGGCAGTGGATTCTTTGTATTGAAGCTGAAGGTCTTCAAAGGTGCCTTGGAGATCCTCGATCATATCATATTAAGCAGCATTGTTGGCCACCGCTCGATCAAGTAGACACTTCAGATATTGATATGCTTCCACTGCCTGTTCTGAAGCATCTTGGCCGAGGATATCGACAATCTGTGCTGCACTTAGGTCTGTGTGACCAGCCTTAAAGTAGTCATTGCATTGCCTCATCAGCACAGTATCATGAGTAGATAGCAGTTCCATCCTGGCCAGAAACTAGCAGAGAAAGAAGAGCAATCATCAATAAGAGTTACAAGCAGAGTATGAATAGAAAATAGACAACAATATGCAAAAAGAACTCAAGTTTTATTAGATCATAGTTCAGAGTTACAAGTTCTGGGTTACATTTGATAAAAAGAAACAAAATAGAAAGAAACCCGAACAACACTACACCTTTTCCTTATCTCCCAAAACCTTCTCGGGAGGCTGGGATGAAGAGGTAGGTTGCTCGGAGGGAAGGGATAGTTGCTCGGGGAGAGCATGCAGTTGCTCGGAGGAAGTAAAAATTTGCTGAAGTTCCTCGGCAGCAGGCTGGGTGGCTGGGGTATGATCTCCCATCACCATTGAAGACTCTTCTGAGGCAGCTTCATCCTCTTCAAGATCTTCTGGGGTTGGAGGGGGACCAGGGATGTGTTACTGATAGAGTTCGTAATTGTCATCCACCTTCATCTCCTGAAGGGCAGCAACCCATCCATCCCTAAAATATTTGAGGCTGCCATAGTCCACTTGCGACACCATGGCAGCCAACCCCTTATTCCACCCAGTGTCCCAGCCAGCGCTGAAGGACTTCTTCACAACCAATTTCCTCTTCAACTTCTCTGAGGAGAGCTTCTCGGACAATTGGTTCTCGGCAGTCATCAACTTATTTTCTACCTCCTCCTTCTGCCGACCTACTTCACGAAGTTTAGTCAACTCCTCCTCGGCAGCTTTGAGTTTATCTTCAAACTCTCCAGCAATTTTGAGCTTCTCTCCGAGCTCCTTATTTGCCTTCTCCAGGGCATTTATTCTCTTCTCCAACTCCTTGGAGGCATCAATAGCCCGAGCTCTTTCTTGCTCGGTGGAGGCAAGATTTTTCTCCCAGACAGCCTTATCAGTGGCATATGTCTGGCGAGAATCATCCAGAGACTTGACAGCTTCTGCCAAAGCTCCCTCCACACTGGACGAGGAGCATGAAGCTTTAATTGCTTCATCCTTCTTCAGGATTATGTTGAAGCAGCTCGTCAACTGTGAACAGAAAAAGAAAACAAGTTAGAGACAGAAATGGCAAAGGAAATATGAAAAGTCCAAAGTAAAGAGACTTACTGAAGCAAGGTGACGAGCAGCTAAAGAAGTAACCATGTCTCGAGTAAGGTTATCTTCAGTACCTTGGACCTCGGGAATGATCCAGGATTTTACCGAGCTCATGGCAGAGCTCAGAGGAACAAAAGTTGGAACCCCAGTTCCAGTAGCTGGGGGCTGATTGATGGTCTCAGCCAAATTAACCGAGGAGCTTTTCTTCAGCCTCCTCTGGGGAACAGGAACGGATTTAACCAAGGAAGAACCCTTGGTCGGTGATATCACAATCACCTCTCCAGGAGTAGCAGACCTGCTCGGAGCCACTACGGGCTTCTCGGCAACCTTCACAACAGCAGCAGCTGAGGAAGGTGCATCATTCTTCTTCGTCCCCTCCCTTGGGAAATCAATCCTACTCCTTTTTACCTCCCCAAAACCGGAGGCAGTTTTTTCAAACAGGGTAGGAGGTCTTCTATTCTTTATCCTTTCCCTTAAAGGAATATGGGATTCAGGCGATGAGCTGGTGGAAGCTGGTACTGGCTCTGATTCACTTATCACTGGATGAGCACTGAAAGAAGTGGTGTAGCTCTTGTACTGGAGCAGATACAAAGCTGATCTAATGTGCTCATCGGCAACACTTTGATTCAGACTCCAGATAAGTTTCAAATGCCTTATATTGACATCTGCTTCTTTTGGGCACTTTCTTTTATTATCAACTGCAAATAAATAAACATTGTTATCAGTGGCACATTTTATCAAACATAAAAGAAACATGATTTCAAAATAAATAAAATGAAATAAAAATAACCTATCCCATTGCCATAAGGAGGGCATCTGGGACCCTGGTAAACCTCATCTCCAGTTAATGGAGGGTGTTGCCAATTTTTTATGACAACCCCGTGTTCAAAATAATCCCTATTGGCATCAGGGAGATTGACTACTAAGACTCTATTTAAAAATTTAGTTTTTAAATAAAAAATATTATCATTAACTGCCCATCTATAGCAGTACAGGATTTCTGGAATCCCTATACGAGTTCCATGGATTTAATTTAACCTATGCACCCCATTAACTATTCTCCATGTGTTGGGGGCTATTCGTGCAGGAACAACGTCAAAGTACTGACAATATTCCAAACACAAGGGATTTGGTGGAAAAGAAAATCCACACTCAGCAAAAGAGAGACTGGGGAACCAATGTCCCTCAGCCAAATGGAAGTAATCAGAAGGCTCAGAAAGCTCTTCCAAAACAACCCAGGAGGGAATGGAAAAATTAGAGCGAAACTTTTCAAGAGACTCAACAGGGTAAACCATGATGATGAATAAAAGAAATGAAGAAGAAAGAAGAAGATCTTACAGAAAAAAGACTGAAGCTGTTGACAACGAACGATGGAAGAGATGAACGCACAAGAGAGTAGAAGACAATGAAAAACTCGAAGATACAAATTTGAAAAGTAGAAGACGATGAGAGTATCTGTGAAGTTTAAATACCTTGCCTTGGGAAATGGTGAAGTAATGATTACAAAAAAGGATGATTACGTTACCGGCGGCTAAAAAGATGAAAAGTGGCGCGGGAATCAGAGCGGGCAACAGCGGCTAAAAAGACGAAAAGTGACGCGGGAATCAAAGCACGCAGAAAAGTCCAAAAAACATGATTCTACGAATTGGGAAGGAGAAATAAATACAAGGGAAACGCTCCTAATGATCAGGAAGATTATTTAAAGCTACCATATTCCGAGAAAGAATGTTCCATACTCCTCAAATTTCGAACTATGAAACATTGGGGGCTTCTGTTGATACCAAATTTAATCTGCTGACATGGACCAATCATATGAAGACACGTGGCTATCTACATGACAACAACAAGCACTTCCGAGATGATCACACACTCCGAGGAACTCATATGCTCCGAGGAACAAGACCTCTCCGAGGAACTCATACGCTCCGAGGAACAAGAACTCTCTGAGGAACTCTTTAGCACCGAGGAGCTCCAGCGATCCGAGCTGCACCTCGAAGCAAGATACTAACAGTCTAACTGCTCATTAAATGCTTATCATTCAGACGCACACGCAAGAAGGGCATTAAATGTATTACCCTTTCATATGTATATCATTTAATGTATTACCCTTTCACATTACAGCGTCAGGGCTATAAATACATGATACAATCCTCATTGTAAAGGGACCCGAATCCATACCGGAATTTCTTGATAGAATTTGTAATCGAGAATTCCGATACACTCAGCAATAAAACAACAGTGGACGTAGGCCATTCTTATGAGGCTGAACCACTTTAAAATTCTTAGTCTCATTTATTTATCTGTGATTGAATAATTAGAGTGATCTAATTTTTTACGTTAACAACAATGTTGCTGCCTAGTTTCTTTACTTTATAAAGGAATATTGTTTTTTTTTTTTGGGGGGGGGGGGGGGGCTAAGGGTAATACTACCTACTTGGAAGACTCCAAACAGTTATATGCAAGTGCAAACATTCCTTGTCAAATAAAAATTAAAGGAATAAAGAAGAAATAAGTAGTACAAATGTCAAAATTTAAAAAAACTTGTTATTATCATTAGAAGTAGAAAGGTTTGGAGGGTTACATTAGATGGACCATGGCTAGAAAATACATAAAAATCTTTCCTAAGACTTAGGATCAGTTGGCGTTTCCATCACAATGGCTTTAAGTTCCTTATCACAGGGGCTTGACATAGGCTGAGGTGCATGGCTTATTTTTTTACCTCTTCTTCTTCATGGGCAATAGAGGCAGAAGCTTTAGCATCTTTACCCCCACTAATGCTCTCACTATAGATTTATTAGCAGAGTGGGGAGATTTATAAAAAAATTCCAGAGACATACATATCCAAAAATCATGTTTTAACTTTAGCTTTTAAGGCCTTAAACCCTGAGGCATACTTCTAAAAAATAAATTTTTGATAAGCATCAGAAGAAAGGTACACACTTAGTTTTCTCTTCACAGTAGTATGGATCTTCCACCGAAGTTCATTATGCTTCACCTTAAGATCATTATGCTTCACCATAAGCTCATAGTACTCCTTTTGGAGATTATGTCCCTTACATATATAGCAAGTCTTTCATGGAATTAAGTTCCATGATAAACTATTTTAATAGCTACATGCCCTCAACAACATGAAAAAGTTTGTACTGGTCACTTTGGAGTTAAAAGTCTCATCTCAAAGTGCTTCCATGACCACTCTGTACTCAATTATAGACATGACATAGACTTCCTCAACCTAGGCCAGGGAATAAGGGGAAGTAGCGAGTAGGGAAACACCATCCTTGGGGTTTATCTCATCAAGAAACCAGTTTTGCTCAGGACTATTAATCTGCAACCTCAGAACCACCTGCTCTTTTTCCAAGGCATCCATCTCCAATCGCTGACTGTTGATCGTCTAGTTCAACTCCATTTGGATGAATTCCCATTGATAGGACATTACCAGAGCCTTATTCTATCATCTCTGACCCTCAATGGCATCAACCATAAGGGGGCCTCCGTCAAGTGCTGAGCCTACAATGGTAAATAAGGTATAAAATAAGACATGTTAAAAGAAAGAAATTGCTAAAACGTGACTAAGAGTGAAGATACCTTGCTTAGAAGATGGATCATCTCCTCAACATTGGTCGAGGCCCCTTTAACACTCAACTTTGCCACCATATCAGAGCAGTTGGTCTTGACCACTGAGTTCAAGGGCTCCATAACCGAGGCCTATGAGTTTATATTTTCTACATAATGAGGTCATTGAGGGTAAACCATCGTTTCTTTACCCTTTGATATTAGGGGATTCATATCCCCTGGAATATAAGGATCAATCTGGGTTCCTGAGAGTACCCACCTACCCCCGAAAATGCTTGCAGCAAGAGAATAATTTCAATAATACACCCTAACAACGGGCCTTCATTAGAACTATATTTTAGCTTATCCCGCTCCACCAATTTAACATCGGGAACTGAAATGCTCACTGCCAAGTTAAACTATAGGTTCTTAGTAGACTTGGAACTCTCCCCCTTATTCACCACATGCTTTACAGAGTTTTTCTTAGAATATAGTCGTATTATCCTCCATTCCTCATGTTTATCTACTGAATCATTAAAATATCAAAGTTAATTAAAAAGTCTGAAGATAAATATAGAAATAGAGAAGAGGTCAAGGTACTTACAGGGAGAATAGTCAGAGTCAACTAGGATTTCACCTTTTACCATGGGGAAAACTATTTCAATCCTAAGAAGGATCTCAACCTTAGCCATAGATTTGCCTCCTCACCTTCAGAGGCCTTAGAGATGTCAAAGGATATGGTGGCAATGACCTTCTACTTCCTGGGTACCAGAGCAAATGGATTAACCCTCACAAACTCCCTAACTATGATCTTAAGAGCCTTTGGCGCACCACTTAAAACCATGACATTGGGATCAAGCCCCAACCCGTTCTTAAGGAAGCTTATTAGGGTGATGATGGCTTCAAAGGGAGCGAAAGACAACTTTAGGCCTCAGAAGTTCTATACTTCTCCTTCTTGCAGAGAATAACAGACACTATAAAAAGAAAAGACACAAATGAATCTCTCGTCAGAGGTGAGTAAACAAGTTCAAATATAAATGAATAAGTACAAGATAACTTACCCACTACCGAAGGGGTATACCAGATAGTGGGGCAATCGATCTTATCCCCCCTAGTAAATAATATCCTCTCTTTTCAGTACTTTAGGCGTTATGTTTATCCTTAGCAAAGATCATAGAGGCCTTGGGGGAAAAGTACTACAACCATTTATCCTTGGGTTAATTGTGCTCTTGAATTCTGTAGAGTTTGAAGAACTAGTTTGGAGTTACATCCTATTTGACTTTGTTGGAATCCTAGAAAGACATGACTGTAGCCATGAGATGCTTCTAAAAGTTCACCACTGGATGAGAAAGGTCTATCCCAGTTGCGTTTAGATTTCTCATCACTGGCAAGGGTATTAGAAACTCAGAGCCATATTATAATAATCACTCATTAAAATAGATGTGCTTGGACATGAAGGAGAAGTATCTCTCCTCAGGATTTGAAGCCTGAAAGTGTTAAACTCATGGATTTGGTACATTTCCCTAATCTACACTGTCCCACTCAGCCATTTGAGATGAGGATGAGGCTCTTCTAGGGAAGTTAGGATTATGGGTTACCATATCATTGATTACTAAAGATCCAGGAGGAATAGTCCATATGGGAAGATGGATTGAGGCCCCATCCTCTTGCTCTTCATTTAAAGAAAGGGAAATATGGTGTCCAACGGCATATAGGGGTGCGGGATCCAAAACCTTTGAGGGGGAAATGTTTTCTGCAAACATTTTTCATAAAGGAAAATAGAGATAAAATTTTATTTGCTAAGAAATCTCTAGAGAAAGAGATAATTACTGGAGTGAAGGGTGAAGAGATCAAACCAACCTAAGGAGATCCTTTATAGCCCCCAAGGCCCATCGCTTCATTCCCTTCAAATCCAAGGCACATAGCTTCAGTAGTCTTAGTCCCCTACACACTCAATACGGGCTTCTTTTCAATGCAATCTAATTATGATGAGAATTTTGGTGGTTAGTTACACTCATACCCCTAACTTACGCGATGGATAAGTGTTTTCCCTTGAAATTCTTACACAAATCAACAAGGGCTTATTGATGATACCATATTTAACAATTAGTATTATGAGCCTTCTCAAACCCTTTAACCTCACTCATGTAAGAACAGAGGTCCTAAAGTCAACCTATGACCTTTGCCAAACCACTACCAAACTCTCAAGACTATAAATGCCATAAAAAAGAACTATATATATGGAATATGCCTCAACCACCTCCCCACTCTCTTAGAATACTATGTCGTTCTAACACATTTATGCAACTGATCTCAATGACCTCAACACCAGCATCTTATTGTATCCAATATGCACAACGAACCTCAATCTGAAGGAAAATGGCCTCCATAGGTCATATATCCCTCAACCTAAAAAGGTATTACTACAACATACCTTAAGACCATATAACGAAAAACTAAAGCCGATTATAGGCCTCCTAGACTCTGATTGAAGTCATATAGTTTGTCTAACGAGTATGTGAAAAGGACAACACTGTTCCACCTACTGGCACCTCTCAATTCTACTTGCAGTGATGACTCCCATTCCCATTAAATGCATCTATTAACTACCTTACACCACATGTAAGACTTTCTCCCACACTTTGCCCTGGTACTATAGCCGTCAGACCTTAGACGGATCTCTAAATATACTGTTGTACAACACTCATTCTCTCTTCAAGAGAATGCATATATAAAGGAGACTTGTGAACAGGTTACGAGTAATTGAACACGAGCTAAAATCAAGCTAACAAATATAATGACTATTTCTCATTGTTGTATACACTCTCGATCCACAGTTGTGAGAACTCATTCGTAAATCATATTATTTCTAGTTATCGTACCTGTACACCCTATTGAGTCCTACATTAATACGTAGGAACCCTCAGATTAGTCCATCGATTACTTAATAAGGTCCTTTGAATTAATAATAAAGACTGTATAGACCTCAGACCCTCTTGATCAAAGCTTAAGAGGTATCCTAAATTGTAAATAACCATGTTATAATTTAATACACAGTGTTATACCCTTTAACAGTGGACGTAGGATCCTTAACCGAGGTTCGTACCACTTTATATACTTGCCTCTTACTTTAACACATCTCCCCTTAACCTATCTGAGGTCCTAGGGGAACACATGTTGGGTTTGAGGTCTCACACGATTTCAACACCCACCAATGTGATACGAAACAATAACAGGACCAATGCGAGTCATAGTTTTGACATGAAAATGAACATGACACGACACATTCTATTGGCAGATAAATCTGACGAGAATACGATTTATGATATTAATAGGAGGTGTCTTTCGTATCGTATTACCATAATCTGTCATTGATACCTTAAGATGAAACTATGTGATATCCAAGGGGGCTATGGCCCCCTCCCAAATTTTTAAAAACCTCGGTGAATAACCTTTTGATTTTAACTTTTCACATTATAATCCTTAGATTTAATATTATTTGTATTTTATTTAAGGGTTAATTACACTTACTCCCTGAACTTTACCCACCTTTCATTTCACCATCCGAACTCTCATTTGTTAGACTTAACCCTTTAAACTTTTGAAACGACTTTAAGTAACCCCTAACACTAACACTATTAGCTTTTTGGACTAAAAAGTGGTCATATGACATGCACATGAGAGAAGTAAGGTTATTTTTTTCATTCATACTTAAAGGGAAATTTTTGTAATAGCTAGTTAAACCTATTTATCTTTGCTCCTCTCTCTCTCCCTCTCACACTAAGCCTAAACCCAACAACTATGGTAGCAACCATGACTTCCCTCCTTTCTCTCTCTGTATTTTTCATCTTCCTCCCTCTCACCCATATTTGGCTGACAATGAAAACCTCTCTCTCTATCGCTCCTTATACCCATTTTTTATCCTCTATAATTGTAAATCCACTCTCTGTCATCGGAGTTCTATAAAACTGACAATGGTGATGCCGACAATCGATAATATCAACTATTTATGTGATTGAAAGTTTTGGGGGACTTCAAATAAAGCTTTGATTATGTGTAAGTAGGGTGATCTTCATGCATGGTCTTATTCATTGACATGTGGATGTTTAAGAATCAAATTTCATATATAGAGATATCAAGTCAGTGTCAGTTATTATTCTACCAAGATGATATTACAACATCTTTTGTTAAAATTGTGGATGATTTGAATCCAAATGATTTATAGTGAAGGATGCCCATCAAGAAGTACCTAGTCCTTTTCAATTCTCACCAGCCACTCTCACACAAATGTTTTTTTTTTAGTTTTTGAAAGTTTAAGATCTAGATTGAAATTATTAAACCTAGATTGATTGGTCTAAAAAATTATATTTATTTTTTGTTTAGATTAATTGGGAATGAACAAATCTAGATAGATTATGGATTACTTTAAAGTAAATTTAGAATTAAGGTTGTTTTTTTGAAATTAATTAAAGGATAAATTACCCCAGACCTCCCTAAACTATTAATTTTTTACGTCCCACCATTTAAAAAAAAGTTGATAAAACATGATTTTTCGCATAATAATTTAAAAATTTATTGAAATGGGTTGGGTGTAAAAAATTAATAGTTCAGGGATATTTGGTGTAATTTACAATTAATTAAATCTGTTTAAAAAATGCAATGAAAAAAAAACACTATAATTTTTTGGTTGAGAGAGATATATTAAATATATTTTCTATTTTTCTAAAATGTTCTAAATTTTTTAAATAAAGATTTTTCCAATGTTTTTTTATAAGTTTCAAATATTTTAAATATATTAAATCATACCCATTGTATTTCCAAATGTTTTAAGTATTTATTTGTCATATCTAATTTTTATTTTAAGTTTCCTAAGTTATTAAAATAGTTTTTGATTTTTTCGATATTTAAGTTTCAAATATTTTAAATATATTTTTATAATTTCTAAATGTTTTAAATATTTATTTTTCATTTCATTTTTCCAGATTTTTTCCATAGTTTTTAGTATTTTTAGATTTGTGAATGATTTTTTGTAAGTTTCCCTAAATTTATATATATTTTCAGTAATTTTCAAATCTCTTAAATCTTTATTTTCCATTTCCATATTTTTTAAAAATTAATTAATTTATATATTTATATTTGTAATATTTTTCTTATTTTTTTTAGTATTTTTAAAATTTTAAAATTATTTTTCTGTAATTTTTAGAATTTTAGATATATATTTTTTTATTTTTAAATTGACCTTTAAAGTAGGAATGGAAACAAATACCCCTATTTTCCCTCATTTGCTGACATATGACCACTTTTTCATCCAAAAAGCTAACGGTGTTGTGTTGGGGGTTGGTTAAAGCGGTTTCAGAAGTTAAGGGGGTTAAGTTTAGAAAATAAAAGTTTGGGTGGTGAAGTGAAATGGGGATAAAGTTGAGGGGTAGTTGTAATTAACCCTTTATTTAAATTATTATAAATAAAAGTAATTTTGGTTTATAAGAATAAGATATTAGAAAAATATACTAATTTTTGATTTAGATGTGTAGTAATTTTGATTTGGGGCGCTTCACTCTTGGTGTTTTTAATAGTTGGTGCCGGTAAAAAAATAGGGTTATTTATGGTTTGACCTCCATTAATTTTGTATAATTAAGTTTAAAACCCGCAAATTTATTTTATTGGGGTTCGATCCCAAAATGACTTTCAGATATCACAATTTTTTACCACAACACTTTTTTCAACACTAATAGTTATTTTGGGGGTCAAATTTCAAGAATTACATATATTAGGGGCCAAAGTCAATATCAAATAATAAATGGGTGCCAAATCTCGAATGATCCAAAATAAAGATCAGGGTCCATTTGATTTGGAGTGATATACTTTTAACCACAGTAAAAAGTAAAATAATGAAATATTATTTACATATTTAAATTATTTTTTTATTAGTTTAAAATTATGGATAAGTACAGATTATATAATGAATCAATTATCAAAAAGTCCCTCAAATATTTTTTAACACACATTTAGTCCAAGACTTTATTTTGTTCGAAAAAGTTCTTCAAACACCCACTTAAGCAATATTATCTTATTTTTAAAAGTTCGCGCTAACGACATTCATGCCTCACTCCCTCCCCCCCACTGTCGGAGCTCCGTCGATCCTCACCGGAACTCATTTTTTTGAGTGTTTTTATGTGGTGAAGAACTTTTTAAAATAAAATAAAAAAACTTAAACTAAACGTGTATTAAAAAATATTCAAGAGGCTATTCAGTATATGCGCATTTTATAATTATCTAACTTTAGACAAAAATA
This sequence comes from Sambucus nigra, assembly GCA_949130495.1. Lineage (NCBI taxonomy): Eukaryota > Viridiplantae > Streptophyta > Magnoliopsida > Dipsacales > Adoxaceae > Sambucus > Sambucus nigra. Next base: position 406,304,170 of record OX422222.1, read on the forward strand.
ATTTTGATATCATACCACGTCTTGTCCGGCCAGCTTTAAGCGCACCTCAACTAATCCACGTTCGTGATTTATGACTACCGCTGCCGGGAATCGAACTAGAATTAAATCCAATCCACTCCTAATATGATTTCAGTGGCAGCGTTATATCAGTCGGGCAAAATATCTTCATTTAACCATCTTGATTTACAAAGGTAACTTATAATCTCTCCCTCACTTCTTCGTTATATATACATCATATTATATATACTTGTTTTTATTAACTACATTTGCAAAACACCTCAAATTCGATTCAATAAAACCAATCTTTCTGTTGTTCTCCCTCCCCCCTCCCCCTTCCCCTTTTACATTTTTCTCCTTTTGAACCTCACACAAACCACTCCTTTCTTTACATGACAACACACTCCCTTTATAATATGCTACGTTCATTTCAAATGTTCAGGGGAATAAAGGTTTGAAAGTTGGCAGGGGGTTATTAACAAAACCTTTCTTTTGTGTGTCAAGGTTCAATGTAATAAAGATGGTAATCATAAATGTTTTTCTCTCTCTCTCAACTTGTATTTGCATTCATAGTGTTTGTTATTATGCCACAAACGCAAAGCTACAATTTTTTCTAATAGGTCCTCTTTTACATCGTCCTCTTTTACATAAGATGCTTTCTTATTGGTCATTTGAAAACAAATTTTCCTAGTTAGATCCTTTTTATGCATGTAGTTAATTTTCATTACATATATTCTAATAGGACCTACTGAAACCACATGACCCATAAGACTTGTAGTGTTTAAATGCATTTTTAGCCTATGCATAAGGGTTATTCTAATGCGTTGTCCGTTTGGTTCGGGGTAAAATATGTTTTAACGCGGTGAGAAGTAATACGGTGAAATACGTTTTCACCTCTTTAAAATTAAATTTTTGTTGGGTTGACATTGTGAATAATTGCATACCCTATAATTATGAAACTTTAAACAAGAATTGAGAAAAAAATTTAACTCTAAATAGGTGAAAACGTATTTCACCGTATTACTTTTCACCACGTTAAAATATATTTTACCCCGAACCAAACGGACCTTGGAGTCCAAAATTTTCACTCTAGGGTCTATTTTTTATTTTTTGTGAATGAAAATGCCCACCCAAGTGACCCAAAAGAATAAATAGCTCCAAATAAAACATTAGTCTTGAATGTATGTTTTTTTGCTTTTTCGATAAAAATGGATTAATATGAGTAGAGATAGAGAAATTTACCCACCTTATTTTAAAGGTTTTAACTTTGGCCTCCTATAAAATATATCTCACATTAAACTTTATTTGTTAATGATAAATATTTTTGTCCATCTTGTTGTTGAATCCTGGCTCTGCACTTGCACACGCTTCGATGGAACCAAAAGTTATCTGTCAAAATAAATGGTAAATATTGATGTATGGGTGAATGGTGTCGCAAGGTTACATCTAAAGGCCTTTGTTTATACATGGTAAGGGGCAGATGCACTTGGGGCCCAGGAGGGACGAAGGCTCCCCCAAATTTTTCAAAAAGAAATAAAAACACACTTTTTTTAGGGGTGCTATATGTAAAAATAGAAAGTTGAAGGCATAAACAATGACTTTTTTGCAACTTTTAGAGTAAAAATGCATAATAAGTTTGTAGAGAACTAGAAATTAAAGCACAAATTTTGAGTAATATGTTGTCTGTATGTTTAGGTAATTGGTGAGATAAAGCACAAACTTTTGAGGAAATCCATTGTGTTCCGAGGCTTCAAATATTTAAAGTAAACTTAGTTTTGTTTGCAACACATGGAATTTTATATTTGTTATTCAAGCAGCTTGTTTGAGTCTTTTTTTTGCTTCAAATGTTTGAGCTATATTAAGTGAATTTGGCTTATCGAATCTGCTATTTTGTTCCTGTAATCATCATCAATATTTCATGCTCTACTTAGATTACTTGTAAAAATAACTTTATGTAAATTCTTTGTTAAATTTAATGTGTCACATAACAAGCTGTCTTGACAAAATATCTTCTTCCATCTAGAGATATACCATTTTGGGTTGTTCTTGTCAGCATTACCTAATATATTGAATTGCTCTACTTGAAACTTAACTACTAGTTAAAATTTATCAAGTGGGTGCATCTCACATTATACACCTTTTTAATGGTTTATATTGAGCTTACCTCCCATTTTTATGATTGGTTTTTCAGAATGCTCCCATTTTAAAAATTGCAATACACCCTCATTATGTTAAGTTGTCATTTACTCTGATTAAACCTACAGAAATGTTACGTTTGACCAAGCAATATAGTCAGTAACCCAACATAATTAAACTAATTAAATAGTTTGAAGAAATATTAACGAATTAAACAAAATGTTCTCTAAGGAATTCATCTGAAGTATCTTTAAATAATATATGCTTAAAAACCCAGTAAGTATTCATTAATGTGGTCTTCTTGTTCTACTTTATGTTTAAGCAGTCAATCAATCCTATGAAGTACATTAATTATACTCACTCACTTCATTATTTGTAATTGCAGGTTTTGAAACTTATGAATTGCCATGTACACTAACATCATTCCCAAACCTAAGAGCTGAAAATGCTCTAATGCTTCACCAACTTCCCAAACAGCCCTTACAAGAACCAACACAACTTCTCCTAAGAATCCCACAAAATCCCCTAAACCAATCAAGCTTTGAAAAAAGCTACAGAGACATATGCAATCTCTTTCTCTCATTAACCCATTCAAGATCCCTCTCTAAAGGCCTCCAACTCCACACCCACATAATCAAATCTGGGATTCAAATTATCCCCCTCATATCCCACAACCTCATCAATTTCTATTCAAAATCCCAACTCCCACACCACGCCCGCCGAGTGTTTGACGAAACGCCGATAAAAACTTCCACAACTTGGAGCTCAGTCATCTCTTGTTTTACCCAAAATGTCCTCCCTTCACTTGCACTCGACCTTTTTCGCCAAATGCTCGATTTCGGGGTTCGACCTGATGATCATATATTCCCGAGTGCGACAAAAGCTTGTGCGATTCTCTCAAGGCTTGACGCTGGGCAATCTTTGCATTGCCTTGCTGTGAAAATTGGTTATGATTTTGATGTGTTTGTGGGGAGTTCTTTAGTTGATATGTACGCCAAGTGCGGCGAGATTAGAGAGGCCCGGAAAGTGTTTGATGAAATGCCGGAGAGAAATGTGGTTTCATGGAGTGGGATGATTTACGGGTATACTCAGTTGGGTGAGGATGAGGAGGCTTTGAGGCTGTTTAAGCAAGCTTTGTTTGAGGAGTTGGATGTTAATGATTTTACTTTTTCGAGTGTGATTCGAGTGTGTGGCAATTCGACGTTTCTCGAATTGGGGAAGCAAATACATGGATTGTGTTTGAAAACGAGTTACGATTCGTCGAGTTTTGTTGGGAGTTCTTTGGTTTCGTTGTATTCTAAGTGTGGAGTAATTGAAGAAGCGTATCGGGCTTTTGAAGAGATGCCCGTTAGGAATCTAGGCATGTGGAACGCGATGATGATTGCGTGTGCGCAACACGCGCATACTAAAAAAGCGTTTGATTTGTTTAAAGAGATGCAAAGTGTTGGGATGAAACCGAATTTTATCACGTTTTTGTGCGTCCTCTACGCCTGTAGCCACGCGGGGCTAGTTAGTGAGGGGAAATATTACTTTGAGCGAATGAAGGAGTATGGGATTGAGCCAAATGTTCAACATTATGCTACCATGGTGGACTTGCTTGGCCGGGCCGGGAAATTGCAAGAAGCCGTTTCGATTATTACAAAAATGCCTATACCCCCAACGGAGTCCGTTTGGGGAGCCTTATTGACCGGGTGTCGAATTCATAAGGACACGGAATTAGCAGCTTATGCGGCCGATAAGGTTTTTGAGCTAGGTCCTGTAGGCACTGGGATGCATGTGCTATTAGCTAACGCGTATGCCGCTGCTGGAAGATATGAAGAGGCGGCTAAATCACGGATGTTGATGAGAGATAAAGGGTTGAAAAAGGAAACGGGATTAAGTTGGGTTGAGGAGGGAAATAGAGTTCACACCTTCTCCGCAGGGGATTGGTCAAACTCGAAATGCAAAGAGATTTATAAGAAATTAGAGGAATTGGAGGTTGAAATGGTGCGAGCTGGCTATGTTGCGGACACTAGCTTTGTGTTGCGAGAAGTAGATAGTGATGAGAAGAATCGAGCAATTAGATATCATAGTGAAAGACTGGCGATTGCGTTTGCTCTCATTATGTTTCCACCGGAAAGGCCAATCAGAGTTATGAAGAACTTACGTGTGTGTGGCGATTGTCACACGGCAATTAAGTTTATGTCCAAATGCTTGAGGAGAGTTATTATCGTGAGGGACAATAATCGATTTCATCGATTTGAAGATGGGAAATGCTCATGTGGTGACTATTGGTGATTGAATTGTAAGTTTTAAAATATCCAATCAAAAGAGAAAATTAAGATAAACAGAGATTTAGTCTTAGAACAACAGAAAAAATTATATTATAATTTATCCGTGTTTATCCGTATTTTAAAAAAAATAAGATAAACAGAAATTTATCCATGGCTTTAAAACTTTAGTGTGCGGTCCTTGCTTTTGTATAAAATTTAGCATACAGTCCTTGTTATAATATATTTGCAGTATAAACAACAGCGTAAAAATGTAAAATAACAATGCAAATGCTAAAGGGACCATGCGCAAATGTGCTAAAAACATGGGGTTTTCACTAAAATGTATTCTCACGGGGACCAGGACCAATATGCTCTTAAAATAAGATGCAAATACTGTGAGAAAAATACTGATGATTACACAAATTCATATATTTTATACAAATTCATATATTTTATAAATTACAAGATAGAAAATAGAGACTGAGATTATATTCTTCTTGTATTACAAGAAGAATATAATCTCAGTCTCTATTTTCTATCTTGTAATTTATGCCTCTTTTAGTGTTTGATATTCTCCAGTGAGGTTGATTGTTTGGAGGAGTGTCGTTTAAGTTATTTCTAGTTTGAAACTTTGGGCATGTCAGATTCTTATTTAGTGGAACTTTCTATACAAGAATCAAGTTGAGGACAGAATGAAATCTGTACACACACACACACACACACATATATATATATATATATTTACATTTTTCTTACTCTTATTATCTTGTTTTCAAAAAATCAAGGTGGTTACTTTGAGTTCTCATTTGTGGCTGCCTTGTAATCTTGGATGGAAAATTTGAGAAGTTTATATACAAAGGTAGGATTTTTTTGGTTCATTAGTGTAAAATACAAACATATCAAATTCAATAGACCAGCATAACATTATATTAAGAGTGAATATTTACCTTATTAAAAAACAGAATTTCACGACTATGTAGGCCCTGTTTAATAGTGAGGAGTTAGTTTGTCTTCTAGATTTTTTTTTTATGATTTTTTTCGCACAGAAATGGAAAATTAAAATATGCGCTTAAGTTCGATATTTTTTTAAAGTAGATAATTAGAAAATGATTTTCCAACATTTTCCGTTTTTCAGAAGATTGAAAAATTACATTAATACAAGTTTTCCACTAATTTGCAAAGCAACTTTGACCTCCAATTACATTCAGGCCTTGGAACTTTCTACAATTTTACATCCAGACTCTTGACCTTTCACTAAGCCTCTGAACTATTTATATATTATTGGCCTGTAAACTTCTTGTAAATTACACTTCGGTTCCAGAATTTTCAATAAATTACCTTCAAGCTCTAAACATTATATAAATAAACTATGTTTTGGGCCCTGAAATGTCTCTGAATTACATACTGACCCCAAATTTTGTGAAATTACTATATGACCCACAAATTATATATATATATATATATATATATATATATTACATTTTGAAAACAACAATTAATTTCTACAAAATAAACACATTTTCTAGTTTTCTAAAATTTCTATTAAAAGTGACTAATAGAAATGGAGATGATAATTGAAAACCAAAACCAAAACCAAAGAAAAGAAAATTATTTCCTGCAAGTAAACATGACCTCAGCATCTTGGGTGAGTTCTCTAAATTTCATTTGTTAAATATGATATTTAGTTCAGTAATTCGAGATTACGCAGCTTACTCCATTTGGTTGATTAGCTCAAATTTTTATATGTTGCAAGTAAGAATCCCTGCGTGTGTGTGTGAGAGAGAGAGAGAGAGAGAGAGAGAGACCCATACATCATACTTCTTATATCACCCATACATCACACCTATTTTTATGATCTAATTTTTTTTTTCAATTTTTTTATTTTACCCATGCTGTTAGCATTTCAATCAATACATGTTCAAAAAATTAGGTCAAAATACAATTTATAACTATTTCTGAAAAATCCAATACAAAATTGTTGAAAATACCTTATTTATAAGGGGTTGCGTCAATAGAATTTTGTAAATTTTTTAAAATAACTAGAAAATGTATTTTGACCTAATTTTTTTGAACACGTGTTGATCGAAATGTTAATTTCAATAGAAAAATAGAAAACTTGGAATTTTTTAATCTTAGGGCCTAAAACTAGATGTGATATATGGTATGATGTAAGAGTTCATATATATATATATATATATATATATATATATATATATATATATATATATATATATATATATATATATATATATATATATATATATATATATATATATATGAGAGAGAGAGAGAGAGAGAGAGAGGATTTCAAAAGCGAACATAAAAACATGAATATTTTAATGAACATTAACTCAAAACACCCCAAATCTATTAATTTTAACTCCTATGTTATAATTGGTCCGCGTCAGCGGCACCCGAGACCATTCCGGCTAGACTCTCCACTCGGGCCAAACTCCGGCCCAAAAAACACGTTGGACCCGCTCAACCCAAACTCATGATCTAAATCCGGCGACATCTCCCATTTCGCCCAGCTCCTGCGCAACCCCGAGCTCAAACATGGGAAATCGACTATTGGCAGCCCCTTATAACCAATCCCCATTTAAGCTCCAACCAGCGACTCAAGAAATCGGCGATTCAAACTCGGAACCCAGCTGCAAAACACGAACTTGGTTTTGAATTCGAATCTACCAGACCCAGTTATACCCGAAATCGATTTGAGCTCGCCGGAAGAGGGTTAGATATGCCGGAGTTGGGTTGGTTTAGATGGTCTCCGAAGGTGCAAGCTTAAGGTTTGGGGCTGCCGGATCTTGGCATCCTGGTATGGCCTGGTAATGGTGGGATCGAGCCGGTCAATGGGTTTCAGCGGGTTCAGGTGGTAAACGGTGTAGGGGGTGGGGGGTGGGGGGAAGGAGTGTGTAAAAGAAAGACATTGGATCAATACGGGTGTTCGTTGCCGTTGGTGCGGACCAATTTCAACACAGGAGTTAAAATTAATGGGTTTTGGGTATTTTTGGTTAATATTCATTTGGTTATGTTCACTTTTGAACCTCTCCCTATATATATATATATATATATATATATATACATTCTTTTCCTTTTTTGGAATAATATATACATTTTCTAATTGTCAAATTTTGAAGAAAAAGGATCAGAAGAATTTTTAAATAATACCGAACTAATCTTTTAAAAAATTCCTATATTTTCTGAAAGTATTCTATTTTGAATCTTTATAATGGTGATTAGATATTTCCAGCTTTTATCATTTCAAATCCCCAAATTATTTAAAATTTTGAATCATTCCAAAAAAAATGATTTCATTGAATTTTCATGAATTCCGTTTTCTCCAAAATTTCTATATTTGTCAAAAAACCTAATATACAAAAAAAATTAGAGCTGGCAAATCATCCAAAATTGCAGGGTTTGTGTCCCAATTAATACTATATATATATATATATATATATATATTTGAATGACACCTTAGCCTTTACGTAACTCTTTATGGTATTTTGGAGTGTCTGGTATATATATACAATGCTGCTCTTGTGTGGGCCAGTCCGCATTCACTACACCAAAAATAGGAATCTGGCACGGTTTAAAATGGTGCCAGATTAAATCTAGCACGGTTTTAACATGTGCCAGAATCAGGTGTTCCAAAATGATCATTTTTTAGCACGGTTTAAAAGTGTGTCAGATTTGATCAAACATAAACACTTCTGACACTTTTAAACAGTGCCAAAATTTGATATTTCTAGCATACTTTTGACACAGTTTTGAATTGTGCCAGATTGAACACATTTTGATAAACTTTTGGCACAGTTCAAAACAGTGCCAAAATTGATACACTTTTGGCACGATTTTGAACTGTGCCAAATTTTTGAATAAAAGAAAAAAAAAATTAATTATTTGAAAACAAGAAAATTCACAAATTGCAAATCTTACACGTTGTTGATAAACTAATGTACATACAAACTTCAAAATATTACAAGTCTTTAGTAGTTCACAGACAAAAAAAAAACTGGACAGAGTTTTCTCTATTTTCTGGACATTCTAAAACCTGCTAATATAAAATCGGCGTAATATAATGCTCGCATGGCAACAAAATATAACAATAAACTTACAAAAGCCCGCACGATCATAAAAGTTAACAATAAAACTACAAAAGTCCGCACGGCCATAACACAAAAAATAGAATCATGAATATTAACGACATTAAATAAATAAATCCCTTGTTGCAAACCATTGACTTCTTCGTGTGTTCTACATGAATATATGCTAACGATAAAATGTTATCCTGCAAAAAAAAAATAGGATACAAAAAAGAGACGATATTAGTAACCAAGTAATTTATAAAAAAACTTACTCAAGCTAAAAAATCACATATAGGAGTTGTAATTATTATTATATTTTAAAATTGAAAATCTTACATAAGTTATGACTACCTAATCAATTCCTACGATTTACATTGGTCTCGTGCGAGTTGTTAGGGCTTCTTACGGGATCGTTTGGGGGTTGGTTTGGATTTTCACCTTTCAACGGCTTGTTTCTAAGCCTAATCTATATATTATCAAATTATCATCATATTCTCAAACCGAGAGGCCCGTGACTACGTGGTCAGTTCCTACGAGTTACATTTGTCCCGTGCGAGGTGCTATTGCTTCTTACGGGGCCGCTTGGGGGATTATTTGGGTTTTAACCTTTTAACAGCTTGTTTCTAAGCATAATCTATATATGGGGGATTATTTGGGTTTTAACCTTTTAACAGCTTGTTTCTAAGCATAATCTATATATTTTCAAATTATCCTCATATTCTCAAACCGAGAGGGCCGTGACTACGCGGTCAGTTCCTACGAGTTACATTGGTCCCGTGCGAGGTGTTAATGCCTCTTGCAGGGCTGTTTGGGGCTGATTTGGGTTTCCACCATTCAACGGCTTGTTTCTAAGCCTAATTTATATATTTTTAAATTATCATCATATTTTCAAATCGAGAGGTCCGTGACTACGCGGTCAGTTCCTACAAGTTACATTGGTCCCGTGGGAGTTGTTAGTGCCTCTTACGGGGTCGTTTGGGGGCGCGTTTGGATTTTCACCCTTCAACGACTTGTCTCTAAGCCTAATCCATATATTACCAAATTATCGTCATATTCTTAAACTGAGAGACCCGTGACTACGCGGTTAGTTCCTACGAGTTACATTGGTCTCGTGCGAGGTGTTAGTGCCTCTTACGGGATCGTTTGGGGGATGATTTGAGTTTTCACCCTTCAACGGCTTGTTTATAAGCCTAATCTATATATTTTCAAAGTATCGTCATATTCTCAAATCGAGAGCTCGGTGACTACGCGGCCAGTTCCTACCAGTTACATTGGTCTTGTGCGAGGTGTTAGTGCTTCTTACGGGGCCGCTTGGGGGCTTGTTTGGGTTTCCACCATTCAAGGCTTGTTTATAAGCCTAATCCATATATTATCAAATTATCATCATATTGTGAAACCGAGAGACCTATGACTACGCGGTTAGTTCCTACGAGTTACATTTGTCCTGTGCGAGGTGTTGGTGCTGGGGCTGATTTGGGTTTTCACCCTTCAACGGCTTGTTTTTAACCCTAATCTATATATTTTCAAACACTACACCAAATCTGTCGAATTATCACGGTCATTGACCTTGACAAGTTGGACTTGTCAAGGTCAATGACCGTGACAAGTTTGTAAGAATTGTCACGGTCCCTAATCGTGATAAGTTTAGTCACGGTTAATAACCGTGACAAAGACTTGACCATTTTTAAAAAATTATCACGGTCATTGACTGTGACAATTCTGGGCAGAATTGAAAAAAATCTATTGGGCAGTATGGCCACTGCCACTGCCCAGCAGTATATTTGTACCTGTTATATCAACGTTGCACCTGTTCAAACATCATATATCCAAATAAACTAGAGATAATGCAAATATACATTCAAAATAGAAACTATTTAAGAAGAAACAACATCACCATCAATTATCTCAAATCCACAAACTATTTAGCTGGAAAAGAGATTTTGTACCGCGACGCTCGGGGACACCTCCTTATCCTTCCCTTCTCGTTCGAAGAGACACATAAGTATCGAGCCTATGTGGCCTACCCCCAGGGCCACTCCTTGTCCCCTGAAATAAAATAAAGTAAAATTAGTATCCGCCCCGCAAATATAAATAAATATATATATATAAATATAAATATAAATCGAAATTCACATATAAATATAAATACATTACCTGTAGTGTCACCCAAACAGCTAACTTGAGCTCATATGGCACCTCCTTCCAACTAATGTACCCCGGGCAATCGTGTCAAATATAATTCCCTTCATATCTGAACACTAAGAAATGCCATAATCCTATGGAGTTATGCTTTGCAAATTCCTTCCAACCGTTGTGTAGCAAAAAATCAGCAGTTGAAGTTGTCAATTTCACCTTCCAATGGTCTCCTATGTTTTGCTAGAGGTTCCAAGTGGTGGGGTATGGAAAGTGGAGTTGACAACTTCAACTGGTGATGTTTGACTACATAACGGTTGGGAGGAATTTGCAGAACATCACTCCCTAGGATTATGGCATTTCTTAGTGCTCGGATAGACGAAGAGATTCAGTCTCCTCTCCACAAATAGGACACCCTAAATAACTATGTACTAATCACCTATTAAAGGTACGAAACGTATATTCATGGATTAGTATAAACAAAACTTAGATGTAGTTGGAATATTTATGTATTAATCTCCTCTCCACACACGCACACTACACAAGAGTGAAAATGATAAAGTGCAAATCAATTAAAAGCATTAAAAATGGATGTTTCGTTACAAATTGGAATATTTATTACAAATTGAAAAATTATTTCAAATTCGGGTTATCATAAAAAATGAATTGATATTCGGTAGGAGCAGCCAAGTCATCCACACTACTATTTAGACAATTGACCACGGCTCGTTGTTGATATACTCCGAATAAAACACTTGCTTAACCTTTTGAAATGCACAAACAAACGGCTCATCGCTCACGTGGTCGTTGCTCTTCAACTTGGACAAGTCAACCATGATGAAATTGGTGACAGGATCAACTTTACAAGCATTTTTATACTCAACTCTTACCCAGTCACAGTAAAATATAACCTCTTTGAAGCTCATATAATCCAATTCAAATATATTTTGGATTACACCATAGTAAGTCATTTCAGCGTCAACGAGGTTTTTATCTTTTGCGCTCGCTCGAAAGAAAGTAAGAGCCTTGTATGAAATTCTCGAGTTCTGTACATTTGTACTTTCCTCGTACACTTTAGCGCCGAAAATGTAACCGTTCAATCGATACTTTTTGTACTCTTGTGCCACGAACAAGGGTCCATTGACTAGACGAGCAAGCCTTGATGTCGCATCACCCGTCTTTAGGAGCTGAGAATATAGATAAATTAATTATATTAGTGGTAAAATTTGAGTGTAATGTAACGTTATATAATGACTATTTTCATTATAATTACCTCTTGTGTCAACCACAACCTAAATTCACTGTCTAATTGTACCATTGTTTTTCGTCTTTTATTGTTCTCACAGGCTTCATATTTTTCGCATATTACAAACTTAATCATGTATAAAATAATCTAAAATAATGTTAAACATTATAATAATCGAAACTTACTTTTTCCATTCTTCGACATCTTCATGTGTGTCAAATAGATAACGAGCTACTTGTTCATGCTGCAAACTCGTTAATTTCACTCGTTTTCCCATCACATGACCACCATCATCGGCGAACTCATCAGTGTCATCAATGCTGGTCGAGTCAGGCATATATTCCTGAGTATATATTGATGACTCCACGGTGATGTATTCCTCTGCAATTGATCCTGCAATGTATCGCATATTCTTGACGTAATCTTTAAAAACTTTCATCAATCTTTCAAACGGATACATCCACCGATATCTAACTGGACCAAAAAGAAGTGCCTCGTCACATAGGTGTACCAACAAGTGAACACTTATGTCAAAGAATGCTGGGGGAAAGTACTTCTCCAATACACAAATCGCTTCGATCACAGCCAATTTTGCGGCCACTATGTGTTCTTGATTGACTACCTTCTCACACAAGAGGGAGAAGGTAATACTAATTTGCATAATAGCCCTACGCAAATCCTTGTGCTTGGAGAAACAGTGCTTAAACAATAGAGGAACCAATTGCATGATCACATGCCAATCGTGGGACTTACACTTATGTAAATCATGAGTAGCATAATTCACAATCCTTTGTAAGTTGGACGAAAAAGCAGATGGGCCCTTCAAATTATATATTGTGTCTAGAAGCACCTTCCTTTCCCCACTCATCAAAGTAAACGTACCAGGGGGTATTATTGTCCTTCCCCTACTATCTTCTTTCAACCATAGTTGTGGCTTAAGTTTTAACGATTTAAGGTCTTTTCGTGCATTTTCTCCATCCTTCGAATGACTCCCCCCAAGGCAAGTACCCATAATATGTTCAACAAAGTTCTTCTTTGCATGCATCACATTCATTACATGGCGCACCAAGTTATTCCTCCAATAAGGCAAGTCAAATAAAATTGACCTCCGAGACCATGCCTTTCTTATCTCAGTTTTATTTCTAGTTGGGGTCTTCTTATGCTTGACGTTCTTAAATTTGGGATTCTTACCTGGCATATTAGGGCCACATTCAGAAGATTTATTTTCAATTTTTGAACCCGAAAGTTGTCTCTGCTGTAGCCTATGTTCAACCCCGCACAATAAAAAATTGGAACCTTTCTCAAATCTGAAACTATGAGCTGGGGGTAAAAACCTCCTGTGGCGATGGTATACATTTTTTAAGCTAGAGGATAGACGAAGAGATTCAGTCTCCTCTCCATAAATAGGACACCCCAAATAACCATGTACTACACAACCGGATAATGTCCCATAATTTGGAAAATCATGAATTTCCCACATCAACATAGCTTTCAGAGTAAACTCTTCTTTTCTAAAAGAGTTAAATGATTGCACACCCTCTTCCCACAACTCATTTAATTCTTCTACCAAAGGAGCCAGGTAGACGTCAATGTCATCACTTGGTGCCTTTGGCCCAGGTATCAACAAAGCCATCATCAAAAATTCAGGTCTCATACACTGTGAAGGAGGGAGGTTGAGTGGGGCTAGGATCACTGGCCATACACTCTAATTGGTGGTTAGATTTCCAAATGGATTGAAACCATCTGTTGATATAGCCAAACGAATGTTGCGTTGTTCTCGAGCAAAATCGGGATACTCAAAATTCATCCTCCTCCAGGCAGTAGAATCAATAGGATGACACATGATATTACCCCCTACTTCTGCCCTAGCATGCCAAGTCATTGCCTCTGCAATCCATGGTACTGTGAAAAATCGCTTTAATCTAGGCCCAGCGGAAAAATATTTCAATACTTTTTGAGGCACTTTTGAGCTTGTGCCTTCCTTACTAGTAGATTGGACATATCTAGGTTCATCGCATACCAGACAACGATCGAGATTTTCATTCTCCTTTCGGTATAGTATGCAGTCATAGACACAAGCATGAATCGATTTATACTTCATTACCAAACCTTTCAAACTGTTCTTCATAACAGGATAGCTATTTGGAAGTGTATTCACCTTGGGTAATAAGCCCTTCACTCATTTCAGAATTCCTGTCACGCTATTGCCAGACAAACAGTACTGCGTCTTCAAACTGTGCAAACCAACCATGACATGTAAAGTTGTTTGATCTTTCTCACAGCTAGAGTATAACGGTTGGGTCGCCTTAAATTTTAAACTTTGGTAGTCATCGTCAAGTTTTATCGTGTTATCTTCACGAGCACTTGAATCTTCTACATCATCAGTAACCTCATTCTCCTCTGCTTCATAAACTCCGTACGCATCATCAACTAAATCCTCTAACATATTATGATCTACGTCGTCCCCTTCTACATCTATTCTACTTGTTGAAGGTTGTTGTGAAGGTTGATCGGGGACAAAAAGGAACTTTCAATTCACCGTGAAAACTCCAAAATCGATAACTATCTTGCATACCCGATCTTAACAAATGTAGTTCAACTGTTTTCCACTCAAACACCTTACCATTCTTACACCTAGCACACGGACACGGAAACTATTCATCATTATGATAACTCTTTGCTTTTTTCACAAATTCGTTAGCACCTCTGCGAAACGCATCTCCCATTCTATTAGTCTCACCCATCCACTCTTTGTATTTCGGATATCCCATCACAGCTATCACAACTAAACACCTATTAAAGGTAAACAAAACTTAGATTTATAGTATGTTTCATTTAATTATCCCATCATTTAATTTCTATTTCCTCCATCTCCTCTAAAGGGTGAGTGGTCCTATCCCATTCAAGACCGCATTTTTCTGTAATATACTTAACAGGTCATGCACATTGTTACGATTTGAAAAAAATTCGACAACATATCCCCGTAGTTCTCCAAGTACACGACGTAGATTGGCAGGTGTGAGTGTTATTTCAATTGATCAATTAAAATAACAGTCACACTTGTCAATCTAGTATGTACCCAGAGAACATTAAGATACGACTGCAGAACTTCCTCCAAAAGTAACAACTTTAAGCCACTAAGAATATTATACAGAAATTATACAGTCTCAAACTGTCCAAACGGGACGATTCGAGAGATATCATTACAGGGGTAATGACTCTCGAACGGGTCTAAGGACTATTAATGCGTATGCATAAGAACTAGAAGGCTAGTATCTATGCGCACTATATTTAATTTCAAGTATGCTTCATTTAATTATCATACTATATATATATTGTTAGATATACAAAGTAATTTTAAAACAAAGTTGAAAAATCCCACCCCCATATGGACAATAATCCAGTGGTCATGCCACTTTTAAAACTAACCAACCAAACATTTACTAAACAAAATAATCCAACAACAATGTCAACAACAAATGTGTATCTCGTACTCCTTCTAATTCATCTACTCAATTAATTCATTTCATCAATGAGGGGCCCATTATATATTGTTTCAAGGTCCCATTGTAATTCTCTTAATATCGTGTTTTGATGATTCTATGAGATAATATATATTGTTTCAAGGTTAACTCATTGTAGATAAAAACATTCACATAGTAATATTAAATTGAATCCATCCATAGATTCTATAATTACATCCACTAAGATATAATTAATAAATGAAACAGTTTTAGATGAAAGTAAATTAATAATTAGTGCCCATTTCATATGAAAGTAGGATTGCCCCTCATTGTAAATTAGTAAATTAATAATGGGCCGCTTGGGGGCTGGTTTAGGTTTTCACCCTTCAACGACTTGTTTCTATGCCTAATCCATATATTATCAAATTATCATCATATTCTCAAATCGAGAGGTCCGTGACTACGCATTCAGTTCCTACGAGTTACATTGGTCCCGTGCGAGGTGTTATTGCTTCTTACGGGGACACTTGGGGGCTGATTTGGGTTTTCACCCTTTAACAACTTGTGTCAAAGCTTAATCTATATATTTTCAAATTATTGTCATATTCTCAAATCGAGAGGCTCGTGATTACGCGATCAGTTTCTACGAGTTACATTGGTCCCGTGCGAGGTGTTAGTGCCTCTTGCGGTGCCGTTTGGTGGTTGATTTGGGTTTTCACCCTTCAACGGCTTGTTTCTAAGCCTAATCTATATATTTTCAAATTATCACCATGTTCTCAAACCGAGAGACCCGCGACTATGCGATTAATTTCTATGCGTTACATTGGTCCCGTACGAGGTGTTCGTGCCTCTTACGGGGCCATTTAGGGCTAGTTTAGGTTTTCACCCACTAACGACATATTTTTAAGCCAAAGTCTAGATATTTTCAAATTATAATCTTATTCTCAAACCATATGTTCTATGACAACAAGGTCAGTTTTTACGAGTTACGTTTACCCCGTGCGAGGTGTTAGTGCCTCTTACGAGGCCGTTTCGGGACTGGTTTGAGTTTTCATCCTCAAACGACATATTTTTAAGAATAATCTAAATATTTTTAAATTATCGTCATATTCTAAAACCGGGAGACCTGTGACTACACGGTCAGTTCCTACAAGTTACATTGGTCCCGTGCGAGGTGTTCGTGCCTCTTACGGGGCCGTTGGACGGTTGGTTTGGATTTTCACCCTTTAACGACTTGTTTTTTAGCTTAATCTAGGTATTTTCAAATTATCGTCGTATTCTCAAATCAATAGATTAGCGACTACGCGGTTAATTCCTATGAGTTACATTGGTCCCGTACGAGGTGTTCGTGCCTTACGGGGCCATTTGGATGCTAGTTTGGGTTTTCACCCTCTAACGACATGTTTTTAAGCACCCTTCGTTGGACATAATCAGTACTAGCATAAACTGTGGCTAGGTGGTGAGTTCCTACGTATTACATTGATCCCATACGAGGTGTTCGTGCCTCTTCGGGGTCGTTTGGAGGTCGTTTTGGATTTTTACCCCTTAACAGCATGTTTTTAATCAATTTAGAACGTTTATTGATTTTAGAAAATTTCGACATAGTTTCATTTGTTTATTCATTAAATCCAACCTGTTTTAACATTTAAAATAAACTCAACAGCAACAGCAAATCCCAAAACCAAACCACCAACAAATCCCTCCCACCAATTAAACTAAATAAGCTCATAAAGTAAGCCATTTTACGTTTGGCTACTTGCTGTCACTATTTCAGGCCATGTTGCTATTTAATGCTGTAACTTTTTAAGAGAATTTGAGACTAACCAGATTTCATTTGCATTTTGATAGCCACCCGATGAACTCTCCACGCTATGACTTCTCGAAAGTATCCCATTTTGGTCCAACAATGTCTGCAAATTCTCAGATCTTCTATTCTGAGCGACATTTAGTTGTTCATGAGACGATATCTTATCTTTCAAGTTTGTCAACTCTTCATTATGAGACCGAGACTGTGATATGACTGCTGAAGTGTCAGAAAATTAATATTAGAAGGTTTGTCTTATAAAATACAAAAAGGATAATAGGGGAAAGAACGGAAACATACATGTGTATCCTTGCACTTATCACTCATCGAATCATCCTTTCTCTTACTCCAATGAGATGTCTTGAAGAATTCCACGATGCTAGGTTTCACGTCAGTTTCATGCTCCTGAATTCAAAATCAATACATGAAAGAAGATAACCATACTAGTTGATGATGCGTATAAAACATGTCTAATATGCACAATGTCAAGAATATTGTTGTGACACATAGAAATAGCCCTGATATTAGTGTGCCCACCTTAATTTAAGTGATGTTTATGACGAGATACTACGCGGTCAGTTCCTACGAGTTATATTGGTCCCGTGCGAGGCGTTCGTGCCTCTTATGGGGTATTTTTTTTTTGAGTTTTCACCATCTAACGACGTGCTTTTAAGCCTAAGTCTACATATTGACAAATTCTCACCATATTTTCAAACCGGGAGTCCCGTGACTACACGATTAGTTCCTATGAGTTACATTGGTCCCCTGCGAGGTATCCGTACCTCTTACAAGGCCGTTTGAGGATTGTTTTGGGTTTTCGCCCTTTTACAACGTCTTTTTAAGCCTAAATCTACATATTTGCAAATTCTAGTCATATTCTCAAACTACGAGTCTCTAGCTACGCGGTCAGTTCCTTTGAATTATATTGGTCTCGTGTGAAGTGTTTATGCCTCTTACTAGCCTGTTTAGGAGTTGTTTTAAGTTTTTGCCCTCTAACGGTGTGTTTTTAATCCTAAGTCTACATTTTTGCATATTCTCATCATATTCTCAAACCAGAAGTCCCGAGACTACACGGTCAGTTCCTACTAGTTATATTCGTTTCGTCTGAGGCGTACGTACCTTTTACAGGGTCGTTTGAGGGTTGTTTGGAGTTTTCGCCCTCTAACGGCGTGTTTTTAAACCTAAGTCTACATATTTGAAAATTCTCATCATATTCTCAAACCGAAAGTCCTGGGACTATATGGTGAGTTTCTACGAGTTACATTGGTCCCGTGCGAGGTGTCCGTGCCTCTTAAGGGGTCGTTTGGGGGTTGTTTTGAGTTTTCACCCTCTAACGACGTGTTTTTAAGCCTAAGTCAACATATAGGCAAATTCTCGTCATATTCTCAAATCGGGAGTCTCGGGACTACGCGGTCAGTTCTTACTATTTACATTGGTCCCGTGCGAGGTGTCCGTGCCTCTTACAAGGCTATTTGAGGGATGTTTTGGGATTTTTCCTTCTAACGGCGTGTTTTGAAGCCTAAGTCTACATATTTGCAAATTCTAGTCATATTCTCAAACTACGAGTCTCGGGACTACGCAGTCAGTTCCTAGGAGTTATACTAGTCCTGTGCGAGGTGTTCGTGGCTCTTGCGTGGCCGTTTGGGGGTTGTTTTGAGTTTTCACCATCTAACAGCGTGTTTTTAAGCCTAACTCTACATATTTGCAAATTATAATCATATTTTCAAACCGGGAGTCCCGAGACTACAAGGTTAGTTCCTACGAGTTATATTGGTCCCATGCGAGGTGTCCGTGCCTCTTACAAGGCCATTTGAGGGTTGTTTAGGATTTTAGCTCTCTAACAGCGTGTTTTTACGCCTAAATATACATATTTACAAATTCTAGTCATATTCTCAGACTGCGAGTCCTGGGACTATGCGACCAGGTCCTACGAGTTATATTGGTCTCGTGCGAGGTGTTCGTACCTCCTACTGAGCTGTTTTGGGGTTGTTTTAAGTTTTCGCCCTCTAACGGCATGTTTTTAAACCTAAGTCTACATGTTTGAAAATTCTCATCATATTCTCAAACCGGAAGTCCCGAAACTACGCGGTCAGTTTCTACGAGTTATATTAGTCCCCTGTGAGGTGTTCGTACTTCTTACGGGGTCGTTTGGGGGTTTATTTTGAGTTTTCGCCCTCTAACGGTGTATTTTTAAACCTAAGCCTACATAATTGAAAAATTTCGTCATATTCTCAAACCGAAAGTACTAGGACGACGCGGTGAGTTTCTACGAGTTACATTGGTCCTGTGCGAGATGTTCGTGCCTCTTAAGGGGACGTTTGGGGGCTGTTTTGAGTTTTCACCCTCCAACGACGTGTTTTTATGTCTAAGTCTACATATTAGCAAATTCTCATCATATTCTCAAATCGAAAGTCCCAAGACTACGTGGTCAGTTCCTACGATTTACATTGGTCCCATACGAGTTGTTCGAACCTCTTATAATGCCGTTTGAGGGCTGTTTTGGATTTTTGCCCTCTAACGACGTGTTTTTAAGCCTAAGTCTACGTATTTGAAAATTTTAGTCATATTCTCAAACTGCAAGTCCCGGAACTTCGGGGTCAGTTCCTATGAGTTATACTGGTTCCGTGCGAGGTGTTCGTGTCTTTTACGGGACCGTATTAGAGTTGTTTTGTGTTTTAGCCCTCTAACGGCACCGTATAGGGGTTGTTTTGGGTTTTTGCCTCTTACTTGAATGGTCTTCACTTTGTAATTAATACCAATCACAATAGTCTTGGATATTTTCTGGTACAAAGAGTTTTACCATGTTAAAACGATAATGATAAACTAAAATTAGAGAAATAAAAGACATTAAGAGTTATTTACCAGCAAAGTAGGATAGATGACAAGCACCAATTTGAGAGGCTTTGTAGGATCATGAGGACCACAAGGTACAATGACAACCCGACTGTAAAGTGAACCTTAGTCAGTATACATACGTAATGACACTAGAACTAACTTTTTAACGTATGCTTTATTGAGTTATATTAGGATCTAATTGTCACGGGGTTTGCATGTGACATAATGCTAACATTTTTCTTGATAACAATTGAGGAGCTAATGCTTCTAGAAATCCACTTAGTTGTTAGCTGTTATTTTCGCTAATCAACACATGATAAAATCATAGCAGGACAACTTTATAAAGCAGAACAATTTTAAAAGGTGAATAATATATATTTACAATGTTAGCTCTTAGCTGCAATTTTAAAAAAGTGCATTCTTTCTACATATTCTTTCTGCATATTCTAGATAATCAACATATTATTTGAGAACGTGTGTGCTCGCGTTCAAATGATCAAATCATATATAAAACCCTTTTAACACAAACAAACCCTAAACATGCAGCAGTATGTGATTGAATAAATTGATAATCTATGCAAGAACATTCAAACACATGCAATTAAGGAAAAATCCCCCTCAGGGGCAAAACCATTTATTTTCACTATGATTTGTAAGAAAACGGCTTACAATCGGATTACAATGAAAATACAAGTTGACTAAGAATTACCCTCGGGTATCGGATTCTGTAGTCGCGGCTGTAATTATCCCTTTTCAGTAGGGCTGCAATGAAGAAGAAGAACGGTCTCCTCCACAAGGGTTGAACAAACCAAAGTTGTGTTCTTGGGTTGCAAAAAGGATTCACAAAGATTTGGAAGGATGTGTGAATCAAAACATGAGTCTTGGGACTCAAAAATATGAAGACTAGAGGTATTTGGACTCTCAAATTCGTCTTTCAAAGTCTTGCAAAATAACTCTCCCGAAGTTGGTATTTATAGGGAAAACCATAAAGAGACCCACGTTTTTTAAACACTGAAATTCTATCCAGCGTACAGGTACCCCTGCGAACCGGTTCGCCCCCGAACCGGTTCTGGGCTGGGTTCGGGAAAGTGTGCTGGGAACAGGTGCTTAAACACTTAGAAAAATTCCCAGAATTTTCAATGAACATATCTCCATTTTCAACGGGCCATAACTTGTTCACCATAGCTCGGATTGAGGTGCCGTTTCTTCCAGTATCTTTGTTGCGGCAAGCTCTTCAACTTTCCAGTTGACCGGTCCTCCGGACGGTGGCTGTAAAATTACCAATTTGCCCTTGAACATCCCTATCATGCCTTGTTTCACTGATTTGACTTCTCTTGTGTTCCGCTTGCATTACGAGCCTACAATCAAGGAACGTGAAGTCGTTGATGCAGATGAGGAACATATTAGTGGAGATAATGCATGCTTGATTCCCGGAATTCGGATAGAGGCCGTCATGTGAGATCGTGGGGTGACGTGCCAAATGTAGCGGCGTACGACATAAATAAATGAAACATTTCGGACATGAGAAAAATGTCCTTACAAATCTCCCCCTATGTCTATGCCGGTACATACACAAAAAATCCGAATTATTAAGTATGAAATTGCCTATACAAATCTACCCTCCCATGAACCCAAAACTGGAAAAGGTACAAATGAATAGTCTTCTTCGTTTGTTCTTCAAATCTTCAGGAATCACATGACTTTTCTCATCAGGGTGTGCAATTCAAAGATCATCAATGTAGTACCTACACACATGAGACAAAGCAAAATACCAAGTGACATATCGAGTTTGAAAAGATGAGATAAACATATATATATCAATTTATGAGCAAACTCAAATTTCAAATTTCAAATCTCCCCCATAATAAGATAAACACATATATATATATATATATATCAATTTATGAGCAAACTCAAATTTCAAATTTCAAATCTCCCCCATAATAAGATAATTCTTTCTCCCCCTTTTTATGATGTCCCCAAATAGACAAATGAGAGAAATAAATCAAATAATCAAGTGCGGGGTGTCACTAGGATAAAACAACACCATGAATGAATACAAAGCAACCAAGTCGATGATAACGTAAATGTAGTGGTGTGATCAAATTCGATTGGAAAATCAATGCATACAAACATGACATATGTGCACAATGAATATTGGATACTCTTAGCGAATGAAATCAAATGCTTCCTTTGGTGTAAAATAATGACAATATAAGATATTGACTCAATCAAATCAACAAATCAAAGCTCAAAATGATTTTCACACCAATAACGTCCAAAATGATTTTATGCTTTTCAGGACTTTCAAGGAAGTGCAAAACCGTTTAAAGATTCTCCAACCAAACTCCCTCAGATATAATTTTGAATAGAGGCATTCTAAATTCTCAAACTGTGGAGAATTGATGGTGAAACCTAAGTGGCCCATATTTGGCATGAATTGCGTTTTATTGCCTTTAATTTTTTTCGGGCTCTTTTAACCTCTTTGGACCTCGGATATTAAAATTCCTCCATTTTTTAGGTCCTTTTTAACGGTGGCTTTTGCGCAAAGGAAAGATGATTACCTTTCGCAGCCCCTCCCCGTTATACAAAAACACACAGTCTCACCAAAACGGTTTTTACATGCATTCCAATCTTGTCAAGTTTTATCGCATTTTATACATTGTATAGACAGGATTAAGATTGAAACACTCAAGCCAACATGAGATTGACAAGTGCAATAATCAAATATAGCCGTGCATGTGTGCAATAAAGGATATAGGAGTCAAACATGTAGGAAGATATCACTAATTACATCTCAAAGACTCCATACAATGTAAAGCACATGGATGAAATGATGTAGCCTCTCAAATCTCTATCAAACAGTCACATGGATATATGGAATGAAGTTGTGACTTGGCTATCTTAAATGCTCATCCATATAAGGTGCTTAAAAGGGTAAAACTCTTTTTAGTCTTTTTCAAAAATTTTATCAAAATAAAATCTTTTTGTGCTTTTCTTAAACAAAATAAAGAAAATCTTTTTGTATTTTTTTAAAAGAAATGTACAAAGCAAAAAGAATAAAACAAAGCTGTACAACTAAGCAATGGTACATATAAAACAGACTAACAATAGGAAGCATATGATATGAACATGAAGAAGCATCCTATTCTAGACATAGACCAACCCCTCAGTCAACTGTGCAAATCCCCAAAGACTTCCTAAGACTCTCAAATCTAAGGGCATCTAAAGGTTTCATGAAAATATCAGCTAACTGAAGGTCGGTGGGAACAAAACTCAGGGATACAGTGTTCTCCTCAACTAACTGACGAATAAAGTGCTCACGTATCCTGATGTGCTTGGTGCACGAATGCTGAACTGGATTGCGGGATATGTGTATCGCGCTCGTGTTATCACAGGAAATGATCATGGTGTCCTGTGATATCCCATAATCCTCCAGCATTTGCTTCATCCACAAGAGTTGTGTGCAACAACTCCCTGCGGCTATGTACTCAGCCTCAGCAGTGGACAAAGAGATGGAATTTTGCTTCTTGCTCAGCCAGGAGACTAGAGCAGAACCAAAATAGAAACACCCACCAGAAGTGCTCCTACATCCATCTACATCCCCAGCCCAATCGGCATCCGAATAGGCGGACAGACGATCATCGGTATCAAAGGAATACCAAATCCCGTATGAGAGAGTCCCACTCACGTATTTAATAATATGTTTTAGAGCAAGTAAATGTGACTCTTTTGGGGATGCCTGATATCGCGCACAGACTCCAACACTAAAGGCGATGTCGGGACGACTGGCAGTCAAGTAGAGAAGACTACCTATCATACTCCGATATAAGGTTTTCTCTACGTCCTTGCCTGAAGTGTCCTTATTAAGCTTGGTAGTGGTACTCATAGGTGTACGTGCATGCTTAGCGGAGTCTAAACCAAATTTCTTCACTAGGTCTCTAGCATACTTGGATTGGGAGATGAACATCCCATCCTCTAGCTGACGAACCTGGAGACCAAGGAAGAATGTAAGCTCACCAATCATGCTCATCTCAAACTCACTTTTCATCTCCTCCTCAAAGTGGTGAGCATGTGGATCCAAAGACTATGTCGTCCACATAGACCTGGGCAACCAAAATAGCACCGTCATCTCTCCTGACGAACAACATCATATCTAATCCCCCTCTCTTGAAGCCACGAGCTAAGAGATAGGAAGTAAGCCTCTCGTACCAAGCACGGGGTGCTTGCTTCAAACCATACAAGGCTTTCTTAAGATAGTAGGCGTGTTTTGGGTGCTGAGAGTCTTCAAACCCTTTTGGTTGTTCCACATAAACCTCCTCCTGTAGAATGCCATTCAGAAAGGCACTCTTGACATCCATCTGATATACCTTGAAGTGCAGATGACATGCGATGGCGAGCAGAAGACGGACGGACTCAAGCCTCGCAACAGGAGCAAATGTCTCCCCAAAGTCTACATCCTCTATCTGTGTGTAGCCTTGAGCGACCAACCTAGCCTTATTTCTGACGATGGTACCATATTAATCCATTTTGTTCTTGAAAATCCATCGGGTACCAATCACATTAGTCTCACTAGGTCGGGGGACTAATTCCCAGACATTATTCTTTTTAAACTGAAGCAACTCATCCTGTATAGCAGATATCCAGTGTTCATCCTTGAGTGCTTCTTTATGGTTCTTGGGCTCGACTTTGGACGTGTAGCAAAGATGGCTAACAACGTTCTCTAGCTGAGCATGAGTCTTGACCCCTAGAGTGGGATCGCCAACAATGGCAGATGGGTCATGACTCTTGCGAACCCAAGAAGGTGTGTCCCCTAATACAGGAGTAGGGTCCACAGAGTGTGAGAGAGGAACAGGTAAATCACTGTCAGAACAATCTTCATCCTCACACTGAAGATTATGATCAATAACCGTCGTAGGTTCGTCATCTTGCACGGTGACGTTTATTGATTCCATAATCTTAGAGCTCTTCAGGTTAAACACCCTGTACGCTCTACTATTCGATGAATATCCTAGAAATATTCCCTCGTCGCTCCGGGAGTCGAACTTTCCTAATTGCTCTCTATCCCGTAGGATGTAGCATTTACTCCCAAAAACACGGAAATATTCCAGGTTGGGCTTCTTGTCAGTCCACAACTCATAAGGAGTGTGAAGTGTGTGTGGACGCAGATACACCCTATTCACCTTGTGGCATGCAGTAGACACTGCCTCTGCCCAAAATCTCCTAGAAACTTTACGACCTAGAAGCATAGATCTAGCCATTTCTTGGATCGTTCTATTCTTTCTCTCAACAATCCCATTTTGGTGAGGGGTTCTCACAGCAGAAAACTCATGTTTGATCCCAAGGCTATCACAATACAAATCCACCTTTGCTTCCTTAAATTCAGTGCCGTTGTCACTACGTATTCTGTTAATAGTGACACCGTGTTGATTTTGCAGGACACGACACTTGGTCCTTAAAATTCTACAGCATCGGATTTCTCTCTCAGAAAACCTATAATGGAGTATCTGGAGAAATCATCTACCATCACGAGGATGTACCTCTTACCACCTAGACTCTGGGTACGAGTGGGACCCATAAGATCTATGTGAATCAACTCTACAACACGAGAGGTGGTAATGGAATGCAACTTCCTATGAGGACTACGAATTTGTTTTCCCAACTGACAGGGTCCACAAACGGTCAAAGTTAACTTTCCAAGAGATGGTAAGCCACGTACTAGGTCATTTTTAGCTAAACGATTAAGATCTCTAACGTTCACGTGACCTAGACGTTGGTGCCACAGATCCATAGGAGTGATCGTGGCGCTGTTGCAGACAAGTGAGGATGTGGGATCAGTCCCATAGCAATTATCCTCGGTCCTCACCCCTTGCATCAAAAGTTTACCGGCTTGATTGTAGATTTTACACGCGTCCCGGTCAAACTTTACTGCAAAGTCAGTGTCGCACAGCTGGCTAATGCTGAGAAGGTTTGCTTTCAAACCTTTGACGTACAAAACATTTTCTAGCTTAGGAAAACCAGGTAACTCGATAGTACCTCGTCCTATAATGCTAGACTTACTCCCATCTCCAAAGGTGACTCTGCCATCTTGATAGTCCTCAAGAGTAGTAAAAAATGAGGCATCACCTGTCATGTGTCTGAATCACCCACTATCAAAATACCACTGAGAGGTATTATGTGCTTTGAGAGCAACATGAACAACAAAAGCCTTTTTATCTTTCTTAGGTACCCAAGTCGAGATGATCTTTTGTTTGCCTTTGTTGTTGTTGATCTTAGCTGTAATGTGAGAAGCATTCACTAACGGCAAAGAGATCCGTTGGAATTCTTTCATTAAACTCTGAGTCGTGGTAGCTAAGAACTCAACTTGCTCTCTCAGACTAGAAAACTCATCAGTATGACGTGTATGAGCAGTAGTACGTCGTGTCTGACCCATGCTATAACAAGTTTCCCTAAGGTGGCCTTTTCTTTTGCAATAAGTACAAAAGAGCACAGTCAAAGGCGGACCTTGGTTTGCTTTTCTTGGTCGAACTCTCCTACGAGGTTTTTTACGGTGACCATAAGGAGTTGTAGTAAACTCAGGAACTGGTCCAGGTGCAATTTGGGACGTGGAGGCACCATCATATCCAATTCCTTGACGATCACCAAAACCTAAAGCGGGGCCGAGGAGCATCTTTCCCATCTTCCCAGATCTGTCCTCGATTTGAACCTTGACTTCCCGTGCTTTCTCAACATCATGAGTCAGCTGGGCAACAAGGGCTTCAAGTTTCTTCCGAGTCTCTACGGAGGAATGGAGCTGACTCGTAAGACTAGCCACTTGCTCAATCAAGTCCCCTCTCTCTTTCTCTAAAACACTCTCTTTCTCTCTAAACAAATTCTCATTCTCAACACAAGTAGAATTTCTCTCTCTCAGGGCGGTGCAGGTGGAGAACTATCTTTCTCTCGCTTTCTTTAAATCTTCCTCTAAGCAGGTGATCTTAAGAACTAACGCCTTGTTACGCTTTTTAGTTTTAAAAGACTCAGAATATAACTCAGCATAGGCGCGTTGTATATCACTCTCGCTCTCACTTGTGTCATCCTCCCCCTCACTCACATCGATCTCACTGTCGCGGTGTCCCTGTGAAGCATCATCCTCAACGTCGTGAGAAGAACTAGGAGTGCTCACATGGCTGGCCATGAATGCGGTGAAGTTACACTCATGCGGTGACTCATCTCCTGAATCCACCGTCTCGACCTCACTGTCGTCACTAAGGGTAGCATTAAGGACAGCTTTCCCTTTCTCTCTATTCAGACGATTGGCACACTCAAAAGCTCCATGACCCCTTCCATCGCACTCAAAACATCTCTCACTTTCTTTCAGAGGAGGATTTTTGGAATCTTTTTCATTTTTCTTTTCAAACTTATTTTTATCAAATTTCTTTTTATCTTTAAAAATTGCCATTTTTCTTAAATTTGAGAATCCTCTTGAAATTTTTTGCGAAAAGAGCCAAATCATCTAAGTCAAAATCGCACTCAGAATCTGACGTGTCAGTCTCTCTCTTTCTAGATGACTCTACCCACTTTCTAGCTGACCCCTCACTCCTTCTCTCTTGGGCTTTAAGAGCAATTACCTTATCTTTAGATTTAGCATTTTTAGGGAATATATCAATTTCATAAGTTTGCAAATCTCCTACAAGTTCTTCCAATTTTAGCGTATTTAAATTACCCATAGAATTTAGCACAGTGACTTTAGGGATAAAACGCTTAGGCAAAGAATGAAGAATCTTTTTAACAACTCTAGCATTTGGAATATGTTCACCAAGATTAAAACTAGTATTCACAATGTCAGAAAGTCTAGCATAAAATTCATCAAAGCATTCAGAATCATGCATGGTGATTGTTTCAAATTGAGTTGTCAAGTTTTGCAACTTAGACTCTTTCACAGCATTAGTTCCTTCATGGGTAAGTTGTAAAACATCCCATGCCTCTTTTGACGTGGTACACGTCATTATGCGTTTGAACTCATCAGGTGTGACAAACCCAGAAATGGCACTTAGACTCTTAGAATTAAAAGATGACCATTTAAATTCTTCATCAATCCAAGAAATGTCAGGTTTCAAGTTGGTCACATTATCAACAGTCACGGTGGGAGGAGTCCACCCTCGTTCAACCAAAATCCAGACACGTTCATCAATGGCTTTTAAAGCCGACCTCATACGGGCTTTCCAATAAGCATAATTTGTCCCGTCAAAAACAGGCATTTTATAATATGACTTTTCCATTTGAACACGCACTTTTTCAAAAAAAATTTCAGAAAATTGATATTTTTAGAAAAATTTTGTGAAAAAAAGGAATACGCGATAGTTTAGGTTACCTGCTCTGATACCAATTTGAGAACGTGTGTGCTCGCGTTCAAATGATCAAATCATATATAAAACCCTTTTAACACAAACAAACCCTAAACATGCAGCAGTATGTGATTGAATAAATTGATAATCTACGCAAGAACATTCAAACACATGCAATTAAGGAAAAATCCCCCTCAGGGGCAAAACCATTTATTTTCACTATGATTTGTAAGAAAACGGCTTACAATCGGATTACAATGAAAATACAAGCTGACTAAGAATTACCCTCGGGTATCGGATTCTGTAGTCGCGGCTGGAATTATCCCTTTTCAGTAGGGCTGCAATGAAGAAGAAGAACGGTCTCCTCCACAAGGGTTGAACAACCCAAAGTTGTGTTCTTGGGTTGCAAAAAGGATTCACAAAGATTTGGAAGGATGTGTGAATCAAAACATGAGTCTTGGGACTCAAAAATATGAAGACTAGAGGTATTTGGACTCTCAAATTCATCTTTCAAAGTCTTGCAAAACAACTCTCCCGAAGTTGGTATTTATAGGGAAAACCATGAAGAGACCCACGTTTTTTAAACACTGAAATTCTATCCAGCGTACAGGTACCCCAAACCGGTTCGGGTACCCCTACGAACCGGTTCGCCCCCCCGAACCGGTTCTGGGCTGGGTTCGGGAAAGTGTGCTGGGAACAGGTGCTTAAACACTTAGAAAAATTCCCAGAATTTTCAATGAACATATCTCCATTTTCAACGGGCCATAACTTGTTCACCGTAGCTCGGATTGAGGTGCCGTTTCTTCCAGTATCTTTGTTGAGGCAAGCTCTTCAACTTTCCAGTTGACCGGTCCTCTGGACGGTGGCTGTAAATTTACCAGTTTGCCCTTGAACATCCCTATCATGCCTTGTTTCACTGATTTGACTTCTCTTGTGTTCCACTTGCATTACGAGCCTACAATCAAGGAACGTGAAGTCGTTGATGCAGATGAGGTACATATTAGTGGAGATAATGCATGCTTGATTCCCGGAATTTGGATAGAATCCGTCATGTGAGATCGTGGGGTGACGTGCCAAATGTAGCGGCGTACGACATAAATAAATGAAACATTTCGGACATGAGAAAAATGTCCTTACATTATTCCTATGTTGCTATTTGATAGTTGCAATTTAGGAAAATTCTTACATTTTAAATGTCAATAAGCATAATATTAAGAGGGAACGAATAAATATACTTTAAACATCAGATAAAGAGGGAACTAAAATATAGTTGGAGTCGAATCGATCGGTACCGGCCTTTTTAGGTCGAGGTAGGAGACACTATAGCCGAAGTTCTCCACGAGGCATCTCATTTTGTACCAGCACCAACTTCCTCCACTGATGTCGTGCATTAGCACAAAGTGTGCCTTAGGTGGTTTTCTTTCTTCTTCACTCTTTATCCGCATCCTTAATCCTCTTTATCAACATCCTTGATCCTCCCTCTATGTTGGCTCCAAAATGTTTGTTTGCTAATGTATTTTCCATCAATTTCATCAATCATCTTCGGAACAGCATAATCGAGTATCTAGACCATTAGAATGGTGTTAATTTCCCTCACCCTTCATTTCTGTCTTATCACTTTGTTCATACTTGCTACAAAAACAAAAGCAAAATAAAAAAAGTGAGAAATGATATTTACTGAATATAAATGATAAAAGACTCAACTGAATATAAATGATATTTTCTATCATAACCACAACATTAGACTGCACAATATCATTTCATACTATAAATTATCATAACCACAACATTAGATGATCATAACCACAACACTAGTACAATTATCACATACTATAAATGATCATAACCACAACATTAGACTGCGCAATATTATTTCATATCAAACACACCGACTACTTTAAATACTATTAGAGCATGATAACTAAGTACACTTACACTTTAGTTAGACCTTATTCTTAAAATATCACAATTATGTAAAGTACGATTACCGAATCTCTAGCAATGGAGAAACCACCTTTGCCTTCTCAAATCAATCCTGTAAACCATACACAGATCATACACAAACCATAAATACCAAATTCAGATCAATAAACTAAAAAATAGAAGTTAAATGGTTTCTCAATAAAAACCAATCAAGAAATACATTGAGTTCCACATATTTGTGAATTCAACCCGGAGGAGGTGACCGTCGACATGAAATTCATATATAGTGTGCATCAATTGTATACTATTTAGAGAAAAAGAGGTGACCATCGACATGGTTAGCATCCACCGCACATCTTCTTCACTAACATCCGGAATAAGAGGCTGGCAGTTCATAAATAAAATTATAAACTTTATAATTTCAATTATATTAATATTAATAAAAAATTAGCATCGTTTTCCATATCAAACCTGTTCAAAAAGTTAGAAACTTGATCGGCCTCCAAGAGGATAATTTCAAACCTGTTCAAACCAAGCCTGTCTACAGAGAAGAGGATAAATTTCTCCCAATTCTGGCAGACCGTCAAATTAAATTGTAAAATGTATTCTGTAAAAAAATAGGTCGTATAAAATGTAATTAAAATTAGTCTGTAAATGAAATCTAATATGTTCAAACACATTTCAGAAAAATGAAACTGAAAAATGAAAAATGAAAGCATGGATGAATAACCTTTCGGGTAGTTCATATATGAAAAACGAAAATGAAAATGTTTACCGGTGTTGAGGTATGGAGCCGCTCGATCTGAACTCCAAAAAACGAACAAGATTTGGATCTAAAAACGTATTTGATGTCTACAGATTTATAAAATGAAATCTAAAAGACGAAATCTAAAAATGAAATCGAACTAAAGGAGTTATATGTTATCTGAACGAAAAACAAAATCAAAAAATGAAATCGAAATAAAAAACGAAGCTGGTATGGAGCTGCTTACCTTGCGGTCGGCGGTCGATGATTTGCTATAGATGAAGAAAATGGAAGTGAGAAAGAGAGGGGAGGCGACCTGGGAGAGGGGGCCCTGTGAAAATGAGAGAGAGGGAGAACGAGAGACAAGAGAGGGAGACCAAAAAATGATATTAGTATTTTTTTGGGTATTGTATATTCTACTTAAGTGTCCTCAATTCTGACACACTTTTAAACAGTGCCAAATTTTGCCACTGTTTAAAAGTGTGTCAGATTATCATTAAATCGTGCCAGAATTTGGCACAGTTTTAAACTGTGCCAGATTTTTAATATCAAGGTGTGCCAAATTGCTGTTTTTGGTGTAGTGATTTTAACGGTGCAGATCAGACATGTGTCACCTGGCGGTGAGCCTAAAAGAGAGAGAGAGTATGCCTATAATTTAGTCAATAATTTCTAGAGTTACCACTAGGTGACATATATCCGGTCTGCACTCTTAAATAGCGGACTGGTTAACATAAGAGCAGTACTATATATATATATACACACACACACACACAATACTGCTCATGTGCGGACTCTCCAGCAAATTAAAAGTGCGGACTTGACACGTGGCACCTGACGGTGGACCTTTAAAAGAGAGAGAGAGTCTAACTTCCTTGAATAAAAGATATTTGGCCAATAAAAAACCTCACCCATCCACTCCCCTTTTTGCTCGTGTACGGGATGAATATATATATATATATATATATATATATATATATATATATATATATATATATATATATGGACTTGACACGTGGCACCTGACGGTGGACCTTCAAAAGAGAGAGAGAGTCTAACTTCCTTGAATAAAAGATATTTGGCCAATAAAAAACCTCACCCATCCACTCCCCTTTTTGCTCGTGTACGGGATGAATATATATATATATATATATATATATATATATATAGCATATTTTTGAATGAAATAAATGATTTGGTAAGTCGCCTAGTGGTAAGTTGTGGGGGATTTAGCCTTGAGGTCAGAGATTGAAATCACCGAGGTCACTAAATATTAAGGATCTTTGATTAGGCCTTGGGCTTGTCTGACTTTTTTTTAACACTGTTTAATTAACAATTAAACACGTTTTTTTTTATAATAATAATATCTGATTTTTTCAATTACCTGTTGGTGGAGACAAAGATGGGATAGTGGTTTAAAACAGTTCCATTTTTTTTTATTATTTTTTATACATCTTGTATATAGTTTTTGTCAAAAATAAAGAGACACTGTCCTTATCTTTTACTATCTTCTTCACACTAAATTATTACTTTTCACTGTGATATTTGCTTTTGCGATTTTCTCTGATTTTCATGGATCTGAAGTGTTATTAGAGTTGTATGATTTTCCATCATTGCTGGTGGGGTAACGGACCATTGAATCCCGTGAGGTCTTTCTTCAAGAGGGTGACAACATCAAAATCAGTAGACAATTACAATTTCATCTTTAGAACTTTGTGTCTAACACAATCCCCGACAGTAAGCTCTTCCAAATAATGTATTCCTTCAAGGAAACCTTCCTTTTTATTCCTTGACCAATATTTTTTTAGTTCTAGTCCATTTACATATATTTTGGGCACTAAGGTTCTCCACCCTTAATGTATACCATATAAGTTAGGGTATAAACAAAATTAAGACATGTATTATTACAAAATTAGTGTACACATTAAAAAATTCAGCCTACAAATTACAAATATTTTCAAAAACATTCCATGTATACATTACAAAATTTAATCCATACATTAATAAAAAATCAAGTATACACTAATGACATCCTTAACCCAAAAAATCCACTCAAAGAGTTAAGTCCAAAACTGTTGTTTTAAAGTGGTCAATTAGTCATCGTTCCCTCGGAAAAAGAAAAAAAAATGGTCAAATGTTTCAACTAAAGCGGTTAGCGAATCTTTAATAATTGATGATCCTTGCTTATATTTAGTATATTTTTTTTATCGTTCTTATATTTTAAGTTTGAAATGCATTAATTTGTTTTAAGATATTATATATCAGAATATAATTGGCATAATGGAAAAAGTACAAAAAATGTGCAATATATCGAGCATATGTGAGTTGAACATTTTTTTATGTACTTTTTTTGATGGTACCCTAAAAATAAATCACATTTTTAGTCTCATATTAATAAAAGTAAAGCCCAATTTGAAAAAATAAAATTATACAAAATG
The DNA here is from genome assembly GCA_949130495.1 of Sambucus nigra. Lineage (NCBI taxonomy): Eukaryota > Viridiplantae > Streptophyta > Magnoliopsida > Dipsacales > Adoxaceae > Sambucus > Sambucus nigra. Next base: position 406,337,552 of record OX422222.1, read on the forward strand.
CCCTCACTCTCTCTCTTGACACCTCTCCAACCCACCAAAGTCTCCATCCCCCATCTCAGCCAAACCAAGGCTCTAAAACCATCTCATTTCAAACCTTCATTACTTATTTTTAATGGTGCCCTATGCTTATGTTTATATTTTGTTGTTTGTTATCGTTGGTTGAAGAAATTATCCTATAACCTATGAAAATCAACAACACAACTGAAGGAGAAAAAATAGCAAGTCAATCAGATCATATGTCAATGACCATCCTTGCACTTAGTACTAAGATCGGTGACCAACATTATATAACGAGCATGAGCGGTTGGGTATGATATACTCCATATAACAACGATCCCACCTTTTGAGGATTTAATAAGGATTTGTTCACACCAGTAGTACAAATCGACACGTACATGATTCTCGCAAGGAGGATAATGCCTACAGAGTTAAAGAAATAATATTTGACGCAGAGTAGTAGTGGCAAAATGTGGCCCAAATAATAAAACAATCCATATTAGTTCACTCATCTAAATATGGGTCCCATATTTAAAAGCTATAAGTTAAATATGGGCCCCATATTCCAAAGCTATGAGTTAAATATGGGCTCATATTTGAAAGCTAGGAATCAAATATAGAGCCCAATTTTAAAAGATACAAATGAAATATAACATTCATTTTTAAAAGTTGTGAGTAAAATATGAGTTTTTTTACATATACTTCGAATTGTAATGCTTATTTTAGTAGAAAAATAATGGATTGGCCCAACCCATATTTGGTCCGCCCATATTTGGCCCAGCCCACATTTAACCCAACCCATATTTGGCCCAACCCACATTTAGCCCAACCCATATTTGACCCGCCCAAATTAAGCCCAGCCCATAATTTTGCCAGTGCTAACGCAGAGTATGAATCTAATTAACAGTTGTATCATGGATCCACAACACACAATTATAAATATATAAATATGAGCCTCCATCATCACGAGGTAATGAGTGAGACTTTGTAATATGAATACTTGTCTTGTAGCTAGAATTCTCGAACACCTATACATTGTTCTTTATTATTAATAAAACTTTCTTTACGTAGACAAGAACGACCTTGGTGAACCATATTATATTTTCATTTCTTTTGATACTTCTTTAGGCACTTGTGAGTACTTTTTTCAATGTATATTGAATTATATTTATCATCCCTGCGTAATTTGATGATGTTTATGGAAAAGTTCTCGTAACCTCTACACTTACTGTATTTCCAAAAAGCACTATGAATGTTAACTGATATACCTTGATTTGGCCATATCACCTTACTTACTAATGGATGCTAAATATGGGTTGGCCTTATACAATTAGGTAATACCACAGATCAATCTCATGAGACCTCTACAAAGATTGACCCTAATGGTTTAACTCCATATTGTAACGACCCCTATGTTCCATGTACTGATTGGTCATTCCAATATGCCAAATATCATTTTTAACATTAAGAGATAGATAAATAGACTTGAAGTGAATTTAATTCTATCCACAACATGCGATAGGCTAAACCGATAAATAAAACTGAAACAAATAATATCTCAACATCTAACAATAAGAAACTCAAAGAGTCTCAACTCCCCAAATAACCAATTAAAATAACATAATTAGGAAACAAGGTTTATATAATATCTGACTAAATTACTAAACATAAACTGGAATAAAATAGCAACCAATGCTAGGAATCTACTGATCTAAAACGATAATACAAGCGGAGCTGCAAGTCTGAATCTCCTTAGCTTTGCGTATCTTGTCTATGAATGCCTGGAAATCAATTTTATCTAATTTGGGTCAACGCCGTAAAGTTGCAAGAAATATCCTCAATATCAACAGTAATAATTTCGCGACTCATTTACAATAAACATGTTATCCCGTCGACAATAACATAAAATAAATACCTCATCCCTCACATCAGTGAAATACTAGGAGCATGTCCCAACCCAAGACATTAACTATACTAAAAGTCTCTATATCTAGACTAACGAGTGAATAATTAATAATAAAATGCAATAGAGATTTAACTAATTAAACATTTGAGAATACAATGCCATTACCAACCCTAGCAGTGGCACCCATAAGTACGACATACATAGTCTCATAATATCAACACATAAATGTGACATAGGGTTCATTTAATTAAACATCCATCGATAAACTAATATAACTTTTTTTAATTCTCAAATATATATCACACGAAGGCAACTATCTTTGGGGACCATCTCGGGCTTCTATCGATAAATTCATAGGAAATTCGCTCCTAAAGGACTTAAACACAAAAATACACACATATGAGAACGGAGAATCAATACGCAATCACACCACTAGGTAGTCCCATACCAAAACTCAACTGATGGATCAAATCATCAACCTCTCTCTGATCACAAAGCATAGACCGGTTGAACGCATGATCAAAACATAAGACCCCTACAAAGGCCTGTATAAACAACCAGGTGTGTGGTACACGATCATAAATTTTGAACCAACCTCGACCTATAGATTCCCCATGAGTAACAATATGTTCACACAATATATATATATATATATATATATATATATATATATAACACGCAATATATGTATATATAAATATATGGTGTCACATCACTTTTGGTATACCCCCCGATCGTCCTAATCCCTAATGCCAGTTTGTACAACTAATTTAAAATTCACTTTACTCAAAACATATATTAAAATTTCTTCTTATGATAATCTATTTTGATACCCCCTTAAACCATATTACAAAGCATAAATATTATTCCCAAATATTATTTATGCCATGAAAATCCCAGCCAAATGCCCCTGCTGCCCCTTCCTACTGATTGCCCAGAATCAGATTGATTAGACCTCAAATCGGATCAATCTGACAAGCCTTAGGTACAACTTCTTCTCCAAAACCTGGGTTCTCTCTCCTACCTCCATTGTTATACATCAAGATTTTCAGATCCAAACATCAAATCAACATAGTGATTCAAGTTATAAATGAAATTAAATCCTAAACATGAGTTCTATTCACAACATCACATACCAAAACGATTCAATTTCAATTTTTTCTTCAAAAAGTTTAAGTCTTTCAAATCAGAATCAATTAACACTAATCCTAACTAACTCAATAACAAAACATAATTAAGATATTAAATTCCAATCCTAAAAATGCGTTCTAAATCCAAAGATCAAGTACATAATATGGAATTATAAATAAGTTACATATTATATGTGATAAAGCAAGAGAGTTTTTACCTGAAAGAATGAACGATGAGTCTGTACGTGCTTTATTCCTTTATTCTTCTTCTCCCAAAGTTCCTTAGGCTCTTCCAAAGGTCTAAGGCTTTAGAGTTTAACTATGTGATGTGAAATATGTGATTAATGAGGTCAAACTCTCCTAATTGGTCCTTAAATTCATACGTACCTATTAGATTTATTTTTAGGCCTCCAATTAGCCCAAAATGGTCCTAAACTTAGCATAAGGGTATACCTATAATACCCCACTCTATCAGCATCGATATTGTTCCTAATTTAACTTCCGTTCACCGATACCAAAGGTCACCCTAAGCTGAAGAGACAATCAAAGTCTCCTTGCAAAGGAAATGATGACAAGAAACATGGGCATGAAGACAAAAAATTAGATGATTGCAGGGACCCCGACTTACCTAAGAAGATCAAGGAGTTGAAAGAAAATGTTGGCCTGATTTTATTCGGAATGCACTTCATTGCTGGGGGAGACGCTCGCGGTAGTGATGGTCTCGCATAAAGAAAATCATATTGAATGAGACAAAATCTTATGTACTTGTATGATGACACTCTCCCTCGTAAGGTAAACAAATATTGTTTAATTGTTGTTTTTCCTATAGATGATTTATCCGGACTATTATATTTGTATGATGACCCGTTGGCTGTGAGCATGATGGTCCATGGAAGAACTGTTTAAAGGATTCTGGTAGATAATGGGAGTTAAAAAAATATCATGTTCTATTATTGATTTAAAAAACTCAAATTGTCCGATGGAAAATGGCAAGCATATCATCATCCACTAATTGGATTCTCAGGGGAGAAGGTGTATCCCCTGGGAACTATTGAGATATAAGTCACAATTGGGACATGGCCGACATACCAAACACAAATAGTGCATTTTTTCTCCATGTATAAGAATGTGACCTCAACATACAACATCATTTTCGATAGGGTTGGTCTAAAAAAATTCGAATTAGTATCCTCAATAGTGTACTAGGTCATAAAATTCCTAATGAAATATGGAGTGGGTAAAATAAAAGGAAATCAATTGGTAGAACGATAATGATACTACACATCAATCGAGGAGTATGAGAATTTAACAGATACTTATTAAATCGAGAATCTAGATCCTCGAGATGAAGATAAGTTGGTTGAGGGCAAGGAAGATGAGTAGATAGAGCATGTGATCCTAGATGATGAACATCCAAAGTGGACAGTGGAGATCGGCTCATCCTTAGACACGATTAAAAAGAAAGAGCTTGCAGACTTCCTGAAATAGAGACGAAATGTATTTACATGGAGTCATGAAGACATACCTAGCGTTGATCTCGATGTACTTCATCAAGAGCTCAATATAGTGAAATATACAAAGCTAATAAAACAAAAGCGCAAAGTATTTGTTGAGGGGAAGAATATGGCCATTAAATAAGAGGTGGACAAGCTTAAGAAAGCTAAATTTATCGAAGATGTGAAATACCCTAGTTGGTTGTTAAACATCATGATGGTAAAAGCAAAATAATGGCAACTGGCGGATGTTCGTCGACTTTACAGACGATAACAAGGTCTATCAGAAGGATCATTATCTGTTACCCTGAATCGACCAACTGGTCGACACCACTTCTGGGAATGAACTGCTTATTTTTTAAATGCCTATTTGGGTATAATCAGATCAAGATGAAGCCAAAATACCTAAAGAAATACTCTTTCATTACTAACTCTATGCCCTTTCAGCTAAAAAATGCTGGAGTAATATACCAGAGATTGGCCAACCAGGATTTTAAGGAGCAGATTGGAAATAGTATGGAGGTGTATGTCGATAAAATGTTGAACAAAATAAGGATAAAAGCCAATAGCATCCGTAACCTTGACCAAACTTTTGATGTCATGGAGAAGTTTCAAGTAAAGACCAACCCATCAAAATGTGTCTTTGGAGTTAGAGCAGGGACATTTCTGGGGTTTATTATTAACCAACGGGGTATTGAGGCCAAACATGATAAGATTGAAGCATTGATTATATGTGGTCTCCAAAAAATAAGAAAGATATTCAGATATTGACATATTGTAGCGCTCAACATGTTTGTGTCAAAGGCCACTAACCGATGTCGTCCATTCTTTAAAGTTCATAGAAAAACCTTTTAATGGAACAAGGAATGCGAGAAATCATTTCAATATTTGAAGAGGTATTTAAGATCCCCTCCTTTATAGTCGAGGTCGTCTAGGAGAGAAACCATATTTGTTACTAGCCGTATCCAAGTTTTCTATGAGCTCATCCTTGGTGGAATGTGAAGATGTGGTATACAAACTAGTCTACTACACAAGTGAGGCCTACATTGAAGAATACATTCGATACCCCAAAATGAAAAAAATGGCACTAGAACTAATTGAAGCCTCAAGGGGAATAAAGCCCTACTTCCAGGCACACACGATTACCGTGTACACCGACTTGCCTATGTGATAAGCCATTTAGAAACCTGAGAAGTATGGCAAGTAGATGGCCTGGGATATGGAGTTAGGGGAGTAAGACATTGTGTATGGGATGAGAACATCCATAAAAGCTCAAGTATTGGCAGAATTTATATTCGAGTTTACTTACAAAGAGGCAGTGGAGAAATCAACTAAAGATGAGGTGGTGCTAGTTATGATTAGTGACAAATTAGAGTCACGTGTGAGATTTCTGAAAAGAGCCCACGATTTGAAGTAGATGAGGAAAAAATTAAGTAATGGTGATCGAGGGCGAAAAGTAGCGCGTGTCAAACACTGATCGTTATTTTCTGTTCACCACCTTAATACAAAAACCTAAACTTATGACTACACTCAACGGGTGAGTATAGTGGCCAAGTTCGGGTATCGAAAATATCCACTGAGACGAGTTGTTAGAATTGATAGGATTTAGTGCTTCGAAATAAAAGTGCAAAAGGTGATTATAAACTAAAAGGAAAAGATGTAAAAAAGGGAAATATTAATCTAGGCGACTGTATTGAAACTAGATTAACAAAGCGATAAAAACTATAGGTTGCGTCGAATATCCCTCACCCGAGTTAATTTGTATAAAATGGACACATGGATTGACGAGTTATTCAGAATGAGTCTCGTTTCGACAGTTAATTAAATCAAGGGTTGTCACGCTCCTAAATTTGCATAAAAGCCTAATAAGATTTTGGCGTCAACAAATATCCCGAAAATTGCGCACGCAAGGTCGTAAGCACGGGACAAACATGATATGCCCCGTCAAATTTTCTAGGCGCAATAATTAGGACAATGTACCCGAAATAGACCCGTAAACACCATCACCAAAGCAAAGCAACGCGTCAACCCGAGTGAGTTCCATTCAAACACAACCTAATTTAAATTAGCTATAAAGCATATTAAAAACGCGGTAAATAAAGCGGTAAATAAACGCGGTAAATCTATAATAGAAAGCGAGTAATCAAAGCATGTAAATAAAGCATGTAAACCTAAATTACAAAGCTTGTAAATTACACTACAAAGGAAGAAATAATAAAATACTACTATATTAATGGAGATGGAAGATGGTAGCACAAATTACAAGCAAAAATGGGTGTCAATCCAAGAAGAAATGAAGAAATGAGCTCTCAAACCTCCAAAACCCTAACCTATCCTACCTAAGACGAATTATATCTGTTTTTACATAAAAAAATCCTTTATATAGTAAAAGGAATTAAATTAGAAAAGAAAAGAGAAAAGAAAATAAAGGCCAAAATATCTCAGAAAACAGGGGCTCGATCGATCGATCCCCTGGGCTCGATCGGTCGATGCTCAGAATTCTAGTCCACTGTCTCCCACGATATAGAAAAATAAGAAGGATCGATCTATCGCCCCCTTTGGTCGATCGATCAATCAAGCAGGGGTGAGCCAAGCTGCTTGCTGTTTTGGTTGTTTGTATTTCCCGTCCGCTGAAATCGCCGTAACTTATTCGTTCTGATTATGAATCGCGCACCGTTCGTGGACACGCGAAGCTTGCGAGGAGGGATATAACTTTCGTGAAGATGATGGGACAGGTGCCCAAAATTTGAATTGACTAAATTGCCCTTGAACGTGCGATCGCGTATGGAAATCGAGCGGAATGCGTCCGAACTTCACACTTAGCATGCAAATACGTATAAAAGCTCAATTAACCCCTGCAAAACATGTTAACGTAGAAATCCGAGGTTTTCTGGTTAACGAGCATAAATATAGGGAATAATATACCCGAGGGCGCTGAAATGCATAGGTTCGGAGGATGAAATACACAATATTTGTGTCATATCACACCCCCTAACTTACACATTGCTAGTCCCTAGCAATGAAGTAGGATGCAACAAGAACTACAAGCAAACCAAAAGCAGGAGATAGTACAAAAGTATGGTATAAAAGCAAAAGGCCACTTTTGCGGGCGATTCGATTTCATTTAGCGTATGCAATAAGCCGTTAAACCCCCAGGTCACCCTAGTGGACGAGTGTAGTCTCGTGAGGGTTTTCAGGGATGATACCCATAAACATCACATGGTTTCCTCAAAATAAGCCCAAACCAACATGCGATAAGCCCAATAATGGCAAAAAAGATTTCATACGCATTGTTAGCACTTTGAACGGATTCAACCAAAAGTCCAAATCATTAACATTATAGAATGCACCTCATAGAATTGAAACCTTAAAATGTGGGAGGGGGACGAGCACATGCAAAGTATGATTTGGAAAAAAACATATATAAACCGGATAAACATTAAAGAAAGCATATATTCAATCCTCACGGGCACTACACTCATCAAGTGAATTCACTCGAAACAGGGAGGTAACGCACGGAACATACGAGCATAAAGAGTAAATGTAAATGGAAACTAAGCCGCACACATGTCACAAATAAAGAACGCGATATATAAAATGAAAAACTGTAATCTCAATGAAAGGATACCGCACACTAAAAGAGGCAAAATGCATTTTCACAGATTATCAAAACTATTTAAACTTTTGAATTACATCAACCTAAGATCACAAAAGACTTGTATAGGGTTGTAATGTAGTCTAGGCTAGGGTATGAAACTAAAGGAATGTATGTACGGATTCAAAGTGTTCGTGATGAAAACTCGGGATAATGGAAAAATGCGGGCAATATCAAAATTGGAAAACAAGTTCCAAAAAGGCATTAGATATATCATCGGGGAGAGTAATCAAAGCTTATTGAACTATATACAACATTTACAAACTTTCTCTTTCTTTTTCTTTTCTTCTTTTTCTCATGTTTTCTTTTTTGTTTTCGTTTGCTTTTTTGCTTTCTCTTTCTTTTTATTTTCTTTTTTTTTCTCATGTTTTCTTTTGCTTTTTTTTTTCACTTCTTTCTTTTCTTTACTTTTCAAACTCCCATATGCCTAAATTGCAATCGACATCACAACAGCAACATTAAATCCCAAGTAGCATTCCAAACAAGGGTAAGGAATGTAATAAGTATGGGTTAAAACTCCAATTTAGAGTTGGTTATGGGATTTTGGGGTATGAAACGAAAGGCTATATTTAGGTGCAAAGGGATTAACGAGGGTAAAAATATAAGGGTGAGGTCAAGGCTAATGTGGGTGATATAACAAAGAGGGCCTATGATCATTTCACAAAGTTTACGCAATTCTCGAGTCAAAAAAATATATGAAAATCATGATCAAGTAACACATTTCAAGTATGAACTCAATTAATGAACGATAAAATGAAAGAATAGTGAGATTACTGAAGAATTCAACGTTTTCAATGAGAAAAGAATAGTGTATAACACTCACAAACGACGAAAGGTACAAAGCTTACTCGGTGTAAGTATATACAATGCAACAAAAGATTACCGAGTTATAAAAATCTTAAACCAAATCAATATAGCAAGAAAAGTGCATGTGCCCATGGGATTAAAGTTTAATTCATGAAGTTATTCATAATATCAATAAGTGAGACTAAAGTCTAATAACTTCTAAAATCGAGAACATGCATCATTGGGCTGTCTATTGGATCGGGCAATTATTGAAATTTATCATCGAAAACAAAGGCAAAATGCCCAACAAAGGAGAAAAAAGAAAGAAAATCTTTTTGATTTTTTTTTTAATTTTTCTAAGAAAAGCATACTAAGTAACTAACATATGAGAAAAAATATGAACTAAATAAAGAAATGGATAGAATATCCCACACCCCCTAACTTAAAACTTGATATTGTCCTTAATGTGAATTAAGAACTAAGTTAAAGAGAGGAAAAGAGCGATATTACCCAAAATTGGAGCGATCCCCATAAGAACAAGTCCAAAGAATCTACAAAACAAGTTAGTACCGAGCATAGCAAAAACAAATAACAAAGAATTAACTAATTACACTAGACTAAATTAAAAAGGAAAGAAAAAATAAATAAAGAAAGAATAAAAAGCTAACTATATACAACCTACTATTTAGGATTCACACCAACTATACACTAGAAGTCTAAATAGCCGAGGGTCCACCGCAAAAACGATTTGACTTTGGAGGATAACCGGTGTACCCTCACATACAAGCATGCCTTCCGAAAAATATGAATTCTGTTTGACCAACGGAAGGCATGTGTAAGGCGGAAGAAATGAACCATCGGTAATTAAAAGTTTTGGAGGGACGATGGGGGGTTTGGATTAAACGGGTGACAAAAACATGTGGGGACCGAGAAAAGCCGAATATCCTCCCAATGATTTTAAAATTGGAATGGGAGGCGGCGCACACGAAGGCACGAATGTGATCGTGGAAGGCGACTCGAGCAAGTACTCCTCATCGGCGAAAAGGTTTAAAATATTGAAGTTTGAAATCGAATCATCGGGTAGTTATGACGGTGTGATAACAGAGAATGAAAATGGGGATGAAAGAAATTCAAACTTATGAGATGAATCATCATCGCATGAAGATTGAGTTTCGAAGGAAATAATATCATTTTCATGAAATGTTCTTCTTTGGGGACCAAAGAAGAAATCATTTCATTGCAAATGGATATTACGTCATTTTCATCCTAACTTTCAATATCTATTATGCAATGGGAAAAGTCTAGAATGGTTTGTTCCAAAGTAGGTAAAAGTACCTCATTTGGTTCAAAACATTCCTCGACTTCGAAAGTCTCAGAATCAAAATCGTCGTCGGATTCGAATAATAAATACAATTCATGTTCCCAACAATGATTTTCTTTTCGATGACGATTTTCAATTTTCTCATTCTCATACATACGCAAACCCTCACCGAATGTCATAGGTCGAGGTGCGGATGCATGAAAATGGGAACTTTGAAAAATACTATCGAACTTAAACGAAAACTCATTATTATAGGAATTTTGAAAACTATTGCAATTCATTTCAAAATTCCTATTATAAGGAGGTAAAGGCCCAAAATCATTATCATCATCATCAAAATTCCAATAGCCCAAATTTTGACTTTCGTTATACTCGCCCAAAGTCATATTTGAATTTGAAATACTTTGGGATTCTAAGTATTCACCAAAAGTAATAGGATTGCGAGAATTTTGAGAATTATAACAATGATTATCGAAAGAATTGGAATAAAACATGCTTACCCCAAAAATGGCTCTAAGTGGCGAATTCCACAAAGTAAGTGCGCGCGGAAAAAATTCGAGCGTTTCTAAGTGTTCAAATGTGGAAGTCCTGCAAAAAGATTAGCAAATAATACAAATAGAAAGAAAATACTATGAAATACTAAATCAAATAAAGTCTAAAACAAACAATTCCCCGACAACGACGCCATTCTGATTGAGGGCGAAAAGTAGCGCGTGTCAAACGCTGATCATTATTTTCTATTCACTGATAGGGCGTGAGAAGTGTGCGCGTGTAAGTGCACAGTCGTTGTTTTCTATCTCGCCATGACTATACAAACAAACCTAAATTACTACTACACTTGCGAGGCAAGCACAGCGGTAAGTCGGGTATCGAAAATCCACAGGGACGAGTTGCTAGAATTTAATTGATTTAGTACTCCGAAATAAAAGTGTAAAAGGTGATTACAAACTAAAAAGGAAAAAGATGCATGAAAGGGAAATGATTAATCTAGGCGAGGGAAAATGAAACTAGATTAACAAATCGAGTAAAACTATAGGTTGCGTCGAATATCCCTCACCCGAGTTAATTTATATAAAATGGATACATGGGTCGACGAGTTATTTAGCACGCGTCTCGTTTCGACAGTTAATTTAACCAAGGGTTGTCACACCCCTAAATCCACATAAAAAGCCTAATAAGATTTTGGCGTCAATAAATATCCCAGAAATTAAGCACGAAAGGTCGTAAGCACGGGACATACATGATATGCCCCGCCAAATCTCCTATGCGCAATAACTAGGACAACACACCCGAAATAAACCCGTAAACACCATCACCAAAGCAAAGCAACGCGTCAACTCGAGTGAGTTCAATTCAAACACAACTTAATTTAAATTACCTAGAAAGCATGTTAAAAACGCGGTAAAGAAAGCGGTAAATAAACGTGATAAACCTACACTAGAAATCACCGAAAGAAAGCACGTAACCTAATTATAAAAGCATGAAAATTACACTACAAATCAATAATTAATGAAATACAAATTATATTAATGGAGAGGGAAGAAGAAAGTACCAATTACAAACCCTAAAGGGTGTCAATCCAAGAGGAGAAGAAGAAGAACTCACAAATCCTCCAAACCCTAACCTACAACTCTCTAAAATCTATTCTAAAGCTTAATATATGATATTACAACAAAAATGGGTATTTATAGTAAGTGGGAAATAAATAGAGAGAAAAGAAAAGAAAAAGGAAAGATCTCAAAATATCTGGCATAACCGGTCGCAGGGGCGCGATCGACTGGTCCCTTAGGCAAAAGTGCACTGTCTCCTTCCCACGGCAAAAGTTGAAACTGCGGTCGACCGGCCCCAGGGATGTGATCGACCGGTACTCTGTTTTTTGCAATCCTTGTTCCATGAAGAGGGGGAAAAGGTCCAATAACGGAAACGGGCATAGCTTCTTTGTCCGAACTCCAAACGACGAACCGTTTGCGGCCACGCGATTCTAACTCAACGAGTTACGCATCCGTGGAATTTTCATGAGCCGGATAAGAAATATGAATTGACTAAAATGCCCTTGAAGCAGCGTCCGGCGACAGAAATTCTTCGAAATGCAACGGATCCTCACTTTAAGCGTTCCAATACCTAAAAAAGCATAATTAACCCCTGTAAAACATGTATATATCCAAATCCAAGGTTATCTGGTTAATGAGCAGATATATAGGCGTTAGGACCGTAAAAGCGCTAGAATGCATAAAGATAACGGGCGGAAATATGCAATATTTGATACGAATCATTCACCACCTCAATACAAAAATCTAAACTTATGACTACACTCAACGGTTAAGTATAGTGGCCAAGTCCGGGTATCGAAAATATCCACTGAGACGAGTTGCTAGAATTTATAGGATTTAGTGCTCCGAAATAAAAGTGCAAAAGGTGATTACAAACTAAAAAGGAAAAGATGCATAAATGGAAAATATTAATCTAGGCGAGTGTATTGAAACTAGATTAACAAAGCAGTAAAAACTATAGGTTGCGTCGAATATCCCTCACCCGAGTTAATTTGTATAAAATGGACACATGGGTCGACGAGTTATTTAGAATGCGTATCGTTTCGACAATTAATTAAATCAAGGGTTGCCACGCCCCTAAATCCGCATAAAAGCCTAATAAGATTTTGGCGTCAACAAATATCTCAGAAATTGCGCACACAAGGTCATAAGCACGGGACATACATGATATGCCCCGTCAAATCTCCTAGGCGCAATAACTAGGACAACGCACCCGAAATAGACTCGTAAACACCATCACCAAAGCAAAGGAACGCGTCAACCCGAGTGAGTTCCATTCAAACACAACCTAATTTAAATTAGCTAGAAAGCATATTAAAAATGCGATAAATAAAGCGGTAAATAAATGCGGTAAATCTACACTAGAAAGCGAGTAATCAAAGCATGTAAATAAAGAATGTAAACCTAAATTAGAAAGCTTGTAAATTAAACTACGAAGAAAGAAATAATGAAATACAACTATATTAATGGAGATGGAAGATGGTAGCACAAATTACAAGCACAAATGGGTGTCATTCCAAGAAGAAATGAATAAATGAGCTCTCAAACCTCCAAAACCCTAACCTATCCTACCTAAAACGAATTATATCTATTTTTACATCAAAAATCCTTTATATAGTAAAAGAAATTAAATTAGAAAAGAAAAGAGAAAAGAAAATAAAAGGCCAAAATATCTCAGAAAAAGGGGCTCGATCGATCGGTCCCCTGGGCTCGATCGATCGATGCTCAGAATTCCAGCCCACTGTCTCCCACAATTTGGAAAAATAAGAAGGATAGGTCGATCGACCCCTTTGGTCGATCAATCGATCAAGCAGGGGTGAGCCAAGCTGCTTGCTGTTTTGGTTGTTTGCATTTCCCGTCCGCTGAAATCGCCGTAACTTCTTCGTTCTGAATTAGAATCGAGCACCGTTTGTGGCCATGCGAAGCTTGCGAGGAGGGGTAAAATTTCGTGAAGATGATGGGCTAGGTGCCCAAAATGTTAATTGACTAAATTTCCCTTGAACGTGTGATCGCGTACGAAAATTGAGCGGAATGCGTCCGAACTTCACACTTAGCATCCAAATACCTATAAAAGCTCAATTAACCCCTGCAAAACATGTTAACTTAGAAATATGTAGTTGTCTAGTTAACGAGCATAAATATAGGGAATAAGATACCAGAGGGGGCTAAAATGCAAAGGTTCGGAGGATGAAATACGCAATATTTGCGTCATATCAAATGGCTATTTAGTTTGATGAAGAACCTTATATTATCAAATTGTTTGTTGATGGCTCCTCCCACGCCATTGGTAGTAGATCAGGTTTAATTTTGAAGCCTCAAACAATGCAAAAAAATACAAAGCCTTAGTGGCAGAATTGGGATTAGACTAGTCGTTGAGGGATTAACAACTGTCTGCTCATAACGAATCACAACTAGTCATTAACCAGGTGTTGGTCATATATAAAGAAAGAGAAAAGGCAATTTTTAAGTACCTAGCGAAGGTAAATATGTTAGTGCCGAAATGTTTTTCTATACATATGGTGAGAATACAAAGGATCGATAATTCTTGAGCCGATGGCTTGGCTCTCCAAATAAAGCTATGTATGCGAAACATAGGGCCTCTACGCCCCCAGTAATTGAACCCCTTATCGAGGAGAGTACTTTTAGGAGCTTTGATTCTTAGTACACAGCCAACACTAATGCTCAGAATCATGGCTGCGATAATACTGATGATAAGCTAGAAGATCTTAGGGATAAGTATGACATTCCAATCGGCATTTTATTGAGGCAACCTGATTCAGGCGAGAGAGTATATGATCGACCCAATACTGATGAGATATGCTTTCCAGTTCGAGCTCTCCAAGTTGGAGTCCGTTTACCTCGCCACCCCATTATAAGATCTATTTTAAGGGGTTATGGGGTGGCTCTGACCCAACTTCCTCCAAATGCTTATAGATTAATTTTAGGGTCAATGGTCTATTAGCAAGCCTAAACTAGTTTTGACCTTGCTGGTTGTAATACCTCGTATTTCTGAGTAATTCTATTTAATTAAATTGGAGAATTAAATGAGTAAATATGACGATTTGATTTAAATTACGCAAGAATAGTAATCTAATGAGATTTATTAATAATTGTGAATATGGAGTATTAATCGAGAGATAAATACTGATTAATATTGCCGCTTTCTATTTACTTAGCGCGAGTAGTAAATAGTTACTTAGCACGTGTAAACCATTTTTGGGTGAGAACGAGTAATATATTTTTAAGTGACTCAAATGATAATTTAGAGGTCATAGATGAGTCCAGAAGTCAAAATAGTATACCCGGGGGTACTAGTTGAGTCTC
This sequence comes from Sambucus nigra, assembly GCA_949130495.1. Taxonomy (NCBI): domain Eukaryota; kingdom Viridiplantae; phylum Streptophyta; class Magnoliopsida; order Dipsacales; family Adoxaceae; genus Sambucus; species Sambucus nigra. The sequence continues at coordinate 406,352,714 of OX422222.1, forward strand.
AGGGTAAGTTTGGACTAAATCGAGACCGTTCGGTGGCGTTTTGGTCTTTTAACATGTGAGGGTATTGAGACCTACGAATTTGAGAGTCTCTTATCAGCCGTATGAAAGGGGGGTTAGGGTGAGAACACCCATGTAAACACAAAGACCATTATAGAGAAGGAGAAAATCACTCTCAAGGCTTAAAAAATGTTTTTTAAGTGGTTGGGTTTGGATCCTGCATCCTAGGAGCCAAAGGAGGAAGGATTGAAGAAGAGAAGCATCAATCCATCATCAACTCCACGAAATCAGAACCCCTCTGTCAAGGCAAGCTGTTTATTACAAAAATTATTAAGTTATAATACCCATGTGTAGGGTTTTTGAATAGTTTTGTTAAATCACTATCTTGATAAGAAAGGAATGATATTTATGCATGTTGGGATATGAATCGCATGTAGAATGATTTAACATATGTAGAGGAATAATATTCAGAGTTAACTTGATAATTATTTTCGAAATAAAATTTGGGTTTCGAATGAATATATGAGAAGAACACCATAACTAGGGTTTTAAGAAATTCTGGGTTTAATCCACTATTTCTTTAAATGAATTGAGGTTTTGATGTATGTTGATACCAAATTTAGTATGCTGACATGGCTCAATTGGGTGAAGACACGTGGTAATCTACATGGCAACGACAAGCACTTCCGAGGAACTCAGACGCTCCGAGGAACCATAATACAACGAGGAACACTGCTTCCCCGAGGAACTCAGACGCTCCGACCAATAAGAACTCTACGAGGAACTCTTGAGTACCGAACAACTCTTGAGTACAGAGCAGCTTAGGCGGTCCGAGCTACACCTCGAATAAAGCATTAATAGCAGGATAACCAACAGTTTCACTGTTCATTAAATGCTTATTATTATCATACAGATGTATACGCTTAAGGGGCATTTAATGTATTACCCTTTCACATTACAGCCTTAGGGCTATAAATACATTGTATAATCCTCATTGTAAGGGGACCGAAATTTCTTGAGAAAACTTGTAATCGAGAATTCCCAAATAGTCAACAATAACAAAAACAGTGGACTTAGGCCATTCTTATAAGGCTGAACCACTTTAAAAGTTCTTTGTCTCATTTTATTTATCAGTGATTAAATAATTAGATATCATCTAATTTTTTACATCAACAGATTGGCGCCGTCTGTGGAAAATGACTGGTAATATCGTTTTTCATCGAAAACAATTCATCACAAATGGTTGATATTCCAGAACCCAGCAATCGAAACGCTGGAAGCCCTCCAAATCCATCTGCTCCGCCTAATATTCCAGATCTGGCTGGAATAATGACAAATCTGGCCCAGGGCCAGATCGTCATGTAAGAAACTATGCGACAACTCATACAAACCCTCCATGGCGGTGCACCAACCCATTCAGGACCGCGAAGTATTCAAAGAAATACCCGTTTACCTTCTTCGCGTACTAGACGTACCGATTCATATCGTACTGAGGAATCTGAAGATTTTTCTTATCAACCTGGATGAACTTCGTCAGTGCGAACCACAGATACTGAACAACGTATCACTCTCTCTCCAGAAAGGACTAGTGCGTTAGAGAGATTAAGCAGAGTATCTCCTTTTGATCGATTAGGCCCTAGAAGGAGCAAAAGTCCTCTTAGAACCGCATCGAGAAGTTTTCGACGACCATCAGACTTAAGGGAATGATCTGCCCAGTCGCGGTCAGCTGCTCGTCAAGATAGATCCCAGGAAGCCACATCAACGCGATCAGTTGCTCGAACCAACAGGCCCGAAGAAGGAAACGATGCTTGGAAAGGCTCTATTCAAAGGCTGGAGGATAGATTAGGGGAAATGGTTAAGGCCAAGAACCCTCTACAACGAACTTTTGTTCAAGGAACACCTTTTGTCCCGACCATTGTAGATTTTCCAACACCATCAAAGTTCAAAGCACCTGTTGTGACCCCCAAATATGATGGAAAGACCGATCCTGTCCTTCATATATAACAATACCAAGCTGCAGCCGACATCTACGCTGTTCCAGATGAGATGATATGTAGAGCATTCTCGGGAACTCTTACCGGATCTGCTCAAATATGGTATAATAACCTTCCTCGGGGTAAGATCTCAACTTTCTTTCAACTGGCCGAGTTATTCATTGGGAATTTCTATTTTGGGGAAAATCTAGTTAAACGAGTAGCGCATTTGTTAAGTGTTAGACAAAAAACTGGTGAAAGTACCAGAGATTATATCACTCATTTTAATAACGAGAAACTCGAAGTCATTGATTATGAGAAAAAGACAGCGATTACCGCCTTGATGAGTGGATTACTGCCCAACAAGTTGTACTACACTTTGGCCAAAGATCCACCTAGAATCATGTCAGATCTGATGGGAAAGGCAGCAAAGATTATGAATGCCGAGGAGGCTATGGCTGCGAAGAAGAATATGGATTCCAAAGAAACCAAGGTGGAAGGTGATAAAGCTAAGAAGAAGGAGCATAAGAACAATGGTAGTGACAAACACTCAAGAACAAGGTCGTCATGGGAAGTATTGAAGAAATTTGATAATTATACTCCTTTGAAGAAAGACATCAACCACGTTCTAGAAGAAATCAAGAACAACAAGGAATTAAATTGGCCAAAAAAAATGAAGGCAGACCTTGAAAGGAGAAATAAGGCAAAATATTACGAGTTTCACAAAGATCATGGCCATATGACTAAAAATTGCATAATTCTTCAGAATGAGATTGAAACACTCATCAGACGAGGAAAACTGGCAAAGTATGTTGATCGGAGGAATGATAGAAGAAACAACGACCGAGCAAGAGAGATGTATAGATCTCCTCGTCGAGCAGAGGAGAACACGAAGAGAAACTACGAAGTTGATCCAGAAGACGACCCCGATCTTCAAAAGAGACCAAGGCATCCAGAACGTGAGGTATTTTCAATACGCTTTGGGTCATTTGACTGTAATGTTATTACAGGTGGAGATGCAGGAGGAGGAGACCTTACTGCCGAGAGAAAAGCTTACCTCTGTGAGGCTCAAGCTTGCTCATACATTCAACGAATAAATCTAGCTGAGGAGGATCGCCCGAGAAAGGTGAACAAAGAGAAATTGGTCATTGGTTTCTCAAATAACGACCTCGCAGTTGTTCTATATCCTCATGATGACCCATTGGTGATCAAAATGAGGATGTAGGAGGTAATGATTTCAAGAGTACTGGTAGACAATGGTAGCCCGTCAGACATCATGTTTTACTCGTGCTTCGACAGTTTAAATCTAAAGCTATCTCAACTGGAGCCTTATCATAGACCCCTCCTCGGTTTTACTGGCGAGAAAGTATTTCCACTTGGGACGATCAAATTGGATATATTCATCGGTACGTGGCCTGCTTGTCGAACAGAAAGAATACGCTTCTTCGTGATGGATAAGAATGTTCAATCATCATACAATATCATCATGGGAAGAGTAGGATTGAAGAAGTTTGAAGCTGTACCATCCACGGTACATCAATGCCTAAAATTTCCAATAAATTTTGAAGTAGGAGATGTGAAAGGTGATCATAAAGTAGCTCGGGAATGCTATTCTTCATCCGCCGAGCAAGAAGAAATGGAGGAATCAAGGAAAAAGACCACCACCTATCAAGTGGATGAAGGTGCAGAAATTGAAACATTGGATCCTAGAGATGAGTCGCAACTCGTGAAGGGTCAAGTGGTGGAAGCCACTGAAAACATCATCCTGGACGACGAGCACCCTGAACGAACTACTCAAGTAGGTTCGTCGTTGGAAGCCTCACTAAAACATGAATTGATAACTTTCCTAAGAAGCAGAAAGCAAACTTTTACGTGGAGTCATGAGAATATGCCTGGGATAGACCCAAATTTCTTATGTCACGAACTCAATACGAATAAGGAGATCAAGCCTGTGAAGCAGAGAAGAAGAGTATTCAGTCCCGAGAAGAATCAAGCTATACAGGAGGAAGTCGAAAAGCTCCAGAAAGCTTGTTTTATTGAAGATGTTAAATATCCAGACTGGTTAGAAAATGTGGTGATGGTGAAAAAGAAGAACAACAAATAGAGGATGTGTGTAGACTTCACCGACCTCAACAAAGAATGCCCAAAGGATCACTTTCCGCTGCCCCGAATTGATCAACTAGTGGATGCTACCTCGGGACACGAGCTGCTGAGCTTTATGGATGCTTATTCTGGTTACAATCAGATTCAAATGAAACCTGAAGACAGGGAGAGTGCTTCTTTCATTACCCCTAGGGGAACTTATTGTTATAATGTTATGCCTTTTGGTTTGAAAAATGCAGGTGCAACTTATCAGCGGTTGATGAACAAAGTGTCTGCAGAACAAATCAGTTGCAATATGGAAGTCTATGTTGACGATATGCTGACAAAGAGCAAGAAAGCTGTTGATCATCTAGTTGACTTAAGCCAGACCTTTGATCAACTAGATAAATATCAAATGAAGTTGAACCCGATGAAGTGCATATTTGGAGTACGAGAAGGCATGTTTCTCGAGTACATTGTCAATCAGCGAGGCATTGAAGCTAACCCTGAAAAGATCAAAGCTCTGTTAGGGCTGCGATCCCCAACGACGAAGAAAGAGGTACAAAGTCTTACAGGACGAGTAGCAGCACTCAACAGATTTGTATCGCGAGCAACTGATCGATGCCTCCCATTCTTCAAGATGCTCCGAAAAACTTTTGAGTGGAATGATGAATATGAGAAGGCTTTTCAAGACTTGAAGAAATATTTGAGAACACCTCCACTGTTATTCAGGCCAGTGATGGGAGAAAAATTATACTTGTATCTAGCAGTGTCCGAGAATGCAGTTAGTTCGGCATTGATAAGAGTGGAGAATGGAGTACAAAAACCAATCTACTACACAAGTAAGGCCTTCCGAGGAGCAGAGATCAGATATCCAAGGCTGGAAAAATTGGCACTAGCATTGATCGAGGCAAGTAGAAGAATGAAGCCATACTTCCAGGCTCATACCATAGTAGTATATACTGATATGCCATTGAGGCAAGCCCTTCATAAACCAGAAAATTCAGGAAGATTGATGTGCTGGGCAATAGAACTCGGTGAATATGATATAGTTTATGAACCCAGATCATCGCTAAAAGGGCAAGAGGTAGCAGATTTTATAGAAGAGTTCACCCATCCTGATACCCCCGAGGAGCAAAAGTTGCTCACTAATCAACCTGTGGATGTTACAGGATCATCAAATGCAAGCCCAGACCAACTTAGATTGGTAAAAGGGAAATTAGATGTTACAGGATCATCAAATTCAAGCCCAGACCAGCTTAGGTTGGTAAAAGGGCAAGAAAAGATGATCGACGAACAATAAGATATATCAAGAGTTGGTGAAAGGGAGCTGTAAATTTTCCACCGAGAAACTCTGTCAGATCAGCAATTTGAAGACGAGTTGCCTATATGGAGTCTGTATGTGGATGGTTCATCCTGCACTACAAGATGTGGCGCAGGGATAGTTTTGAACAGTCCGGATGGGGTCGACATAGAATACGCCCTAAGTTTCCAATTCAAAGCTTCGAATAATGAGGCTGAATATGAAGCCATGATTGCAGGTCTTAGTTTGGTAAAAACCACGGGGGCAGAACAAGTTATTGTTTTCAGTGACTCGCAATTGGTCATAAATCAAATGATGGGATTATATGCAGCCAAAGGAGAATTAATGATCAGATATCATGCAAAGGCAAAGGAATTGGTGTCGGAATTTATTGTTATTCAGCTGGTCAGAATACCAAGAATGGAGAATGCAAGAGCAGACGCCTTAGCTCAATTAGCATCAGCTACTCGTACTGAGCTATGAAGAATAATCCCAATTGAAGTTTTAGCTAGTCGGAGTATAGATGAAGATCTGACGATAAACTTTAATACCCTCGATTTAGGGTCATCATGGATGGATCCCATCAAGGTATATATTGAGAAAGGGGAATTACCAACTGACAAACTTGCAGCCAAGAAACTGAAGTTTAAGGATGCTCGTTATGTACTGACTAATGGTATTTTATACAGACAAGTAATTATAGCAGGTTTGCAAAGATGTGTGCATCCCACCGAGGTGAAAGATTTGATTAAAGAGGTCCATGAAGGGTCCTGTGGAGCCCATGTAGCAGGTCGGACTCTTTTGCAAAGAATGATGACTCAAGGATACTACTGGCCGATGATGAGGGCTGATTGCATAGCCTATGCTAAGAAATGTGACAAGTGTCAGCGTTTCTCCTCCATCCGAAGAACTCCCCAAGCGTTATTGACACCCATTTCTTCCCCTTGGCCATTTGCCATATGGGGAATAGATTTGGTTGGGCCACTGCCGACGACCAGGGGAAGATTTAAGTATCTCGTGGTCGCTGTGGATTATTTTACTAAATGGATTGAAGCTGAGCCTCTCATTGATATGACGTACGACAAGGTGTACCAATTTATTTGGAAGAACATCATTTGTCGATATGGTCTTCCTCATGCCTTCATCACAGACCATGGAACACAATTTGATAACGAGGAGTTCGCTGCTTATTGTCATCAGTCAAATATTTTGAAGATCCACTCAGCACCAGGCCAACCTCAAAGCAATGGACAAACTGAAGTGACAAACAGAACGCTGCTGAATGGTTTGAATAAAAGACTGGATGATGCGAAAGGAAATTGGATCAACGAGCTACAATCAGTACTATGGGCTTACCGAACTACTCCCCGAGTAGCAACAGGGGAATCTCCATATATGCTAGCATTTGGAAGTGAAGCTGTTATACCCGCCGAATTGGGTCTCCCAACACACAGAATACTGAATTTCAATTCCCCTGTCAGCGATTTAATGAGAAGGTTAAACTTGGACATGCTCGAGGAGGTTAGAGAAGAAGCAGCCATTAGAAATGCTACTTACCAGCAGTGAACAACTTTGTTTTACAACAAGAGAGTGAAGAAGTGTGACTTGAAAGAAGGAGACTATGTGCTAAAGAAGGTGATTCAAAAGCACAACAAACTGGAAGCAAACTGGCATGGACCCTACAGAGTTAAAGAAGTTATTCGACCAGGGACATACAGAATAGAAACTTTAGAAGGGGAGGAGTTTAAGAATGCATGTAATGCTGAACACCTGCGCAAATATTATCAGTAATGTAAACTCTCATGTAATGCAGTTTCATCAAGTATGAATAAAGCGTCAATATTCTACCCAGTTCTTTCCTTTTATTGGAATTTTTTTGTGGAATACTAGTGCTACACACTACTCAGCAAAATTCGGACTACTCTACTCAAATGTATTCCTAAAAATGCCAACTTATGTTGGTTAGGAAGTAAATGTATTCCTAAAAATGCCAACTTATGTTGGTTAGGAAGTAAATGTATTCCTCGGGAAGTAAAAGTACTACTCTACTCAAATGTATTCCTAAAAATGCCAACTTATGTTGGTTAGGAAGTAAATGTATTCCTCGGGAAGTAAAAGTATTCCTAAAAATGCCAACTTATGTTGGTTAGGAAGTAAATGTATTCCTAAAAATGCCAACTTATGTTGGTTAGGAAGTAAATGTATTCCTCGGGATGTAAAAGTATTCCAAAAAATGCCAACTTATGTTGGTTAGGAAGTAAATGTATTCCTAAAAATGCCAACTTGGTTGGTTAAGAAGTAAAACTATTCCTAAAAATGCCAACTTGGTTGGTTAGGAAGTAAATCTATTCCTAAAAATGCCAACTTGGTTGGTTAGGAAGTAAATATATTCTCAAAAATGCCAACTAAGGTTGGTCGGGAAGTAAAACTATTCCAAAAAGTGCCAAAGATTGGTTGGTAAGAAAAACTCACTAACTGTGGTTGGTCGAGAAGAAAAATTTACCGACCTTGGTTGGTCGGAAACATTTTATGAGTACGAGAAAGTGACCGAGCAAAAATTTTTGATACTCGTGACTTTTTAAATTACTACCAAGTTGGTCGAGAAACAAAATATCATCAATTTTGGTTAGTCATCAAATGATTACCACAAATTCAAGATAGTCGACAATAAGTTTTAACAAACTCCAGTTGATCGACAAATAACACAATGTTGTTATCTTTTTAACAGATATACATGCATAGATATAAAGTGTTTTATAATTACAAGACAATGGTAGTTAAGATTTGTAAATAAAATTATTTCATTAAATGTAGAACAAAATACATCAAGAATGAAATACAAATTTATTACATTAAGATTCCTATTCTATTGGTTTCTTCCCCTCTGCTTTTGAAATAGGTTCCTCACCAGCAGGTGGATTATTTAAAGCATGAGGGGAATTTATGAAGTTAAGATCTTCAAGCATCCTGATATTCATCACAGATGGTCGATCTAGTAGGTGCTCGGGACGAGATATCTCGACATTAGAATGGAGATTGTAATCGCCGAGATATTTGGAAATCAGACACCGAGGGATGGCCCGAGCAGGGATCCAACTCATATCAAGCTTGAATGGTGGCACTGGTAGGTCGAGCAGCCCAGGATTATGGTAGTCCCACAGGTAATGACCCTGTTCCAATTGCAGTACACCTAAGGCATTCAACCACCCCTGTTTGTAACCCTCATTGTTTGCATTTTGGATACGATCGTCCAAGTGGTAGAGAGCCTCGTTGTAGCCAGCCATCCAGAACTCCCTGGGCTGCTTGTGGAATTGATATGTCAATCTTTCCAGTTGCTCGTGGAGATTTTTTATAAAGAGTTATTTATTCTCCAAGATAGATTTCTGCGCAGAAAACTGCTCGTCCAGACCCATGATCTTCTTAGACATTTCAGCCAACACCTGGTTCTTTGCCATCAGTTGGAAGGCCTGGTTCTCTACGGCAGATTGAGTTCTCTATTCCTCGACAGGAATCCGAGCAGCTCTTGCTCGTCCCCGAGGAGCTCTTGCTCGTCCACGAGAAGATGTAGAAGGGCCATCTCTCTTCATGGTCTCCAATTCGTCCCTTAGGTTGGCGTTTTCGACCTCCAAGAAAGAGAATCCCTCGTCGGTCACAGGGATCAAGGCGTTTGAGGTGGAGGCTGCAGACTTCAACTGAGATAATTCTCTTTGCAGGTTATTATTTTCTTGCTCTAATAACTCAGCTATCTGTCTGTGCTCTTCGACCTCAGCTTTCAAAGTCCTCTCCCTCACATCGTAAGCAGAAAATCGTTTATCGTATCCCTTGTCGGCAATGATTTGCTGATACTTCTTCTCATACCCCTCGTGCAAAAGGGTAGTGGATTCCTTATATTGTTGCTGAAGTTCTTCAAGAGTACCTTGGAGATCCTCAATCATATCATAGTATGCTACGTTGTTAGCTACTGCACGATCGAGTAGGCACTTCAAGTACTGATAGGCTTCGATTGCTTGCTCTGAAGCATCTTGACCGAGGATGTCAATGATTTGAGCTGCACTCATGTCTGTATGACCAGCTTTAAAATACTCATTACATTGCCTTAACAGTTTTGTATCATGAGCAGTCAATAATTACATCCTGGCCAGAAACTAGTAAAGGAAGAAAAAGCAATAATCAATAAGAGTTCAAATAGAGCATGAAGAAGAGAAACAACAGTATGCATAAACAAAAGTTCAAATTTTATTATATCATAAAGTTCAGAGTTACATGTTCAGGGTTACATTTGACAAAGAAAAATAAAATAGAGAGAAACCCGAACAACTCTACACCTTTTCCTTATCTCCCAAAACTTTCTCGGGAGGCTGGGACGAGGAGGTAGGTTGCTCGGAGGGAACAAAGAGTTGCTCGGGGAGTGCTGGCAGTTGCTCGGATGAAGTAACGAGTTGCTGAAGTTCCTCGTTAGTAGGATGGATGGCTGGGGGATGAGAAACTTGATCTCCCATCACCATGGAAGACTCCTCAGAGGCAGCTTTGTCCTCTTTTTCGTCTTCAGGAGTTGGAGGGGGGCCAGGGATGTGTCGCTGAAATAATTCAGAATTTTCCTCAACTCTCATCTCTTGTAGAGCAGTGACCCACCCATCTCTAAAGTATTTGAGGCTGCCATATTCTACTTGCGACATCATGGCAGCCAAGCCTTTGTTCCACCCTTTATCCCAGCCGGCGCTAAAGGATTTCTTAACAACCAATTTCCTTTTTGCCTTCTCCGAGGAAAGCTTCTCGAAAAGAAGGTCATCAGCAGCTTTCAATTTACTCTAAATTTCCTCCTTCTGACGACCTACTTCCCGAAGTTGACCCAACTCCTCCTCGACAGTCTTGAGCTTATTTTCAAGCTCCCCAGCATTTTTGAGCTTCCCTTCGAGCTCTTTATTCTTCTCCTCCAAATCATTTACTTTTTTCTCCAACCCCTTGGAGACCTCAATAAACTGAGCCTTCTCCTGCTCGGTCGAAGCAAGCCTCTTCTCCCAAGTTGCCTTATCATCAGCATATTTCTGACGAGAATCTTTCAGAGACTGCCCCAGGACCATCAAAGCTTTCTCTACACCAGACGAGGAGCTTGAAGCTTTAATAGCTTCATCTTTCTTCAGAATTGTATTAAAGCAGCTCACCAACTATGAAAAGAAAACAAGGCAAATCAGTGCACAGATACAAAAAGGAAAGAATGAAAATTTAAGACTATAGGACTTACAGAAGCAATGTGGCGAGCTGCCAATATGGTAACCGTGTCCCGAGAAAGGTTTTCTTCAATACCTTGGATCTCGGGAATGATCCAAGTCTTCACCGAGCTCATAGCAAAGCTCGGGGGAACAAAAGTGGGAATACCACTAGTCGGAGGCTGAGAGATGGATTCAGCCAAATTGATAGAGGAGCTTTTCTTCAGCCTCCTCAGAGGAGCATCAACTTTCTCGACTAACGAGGTAGTCTTAGTCGGAGAAATGACAATCACCTCGCTAGGAGCAGCATCCTTGCTCGGGGCCACTAGGGGCTTCTCGACAACCTTCACAGGAGCCGTCGAGGGAGGTGCATCAATTTTCTTTGTCCCTTCTCCTGGGACATCAAGCTTACTTCTTTTTGCCTCTCCATCACCAGAGACAGGTTTCTTAAAAAGGGTGGGAGGTCTTCTTTTCTTCATCCTTTCACTCAAAGGAATATGTGATTCAGGCGAAGAACTTGTAGAGGCTGGTACTGGTTCTGTGTCGATTATCACCGGACGAGCAGTAAAAGAGGAGGTGTAACTCTTGTACTGCAGCAAATATGAAGCTGGCCTAATATGCTCGTCAGCAACAGTCTGATGCAAACTCCAGATAAGTTTCAAGTGCCTTATATTAACGTCTGCCTCTTTTGGAGATTTTCTTTTGCTGTCAACTGCAAATAGATCAAAATTAAAATATCAGTGGCACATTTTATCAAACACAAAGGAAGCATAATTTTGAAAATAAAATAAAAACAGCCTATCCCATTGCCATAGGGAGGACATTTGGGACCCTGGTAAACATTATCTCCAGTCAATGGAGGGTGTTGCCAATTTTTCATAACGACCCCGTGCTCAAAGTAGTCCCTATTGGCATCTGGGAGATTGACCACTAAAGCTCTGTTTAAAAACCTTGTTTTTAAATAAAAAGTATTATCGCCCACAACCCATCTATAACAAAACATGATTTCAGGAATTCCTATACGAGTTCCATGAATTTGATTTAATCTATAAACACCATTAACTATTCTCCATGTATTGGGAGCTATTCTTGCAGGAACTACGTCAAAGTATTGACAGAATTCCAGACATAGAGGGTTTGGGGGAAAAGAAAAGCCACACTCAACAACAAAGAGACTGGGGAGCCAATGTCCCTCAGCCAAACGAAAATAGTCTGAAGGCTCAGAAAGCTCTTCCAAAATAACTCAGGAGGGAATAGAGAAATCAGAGCGAAATTTATCAATCGATTCTATAGGATAAACCATGATGAAAGAAGGAAATCAAAGAGAAAGAAGAAAATCTTACAGGAAAGAGATGAGTCTGTTGACAACAAATGATGGAAGAGATGAACGCACAGGAGAGAGAGAGACGATGGAAAACTCAAAGAGACAAATTTGAAAAAGTATAAGACGATGGGATTTTTTGCAACGTTTAAATACTTTGCCTTGGGAAAGGGTAAATGTAATGATTACAAAAAGAGACGGTTACGTTACCGGCGGCTAAAAAGATAAAAGGGGCGCGGGAATCGAAACGACTAGAAAAATTCAAAAAAGACCGATTCTACGAATTTGGAAAGAGAAATAAATTCAAAAGTAAATACTCCTAAATTTCAGAATGACCATTTAAAACCGCCACATTTCGAGAAAGAATGTTCCACACTCCTCAAATTTCGAACTATGAAACATTGGGGGCTTCTGTTGATACCAAATTTAGTCTGCTGACATGGCTCAATTGGGTGAAGACACGTGGCAATCTACATGGCAATGACAAGCACTTTCGAGAAACTCAGACGCTCCGAGGAATCATACTACAACGAGGAACACTGCTTCCCCGAGGAACTCAGACGCTCCGACCAACAAGAACTCTACGAGGAACTCTTGAGTACAGAGCAACTTAGGCGGTTCGAGCTGCACCTCGAACAATGCATTAATAGCAGGATAACCAACAATTTGATTATTCATTAAATGCTTATTATTATCATACAGATGTATACGCTTAAGGGGCATTTAATGTATTACCCTTTCACATTACAACCTTAGGGCTATAAATACATTGTATAATCCTCATTGTAAGGGGATCGAAATTTCTTGAGAAAACTTGTAATCAAGAATTCCCAAACAGTCAGCAATAACAAAAACAGTGAACGTAGGCCATTCTTATAAGGCTGAACCACTTTAAAAGTTCTTTGTCTCATTTTATTTATCTGTGATTAAATAATTAGATATCATCTAATTTTTTACATCAACAATGTATTTGAAACGTTAGAAATTATCCTAGTATATGTGGGAACACGCTAGGATAATTAGATCGAAGTTTGGTGTACTATAATGAAGTTTGGAGGTTTGTTAATGGAAGAAGAAATTAACGAAGAAGACGAACTGCTTCTGCCCTAGATCGATCGATCAATCAATCTTGAATGTCGATTGATCGAACCCAGGGGTCGATCGATCGACTTAAGGTGTTTTTCTAGAATTTTTCCTTGGTTAAGGGTTCTTTGATTTTCGAGAATGAATGGGAATCCCATGATTTATATTATACTTATATGGGAGTGAGAATAAGACCAGTAGGTATATTGTCGAAGTCCAGTAAGTTCATTAGGTGTAGGACTTGGATCATGGATCGACGAGAATAAACCGATTGAGTAGAGCATCGGGGATTTAGAATTGAGCTAAGAGGCGAGGTAAAGTTAATTCAAGTGATAGACCGGTAGGGTAAGTAATAACTACTGAAATTATATGTGAGGGGTAACTAGGGCCCTTAGAGTTGAGTGAATACTCAAATAAATGCGATAGTGAGAAATCGTAAATTGACGAATACGATTAATATAAGAGAATACTATATTACGTACAAATATGATTGATAGGTCGGGTGTGTACCTACTAAATTGTATGAACTATTAGGTTGAGATATGTATACCTAAATTAACTACCTTAGGGTCGATGAAGTATTCCGAACTAACATAGGGTTATTATATGTTAGGGTCGATGAAGTATTCCGAACTAACATTGGTTTATCATATGTTTGGGGTCGATGTAAAATGCCAAACCAAACCTTCGAACTGGTGTCGAGATGAAAGAGTCCGAGCCAGAATATGTGTATATAAATAATTGGGGTCGATGTATTATTCTGAACCAATTCTTACTTAGGGTCGATGAATCATTCCGAACCAAAAGTCCTTTACGTGTGTCAAAAGGACATAATAGTAATGACTGATATTTAGTATATATTGTGTGTGAAATATATACTTAATGATATTCTACTTCTGTGTATTAGTAGATTGATATATGACGTGTTTAACGATACATATCAAACTGGTAAGTTAAGTAGTGAAACTTAATTACGAAACTTAACGTTAGATAGAGAATATATAATTAGTAATTTAGGTAGTGAAACTTAATTACAAAAGTGGGAAGATATTAATTGTGAGAATTGTAGAAATTTAGTAGTGAAACTAAATGAGAAGTTTTGAAACATAACATAGGTGAAATGTTACTTGAGAATTAATTAACCTTCGCGAGATGTTAATGAAATGGATGTACTGTATGGGCGGTACAAGAACTTAGGTACATATAAGTTCAGATGATGACTTTAGTCCTAATAAATATAATTTTGCAAATATGTGCATCACTCTTACTTAAAAATCTAATTTTTTTTGTATTTATTCTTTTTGTGATTTATGAATAAGACTTTGACTTTTATTGATTTGATGATTGATTTAACTTGAATGATAATTAGAACTAAATTTTAAACAATTCAATTGAAAATGTTGATTGATTTAATTTTTGGGTTTAAATTCATTTTATAAATCATGATTGACAAATCGGTTGAAATCTATGATATCAATTTCACACTACTTGAGCACATGCATATCATTTATTTCATATGATTCCATTTATGTGATTATTACTTTTAGTTCTTAATTTGACCATGATCAAACCCTAAGATCTTTGGTGTTCCTATGGTCCATGTGTGAGATTTTGAGTTTTTCATACTGTGAAGGAGTTGAAAAAGGACCATTTTCAAAAGCATCGATAAGAGCTACCACTAAAGCGATTACACCCATTTTTGAAATTCACATATTTTTGGATAGGTTTTATCTATGTGCGTTGCAAACAAGTGACGATGCTGATTTAAAATAAATTTGCAAATTCCAATCAAAAACTTATTTAATTAGAGTCAATTTTTAAACCAAGTTAATTCAGCCCTTAGACAAACAACAACATCTGTTCATGTGTCAAACTAATAAATACAAATATGCTAACTCACAGATTTCAGGAAAAATCCCCTTAGGGCAAAACCTTTTATTTCACTATAATTAAATCGCAATTTACAATTACAATGAAATATTTAATAAGTTTACCTCACCAAACCTACATAGACACGCAATCTAGAGACAATAATGGATTCCACGTAGTGAACCCACATGAACCGCAGTCCAATCTTCAGCAAAGATCCACACGAAGCAAACCTCAATGACCTCTGTCTTCAGGTGCAGAGATGCACTCCATAAAGGTTGAACAATAGCAAAGTATGTTATTGGGTTCCAAAATAATTCACCTAAACATTGGAATTTTTGTGAACTGAAAAACAAAAAGGTTTAAGAACCTAAAAGTGAGAAGTCATATGTTTCCGCAGTAGCAGTTTCGTCATAGTTTAAAATTGCAGGTCTTCTTAAGAAAAACGGAGTTGTTTAACACGCTTAAAGAGAAAAATTAAGGCGGCATATCGCTCGAACGAAATTGAATCTCGCTCGAACGGTGATAGGTGTCGCTTGAACGAACTTAACGCGAGATGGCATGTCGTTTGAACGACATAGGCTGTCGCTCGAATGAGCCTTTTTAAAAATATTTTTCTTTTTCTTTTTCCAGTAAATGTAGCGCCTTAAAACTTCAAAAAATAATTTTGACGAAAAACTTAAAAACTCCGCACCAAGGGTTAGAAATTTTTTGATGAAAAATATCCCAATATTCTAAGTGAAATGGTAGGGAGTAAAAACACAACCTTTTCCAATATCATCTCGCAGAGGCTTGATTGTTGAAGAACTTGATATTCAGAATTGTCTTGTTGCATATGAGATCTTAAACATTCTTCGACGGTTGTAGCGGTATATGACATACTCATTGATAACAGACATTTATAAACTTATGTCCATACAAATATCCTCCTATGTGTATGCCAGTACAAACTAAAAACATCCGAATTATCAAAACATAAATGCCTATACAATTCTGATACACTCATGAACCCAAAGATGAAAAGGTACTAAACATGTAGGTCTCAAAACTTTTCTTCAAAGTCTTCAACATCAAATCTTCAAACTTTTCTCATTAGGGTGTGTAATATATGATCTTTCATTTGTTGTACCTACACATATGATACAAAGCAAATACGTCGTGACGCATCGAGTTTTGAAATGATATAAAAATACATCAATTATCATAATCAAATCTCCCCCATAATGTAAAAACTCCCCTATAATTCGTTCTCCCCCTTTTTATTTGACCAAAATAGACATGGAAATGAATAAACAAATGAAGCAAGTACAAATATGCATAGCAAAAATGAATCAAACTACGCTCATGCAAAGAGTGACTCAAAAGCTTTCACAAATTATTTTTGAGTTTTTAATTTTTTATACAAAAACAAAAATCACACTGTGAATTTACTCTAAGACAACTAATCATGGATACGGAATGAATGGGTGTGAACATATTCAATAGGCAATAAAAAATAACATATGTGCGCGATGTATACGTGTACTCCTATCGAATGAATCTCAAAAACCGTCCTTAGGTTGCGAAAGTATTGAATTTAAATGACATCGACTCAATCCATCAACATATCAAAGCCAAAAGTGATTCTCACACCAATAACGTCTAAAACTATGAATGGTTTTTCAAGATGCTGTCAGGACGTGCAAACCCGTTTTTGATTTCTTTCCATCCAGACTCCCTCATAAATAATAATAATTATATTTTTCTTTTGATGTGGCCCCTTTTTGGCATATTTATCTTTTTATTGCCTTTAAATTTTTTCGGACTCTTTTAAACGATGTCTTTCATGACGAGTTAATTTTGAACTCTCGTAGCCCTTCCCCGTGAATCACTCATTATAGTTTGTTGCAATTAAATTCCTCACGGTAAACGATTTTTACATGCACTACTTCCATTGTCAAGTTTGATTGCATATGGTTTGTTTTAAAGACATAATTGAGATGACAACACTCTGACCAATATGTGATAAACAAGTATAATAATCAAACAATAATCAAACAAATCCGTGCAAGTGTGCATTAAAGGAACTTATGAGTCAAACATGTAGGTAGTAACAACTAATCACATTTCAATGACTCCAAACATTGTAAAGCACAAAAAATGAAATGATGAAGCATATCAAAATACTATCAAATCGTCACGTGGATATGGAATGAAATTGTGACTCGGTCATCCTAAATGTCCATCCATAAAAGGTGTAAAAACAAAATACAAAGCTCTTTTTAACTTTTTCAAATTTTTTATCAAAATAAAATCTTTTTGTATTTTTCAAAAATCAAAAATCTAATACAAAAAATATATACTAGCAATAGGCAAAACAATATCATCATGTAAATCAACCTATGCTAGCAAACAAGTCTAAACCTCAATCGGTAGGTGCAGTGGAGTTTTTCAAAGGTGGTGACATCCTACGAAAAACCTCCATCAAGTCATGCGAAGTCTTGACCAAAAACAGTGCCTGCTCCCTAATATGTGTAAACTCGCTCGTGTAATCATTTGAAAATATATAGACTTTGGCTTAAAAATATGCCGTTAAAGGGTGAAATCCAAACCAACCCCCAAACGGTCCCATAAGAGGCACGAACACCTCACACAGTACCAATATAACTTGTAGGAATTGACCGTGTAGTCACGGGTCTACCGGTTTGAGATTATGACGATAATTTAAAAATATTTAGTTTAGGCTTAAAAACAAGCCGTTAAATGGTGAAAACCCAAACCAGCTCCCAAACGTACCTGTAAGAGGCACGAACAACTCGCACGGGACCAATGTAACTTGTAGGAAATGACCGTGTAGTCACGGATCTCCCGGTTTGAGAATATGACGATAATTTGAAAATATCTAGATTAGGCTTAAAAATAAGCCGTTAATGCGTGAAAACCCAAACTAGTCCCCAAACGGTCTTGTAAGAGGCACGGACACCTCGTGCGTGACCAATATAACTTATAGGAACTGGCTGTGTAGTCACGGATCTCCCGATTTGAGATTATGACGATAATATAAAAATATTTAGTTTAGGCATAAGAACCTGCCATTTGAGGGTGAGAACTCAAACCATCCCCCCAATGATCCTGTAAGAGGCACTAAGACCTCGCACAGGGTGAATGTACTCATAAGAACTGACCTCATAGTCACGGGACATATGATTTGAAAATATTATGATAATTTGAAAATATGTAGACTTCGGCTTGAAAACATGCCGTTAGTGGGTGAAAACCCAAACTAAACACTAAATTGCCCCGTAAGAGGCCGATGAACACCTCGCACGGGACCAATGTAACTCGTAGGAATTGACCGCGTAGTCGTCGGTCTCTCGATTTGAGAATATGACGATAATTTGAAAATATCTAGGTTTGGCTTAAAAACAAGACGTTGAAGGGTGAAAACTTAAACCAGTCCTCAAACGGCCTCGTAAGAGGCCGATGAACACCTCGCATGGGACTAATGTAACTCGTAGGAGCTGACCATATAGTCACAAAATTTTTGATTTGAGAATACAATAATAATTTTAATTCGTATATGCAAATTTTCAGCTTGAATAAGATTTTTTTAAAAAAAATCACTCGGTTACTAATTTCATCTCCTTTTTGTATCTTATTCTTTTTGTAGGATAATATTTTGTCGTTAGCTTTTATCCACGTGGAACACATGAAGTTAATGGTCTGCAACAAGGGGATTATTTACTTAATGTCGTTAATATTCATGAATATATTTTTCTTATGTTATGGCCGTGCGGGCTTTTGTAGTTTTATTGTTAGCTTTTATGGTTGTGCGAGCTTTTGTAATTTTATTGTTATATTTTATGGTCGTGCGGGCTTTACATTACGTAGGTATTATATTCGCAGGTTTTAGAATGTCCAGAAAATAAAGAAAACTCTGTCCAATTTTTTTGGTCTATGAACGATTAATACTTGTAATATTTTGAAGTTTGTATATACATTAGTTTATCAACAACTTTCAAGATTTGCAATTTGTGAATTTTCTTGTTTTTAAATAATTAATCTTTTTTCTTTGATCCAAAAAATTTGGCACAGTTCAAAATCGTGCCAAAAGTGTATCAATTTTTGGCACGGTTTGGAACGGTGCCAAAAGAGCACCAAAATATACACAATCTGGCACAATTATAAAGTGTGTCAAAAGTGTTCCTGTTTGGTCAAATGTGGCACACTTTTAAACCGTGTCAGAAAAAAATGGCCATTTTGGAACACCTGATTCTGGCACAGTTCAAAATCGTATCAAATTTGATCTGACACCATTTTAAACCGTGTCAGATTGCTGGTTTTGGTGTAGTGGATGCTTGCAGGAATTGCCTAGACGCATCTATCTTTGATTTCTAGATAGGATTTCAATTTAGTTGTTTATTCGGGTATGCCGCTTATTATGAAAAAGTGTTATTTTATTTAGACTTTATTTCATTTAAGAGGGATTATTATATTAAGATTTTTTTACCGAGTGTGATTCAGTTCTTTTGATTATTACATTTATTCAGCATTCAATTTATTATCTTGGTGAATGAATATTTTATTTAATGGAATGATTTGTTGTGTGAATGGAAGTTTTATGTTGGCAAGTTAATAAGTTTAAAAAAAAATTGACATCGTGATTAGTAGGTTATTAGTAATTAATTTTAATTTTCGACATTGATGCTAAGAATGAGTCACTCTGAGTTTTCTATTTTATTTTAGTAGAGAGTTGGCCACTCGTTATTTAAACAGGCAGGGTGTCACATTAGATTAGTCTCATTATCCTCCTTAAAATAGTAATAAAATATGTTAATTATGCTCTTGCAATGTTCTGATGATCAATAATTAAGATGAGGAAGAGCGGAGCTCAAGTATCTCGGGATAATATTTGCTACCTTAAAGAGGAAGGACGTTTGGGTATAAAAAAATTATTTGATTCGAATGAAGCTTCGATGCTTAAACATCTATCGGATTTAGCTAGAAAGAAATGCTCTCTTTGAGTGAAGTAGATTCACACTTATGTCATAGAATAAGATAGCCTCAGGAATGTGAAGATTAAAGCAGAAAGCTCATGGCCTTGGAGCAAATTGTGTAACCTTAGAGACCTAGCCAAGAAATTTATAAAATATCATGTGGGAAATGGTCATAATGCCTTTTTTGGATTGATAAGTGGCATACCTTGGGCCCTATGATGGATATATATGGTTCTAGGATTGTTTATGATGGTGCGAGTAATATCAATGCTAGGCTACAGACTTTATAAAAGATGGAAGATGGGGGTTACCTAATCAGAATTCAAATTCCCTCAAGAAAATTGGGAACAGTATAATTCAACCCTATGGAGCTGTTGAGGATTGGGCTACTTGAAATATATTATAAAAATGGTGAATATATTTACAGGACACATATAATCAAATTACACATCACAAATCAAAAGTTGACAGGCATAAACTTGTGTGATGTAAAAATTATATCCCTAGGCATAAAGTTATGTGGTGTACAAATTATATCTCTAGATGGGCTTTTATTAAGCAGTTAGCGTGTTTTGACAAGTTTTGGACTAGACAAAAACTTTGCATTTGGGGAAGAATAGATAGTGAAGAGTGTGTGATGTATAGTACTGATATTGAAAATACATATAATTTATTCGTTAATTGTCAATTTTAAAAAAATTGTTGAAGAACTCTCGAACACTGGGGATATATAGAGAAATGAAGTCTTTAAAAGAAGAAAATGCAGACATTTTAATCTAGACTGAAATTTCAAGTTAAAAGCCCAAAACATTGCCTTAGCTTCTATCTACTATATCTAGGGAGAGATAAAAGAATCGAATTTTTAAGCATATTCACAATACTAGAGTTGGTAATTTTTGATACGATAACTCATTTATGGTAATAACCCGAAATGAGCCGAACATGACACGATTAAATTGTATAGATTTAAAATTACCCAAAACTTATATTCAAGTCAAAATCAACGCGATCCGAAATGACACGAATAACCCGAATTGCCACCCCTACACAATACTGTCAATGGTGTTATTGTGTAGATTGAGAAGTGTATTCAACTTAACATATGGAAATGGAAGAAAATCAAAAGAAGTAGAGAAAATTGGGAAATTTGTAATGGGTGGGATCTCAGAAGGCTTTTTAAGTATCTAATAGCAAGGCAAGACATGCATATGGGGAGCGGGAGCCACATCATACAATGTTTTGGATTGTTTTGTTTTGATGGTTTTGGGCATTGTTCTTCACCACTAGTTTGGAGAGGTGTTGGTTTTGTGGGTGAATTTTTTATTTGGGTCTGTTGGGGCCTATTATGGATTCTCTTGTAACCAATTTTCTAATTAATATATTTGTTTTTCACTAAAAAATCAATACCCTACAAAAACCTTTGATTTGGATTCTCTTACTTTATAAGGATCTCTATTCTCCCCAACTTAATTTGATAAGAAAAAATTAACTTCAATTGTTATACAAAATAAATTTTAACTTCCTTTACAACCTAAACAAGATTACATAATTATAATGTATTAGTGGATGCCCAATTTTGTTGTAATTAGTCAAATCAAAGTACATTCTGCCTCTAAATTTTATTAACAAATCATATTTTATTTCATAAATTATTAGGGATCGATATAAGCGCAATAAAAAATTCAGCCATAGATCTTTGATTAATCAAACAGTAAAAAGAGGTAAAATTAAAACTAGGCTTGAAGAACAAACCAATGGTTTACAACACAGTACCTTTGGCGATCCGATTGCAATCTGATAAGGAGAAAAGTATTTGTTGATGATGAAGTATTGCCTTCTTTTGGATCTCCAAAAGATTGCTAAACTTTTCGTAAAGCTTGGATCTTCTAGTGTATGATCCTCTTTAAAGTTAGATAAGTGTGTTGACACCTTTTAAAATGAAAACCCTTACTTATGAACGAGATATAGTGGTCTCTCTTTTGGTATCTTTACAAAAATGTGAAAAGTATTTTTTCTCACGCCTCTCAAACCCCAATGATGAATAATAATGATTTAAACCCCTTACCACACTTTTATATACAAGTACAAATGGTGGACTTGGGCCAAACTGGATTACTTGAGAGTACGGGCCTAACTACTTAGGTATATGGACTACACCAAGGACCAAGATAAATAATTAAATTAGCTTACTCAAAAAATTAAAACTACATTTCCTGTAATTTATTTCATTTCTTTATTTAATCAGAATTAATTAGAATGAATAATTATGACTGTAATGTAATTTAATTATCTCGCAAGTCACTCAAATAGAATGAGGTCTTATTTGCAAAGTTGATTAGTTTACATAATATGATTCCTCGCATTAAGCTTCTGATGCCCGCTTGGTCAAATCAATTTTTCGCTAATTTATTTTAACCAACATATAATCAATTCCTTGATTATCATAATGAACTTATTTTGCTACTCCATCGGATTATAAATAATCCATTGATCATATTTAAACAAGGCTTATAAGTCTATCAAGGGGGTATCGCAATTTAAGGTATCTCCGGAAGCAGATTTCTCCAAATTAAGATCGCAGACCTATCTACATAACTGTCACCGAATGAGAGGGAATCATTTGATTTAATCTAAGATTGAATCGTACCCATAATCCTTATAATTCTCAAAATTAAGAATTTACGTACCTTTTGCAAATGGTGTGAGATTGCTTGAGTCTAGTCAAGACAATTCTTAGATTCAAATCTCACGGGTGGTCTTGTTTAATACATTCCTGGGATGTAACGATCATAATCTTCTGTTGATATTGCACAAGTTGTCGAATCATCATACAAATTCTCGTAGTTTGAGATAAACTAATTGGATTGTATTGCAACCGTTCTAATAGGATGTCAACTCCCTATCTAGGTTGTGAACTTTTCAAAAGTGCTAGAATTAGAATTTCAATCTCTTTGTGATCAACCCGACGCTGACTCACTAGAATTCCTACTAAACTCTATTGACTGACATTCATATGAAACAATATATTTAACAAGGGTCATGATAACATGTCCCCTAAGGGCACACATTAAGAACCTAAAAATAGTAGGGAAATAGTTTCGACATACATTTAATAGGGAACAAATACTCATGTGGAGCTTTAATACTTACTATTTTAAGGCTCAAAACATATGCCCTCATGACAGATTTTTTCATTTTCTATTTAACAAATACCAAGCATTCTCACAAACTTGATTCTCATTTCAAAATGAATAAAACAATCATTTATCAATTAATAATAAAATATTTTACACATGATTTTAAGAATAAACCCCAACATAAATAACAATGACCGTATATTAAAAATACATAAACTTGATCTTTTTTCCACATCCAGCTCACTTATTGAGAGAATCATTTTGTTATTTCATATTAAGTTTGGTCAAAACAAAATAAAACATTTTACGAAAAATTGTTGGTGATATGTCGTTATGTAGTCAAGCATCAATGAAATATGCAACGTAGAAATTATGTAATTTTCCAAACTTGAAGCAATATAATTATTTACCAAGCCTCGCGCCCAGTGGTATAAGGCTACCACTGAACAGCTTTGGGGGTGGATTGTGTTTGATTTTCAGTTTGATCCCTGACAGTGTCAAAATAATATTTGGTCAGCGGAAGCCACGAATTGCGAATGAAAATTAATCGAGGTGCGCCTAAGCTGAACCGGACACCTCAGGGTATGCTACTAAAAAATAAAAAAAAGAAATATAATTATTTTCATTTTCTTTTAGTGTTTCTGTCATACAAGTGTTTGCTCGCTGGGATATATGACCTTTATGACTCACGAACCAAACTAAGTTTCTACTAGTAGAATAACTTTCACTTAAATAAAGAAAAATGTTGCATTTAAGGGCGGAACCACGATTCGTACGAGGGGTGGGCTGATATTTTTGAATTAGTGTACTTTCCGATTAGCATCCCCCCGGGGTGTCGGTAGCGTGTTTTATAACTTCTACTCTTTGGACTGAATCTATGGTCATACTATGTATTTTTAAATACCACATTATTAATTTCGTTATTATTTTATAACTCTTACACATAAATAGATATTTATAGTTTGTACTGTTAATTTTAAACGGATACCAAGTCGCTTGAGAGATATTTTTTCTCTTTTAGTTTTGTCATTAACCTCTAGAATAATGAGCATCTCAGTGCTGTTATGGATACCAAGTTGCTTGAGAAACAATCTCTCTTATAAAAAAGGAACATCACTTTAATCATTGACTAACTCCATGTGACATGCAATTGGCTGGGCTAGCTAATAGGATGGGATACATAGCTAATAAACCATGAATTGAAGTTCAAAATTTGCCCTGGGCTGCAGCCCTGGTCTGCCCAAGACTAAATCCGCCATTGCATTATTGTATCATCAGTTTTAAATGCCCATGTTGTCAGCACAACATTTTTATATGTTAATATTTTCTTATGTTGATGCTTTTGGCAGCTATAACCATATCATTATACCTAAACTCTCAACCTAGAACATGGATTAGACAAATCGATTTTTTAATTAATCATGGCTAACTCAGCATGCCAACCTTGTACTAACCCTGGTACCTTCGTTTCAAATGATTTTCTTAAGGATATATTTAACTTTCAAAATTATGGCATTTCTCCAACCGCATTTAAACCCCTTGGAGTTCAACCCTTTTGCATTATAGCAAAAACATTTCTTTTCGTTATTATTTCTTACAAAATTGCACCAACACTTAATGTCGTCCTTATATACTAAATCAAAACTTGTATTTACCATTAACATCTTTATTGACTGGTGCGTTAACGAGGGACGCTATTTTAGGTGATTCTAGAAGTTTTTTCATATGGGAAATTTATTTTAAATGTGAAAGTACTTATACATTAAATTTGAACAATACGTAGGTGATGAAACAATTTCCCTTATTTGAAAAGTCAACACTTGTAATCATATAAATTTTTAAATAAGTAGTACCCTTCTTGATAAAATTTTCTCACAGACACATTTGCTTTCTTTTCAAACCTCATTTATGCAGAGTCAGAATCTATAAATTGTATCTTTTTCCAAATAATAAATAATTAGGTGCAATTGAGAAAAAGTACACTCCCTGATCTAGTATTCTACGTGTTACTTAAATACAAGTAATAAATACCCTTCTTGATAATTCACTCTTTCTCACACACATTTGCTTTCTTTTCACATGTGGAGTCTTAATCTAGTTATTTTACCTTTTCCAAAATAGTTGGCATAAAAAATGCTTGGGTGCAATTGAGAAAATTTATATCCCTCGATAAAATCTAGTTATTCCATTTGTTATTCATCTATATGTTTATTGAGTAAAATTGAAAAAAGTGTAACTAAGGTATTTAAATTTTATTCGGTGATAAAACAATATGAGTCCGCACAAAATTTTCAGATAAAGGGTCGACTTTTACTGATTACGGGTGATAATAAGTTGACAATCTAGACACAATAGCACAAAAGTGAAATAAACATGGTCATACATGATACATAAAAACAATAAAATCCGATATGACATAATAACATGAATTATTTATAACTCTTAACGAAACGGTTAAAACTGGAGTACTTTTTTTAAACCAAACCTAACACAACACAAAACAAAAGTGATACAACCTGACCCGCTCCCTAGTCTACCATTTCCTTCTCTTTTTCTATCTCTTAGAGCATCCACATTGGGACTGCTAGACTTCAAGAGAAATGGTAAGTTTACAAATTTGTAGCGCTGCAATGGTGGGTGAAATGGGACGAATTCCGTAGACGAATTTGTAAGGGTTCTCCAAATTTGCGGAACGGCTGCAAAATTTGTAAAGACTTCCTACGAACTTCATTTGTTCGTTGGAAACATCAACTACAAATTTTGCTTTATCACCATTGTGAACGCTTACTTCATAAAACAACTAAATCCACTTTTCGTTCTGTAAAACTGTCTTTCATGAGCTTATCCCACTGTGGATGCTCTTATAACTGTTATTTATAATGGGCTAAAACTTATTTCATATTTACTCTCTTCTCTCATCTCTCTCTCTCTCTCTCTCTCTATATATATATATATATAAATATATATATATATATATATATATATATATATATATATATATATATATATATATATATATATATATATATATATATATATATAGTGTCATGCTCTTGTGCTGACCAGTCCGTATTTTAAGAGTGCGGATCGAACATGTGTCACCAGGCGGTGAGCGCAGAAAAGAGAGAGAGTGTGCATATAATTTAGGCGATAATTTCTAGGCGCACCGTTAGGTGACACATGTCCGGTCCGCACTCTTAAAATGCATACAGGTATGCACAAGATCATTACTGTATATATAAATATATATACAGTAATGATCTTGTGCATACCTGTATGCATTTTAAGAGTGCGGACCGGACATGTGTCACGTGATGGTGAGTCCAGAAGAGAGAGAGTGTCTATAATTTAGCCTATAATTTCTACGCTCACCGCTAGGTGACACATGTCCGGTCCGTAATCTTAAAATGCATACTGGTATGCACACACACACACATATATATATATATATATATGTGTGTGTGTGTGTGTGTGCATACCAGTATGCATTTTAAGAGTACGGACCGGACACGTGTCACCCGACGGTGAACCCATAAAAAAGAGAGAGTGTGCCTATAATTTGACCGATAATTTCTATGCTCACCGTCAAGTGACACGTGTCTGGTCAACACGATTAAAATGCAGACTGGTCCGCACAAGAGCAGGACTATATATATATATATATATATATATACACACACACACACATTTTTATAAAATAATAAAAATGACTTTTTAACTAAACTCGGTATATATGCTCTACATAGTAAGGAGATCATGTAAAAAAAGAATCATAAAAAAATTTAACCCGAAAATGGACGAGATGATGGCCAAAATTTGAACAGGAGAAAATGTTCATATATACTTACTTGTCATTTCACCCATTTTCAAGTTGAGCTTTTTTATGATTATTTTTGTAAATGATCTCCTCATTATGGAGATCGTGTATACAAAATTTAGTCGAAAAATACTTTTTTTTTACTATTTAAAAAAGAGTGGTGCTATGGGTACCAAATAATTCTCCAAAATCTCCCCCAAATAGCATTAATGGGTTGTGTCCTGGTGGGACCCATACCACAAGGTATAATACTTAAAGCTATTTGGGGGTCGATTTGGGAAAGTTGTTTGGAACACATAGCATTTCCCTTTAAAAAAATAGGTAAGTTCATAGTAATATTGCTAGGAAGTATGTTGGAGGCCTAACTGTGTGTATATATATATAGGCAGCCAGACACCAATGAGGTCCTAACTTGCGGATAGATTTTTTATTATTTCTTAAAAATTACAAATAATATTTTTTCGACTTGATTTTTTTGTTGTGGTATTTAATCATTTTAAGGAACCCTTCTAAAACAATCCAGCTAAAAATGAATTGTTTTACTATTTTTCAAAAATTGATTTTGACGTTAGAAACTGACAAATATTTGATCGGTTTTAGAAAAATAGCAACAAAATTAATTTTGAGTTCAATTTTTTTAGTGGAGCCCTGTGAAATGTTTAAATACGACGTGAAAAAAATGAAGTCAACTTATTTTTTTTTTTTTTTGCTTTTTTCAAAAATCGGTTCATAAATTAGGACATTAAGTTAGAACCTCATTGAAGCTTGTCTATATATATATGAGTGAAATTAAAAGTGGGTATATATGAGCATTTTTCGGCCGTTTTAAATTTTTTCCGTCATCTCATCTACTTTCGGGTTGAATTTTTTGATTATTTTTTTTGTAAATGATCTCCTTATTACGTAAATCATATATATTGAGTTTGGTTTAAAAATACATTTTTTTTACTATTTAAAAAAAGAACATCACAACACGTACACTTTCTTACTCATTCCTCATACCCGCCTAATAAGACAAGGGAATAAAGGGTTGTATTTGCTGTCCCGACAGGACCCACAACACTAAGGTATAAGCATTTAGAGCATTGAGTATGTGATATGTGTACCAAAGTGGGTATACATATCTTTATCCTTTAAAAAATGGGTATGTTTATAGGTATGTTGGAAACCCTAACTGTATATATATATATATATATATATATAGGGAGATGATCACAAGTGAACCTAAAAATCGAACTTTTTAATGAACCTTAACAAAAAAATACATAACAACCCATTAATTTTAATTCCTAAGTTTTAATTGCTCCGCGCCAGCGCCAAAGAACACGCGTGTCGATCAAATATCTTTTTTACACATCCCCACCCCCAGCCCCACCATGTCAGCCCTTACCCCTGAGTAAACATTCCAGCAAATTATTCTTTTTTAACCAACGTTCTGCCATGGTGGAGGTAGGGGGTTGGGGGTCACACGCGTGTCCGTTGCAGTTGACGCGGACCAATTACACCATAGGAATTATAATTAATGAGTTGTTAGGTGTTTTTTTGTTAAGATTCATTAAAAAATTTGATTTTTAGGTTCACTTGTGATTCTCTCTCTCTCTCTCTCTCTCTCTCTTTATATATATATATATATATAGTACTACTCTTGTGCTGACTATCTCGCATTTAACAGTACGGAATGGACATGTGTCACCTGGCGATGCCCCCAGAAAAGAGAAAGAGCGCGCACCGCTAGGGGACACATGTCCGGTCCGCACTGTTCAAATGCGGTACAGTCGGCACAAGGGCATTATATATATATATATTAATATATATATATTAATGCTCTTGTGCGGATTAGTCCGCATTTTAACAGTGTGAACCTAACATGTGTCACCTAACGGTACCCCTAGAAATTATCGCATAAATTATAGGCATATTCTCTCTCTTTTCTGGGCTCACCGCCAGGTGACACATGTCCGGCCCGCATTCTTAAAATGCGGACTACTCCGCACAAGAGCATAACTATATATATATATATATATATATATATATATATATATATATATATATATATATATATACTGCTCTTGTGCGGACCAATTCGCCTTTTAATGGTGCTGACTGGACATGTGTCACCTGACGGTGAGCCTAGAGAAAGGAGAGAGAGCGCGTATAATTTAGCCGATAATTTCTAGACTCACGGATAGGCGACACATGTCCGGTCCGCACTGTTAAAATGCGGAACAGTTCACACAAGAGCATATATATATATATATATATATATATATATATATATATCAAACTTCTAAAAAACGCGGGTGTGATCGACACGTGGAGGCGAAACCTTAAGCCTTAGAAGCGTAGGCGGGTCTTAGGCGTGAAAAGGTGTTTAGGCCTTCTTAATATATTTTAATATTATTTAACCATAACATGGCTATTAAAATACTAAAATTATACGTATCATAAAAATATGTCTGAATATATTCAAACTAAAATACTATTTGATTATTTTGGATGTGATAATGGTTCGGTTTATAAAAAAATTCTTTAAAGGCGATATCGTTTCACTAAAGCGTTGTTATTTTTAGAAAAAAAAGTGCGCGTTAAGGCTTTTACCAAGAATAAGGCGTAAAAAGCGTACGGCGGGGAGTTTCTCCCAAGCCTCAAGCGTAGGCGGGTTTTTTTAGAAAAGTGATATATATATATATATATATATATATATATATATATATATATATATATAGGGAAATGATCAAGTGAGGTCCCAGTTTGAGGACCATGAATGAGGGCCATTTTTTTAAAATAGTAAAAAAAAATATTTTTAGGCTGATTTTTTTTTATGGTTTTTAAACATTTCAGTAGGACCATAAAAAAATAATCAGCTCAAAATGAATTTTTTAGCTATTTTAAAAAAATCGGTCAAACTGTGTCAGTTTTTAAGCTGTTAAAAACTGACAAAGTTTGATCGATTTTTTTAAAATAGTAAAAGAATGTGTTTTGAGTTGATTATTTTTTATGGTCCTACTAATATATTAAAAACCATAGAAAAAAATCAACTCCAAAATATTTTTTTTACTATTTTAAAAAAATGGACCTCATTCAGGGATCTCAAACAAGATGCCCTCACAATCTCTCTCTCTCTCTCTCTCTCTCTCTCTCTCTCTCTCTATATATATATATATATATATATATATATATATATCGGACTTGTGTTTCCTGACAATGAACATAGAAATTATCCGCTAAATTATACGCACACTCGCTTTCTTTTCTGGGTTCACCGCCAGGTGACACATGTCCGATCCGTGCTTTCAAAATGCGGATATATATATAGTACTGCTATATATATCCGCATTTTAAAAGTGCGGACCGAACATGTGTCACCTGACAGTGAACCCAGAAAAAAAAGAGAGTGTGTCTATAATTTAATCGATAATTTTTACGCTCAACATCAGGAGATACATGTCCAATCCGCACTATTAAAATATAGAGTGATCCGTATAAAAACAGTATTGTGTATATATATATATATATAGCCACGCTCATGTGCACACTAAGTTTGCACATCATTTTTTTAAAATTGTAAAAAAAATATTTTTGAGTTGAATTTTTTTGTGTGATATTTTAACATTTCAACGGACCCATGTAAAAAAAATTAGCTCAAATTTTTTTTTTTTGCTATTTTTAAAAAATCGGTCAAACTTTTGGTCCTTTTAAGCACTCTAAAAGCTGCGAAAGTTTGATTGATTTTTTAAAAATAGCAAAAAATATTTTTTTGAGCTAATTTTTTTACATGGGTCCTTTGAAATGTTTAATTATCAGTTAAAAAAAATCAACTCAAAAATATATTTTTTAATGCTTTAAAAAAATTGGTGTGCGCGAGTACTTTGCAAAGTTAGTATGCACAGAACCTGCCTCTCTCTCTCTCTCTCTCTATATATATATATATATATATATATATATATATATATATATATATATATTCATTATTCCCTCCATTCATGCCCCCTCTCATATCTTCATTATTCACGCCTCCTCTCTTTCAATGGCTTTTGATGCAGCCCATGAGATAATGGCTTCTTATAGTCTTAACAATAAGTGTCGGTCAGATAGATTAAGCAAGATATCTGGAAACTCTTTTTCCTTTTTTTTTTCCTTTCTATTGTTGTAACTTCACACGATATTTGCAAAATGCTGAAAACTTATACGAATTTGTTTATATCAAAGCATAATATATAATACAAAGTGTACCTTCAATGTGCCTTCGCATGGCGCCAAGGCAAGGAGTATCGTTTGAATTTTAATAAAAACTTGAGATTTTTAAGAATTAATTTTACTTATTATTATGAATATTGTTAAGGTAAACAGTTTCACCAACACAGTCTAATAATGTGTCACAAATGCATTTGTCAGGTTAATTTTGTTAATAATAAAGTTCCCACATAGTAATTAATTATCTCAAAACACTTAATTGTGTCACATGAAATTACTCTATTTTTTTTTTTTGGTCTAGACCTAGGTTCCCCACGCCTTTGGCGTGGGACTAATCCTGTTCGAGCCGGATAAGATCACAAGAGCGGCAAAGCTCTCCCTTCTAAATTTTAACACAGCTGCATTTCCAAGGTTCGAACTCGAGACCTTCGATATTTTTTTTTATTTTTCAAATCAGGCAAATGTGTGACTGACTAACCTCTAAATGAAGGCAAAGTTTGATCATTATGACAATTAATAATTCATTTATCCATAATGTCTTAAACAATTCTGATTGTCAGAAATCATGGTGAGAGCTCTAAATCATTGCAATCATTTCTCAAATAGCATGGGCAGTTTCAATTCATTAAAAACGACTTAACTCACAGGATAAGAGCTTCAATAAATGATTATTTTATTAAAGCAGGCCCACATCCTTGTAATGAAAATTATAATTTTTGGTCCTAAACATTTGTCAACTTAGTAAAAGGTACGTGCTTTAAAAAATATTTGTGTTGTTATAGTTTTTGTAAAAACTTTAGATGCGATTTCCGTTAAAAATTTAGCGTGTAACTAAAAAGTAACACTGCCATTGCAAAAACATTAAATATTAGTGACAAGAAACAGATCAAGACACTTTATATGCACAATCATGCTGAGTTTCCAGGCCAATATCATTAGAAAACAGATCAAGACACTTTCTATGGACTTGCTCTAAGATATTTAATTGATCTCAAACACCACTTGCTTCTATTAAAGCAGAATTCCTAAAATGGCAATTTGCCCCATCAAACTAAACAACTTTAAAGCAAACCAATGCTAGTAGATGTTTTTGGATGTACTGCTACAAGACAATATATATAAGAGTATCACTACATGGACCTTTTTTTCATACCTATTTTGGTACCCGCTTAATAAGACAATGGGGTTATACCTTGCGTCCTGGCGGGACCCACAAAAATAAGGTATAACATTTTTATGCACCGAGTATGAAAAAAGGGTACCAAAATGAGTATGTGTAGCTTTATTCTATATATACTTAGCACCACTACTAGACCATATGACAATAAGTAATTTTTTTAAGGCAGTGGTGAAAACTAAAAGCCTGAGCGATGTTTGGTTCATAGTTTTGGTGAACATAAAAGAGAAAACGGGAAAAAATATTTATCGTTATATTTCTAGTTCTCTTTAATAACTATTGAAACTAGATTAAAAATAAGCACAATTTACTTCAATCAACCCTAATTTTTTTAAAAAAAATGTTTAATAAGATTCATCTTCTATCAATTGTGCAGTCTTTTTTTTTCTCATGAAAACGTTATAGTTGTACATATGTTGGTACAGCTTCACAGCTGTCAATGCAAAGCTTTGAAAACAAAAACTTTTATTTTGTCTTTGAACAGATACAGGAGCAGGTGTCCACGCCCCTTTGTTAATAGTCCCACATCCGTAAGGGACTAAAATTAGGTGTGGTATATTTACATTTTTTGTGAAATAAATGGGCAAGTCCTTTGGGCATTAGATGTTTTGTGTGTATGGGTGGGGGACTTATTGGGCCAAGTCACGCGCGCGCGCCGCCTCCCGCCCGGCCCGGGTCCGGGTCTTGGGCTCATTACGAAATAATTTTTTGGACAAATACAAAATTGTTTTTTGGGCTTTAAAAATTATTTTTTAAGTTTTTTAATTCCTAAAAAAAAACGTGGACCGGATTGATTCTTGGACAAACACATAACTGCTTCTAAATTTTTTTTTCCCTTGCACTGGAATATTAAATCCGCCCCAGATTTATTAGACTCGAGCAATTATTACGAATGGATGTACATGGACCAGATTGATTCTTGTGCTTTATCAATCCGTATTTTATTTATTCGAGCCTGTTTTATCCCGGGGTGACGAGGTAATTCTTACTGTCAGCACACATTGGGCAGAGCCGCGAAACACCTTAAAGAGAGCGACATTGTCCGCGACTCAACCGTGTTATAGACTGTACCTTCTTTCGGGATTTCTTATACTCTCTATCCCAGATTTATTTGCTCCAAAAATTGGGTAATTTCGTTCCTTTAATTCTGCAATTTTATTACTGCTGCTACAATAATTTTAAGGTGGTTCCCTATTCTGTCATGGACGGAATTAACTCTTCTAATCTAAACAAGCCTTTTAAATACGAAGGCCAATATTTTAAACGTTGGAGCAAAAAACTGTTATTTTATTTAACTACGAAAAATATCGCATCATGTGTTCAATTTGACAAACCCATAGTAAATAATCCACCTACTGTTGAGGAAAACAAAACAATTAGAATTTGGGAGGAAAATGATTTTCTGTGCAATAACTATATTTTGAATGCTCCAAGTGACGAACTTTATGACTATTATGCCAATTATAAAACTGCAAAAGATGTTTGGGATGCACTGTTTAAAAAATATGACACGGAGGAGGCGGGTGCTAAAAAATATGCCGTCAACCGTTATTTGAAATTTCAAATGACGGATGAAAAATCTGTTGTTGCTCAAACACATGATTTACAAATGATTGCCCATGAAATTATATCCGAGGGCATGGCTTTAGATGAGCAATTTCATGGGGCTGTAATTATTGATAAATTGCCTCCACTGTTTAAAAAGTTTAAAAATATTTTGAGGCATAAGTCTAAAGAATTTTCACTAGAGTCACTCGTTACTAAATTGAGAATTGAGGAGGAATCCCGAAAATAGGACTATAAAGATGAAATTCTTGTTGTGTCTAACAATAAAAATCATAAAAAGAACCACACTCCAGTTGTTTTAAAGGCAAACGAAAAAAATATGAAAAATCAGAAAAAGAGCCACAACCAGAATTTTAAAAATCAGACTCAGACTCAGAATAAGAATAAGAACCCTAGAAATGGACAGTCTAGCAACTCGGGACAGTTTCTCTGTTTCAATTGTGGCAAACCTGGCCATATGGTTCGCAAATGTCGCAATGTGCCACAAGCACAAGCAAATTTAACCGAAGAGAACCTATGTGCTATGATTTTAGAAATCAACATGGTTAGCGGTGCCAAAGGGTGGTGGTTGGATACTGGCGCTTACCGCCATATCTGTTATGAATGTACTATGTTTAAGACTTATTCTGAGACTGGAGATAAGAAAGCGTTGTTGGGTGATTCTCACTCCGCTGAGGTTGCTAGTACTGGAAATATGAAATTAAAGTTCACTTCAGGAAAGACTGTTATCCTCAAAGATGTTCTTCACACTCCCAAGATAAGGACATTTTTTGTTTCGGGTTATCTTTTCAACAAAGTTGGCTTTACTCAAACTATTGATGCTGATTTATTTACTTTGACCATGAATGGAATTTTTGCAGGCAAAGGTTATGCCACTGATGGGATGTTTAAATTGAATGTTGATGCAATGAATAAAATTTCTCCTTCTGCTTATATTGCTTGTTTATTTAATGTTTGGCATTCTAGGCTTTGTCATGTTAATAAACAACTTGTTAAAAGTATGAGCACTTTAGGATTAATTCAAGAATTATCATTAAATGATTTTGAAAAATGTGAATGGTGTAGTCAAGCAAAAATCACTAAGACACCATATAAATATGTTTTTAGTGCATCTGAACCACTTGATTTAATTCATTTGGATATTTGTGAATTGGATGGTGTCACAACTAGAAATGGCAAACGTTATTTTGTAAATTTTATTGATGACTGTTCTGATTATTCATTTGTGTATTTAATGAAAAATAAAAGTGAAGCATTTGACATGTTTAAAATTTTCCTAAATGAAATTGAAAATCAATTTAATCGGAAAATTAAAAGGTTGCGTAGTGATAGAGGCACCGAATATGATTCTGCACCATTTATTGAAATTTATAAATCCCGCGGTATAATTCACGAAAAAATTGCCCTTATTCGCCCGAAATGAACGGTAAAGCTGAAAGAAAAAATAGGACATTAGCTGAATTAGTTGTTGTTATTTTATTAAATTCAGGGGATGCTTCACATTGGTGGGGTGAAATTATTTTGACTGTGTGTCACGTACTTAATAGAATTCCTAAGACTAAAATGAAAATATCTCCTTATGAAATTTGGAAAAATATTAAGCCTAACGTGTCATACTTTAGAACGTGGAGGTGTTTAGCCTATGTACGTATACCCGAACCTAAAAGGTCTAAATTGACGAGTAGAGCATATGAGTGCGTTTTTGTAGGCTATGCTATTAATAGCAAAGCATACCGATTTTTATGAAGATAAATTGCCTTTTAAATTGAGAAATAGTGGGGGCGTGTCATCCACTAATATTTCTTTAAATAAAAATAAAGAAAATAATGAATCCATGTTAGAAATTCGAAAAAGTAAAAGGGCTCGTGTGGAAAAGAATTTTGGTCCCGACTTTTATGCTTACACTTTAGAGGAAGATCCTAACACTATTCAAGAAGTCTTATCTTCTTTAGATGCCGATTTATGGCAAGAGGCTATTAATGATGAAATGGATTCTTTGGAAACAAATAAAACTTGGCACTTAGTGGAACTTCCTCCTGGGAGTAAAACAATTGGGTGTAAATGGATTCTTAAAAAGAAATTAAAACCTGATGGCACTATTGAAAAATATAAGGCACGTCTTGTTGCCAAAGGTTTTAGACAAAGAGAAAACGTAGACTTTTTTGATACATTTTCACCCGTGACTAGAATAACGTCTATACGTTTACTATTTGCTATAGCTGCCTTAAATGATTTAATTGTACACCAAATAGATGTTAAAACTGTATTTTTATATGGAGAATTAGAAGAAGAGATTTGTATGGATCAACCTGAAGGTTTTATTGTACACTATCAAGAAAATAAAATATGTAAATTAGATAAATCTCTTTATGGACTCAAACAGGCACCTAACAATGGCATGATAAATTTGATAGCCTAGTCATCTCCAATGGGTTCAAAATAAATGAAAGTGACAAATGCATTTATTGTAAATATGTTGAGAACATTTGCACTATCATATGTATTTATGTTGATGACTTGCTAATATTTGGTTCTAATATTCATGTCGTAGAAAATGTTAAATCATTATTATGTGCCAATTTTGATATAAAGGATTTGGGTGAAGCTAGTGTAATATTATGAATTAATATTACTAGGTCAGAAAAGGGACTTTCTTTGGATAAATCTCATTACATTGAGAAAGTTATAAAGAAATACAATTACTTTGACTGTAAACTTGCTAGTACTCCATTTGATCCTAGTGTAAAGTTATTTAAGAACACTGGCGACAGTGTAAACCCAAATGCTTATGCAAGCATTATTGGTAGCTTACGTTATGCTACATATTGCACTAGACCTGACATAGCTTATGCTGTGGGAGTACTATGTAGATTTACCAGTAGACCTAGTATGGAGCATTGGCATGCTATTGAGAGGGTCATGCGGTACCTTAAAAGAATGATGAATCTCGGATTACACTATAATAAGCATCCCGCTGTCCTTGAAGGATTTAGTGATGCTGATTGGAACACCCTATCTGATGATTCTAAGGATACTAGTGGATATATATTCAGCAACACTGGTAGTGCAGTTTCTTGGAAATCTAAGAAAAATTATTTTAGCTCAATCCACTATGGAGTCTGAGATGATAGAACTAGCTACTGCTAGTGAAGAGGCAGGTTGGTTAAGAAACATCCTGTCAGATATCCCGTTATGGGAAAGACCAATACGAGTCGTTTTGATTCATTGTGATAGTACCACGGCTATTGCAAAAGTAGAGAACCGTTATTATAATGCTAAGAAACGACAAATACGTCGTAAACATAACACTATTAGAGAATTTATTTCTACAGGTGCTGTGAGGGTGGATCATATACGGTCTGAACAAAACTTAGCTGATCCTTTCACGAAAGGACTAGCTAGGGAGAAGGTGTGGAACACCTCGAAAGGGATGGGACTAAAGCCCTTAGTTATATGAGCCATTTGTGATGGTAACCCAACATATAGACTGGATATACAAACAAATATGTTCAAAGGGTAATAACGAGTCACAAGTGATATGGGTTGAATCATGCTATTATTAATTAATATAGAACGGGGTTTTACTCCGAGTCCATCCTTATGGAGCATGATATCCTGAAGCGAGTTAAGGATGAGTTACTATAACTCTTAATGAGACTTATAGCTCTATTTTGAGTGGGGTACCTAGCTATAGGAGTATTCTTGATAGACTCACCCATGTGAATGTGGAAGTGTGGCCGCTTCCTATGCATATTTTGGGCAAATTCCTAAAGCGTTCACTATACTGGGATAGAAGCACATGGCCGTAACGTGCTAGCTATTAGAATTACATCCAAGTAAGGTTGTGTGTGGGATGTTGTCAGAGATAGAGTTAAAAACTATGGTTACTCTAGTATATTATGAATCATCTTTACTACGTAAAGGTTCAAGTCGAAAGACACCTTTGCTCATGCACAATTCTATAGATTATTGCTCGATAAAAAGTTTTCAAATTTTGCAAGTGGGGGATTGTTGGTACAACTTCACAGCTGCCAATGCAAAGCTTTGAAAACAAAAGCCTTTCTTTTGTCTTTGAACAAATATAGGAGCAGGTGTCCACGCCTCTTTATTAATAGTTTCACATCGGTAAGGGACTAAAATTAGGTATATTTACATTTTTTGTGGAACAAATGGGCAAGCCCTTTAGGCATTAGATGTTTTGTGTATGGGT
Organism: Sambucus nigra; assembly: GCA_949130495.1. Classification (NCBI taxonomy): domain Eukaryota; kingdom Viridiplantae; phylum Streptophyta; class Magnoliopsida; order Dipsacales; family Adoxaceae; genus Sambucus; species Sambucus nigra. Next base: position 406,390,626 of record OX422222.1, read on the forward strand.
GGGGGACTTATTGGGCCAAGTCACACACGCGCGCGCGCCGCCGTCGTCGTCCGTCCGACCCGTGTCTGGGTCTTGGGTTTTGGGCTTGGGCTCATTAAGAAATAATTTTTTGGACAAATACAAAATTGTTTTTTGTGCTTTAAAAATTATTTTTAACGTTTTTTAATTCCGAAAAAAAAGTGTTTTATTCTGAGTTGAATTTTTCAACCCAATTGCCCACTTCTTCAGATTTTTTCTCTCCACCTTTTTGTTCTCAACGTCTTTCTTGTTACCCCATAAAAAAGGTATCCCACCTCCATTTTGTTACAGACCTGTTCTGCAACCTTTCCAAACACGTGGACCGGATTGATTCTTGGACAAACACATAACTGCTTCTAAATTTTTTTCCCCTTGCACTGGAATATTAAATCCGCCCCAGATTTATTAGACTCGAGCAATTATTGTGAATGGATGTACATGGACCGGATTGATTCTTTTGCTTTATCAATTCGTATTTTATTTATTGGAGGCTGTTTTATCCTGGGGGTGACGATGCAATTCTGACTGTCAGCACACATTGAGCAGAGCCGCGAAACACCTTAAAGAGAGCGACATTGTCCGCGATTGAGTCATGTTCTAGACTGTACCTGCTTTCGGGATTTTTTATACTCTCTATCCCAGATTTATTTGCTCCAAAAAGTGGGTAATTTCGTTCCTTTACTCTAAAAACTTGGTGTTTCCCGTAACCACCCATGGGCATCGCAAGAGTCTCACCGAAAAAGTCATTGAACACTCAAGAAAATACATAGATAAACAAATGACATTAACGAGGGAAAAGTGATTGTTACAAGAAAATATTTATTTGGAACCTCAAATTGAAGTAGTCAAATGTATCAAATCATAATGAAACATACATGAAATGAAAAGACATAAATAAGTTGTAATTTACAATCAGTTGACATATTTATGTTAATTAGCATATGCGATTGAATTCGGGTATTTAATTAAAGCTTTAAAAGTTGAAAACATGACATTATAAGTATAGAAATCCATTACCAGCCGAAAAATCCTTTCCAATGTTATCTTTTATTGTTAAAGACGTTCGAATTATTATAAGCAAAATAAAAACATGTGCAGTTGAATAGAAATATAGCTTGAACATGATTAGAGTCCAAAATAGGTAGTAATCAAACTCAGTAAAATCAATGTATTGTAGCAATGAAAAATCACATCAGTAATAAAAAATAAATTAAAAGAAAAAGGGTTATAAAAATAATATTCTAACCTATGTAGTTTACATTTCCCTCCAGTTTTACTACAATGGAATAAATATTGCAAGAATGAAACAAAGGGACTATAATGTTTATCCAAATTTCACCCCCACCCTCACCAATAAAAAATTTACCAAATTCATATCTTGAGATGATTTCATCACTACATAAAGTTACTAATTCAACATTAATAAAAATATTATAAAAAAGATATTACAAGAGTAAAACAAAAGGTGTAATTGTTTATCCAATTTTTTTATAACTCTTTGACCAATCCCACCCCTAACCCCCCAAAAAGGATAGCCATAAACTAAGTAAAATATCTTTTTTTACAGTAGGTATTGAAAGATAAAAGAAATAAAGCAAGACCACACATATTTTATTAAAAATAAGATATTAGTATCACTGTCTTTCGATGGCGAACTATCCTCATGTTTGTGAAAAAACCTTACCTCACAACCAATTCATTGAAATTCTTGATTAATATTGACACAAATTTGCAAAATATAGCAAATAATGATGTGAAAATAACATACACTATGCATATACAACCATTTTATATATTTATAAGTAATATATTCAGGGATTAAAGTAAATACTCAGCCGACTCTATGAATGTTTAAAAGGAACTAATCGGATATTGAAATAGCATAATCATATTAGTTTTATAAGTACATAGTTTACATAGTCCGTATTTACATTTGCACATGTCGTATACCATTACACCCGTTAAAGAATATTCTCGATCATTTGGTCAAGACGACGAATCCGAATATCAAGCTTCTTCAACAACAAGCATCCGCAATATTGATTTTGGTAAGGTTGTGTTTAAAGTTCATTAATGTTTCATTTAAGTGTTGGGATATTTTTTCTAAAATGTTTTTATCAACATGAGGGATTTTATTGTGTCAAAATCATGTTTCTAAGACCTCCAGGCGGAGTTTTAAAAGAAAATATTTTTTGCTTCAGTCGTTTAATCAACAAAGCCATGTTGTTCGAACGATAGACTGATGTCGTTCAAACGACCTCTTCAAGCGACATTACATGTCGTTAGAAAGATCGCGAGAACATCGTCTGAAGCATTTCATCTAACGGCCATCACTACACCAAAAATAGGAATCTGGCACGGTTTAAAACTGTGCCAGAATCAGGTGTTCCAAAATTGCCATTTTTTTCTGGCAAAGCTCAAAAGTGTGCCACATTTGGCCAAACATGAACACTTCTGGCACACTTTTAAACTGTGACAGATTTTGATATTTCTGGCACACTTTGGGCACAGTTTTTAACTGTGCCAGATTCAGCACAGTTTAAAAAAATTTGGCACAGTTCAAAACCGTGCCAAAATATGATACACTTTTGCCACGGTTTTGAACTGTGCCAAATTTTTTTATAAAACGAAAAAAAAGTTTATTTATTTGAATGCACAAAAATTCACAAATTAAAAATATTGCACGTTGTTGATAAACTAATGTACAGACAAACTTCAAAATATTACAAGTCTTTAATAGTTGACAGGAAAAAAAAATGGGCAGAGTTTTCTCTATTTTCTGGACATTCCAAAACCTACTAATACAAAACGTGCCAAACATAAAGCCCGCACGGCCACAAAATATAACAATTAACTTACAAAAGCCCGCAAGGCCATAAAAGTTAACAATAAAACTATAAAAGCCCGCACGGCCATAACACAAAAAAATGGAATCATGAATAAACCCCTTGTTGTAAACCAGTGAGTTCTCTATGTGTTCCACGTGAATAAATACCAGCGATAAACTGTTATCCTGCAAAAAAAATAGGATACAAAAAAGATACGATATTAGTAACCCAAAAATTTACAAATTTTTTTTTACTCAAACGAAAAAATTACATATAGGAGTGGAAATTATCGTCATATTCTCAAACCAAAAGACCCGAGACTACGCGATCAGTTCCTACAAGTTACATTGGTCTCGTGCGAGGTGTTCATGCCTCCTACGGGGTCGTTTGGGGGCTGGCTTAGGTTTTCAGCCTTTAACGGCTTGTTTTAAGTTTAAGTATTGATTTTGGTAAATTATCATCATATTCTCAAAATGGGAGACCTGGGACTATGCGGTAAGTTCCTACAAGTAACATTGATCCCGTGCGAGGTGTTCGTGCCTCTTACAGGGTCGTTTGGGAGCTGGTTTGGATTTTCACCCTTTAACGACTTGTTTTTAAGTCTAAGTGTAATTTTTGCAAATTATCATCATATTCTCAAACCGGGAGACCCGGGACTACGCGGTCAGTCCCAATAAGTTATATTGGTCTCGTGCGAGGTGTTCGTACCTCCTACGGGGTCGTTTGGGGGCGGGTTTGGGTTTTCACCATTTTTAAATCTAAGTGTGATTATTGCAAATTTTCGTCATATTCTCAAATCGGGAGACCCAAGACTACACGGTCAGTTTCAACAAGTTACATCGGTCCCGTGCGAGGAGTTCGTGCCTCCTACGGGGTCGTTTGGGGGGTGGTTTGGGTTTTCACCCTTTAACGGCTTGTTTTTAAGTTTATGTGTTGATTTTTGCAAATTATCATCAGATTCTCAAACCGAGAGAATCGGAACTATGCGGTCAGTTCCTATAAGATACATTGGTCCCGTACGAGGTGTTCGTGCCTCTTACGGGGTCGTTTGGGGGCTAGTTTGGGTTTTCACCCTTTAACGGACTTTTTTTTAAGTCTAAGTGTTGATTTTTGTAAATTATCGTCATATTCACAAAACGGGAGACCCGGGACAACACGGTCAGTTACTACAAGTTACATTGATTTCGTGCGAGGTGTTCGTGCCTCTTACGTGGTCGTTTGGGGGTTGGTTTGGGTTTTCACCCTTTAACGGCTTGTTTTCAAGTTTAAGTATTGATTTTTGTAAGTTATCGTCATATTCACAAATCGGGAGACCCGGAACTACGCGGTCAGTACCTACAAGTTAGATTGGTCCCGTGCGAGGTGTTCGTGCCTCCCACGGGGTCGTTTGGGGGCTGGTTTGGGTTTTCACCCTTTAACAGTTTGTTTTTAAGTTTAAGTGTTGATTTTTGCAAATTATCGTCATATTCTTAAACCGGGAGACCCGGGACTTTGCGGTCAGTTCCTGCAAGTTACATTGTCCCCGTGTGAGGTGTTCGTGCCTCTTACGGGGTTGTTTGGGGGATGGTTTGCGTTTTTACCGTTTAACGGCTTATTTTTAAGTCTAAGTGTGATCTTTGCAAATTATCGTCATATTCTCAAACTGGGAGACCCGGGACTTCGCGGTCAGTTCCTACAAGTTACATTAGTCCCGTGCGAGGTGTCCGTGCCTTCTAAGGGGTCGTTTGGGGGCTGGTTTGGGTTTTTACCCTTTTTAAGTCCAAGTGTGAATTTTGCAAATTATCGTCATATTCTCAAACCTGGAGAGCCGGGACTACGCAGTCAGTTCCAGCAAGTTACATTGGTCCCGTGCGAGGTGTTCGTTCCTCCTACGGGGTCGTTTGGGTTTTCACCCTTTAACGGCTTCTTTTTAAGTTTAAGTGTTGATTTTTGAAAATTATCATCATATTCACAAATCGGTAGACTCGGGAGTACGCGATCAGTTCCTACAAGTTACATTGGTCCCGTTCGATGTGTTCGTGTCTTCTACGGGGTCGTTTGGGGGCTGGTTTTGGTTTTCACCCTTTAACGGCTTGTTTTTAAGTTTAAGTGTTGATTTTTACAAATTATCTTCATATTTTTAAACCGGGAGACCCGACACTACGCGCTCAGTTTCTACAAGTTACATTGGTCCCGTACGAGGTGTTTGTGCCTCATACGGATCATTTGGGGGCTGGTTTGGGTTTTTACCCTTTAACGGCTTGTTTTTAAGTGTAAGTGTGATTTTTGCAAATTATCGTCATATTCTCAAATCGGGAGATCCAGGACTACGCGGTCAGTTCCTACAAGTTACATTGGTCCCGTGCGAGGTGTTCGTGCCTCCTACAGGGTCGTTTGGGGGCCGGTTTTGGTTTTCACCCTTTAACGACTTGTTATTAAGTTTAAGGGTTGATTTTTTCAAATTATAGTCATATTCTCAAACCGGGAGACCCGGGACTACGTGATCAGTTCCAATAAGTTACATTGGTACCGTGCGAGGTGTTCGTGCCTCCTAAGGGGTCGTTTGGTGGCTGGTTTGAGTTTTCACCCTTTTTATGTCTTAGTGTGATTTTCACAAATTATCATCATATTCTCAAACCGGGAGACCCGAGACTTCGCGGTTAGTTCAAACAAGTTACATTGGTCCCATGCGTGGAGTTCGTGCCTCCTACGGGGTCGTTTGGGGGGAGGTTTCGGTTTTCACCCTTTAGCGGCTTGTTTTTAAGTTTAAGTGTTGTTTTTTTGCAAATGATCATCATATTCACAAACTGGGAGACCCAGGACTACGCGGTCAGTACCTACAAGTTACATTGGTCCCGTGCGAGGTGTTCGTGCCTCCTACGGGGTCGTTTGGGGGCTGGTTTGGGTTTTCACCCTTTAACGGCCTGTTTTTAAGTTTAAGTGTTGATTTTTGCAAATTATAATCATATTCACAAAACGGGAGACCCGGTACTACGCGGTCAGTTCCTACAAGTTACATAGGCCCGTGCGAGGTGTTCGTGCTTCCTACGGGGTCGTTTGGGGGCTGGTTTGGGTTTTCTCCTTTAACGGCTTATTTTCAAGTTTAAGTGTTGATTTTTGCAAATTATCATCATATTCACAAACCGGGAGACCCGAAACTATGCGATCAGTACCTACAAGTTACATTGGTCCCGTGCGAGGTGTTCGTGCCTCCTACGGGGTCGTTTGGGGGCTGGTTTGGGTTTTCTCCCATTAACAGCTTGTTTTTAAGTTTAAGTGTTGATTTTTGTAAATTATCGTCATATTCTTAAACCGGGAGACCCGAGACTAAGCGTTCAGTACCTACCAGTTACATTGGTTCTGTGCGAGGAGTTCGTGCCTCCTACAGGGTCGTTTGGAGGCTGGTTTGAGTTTTCACAATTTTTAAGCCTAAGTATGATTTTTGCAAATTATCATCATATTCTCGACCTGGGAGACCCAAAACTACGCGGTTTGTTCCAACAAGTTACATTGGTCCCGTGCGAGGAGTTCGTGCCTCCTACGGGGTCGTTTGGGGGAGGTTTGGGTTTTCACCCTTTAACGGCTTGTTTTTAAGTCTAAGTGTGATTTTTACAAATTATCGTCATATTTCAAAGTGGGAGACCCGAAACTACACATTCACTTCCAACAAGTTACATTGGTCCCGTGCGAGGTGTTCGTGCCTCCTACGGGGTCGTTTGGGGGCTGGTTTGGGTTTTCACCCTTTAACGGCTTATTTTTAAGTTTAAGTGTTTATTTTTGCAAATCATCGTCATATTCACAAAACGGGAGACCCGGGACTACGCGGTAAGTTCCTACAAGTGACATTGTTCCCGTACGAGGTGTTCGTGCCTCCTACGGGGTCGTTTGGGGGCTGGTTTGGGGTTTCACCCTTTAACGGCTTGTTTTCAAGTTTAAGTGTTGATTTTTGCAAATTATCGTCATATTCACAAACCGAGAGACCCGGGACTACGCGGTCAGTACCTACAAGTTACATTGGTCCGTGCGAGGTGTTCAAGCGTCCTAAGGGTCGTTTGGGGGCTGGTTTGGGTTTTCACCCTTTAACGGCTTGTTTTTAAGTTTAAGTGTTGATATTTGCAAATTATTGTCATATTCTCAAACCGGGAGGACCGGGACTACGAGGTCAGTTCCAACAAGTTACATTGGTCCCGTGAAAGGTGTTTGTGCCTCCTACGGGGTCGTTTGGAGGTTGGATTGAGTTTTCACCCTTTTTAAGTCTAAGTGTGATTTTTGCAAATTATCTTCTTATTCTAAAACCGGGAGACTCGAGACTACGGGTCAGTTCCAAGAAGTTACATTGGTCCTGTGCGAGGGGTTCGTGCCTCCTACGGGGTCGTTTGGTGGATGGTTTGGATTTTCACCCTTTTTAAGTCTAAGTGTGATTTTTTTAAATTATCATCATATTCTCAAACTGGGAGAGCCGGGACTACGCCTTCAATTCCAACAAGTTACATTGGTCCCGTGCGAGGTGTTCGCGCATCCTACGGGGTCTTTACGGGGGAGGTTTGGGTTTTCACCCTTTAACGGCTTGTTTTTAAGTCTAAGTGTTGATTTTTGCAAATTATCGTTATATTCTCAAAGCGAGAGACCCAGGGACTACGCGGTCAATTCCAATAAGTAACATTGGTCCCGTGCGAGGTGTTCGTGCCTCCTACGGGGTCGTTTGGAGGCTGGTTTGGGTTTTCACCGTTTTTAGGTGTAAGTGTGATTTTTGCAAATTATCGACATATTCTCAAACCGGGAGACCCGAGACTACACGGTTAGTTCGAACAAGTTACATTGGTCCCGTGCGAGGAGTTCGTGCCTCCTACGGGGTCGTTTGGGGGGTGGTTTGGATTTTCACCCCTTTTAAGTCTAAGTGTGATTTTAACAAATTATCATCATATTCTCAATCTGGGAGACCCGGGACTACGCATTCAATTCCAACAAGTTACATTGGTCCCGTGCGAGGTGTTCGTGCATCCTACGGGGTCGTTTGGGGGGAGGTTTGTGTTTTCACCCTTTAATGGCTTTTTTTTAAGTCTAAGTGTTGATTTTTGCAAATTATCGTCATATTCTCAAAGAGGGAGACCCGGGACTATACGATCAGTTCCAACAAGTAACATTGATCCCGTACGAGGTGTTCGTGCCTCCTACGGGGTCGTTTGGAGGCTGGTTTGGGTTTTCACCCTTTTTAGGTCTAAGTGTGATTTTTGCAAATTATCGTCATATTCTCAAACCGGGAAACCCGAGACTACGCGGTTAGTTCCAACAAGTTACATTGGTCCCGTGCAAGGAGTTCGTGCCTCCTACGGGGTGGTTTGGGGGTGGTTTGGATTTTCACCCTTTAACGACTTGTTTTTAAGTTTAAGTGTATATTTTTCCAAATTATCGTCATATTCTCAAACTGGGAAACCCGGGACTACGCAGTTAGTTCCAATAAGATACATGGGTCTCGTGTGTGGTGTTCGTGCCTCTCACGGGGTCATGTGGGGCTGGTTTGGGTTTTCACCCTTTAACAACTTCCTTTTATGTTTAAGTGTTGATTTTTTGAAATTATCATCATATTCACAAAACGGGAGACTCGTGACTACACAGTCAGTTCCTACAAGTTACATTGGTCCTGTGCGAGATGTTCGTGCCTCTTACGGGGTCATTTGGGGGTTGGTTTGGGTTTTCACCCCTTAACGGCTTGTTTTTAAGTTTAAGTGTTGATTTTTGCAAATTATTGTCATATTCACGAACCGGGAGACCCGGGATTACGCGGTCAGTACCTACAAGTTACATTGGTCCTGTGCGAGGTGTTCGTACCTCCTACGGGGTCGTTTGGGGCCTGGTTTGGGTTTTCACCTGTTAACGACTTATTTTTAAGTTTAGGTGTTGATTTTTGCAAATTACCATCATATTCTCAAATCGGGAGACCCGGGACTAGGCGGTCAGTTCCAACAAGTTACATTGGTCCCGTGCGAGGTGTTCGTGCCTCCAACGGGGTCGTTTGGAGGTTGGTTTGGGTTTTCACACTTTTTAAGTCTAAGTGTGATTGTTGCAAATTTTCGTCATATTCTAAAACCGAAAGACTCGAGACTACGCGGTCAGTTCCGACAAGTTACGTTGGTCCCGTGCGAGGAGTTCGTGCCTCCTACGGAGTCGTTTGGGGGGTGGTTTGGGTTTTCACCATTTTTAAGTCTAAGTGTGATTTTTATAAATTGTCATCATATTCTCAAACCGGGAGACCCGGGACTATGCGTTCAATTCCAACAAGTTACATTGATCCTGTGCGAGGTATTCGTGCATCCTATGAGGTCGTTTAGGGGGGCTGGGTTTTCACCCTTTAAAGGCTTGGTTTTAAGTCTAAGTGTTGATTTTTGCAAATTATCGTCATATTCTCAAACTGGGACAACCCGTTCAGTTCCTACAAGTTACATTGGTCCCGTGCGAGGTGTTCGTGCCTTATACGGGGTCGTTTGGGGCTGGTTTGAGTTTTCACCCTTTGACGGTTTATTTTTAAGTCCAAGTGTTGATTTTTGCAAATTATCATCATATTCACAAACCAGGAGACCTGGGACTATGCGATTAGTTCCTACAAGTTACATTGGTCCCGTGCGAGGTGTTCGTGCCTCCTACGGGGTCATTTGGGGGCTGGTTTAGGATTTCACCCTTTAACGTTTTTTTTTTTAAGTTTAAGTGTTGATTTTTGCAAATTATCGTCAGATTCTCAAACCAGGAGACTCGGGACTATGCGCTAGGTTCCTACAAGTTGCATTGGTCCCGTGCGAGGTGATCGTGCCTCATACGGGGTCGTTTGGGGGTTGGTTTGGGTTTTCACCCTTTTTAAGTCTAAGTGTGGTTTTATCAAATTTTTGTCGTATTCTTAAACCAGGAGACCCGAGACTATGCGGTCAGTTTCAATAAGTTACATTGGTCCCGTGCGAGGAGTTCATGCCTTCTACGGGGTCGTTTGGGGGGTGGTTTGAGTTTTCACCCTTTAACGGCTTGTTTTTAAGTTTAAGTGTTTTTTTTGCAAATTATCGTCATATTCACAAACCGGGAGACCCGGGACTACGCGGACAGTACCTACAAGTTACATTGGTCCCGTGAGAGGTGTTCGTGCCTCCTACGGGGTCGTTTGGGGGGTGGTTTGGGTTTTCACCCTTTAACGATTTGTTGTTAAGTTTAAGTGTTGATTTTTTCAAATTATCGTCATATTCACAAATCGGGAGACCTGGGACTATGCGGTCAGTTCCTACAAGCTACATTGGTCCCGTGCAAGGTGTCCGTGCCTCCTACGGGGTCATTTGGGGGCTGGTTTGGGATTTCACCCTTTAACGGCTTGTTTTTAAGTTTAAGTGTTGATTTTTTCAAATTATCGTCATATTCTCAAACCGGGAGACCCGGGACTACGCGGTCAGTTCTAACAAATTACATTGGTCTCGTGCGAGGTGTTCTTGCCTCCTACGGGGTCGTTTGGAGGTTCGTTTGCGTTTTCACCCTTTTTAAGTCTAAGTGTGATTTTTGCAAATTATCTTCATATTCTAAAACCGAGAGATCCGAGATTACGGGTCAGTTCCAACAAGTTACATTGGTCCCGTGCGAGGAGTTCGTGCCTCCTACGGGGTCGTTTGGGGGGTGGTTTGGATTTTCACCCTTTATAAGTCTAAGTGTGATTTTTAAAAATTACAATCATATTCTCAAACTGGTAGACCCGGGACTACGCATTCAATTCCAACAAGTTACATTGGTCCCGTGCGAGGTGTTCGTGCATCCTACGGGGTGTTTGGGGGCAGGTTTGGGTTTTCACCCTTTAACGGCTTGTTTTTAAGTCTAAGTGTTGATTTTTGCAAATTATCGTCATATTCTCAAAGTGGGAGACCCGGGACTACACGATCGGTTCCAATAAGTAACATTGGTCCCGTGCGAGGTGTTCGTGCCTCCTACGGGGTCGTTTGGAGGCTGGTTTGGGTTTTCACCCTTTTTAGGTCTAAGTGTGATTTTTACAAATTATCGTCATATTCTCAAACCGAGAAACCCGAGACTACGCGATTAGTTCCAACAAGTTACATTTGTCCCGTGCAAGGAGTTCGTGCCTCCTACGGGGTCGTTTGGGGGGTGGTTTGGGTTTTCACCCTTTAACGACTTGTTTTTAAGTTTAAGTGTTGATTTTTCCTAATTATCGTCATATTCTCAAACCGGGAAACCTGGGACTACGAAGTCAGTTCCTATAAGATACATGGGTCTCGTGCGTGGTGTTCATGCCTCTTACGGGGTCGTGTGGGGGCTGGTTTGGATTTTCACCCTTTAACGACTTCCTTTTATGTTTAAGTGTTGATTTTTTTAAATTATCGTCATAATCACAAAACGGGAGACCCGAGACTACACGGCCAGTTCCTACAAGTTACATTGGTCCCGTGCGAGGTGTTCGTACCACTTACGGGGTCGTTTGGGGGCTGATTTGGGTTTTCACCCTTTAACGGTTTGTTTTTAAGTAAAAGTGTTGATTTTTGCAAATTATCATCATATTCACTAAAAGGGAGACCCGGGATTAAGCGTTCAGAACCTACTAGTTACATTGGTCCCGTGCGAGGTGTTCGTGCCAACTACGGGGTCGTTTGGAGGTTGGTTTGGATTTTCACCCGTTTTAAGTCTAAGTGTGATTTTTGCAAATTATCGTCATATTCCAAAATCGGGAGACTCGAGACTACGCGATCAGTTCCAACAAGTTACCTTGGTCCCGTTCAAGGAGATCGTGCCTCCTACGGGATCATTTGGGGGGTGGTTTGGGATTCGTCCTTTTTAAGTCCAAGTGTGATTTTTACAAATTATCATCATATTCTAAAACCCGGGGACCCGGGACTATGTGTTCAATTCCAACAAGTTAAATTGGTCCTGTGCGAGGTGTTCGTGCATCCTACGGGGTTGTTTGGAGGGGGGGGGGGGTTGGGTTTTAACCCTTTAACGGCTTGTTTTTAAGTCAAGTGTTGATTTTTGCAATTTTTCGACATATTCTCAAATCGGGACAACGCAATCAGTTCCTACAAGTTACATTGGTCCCGTGCGAGGTGTTCGTGCCTCCTACGGGGTCGTTTGGGGGCTGGTTCGGGGTTTCAATCTTTAACGGCTTGTTTTTAAGTCCAAGGGTTGATTTTTGCAAATTATCATCATATTCACAAACCGGGAGACCCGGGACTATGCGGTCAGTTCCTACAAGTTACATTGGTCCGGTTCGAGGTGTTTGTGCCTCATACGGGGTCGTTTGGAGGTTGGTTTGGGTTTTCACACTTTTTAAGTCTAAGTGTGATTTTTGCAAATTATCGTCATATTCTAAAACCGGGAGACTCGAGACTACGCAATCACTTTCGACAAGTTACATTGGTCCCGTGCGAGGAGTTCGTGCCTCCTACGGAGTCGTTTGGGGGATGGTTTGGGTTTTCACCCTTTTTAAGTCTAAGTGTGATTTTTATAACTTATAATCATATTCTCAAACCGGGAGACCCGGGACTATGCGTTCAATTCCAACAAGTTACATTGATCCAGTGCGAGGTGTTCGTGCATCCTACGGGGTCGTTTAGGGGGGTGGGTTTTCACCCTTTAACGGCTTGTTTTTAAGTCTAAGTGTTTATTTTTGCAAATTATCGTCAGATTCTCAAATCGAGACAACGCAGTAGTTCCAATAACTAACATTGGTCCCGTGCGAGGTGTTCGTGCCTTATACGGGGTCGTTTGGGGGCTGGTTTGCGTTTTCACCCTTTGACAGTTTATTTTTAAGTCCAAGTGTTGATTTTTGCAAATTATCATCATATTCACAAACTGGGAGACCTGGGACTATGCGGTCAGTTCCTACAAGTTACATTGGTCCCGTGCGAGGTGTCCGTGCCTCCTACGGGGTCGTTTGGAGGCTGGTTTGGGATTTCAGCAATTAACGACTTGTTTTTAAGTTTAAGTGTTCATTTTTACAAATTATCGTCATATTCTCAAACCAGGAGACCCGGGACTATGCGCTCAAATCCTACAAGTTACATTGGTCCCGTGCGAGGTGTTCGTGCCACATACGGAGTCGTTTGGGGGCTGGTTTGGGTTTTCACCCTTTTTAAGTCTAAGTGTTATTTTATCAAATTTTTGGCGTATTCTGAAACCGGAAGACCCGAGACTACGCGGTCAGTTTTAACAAGTTATATTGGTCCCGTGCGAGGAGTTCATGCCTTCTACGGGGTCGTATGGGGGGTGGTTTGAGTTTTCACCCTTTAACATCTTGTTTTTAAGTTTCAGTGTTGATTTTTTCAAATTAACGTCATATTCTAAAAGCGGGAGACCCGGGACTATGCGGTCAGTTCCTACAAGTTACATCGGTCCTGTGCGAGGTGTTCGTGCCTCTTACGGGGTCGTTTGGGGGTTGGTTTGGGTTTTTATCCCTTAACGGCTTATTTTTAAGTCTAAGTGTGATTTTTGTAAATTATCGTCATATTCTAAAACCAGGAGACCCGAGACTACGCGGTCAGTTCCAACAAGTTACATTGGTCAAGTGCGAGGTGTTCGTGCCTCCTACGGGGTCGTTTGGAGGCTGATTTGGGTTTTCACCCTTTTTAAGTCTAAGTGTGATTTTCGCAAATTATCGTCATATTCTTAAACCGGGAGACCCGAGACTACGCGGTTAGTTCCAACAAAGTTACATTGGTCCCGTGCGAGGAGTTCGTGCCTCTTACGGGATCGTTTGGGAGGTGGTTTGGGTTTTCACCCTTTAACGGCTTGTTTTTAAGTTTAAGTGTTGATTTTTGCAAATTATCGTCATATTCACAAATCGGGAGATCCGGGACTACGCGGTCAGTACCTACAAGTTACATTGGTGCCGTGCGAGGTGTTCGTGCCTCTTACGGGGTCGTTTGTGGGATGATTTGGGTTTTCACCCTTTAACGGCTTGTTTTTAAGTTAAAGTGTTGATTTTTGCAAATTATCATCATATTCACGAAAAGGGAGACCCGGGATTACGCGGTCAGAACCTACTAGTTACATTGATCCCGTGCGAGGTGTTTGTGCCTCATATGGGGTCGTTTGAGGGCTGGTTTGGGTTTTCACCCTTTAAAGGCTTTTTTTTAAGTTTAAGTGTTGATTGTTGCAAATTACCGGCATTATCTCAAATCGGGAGACCCGGGACTACGCGGTCAGTTCCAATAAGTTACATTGGTCCCGTGCAAGGTGTTCGTGCCAACTACGGGGTCGTTTGGAGGTTGGTTTGGATTTTCACCCTTTTTAAGTCTAAGTGTGATTTTTGCAAATTATCGTCATATTCTAAAACCGGGAGACTCGAGACTACGCAGTCAGTTCCAACAAGTTACCTTGGTCCCGTGCAAGGAGATCGTTCCTCTGACGGGATCATTTGGGGGGTGGTTTGGGATTCCTCCTTTTTAAGTCCAAGTGTGATTTTTACAAATTATCATCATATTCTCAAACCCGGAGACCCGGGACTACGTGTTCAATTCCAACAAGTTAAATTGGTCCTGTGCGAGGTGTTCGTGCATCCTACGGGGTTGTTTGGAGGGGGGTGGGTGGGTCGGTTTTAACCCTTTAACGGCTTGTTTTTAAGTCAAGTGTAGATTTTTGCAAATTTTCGACATATTCTCAAACCGGGACAACGCGGTTAGTTCCTACAAGTTACATTGGTCCCGTGCGAGGTGTTCGTGCCTCCTACGGGGTCGTTTGGGGGCTGGTTCGGGTTTTCACTCTTTAATGGCTTGTTTTTAAGTCCAAGTGTTGATTTTTGCAAATTATCATCATATTCACAAACCGGGAGACCCGGGACTATGCGGTCAGTTCCTACAAGTTGCATTGGTCCGGTGGGAGGTGTTCGTGCCTCATACGGGGTCGGTTGGAGGTTGGTTTGTGTTTTCACACTTTTTAAGTCTAAGTGCGATTTTTGCAAATTTTCGTCATATTCTAAAACCGGGAGACTCGAGACTACGTGGTCACTTTCGACAAGTTACATTGGTCCCGTGCGAGGAGTTCGTGCCTCCTACGGAGTCGTTTGGATTTTTACCCTTTTTAAATCTAAGTGTGATTTTTATAAATTATAATCATATTCTCAAATCGGGAGACCCGGGACTATGTGTTCAATTCCAACAAGTTTCATTGATCCTGTGCGAGGTGTTCGTGCATCCTACGGGGTCGTTTAGGGGGTGGGTTTTCACCATTTAACGGCTTGTTTTTAAGTCTAAGTGTTTATTTTTGCAAATTATCGTCATATTCTCAAATCGGGGCAACGCAGTCAGTTCCAATAAGTAACATTGGTCCCGTGCGAGGTGTTCGTGCCTTATACGGGGTCGTTTGGGGGCTGGTTTGGGTTTTCACCCTTTGACGGTTTATTTTTAAGTCCAAGTGTTGATTTTTGCAAATTATCGTCATATTCACAAATCGGGAGACCTAGGACTATGCGGTCAGTTCCTACAAGTTACATTGGTCCCGTGCGAGGTGTTCGTGCCTCCTACGGGGTCGTTTGGGGGCTGGTTTGGGATTTCACCGATTAACGGCTTTTTTTAAGTTTAAGTGTTGATTTTTACAAATTATCGTCATATTCTCAAACCAGGAGACCCGGGACTATGCGCTCAAATCCTACAAGTTACATTGGTCCCGTGCGAGGTGTTCGTGCCACATACGGGGTCGTTTGGGGGCTGGTTTGGGTTTTCACCCTTTTTAAGTCTAAGTGTGATTTTATCAGATTTTTGGCATATTCTCAAATCGGGACACCCGAGACTACGCGGTCAGTTTTAACAAGTTACATTTGTCCCGTACGAGGAGTTCATGCCTTCTACGGGGTCGTATGGGGGGTGGTTTGAGTTTTCATCCTTAAACGGCTTGTTTTTAAGTTTCAGTGTTGATTTTTTCAAATTAACGTCATATTCTAAAACCGGGAGACCCGAGACTACGCGGTCAGTTCCAACAAGTTACATTGGTCCAGTGCGAGGTGTTCGTGCTTTTTACGGGGTCGTTTGGGGGTTGATTTGGGTTTGTATCCGTTAACGGCTTATTTTTAAGTCTAAGTGTGATTTTTGCAAATTATCGTCATATTCTAAAATCGGGAGACCCGAGACTACGCGGTCAGTTCCAACAAGTTACATTGGTCCAGTGCGAGGTGTTCGTGCCTCCTACGGGGTCGTTTGGAGGCTGATTTGGGTTTTCACCCTTCTTAAGTCTAAGTGTGATTTTCAAAAATTATCGTCATATTCTTAAACCGGGAGACCCGAGACTACGCGGTTAGTTCCAACAAAGTTATATTGGTCCCGTGCGAGGAGTTCGTGCCTCCTACGAGATCGTTTGGGGGGTGGTTTGGGTTTTCACCCTTTAACGGCTTGTTTTTAAGTTTAAGTGTTGATTTTTGCAAATTATCGTCATATTCACAAATCGGGAGACCCGGGACTACGCGGTCAGTACCTACAAGTTACATTGGTCCCGTGCGAGGTGTTCGTGTCTCCTACGGGGTCGTTTTGGGGCTGGTTTGGGTTTTCACCCTTTAATAGCTTATTTTTAAGTTTAAGTGTTGATTTTTGCAAATTATCATCATATTCTCAGACCGGGAGACCCGGAACTATGCGGTCAGTTCCTACAAGTTACATTGGTCCCGTACGAGGCGTTCGTGCCTCTTACGGGGTCGTTTGGGGGTTGGTTTGCGTTTTTACCCTTTAACGGCTTATTTTTAAGTCTAAGTGTGATTTTTGCAAATTATCGTCATATTCTCAAACTTGGAGACCCGGGATTACGCGGTCAGTTCCTACAAGTTTCATTGGTCCCGTGAGAGGTGTCCGTGCCTCCAAAGGAGTCGTTTGGGGGCCGGTTTGGGTTTTCACCCTTTTTAAGTCTAAGTGTGATTTTTTCAAAATATCATCATATTCTCAAATCGGGAGACCGAGGACTACACGGTCAGTTCCAACAAGTTACATTGGTCCCGTGCGAGGTGTCAGTGCCTCCTACGGGGTCGTTTGGGGGGTGGTTTGGGTTTTCACCCTTTAAAGGCTTTTTTTTAAGTTTAAATGTTGATTATTATAAATTATCGTCATATTCACAATCCGAGAGACCCGGGATAATGCGTTCAGTTCCTACAAGTGACATTGGTCTTGTGCGAGGTGTTCGTGTCTCCTACGGGGTCGTTTGGCGGATGGTATGGGTTTTCACCCTTTAATGACTTATTTTTACGTTTAAGTGTTGATTTTTACAAATTATCATCATATTCTCAAACCGGGAGATCCGGGACTACGCTCTCAGTTCCTACAAGTTACATTGGTCCCTTGCGAGGTGTATGTGCCTCATACGGGATCGTTTGGGGGCTGGTTTGGGTTTTCACCCTTTAACGACTTGTTTTTAAGCTAAGTGTATTTTTGTAAATTATTATCATATTCTCAAATCGGGAGACCCGGGACTACGCGGTCAGTTCCGACAAGTTACATTGGTCCCGTGCGAGGTGTTCGTGCCTCCTACGGGGTCGTTTGGGGGCAGGTTTGGGTTTCACCCTTTAACGGCTTGTTTTTAAAATTAAGTGTTGATTTTTGCAAATTATCATCATATTCTCAAACCGGGAGACGCGAGACTATGCGGTCAGTTCCAATAAGTTACATTGGTCCCGTGCAATGAGTTCGTGCCTCCAACGAGGTCGTTTGGAGGCTGGTTTGGGTTTTCACCATTTTTAAGTCTAGGTGTGATTTTCGCAAATTATCGTCATATTCTCAAATCGGGAGACACGAGACTACGCGGTTAGTTCCAACAAGTTACATTGGTCCCGTACAAGGAGTTCAGGCTTCCTACGGGATCGTTTGGGGGGTGGTTTGAGTTTTCACCCTTTAACGGCTTGTTTTTAAGTGTTGATTTTTGCAGATTATCCTCATATTCTCAAATCGGGAGACCCGAGACTACGCGATCAGTATCTACAAGTTACATTGGTCCCGTGCGAGTTGTTCATGCCTCCTACGGGGTCGTTTAAGGGTTGGTTTTGGTTTTCACCCTTTAACGACTTGGTTTTAAGTTTAAGTGTTGATTTTTGCAAATTATCATCATATTCTCAAACCGGGAAACCCGAGAATACACGATCAGTTCCAACAAGTTACATTGGTCCCGTACGAGGTGTTCGTGCCTCCTACGGGGTCGTTTGGAGGTTGGTTTGGGTTTTCACCCTTTTTAAGTCTAAGTGTAATTTTTAAAAATTATCGTCATATTCTCAAACCGGGAGACTCGGGACTACGCATTCAATCCTAACAAGTTACATTAGTCCCGTGTAAGGTGTTCGTGCATCCTACGGGGTCTTTTGGGGAGGGGGGTTGGGGTTTCACCCTTTAACGGCTTGTTTTTAAGTCAAAGTGTTGATTTTTGCAAATTATCGTCATATTCTCAAACCGGGAGACCTGGGACTACGCGGTCAGTTCCAACAAGTTACATTGGTCCCGTTCGAGGTGTTCGTGCTTCCTACGGGGTCGTTTGGAGGCTGGATTGGGTTTTCACCCTTTTTAAGTCAAAGTGTGATTTTTTCAAATTATCGTCATATTCTGAAACCGGGAGACCCGAGACTATACTGTTAGTTCCAACAAGTTACATTGGTCCCGTGCGAGGAGTTAGCGTCTCCTACGGGGTTGTTTGGGTTTTCACCCTTTAACGGCTTGGTTTTAAGTTTAAGTGTTGATTTTAACAAAATATCATCATATTCTCAAACTAGGAGACCCGGGACTATGCGCTCAGTTCTTACAAGTTACATTAGTCCCGTGCGAGGTGTTCGTGCCTCATACGGGGTCGTTTGGGGACTGCTTTGGGTTTTCACCCTTTTTAAGTCTAAGTGTGATTTTATCAAATTTTTGGCATATTCTCAAACCGGGAGACCCGAAACAACGCGATCAGTTTCAACAAATTACATTGGTCCCGTGTGAGGAGTTCATGCCTTCTACGGGGTTGTTTGGGGGTGGTTTGAGTTTTCACCCTTTAACGACTTTTTTTAAGTTTAAACGTTGATTTTTACAAATTATCATTAGATTCTCAAATCGGGAGACCCGGGACTATGCGGTCAGTTCCTATATGAAGCATTGGTCCCGGGCGAGGTGTTCGTGCCTCTTACGGGATCGTTTGGGGGTTGGTTTGCGTTTTTACCCTTTAACGGCTTATTTTTAAGTCTAAGTGTGATTTTTGTAAATTATCGTCATATTCTCAAACTTGGAGACCCGGGATTACGCGGTCAGTTCCTACAAGTTTCATTGGTCCCGTGAGAGGTGTCCGTGCCTCCAAAGGAGTCGTTTGGGGGCCGGTTTGGGTTTTCACCCTTTTTAAGTCTAAGTGTGATTTTTTCAAAATATCATCATATTCTCAAATCGGGAGACCGAGGACTACACGGTCAGTTCCAACAAGTTACATTGGTCCCGTGCGAGGTGTCAGTGCCTCCTACGGGGTCGTTTGGGGGGTGGTTTGGGTTTTCACCCTTTAAAGGCTTTTTTTTAAGTTTAAATGTTGATTATTATAAATTATCGTCATATTCACAGTCCGAGAGACCCGGGATAATGCGTTCAGTTCCTACAAGTGACATTGGTCTCGTGCGAGGTGTTCGTGTCTCCTACGGGGTCGTTTGGGGGATGGTATGGGTTTTCACCCTTTAATGACTTATTTTTACGTTTAAGTGTTGATTTTTACAAATTATCATCATATTCTCAAACCGGGAGATCCGGGACTACGCTCTCAGTTCCTACAAGTTACATTGGTCCCTTGCGAGGTGTATGTGCCTCATACGGGATCGTTTGGGGGCTGGTTTGGGTTTTCACCCTTTAACGACTTGTTTTTAAGCTAAGTGTATTTTTGTAAATTATTATCATATTCTCAAATCGGGAGACCCGGGACTACGCGGTCAGTTCCGACAAGTTACATTGGTCCCGTGCGAGGTGTTCGTGCCTCCTACGGGGTCGTTTGGGGGCAGGTTTGGGTTTCACCCTTTAACGGCTTGTTTTTAAAATTAAGTGTTGATTTTTGCAAATTATCATCATATTCTCAAACCGGGAGACGCGAGACTATGCGGTCAGTTCCAATAAGTTACATTGGTCCCGTGCAATGAGTTCGTGCCTCCAACGAGGTCGTTTGGAGGCTGGTTTGGGTTTTCACCATTTTTAAGTCTAGGTGTGATTTTCGTAAATTATCGTCATATTCTCAAACCGGGAGACACGAGACTACGCGGTTAGTTCCAACAAGTTACATTGGTCCCGTACAAGGAGTTCAGGCTTCCTACGGGATCGTTTGGGGGGTGGTTTGAGTTTTCACCCTTTAACGGCTTGTTTTTAAGTGTTGATTTTTGCAGATTATCCTCATATTCTCAAATCGGGAGACCCGGGACTACGCGATCAGTATCTACAAGTTACATTGGTCCCGTGCGAGTTGTTCATGCCTCCTACGGGGTCGTTTGGGGGTTGGTTTTGGTTTTCACCCTTTAACGACTTGGTTTTAAGTTTAAGTGTTGATTTTTGCAAATTATCATCATATTCTCAAACCGGGAAACCCGAGAATACACGGTCAGTTCCAACAAGTTACATTGGTCCCGTACGAGGTGTTCGTGCCTCCTACGGGGTCGTTTGGAGGTTGGTTTGGGTTTTCACCCTTTTTAAGTCTAAGTGTAATTTTTAAAAATTATCGTCATATTCTCAAACCGGGAGACCCGGGACTACGCATTCAATCCTAACAAGTTACATTAGTCCCGTGTAAGGTGTTCGTGCATCCTACGGGGTCTTTTGGGGAGGGGGGTTGGGGTTTCACCCTTTAACGGCTTGTTTTTAAGTCAAAGTGTTAATTTTTGCAAATTATCGTCATATTCTCAAACCGGGAGACCTGGGACTACGCGGTCAGTTCCAACAAGTTACATTGGTCCCGTTTGAGGTGTTCGTGCTTCCTACGGGGTCGTTTGGAGGCTGGATTGGGTTTTCACCCTTTTTAAGTCAAAGTGTGATTTTTTCAAATTATCGTCATATTCTGAAACCGGGAGACCCGAGACTATACTGTTAGTTCCAACAAGTTACATTGGTCCCGTGCGAGGAGTTACCGTCTCCTACGGGGTTGTTTGGGTTTTCACCCTTTAACGGCTTGGTTTTAAGTTTAAGTGTTGATTTTAACAAAATATCATCATATTCTCAAACTAGGAGACCCGGGACTATGCGCTCAGTTCTTACAAGTTACATTAGTCCCGTGCGAGGTGTTCGTGCCTCATACGGGGTCGTTTGGGGACTGCTTTGGGTTTTCACCCTTTTTAAGTCTAAGTGTGATTTTATCAAATTTTTGGCATATTCTTAAACCGGGAGACCCAAAACTACGCGATCAGTTTCAACAAATTACATTGGTCTCGTGCGAGGAGTTCATGCCTTCTACGGGGTTGTTTGGGGGTGGTTTGAGTTTTCACCCTTTAACGACTTGTTTTTAAGTTTAAACGTTGATTTTTACAAATTATCATTAGATTCTCAAATCGAGAGACCCGGGACTATGCGGTCAGTTCCTATATGAAGCATTGGTCCCGGGCGAGGTGTTCGTGCCTCTTACGGGGTCGTTTGGGGGCTGGTTTGAGTTTTCACCCTTTAACGGCTTATTTTTAAGTCTAAGTGTTGATTTTTGCAAATTACCGTCATATTCACAAAATGGGAGTCCCGGTACTACGCGATCAGTTCCTACAAGTTACATTGATCCCGTGCGAGGTGTTCGTGCCTCTTACGGGGTCATTTGGGGGCTGGTTTTTGTTTTCACCCCTTAACGGCTTGTTTTTAAGTTTAAGTGTTGACTTTTGCAAATTATCGTCATATTCGCAAATCGAGAGATCTGGGACTACGCGGTCAGTACCTACAAGTTACATTGGTCCCGTGCGAGGTGTTCGTGACTTTTATGGGGTCGTTTGGGGGTTGGTTTGGGTTTTCACCCTTTAACGACTTGTTTTTAAGTTTAAGTATTGATTTTTGCAAATTATCGTCATATTCTCAAACTGGGAGACCCGGGACTATGCGGTCAGTTCCTATAAGTTACATTGGTCCCGTGCGAGGTGTTCGTGCCTCTTACGGGGTTGTTTGGGGGTTGGTTTGGGTTTTTACCCTTTAACGGCTTATTTTTAAGTCTAAGTGTGATTTTTGCAAATTATCGTCATATTCTAAAATCGGGAGACCCGAGACTACGCGATCAGTTGGAACATGTTACATTGGTCCCGTGCGAGGTGTTCGTGCCTCCTACGGGGTCATTTGGAGGCTGATTTAGGTTTTCACCCTTTTTAAGTCTACGCGTGATTTTTGTAAATTATCATCATATTCTCAAACCGGGATACCCGAGACTATGCGGTTAGTTCCAACAAGTTACATTGGTCCCGTGCGAGGAGTTCGTGCCTCCTATGGGATCGTTTGGGGCGTGGTTTGGGTTTTCACCCTTTAACGTCTTGTTTTTAAGTTTAAGTGTTGATTTTTGCAAACTATCATCATATTCACAAACCGGGAGACCCGAGACTACGCGGTCAGTACTTACAAGTTACATTGGTCCCGTGCGAGGTGTTCGTGCCTCCTACGGGGTCGTTTTGGGGCTGGTTTGGGTTTTCACCCTTTAATAGCTTATTTTTAAGTTTAAGTGTTGATTTTTGCAAATTGTCATCATATTTTCAAATTGAGAGACTCGAGACTATGCGGTCAGTTCCTACCAGTTACATTGGTCCCGTGCGAGGTGTTCGTGCCTCTTAAGGGGTCGTGTATGGGCTGGTTTGCGTTTTTACCCTTTAACGTCTTGTTTTTAAGTCTAAGTGTGATTTTTGCAAATAATCATCATATTCTCAAACTGGGAGACCCGGGACTACTCGGTCAGTTCCTACAAGTTACATTGGTCCCGTGCGAGGTGTCCGTGCCTCTTAAAGGGTCTTTTGGGGGCTGGTTTGGGTTTTCACCCTTTTTAAGTCTATGTGTAATCTTTTCAAAGTATCGTCATATTCTCAAACAGGGAGACCCGGGACTACGCGGTCAGTTCCAACAAGTTAAACTGGTCCCGTGCGAGGTGTTCGTGCCTTCTACGGGGTCGTTTGGAGGATGGTTTGGGTTTTCACCCTTTATTGGCTTGTTTTTAAGTTTAAATGTTGATTATTGCAAATTATCGTTGTAAGAACATATTTTCGTAGGTCCGTTATCAATTTATTATGTCAAATACCGCTACACCGTCGAAGAGCATTCATGAGACATCTACATCTAAGATGGATCCGAAATATTCAAGCTCTTCATCATTCAAGGCTCCGCGAAGTTTACTTTGGTAAGGTTATGTTTTAAATGTCTTTACTTTTCACTTAGAGCTTTTGGGAGATTTTTACCAAATATTTTCTAAGTGTTGGAATGGACTTTTTCGTCAAATATTGAGAATGAGTATTTTTTCTAAGTTTTATAGCGGACCTCGATTTTGATGCCCAGGTCGTTCGCGTCAGATCAGCATCTCATTCGAACGAGATTTGAAGTCGAGCGATGTCGTTTGTACGACATGCGTACTTCGTTCGAGCGACATATGCTTCTTGTTCGAATGAGCTCGTATTACGAGGCGGTGCATTTTTGTATAAATACTCATTAAATGGTAACGTTTTCATTAAAAAGTCCATACGTTTTCCAGAACAGAAACACTGCCAAAGCAGTAATCTTTAGGCTTCTTCTTTTAGGGGTTTAATCCCTTTTTGATTTACAATTCACAAAACTCCCATCTTGCTTTGGTGAATTGTGTTGGTGTTTAAGAACACATCTTTGCCTTTGTTCATCTTTTATGGAGTGCGTTTCTACACCATATGGCTGCGTGAAGATTCTTTGCTGAAGATAGGACTGCGAGTCCTTGGAGTGTGCTGCGGGTATTCTCTTGCTGAGTTCAAGACTGCGAGTCTTTGTGGGTTGGCTGCACGCTGATCCATTGCAGATTTCTCTATGTAATTGTAAGTTGCGATTTATGGATTCATAGTGAAATAAAGGTTTTACCCGAAAGTTTTTTTTTTCCTAAAATCTGTGTCTCAGCATATTTGTTGTGTCTCATGCGTTATTTGTTTATGGTTTGACACATGCACCATAGATGGATGTTTAGGGGCTGATTTTATAGACTCTAATTAAATAAATGAGCCAAATTAGAAATTTGCGAATTTAATCAATTATCACACCGTTACGACTTTCTCAAATTGGTATCAGAGCGGGTTACGCTAATTTATTGCGTGATCCTATTTTCCGCAAAATCGTGTGATATTGATTTTTTTTGAAGAATCAGTTCTGTGAAAAATTGCATTTTTTTTTTCTATGGAGCACTTCTATAATCAGATGCCTATTTTTGACGGGTCTAATTATGCCTATTTGAAAGCTCGCATGAAATCTAGTTCAAAAGCCATTGACGAGCATGCTTGGTACCTTTGCGAAAATGGGTGGACTCCTCCCACGGTCACCGTTGATAATTTCACCTCTTTAAAAACCGTGTCAGCCTGGACTGAAGATGATCATAAAATGTCTAAATATAATTCACGTGGTTTGAGTGCTATTTTTGGAGCTATCACTCCTGATGAGTTTCGCCGAATTATGACGTGCACCACGTCTAAAGAGGCTTGGGATGTTTTGAAATTGACACATGAGGGTACGAATGCGGTTAAAGAATCTAAGTTACAAAATTTGGCCACCCAATTTGAGACTATCACCATGTCTGAGTCTGAATGCTTTGATGATTTTTATGCACGTTTGTCGAACATTATTAACACCAGTTTCAATTTGGGTAAGTTGATTGATAACACGCGTGTCGTTAAAAAGATTTTGAGATCTCTCCCGAAACGCTTTATTCCTAAAGTCACTGTTTTGAACTCTTTGAGAAATTTGAAATCACTTAAGTTGGAAGAACTTGTAGGAGATCTTCAAACCTATGAGATTGACATGTTTCCCAAAACCATTAAGGCTAAGGATAATGGCATTGCTTTAAAGACTCATTGCAAGAAAAAGAAAGAAAAAGTTTGTGAGTCCGATTCTGAGGAAGACTTTGATTTTAATGATATGGCCTTGTTTATGAAAAATTTTAAAAAATTTCTCAACATGAACAAAAATAATTCTTCCAATAAAAAGAAATTTTTTGAGAAAAATAAAAAGAAAGGAAAGGCCAAAGAAAGCAGTGAGAGAGAAAAAGAGAATGTCTCAGATGAGGAGTGTGATGAAGATCTTGATAACGTGACTTGTTTTGAATGTGGGGGTAAGGGACATAAGTCGTTTGAGTGTCCAACATGTCTTAGAAAGAAAGGGATGAAAGTAGCCATGCCTGCCACACTTAGTGATAATGAGGGTGATGAGGGAGATGAGTCCGATAATGGTTTAGCACATGGAATGGTTGTCGCTTTTTCTAGTCGTGTGAGCACACCCACTTTTTCTCACGAGAGTGCACACGAGCACTACACCAAATCAGCCATATTGTCACGGTCATTGACCTTGACAAGTTGGACTTGTCAAGGTCAATGACCGTGATAATTCGGGGAGAGAAAACTTTTTTTGTCACGGACGTGTCACGGTCATTGGCCTTGACAAGTTCGTTAGAATTGGCACGATCGTGTCATGGGCCATGACCGTGACACGTTTTGTCACGGTTAATAACCGTGACAAAGTCTTGTCACCTTTTAAAAAAATTGTCACGGTCATTGATCGTGACAAGTCTGTGACAACCTTTGTCACGGGCTTGTCACGGTCAAATGACCGTGACAATTCCGGGCAGAATTTAAAAAAAATCTGTTGGGCAGTATGGCCACTGCCACTGCCCAACAGTATATTTGTACCTGTTATAGCAACGTTATACCTGTTCAAACATCATATATCGAAACAAACTAAAGATAAAGCAAGTATATATTCAAAATAGAAACTATTTAAGAAGAAACAACATCTCCATCAATTATCTCAAACTATTTAGCTGAAAAAGAGATTTTGTACTGCGACGCTCGGGGACACCTCCTTATCCTTCCCTTCTCGTCCGAATAGCCACATAACTATCGAGCATATGTGGCCTACCCTCAGGGCCACTCCCTGTCCTCTGAATTGAAATAAAGTAAAATTAGTATCTGTCCCGTAAATATAGATAAATATAAATCGAAATTGAAATTGAAATCGAAATCGAAATTGACATATAAATATAAATACATTACCTGTAGTGTCACCCAAACAGCTAACTTGAGCTCATATGGCACCTCCTTCCAACTAATGTACCCCGGGCAATCGTGTCAAATATAATCCTCTTCATATCTAAACACTAAGAAATTCCATAATCCTATGGAGTTATGCGCTGCAAATTCCTTCCAACCGTTGTGTAGCCAAAAATCAGCAGTTGAAGTTGTCAATTCCACCTTTCAATGGTCTCCCATGTTTTGCTAGAGGTTCCAAGTGGTGGGGTATGGAAAGTGGAATTGACAACTTCAACCGGTGATGTTTGGCTACATAACGGTTGGGAGGAATTTGCAGAACATACTCCATAGGATTATGGCATTTCTTAGTGTTCGGATAGACGAAGAGATTCAGTCTCCTCTCCACAAATAGGAATCCCCAAATAACTATGTAGTAATCACCTACTAAAGGTAAAAAGCGTATATCCATGGATTAGTATAAAGAAAACTTAGATGTAGTTGGAATATTTATGTATTAATCTCCTCTCCACACACACACACCACACAAGAGTGAAAACGGTAAAGTGCAAATCAATTAAAAGCATTAAAAATGGACGTTTCAGTACAAATTGAAATATTTATTACAAATTGAAAAATTATTTCAAATTCGGGTTATCATAAAAAATGGATTGATATTCTATAAGAGCAGCCAAGTCATCCACACTACTATTTAGACGCCTTGGAGCATGTTGGACAATTGACCACGGCTCGTTGTTGATATACTCCGAATAAAACACTTGCTTAACCTTTTAAAATGCACAAACAAACGACTCATCGCTCACGTGGTCGTTTCTCTTCAACTTGGACAAGTCAAGCATGATCAAATTGGTGGCAGGATCAACTTTACAAGCATTTTTATCCTCAACTCTTACCCAGTCACAGTAAAATACAACCTCTTTGAAGCTTATATAATCCAATTCAAATATATTTTGGATTACACCATAGTAAGTCATTTCAGCTTCAACGAGGTTTTTATCTTTTGCTCTCGCTCGAAAGATAGTAAGAGCTTTGTATGAAATTCTCAAGTTCTGTACATTTGTACTTTCCTCGTACACTTTAGCCCCGAAAATTTAATCGTTGAATTGATACTTTTTGTACTCTTGTACCACGAACAAGGGTCCAGTGGCTAGACGAGAAAGCCTTGATGTCGCATCACCCATCTTTAGGAGCTGAGAATATAGATAAATTAATTATATTAGTGGTAAAATTTGAGTGTAATGTAACGTTACATAACAACTGTTTTCATTATAATTACCTCTTGTGTCAACCACAGCCTAAATTCGATGTGTGATTGTACCATTATTTTTCGTCTTTTATTGTTCTCACAGGCTTCATATTTTCTTCATATTAGAAAATTAATCATGTATAAAATAATCTAAAATAATGTTAAACATTATAATAATCGAAACTTACTTTTTCCATTCTTCGACATCTTCATATGTGTAAAATATATAACGAGCTACTTGTTCATGTTGCTAAATCGTTAATTTCACTCGTTTTCCCATCACATGACCACCATCATCGACGAATTCATCAGTGTCATCAACGCTGGTCGAGTTAGGCATATATTCCCGAGTATATATTGATGACTCCACGGTGATGTATTCCTCTGCAATTGATCCTACAATGTATCGCGTATTCTTGACGTAATCTTTAAAAACTTTCATCAATCTTCCAAACAGATACATCCACCGATATCTAACTGGACCACAAAGAAGTGCCTCGTCACATAGGTGTACCAACAAGTGAACACTTATGTCAAAGAATGCTGGGGGAAAGTACTTCTCCAATACACAAATCGCTTCGATCACAGCCAATTTTGTGGCCACTATGTGTTCTCGATTCACTACCTTCTCACACAAGAGGGATAAGGTAATACTAATTTGCATAATAGCCCTACGCAAATCCTTGTGCTTGGAGAAACAATTCTTAAACAATAGAGGAACCAATTGCATGATCACATGCCAATCGTGGGACTTACACTTATGTAAATCATGAGTAGCATAATTCACAATCCTTTGCAAATTGGACGAAAAAGTAGATGGGCCCTTCAAATTATATAATGTGTCTAGAAGCACCTTCCTTTACCCACTCGTCAAAATAAACGCACCAGGGGGAATTATTCTCCTTCTCCTACTATCTTCTTTCAACCATAGTTGTGGCTTAAGTTTTAACGTTTTAAGGTCTTTTCGTGCATTTTCTCCATCCTTCGAATGACTCCCCCCAAGGCAAGTACCCACAATATGTTCAGCGAAGTTCTTCTCTGCATGCATCACATCCAATACATGGCACACCGGGTTATTCTTCCAATAAGGCAAGTCAAATAAAATTGACCTACGAGACCATGACTCTCTTTTCTCAGTTTCATTCCCAGTTGGGGTCTTCTTATGCTTGACATTCTTAAATTTGGGATTCTTACCTGGCATATTAGGGCCACATTCAGAAGATTTAATTTCAATTTCTGAACCCGAAAGTTGTCTCGGCGGTAGCCTATGTTCAACTCCGCCCAATAAAAAATCAGAACCTTTCTCAGATCTGAAACTATGAGCTGGGGTAAAAACCTCCTGTGGCAATGGTATACATTTTTAAGCTAGAGGATAGACGAAGAGATTCAGTCTCCTCTCCACAAATAGGACACCCCAAATACCCATGTACTGCACAATCGGATAATGTCCCATAAGCTGGAAAATCATGAATTGCCCACATCAACATAGATTTCAGCGTAAACTCTTCTTTTATAAAAGAGTCAAATGATTGCACACCCTCTTCCCATGACTCATTTAATTCTTCTACCAAAGGATCCAGGTAGACGTCAATGTCATCACTTGGTGCCTTTGGACCAGGTATCAACAAAGCCATCATTGAAAATTCAGGCCTCATACACTGTGAAGGAGGGAGGTTGAGTGGGGCTAGGATCACTGGCCATACACTCTGATTGGTGCTTAGATTTCCAAATGTATTGAAACCATCTGTTGATATAGCCAAACGAATGTTGCGTTGTTCTCGAGCAAAATCGGGATACTCAAAATTCATCCTCCGCCAGGCAGTAGAATCAATAGGATGACGCATGATATTATGCCCCACTTCTCCCCTAGCATGACAAGTCATCGCCTCTGCAATCCATGGTACTGTGAAAAATCGCTTTAATCTAGGCCCAGCGGGAAAATATTTCAATACTTTTTGAGGCACTTTTGAGCTTGTGCCTTCCTTACTAGTAGATTGGACATATCTAGGTTCATCGCAGACCGGACAACGATCGATATTTTCATACTCCTTTCGGTATAGTATGCAGTCATACACATAAGCATGAATCGATATATACTTCATTCCCAAACCTTTCATATTCAAGACTGCATTTTTCTGTAATATACTTAACAGCTCATGCACATTGTTGCGATTTGAAAAAAATTCTTCAGCATATCCACGTAGTTCTCCAAGTACATGACGTAGATTGGCAGGTGTGAGTGTTATTTCAATTGATCAATTGAAATAACAGTCACACTTGTCAATCTAGTATGTACCCAGAGAACATTAAGATACGACTGCAGAACTTCCTCCAAAAGTAACAACTGTAAGCCAATAAGAATATTATACAAAAATTATACAGTCTCAAACTGTCCAAACGGGACAATTCGAGAGATTTCATTACAGGGGTAATGACTCTCGAATGGGTCTAAGGGCTATTTAATGCGTACGCATAAGAACTAGAAGGCTAGTATCTATGCGCACTATATTTAATTTCAAGTATGTTTTATTTAATTATCATACTATATATATATTGTTCGATATACAGAGTAATTTTAAAAAAAAAGTTGAAAATTCCCACCCCCATATGTACAATAATCCAGTGGTTATGCCACTTTTAAAACTAACCAGCCAAACATTTACTAAACAAAATAACCCAACATCAATGTCAATAACAAATATGTATCCCGTACTCCTTCTAATTCATCTACTCAATTAATTAATTTCATCAATTAAACTAACAATTAACATATAGAATTATTAATTTACTAATTTACACTGAGGGGCAGTCCTACTTTCATATGGTTCTTGCATGATATTAAGAGAATTACAATGGTACCTTGACTTACCCCGCCTCCCCACCCCCACCCCCACCCCCACCCCCACCCCCCCACAAACAAATTGACAAATTCATGGGTTAATTCATGGGTTAATTCAAATACACAAATAAATTTATGGGTTAATTCATGGGTTAATTCAAATACAAAAATAAATTCATGGGTTAATTCAAATACAAAAATACAAATTCATGGGTTAATTCAAATACAAAAATACAAATTCATGGGTTAATTCAAATACACCCCCACCCCCACCCCCACCCCCACCCCCACCTCCCTCCACACCCCCCACTCATCACATACACCCACCCCCACCCTGCCCCACCCCCCAAATACAGTCCCCTGCCCCACCCCCACACACGCACACACACACACACGCACATATATACACACACACACACATATATATACACACAAACATATATATATATATACACACATACACACACACACACACCCCCACCCTGCCCCACCCCCCAAATACAGCCCCCTGCCCCACCTCCCACACACGCACACACGCACATGCACACACACACACACACATGCACATATATACACAGACACACATATATATACACACAAACATATATATAAATGGAAGAGAGACAGAGAAATAAACCTGAAAGTAGGGAGAGAGAGAGAGAGAGCAGCATAGAGAGAGAGGGAGGGAAGGGCGCGAAGCGTAGAGAGAGAGAGAGAGAGGGAGGGAACGACGCGAGGGAAAAAAAGAAGGGGTAAGGGTTTTTGCTGACGAAGTTGTCACGGTCGTGTCAAGGTCATTGACCGTGACACGACCGTGACAAGTCAATTTGTCACGGGCTTATCACGGTCATTGACCGTGACAATTCTTTGTCACGGTCGTGTCAAGGTCAATGACCATGACACAAAACGCGAGATTTGTGTCACGGTCAATGACCTTGACAAAGGTGGCCGGCTGAAAGGTGAAAATTTTGTCATTTTGGTGTAGTGGAGAGTGATGAGAGTGATTTGTGTTCTTCGAGTGAGGATGAGAGCGAGGAAGAAAGTGGAGATGAAAGTGAGCTCCAAAAAGCTTTTAGAGATTTGTACACTGAGACCTTGAAAACAAAGAAGTATAATAGAGATTTAGGTCATCGAGTTTTAGATTTGGAGAGAGAGAAGGAGGTTTTACGAAAGGAGAAGTGTGATTTGACCGACACGTTGTCTAGTCTGACGTCACGTGTATCCCAACTTGAGAGTGATCTCGAACGTGCCAGGGAGGTCAAATTCATTTTTGAGAATTCACCCAAGAAGGTTGAAAATGTGGTTCTTAAGGGTAAAGGTGAGAAGTTAGGAATAAGTCATGACGGTGCTTCTATTTCCCAATTAGCACCCAAGCCGGTTCCCACTTTAGTGATAGATTCACATGAGTCTCACCCTCACCCACCTAGGCGTCCCATTCCTATTAGGAAAGTGCGTCCTAGAGTGTTTGAGAGAGGTGTCCCGAGGCCTATTTATGTTTGCTCACATTGGAAAAGGAGAGGACACCTTAGGGAATTTTGTTTTAAGTTGGGTTATGTGTCACATTTTGCTTCTACACGTATTTTTGATACACATGCACCCACACATGATACTTTACATGCTCCCGGAGACTACATGAGAGAGTTTGCACATTTAGGTGAGCAAGTTAAGTTTTTAGTCAAAACTTCACAAGAATTGATGGAGGTTTTTCATAAGTTGTCACCACCTTTGGAAAACCCCTCCGCACCTAATGATTGAGGTTTGACTTGTTTACTAGCATAGGGTTCTTTTCATGATGACACTGTTTGCCTATAGCTAGTATGTATCATTTTTGTATATTTTGTTTAAAAATTTTGAAAATACAAAAAGATTTTATTTTGATAAAGTTTTTAGAAAAATCCAAAAAGATTTTTGTATTGTGTTTGCACCGTTTATGGATAAAGACTTTGGATGATCGAGTCACAACATCATTCCATTTTTTTTCATATGACTATTTGATAGTGTTTTGAGACAATATATCAATTCATCCATGTGCTTTATAATGTTTGGAGTCATTAAGATGTAATTAAGTGTTACTTCTTACATGTTTGACTCATGTTTCCTTTATTGCACACATGCACGGATTTGTTTGATTATTGTGCTTGTCTTATCACGTGTTGGTTGGGTGTTTTCACTTCAATCCTGTCCTTAAAACGAACCAAGCGCGATAAATTTTGATAAGGAAATTGTGCATTAAAGAACCGTTTTGTGAGTTTGTGTGCTTTATTTAAAAACGGAGAGGCGATGCGAAAGGTAATTATCTATTCTTTGCGCAAAAGCCACCATTAAAAAGTACCTAAAAAATGGAGGAATTTTATTATTCGGGGTCCAAAGAGTTTTAAAAGAGCCCGAAAAAATTTAAAGGCAATAAAAAGAATTTCATGCCAATTATGGGCCATTTAGGTTTTTGCACCAATTCTCCAAAGTTTGAGAATTTAGATTACCTCTAAAAAGAAAATATATATGAGGGAGTTTGGTTGGAGAATTAAAATGGGTTTGCACGTCCTTGAAATTCTTGAAAATGCGCTAAATAGTTTTGGACGTTATTGGTGTGGAAATCACTTTAACTTTGGTTTGTTGATTTGCATAAGACGATGTCATTTAAATTCAACAAATTTTTACACCTAAGGATACTTTTGATGATCATTCGTTAGGAGTACACATATTCATCGTGCACATATGATTGATTGAGTTGATTTACCTATCGAATATGTACACACCCATTCATTCCATTTCCATGACTTGGTTGTTTGAGTCTAAATCCATGGTGTGATTTTTGTATCATATTTTTCAAAGTGGTATCTTATTTTTGTATGAAAAAATTTGAAAAAATCCAAAAATAGTTTGTGAGATTTTTGAGATATCCCTTTGCATTCACGTAGCTTGATTCTTGTTTGCTATGCATTTTTATCATGACACTCCATGTTTTGATTTTTTCTTCTTATCTGTCTATTTGTGGACATCATAAAAAGGGGGAGAAAGAATTATCATGTTTTTGCATTATGGGGGAGATTTGCTTATTAATGCTTTATTCTTATATCATTTCAAACTTGATGCGTCACGAAGGTTTTTGCTTTATCTCATGTGTGTAGGTACAAAGATTGAACATCATAATGTTGCACACCCTGATGATAAAATCTTTGAGAATTGACGAAGATGATTGAAGAACAGTTTTGAGGTCTTGCAAATTTATTCATGGGAGGGTAGATTTGTATAGGCATTTTATTTTTCGATAATTCGGATTTTTTATGTATGTACCGGCATAGACATAGGGGAGATTTGTAAGAACATATTTTCATAGGTCCATTATCAATTTATTATGTCATATACCATTACACCATCGAAGAGCATTCATGAGACATCTACATCCAAGACGGATCCGAAATATTCAAGTTCTTCATCATTCAAGGCTCCGCGAAGTTTACTTTGGTAAGGTTATGTTTTGAATATCTTTACTTTTCACTTAGAGCTTTTGGGAGATTTTTACAAAATATTTTCTAAGTGTTGGGGCGGACTTTTTCGTCAAATATTGAGAATGAGAATTTTTTCAAAGTTTTATAGCGGACCTCGATTTTGACGCCCAGGTCGTTCGAACGAGATTGGAAGTCGCGCGATGTCGTTTGAAAGACATGCGTACTTCGTCCGAGCGTCATATGCTTCTCGTTCGAATGAGCTCGTATTTCGAGGCGATGCGTTTTTATATAAATACTCATTAAATGGTAACGTTTTCATTAAAAAGTCCATACGTTTTCGAGAACAGAAACACTGCCAAAGCA
The DNA here is from genome assembly GCA_949130495.1 of Sambucus nigra. Lineage (NCBI taxonomy): Eukaryota > Viridiplantae > Streptophyta > Magnoliopsida > Dipsacales > Adoxaceae > Sambucus > Sambucus nigra. Next base: position 406,424,482 of record OX422222.1, read on the forward strand.
GTAATCTTTAGGCTTCTTCTTTTAGGGGTTTAATCCCTTTTTGATTTTTAATTCACAAAGCTCCCATCTTGCTTTTGTGAATAGTGTTGGTGTTTAAGAACACATCTTTGCCTTGGTTCATCTTTTGTGGAGTGCGTCTCTACACCATATGGATGCGTGTCATTAAGGATCTTGCGGCATGAAGATTCTTTACTGAAGATAGGACTGCGAGTCCTTAGAGGGTGCTGCGGTTAGTCTCTTGCTGAGTTCAAGACTGCGAGTCTTTGTGGGTTGGCTGCACGTTGATCCATTGCAGATTTCTCTATGTAATTGTAAGTTGCGATTTATGGATTCATAGTGAAATAAAGGTTTTACCCGAAAGGTTTTTTTTCCTGAAATCTGTGTCTCAGCATATTTGTTGTGTCGCATGCGTTATTTGTTTATGGTTTGACACACACACCGTAGATGGATGTTTAGGGGCTGATTTTATAGACTCTAATTAAATAAGTGAGCCAAATTAGAAATTTGCAAATTTAATCAATTATAACACCGTTACGACTTTCTCAATTTTCATATTCAAAAACTGGGAGACCCGGGACTATGCGGTCAGTTCCTACAAGTTACATTGGTCTCGTGCGAGGTGTTCATGTCTCCTACGGGGTCGTTTGGGGGATGGTTTGGGTTTTCTCCCTTTAACGGCTTATTTTTAAGTTTAAGTGTTGATTTTTATAAATTATCGTCATATTCTCAAACTGGGAGAACCGGGACTACGCGCTCAGTTCCTAAAAGTTACATTGGTCCCGTGCGAGGTGTTTGTGCCTCATACGGGATCGTTTGGGGGCTGGTTTGGATTTTCACCCTTTAACGGCTTGTTTTTAAGTCTAAGTGTGATTTTTGCAAATTATCGTCATATTCTCAAATCGGGAGACCAAAGACTATGCGGTCAGTTCCTACAAGTTACATTGGTCCCGTGCGAGGTGTTCGTGCCTCCTACGGGGTCGTTTGGGGGCTGGTTTGGGTTTTCACCCTTTAACGGCTTGTATTTAAGTTTAAGTGTTGATTTTTGTAAATTATCATCAAATTCTCAAACCGGGAGACCCGGGACTACGCGGTCAGTTCCAATAAGTTACATTGGTCCCGTGCGAGGTGTTCGTGCCTCCAACGAGGTCGTTTGGAGACTCGTTTGGGTTTTCACCCTTTTTAAGTCTAAGTGTGATTTTTGCAAATTATCATCATATTCTCAAACCGGGAGACCCGAGACTAAGCGGTTAGTTCCAACAAGTTACATTGGCCCCGTGCAAGGAGTTCGTGCTTCCAACGGGATCGTTTGGGGGGTGGTTTGGGTTTTCACCCTTTAACGGCTTGTTTTTAAGTTTAAGTGTTGATTTTGCAAATTATCGTCATATTCACAAATCGGGAGACCCGAGACTACACGATCAGTACGTACAAGTTACATTGGTCCCGTACGAGGTGTTCGTGCCTCCTACGGGGTCGTTTGGGGGTTGGTTTGAGTTTTCACCCTTTAACGGCTTATTTTTAAGTTTTAGTGTTGATTTTTGCAAATTATCGTCATATTCTCAAACCGAGAGACCCGAAAATACGCGGTCAGTTCCAACAAGTTACATTGTTCCCGTGCGAGGTGTTCGTGCCTCCTACGGGGTCGTGTGGAGGTTGGTTTGGGTTTTCACCCTTTTTAAGTCTAAGTGTGATTTTTGCAAAGTATCATCATATTCGAAAACCGGGAGACCCGAGACTACGCGGTTAGTTCCAACAAGTCACATTGGACCCGTGCGAGGAGTTCGTGCCTCCTACGGGGTCGTTTGGGGAGTGGTTTGGGTTTTCACCCTTTTTAAGTCTAAGTGTGATTTTTACAAATTATCATCATATTCTCAAACCGGGAGACCCGGGACTATGCATTCAACTCCAACAAGTTACATTGGTCCCATGCGAGGTGCTAGTGCATCCTACGGGGTCGTTTGGGGGGGGGGGGGGGTTGGGTTTCCACCCTTTAACGACATGTTTTTAAGTCTAAGTGTTGATTTTTACAAATTATCGTCATACTCTCAAATCGGGAGACCCGGAACTATGCGGTCTGTTCCAACAAGTTACATTAGTACCGTGCGAGGTGTTCGTGCCTCCTACGGGGTCGTTTGGATGCTGGTTCGGGTTTTCACCCTTTTTAAGTCTAAGTGTGATTTTGGCAAATTATCGTCATATTCTCAAATCGGGAGACCCGAGACTACGCGGTTAGTTCCAACAAGTTACATTGGTCCCGTGCGAGGAGTTCGTGCCTCCTACGGGGATGTTTGGGTTTTCACCCTTTAACGACTTGTTTTTAAGTTTGAGTGTTGATTTTTACAAATTATCGTCATATTCTCGAACCGGGAGATCCGGGACTACGCGATCAGTTCCTACAAGATACATTGGTCTCGTGTGTGGTGTTCGAGCCTTTTACGGGGTCGTGTGGGGGCTCATTTGGGTTTTCACCTTTTAACGACTTGTTTTTATGTTTAAGTGTTGATTTTTGCAAATTATCATCATATTCGCAAAACGGGAGACCCGGGGCTACGCGGTTAGTTCCTACAAGTTACATTGGTCCCGTACGAGGTGTTCGTGTCTCTTACCGGGTCGTTTGGGGGATGGTTTGGGTTTTCACCCTTTAACGACTTGTTTTTAAGTTTAAGAGTTGATTTTTGTAAATTATCGTCATATTCACAAATCGGGAGACCCGGGACTACGCGGTCAGTTCCTACAAGTTACATTGGTCCCGTGCGAGGTGTTCATGCCTCCTACGAGGTCGTTTGGGGGCTGGTTTGGGTTTATACCCTTTAACGGCTTATTTTTAAGTTTAAGTGTTTATTTTTGCAAATTACCGTTCTATTCTCAAACCGGGAGACCCGGGACTACGCGGTCAGTTCCAACAAGTTACATTGGTCCCGTCTGAGGTGTTCCTGCCTCTTACGGGGTTGTTTGGAGGTTGGTTTGGGTTTTCACCCTTTTTAAGTCTATGTGTGATTTTTACAAATTATCGTCATATTCTAAAACGGGGATACCCGAGACTACGCGGTCAGTTCCAACAAGTTACATTGGTCCCGTGCGAGGAGTTCGTGCCTCCTACGGGGTCGTTTGAGGTGTGGTTTGGGTTTTCACCCTTTTTAAGTCTAAGTGTGATTTTTACAAATTGTCATCATATTCTCAAACCGGGAGACCCGGGACTACGCGGTAAATTCCAACAAGTTACATTGATCCCGAGCGGGGTGTTCGTGCAACGTACGAGGTCGTTTACGGGGGGGGGGGGGGTTGGGTTGGGTTTTCACCCTTTAACGGCTTGTTTTTAAGTCTAAGTTTAGATTTTTTCAGATTATCGTCATATTCTCAAACCGAAACAACGCGGTCAGTTCCTACAAGTTTCATTGGTCCCGTGCGGGGTGGTCGTGCCTCCTACGGGTTCGTTTGGGGGCTGGGTTGGGTTTTCACCCTTTAACGGCTTGTTTTTAAGTCCAAGTGTTGATTTTTGCAAATTATCGTCATATTCACAAACCGGGATACCCGGGACTATGCGGTCAGTTCCTATAAGTTACATTGGTCCCGTGCGAGGTTTCCATGCCTCCTACGGGGTCGTTTCGGGGTTGGTTTTGGATTTCACCCTTTAACGGGTTGTTTTTAAGTTTAAGTGTTGATTTTTGTAAATTATCGTCATATTCTCAAACCGGGAGACTCGGGACTATGCGCTCAGTTCCAACAAGTTACATTGGTCCCGTGAGAGGTGTTCGTGCCTCATACGGGGTCGTTTGGGGGCTGGTTTGGGTTATAACCCTTTTTAAGTCTAAGTGTGATTTTATCAAATTTTTTGTCATATTCTCAAACCGGGAGATCAGAGACCTCACGGTCAGTTTCAAAAAGTTACATTGGTCCCATGCGAGGAGTTCATGCCTTCTACGGGGTCATTTGGGGGGTGGTTCGAGTTTTCACACTTTAACGGCTTGTTTTTAAGTTTAAGTATTGATTTTTGCAAATTATCATCAGATTCTGAAATTGGGAGACCCGGGACTACGCGATCAGTTCCTACAAGTTGCATTGGTCCCGTGCGAGGTGTCCGTGCCTCCTAAGGGGTCGTTTGGAGGAAGGTTTGGGTTTTCACCCTTTTTAAGTCTAAGTGTGATTTTTTCAAATTATCGCCATATTCTCAAACCGAGAGACCCGGGACTACGCGGTCAGTTCCAACAAGTTACATTGGTCCCGTGCGAGATGTTGGTGAATCCTACAGGGTCGTTTGGGGGGTGGTTTGGGTTTTCACCCTTTAATGGCTTGTTTTTAAGTTTAAGTGTTGATTTTTACAAATTATCGTCATATTCTCAAACCGGGAGACCGGGGTCTATGCGGTTAGTTCTTATAAGTTACATTGGTCCCGTGCGAGGTGTTCGTGCCTCGTACGGGGTCGTTTGGAGGTTGGTTTGGGTTTTTACCCTTTAACGACTTATTTTTAAGTCTAAGTATGATTTTTACAAATTATCTTCATATTCTCAAACTGGGAGCCCCGGGACTACGCGGTCAGTTCCTACAAGTTATATTGGTCCCGTGCGAGGTGTCCGCGCCTCCTGAGGGGTTGTTTGGGAGCTGGTTTGGGTTTTCACAGTTTTTAAGTCGATGTGTGATTTTTGCAAATTATCATCATATTCTAAAAATTGGGAGACCCGAGACTACGCGGTCAGTTCCAACAAGTTACATTGGTCCAGTGCGAGGTGTTCGTGCCTCCTACGGGGTAGTTTGGAGGCTGATTAGAGTTTTCACCCTTATTAAGTCTAAGTGTGATTTTCGCAAATTATCGTCATATTCTTTAACCGGGAGACCCGAGACTACGCGGTTAGTTCCAACAAAGTTACATTGGTCCTGTGCGAGGAGTTCGTGCCTCCTACGGGGTCATTTTGTGGGTGGTTTGGGTTTTCACGTTTAACGGCTTGTTTTTATGTTTAAGTCTTCATTTTTGCAAATTATCGTCATATTCACAAGCTGGGAGACCCGGGACAACGCTGTCTGTTCCAACAAGTTACATTGGTCCCGTGTGAGGTGTTCGTGCCTCCTACAGGGTCGTTTGGGGGGGGGTGGTGGTTTGGGTTTTCACCCTTTAACGGCTTGTTTTTAAGTTTAAGCGTTAATTTTTGCAAATTATCGTCATATTCTCAAACCGGGAGACCCGGGTCTATGCGGTCAGTTCCTATAAGTTACAATGGTCCCGTGCGAGGTGTTCGTGCCTCTTACGGGGTCGTTTGGGGGTTGGTTTGGGGTTTTCCCCTTTAACGGCTTATTTTTAAGTCTAAGTGTGATTTTTGTAAATTATCTTCATATTCTCAAACTGGGAGACCCGGGACTACGCGGTCAGTTCCTACAAGTTATATTGGTCCCGAGCGAGGTGTCCGCGCCTCCTGAGGGGTCATTTGGGAGCTGGTTTGGGTTTTCACCATTTTTAAGTATATGTGTGATTTTTGCAAATTATCATCATATTCTGAAACTGGGAGACCCGGGACTACGCGGTCAGTTCCAACAAGTTACATTGGTCCCGTGCGAGGTGTCCGTGCCTCCTACAAAGTCGTTTGGGGAGTGGTTTGGGTTTTCACCCTTTAATAGCTTGTTTTTATGATTAATTGTTGATTTTTACAAATTATCATTATATTCACAAACCGAGAGACCCGGGACTACGCAGTCTGTTCCTACATGTTACATTGGTCCCGTGCGAGGTGTTCGTGTCTCCTACGTGGTCGTTTGGGGGCTTGTTTGGGTTTTCACCCTTTAACGGCTTGTTTTTAAGTTGAAGTGTTGATTTTTACAAATTATCATCATATTCTGAAACCGGGAGACCCGGGACTACGCGCTCAGTTTCTACAAGTTACATTGGTCCCGTGCGAGGTGTTCGTGCCTCATACGGGATTGTTTGGGTTTTCACCCTTTAACAAAGTGTTTTTGAGTTTAAGTGTGATTTTTATAAATTATCATCATATTCTCAAATCGGGAGCCCCAGGACTACGCGGTTAGTTTCTACAAGTTCCATTGGTCCCGAACGAGGTGTTCGTGCCTCCTACGGGGTCGTTTGGGGGCTTGAAGGGGTTTTCACCCTTTAACGGCTTGTTTTTAAGTTAAAGTATTGATTTTTGCAAATTATCGTCATATTCTCAAAACGAGAGACCCGGGACTACGCGGTCAGTTCCAACAAGTTACATTGATCCCGTGCGATGTGTTCGTGCCTCCTACGGGGTCGATTTGGGGGCTGGTTTGGTTTTCACCCTTTTTCAGTCGAAGTGTGATTTTCGCAAATGATCGTCATATTTTCAAACCGGGAGACCCGAGACTACGCGGTTAGTTCCAACAAGTTACATTGGTCCCGTGCGAGGAATTCGTGCCTCTACGGGGTCGTTTGGGGGCTGGTTTGGGTTTTCACCCTTTAACAGCTTATTTTTAAGTTCAAGTGTTGGTTTTTGCAAATTATCATCATATTCTCAAACCGGTAGACCCGGGACTATAGGGTCAGTGCCTACAAGTTACATTGGTCCCGTGAGAGCTGTTCATGCATCCTACGGGGTCGTTTGGGGGTGGGGGGGTTGGGTTGTCACCCTTCAACGACTTGTTTTTAAGTCTAAGTGTTGATTTTTTCAAATTATCGTCATATTCTCAAACCGAGACAATGCGATCAGTTCCTACAAGTGACATTGGTCCCGTGCGAGGTGTTCGTGCCTCCTACGGGGTCGTTTGGGGGTTGGTTTGGGTTTTCACCCTTTAACGGCTTATTTTTAAGTCTAAGTGTTGATTTTTGCAAATTATCGTCATATTCACAAAGCCGGAGTCCCGGGACTATGCGGTTAGTTCCTATAAGTTACATTGGACCCGTGCGAGGTGTCCGTGCCTCCTACGAGGTCATTTGGGAACTGGTTTGGGTTTTAACCCTTAACGGCTTGTTTTTAAGTTTAAGTGTTGATTTTTGCAAATTATCGTCATATTCTCAAATCGGGAGACCCGAGACTATGTGCTCAGTTCCTACAAGTTACGTTGATCCCTTGCGAGGTGTTCGTGCCTCATACGGGGTCGTTTGGGGGGTGGTTTGGATTTTCACCCTTTAACGGCTTGTTTTTAAGTTTAACTTTTGATTTTTATAAATTATCATCATATTCACAAACCGGGAGACCCGGGACTACGCGATCAGTTCCTACAAGTTACATTGGTCCCGTGCGAGGTGTTTGTGTCACCTACAGGGTCGTTTTGGGGCTGGTTTGGGTTTTCACGCTTTAACGGTTTGTTTTTAAGTTTAAGTGTTATGTCTTACAAATTATCATCATATTATCAAACCGGGAGAACCGGGAGTACGTGCTCAGTTCCTACAAGTTACATTGGTTTCGTACGAGGTGTTTTTGCCTCATACGGGATCGTTTGGGGGCTGGTTTGGGTTTTCACCGTTATCAAGTCTCAGTGTGATTTTATCAAATTTTCGTCATATTCTCAAATCGGGAGACCCAAGACTATGCGGTAAGGTTCAACAAGTTACATTGGTCCCGTGCGAGGAGTTCATGCCTTCTACGGGGTCGTTTGGGGGGTGGTTTGAGTTTTCACCCTTTAACGGCTTGTTTTTAAGTTTAAGTGTTGAGTTTTTCAAATTATCATCAGATTCTAAAACCGAGAGACCCGGGACAACACGGTCAGTTTCTACATGAAGCATTAGTCCCGTGTGAGGTGTTCTTGCCTCTTACGGGGTCGTTTGGGGACTGGTTTGGGTTTTCACCCTTTAACGGCTTGTTTTTAAGTTTAAGTGTTGATTTTTTGAAATTATCATCAGATTCACAAACTGGGAGACCCGAGACTACTAGGTCAGTTCCTACATGAAACATTGGTCCCGTGCGAGGTATTCGTGTCTCTTACGGGTCCGTTTAGGGGTTGGCTTGGGTTTTCACCCTTTAACGGTTTGTTTTTAAGTCTAAGTGTTAATTTTTATAGTTTTTCGTCATATTCACAAAACGGGAGACCCGGGACTACGCGGTCAGTTTCTACAAGTTACATTGGTCCCGTGCGAGCTGTTCGTGCCTCTTACGGGGTCGTTTGGGGGCTGGTTTTGGTTTTCACCCTTTAACGGCTTGTTTTTAAGTTTAAGTGTTGATTTTTGCAAATTATCATCATATTCACAAACCCGGAGACCAAGTCTACGCGGTCAGTACCTACAAGTTACATTGGTCCCGTGCGAGGGGTTCGTGTCTCCTACGGGGTCGTTTGGGGGTTGGTTTTGGTTTTCACCCTTTAACGGCTTGTTTTTAAGTTTAAGTGTTGATTTTTGCAAATTATCATCATATTCTCAAACCGGAAGACCCGGGTCTACGCGGTCAGTTCCAACAAGTTACATTGGTCCCGTGCGAGGAGTTCGTGCCTCCTACGGGGTCGTTTGGGGGCATGGTTTGGATTTTCAGACTTTAAAGGCTTGTTTTTAAGTTTAAGTGTTGATTTTTAAAAATTATCGTCATATTCTCAAACTGGGAGACTCGGGACTACACGGTCCGTACCTACAAGTTTGATTGGTCCCGTGCGAGGTGTTTAAGCCTCCTACGGGGTCGTTTGGGGGCTGGTTTGGGTTTTCACCCTTTAACGGCTTGTTTTTAGGTTTTTGTGTTGATTTTTGTAAATTATCGTCATATTCTCAAACCGGGAGACCCGGGGCAACGCGGTCATTTCAACCAAGTTACATCGGTCCCGTGTGAGGTGTTCGTGCTTCCTACGGGGTCGGTTGGAGGTTCGTTTGGGTTTTCACCCTTTTTAAGTCTAGGTGTACTTTTTGCAAATTATCGTCATATTCTAAAATCGGGAGACCCAAGACTACACGGTTAGTTCCAACAAGTTACATTGGTCCCATGCGAGGCGATCGTGCCTCCTACGGGGTCGTTTGGGTTTTCACCCTTTTTAAGTCTAAGTGTGTTTTTACAAATTATCGTCATTTTCTCAAACCGGGGGACCCAGAGTACGCGTTCAATTCCAACACGTTACATTGGTCCCGTGCGAGCTGTTCGTTCATCCTACGGGGTCGTTTGGGGTGGGGGGGGGGGGGGGTTGGGTTTTCACCCTTTAATGACTTGTTTTTAAGTCTAAGTGTTGATTTTTTCAAATTATCGTCATATTCTCAAACCGGGACAACGCGATCAGTTCCTACAAGTTACATTGGTGCTGTGTGAGGTGTTCGTGCCTCCTACGGGGTCGTTTTTGGGATGGTTTGGGTTTTCACTCTTTAACGGCTTATTTTTAAGTCTAAGTGTTGATTTTTTCAAATTATCATCATATTCACAAATCGGGACTCCCGGGACTATTCGGTCAGTTCCTATAAGTTACATTGGTCCCGTGCGAGGTGTCCGTGCCTCCTACAGGGTCGTTTGGGGACTGGTTTGGGTTTTAACCCTTTAATGGCTTGTTTTTAAGTTTAAATGTTGATTTTTGCAAATTATCGTCATATTCTCAAACCGAGAGACTCGGGACTATGCGCTCAATTCCTACAAGTTACATTGGTCCCTTGCGAGGTGTTCGTGCCTCATACGGGGTCATTTGAGGGCTGGTTTGGGTGTTCACCCTTTAACGACTTGTTTTTAAGTCTAAGTGTTGATTTTTGCAAATTATCATCAGATTCTCAAACCGGGAAACCCGGAACTGTACGGTCAGTTTCTACATGAAACATTGGTCCCGTGCGAGGTGTTCGTGCATTCTTCGGGGTCGTTTGGGAGCAGGTTTGGGTTTTCACCCTTTAACGGCTTGTTTTAAAGTCTAAGTGTTGATTTTTGCAATTTATCATTATAGTCAGAAAACGGGAGACCCGGGACTACGCGGTCAGTTCCTACAGGTTACATTGGTCCCGTGCGAGGTGTTCGTGCCTCTTAAGGGGTCGTTTGGGGGCTGGTTTGTGTTTTCTCCCTTTAACGGCTTGTTTTTTAGTTTAAGTGTTGATTTTTGCAAATTATCATCATATTCACAAATCGGGAGACCCGGGACTACGCGGTCAGTACCTACAAGTTATATTGGTCCCGTACGAGGTGTTTCTGCCTCCTACGGGGTCGTTTTGGGGTTGGTTTGGGTTTTCACCCTTTAACGGCTTGTTTTTAAGTTTAAGTGTTGATTTTTGCAAATTATCATCATATTCTCAAATCGGGAGACCCGGGACTACGCGGTCAGTTCCAACAAGTTACATCGGTCCCGTGCGAGGAGTTCGTTCCTCCTACGGGGTCGTTTGGGGGGGGGGGTTGGGTTTTCACCCTTTAACGGCTTGTTTTAAGTTTAAGTGTTGATTTTTATAAATTATCATCATATTCACAAACCGGGAGACCCGGGACTACGCGATCAGTACCTACAAGTTACATTGGTCCTGTGCGAGGTGTTCGTGCCTCCTACGGGGTCGTTTGGGGGCTCGTTGGGTTTTCACCCTTTAACGACTTATTTTTAAGTTTAAGTGTTGATTTTTGTAAATTATCGTCATATTCTCATACCGGGAGACCCGAGGCTACATGATCATTACAACCAAGTTACATTGGTCCCGCGCGAGGTGTTCGTGCCTCCGACGGGGTCGTTTGGAGGTTGGTTTGGGTTTTCACCCTTTTTAAGTCTAGGTGTAATATTTGCAAATTATCATCATATTCTAAAACTGGGAGACCCGAGACTACGCGGTCAGTTACAACAAGTTACATTGGTGCCGTGCGAGGAGTTCGTGCCTCCTACGGGGTCCTTTGGGGGGTGGTTTGGGTTTTCACCCTTTTTAAGTCTAAGTATGTTTTTACAAATTATCATCATATTCTCAAACCGGGAGACCCGGGACTATGCATTCAATTCTAACAAGTTACATTGGTCCCGTGCGAGGTGTTCGTGCATCCTATGGGGTCGTTTGGGGGGGTTGGGTTTTCACCCTTTAACGACTTGTTTTTAAGTCTAAGTGTTGATTTTTGCAAATTATCGTCATATTCTCAAATCGGGACAACGCTTTCAGTTCCTACAAGTTACATTGGTCCCGTGCGAGGTGTTCGTGCCTCCTACGGGGTCGTTTTGGGGCTGGTTTGGGTTGTCACCCTTTAACGGCTTATTTTTAAGTCTAAGTGTTGATTTTTGCAAATTATCGTCATATTCACAAACCGGGAGTCTCGGGACTATGCAGAACTACACCAAATCCTGCGAATGGTCACGCCCAGTGGGTCACAGCCCAAGTCCGCGACCAGCTGGTCGCGGACTTGGGTCGTGACCCACTAAATATTTGGCGTGACCATATTTATTATCACACTAAATTATCGATGCTCTTGAAGTGGTCACGGACTTGGGCCGTGACCAGGTCGTGACCATCTTGGCGCCAAACTCGCGCCAAAATTCCCTTCAAGCTTGGTCGCGGATGGGTCACGGTCCAAGTCCGTGACCAATGGCATGATGAAGAAGAGAGTACACACATTGAGGGTCATGACTTAGGGCCGTGACCATTTCTGGGTGTGGGTCACGGCTATGGGCTGTGACCATCCCTCATCCAAGCATTAGAGTTGATAAAAAAAGGTCGCGCATCACAGATTGAGGGTCACGGCTATGGGTCGTGACCATTTCTTGGTATGGGTCACGACTATAGTCCGTGACCAATAGGCGGTATACATCCCACTTAGCTTCATTAATGGGTCGAAGTGGGTGGGTCACGGCTCTAGGCCGTGACAAGTGTTAAACCTAAAACAAAACAGCGAGTCTCAAATTCTGAATTTCCCCGCTCATCTTGTTGTTCCCCAAACTGTGGAAAAGACACACCTAATGTCGAAAATGGCACTCACTTCCTCACCTCCTTCATCGATCGTGAAAATGGCATTCACTCTCAAATCCCTAGACGACGCATTGCTTAAAAAAAAGATCTGATCCAAGGTTACTCGCCGGAGATGATTACAGATCTCTCTGATTCCCTGTTCGTCTCTCATTTTCATTCGACTCCAGCAAACATGTAAGATCGTTTCCTTCTTTGTTTGAGTTTCAATAATCAAATTTTCAGATCTATGAATATTTGAGTGTGTATTGATTTTTAGATCAATGATTTTGAATGACTATTTTCTCACTCTCTCTGAACTTCAACAAACAGGGCCATGAAAGTATTTTGGTTCGAACCAAAAAGGGCCATGGAATTAGATTACCTTTTAATCGGATGAAAATATTTTACTCGATCCATTTGTAACAGGGCCATGGTTGAAAATATTTCGGCTCGAACCAAACAGGGCCATAGAACTGTGAAGACTCATTAGTTTTGTTTAAATTATGAATCGCATTAGTTTTGTTTAAATTGCATAGGTTTTGATGGTTGATACATTATCTTTTTGATTTTGTGGATATACCCATTTTCAAATATAAATGGATTCTTCGCTCCCCATGGATCGTGTCTGCGCCTTCTTGTTTCCCCATGGATTCTTCGCTCCCGATCCTACCATTCAAAATCGCAGACTTTCCAAATCAAATCTCCAGGTATGTTTATGTACATGTGCGTGTTCGTGTTGTTATCAAATTCAATTTTATGTTAGTTTCAAATTCATTGGCTTTCAACACTGTGCGTGTTCGATTATTTAATTTCAACACTGTGCTGTTGAATGCTAAACTGTTAGGATTGGTTAGTTTGAGCTTCGTAGTAGTCTCTAGTTTGTTAAGAAGTTTATAGAGCTTCAATTTTCATGCTTTGCGTTATTATTATTATTATTATTATTATTATTATTATTATTATTATTATTATTATTATTATTATTATTATTATTATTATTATTATTATTATTATTATTATTATTATTATTATTATTATTATTATTATTATTATTCATTTTTTACTTAAATATATTACTAATTTTTTATTCTAGACATTATTCCAAATCAATCAATTTAGTATGACTAAAATCTAATAAACGTATTAATCTGGATTAAAGTCTAAAATCAAAATTTGTAATGTATTGAAGTTAAACAAACTTTTTATTATTATTTTGTTATAATGTAGCTACGGTTAGATGCTTATGAATTAGCTGGTATGACAATAATTCACTTAGGTTGAAGTAATGCCAATTTTCAATTATATGTGATTTATACAAAACTGAAGTGTTGTTCACTTTGATTTTTTTGAATTTGAAATTTTCTTTGTGGGCTAAAGTTGTGGTGTTGAAACATATCATACCTAGATTTTGAATATTCAGCTCACCCGCGTCGGTACCCTCGACGACGATTTCTTCTCTAGCGACGACGACCTTCCCCATACCAAACCCAAATTAGGCTTCTCTAATCACATCACTGATAATGGAATTACAATCTCTCAAATAGTTGGTTGGGTGAGTTCCATTAGCTGAGTCGAGGTGAGGGCATGTTTGTGTTCGATCTTCTCTCAAATGTGGACCTGCGTTCGGATTCAAATGGTCGGCTTTGGCGGAACAGAGTTTGGGACAGAGAGCGAGAGCAAAAACTAACAAAGCAGACCCGATGGAAGCTCCAGATGCATTTATTGACACAAAGTTTCATATGTACGTGTTTATTTTTATGATTACTTTTAATTCTGTGTTTTGAGCATTGAATTAAAAATTATGAGAGACAATGGCACCTCAAAAATTATGAGAAACAATGACAGTTGCAGGTACAGTGGAGGTTAGCACAGTAAAGCCGTGGCCGTGAGGATCAATGGCATTAGTGGACAAGTGTTGAGGATGAATTGCAGAGTTTAGGTAAAAATATTCCATCCCTCTTCTCTTAGTATATGGACAAAAGGTCATATGTATGATTATTGCATCTTCAAACCCCAACCTAAGAAAACCAAAGAATCCAACTCAAACATTCCTCTACCTAGGCAAAAGCCAACCCCAACCCCTATTTTGTTTGAAGGAAGTTTTGTAGCAGCCCCTATATTTTTTTGTAGCAGCCTCCGTACGGTCCCGTACTTTCATTAATCTTCAAAAAAAATTCAGTGATTTTGTGAGGTAATTTATTTAATTTTACATACCCGTCCTTCATAACACATTGTTTACGTATTGCAGATCTAACCAATTGGATACCAGTTCTTCATTACATATCAGTTCTTCATTACACACCAGGTACTCTGTACATTAACAAAAGTAGTTATATAATTGATATGCATTATCTATTAAATCTTTTAGATGATAGAAGGAGTATGGGATAATTATTTTGTTTTGTTTGGTTTGGCTGTTGGAAAATTATTGGTTGTTGGATAGTATGTTAGAAGCAGTATGAGATAATTAGGAGTACGGGATAATTATTGGTTTCATTATTGGATAATATGTTGAAAATATTTTAGACTCCCGATTTCAGAATAAGACGAAACAACTCACGTACGGACCCGTGGGTGGCACCAACACCTCCCACGGGACCAATGTAACTCGAAGGAACTGACCCCGCAGCCGCGGGTCTCCCGATTTGAGAGTACGACGGTAATTTGCATATTTCTAGACTTAGGTTTAAAAACAAGGTGTTAGGGGGTGACAACTACAAACAGCCCCCGAACGTCCCCGTGGGTGGCACCAACACCTCCCACGGGACCAATGTAACTCGTAGGAACTGACTCCGCAGTCGCGGGACTCCCGGTTTGAGAATACGACGGTAATTTGCATATTTCAAGACTTAGGCTTAAAAACATGGCGTTAGAGGGTGAAAACTCGAAACATCCCTCTAACGGCCCCGTGGGTGGCACCAACACCTCCCACGTGACCAATATAAATCGTAGAAACTGACCCCGCAGCCGCGGAACTCCCGGTTTGAGAGTACGACAGTAATTTGCATATTTCTAGACTTAGGCTTAAAAACATGGCGTTAGAGGGTGAGAACTCAAAATAGCCCACGAACGTCCCCGTGGGTGGCACCAACACCTCCCACGGGACCAATGTAACTCATAGGAACTGAACCCGCAGCCGCGGGTCTCCCGATTTGAGAGTACGACGGTAATTTGAATATTTCTAGACTTAGGCTTAAAAATATGGCGTTAGGGGGTGAGAACTAGAAACAGCCCCCGAACGTCCTCGTGGGTGGCACCAACACCTCCCACGGGACCAATGTAACTCGTAGGAACTGACCCCACAGTCGCGGGTCTCCCGGTTTGAGAATACGACGGTAATTTGCATATTTCTATACTTTGGCTTAAAAACACGGCGTTAGAGGGTGAGAACTCGAAACAACCCTCTAACGGCCCCGTGGGTGGCACCAACACCTCCCACGGGACCAATGTAACTCGTAGGAACTGACCCCGCAGCCGCGGGACTCCCGGTTTGAGAATATGATGATAATTTGCATATTTCTTGACTTACGCTTAAAAACATGGCGTTAGAGGGCGATAACTCGAAACAGCCCCTGAACGTCCCCGTGGGTGGCACCAACACCTCCCACGGGATCAATGTAACTCGTAGGAACCGACCCCGCAGCTGCGGGACTCCCGATTTAAGAATACGAAGGTAATTTGCATATTTCTACACTTAGGCAAAACTTGGCGTTAAAGGGTGAAAACTCGAAACAGCCCCGTGGGTGGCACCAACATCTCCCACGGGACCAATGTAACTCGTAGGAATTTACCCGCAGCCGCGGGTCTCCCGGTTTGAGTATACGACGATAATTTGTATATTTCTAGACATAGGCATAAAAAGATGGCGTTAGAGGGTGAAAACTCGAAACAGCCCTTTAACGGCCTCGTGGGTGGCACCAACACCTCCCACGGGACCAATGTAACTCGTAGGAACTGACCCCGCAGCCGCGGGACTCCCGGTTTGAGAATACGATGATAATTTGCATATTTATAGACTTAGGCTTAAAAACATGGCGTTAGAGGGTGAAAACTCGAAACATCCCCCGAACGTCCCCGTGGGTGGCACCAACACCTCCCACGGGACCAATGTGACTCATAGGAACTGACCCCGCAGCCGCGGGTCTCTCGATTTGAGAGTACGACGGAAATTTGCATATTTCTAGACTTAGGCTTAAAAACATGGCGTTAGAGGGTGAGAAATCGAAATAGCCCCCGAACGTCCCCGTGGGTGACACCAACACCTCCCACGGGACCAATGAAACCCGTAGGAACTGACCCCGCAGCCGCGGGTCTCCCGGTTAGAGAGTACGACGGTAATTTGCATATTTCTAGACTTAGGCTTAAAAACATGGCGTTAGGGGGTGAGATCTAGAAACAGCACCCGAACGTCCCCGTGGGTGGCACCAACACCTCCCATGGGACCAATGTAACTCGTAGGAACTGACCCCACAGTCGCGGGTCTCCCGGTTTGAGAATACGACAGTAATTTGCATATTTCTAGACTTTGGCTTAAAAACATGGCGTTAGAGGGTGAGAACTCGAAATAACCCTCTAACGGCCCCGTGGGTGGCACCAACACCTCCCACGGGACCAATGTAACTCGTAGGAACTGACCCTGCAGCCGCGGGACTCCCGGTTTGAGAATATGATGATAATTTGCATAATTCTAGACTTAGGCTTAAAAATATGGCGTTAGAGGTTGAAGACTCTAAATTGCCCCCGAACGGCCCCGTGGGTGGCACCAACACCTCCCATGGAACCAATGTAACTCGTAGGAACTGACCCCGCATCCGCGGGACTCCCGTTTGTAGAATACGAAGGTAATTTTCATATTTCTACACTTGGGCAAAACTTGGCGCTAGAGGGTGAAAACTTGAAACATCCCCCGAACGTCCCCGTGGGCGGCACCAACACCTCCCACGGGACCAATGTAACTCGTAGGAACTGACCCCGCAGCCACGGGACTCCCGGTTTGCGAATACGATGATAATTTACATATTTCTAGACTTAGGTTTAAAAAGATGGCGTTAGAGGGTGAAAACTCGAAACAGCCCTGTAACGGCCCCGTGGGTGGCACCAACTCCTCCCACGGGACCAATGTGACTCGTAGGAACTGTCCCCGCAGCCGCGGGACTCCATGTTTGAGAATAAGATGATAATTTGCAAATTTCTAGACTTAGGCTTAAAAACATTGCGTTAGAGGGTGAAAACTCGAAACAGCCCCCGAATGTCCCTGTGGGTGGCACCAACACCTCCGACGGGATAAATGTAACTCATAGGAACTGACCCCGCAGCCGCGGGTCTATCGTTTTGAGAATACGACGATAATTTGTATATTTCTGGACTTAGGATTAAAAACATGGCGTTAGAGGGTGAGAACTCGAAACAGCCTCCCGGTTTGAGAATACGATGATAATTTTAATATTTCTAGACTTAGGCTTAAAAACATGGCGTTAGAGGGTGAGAACTAGAAACAGCCCCCGAACGGCCCCGTGGGTGGCACCAACACCTCCCACGGGACCAATGTAACTCGTAGGAATTGACCCCGCAGCCGCGGGACTCCCGGTTTGAGAATACGACGATAATTTGCATATTTCTAGACTTAGGCTTGAAAACATGGGGTTAGAGGGTGACAACTCGAAACAGTCCCCGAACATCCCCATGGGTGGAACCAAAACCTCCCACGGGACCAATGTAACTCGTAGGAACTGACCCCAGAGCCGCGGGACTCCCGGTTTGATAATACGACGGTAATTTGCATATTTCTAGACTTTGGCTTAAAAACATGGTGTTAGAGGGTGAAAACTCAAAACAGCCCTCTAGCGGCCCCATGGGTTGCACCAACACCTCCCATGGAACCAATGTAACTCGTAGGAACTGACCCCGCAGCCGCGGGTCTCCCGGTTTGAGAGTACGATAGTAATTTGCAGATTTCTAGACTTAGGCTTAAAAACATGGCGTTAGGGGGTAAGAACTAGAAATAGCCCTCGAACGGCCCCGTGGGTGGCACCAACACCTCCCACGGGACCAATGTAACTCGTAGGAACTGTCCCCGCAGTCGCGGGAATGCCGATTTGAGAATACGAAGGTAATTTTCATATTTCTAGACTTAGGCAAAACTTGACGTTAGAGGGTGAAAACTCGAAAAGACCCTCGAACGGCCCCGTGGGTGGCACCAACACCTCCCACGGTACCAATGTAACTTGTAGGAGCTGACCCCGCAGCCGCGGGTCTCCCCGTTTGACAGTACGACGGTAATTTTCATATTTCTAGACTTAGGCTTAAAAACATGGCGTTAGAGGGTGAGAACTCGAAACAGCCCCCGAACGTCCCCGTGGGTGGCACCAACACCTCCTATAGGACCAATGTAACTCGTAGGAACTGACCCCGCAGCCGCGGGTCTCCCAATTTGATAGTACGACGGTAATTTGTATATTTCTAGATTTAGGCTTAAAAACATGGCATTAGGGGTGAGAACTAGAAACACCCCTCGAACGTCCCCGTGGGTGGCACCAACACCTCCCACGGGACCAATGTAACTCGTAGGAACTGACCCCACAGTCGCGGGACTCTCGGTTTGAGAATACGACGGTAATTTGAATATTTCTAGACTTAGGATTAAAAACATGGTGTTAGAGGGTGAGAACTAGAAACAACCCCCGAACGTCCCCGTGGGTGGCACCAACACCTCCCACAGGACCAATGTAACTCGTAGGAACTGACCCCGCAGCCGCGGGTCTCCCGATTTGAGAATACGACGGTAATTTTCAAATTTCTAGACTTAGGCTTAAAAACATGGCGTTAGAGGGTGAAAACTCGAAACAACCCCCGAACGGCCCCGTGGGTGGCACCATCACCTTCCACGAGACCAATGTAACTAGTAGGAACTGACCACGCAGTCGCGGGACTCCCGGCTTGAGAATACAACGGTAATTTGCATATTTCTAGGCTTAGGCTTAAAAACATGGCGTCATAGGGTGAAAATAAAAAACAGCCCCCGAACGGCGCAGTGAGTGGCACCGACACCTCCCACGGGACAAATGTAACTCTTAGGAACTGGCCCCACAGCCGCGGGACTCCCGGTTTGAGAATACGATGATAATTTGCATATTTATAGACTTAGGCTTAAAAACATGGCGTTAGAGGGAGAAAACCCAAAAAAGCCCCCGAACGGCCCCGTGGGTGGCACCAACACCTCCCACAGGACCAATGTAACTCGTAGGAACTGTCCCCGCAGCCGCGGGTCTCCCGGTTTGAGAATACGATGATAATTTGCAGATTTCTAGACTTAGGCTTAAAAACATGGCATTAGAGGGTGAAAACTCGAAACAACCCCCGAACTTCCCCGTGGGTGGCACCAACACCTCCCACGGGACCAATATAACTCGTGGGAACTGACCCCGCAGTCGCGGGACTCCCGGTTTGAGAAAATGACGGTAATTTGCATATTTCTAAACTTAGGATTAAAAACATGGCGTTAGAGGGTGAGAACTAGAAACAGTCCCCGAACATCCCCGTGGGTGGCACTAACACCTCCCACGGGACCAATGTAACTCGTAGGAACTGACCCCGCAGCCGCGGATCTTCCCGGTTTGAGAATACGACGGTAATTTGCATATTTCTAGACTTAGGCTTAAAAACATGGCGTTAGAGGGTGAAAACTTGAAACAGCCCCCGAACATCCCCGTGGGTGGTACCAAAACCTCCCACGAGACCGATGTAACTTGTAGGAACTGACCCCGCAGCCGCGGGTCTCCCGGTTTGAGAATACGACGGTAATTTGCATATTTCTAGACTTATGATTAAAAACATGGCGTTAACGGGTGAGAACTAGAAACAGCCCCCGAACGTCCCCGTGGGTGGCACCAACACCTCCCACGGGACCAATGTAACTCATAGGAACTGACCCCGCAGCCGCGGGTCTACTGGTTTGAGAATACGACGGTAATTTGCATATTTCTAGACTTAGGCTTAAAAACATTGCGTTAGAGGGTGAAAACTCGAAACATCCCTCTAATGGCCCCGTGGGTGGCACCAACACCTCCCACGGGACCAATGTAAGTCGTAGGAACTGACCCCGCAGCCTCGGGTCTCCCAGTTTGAGAATACGACAATAATTTACATATTTCTATACTTAGGCTTATAAACATGGCGTTATAGTGTGAGAACTCGAAACAGCCCCCGAACGTCCATGTGGGTGGCACCGACACCTCCCACGGGACCAATGTAACTTGTAGGAACTTACCCCGCAGTCGCGGGTCTCCCGGTTTGAGAATACGACGGTAATTTGTATATTTCTAGACTTAGGCTTAAAAACATGGCGTTAGAGGGTGAGAACTTGAAACAGCCCCCGATCGTCCCCGTGGGTGGCACCAACACCTCCCATAGGACAAATGTAACTCGTAGGAACTGACCCCGCAGCCGCGGGTCTCACGATTTGATAGTACGACGGTAATTTGCATATTTCTAGAGTTAGGCTTAAAAACATGGCGTTAGGGGTGAGAACTAGAAATAGCCCCCGAACGTCCCCGTGGGTGGCCCCAACACCTCCCACGGGACCAATGTAACTCGTAGGAATTGACCCCGCAGTCGCGGGACTCCCGGTTTGAGAATTCGACGGTAATTTGCATATTTCTAGACTTAGGATAAAAAACATGGCGTTAGCGGGTGAGAACTAGAAACATCCCACGAACGTCCCCGTGGGTGGCACCAACACCTCCCACGGGACCAATGTAACTCCTAGGAACTGACCCCGCAGCCTCGGGTCTCCCGGTTTGAGAATACGACGGTAATTTTCATATTTCTAGACTTAGGCTTAAAAACATGGCGTTAGAGGGTGAAAACTCGAAACAACCCCCGAACGGCCCCGTGGGTGGCACCATCACCTCCCACGAGACCAATGTAACTCGTAGGAACTGACCACGCAGTCACGGGACTCCCGGCTTGAGAATACGACGGTAATTTGAATATTTCTAGGCTTAGGTTTAAAAACATGGCGTTAGAGGGTGAAAATCCAAAACATCCCCAGAACGGCGCCATGGGTGGCGTCGACACCTCCCACGGGACCAATCTAACTCGTAGGAACTGACACCACAGCCGCGGGACTCCCGATTTGAGAATATGACGATCATTTGCATATTTCTAGACTTAGGCTTAAAAACATGGCGTTAGAGGGCGAAAACCCAAAACAGCCCCCGAACGGCCCCGTGGGTGGCACCAACACCTCCCACGGGACCAATGTAACTCGTAGGAACTGAACCCGCAGCCGCGGGTCTCCCGGTTTGAGAATACGACGGTAATTTGCATATTTCTAGACTTAGGCTTAAAAACATGGCATTAGAGGGTGAGAACTCGAAACAGCCCCCGAACTGCCCCGTGGGTGGCACCAACACCTCCCACGGGACCAATGTAAATTGTAGGAACTGACCCCGCAGCCGCGGGTCTCCCGGTTTGAGAATATGACGGTAATTTGCATATTTATAGACTTAGGCTTAAAAACATGGCGTTAGTGGTGACTACTAGAAACAGCCCCCGAACGTCCCCGTGGGTGGCACCAACACCTCCCACGGGACCAATGTAACTCGTAGGAACTGACCCCGCAGTCGCGGGACTCCCGGTTTGAGAATTCAACAGTAATTTGCATATTTCTAGACATAGGATAAAAAACATGGCGTTAGAGGGTGAGAACTAGAAACAGACCCCGAACGTCCCCGTGGGTGGCACCAACACCTCCCACGGGACCAATGTAACTCATAGGAACTGACCCCGCAGCCTCGGGTCTCCCGGTTTGAGAATACGATGGTAATTTACATATTTCTAGACTTAGGCTTAAAGACATGGTGTTAGAGGGTGAAAACTCGAAAAAACCCCTGAACGTCCCCGTGGGTGGCACCAACACCTCCCACGAGACCAATGTAACTCGTAGGAACTGACCACCTAGTCGCGGGACTCCTGGCTTGAGAATACGACGGTAATTTGCATATTTCTAGGCTTAGGCTTACAAACATGGCGTTAGGTGTGAAAATCCAAACATCCCCCGAACGGCGCCGTGGGTGGCGCCGAAACCTCCCACGGGACCAATGTAACTAGTAGGAACTGACCCCACAGCCGCGGGACTCCCGGTTTGATAATACGACGATAATTTGCATATTTCTAGACTTAGGCTTAAAAACATGGCGTTAGAGGGCGAAAACCCAAAACAGCCCCCGAACGGCCCCGTGGGTGGCACCAACTCCTCCCACGGGACCAATGTAACTTGTAGGAACTGACCCCGCAGCCGCGGGTCTCCCGATTTGAGAATTCAACAGTAATTTGCATATTTCTAGACATAGGATAAAAAACATGGCGTTAGAGGGTGAGAACTAGAAACAGACCCCGAACGTCCCCGTGGGTGGCACCAACACCTCCCACGGGACCAATGTAACTCATAGGAACTGACCCCGCAGCCTCGGGTCTCCCGGTTTGAGAATTCAACAGTAATTTGCATATTTCTAGACATAGGATAAAAAACATGGCGTTAGAGGGTGAGAACTAGAAACAGACCCCGAACGTCCCCGTGGGTGGTACCAACACCTCCCACGGGACCAATGTAACTCATAGGAACTGACCCCGCAGCCTCGGGTCTCCCGGTTTGAGAATACGATGGTAATTTACATATTTCTAGACTTAGGCTTAAAGACATGGTGTTAGAGGGTGAAAACTCGAAAAAACCCCTGAACGTCTCCGTGGGTGGCACCATCACCTCCCACGAGACCAATGTAACTCGTAGGAACTGACCACCTAGTCGCGGGACTCCTGGCTTGAGAATACGACGGTAATTTGCATATTTCTAGGCTTAGGCTTAAAAACATGGCGTTAGGAGTGAAAATCCAAACATCCCCTGAACGGCGCCGTGGGTGGGGCCGAAACCTCCCACGGGACCAATGTAACTAGTAGGAACTGACCCCACAGCCACGGGACTCCCGGTTTGATAATACGACGATAATTTGCATATTTCTAGACTTAGGCTTAAAAACATGGCGTTAGAGGGCGAAAATCCAAACATCCCCTGAACGGCCCCGTTGGTGGCACCAACACCTCCCACGGGACCAATGTAACTTGTAGGAACTGACCCCGCAGTCGCGAGACTCCCAGTTTGAGAATTCGATGGTAATTTGCATATTTCTAGACTTAGGATAAAAAACACGGCGTTAGAGGGTGAGAACTAGAAACAACCCCCGAATGTCCCCGTGGGTGGCACCAACACCTCCCACGGGACCAATGTAACTCGTAGGAACTGACCCCGCAGCCTCGGGTCTCCCGATTTGAGAATACGACGGTAATTTGGATATATTTCTAGACTTAGGCTTAAAAACCTGGCGTTAGAGGGTGAAAACTCGAAACAACCCCCGAACGTTCCCGTGGGTGGCACCATCACCTCCCACGAGACCAATGTAACTCGTAGGAACTGATCACGTAGTCGCGGGACTCCCGGCTTGAGAATACGACGGTAACTTGTATATTTCTAGGCTTAGGCTTCAAAACATGGCGTTAGAGGGAGAAAATCCAAAACATCCCTCGAACGGCGCCGTGGGTGGCATCGACACCTCCCACGGGACCAATGTAACTCGTAGGAACTGACCCCACAGCCGCGGGACTCCCTCTTTGAGAATACGACGATCATTTGCATATTTCTAGACTTAGGCTTAAAAACATGGCGTTAGAGGGCGAAAACCCAAAACAGCCCCCGAACGGCCCCGTGGGTGGCACCAACACCTCCCACGGGACCAATGTAACTCGTAGGAACTGACCCCGCATCCGCGGGTCTACCGGTTTGAGAATACAACGGTAATTTGCATATTTCTAGACTTAGGCTTAAAAACATGGAGTTAGAGGGTGAAAACTCGAAACAGCCCTCTAATGGCCCCGTGGGTGGCACCAACACCTCCCACGGGACCAATGTAACTCGTAGGAACTGACCCCGCAGCCTCGGGTCTCTCGGTTTGAGAATACGACGATAATTGACATATTTTTATACTTAGGCTTAAAAACATGGCGTTAGAGTGTGAGAACTCGAAACAGCCCCCGAACGTCCATGTGGGTGGCACCAACACCTCCCACGGGACCAATGTAACTTGTAGGAACTTACCCCGCAGCCGCGGGTCTCCCGGTTTGAGAATACGACGGTAATTTGCATATTTCTAGACTTAGGCTTAAAAACATGGCGTTAGAAGGTGAGAACTCGAAACAGCCCCCGAACGTACCCGTGGGTGGCACCAACACCTCCCATAGGACTAATGTAACTCGTAGGAACTGACCCCGCAGCCGCGGGTCTCCCGATTTGATAGTACGATGGTAATTTGCATATTTCTAGACTTAGGCATAAAAACATGGCGTTAGGGGTGAGAACTAGAAACACCCCCCGAACGTCCCCGTGGGTGGCACCAACACCTCCCACGGGACCAATGTAACTTGTAGGAACTTACCCCGCAGCCGCGGGTCTCCCGGTTTGAGAATACGACGGTAATTTGCATATTTCTAGACTTAGGCTTAAAAACATGGTGTTAGAGGGTGAGAACTCGAAACAGCCCCCGAACGTACCCGTGGGTGGCACCAACACCTCCCATAGGACTAATGTAACTCGTAGGAACTGACCCCGTAGCCGCGGGTCTCCCGATTTGATAGTACGACGGTAATTTGCATATTTTTAGACTTAGGCATAAAAACATGGCGTTAGGGGTGAGAACTAGAAACACCCCCCGAACGTCCCGGTGGGTGGCACCAACACCTCCCACGGGACCAATGTAACTCGTAGGAACTGACCCCGCAGTCGCGGGACTTCCGGTTTGAGAATACGACGGTAATTTGCATATTTCTAGACTTAGTATTAAAAACATGGCGTTAGAGGGTGAGAACTAGAAACAACCCCCGAATGTCCCCGTGGGTGGCACCAACACCTCCCACGGGACCAATGTAACTCATAGGAACTGACCCCGCAGCCGCGGGTCTCCCGGTTTGAGAATATGATGGTAATTTGGATATTTCTAGACTTAGGCTTAAAAACATGGCGTTAGAGGGTGAAAACTCGAAACAACCCCCGAACGGCCTCGTGGGTGGCACCATCACCTCCCTCGAGACAATTGTAACTCGTAGGAACGGACCACGCAGTCGCGGGACTCCCGGCTTGAGAATATGACGGTAATTTGCATATTTCTAGGCTTAGGCTTAAAAACATGGCGTTAGAGGGTGAAAATCCAAAACATCCCCCGAACGGCGCCGTGGGTGGCGCCGACACCTCCCACGGAACCAATGTAACTCGTAGGAACTGATCCCGCAGCTGCGGGACTCCCGGTTTGAAAATACAACGATAATTTGCATATTTCTAGACTTAGGCTTAAAAACGTGGCGTCAGAGGGTGAAAACTCGAAACAGCCCTCGAACGGCCCCGTGGGTGGCACCAACACCTCCCACGGGACCAATCTATCTCATAGGAACTGTCCCCGTATCCGCGGGACTCTCGGTTTGAGAATACGAAGGTAATTTTCATATTTCTAGAATTAGGTAAAACTTGGCGTTAGAAGGTGAAAACTCGAAACATCCCTCGAATGGTATCGTAGGTGGCACCAACACCTCCCACGGGACCAATCTAACTCGTAGGAACTGACCCCGCAGCCCTGGGACTCCCGGTTTGAGAATACGACAGAAATTTGCATATATCTAGACTTCGGCTTAAAAACATGGAGTTAGAGGGTGATAACTCGAAACAGCCCCCGAACGTCCCCGTGTGTGGCACCAACACCTCCCACGGGACCAATATTACTCGTAGGAGCTGACCCCACAGCCGCGGGACTCCCGGTTTGAGAATATGACGATAATTTGCATATTTTTAGAGTTAGGCTTAAAAACATGGCGTTAGAGGGTGAAAACCCAAAACAGTCCCAGAACGGCACGGTGGGTGGCACCAACACCTCCCACGGGACAAATGTAACTAGTGGGAAGTGACCCCGCAGCCGCGGGACTCCCGGTTTGAGAATACGATGATAATTTGCATATTTCTAAACTTACGCTTAAATATTTCGTTAGAGGGTGAAAACTCGAAACAACCCCCGAACGGCCCCGTGGGTGGCACCATCACCTCCCACGAGATCAATGTAACTCGTAGGAACTGACCACTTAGTCGCGGGACTCCCGGATTGAGAATACGACGGTAATTTGCATATTTCTAGGCTTAGGCTTGAAAACATGGCGTTAGAGGGTGAAAACTCGAAACAGCCCCCCAACGTCCCCGTGGGTGGCACAAACACCTCCCACGGGACCAATGTAACTCGTAGGAACTAACCCCGCAGCCGCGGGACTCCCGGTTTGAGAATACGATGGTAATTTGCATATTTATAGACTTAGGCTTAAAAACATGGCGTTAGGGGTGAGAACTAGAATCAGCCCCCGAACATCCCCGTGGGTGGCACCAACACCTCCCACGGGACCAACGTAACTCATAGGAACTGACCCTGCAGCCGCTGGTCTCCCGGTTTGAGAATACGATTGAAAAGTGCATATTTCTAGACTTAAACTTAAAAACATGGCGCTAGAGGATGAGAACTCGAAACAACCCTCTAACGGCCCCATGGGTGGCACCAACACCTCCCACGGGACCAATGTAACTCGTAGGAACTGATCCCGCAGCCGGGGGACTCCCGATTTGAGAATACGATGATAGTTTGCATATTTCTAGACTTAGGCTTAAAAATAGTGCATTAGAGGGTGAAAACTCGAAACAGACCCCGAACGGCCCCGTTGGTGGCTTTAACACCTCCCACGGGACCAATATAACTCGAAGGAACTGACCACTTAGTCGCGGGACTCCCGGATTGAGAATACGACGGTAATTTGCATATTTCTCGGCTTAGGCTTGAAAACATGGCGTTAGAGGGTGAAAACTCGAAACAGCCCCCCAACGTCCCCGTGGGTGGCACAAACACCTCCCACGGGACCAATGTAACTCGTAGGAACTAACCCCGCAGCCGCGGGACTCCCGGTTTGAGAATACGATGGTAATTTGCATATTTCTAGACTTAGGCTTAAAAACATGGCGTTAGGGGTGAGAACTAGAAACAGCCCCCGAACATCCCCGTGGGTGGCACCAACACCTCCCACGGGAGCAATGTAACTCGTAGGAACTGACCCCGCAGCAGCGGTTCTCCCGATTTAATAGTACGAGGGTAATTTTTATATTTCTAGACTTAGGCTTAAAAACATGGCGTTAGGGGTGAGAACTAGAAACATCCCCTGAACGTCCCCGTGGGTGGCACCAACACCTCCTACGGAACCAATGTAACTCGTAGGAACTGACCCCGTAGTAGCGGGACTCCTTGTTTGAGAATACGACGGTAATTTGCATATTTCTAGACTTAGGATTAAAAACATGGCATTAGAGGGTGAGAACTAGAAACAACCCCCGAACGTCCCCGTGGGTGGCACCAACACCTCCCACGCTACCAACGTAACTCGTAGGAACTGACCCTGCAGCCGCGGGTCTCTCGATTTTAGAATACGATTGAAAAGTGCATATTTCTAGACTTAGGTGGCAAAACTTGACGTTAGAGGGTGAAAACTCGAAACAGCCCCCCAACGTCCCCGTGGGTGGCACAAACACCTCCCACGGGACCAATGTAACTCGTAGGAACTGACCCCGCAGCCGCGGGACTCCCGGTTTGAGAGTACGACGGTAATTTGCATATTTCTAGACTTAGGCTTAAAAACATGGTTTTAGAGGGTAAGAACTCGAAACAGCCCCCGAATGTCCCCGTGGGTGGCACCAACACCTCCCACGGGACCAATGTAACTCGTAGGAACGGACCCCGCAGCCGTGGGTCTCCCGGTTTGAGAGTACGATGGTAATTTGCATATTTCTAGACTTAGGCCTAAAAACATGATATTAGGGGGTGAGAACTAGAAACAGTCCCCGAACATCCCCGTGGGTGGCACCAACACCTCCCGCGGGACTAATGTAACTCGTAGGAACTGACCCCACAGCCGCGGGACTCACGGTTTGAGAATACGACGGTAATTTGCATCTTTCTGGACTTAGGCTTAAAAACATGGCGTTAGACGGTGAAAACTCGAAACAACCCTCTAACGGCCCCGTGGGTGGCACCAACACCTCCCACGGGACCAATGTAACTCGTAGGAACTGACTCCGCAGCCGCGGGACTCCCGGTTTGAGAATACAACGATAATTTGAATATTTCTAGACTTAGGCTTAAAAACATGGCGTTAGAGGGTGAAAACTCGAAACAGCCCCGGAACGTCCCCGTGGGTGGCACCAACATCTCCCACGGGACCAATGTAACTCGTAGGAACTGTCCCAGTAACCGCGGGACTCCCGGTTTGAGAATACGAAGGTAATTTTCATATTTCTAGACTTAGGCAAAACTTGGCGTTAGAAGGTGAAATCTTGAAACAGCCCTCGAACGGCCCCGTGGGTGGCACCAACACCTCCCACGTGACCAATGTAAATCGTAGGAACTGACTCCGCAGTCGCGGGACTACCGGTTTGAGAATACAACGATAATTTGCATATTTCTAGACTTAGGCTTAAAAACATGGCGTTAGAGGGTGAAAACTCGAAACAGCCCCCGAAAGTCACCGTGGGTGGCACCAACATCTCCCACGGGACCAATGTAACTCCTAGGAACTGTCCCAGTAGCCGCGGGACTCCCGGTTTGAGAATACGAAGGTAATCTTCATCTTTCTAGACTTAGGCAAAACTTGGCGTTAGAAGGTGAAATCTCGAAACAGCCCTGGAACGGCCCCGTGGGTGGCACCAACACCTCCCACATGACCAATGTAACTCGTAGGAACTAACCCCGCAGCCACGGGACTCCCAGTTTGAGGAGACGGTGGTAATTTGCATATTTCTAGACTTAGGCTTAAAAACATGGCGTTGGATGGAGAGAACTCGAAACAGCCCCGGAACGTCCCCGTGGGTGGCACCAACACCTCCCACGGGACCAATGTAACTCGTAGGAACTGACCCCGCAGCCGCGGGACTCCCGGTTTGAGAATACGACGGTAATTTGCATATTTCTAGACTCAAGCAAAACATGGCGTTAGAGGGTGAAAACTCGAAACAGCCCCAGGACGGCCCCGTAGGTGGCACCAATGCCTCCCGCGGGACCAATGTAACTCGTAGGAACTGACCCTCCAGCCGCGGGTCTCCCGGTTTGAGAATACGAATATAATTTGCCTATTTATAGAGTTAGGCTTAAAAACAAGGCGTTAGAGGGTGAAAACCCAAAATAGCTCCCGAATGGCCCCGTGGGTGGCACCAACACCTCCTAGGGGACCAATGTAACTCATAGGAACTGACCCCGTAACCGAGGGTCTCCCGGTTTGAGAATACGACGATAATTTGCATATTTTTAAACTTACGCTTAAAAATATGACGTTAGAGGGTGAAAACTCGAAACAACCCCCGAACGGCCCCGTGGGTGGCACCATCACCTCCCACGAGACCAATGTAACTCGTAGGAACTGACCACGCAGTCGCGGGACTCCCGGATTGAGAATACGACGGTAATTTGCATATTTCTAGGCTTAGGCTTAAAAACATGGCGTTAGAGGGTGAAAATCCAAAACAGCCCCCAAACGGCGGCGTGGGTGGCGCCAACACCTCCCACGGGACCAATGTAACTCGTAGGAACTGACCCCATAGCCGCGGGACTCCTGGTTTGGGAATACGTCGATAATTTGCATATTTCTAGACTTAGGCTTAGAAACATGGTGTTAGAGGGTGAGAACTCGAAACAGCCCTCGAACGTCCCCGTGGGTGGCACCAACACCTCCCACGGGACCAATGTAACTCGTAGGAACGGACCCCATAGCCGTGGGTCTCCCGGTTTGAGAGTACGACGGTAATTTGCATATTTCTAGACTTAGGCCTAAAAACATGATGTTACGGGGTGAGAACTAGAAACAGTCCCCGAACATCCCCGTGGGTGGTACCAACACCTCCCGCGGGACTAATGTAACTCTTAAGAACTGACCCCACAGCCGCGGGACTCACGGTTTGAGAATACGACGGTAATTTGCATATTTCTAGACTTAGGCTTAAAAATATGGCGTTAGACGGTGAAAACTCGAAACAACCCTCTAACGGCCCCGTGGGTGGCACCAACACCTCCCACGGGACCAATGTAACTCGTAGGAACTGACTCCGCAGCCGCGGGACTCCCGGTTTGAGAATACAATGATAATTTGAATATTTCTAGACTTAGGCTTAAAAACATGGCGTTAGAGGGTGAAAACTCGAAACAGCCCCCGAACGTCCCCGTGGGTGGCACCAACACCTCCCACGGGACCAATATAACTCGTTGGAACTGTCCCCGCAGCCGCGGGACTCCCGATTTGAGAATACGAAGGTAATTTGCATATTTCTAGACTTAGGCAAAACTTGACGTTAGAGGGTGAAAACTCGAAACAGCCCCCCCAACGTCCCCGTGGGTGGCACAAACACCTCCCACGGGACTAATGTAACTCGTAGGAACTGACCCCGCAGCCGCGGGACTCCCGGTTTGAGAGTACGACGGTAATTTGTATATTTCTAGACTTAGGCTTAAAAACATAGTTTTAGAGGGTGAGAACTCGAAACAGCCCCCGAACGTCCCCGTGGGTGGCACCAACACCTCCCACGGGACCAATGTAACTCGTAGGAATGGACCCCGCAGTCGTGGGTCTCCCGGTTTGAGAGTACGACGGTAATTTGCATATTTCTAGACTTAGGCCTAAAAACATGGTGTCAGGGGGTGAGAACTAGAAACAGTCCCCGAACATCCCCGTGGGTGGCACCAACACCTCCCGCGGGACTAATGTAACTCGTAGGAACTGACCCCACAGCCGCGGGACTCACGGTTTGAGAATATGACGGTAATTTGCATATTTCTGGACTTAGGATTAAAAACATGACGTTAGACGGTGAAAACTCGGAACAACCCTCTAACGGCCCCGTGGGTGGCACCAACACCTTCCACGGGACCAATGTAACTCGTAGGAACTGACTCCGCAGCCGCGGGACTCCCGGTTTGAGAATACAACGATAATTAGCATATTTCTAGACTTAGGCTTAAAAACATGGCGTTAGAGGGTGAAAACTCGAAACAGCCCCCGAACGTCCCCGTGGGTGGCACCAACATCTCCCACGGGACCAATGTAACTCCTAGGAACTGTCCCAGTAGCCGCGGGACTCCCGGTTTTAGAATACGAAGGTAATTTTCATATTTCTAGACTTAGGCAAAACTTGGCGTTAGAAGGTGAAATCTCGAAACAGCCCTCGAACGGCCCCGTGGGTGGTACCAACACCTCCCACGTGACCAATGTAAATCGTAGGAACTGACTCCGCAGTCGCGGGACTACCGGTTTGAGAATACAACGATAATTTGCATATTTCTAGACTTAGGCTTAAAAACATGGCGTTAGAGGGTGAAAACTCGAAACAGCCCCCAAAAGTCACCGTGGGTGGCACCAACATCTCCCACGGGACCAATGTAACTCCTAGGAACTGTCCCAGTAGTCGCGGGACTCCCGGTTTGAGAATACGAAGGTAATCTTCATCTTTCTAGACTTAGGCAAAACTTGGCGTTAGAAGGTGAAATCTCGAAACAGCCCTGGAACGGCCCCGTGGGTGGCACCAACACCTCCCACATGACCAATGTAACTCGTAGGAACTAACCCCGCAGCCACGGGACTCCCAGTTTGAGGAGACGATGGTAATTTGCATATTTCTAGACTTAGGCTTAAAAACATGGCGTTGGAGGGAGAGAACTCGAAACAGCCCCGAACGTCCCCGTGGGTGGCACCAACACCTCCCACGGGACCAATGTAACTCGTAGGAACTGACCCCGCAGCCGCGGGACTCCCAGTTTGAGAATACGACGGTAATTTTCATATTTCTAGACTCAAGCAAAACATGGCGTTAGAGGGTGAAAACTCGAAACAGCCCCAGGACGGCCCCGTGGGTGGCACCAAAACATGGCGTTAAAGGGTGAAAACCCAAAACAGCTCCCGAATGGCCCAGTGGGTGGCACCAACACCTCCCATGGGACCAATGTAACTCATTAGAACTGATCCCGCAGCCGAGGGTCTCCCAGTTTGAGAATACGACGATAATTTGCATATTTTTAAACTTACGCTTAAAAATATGACGTTAGAGGGTGAAAACTCGAAACAACCCCCGAACGGCCCCGTGGGTGGGACCATCACCTCCCACGAGACCAATGTAACTCGTAGGAACTAACCACGCAGTCGCGGGACTCCCGGATTGAGAATACGACGGTAATTTGCATATTTCTAGGCTTAGGCTTAAAAACATGGCGTTAGAGGATGAAAATCCAAAACAGCCCCCAAACGGCAGCGTGGGTGGTGCCGACACCTCCCACGGGACCAATGTAACTCGTAGGAACTGACCCGACAGCCGCGGGACTCCCGGTTTGGGAATACGTCGATAATTTGCATATTTCTAAACTTAGGCTTAGAAACATGGTGTTAGAGGGTGAGAACTCGAAACAGCCCTCGAACGTCCCCGTGGGTGGCACCAACACCTCCCACGGGACCAATGTAACTCGTAGGAACGGATCCCGTAGCCGTGGGTCTCCCGATTTGAGAGTACGACGGTAATTTGCATATTTCTAGACTTAGGCCTAAAAACATGGTGTCAGGGGGTGAGAACTAGAAACAGTCCCCGAACATCCCCGTGGGCGACACCAACACCTCCCGCGAGACTAATGTAAGTCTTAGGAACTGAACCCACAGCCGCGGGACTCAGGGTTTGAGAATACGATGGTAATTTACATATTTCTAGACTTAGGCTTAAAAACATGGCGTTAGACGGTGAAAACTGGAAACAACCCTCTAACGGCCCCGTGGGTGGCACCAACACCTCCCACGGGACCAATGTAACTCGTAGGAACTGACTCCGCAGCCGCGGGACTCCCGGTTTGAGAATACAACGATAATTTGAATATTTCTAGACTTAGGCTTAAAAACACGGCGTTAGAGGGTGAAAACTCGAAACAGCCCCGGAACGTCCCCGTGGGTGGCACCAACATCTCCCACGGGACCAATGTAACTCGTAGGAACTGTCCCAGTAACCGCGAGACTCCCGGTTTGAGAATACGAAGGTAATTTTCATATTTCTAGACTTAGGCAAAACTTGGCGTTAGAAGGTGAAATCTCGAAACAGCCCTCGAACGGCCCCGTGGGTGGCACCAACACCTCCCACGTGGCCAATGTAACTCGTAGGAACTGACCCCGCAGCCGCGGGACTCCCGGTTTGAGCAGACGACGGTAATTTGCATATTTCTAGACTTAGGCTTAAAAACATGGCGTTGGACGGTGAGAACTCGAAATAGCCCCCGAACGTCCCCGTGGGTGGCACCAACACCTCCCACGGGACCAATGTAACTCGTAGGAACTGACCCCGCAGCCGCGGGACTCCCGGTTTGTGAATACGATGGTAATTTGCATATTTATTGACTCAAGGAAAACATGGCGTTAGAGGGTGAAAACTCGAAACAGTCCCGTGGGTGGCACCAACGCCTCACACGGGACCAATGTAACTCGTAGGAACTGACCCCCCAGCTGCGGGTCTCCCGGTTTGAGAATACGAAGATAATTTGCATATTTATAGAGTTAGGCTTAAAAACATGGCGTTAGAGGGTGAAAACCCAAAACAGCTCCCGAACGGCCCCGTGGGTGGCACCAACACCTCCCATGGGACCAATGTAACTCATAGGAACTGACCCCGCAACCGAGGGTCTCCCGGTTTGAGAATACGATGATAATTTGCATATTTTTAAACTTACGCTCAAAAAATATGACGTTAGAGGGTGAAAACTCGAAACAACCCCCGAACGGCCCCGTGGGTGGCACCATCACCTCCCACGAGACCAATGTAACTCGTAAGAACTGACCACGCAGTCGCGGGAGTCCCGGATTGAGAATACGACGATAATTTTCATATTTCTAGGCTTAGGCTGAAAACATGGCGGTAGAGGGTGAAAATCCAAAACAGCCCCCAAACGGCGCCGTGAGTGGCGCCGACACCTCCCACGGGACCAATGTAACTCATCGGAACTGACCCCACAGCCGCGGGACTCCCGGTTTGGGAATACGATGATAATTTGCATATTTCTAAACTTAGGCTTAAAAACATGGTGTTAGAGGGAGAAAATCCAAAACAGCCCCCAAACGGCCCCGTGGGTGGCACCAACACCTCCCACGGGACCAGTGTAACTCGTAGGAACTGACCCCGCAACCGCGGGTCTCTCGGTTTGAGAATACGATGATAATTTTCATATTTCTAGACTTAGGCTTAAAAACATTGCGTTAGAGGGTGAACACTCGAAACAACCCCCGAACTGCCCCGTGGGTGGAACCAACACCTCCCACGGGACCAATGTAACTCGTAGGAACTTACCGCGCAACCGCGAGACTCCCGATCTGAAAATACGATGATAATTTGCATATTTTTAGACTCAAGCAAAACATGGCGTTAGAGGGTGAAAACTCGAAACAGCCCCAGAACGGCCCCTTGGGTGGCACCTACACCTCCCACGGGACCAATGTAACTCGTAGGAACTGACCACGCAGCCGCGGGTCTCCCGGTTTGAGAATACGATGATAATTTGCATATTTCTAAACTTACGCTTAAAAATATGGCGTTAGAGGGTGAAAACTCGAAACAACCCCCGAACGGCCCCGTGGGTGGCACCATCACCTCCCACGAGACCAATGTAACTCGTAGGAACTGACCACGCACTCGCGGGACTCCCGGATTGAGAATACGATGGTAATTTGCATATTTCTAGGCTTAGGCTTAAAAACATGGCGTTAGAGGGTGAAAATCCAAAATAACCCCCGAACGGCGCCGTAGGTGGC
This sequence comes from Sambucus nigra, assembly GCA_949130495.1. NCBI lineage: Eukaryota > Viridiplantae > Streptophyta > Magnoliopsida > Dipsacales > Adoxaceae > Sambucus > Sambucus nigra. Next base: position 406,459,157 of record OX422222.1, read on the forward strand.
GCCGACACCTCCCACGGGACCAATGTATCTCGTAGGAACTGACCACACAGCCGCGGGATTCCCGGTTTGAGAATACGACGATAATTTGCATATTTCTACTTGGTTACTGATAATTTTAACTCATATATGCAATTTTTCAGCTTGGTTAAATTTTTTGTAAAACTACTTGGTTACTGATATTTTTTTTTATGTATCCTATCATTTGTAGGATTTTTGCACGCGGATCAAACGAAGGAGGCAGTGGTCTACAGCATGAAGATTGTTTATATGTTGTGGACAATCTGGATTTTGTCAGCCATGCGGGCTTTTATTAATTAGTTTTATGGCCGTGCAGGCTTTTATAATTTGATTGTTGAATTTTATGGCCGTGCAGGCTTTATAATAAGTAGGTTTTACATTTACAGGTTTTGGAATGTCAAGAAAATAGAGGAAACTCTGCCCAATTTTTTATTTTTGGTTTATGAATTATTAAGACGTGTAATATTTATAAGTTTGTATATATATTTGTTTATTAACAACGTTCTCGATTCGCAATTTGTGATTTTTTTTATTGTTTTGCCAATAATAAATATTTGTATCACCTCGTACGCGTCAAACGTTACACGTAGCAACTGATGGTGCACTCGCAGGACCCCCAGTTTTATGATTGGACCAAAAAAATACATTTTTTTTAAAATTATAGTTAAATATGGTCATGGACTTTGTCCATGACCATTTTTATTTTTTCGTCACGCATAAAAATGGTCGCGGCCAAAGTCCGCGACCATTTTTTTCGTCACGGTTGTGGGTCATGGACATGGGCCGCGACCATTTTTTTTTATTTTTTTTTGTCACGGTTGTGGGTCGCGGACTTTGGCCGCGACCAATTTGTCACGGTTGTGGGTCACGGATCAGGGCCGCGACCAATTTTTTTTAATTTTTTTTGTCACAGTCGTGGGTCGCGGACTTTGGCCGTTACCAATTTGTCACGGTTATGGGTCACGGCCTAAGTCCGCGACCATCTGCCATGACCCCTCTCGACCGTGACCATTTTTTGGTCACGGACTTGGGCCGCGACCCACGAAAATGGTCACGCCCGAAATGGTCACGGCCCAAGTCCGCGACCGACAGCTTTGGTCAGGGATTTTTGCCATGACCAATCGCCAGTTTTGGTGTAGTGCAGTCAGTTCCTAGAAGTTACATATTGGTCCCGTGCGAGGTGTCCGTGCCTCCTGCGGGGTCGTTTGGGGACTGGTTTGGGTTTTCACCCTTTAACGGCTTGTTTTTAAGTTCAAGTGTTGATTTTTGCAAATTATCATCATATTCTCAAATAGGGAGACCCGGGACTATGTGCTCAGTTCCTACAAGTTACCTTGGTCCCTTGCAAGGTGTCCGTGCCTCCTACGGGGTCGTTTGGGGACTGGTTTGGGTTTTCACCCTTTAACGACTTGTTTTTAAGTTTAAGTGTTGATTTTTGTAAATTATCAATATATTCACAAACCTGGAGACCCGGGACTACGCGGTCAGTTCCTACAAGTTACATTGGTCCCATGCGAGGTGTTCGTGCCTCTTAGGAGGTCATTTGGGGGCTGGTTTGGGTTTTCAACCTTTAACGACGTGTTTTTAAGTTTAAGTGTTGATTTTTGCCAATTATCGTCTTATTCACAAACCGAGAGACCCACGACTACGCGGTCAGCACCTATAAGTTACATTGGTCCCGTGCGAGGTGTTCGTGCCTCCTACGGGGTCATTTGGGGGATGGTTTGGGTTTTCACCCTTTAACGGCTTGATTTTTAGTTTAAGTTTTGATTTTTGCAAATTATCATCATATTCTCAAATCGGGAGACTCGGGACTGTCCGGTCAATTCCTACAAGTTACATTGGTCCCGTGCGAGGTGTTCGTGCCTCTTACGAGGTTGTTTGGGGGTTAGTTTGGGTTTTTACCCTTTAACGGCTTGTTTTTAAGTCCAAGTGTTGATTTTTGCGAATTATCGTCATATTCACAAATCGGGAGACCCGGGACTATGCGGTCAGTTCCTATAAGTTACATTGGTCCCGTGCGAGGTGTTCGTGCCTCCTACGGGGTCGTTTCGAGGTTGGTTTTGGATTTCACCCTTTAACGGGTCGTTTTTAAGTTTAAGTGTTGATTATTGAAAATTATCGTCATATTCTCAAACCGAGAGACCCGAGACTACGCGGTCAGTTCCAACAAGTTACATTGGCCCCGTGTGAGGTGTTCGTGCCTCCTACGGGGTCATTTGGGGCGTGGTTTGGGTTTTCACCCTTTAACGGCTTGTTTTTAAGTTTAAGCATTGATTTTTACAGATTATCATCATATTCACAAACCGGGAGACCCGGGACTACGCAGTCAATTCCCGCCAGTTACATTTGTCCCGTTCGAGGTGTTCGTGTTTCCTACGGGGTCGTTTGGGGCTGGTTTGGGTTATCACCCTTTAACGGCTTGTTTTTAAGTCTAAGTGTGATTTTTGCAAATTATCGTCATATTCTCAAATCATGAGACCCAGGACTACGCGGTCCATTCCAATAAGTAACATTGGTCCCGTGCGAGGTGTTCGTACCTCCTACGAGGTCGTTTGGGGGCTGGTTTGGGTTTTCACCCTTTAACGGTTTATAATTAAGCTTAAGTGTTGATTTTTGCAAATTATCGTCATATTCTCAAAACGGGAGACCCGGGACTACGCGTTTAGTTCCACCAAGTTATATTGGTCCCGTGCGAGGTGTTCGTGCCTCCTACGGGGTCGTTTGGAGGCTGGTTTGGGTTTCACCCTTTTTAAGTTTAAGTGTGATTTTCGCAAATTATCGTCATAACCCGAGACTACGAGGTTAGTTCCAACAAGTGACATTGGTCCCGTGCGAGAAGTTCGTGCCTTTTACGGGGTCGTTTGGGGGTGTTTGGGTTTTCACCCTTTAACGACCTGTTTTTAAGTTTAAGTGTTGATTTTTGCAAATTATCGTCATATTCACAAACAGGGAGACCCGGGACTACGCGATTAGTACCTACAAGTTACATTGGTCCCGTGCGAGGTGTTCGTGCCTCCTACGGGGTCGTTTGGGGGTTGGTTTGGATTTTCACCTTTTAACGGCATGTTTTTAAGTTTAAGTGTTGATTTTTGCAAATTATCGTCATTTTCTCAAACCGAGAGACCCGGGACTACGCAGTCAGTTCCAACTAGTTACATTGGTCCCGTGCGAGGTGTTCGTGCCTCCTACGGGGTCGTTTGGAGGTTGGTTTGGGTTTTCACCCTTTGTAAGTCTAAGTGTGATTTTTGAGAATTATCGTCATATTCTAAAACCGGTAGACCCGAGACTACGCGATCAGTTCCAACAAGTTATATTGGTCCCGTGCGAGGAGTTCGTGCCGCCTACGGGGTCGTTTGGGGGGTGGTTTGGGTTTTCACCCCTTTTAATTCTAAGTATGATTTTTAAAAATTATCATCATATTCTTAAACCGAGAGACCCGGGATTACCTGTTCAATTCCAAAAAGTTACATTGGTCCCGTGCGAGGTGTTCGTGTATCCAACGGGGTCGTTTGGGAGAAGGGTTTGCGTTTTCACCCTTTAACGGCTTGTTTTTAAGTCTAAGTGTTGTTTTTTGCAAATTGTCATCATATTCTCCAATCGAGGCAATGCGATGAGTTCCCACAAGTTACATCGGTCGCGTGCGAGGTGTTTGTGCCTCCTAGGAGGTCGTTTTGGGGGTTGGTTTGGGTTTTCACCCTTTACCGGCTTGCTTTTAAGTCTAAGTGTTGATTTTTGCAAATTATCATCATATTCACAAACCGAGAGACCCGGGACTATACGGTCAGTTCCTACAAGTTACATTGCTCCCGTGCGAGGTGTTCGTGCCTCCTACGGGGTCGTTTGGTGGCTGGTTTGGGTTTTCACCCTTTAACGGCTTATTTTTAAGTTTAAGTGTTGATTTTGGAAAATTATCATCAGATTCATAAACTGGGAGACCCAGGACTATGCGGTCTGTTCCTACAAGTTACATTAGTCATGTGCGAGGTGTCCATGCCTCATACGGGGTCGTTTGGGGGCTGGTTTGGGTTTTCACCCTTTAACGGCTTGTTTTTAAGTTTAAGTGTTGATGTTTGCAAATTATCATCATATTCTCAAACCACGGGACACGAGACTATGCACTCAGTTCCTGCAAGTTACATTCGTCCCGTGCGAAGTGTTCGTGCCTCATACGGGATCGTTTGGGGGCTGGTTTGGATTTTCACCCTTTAACGGGTTGTTTTTAAGTTTAAGTCTGATTTTTATAAATTATCATCATATTCTCAAATCGGAAGATCCAAGACTATGCAGTCGGTTCCTACAAGTTACATTGGTTCCGTGCGAGGTGTTCGTGCCTCCTATGGGGTCGTTTGGGGGCTGGTTTGGATTTTCACTCTTTAACGGCTTGTTTTTTAAGTTAAAGTGTTGATTTTTGCAAATTATCGTCATATTCTCAAACCGGGAGACCCGGGACTACACGGTCAGTTCCAACAAGTTACATTGGTCCCGTGCGAAGTGGTCGTCTCTCCTACGAGGCCGTTTGGAGGCCGGTTTGGATTTTCACCCTTTTTAAGTCGAAGTGTGATTTTTGCAAATTATCGTCATATTTTCAAATCGGGAGACCCGAGACAACGCTGCTAGTTCCAAAAAGTTACATTGCTCGCGTGCAAGGAGTTCGTGCCTCCTACGGATTCATTTGGGGGCTGGTTTGGGTTTTCACCCTTTAACGGCTTATTTTTAAGTTTAAGTGTTGATTTTTGTAAATTATCGTCATATTCACAAACCGGGTGACCCGGGACTACGCGGTCTCAGTTTCAACAAGTTACATTGATCCCGTTCGAGTTCATGCCTTCTACGGGGTCGTTTGGGGGGTGGCTTGAGTTTTCACCCTTTAACGGCTTGTTTTTAAGTTTAAGTGTTGGTTTTTGCAAATTATCGTCATATTCTCAAACCGAGAGACCCGGGACTACGCGGTCAGTTCCAACTAGTTACATTGGTCCCGTGCGAGGTGTTCGTGCCTCCTACGGGGTCGTTTGGGGGCTGATTTGGGATTTCACCCTTTTTAAGTCTAAGTGTCATTTAATCAAATTTTCGTCATATTCTCAAACCGGGAGACCCGAGACTACGTGGTCAGTTTCAACAAGTTACATTGATCCCGTTCGAGTTCATGCCTTCTACGGGGTCGTTTGGGGGGTGGCTTGAGTTTTCACCCTTTAACGGCTTGTTTTTAAGTTTAAGTGTTGATTTTTGCAAATTATCGTCATATTCTCAAACCGAGAGACCCGGGACTACGCGGTCAGTTCCAACTAGTTACATTGGTCCCGTGCGAGGTGTTCGTGCCTCCTACGGGGTCGTTTGGAGGTTGGTTTGGGTTTTCACTCTTTGTAAGTCTAAGTGTGCTTTTTGCAAATTATCGTCATATTCTAAAATCGGGAGACTCGAGACTACGCGGTCAGTTCCAACAAGTTATATTGGTCCCGTGCGAGGAGTTCGTGCCGCCTACGAAGTCGTTTGGGGGGTGGTTTGGGTTTTCACCCCTTTTAATTCTAAGTATGATTTTTAAAAATTATCATCATATTCTTAAACCGAGAGATCCGGGATTACATGTTCAATTCCAACAAGTTACATTCGTCCCGTGCGAGGTGTTCGTGCATCCTACGGGGTCGTTTGGGAGAAGGGTTTGCGTTTTCACCCTTTAACAGCTTATTTTTAAGTCTAAGTGTTGATTTTTTCAAATTATCATCATATTTTCAAATCGAGACAACGTGATTAGTTCCCACAAGTTACATCGGTCACGTGCGAGGTGTTCGTGCCTCCTAGGAGGTCGTTTGGGGGCTGGTTTGGGTTTTCACCCTTTACCGACTTGCTTTTAATTCTAAGTGTTGATTTTTGCAAAATATCATCATATTCACAAACCGGGAGACCCGGGACTATACGGTCAGTTCCTACAAGTTACATTGCTCCCGTGCGAGGTGTCCGTGCCTCCAACGGGGTCGTTTGGGGGCTGGTTTGGGTTTTCACCTTTTAACGCCTTGTTTTTAAGTTTAAGTGTTGATTTTTGCAAATTATCATCAGATTCTCAAACCGGGAGACCCGGGACTACGCAGTCAGTTCCTACATTAAACATTGGTCCCGTGCGAGGTGTTCGTACCTCTTACGGGGTCGTTTGGGAGTTGGTTTGGGTTTTCACCCTTTAACGGCTTGTTTTTAAGTCTAAGTGTTGATTTTTGAAAATTATCGTCATATTCATAAACCGGGAGATCCGGGACTATGCGGTCAGTTCCTACAAGTTACATTGGTCCTGTGCGAGGTGTCCATGCCTCCTACGGGGTCGTTTGGGGGCTGGTTTGGGTTTTCACCCTTTAACGACTTGTTTTTAAGTTTAAGTGTTGATTTTTGCAAATTATCATCATATTCTAAAACCGCGAGACCCGGGACTATGCGCTCAGTTCCGGCAAGTTACATTCGTCCCGTGCGAGGTGTTCGTGCCTCATACGGGATCGTTTGGGGGCTGGTTTCGATTTTCACCCTTTAACGGGTTGTTTTTAAGTTTAAGTGTGATTTTTATAAATTATAATCATATTCTCAAATCGGGAGATCTAGGACTACGCGGTTAGTTCCTACAAGTTACATTGGTCCCGTGCGAGGTGTTCATGCCTCCTATAGGGTCGTTTGGGGGCTAGTTTGGGTTTTCACCCTTTAATGGCTTGTTTTTAAGTTAAAGTGTTGATTTTTGCAAATTATCGTCATATTCTCAAACCGGAAGACTCGGGACTACACGGTGAATTCCAACAAGTTACATTGGTCCCTTGCGAAGTTTTCGTGCCTCCTACGGGGCCGTTTGGAGGCTGGTTTGGATTTTCACCCTTTTTAAGTCGAAGTGTGATTTTCGCAAATTATCGTCATATTTTCAAATCGGGAGACCCGAGTCTACGGTGTTAGTTCCAACAAGTTACATTAGTCGCGTGCGAGGAGTTCTTGCCTCCTACGGGGTCATTTGGGGGCTGGTTTGGGTTTTTAGCCTTTAACGGCTTGTTTTTAAGTTTAAGTGTTGATTTTTGTAAATTATCATCATATTCACAAACTGGGAGACCCGGGACTACGCGGTCAGTACCTATAAGTTACATTGGTCCCGTGCGAGGTGTTCGTGTGTCCTACGGGGTCGTTTGGGGGCTGGTTTGGTTTTTCACCCTTTAATGGCTCGTTTTTAAGTTTAAGTGTTGATTTTTACAAATTATTGTCATATTCTCAAACCGGGAGACCCGGGACTACGCGCTCAGTTCCTACAAGTTACATTGGTCCCGTATGAGGTGTTTGTGCCTCATACGGGATCATTTGGGGGCTGATTTGGGTTTTCACCCTTTTTAAGTCTAAGTGTCATTTTATCAAATTTTTGTCATATTCTCAAACCGGGAGACCCGAGACTACACGGTCTGTTTCAATAAGTCACATTGGTCCCGTGCGATTTCATGCCTTCTACGGGGTCGTTTGGGGGGTGGCTTTAGTTTTCACCCTTTAACGGCTTGTTTTTAAGTTTAAGTGTTGATTTTTGCAAATTATCATCAGATTCTCAAATCGGAAGACTCGGGACTACCCGGTCAGTTCCTACATGAAACATTGGTCCTGTGCGAGGTGTTCGTGCCTCTTACGGGGTTGTTTGGGGGCTGGTTTGGGTTTTCACCCTTTAACGGCATGTTTTTAAGTCTAAGTGTTGATTTTTGCAAATTATCATCATATTCACAAAATGGGAGACCCGGGACTTTGCGATCAGTTCCTACAAGTTACATAGGTCCCGTGCGAGGTGTTCGTGCCTCTTACGGGGTCGTTTGGTGGCTGGTTTGGGTTTTCACCCTTTAACGGCTTGTTTTTAAGTTTATGTGTTGATTTTTGCAAATTATCATCATATTCGCAAATCGGGAGACCCGGGACTATGCGGTCAGTACCTACAAGTTACATTGGTCCCGTGCGAGGTGTTCGTGCCTCATACGGGGCCATTTGGGGGTTCGTTTGGGTTTTCACCCTTTAACGGCTTGTTTTTAAGTTTATGTGTTGATTTTTGCCAATTATCGTCATATTCTCAAACCGGGAAACTCGGGACTACACGATCAGTTGCAATAAGTTACATTGGTCCCGTGTGAGGAGTTCGTGCCTCCTACGGGGACGTTTGGGGGTGGTTGGGGTTTTCACCCTTTAACGACTTGTTTTTAAGTTTAAGTGTTGATTTTTGCAAATTATCGTCATATTCACAAATCGGGAGACCCGGGACTACGCGGTCAGTACCTACAAGTTATATTGGTCCCGTGCGAGGTGTTCATGCCTCCTACAGGGTCGTTTGGGGGCTGGTTTGGGTTTTCACCCTTTAACGGCTTGTTTCTATGTTTAAGTGTTGATTTTTGTTAATTAGCGTCATATTCTCAAATCGGGAGACCCGGGGCTACGCGGTCAGTTAAACCAAGATACATTGGTCCCGTACGAGGTCGTTTTCAGGTTGGTTTGGGTTTTCACCCTTTTTAAGTCTAAGAGTGATTTTGACATATTATCGTCATATTCTAAAACCGAGAGACCTGAGACTACGCGGTCAGTTCCAACAAGTTATATTAGTCCCGTGCAAGGATTTCGCACCTCCTACGGGGTCGTTTGGGGGGTGGTTTGGGTTTTCCGCCTTTTTAAGTCTAAGTGTGTTTTTACAAATTATCGTCATATTCTCAAACCGAGAGACCCGGGACTACGCGTTCAATTCAAATAAGTAACATTGGTCCCGTGCGAGGTTTTCGTGCATCCTACGGGGCTGTTTGGGGGGGGGGTCGGGTTTTCACTCTTTAACGACTTGTTTTTAAGTCTAAGTGTTGGGTTTTACAAATTATCATCGTATTCTCAAACCGAGACAACGCGATCAGTTCCTACAAGTTACATTGGTCCCGTGCGAGGTGTTCGTGCCTCTTACGAGGTCGTTTGGGGGTTGGTTTGGGATTTTACCTTTTAACGGCTTATTTTTAAGTCTAAGTGTGATTTTTGTAAATTATCGTCATATTCTCAAACTGGTAGACCCGGGACTACGCGGTTAGTTCCTACAAGTTATATTGGTGCCGTGCATGGTGTCCGTGCCTCCTAAGGGGTCATTTGGGGGCTGGTTTGGGTTTTCACCCTTTTTAAGTCTATGTGTGATTTTTACAAATTATCGTCATATTCTCAAATCGGCAGACCCGGGTCTACGCGGTCAGTTCCAACAAGTTACATTGGTCCCGTGCGAGGTGTTCGTGCCTCCTACGGGGTCGTTTGGAGCGTGGTTTGGGTTTTCACCCTTTAACGACTTATTTTTAAGTTTAAGTGTTGATTTTTACAAATTATCGTCATATTCTCAAATCGGGAGACCCGAGACTACGAGCTCAGTTCCTACGAGTTACATTAGTCCCGTGCGAGGTGTTTGTGCTCATACGAGATCGTTTGGGGGCTGGTTTGGGTTTTCACCCTTTAACGGCTTGTTTTTAAGTCTAAGTGTGATTTTTGGAAATTATCGTCATATTCTCAAATCGGGAGACCCAGGACTACGTGGTCAGTTACTAGAAGTAACATTGGTCCCGTTCGAGGTGTTCGTGCCTCCTACGAGGTCGTTTGGGGGCTGGTTTGGGTTTTCACCCTTTAACGGATTATTATTAAGTTTAAGTGTTGATTTTTGAAAATTATCGTCATATTCTCAGAACGGGAGACCCGAAACTATGCGGTCAATTCCAACAAGTTACATTGGTCCCGTGCGAGAAATTCGTGCCTCTTACGGGGTCGTTTGGAGGCTAGTTTGGGTTTGCACCCTTTTTAAGTTTAAGAGTGATTTTTGCAAATTATCCTTATATTCTCCAATCGGGAGACGCGGTCAGATCCTACATGTTACATTGGTCCCGTGCGAGGGGTTCGTGCCTCCTACGGGGTCATTTGGAGGCTGGCTTGGGTTTTCTACCTTTTTAAGTTTAAGTGTGATTTTTGCAAATTATCGTTATATTCTCAAATCAAGAAACCCGAGACTACGCGGTTAGTTCCAACAAGTTACATTGGACCCGTGTGAGGAGTTCGTGCCTCCTGCGGGGTCGTTTGGGGGGTGGTTTGGGTTTTCACCCTTTAACAGCTTGTTTTTAGGTGTAAGTGTGATTTTTGCAAATTATAGTCATATTCTCAAATCGGGAGACGCGGGACTACGCAGTCAGTTCCAATAAGTTAAATTGGTCCCGTGCGAGGTGTTAGTGCCTCCTACTGGGTCGTTTGGAGCGTGGTTTGGATTTTCACCCTTTAACGGCATGTTTTTAAGTTTAAGTGTTGATTTTTGAAAATTATCGTCATATTCACAAATCGGGAGACCCGGGACTACGCGGTCAGTTCCTACAAGTTACATTGGTCCTGTGCGAGGTGTTCGTGTCTCCTACGGGGTCGTTTGGGGCAGGTTTGGGTTTTCACCTTTTAACGGCTTGTTTTTATATTTAAATGTTGATTTTTATAAATTATCATCATATTCTCAAACCGGGAGTCCCGGGACTACGCTCTCAGTTCCTACAAGTTACATTGGTCCCGTGCGAGGTGTTTGTGCTCATACGGGATCGTTTGGGGGCTGGTTTGGGTTTTCACCCTTTAACGGCTTGTTTTTAAGTCTAAGTTTTATTTTTGCAAATTATCATCATATTCTCAAATTGGGAGATCGAGGACTACGCTGCCAGTACCTACAAGTAACATTGGTCCCGTGCGAGGTGTTCATGCCTCCTACGAGGTCGTTTGGGGGCTGGTTTGGGTTTTTACCCTTTAACGGTTTGTTATTAAGTTTAAGTGTTGATTTTTGCAAATTATCGTCATATTCTCAAAACGGGAGACCCGGGACTACGGGGTCATTTGGAGGCTGGTTTGGGTTTTCACCCTTTTTAAGTTTAAGTGTGATTTTCTCAAATTATCGTTATATTCTCAAACCAGGAAACCCGAGATTACGCGGTTAGTTCCAACAAGTTACATTGGTACCGTGCGAGGAGTTCGTGCCTCCTACGGGGTCGTTTGGGGGGTGGTTTGGGTTTTCAACCTTTAACGGCTTGTTTTTAAGTTTAAGTGTTGATTTTTGCAAATTATCGTCATATTCACAAATCGGGAGACCCGGGACTACGCGGTCAGTACCGATAAGTTACATTGGTCCCGTGCAAGGTGTTCGTGCCTCCTACGGGGTCGTTTGGGGATTGGTTTGGATTTTCACCCTTTAACGGCATGTTTTTAAGTTTAATTGTTGATTTTTGCAAATTATCGTCCTATTCTCAAACCGGGACTACGGGGTCAGTTCCAACAAGTTACATTAGTCCCTGCGAGGTGTTCATACCTCGTACGAGGTCGTTTGGAAGTTGGTTTGGGTTTTCACCCTTTTTAAGTCTAAGTATGATTTTTGCAAATTATCATCATATTCTAAAACCGGGAGACCCGAGACTACGCGGTCAGTTCCAACAAGTTACAATGGTCCCGTGCGAGGAGTTCGTGCTTCCTACAGGGTCGTTTGGGAGAGGGGTTTGGGTTTTCACCTTTTAACGGCTTGTTTTTAATTCTAAGTGTTGATTGTTGCAAATTATCGTCATATTCTCAAATCGGCACAACGCGATGAGTTCGTACAAGTTACATTGGTCCTGTGCGTGGTGTTCGTTCCTCCTACGGGGTCATTTGGGGGCTGATTTGGGTTTTTAGCCTTTAACGGCTTATTTTTATGTTTAAGTGTTGATTTTTCAAATTATCGTCATATTCACAAACCGGGGGACCCGAGACTACGCGGTCAGTACCTACAAGTTACATTGGTCCCGTGCGCGGTGTTCGTGCCTCCTATGGGGTCGTTTGGGGGAAGGTTTGGGTTTTTACCCTTTAACGGCTTGTTTTTAAGTTTAAGTGTTGATTTTCGAAAATTATCATCAAATTCTCAAACCGGGAGACCCGGGACTATGCGACCAGTTCCTACAAGTTACATTGGCCCCATGCGAGGTGTTCGTGCCTGTTACGGTGTCGTTTGGGGGTTGATTTTGGTTTTTAGCCTTTAACGGCTTATTTTTAAGTCTAAGTGTGATTTTTGCAAATTATCGTCATATTCTCAAACTGGAAGACCCGGGACTACGCGGTCAGTTCCTACAAGTTATATTGGTCCCGTGCGAGGTGTCCGTGCCTCCTGAGTGGTCGTTTGGGGGCTGGTTTCGGTTTTCACCCTTTTTAAGTCTAAGTGTGATTTTTGCAAATTATCGTACTTTTCTCAAACAGGGAGACCCGGGACTATGCGATCAGTTCCAAAAAGTTACATTGGTCCTGTGCGAGGTGTTCATGCCACCTACGGGGTCGTTTGGGGGGTGGTTTGGGTTTTCACCCTTTAACATCTTGTTTTTAAGTTTAAGTGTTGATTTTTTCAAATTATCATCATATTCAGAAATCGGGAGACCCGGGACTACGCGGTCAGTACCTACAAGTTACAATGGTCCCGTGCGAGCTGCTCGTGCCTCCTACGGGGTTATTTGGGGGCTGGTTTGGGTTTTCACCCTTTAACGGCTTATTTTTAAGTGTAAGTGTGATTTTGCAAATTATTGTCATATTCTCAAACCGAGAGATGCGGGACTACAGGGTCAGTTCCAACATGTTATGTTGGTCCCGTGTGAGGTGTTAGTGCCTCCTACGGGGTCGTTTGGAGCGTGGTTTGGGTTTTCACCCTTTAACGACTTGTTTTTAAGTTTAAGTATTGATTTTTGTAAATTATCGTCATATTCACTAATCGGGAGACTTGGGACTACGCGGTCAGTTCCTACAAGTTACATTGGTCCCGTGCGAGGTGTTCGTGTCTCCTACGGGGTCGTTTGGGGGCTGGTTTGGGTTTTCACTCTTTAACGGCTTGTTTTTATGTTTAAATGTTGATTTTTATAAATTATCGTCATATTCTCAAACCGGGAGTCCCAGGACTACGCTCTCTGTTCCTACAAGTTACATTGGTCCTGTGCGAGGTGTTTGTGCTCATACGGGATCGTTTGGGGGATGGTTTTGGTTTTCACCCTTTAACGGCTTGTTTTTAAGTCTAACTGTGATTTTTGCAAATTATCGTCATATTCTCAAATCGGGAGATCCAGGACTACGTGGTCAGTACCTACAAGCAACATTGGTCCCGTGCGAGGTGTTCATGCCTCATATGAGGTCGTTTGGGGGCTGGTTTGGGTTTTTATCCTTTAACGATTTGTTATTAAGTTGAAGTGTTTATTTTTGCAAATTATGGTCATATTCTCAAAATGGGAGACCCGGGACTACGCTGTCAGTTCCAACAGGTTACATTGTCCCATGCGAGGTGTTCGTGCCTCCTACGGGGTCATTTGGAGGCTGGTTTGGATTTTCACCCTTTTTAAGTTTAAGTGTGATTTTCACAAATTATCATTATATTCTCAAACCGGGAAACCCGAGACTACGCGGTTAGTTCCAACAAGTTACATTGGTCCCGTGCGAGGTGTTCGTGCCTCCTACGGGGTGGTTTGGGGGGTGGTTTGGGTTTTCACCTTTTAACGGCTTGTTTTTAAGTTTAAGTGTTGATTTTTGCAAATTATCGTCATATTCTCAAACCGGGAGACCCGGGAATACGTGGTCAGTTCCAACAAGTTACATTGGTCCCGTGAGAGGTGTTCCTGCCTCCTACGGGGTCGTTTGGAGGTTGGTTTGGGTTTTCACCCATTTTAAGTCTAAGTGTGATTTTTGCAAATTATCGTCATATTCTAAAATCGGTAGAACCGAGATTATGCGGTCAGTTCCAACAAGTTACATTGGCCCCGTGCGAGGAGTTCGTGCCTCCTACGGGGTCGTTTGGGTGGTGGTTTGGATTTTCACCCTTTTTAATTCTAAGTATGATTTTTACAAATTATAATCATATTCTCGAACTGGGAGACCCGGGACTACGTGTTCAATTCCAACAATTTACATTGGTCCCGTGCGAGGTGTTCGTGCATCCTAGGGGGTCGTTTGGGAGAGGGGATTGGTTTTTCATCCTTTAACGGCTTGTTTTTTAGTTTAAGTGTTGATTTTTGTAAATTATCGTCATATTCACAAATCGGGAGACCCGGGACTACGCGGCAGTACCAACAAGTTACATTGGTTCCGTGCAAGGTGTTCGTGCCTCCTACGGTGTCGTTTGGGGATTAGTTTGGATTTTCAGCCTTTAACGGCATGTTTTTAAGTTTAAGTGTTGATTTTTTTATAATTATCGTCCTATTCTCAACCCGGGACTACGCGGTCAGTTCCAACAAGTTACATTGGTCCCTGCGAGGTGTTCGTGCCTCCTACGAGGTCGTTTGGAAGTTGGTTTGGGTTTTCACCCTTTTTAAGTCTAAATATGATTTTAGCAAATTATCATCATATTCTAAAACCTAGAGACCCGAGACTACGCAGTCAGTTCCAATAAGTTACATTAGTCCCGTGTGAGGAGTTCGTGCCTCCTACAGGGTCGTTCGGAAGAGGGGTTTGGGTTTTCACGCTTTAACGGCTCGTTTTTAAGTCTAAGTGTTGATTTTTGCAAATTATCGTCATATTCTCAAATCGGCACAACGCGTTGAGTTCATACAAGTTACATTGGTCCTGTGCGAGGTGTTCGTTCCTCCTACGGGGTCGTTTGGGGGATGTTTTGGGTTTTCACCCTTTAACGGCTTGTTTTTAAGGTTAAGTGTTAATTTTTCAAATTATCATCATATTCACAAACCGGGAGACCCGGGACTACGCGGTCAGTACCTAGAAGTTACATTGGTCCCGTGCGAGGTGCTCGTGCCTCCTACGGGGTCGTTTGGCGGCTAGTTTGGGTTTTAACCCTTTAACGACTTATTTTTAAGTCTAAGGGTCATTTTTGGAAATTATCGTCATATTATCAAACCGAGAGACGCGGGACTACGCGATCAGTTCCAACAAGTTACATTGGTCCCATGTGAGGTGTTAGTGCCTCATACGGGGTCGTTTGGAGCGTGGTTAGGGTTTTCACGCTTTAACGGCTTGTTTTTAAGTTTAAGTGTTGATTTTTGCAAATTATCGTCATATTCACAAATTGGGAGACCCGGGACTACGCGGTCAGTTCCTACAAGTTACATTGGTCCCGTGCGAGGTGTTCGTGTCTCCTACGGGGTCGTTTGGGGGATGGTTTGGGTTTTCACCCTTTAACGGCTTGTTTTTACGTTTAAATGTTGATTTTTATAAATTATCGTCATATTCTTTAACCGGGAGACCCTGGACTACGCTCTGAGTTCCTACAAGTTACATTGGTCCCGTGAGAGGTGTATGTGCTCATACGGGATCGTTTGGGGGCTGGTTTGGGTTTTCACCCTTTAACGGCTTGTTTTTAAGTCTAAGTGGGATTTTTTCAAATTATCGTCATATTCTCAAATCGGGAGATCCAGGACTACGCGGTCAGTACCTACAAGAAACATTGGTCCCGTGCGATGTGTTCAGGCCTCCTATGAGGTCGTTTGGGGGATGGTTTGGGTTTTTACCCTTTAACGGTTTGTTATTAAGTTTAAGTGTTGATTTTTCCCAATTATCATCATATTCTCAAAACGGGAGACCCGGGACTACGCGGTCAGTTCCTACATGTTACATTGGTCCCGTGCGAGGGGTTCGTGCCTCCTACGGGGTCATTTGTAGGCTGGCTTGGGTTTTCTACCTTTTTCAGTTTAAGTGTGATTTTTGCAAATTATCATTATATTCTCGTACCGAGAAACCCGAGACTACGCGGTTAGTTCCCACAAGTTACATTGGTCCCGTGCGAGGAGTTCGTGCCTCCTACGGGGTCGTTTGGGTTTTCACCCTTTAACGACTTGTTTTTAAGTTTAAGTGTTGATTTTTGCAAATTATCGTCATATTCTCAAACCGGGAGACCTGGGACTACGCGGTCAGTTCCAACAAGTTACATTAGTCCCGTTCGAGGTGTTCCTGCCTCCTACGGGGTTGTTTGGAGGCTGGTTTGGGTTTTCACCCTTTTTAAGTTTAAGTGTGATTTTTGCAAATTATCGTCATATTCTCACACCGGGAGACCCGGGACTACGCGGTCAGTTCCAACATCTTACATTGGTCCCGTACGAGGAGTTCGTGCATCCTACGGGGTCGTTTGGGGGGTGGTTTGGATTTTTACGCTTTAACGGCTTGTTTTTAAGTTTAATTGTTGATTTTTGCAAATTATCGCCATATTCTCAAACCGGGAGACCCGGGACTACGCGGTCAGTTCCAACAAGTTACATTGGTCCCGTGCGAGGTGTTCCTGCCTCCTACGGGGTAGTTTGGAGGTTGGTTTGGGTTTTCACCCTTTTTAAGTCAAAGTGTGAATTTTGAAATTATCGTCATATTCTAAAATCGGGAGAACCGAGACTATGCGGTCAGTTCCAACAAGTTACATTGGTCCCGTGCGAGGAGTTCGTGCCTCCTACGGGGTCGTTTGGGGGCTGGTTTTGGTTTTCACCGCTTTTAATTCTAAGTATGATTTTTACAAATTATAATCATATTCTCAAACTGGGAGACCCGGGACTACGTGTTCAATTCCAAAAAGTTACATTGGTCCCGTGAGAGGTGTTCGTGCATCCTACGGGGTCGTTTGGGAGAGGGGTTTGGGTTTTCACCATTTAACGGCTTGTTTTTTAGTCTAAGTGTTGATTTTTGTAAATTATCGTCATATTCTCAAATCGGGATATCGCGATCAGTTCTTTCAAGTTACTTTGGTCCAGTGAGAGGTATTCGTGCCTCCTACGGGATCGTTTGGGGGCTGGTTTGGGTTTTCACCCTTTAACAGCTTGTGTTTAAGTCTAAGTGTTGATTTTGGCAAATTATCGTCTTATTCACAAACTGGGAGACCCGAGACTATGTGGTCAGTTTCTACAAGTTACATTGGTCCCGTACGAGGTGTCCGTGCTTCCTACGGGGTCGTTTGGGGCCGATTTGGGGTTTCACCCTTTAATGGCTTATTTTTAACTTTAAGTGTTGATTTTTACAAATTATCATCATATTCTCAAATCGGGAGACCCGGGACTATGCGGTCAGTTCCTATAAGTTACATTGGTCCTGTGCGAGTTGTTCGTGCCTCTTAAGAGTCCGTTTGGGGGCTGGTTTGGGTTTTCACCCTTTAATGGCATGTTTTTAAGTCTAAGTGTTGATTTTGGTAAATTATTGTCATATTCTCAAACCGGGAGGATCGGGACTACGCGGTCAGTTCCAACAAGTTACATTGGTCCCGTAAAAGGTGTTTGTGCCTCCTACGGGGTCGTTTGGAGGTTGGTTTGAGTTTTCACCCTTTTTAAGTCTAAGTGTGATTTTTGCAAATTATCTTCATATTCTAAAACCGGGAGACCCGAGACTACGGGTCAGTTCCAACAAGTTACATTGGTCCTGTGCGAGGAGTTCGTGCCTCCTACGGGGTCGTTTGGGGGGTGGTTTGGATTTTCACCCTTTTTAAGTCTAAGTGTGATTTTTACAAATTATCATCATATTCTCAAACTGGGAGAGCCGGGACTACGCATTCAATTCCAACAAGTTACATTGGTCCCGTGCGAGGTGTTCGTGCATCCTACGGGGTCGTTTGGGAGAGGGGATTGGTTTTTCATCCTTTAACGGCTTGTTTTTGAGTTTAAGTGTTAATTTTTGTAAATTATCGTCATATTCACAAATTGGGAGACCCGAGAGTACGCGGTTAGTTCCAACAAGTTACATTGGTCCCGTGCGAGGAGTTCGTGCATCCTACGGGGTCGTTTGGGAGAGGGGATTGGTTTTTCATCCTTTAACGGCTTGTTTTTTAGTTTAAGTGTTAATTTTTGTAAATTATCGTCATATTCACAAATTGGGAGACCCGAGAGTACGCGGTTAGTTCCAACAAGTTACATTGGTCCCGTGCGAGGAGTTCGTGCCTCCTACAGAGTCGTTTGGGGGGTCGTTTAGGTTTTCACCCTTTAACGGCTTTTTTTTAAGTTGAAGTGTTGATTTTTGCAAATTATCATCATATTCTCAAACCAGGAGACCCGGGACTACGCGGTCAATTTCTACAAGATACATTGGTCTCGCGCGAGGTGTTGGTCCCTCTTACGGGGTCGTGTGGGGGTTGGTTTGGGTTTTCACCCTTTAACGACTTGTTATTAAATTTAAGTGTTGATTTTTACAAAATATCGTCATATTCACAAAACGGGAGACCTGGGACTACGCGGTCAGTTCCTACAAGTTACATTGGTCCCGTGCGAGGTGTTCGTGCCACTTAAGGGGTCGTTTGGGGGCTGCTTTGGGTATTCACCCTTTAATGGCTTGTTTTTAAGTTTAGGTGTTGATTTTTGTAAATTATCGTCATATTCACAAATCGGGAGACCCGGGACTACGCGGTCAGTACCTACAAGTTACATCGGTCCCGTGCGAGGTGTTCGTGCCACTTACGGGGTCGTGTGGGGTCTGGTTTAGGTTTTCACCCTTTAACGACTTGTTTTTAAGTTTAAGTTTTGATTTTTTAAATTATCGTCATATTTAGAAAACGGGAGACTCGGGACTACGCGGTCAGTTCCTACAAGTTACATTGGTCCCGTGCGAGGTGTTCGTGCCACTTACGGGGTCGTTTGGGGGCTGGTTTGGGTATTCACCCTTTAACGTCTTGTTTTTAAGTCTAAGTTTTGATTTTTACAAATTATCATCATATTCACAAATTGGGAGACCCGGGACTACGCGATCAGTACCTACAAGTTACATCGGTCCCGTGCGAGGAGTTCGTGCCCCCTACGGAGTTGTTTGGGGGGTTGTTTGGGTTTTCCCCCTTTAACGGCTTGTGTTTTTAGTTTAAGTGTTGATTTTTGCAAATTTTCGTCATATTCTTAAATCGGGAGACCCGGGACTATGCGCTCAGTTCCTGCAAGTTACATTGGTCACGTGCGAGGTGTTCGTGTCTCATACGGTGTCGTTTGGGGGTTGGTTTGGGTTTTCACCCTTTTTAAGTCTAAGTGTGATTTTTTCAAATTATCGTCTTATTCTCAAATCGGGAGACCCGGGACTATGCGGTCAGTTCCAACAAGTTACATTTGTCCCGTACGAGGTGTCCGCGCCTCCTACGGGGTCGTTTGGAGGCTGGTTTGGGTTTTCACCGTTTTTAAGTCGAAGTGTGATTTTCGCAAATTATCGTCATATTTTCAAACCGAGATACCCGAGACAACGCGGTTAGTTCCAACAAGTTACATTGGTCCCGTGTGAGGAGTTCGTGCCTCCTACGAGGTCGTTTGGGGGGTTGTTTGGTTTTTCACCCTTTAACGGCTTGTTTTTAAGTTTAAGTGTTGATTTTTGCAAATTATCATCAGATTCTGAAACTGGGAGACCCGGGACTACACGATTAGTTCCTACAAGTTACATTGGTCCCGTTCGAGGTGTGAGTGCCTCCTAAGGGGTCGTTTGGGGGCAGGTTTGGGTTTTCACCCTTTTTAAGTCTAACTGTGATTTTTTCAAATTATCATCATATTCTCAAACCGGGAGATCCGGGACTACGCGGTCTGTTCCAACAAGTTAGATTGGTCCCGTGCGAGGTCTTCGTGCCTCCTACAGGGTCGTTTGGGGGGTGTCTTAGGTTTTCACCCTTTAACAGCTTGTTTTTAAGTTTAAGCGTTGATTTTTGCAAATTATCATCATATTCTAAAACCGGGAGACCCGGGTCTATGCGGTCAGTTCCTATAAGTTACATTGGTCCGGAGCGAGGTGTTCGTGCCTCTTACGGGGTCGTTTCGGGTTGGTTTGGGTTTTTACCCTTTAACGGCTTATTTTTAAGTCTAAGTGTGATTTTTTCAAATTATCTTAATAATCTCAAACTGGGAGACGCGAGACTACGCGGTGAGTTCCTACAAGTTATATTGGTCCCGTGCGAGGTGTCCGCGCCTCCTGAGGGGTCGTTTGGGAGTTGGTTTGGGTTTTCACTGTTTTTAAGTCTATGTGTGATTTTTGCAAATTATCATCATATTCTAAAACCGGGAGACCCGGGACTACGCGGTCAGTTCCAACAAGTTCCATTGGTCCCGTGCGAGGTGTTCGTGCCTCCTACGGGTCGTTTAGGGGGTGGATTGGGTTTTCACCTTTTAACGGCTTGTTTTTAAGTTTAAGTGTTGATTTTTACAAATTATTGTCATATTCTGAAACCAGGAGACCCAGGACTACGCGGTCAGTTCCTACAAGTTACGTTGGTCCCGTGCGAGGTGTTCGTGCCTCCTACGGGGTCGTTTGGGGGCTGGATTGGGTTTTCACCCTTTAACGGCTTTTTTTAAAGTTAAAGTGTTGATTTTTACAAATTATCGTCATATCCTGAAACCAAGAGACCTGGGACTACGCGGTCAGTTCCAACAAGTTACATTGGTCCCGTGCGAGGTGTTCGTGCCTCTTACGGGGTCATTTGGGGGTTGGTTTGGGTTTTCACCCTTTTTAAGTCGAAGTGTGATTTTCTGAAATTATCGTCATATTTTCAAATCGAGAGACCCGAGACTACGTGATTAGTTCCAACAAGTTACATTGGTCCCGTGCGAGTAGTTCGTGCCTCTACGGGGTCGTTTGGGGGCTGGTTTGGGTTTTCACCCTTTAACAGCTTATTTTTAAGTTCAAGTGTTGGTTTTTTATAATTATCGTCACATTCTCAAACCGGTCGACTCGGGACTATAGGGTTAGTTCCTACAAGTTATATTGGTCCCGTGCGAGGTGCTCGTGCCTCTTACGGGGTCGTTTGGGAGCTGGTTGCGTTTTTACCCTTTAACGGCTTATTTTTAGGTCTAAATGTAATTTTTGGAAATTATCATCATATTCTAAAACTGGAAGACCCAGGACTACGCGGTCAGTTCCTACAAGTTACATTGGTCCCGTGCGAGGTGTTCGTGCATCCTACGGGGTCGTTTGGGAGAGGGGATTGGTTTTTCATCCTTTAACGGCTTGTTTTTTAGTTTAAGTGTTAATTTTTGTAAATTATCGTCATATTCACAAATTGGGAGACCCGAGAGTACGCGGTTAGTTCCAACAAGTTACATTGGTCCCGTGCGAGGAGTTCGTGCCTCCTACGGAGTCGTTTAGGGGGTCGTTTAGGTTTTCACCCTTTAACGGCTTTTTTTTAAGTTGAAGTGTTGATTTTTGCAAATTATCATCATATTCTCAAACCAGGAGACCCGGGACTACGCGGTCAATTTCTACAAGATACATTGGTCTCGCGCGAGGTGTTGGTCCCTCTTACGGGGTCGTGTGAGGGTTGGTTTGGGTTTTCACCCTTTAACGACTTGTTATTAAATTTAAGTGTTGATTTTTACAAAATATCGTCATATTCACAAAACGGGAGACCTGGGACTACGCGGTCAGTTCCTACAAGTTACATTGGTCCCGTGCGAGGTGTTCGTGCCACTTAAGGGGTCGTTTGGGGGCTGCTTTGGGTATTCACCCTTTAATGGCTTGTTTTTAAGTTTAGGTGTTGATTTTTGTAAATTATCGTCATATTCACAAATCGGGAGACCCGGGACTACGCGGTCAGTACCTACAAGTTACATCGGTCCCGTGCGAGGTGTTCGTGCCACTTACGGGGTCGTGTGGGGTCTGGTTTAGGTTTTCACCCTTTAACGACTTGTTTTTAAGTTTAAGTTTTGATTTTTTAAATTATCGTCATATTTAGAAAACGGGAGACTCGGGACTACGCGGTCAGTTCCTACAAGTTACATTGGTCCCGTGCGAGGTGTTCGTGCCACTTACGGGGTCGTTTGGGGGCTGGTTTGGGTATTCACCCTTTAACGGCTTGTTTTTAAGTCTAAGTTTTGATTTTTACAAATTATCATCATATTCACAAATTGGGAGACCCGGGACTACGCGATCAGTACCTACAAGTTACATCGGTCCCGTGCAAGGAGTTCGTGCCCCCTACGGAGTTGTTTGGGGGGTTGTTTGGGTTTTCCCCCTTTAACGGCTTGTGTTTTTAGTTTAAGTGTTGATTTTTGCAAATTTTCGTCATATTCTTAAATCGGGAGACCCGGGACTATGCGCTCAGTTCCTGCAAGTTACATTGGTCACGTGCGAGGTGTTCGTGTCTCATACGGTGTCGTTTGGGGGTTGGTTTGGGTTTTCACCCTTTTTAAGTCTAAGTGTGATTTTTTCAAATTATCGTCTTATTCTCAAATCGGGAGACCCGGGACTATGCGGTCAGTTCCAACAAGTTACATTTGTCCCGTGCGAGGTGTTCGCGCCTCCTACGGGGTCGTTTGGAGGCTGGTTTGGGTTTTCACCGTTTTTAAGTCGAAGTGTGATTTTCGCAAATTATCGTCATATTTTCAAACCGAGATATCCGAGACAACGCGGTTAGTTCCAACAAGTTACATTGGTCCCGTGTGAGGAGTTCGTGCCTCCTACGAGGTCGTTTGGGGGGTTGTTTGGTTTTTCACCCTTTAACGGCTTGTTTTTAAGTTTAAGTGTTGATTTTTGCAAATTATCATCAGATTCTGAAACTGGGAGACCCGGGACTACACGATTAGTTCCTACAAGTTACATTGGTCCCGTTCGAGGTGTGAGTGCCTCCTAAGGGGTCGTTTGGGGGCAGGTTTGGGTTTTCACCCTTTTTAAGTCTAACTGTGATTTTTTCAAATTATCATCATATTCTCAAACCGGGAGATCCGGGACTACGCGGTCTGTTCCAACAAGTTAGATTGGTCCCGTGCGAGGTCTTCGTGCCTCCTACAGGGTCGTTTGGGGGGTGTCTTAGGTTTTCACCCTTTAACGGCTTGTTTTTAAGTTTAAGCGTTGATTTTTGCAAATTATCATCATATTCTAAAACCGGGAGACCCGGGTCTATGCGGTCAGTTCCTATAAGTTACATTGGTCCGGAGCGAGGTGTTCGTGCCTCTTACGGGGTCGTTTCGGGTTGGTTTGGGTTTTTACCCTTTAACGGCTTATTTTTAAGTCTAAGTGTGATTTTTTCAAATTATCTTAATAATCTCAAACTGGGAGACGCGAGACTACGCGGTGAGTTCCTACAAGTTATATTGGTCCCGTGCGAGGTGTCCGCGCCTCCTGAGGGGTCGTTTGGGAGTTGGTTTGGGTTTTCACTGTTTTTAAGTCTATGTGTGATTTTTGGAAATTATCATCATATTCTAAAACCGGGAGACCCGGGACTACGCGGTCAGTTCCAACAAGTTCCATTGGTCCCGTGCGAGGTGTTCGTGCCTCCTACGGGTCGTTTAGGGGGTGGATTGGGTTTTCACCTTTTAACGGCTTGTTTTTAAGTTTAAGTGTTGATTTTTACAAATTATCGTCATATTCTGAAACCGGGAGACCCAGGACTACGCGGTCAGTTCCTACAAGTTACGCTGGTCCCGTGCGAGGTGTTCGTGCCTCCTACGGGGTCGTTTGGGGGCTGGATTGGGTTTTCACCCTTTAACGGCTTTTTTTAAAGTTAAAGTGTTGATTTTTACAAATTATCGTCATATCCTGAAACCAAGAGACCTGGGACTACGCGGTCAGTTCCAACAAGTTACATTGGTCCCGTGCGAGGTGTTCGTGCCTCTTACGGGGTCATTTGGGGGTTGGTTTGGGTTTTCACCCTTTTTAAGTCGAAGTGTGATTTTCTCAAATTATCGTCATATTTTCAAATCGAGAGACCCGAGACTACGTGATTAGTTCCAACAAGTTACATTGGTCCCGTGCGAGGAGTTCGTGCCTCTACGGGGTCGTTTGGGGGCTAGTTTGGGTTTTCACCCTTTAACAGCTTATTTTTAAGTTCAAGTGTTGGTTTTTTATAATTATCGTCACATTCTCAAACCGGTCGACTCGGGACTATAGGGTTAGTTCCTACAAGTTATATTGGTCCCGTGCGAGGTGCTCGTGCCTCTTACGGGGTAGTTTGGGAGCTGGTTTGCGTTTTTACCCTTTAACGGCTTATTTTTAGGT
Source organism: Sambucus nigra (assembly GCA_949130495.1). NCBI lineage: Eukaryota > Viridiplantae > Streptophyta > Magnoliopsida > Dipsacales > Adoxaceae > Sambucus > Sambucus nigra. The sequence continues at coordinate 406,483,046 of OX422222.1, forward strand.
CTAAATGTAATTTTTGGAAATTATCATCATATTCTAAAACTGGAAGACCCAGGACTACGCGGTCAGTTCCTACAAGTTACATTGGTCCCGTGCGAGGTGTTCGTCCCTCCTAAGGGGTCGTTTGGGGACTGGTTTTTGGTTTTAACCCTTTTTAAGTCTAATTGTGATTTTTTTCAAATTATCATCATGATCTCAAATCGGGAGACCCGGGACTACGCGATCAGTTCGAGCAAGTTACATTGGTCCTGTACGAGCTATTCGTGCCTCCTACGGGGTCGTTTGGGGTGTGGTTTGGGTATTCACCCTTTAACGGCTTATTTTTAAGTTTAACTTTTGATTTCTGCAAATTATCATCATATTCACAAACCGGGAGACCGAGGACTACGCGATCAGTTCCTATAAGTTACATTGGTCCCGTGCGAGGTGTTTTTGTCTCCTACGGGGTCGTTTGGGGGCTGGTCTTGGTTTTCACGCTTTAACGGCTTGTTTTAAAGTTTAAGTGTTGAGTTTTACAAATTATCGTCATATTCTCAAATCGGGAGACCCAGGACTACGCGTTCAGTTCCTACAAGTAGCATAGGTCCCGTGCGAGGTGTTCGTGCCTCCAACGAGGTCGTTTGGGGGCTGGTTTGGGTTTTCACCCTTTAACGGCTTATTTTTAAGTTTAAGTGTTGATTTCTGCAATTATCGTCATATTCTCAAATCGGGAGACCCGGGACTACGCGCTCAGTTCCAACAAGTTACATTGGTCCCGTACGAGGTGTTTGTGCCTTATACGGGATCGTTTGGGGCTGGTTTGGGTTTTCACCCTTTTTAAGTCTAAGTGTGATTTTATCCAATTTTCGTCACATTCTCAAACCGGGAGACCCGAGACTACGCGATGAGGTTCAACAAGTTACATTGGTCCCGTGCGAGGAGTTGATGCCTTCTACGGGGTCGTTTGGGGGGTGGTTTGAGTTTTCACCCGTTAACGGCTATTTTTTAATTTTAAGTGTTGATTTTTGCAAATTATCATCAAATTCTCAAACCTGGAAACTCGGGATAATGCGGTCAGTTCCTACATGAAACATTGGTCCCGTGCGAGGTGTTTGTGCCTCTTACGGGGTCGTTTGGGGACTAGTTTAAGATTTCACCCTTTAATGGCTTGTTTTTAAGTTTAAGTGTTGATTTTTGCAAATTATAATCAATTCACTAATCGGGAGACCCGGGAATACACGGTCAGTTCCTACATGAAACATTGGTCCCGTGCGAGGTGTTCGTGCCTCTTACGGGGTCGTTTGGGGGCTAGTTTGGGTTTTCAACCTTTAACGACTTATTTTTAAGTCTAAGTGTATATTTTTGCAATTTATCGTCATATTTACAAAATGGGAGACCCGGGACTACGCGGTCAGTTCCTACAAGTTACATTGGTCCCGTGCGCGGTGTTTGTGCCTCTTACGGGGTCGTTTGGGGGATGGTTTGGGTTTTCACCCTTCAAAGGCTTGTTTTTAAGTTTAAGTGTTGATTTTTGCAAACTATTATCATATTCACAAACCGGGAGACCTGGGACTACGCGGTCAGTACCTACAAGTTACATTGGTCCCGTGTGAGGTGTCAATGCCTCATACAGAGTCGTTTGGGGGCTGGTTTGGGTTTTTACCCTTTAACGGCTTGTTTTTAAGTTTAAGTGTTGATTTTTGCAAATTATCGTCACATTCTCAAATCGCGAGACCCGGGAATATGCTCTCAGTTCCTACAAGTTACATTGGTCCCGTGCGAGGAGTTCGTGCCTCCTGTGGGGTCGTTTGGGGGGTGGTTTGGGTTTTCACCCTTTAACGGCTAATTTTTAAGTTTAAGTGTTAATTTTTATAAATTATCGTCATATTCACAAACTGGGAGACCCGGGACTACGCGGTCAGTACCTACAAGTTACATTGGTCCCGTGCGAGGTGTTCGTTCCTCCTACGGGGTCGTTTGGAGGCTGGTTTGGGTTTTGACCCTTTAACGGCTTGTTTTTAAGTTTAAGTGTTGATTTTTGTAAATTATCGTCTTATTCTAAAACCAGGAGACCCGGGGCAACGCGGTTATTTCAACCAAGTTACGTTGGTCCTATGCGAGGTGTTCGTGCCTCCTACGGGGTCGTTTGGAGGTTGGTTTGGGTTTTCACCCTTTTTAAGTCTAGGTGAGATTTTTGCAAATTATCATCATATTCTCAAACCGGGAGACCCGGACTACGCGTTCAATTCCAACAAGTTACATTGGTTACGTGCGAGCTGTTCGTGCATCCTACGGGGTCATTTGGGGGGGGGGGGGATTGGATTTTCACCCTTTAACGACTTGTTTTTAAGTCTAAGTGTTGATTTTTGGAAATTATAGCGGTATTCTCAAACCGGGACAACGCGATCAGTTCCTACAAGTTACATTGGTCCCGTGCGAGGTGTTTGTGTCTCCTACGGGGTCGTTTGGGGGCTAGTTTTGGTTTTCGAGCTTTAACGGCTTGTTTTGAAGTTTAAGTATTGAGTTCTACAAATTATCATCATATTCTCGAACCGGGAGACTCGGGACTACGCGCTCAGTTCCTACAAGTTACGTTGGTCCCGTACGAGGTGTTTGTGCCTCATACGGGATCGCTTGGGGACTGGTTTGGGTTTTGACCCTTTTTTAGTCTAAGTGTGACTTTATCAAATTATCATCATATTCTCAAACCGGGAGACCCGAGACTACGCGATGAGGTTCAACAAGTTACATTGGTCCCGTACGAGGAGTTCATTCCTTCTACGGGGCCGTTTGGGGGGTGGTTTGAGTTTTGACCCTTTAACGGCTTGTTTTTAAGTTTAAGTGTTGATTTTTGTAAATTATCATCAGATTGTCAAACCAGGAGACCCGGGACTACGCCGTCAGTTATACATTAAATATTGGTCCCGTGCGAGGTGTTCGTGCCTCTTACGGGGTCGTTTGGGAGCTGTTTTGGGTTCTCACTCTTTAACGGCTTGTTTTTAAGTTTAAGTGTTGATTTTTACAAATTATCATCATATTCACAAACCGGGAGACCCGGGACTACGCGGCCAGTTCCGTTACATTGGTCCCGTGCGAGGTGATCGTGCCTCTTACGGGGTTGTTTGGGGGCTGGTTTGGGTTTTCACCATTTAACGGCTTGTTTTTAAGTTTAAGTCTTGATTTTTAGAAATTATCATCATATTCATAAACCGGGAGACCCGGGACTACGCGGTCAGTACCTACAAGTTATATTGGTCCCGTGCGAGCTGTTCGTGCCTCCTACGGGGTCGTTTGGGGGTTGGTTTGGGTTTTCACCCTTTAACTGCTTGTTTTTAAGTTTAATTGTTGATTTTTACAAATTATCATCATATTCTCAAACCGGGAGACCCGGGACTACGCGGTTAGTTACAAAAAGTTACATCGGTCCTGTGGGGTCGTTTGGGGGGTGGTTTGGGTTTTAACCCTTTAATGGCTTATTTTTAAGTTTAAGTGTATATTTTTACAAATTATCATCATATTCACAAACTGGGAGACCCGGGACTACGTGGTCAGTACCTAGAAGTTACATTGGTCCCGTGCGAGGTGTTCGTGCCTCTTATGGGGGCGTTTGGGGACTGGTTTGGGTTTTCACCCTTTAACGGCTTATTTTTAAGTTTAAGTGTTGATTTTTGCGTATTATCATCCGATTAACAAACCGGGAGACCCGGGACTACGCGGTCAGTTCCTACATGAAACATTTGTCCCGTGCGAGGTGTTCGTGCCTCTTACGGGGTCGTTTGGGGGCTAGTTTGGGTTTTCACCCTTTAACGGCTTATTTTTAAGTCTAAGTGTAGATTTTTGCAATTTATCGTCATATTCACAAAACGGGAGACCCGGGACTATGCGGTCAGTTCCTACAGGTTACATTGGTCCCGTGCGCGGTGTTTGTGCCTCTTACGGGGTCGTTTGGGGGCTGGTTTGGTTTTGACCCTTTAACGGCTTGTTTTTAAGTTTAAGTGTTGATTTTTGCGAATTAGCGTCATATTCACAAACCGGGAGACCCGGGACTACGCGGTCAGTACCTACAAGTTACATTGGTCCCGTGCGAGGTGTTCGTGCCTCCTACGGGGTCGTTTGGAGGTTGGTTTCGGTTTTCACCCTTTAACGACTTATTTTTAAGTTTAAGTGTTTATATTTGTAAATTATCATCATATTGTCAAACCGAAACACCCGGGTCTACGCGGTCAGTTCCAACAAGTTACATTGGTCCCGTGCGAGGAGTTCGTGCCTCCTACGAGGTCGTTTGGGTTTTCACCCTTTAACAACTTATTTTTAAGTTTAAGTGTTGAGTTTTACAAATTATCGTCATATTCACAAACTGGGAGACCCGGGACTACGCGATCAGTACCGACAAGTTACATTGGTCCCGTGCAAGGTGTTCGTGCCTCATACGGTGTTGTTTGGGGTCTGGTTTGCGTTTTCACCCTTTAACGGCTTGTTTTTAAGTTTAAGGGTTGATTTTTGAAAATTATCGTCTTATTCTCAAACCTGGAGACCCGGGGCAACGCGGTCATTTCAACCAAGTTACATTGGTCCCGTGCGAGATGTTCGTGCCTCTTACGGGGTCGTTTGGAGGTTGGTTGGGGATTTCACCCTTTTTAAGTCTAGGTGTGATTTTTGCAAATTATCGTCATATTCTAAAATCGGGAGACCCGAGACTACGCTGTCAGTTCCAACAAGTTACGTTGGTCCCAAGCGTTGAGTTTGTTCCTCCTACGGGGTCGTTTGGGGGGTGGTTTGGGTTTTCACCCTTTTTAAGTCTAAGTGTGCTTTTACAAATTATATCATATTCTCAAACCGGGAGACCCAGACTATGGGTTCAATTCCAACAAGTTACATTGGTCCCGTGCGAGCTGTTCGTGCATCCTACGGGGTCGTTTGGGGGGGTTGGATTTTCACCCTTTAACTACTTGTTTTTAAGTCCAAGTGTTGATTTTTTCAAATTATCGTCATATTCTCAAACCGGGACAACGCGATCAGTTCCTACAAGTTACATTGGTCCCGTGCGAGGTGTTCGTGCCTCCTACGGGGTCGTTTGGGGGCTGGTTTGGGTTTTCACCCTTTAACGACTTGTTTTTAAGTTTAATCTTTGATTTTTGCAAATTATCGTCATATTCACAAATCGGGAGACCCGTGACTACGCGGTTAGTTCCTACAGGTTACATTGGTCCCGTGCGAGGTGTTTGTGTCTCCTACGGGGTCGTTTGGGGGCTGGTTTGGTTTTTTACCCTTTAACTGCTTGTTTTTAAGTTTAAGTGTCGATTTTTATAAATTATCGTCTTATTCTCAAACCAGGAGACCCGGGTCAACGCGGTCATTTCAACCAAGTTACATTGGTCCCATGCGAGGTGTCCGTGCCTCCTACGGGGTCGTTTGGAGGTTGGTTTGGGTTTTCTCCCTTTTAAAGTCTAAGTGTGATTTTATCAAATTTTTGTCATATTCTCAAGACGGGAGACCCGAGACTACGCGGTGAGGTTCAACAAGTTACATTGGTCCCGTGCAAGGAGTTCATGCCTTCTACGGGGTCGTTTGGGGGGTGGTTTGAGTGTTCACCCTTTAACAACTTGTTTTTAAGTTTAAGTGTTGATTTTTGCAAATTATCATCAGATTCTCAAACCGGAAGACCCGGGACAATGCTGTCAGTTCCTACATGAAACATTGGTCCCGTCCGAGGTGTTCGTGACTCTTACGGGGTCGTTTGGGGGCTAGTTTGGGTTTTCACTCTTTAACGGCTTATTTTTAAGTCTAATTGTTGATTTTTGCAATTTATCATCATATTCACAAAACGGGAGACCCGGGACAACGTGATCAGTACCTACAAGTTACATTGGTCCCGTGCGCGGTGTTCGTGCCTCTTATGGGTTCGTTTGGGGGCTGGTTTGGGTTTTCACCCTTGAACGGAAATTTAAGTGTTGATTTTTGTAAATTATCGTCTTATTCTCAAACCAGGAGACCCGGGATAATGCAGTCATTTCAACCAAGTTACATTAGTCCCGTACGAGGTGTCCGTGCCTCCTACGGGGTCGTTTGGAGGTTGGTTTGGGTTTTCACCTTTTTTAAGTCTAGGCGTGATTTTTGCAAATTATCGTCATATTCTAAAACCGGGAGACTCGAGACTACGCGATCAGTTCCAACAAGTTACATTGGTCCCGTGCGAGGATTTTATTCCTCCTACGGGGACGTTTGGGGGGTGGTTTGGGTTTTCACCCTTTTTAAGTCTAAGTGTGTTTTTACAAATTATCGTCATATTCTCAAACCGGGAGACCCGGACTACGCGTTCAATTCCAACAAGTTACATGGGTCCCGTGCGAGCTGTTCGTGCATCCTACGGGGTCGTTTGGGGGGGGGGGGGTTCACCCTTTAACGACTTATTTTTAAGTCTAAGTGTTGATTTTTGTAAATTATCATCATATTCTCAAACCGGGATAACGCGATCAGTTCCTACAAGTTACATTGGTCCCGTGCGAGGTGTTCGTGCCTCCTACGGGGTCGTTTGGGGGCTGGTTTGGGTTTTCACCCTTTAACGACTTGTTTTTAAGTTTAAGGGTTGATTTTTGTAAATTATCGTCTTATTCTCTAACCAGGAGAGCCGGGAGCAACGGTGTCAGTTTCTACAAGTTACATTGGTCCCGTGCGAGGTGTTCGTGCCTCCTACGGGGTCGTTTGGAGGTTGGTTTGGGTTTTCACCCTTTAACGGAAGTTTAAGTGTTGATTTTTGCAAATTATCGTCTTATTCTCAAACCAGGAGACCCGGGGCAACGCGGTCATTTCAACCAAGTTACGTTGGTCCCGTGCGAGGTGTCGTGCATCCTATGGGGTCATTTTGAGGTTGGTTTGGGTTTTCACCCTTTTTAAGTCTAGGTGTGATTTTTGCAAATTATCGGCATATTCTAAAACCGGGAGACCCGAGATTACGCGGTCAGTTCCAACAAGTTACCTTGGTCCCGTGCGAGGAGTTCGTGCCTCCTCCGAGTTTTTTTGGGGGGTGGTTTGGGTTTTCACCCTTTTTAAGTCTAAGTGTATTTTTACAAATTATCCTCATATTCTCAAACCGGGAGACCCGGACTACGCGTTCAATTCCAACAAGTTACATTGGTCCCGTGCGAGCTGTTCGTGCATCCTATGGGGTTGTTTGGGGGGGGGGGGGGTTCACCCTTTAATGACTTGTTTTTAAGTCTAAGCGTTGATTTTTGTAAATTATCTTCATATTCTCAAACCGGGACAACGTGATCAGTTCCAACAAGTTATATTGGTCCCGTGCGAGGTGTTCGTGCCTCCTACGGGGTCGTTTGGGAATTGATTTTGGTTTTCACCCTTTAACGGCTTATTTTTAAGTCTAAGTGTTGATTTTTTCAAATTATCGTCATATTCACAAACCGGGAGTCCCGGGACTATGTGGTCAGTTCCTATAAGTTACATTGGTCACGTGCGAGGTGTCCGTGCCTCCTACAGGGTCGTTTGGGGAATGGTTTGGGTTTTAACCCTTTAACGACTTGTTTTTAAGTTTAAGTATTGATTTTTGCAAATTATCATCATATTCTCAAACCGTGAGACCCGGGACTATGCGCTCAATTCCTAAAAGTTACATTGGCCCCTTGCGAGGTGCTCGTGCCTCATACGGGGTCGTTTGGGGGCTGGTACCCTTTTTAAGTCTAAGTGTGTTTTTGTTAAATTTTTATCTTATTCTCAAACCGAGAGACCCGAGACTATGCGGTCAGTTTCAACAAGTTACATTGGTCCCGTGCGAGAGTTCATGCCTTCTACGGGGTCGTTTGGGGGGTGGTTTGAGTTTTCACCCTTTAAGGGCTTATTTTCAAGTTTAAGTGTTGATTTTTGAAAATTATCATCAGATTCTCAAACCAGGAGACCCGAGACTACGCGGTCAGTTCCTACATGAAACATTGGTTCCGTACGAGGTGTTCGTGCCTCTTACAGGGTCGTTTGGGGGCTGGTTTGCATTTTCACCCTTTAACGGCTTGTTTTTAAGTCTAGGTGTTGATTTTTGCAAATTATCGTCATATTCATAAAACGCGAGACCCGGGACTACGCGTTCAGTTTCTACAAGTTACACTGGTCTCATGCAAGGTGTTCGTGCCTCTTCCAAGGTCGTTTGGGGGCTGGTTTGGATTTTCACCCTTTAACGGCTTTTTTTAAGTTTAAGTGTTGATTTTTGCCAATTATCGTCATATTCATAAACCGGGAGACCCGGGACTATGCGGTTAATACCTACAAGTTACATTGGTCCCGTGCGAGGTGTTCGTGCCTCCTACGGGGTCGTTTGGGTTTTCACCCTTTAACGACTTGTTTTTAGTTTAAGTTTTGATTTTTGCAAATTATTGTCATATTCTCAAACCGGGAGACCCGGGACTATGCGATCAGTTCCTACAATTTACATTGGTCCCGTGCGAGGTGTTCATGCCTCTTACAGGGTCGTTTCGGGGTTGGTTTGGGTTTTTACCCTTTCACGGCTTATTTTTAAGTCTAAGTGTGATTTTTTCAAATTATCGTCATATTCTCAAACTAGGATACCCGCGACTACGCGATAAGTTCTTACAAGTTATACTTGTCCCGTGCGAGGTGTCCGTACCTCCTGAGGGGTCGTTTGGGGGCTGGTTTGGGTTTTCAAACTTTTTAAGTCTAAGTGTGATTTTTGCAAATTATCGTCATATTCTCAAACCGGGAAACCCGAGACTACGCGGTCTGTTCCAACAAGTAACATTGGTCCCGTACGAGGTGTTCGTGCCTCATACGGGGTCGTTTGGGGGCTGGTTTGGGTTTTCACACTTTAACGGCTTGTTTTTAAGTCAAAGTGTTGATTTTTGCAAATTATCGTTATATTCACAAACCGGGAGACTCGGGACTACGCGGTCAGTACCTACAAGTTACATTGGTCGCGTGCGAGGTGTTCGTGCCTCATACGGGATAGTTTGGGGGCTGGTTTGGGTTTTCAGCCTTTAACGACTTGTTTTTAAGTTTAAGTGTGATTTTTATAAATTACCATCATATTCTCAAATCGGGAGACCCGGGACAGCGCGGTCTATTCCAACAAGTTAAATTGGTCTCGTGCGAGGTGTTGTTGCCTCCAACGGGGTCGTTTGGAGGCTGCTTTAGGTTTTCACACTTTTTAAGATGAAGTGTGATTATCGTAAATTATCGTCATATTTTCAAATCGGGAGACCCGAGACTACGCGGTTAGTTCCAACAAGTTACATTGGTCCCGTGCGAGGTGTTCGTGCCTCCTACGGGGTCGTTTGGGGGGTGGTTTGGGTTCTCACCATTTAACGGCTTATTTTTAAGTTTAAGATTTGTTTTTTATAAATTATCATCATATTCACAAACCGGGAGACCCGGGACTACACGGCCAGTTCCTACAAGTTACATTGGTCTCGTGCGAGGTGTTTGTGTCTCCTACGGGGTCGTTTGGGGGCTGGTTTTGGTTTTCACCCTTTAACGACTTTTTTTTAAGTCTACGCGTTGATTTTTGCAAATTATCATCAGATTCACAAAATGGGAGACCCGGGACTACGCGGTCAGTTCCTACAACTCAAATTAGACTCGTGTGAGGCGTCCGTGCCTCTTATGGGGTCGTTTAGGGGTTGGTTTGGGTTTTCACCCTTTAAGGGCCTGTTTTTAAGTTTAAGTGTTGATTTTTGCAAATAATCGTCATATTCACAAATCGGGAGACCCGGGACTACGCGATCAGTACCTACAAGTTACATTGGTTGTAACACCCCGCCCGCCCGGGGAGCGCGAACGGAGCGCTAATGCGATAAAATAAATCTAAATCCACAAGTAACAAGGTATAGAGCATCTAAAAGAATCCCACAATATAAACGAGACCCCTAATCTCAATTCTTCAAATTAAATACCAAATCTCTCGAATTACATACAACAACTAACTCGAAAATAAAATACAAATCTCTAAAGCTATATACATAAAAATAATACAAATCTTCCAAAAATATTCTTCCCAAAATATCCAAGATAAAATCAATCTCCATAGCACCCCAAAATACGCACTAACCTGCCACTAAAAAAAATATGGGGAAGTACACAATACGACAGGAAAGATGCTCAACAAATATATTTTAGCGATGAATAAAGCGTAACAACACAAGTACGAATATTCAAATCAAAATGCAAATCTCAAGGCATTTATCAATATAATTTCTTAACAACACTTTAACCGGGTCACCAGGCCTCACCACATCCGTAAATGCTTTATCAAGCCATAACCCGGGAAACAGGAATTTTGGCGGGTGCCCAACATCCGTGCCATATTAAAATCTCATGACAACGTGCTCATCAACAATATAATGATACCACATGAATCAAAATAATTTCAACAATTATTTTCCAGATTTCAATGAATTTATCAATTCAAATATGAGTTCAATTAAACAAGAATTCAAAGAGAATGACACTCGCGAGATTTAAGGAGCATATTGTGTAAAACCCCATACCTCAAACCATGATGAGAAACCAACGATCATATCCTCAAGATCAACACAAAAGATCTACAAAATCTCCTCCAAGAACCTCCAACAAAATAGCCCCTACAACACCTCTAATCTAAGGTTGGAACTCACAAATCTCAAGGGCCAATGTGTATATAAAAAGAAGAGAAATATAAAATATATTTGCTGCCAAAATTTGTGCCAAAAGTATGTTAAAAGGGTGGCCCATGACTTCCTTTTATAATGCAAAGAAATGAAGAGCTGGAATCCAAAAGACTCCTTTAAATAAGTCAAAGAAATGAAGAGTTGGAAGTCAAAACAACTCCAAGAGTTAAAAACATTTAAAAATCATTTAAAAATCCGTTTTAACTCCGTTTTCGAAACCGTTTGAAATTCTCGCCTTTAAAAATAATAACCAACATATTTTAGCAATAAAAATAATTTTATCAAAAAATTTTATTTTCCTCCATTTTCCAAAAATTAATTAAAATAGACCAAAATTACGCGGGTTGTTACATTGGTCTCGTACGAGGTGTTCGTGCCTCTACGGGGTCATTTGGGGGATGGTTTGGGTTTTCACCCTTAAACGACTTATTTTTAAGTTCAAGTGTTGGTGTTTGCAAATTATTGTCATATTCCCAAACCGGTAGACTCGGGACTATAGGGTCAGTTCCTACGTGTTACATTGGTCCCTTGCGAGGTGTTCATGCCTCTTACGGGGTCGTTTGGGGGTTGGTTTGCGTTTTTACCCTTTAATGGCTTATTTTTAAGTTTAAGTGTGATTTTTGGAAATTATCATCATATTCTCAAACTTGGAGACCTGGGACTACGCGGTCAGTTCTTATAAGTTACATTGGTCCCGTGCGAGGTGTTTGTGCCTCCTAAGGGGTCGTTTGGGGGCTCGCTTGGGTTTTCAACCTTTTTAAGTCTAAGTGTGATTTTTTCAAATTATTGTCATATTCTCAAACTGAATGACCCGGGACTATGCGATCAGTTCCAACAAGTTACATTGGTCCCGTGCGAGGTGTTCGTGCCTCTTACGGGCTCAGTTGGGGGGTGGTTTGGGTTTTCACAGTTTAACGGCTTGTTTTTAAGTTTAAGTTTACATTTTTTTCCAATTATCATCATATTCACAAACCGGGAGACCCGGGACTATGCGGTCAGTTCCTACAAGTTACATTGGTCCCGTGCGAGGTGTTTGTGTCTCCTACGAGGTCGTTTGGGGGCTGGTTTGGGTTTTCACCCTTTAACGGCTTATTTTTAAGTTTAAGTGTTGATTTTTACAAATTATCATCATATTCTGAAACCGGGAGACCCGGGACTACGCGCTCAGTTCCTACAAGTTACATTCGTCCCGTACGACGTGTTTGTGCCTCGTCCGGGATCGTTTGGGAGCTGGTTTGGGTTTTCACCCTTTTTAAGTCTAAGTGTGATTTTATCAAATTTTCGTCATATTCTCAAACCGTGAGACTCGAGACTACGCGGTTAGTTTCAACAAGTTACATCGGTCCTATGCGAGGAGGTCATGCCTTCTACGTGGCTGTTTGGGGGGTGGTTTGAGTTTTCACCCTTTAACGGCTTGTTTTTAAGTTTAAGTGTTGATTTTTTCAAATTATCATCAGATTCTCAAACCGGGAGACCTGGGACTACGCGGTCAGTTCCTACATGAAACATTGGTCCCGTGCGAGGTGTTCATGCCTCTTACGGGGTCGTTTGGAAGCTGGTTTGGGTTCTCACTCTTTAACGGCTTGTTTTTAAGTCTAAGTGTTGATTTTTGCAAGTTATCATCATATTTGCAAAACGGGAGACCCGGAACTACGCGGTCAGTTCCTACAAGTTACATTGGTCCCGTGCGAGGTGTTCGTGCCTCTTACGGGGTCGTTTGGGGACTGGTTTGGGTTTTCACCCTTTAACGGCTTGTTTTTAAGTTTAAGTGTTTATTTTTACAAATTATCATCGTATTCACAAATCGAGAGACCCGGGACTACGCGGTCAGTACCTACAAGTTATATTGGTCTCGTGCGAGGTGTTCGTGCCTCCTACGGGTCGTTTGGGGGTTTGTTTGGGTTTTCACCCTTTAACGGCTTGTTTTTAAGTTTAATTATTGATTTTTGAAAATTATCATCATATTGTCAAACCGAGAGACCCAGGACTACGCGATCATTTACAACAAGTTACATCGGTCCCGTGCGAGGAGTTCGTGCCTCCTACGGGGTCGTTTGGGGGGTGGTTTGGGTTTTCACGCTTTAACGGCTTGTTTTTAAGTTTAAGTGCTGATTTTTACAAATTATCGTTATATTCAAAAACTGGGAGACCAGGGACTACGCGGTTAGTACCTAAAAGTTACAATGGTCCCGTGCGAGGTGTTCGTGCCTCCCACGGGGTCGTTTGGGAGCTCGTTTGGATTTTCACCCTTTAACGGCTTGTTTTTAAGTTTAAGAGTTAATTTTTGTAAATTATCGTAATATTTGTTAACCGGGAGAGCCGGGGCTACGCGGTCATTTCAACCAAGTTACATTGGTCCCGCGCAAGGTGTTCGTGCCTCCTACGGGGTCGTTTGGAGGTTGGTTTGGGTTTTCACCGTTTTTAAGTCTAGGTTTGATTTTTGCAAATTATCATCATATTCTAAAACCGGGAGACCCGAGACTACGCGGTCAGTTCCAACAAGTTACATTGGTCCCGTGCGAGGAGTTCGTGCCTTCTACGGGGTCGTTTGGGGGTTGGTTTTGGTTTTCACCCTTTTTAAGTCTTAGTATGTTTTTACAAATTATCGTCATATTCTCAAACCGGGAGACCCGGGACTATGCGATCAATTCCAACAAGTTACATTGGTCCCGTGTGAGGTGTTCATGCTTCCTATGGGGTCGTTTGGGGGGGGGGGGTGTGTGTTCACCCTTTAACGACTTGTTTTTAAGTCTAAGTGTTAATTTTTGTAAATTATCGTCTTATTCTCAAACTGGGACAACGCGATTAGTTCCTATAAGTTACATTGGTCCCGTGCTAGGTGTTCGTGCCTCCTAAGGGGTCGTTTGGGGGCCGGGTTGGATTTTCACCCTATAACGGCTTGTTTTTAAGTCCAAGCGTTGATTTTTGCAGATTATCGTCATATTCACAAACCAGGAGACCCGGGACTACGCGGTCAGTTTCCACAAGTTACATTGGTCCCGTGCGAGGTGTTCGTGAATTCTACGGGGTCGTTTGGGGTCTGATTTGGGTTTTCACCCTTTAATGGCTTGTTTTTAAGTTTAAGTGTTGATTTTTACAAATTATCGTCATATTCTCAAATCGGGAGACCCGGGACTACGAGCTCAGTTCCAACAAGTTACATTAGTCACGTGCGAGGTGTTTGTACTCATACGAGATCGTTTGGGGGTTGGTTTGGGTTTTCACCTTTAACGGATTTATTTTAAGTCTAAGTGTGATTTTTGCAAATTATCGTCATATTCTCAAATCAGGAGACCCAGGACTACGCGGTCAGTTGCTACAAGTAACATTGGTCTCGTGCGAGGTGTTCGTGCCTCCTACGAGGTCGTTTGGGGGTTGGTTATGGTTTTCACCCTTTAACGGTTAGTTATTAAGTTTAAGTGTTGATTTTTGCAAATTATCATCATATTCTCAAAACGGGAGACTCGGGACTACGCGGTCAGTTCCAACAAGTTACATTGGTCCCGTGTGAGGTGTTCGTGCCTCCTACGGGGTCGTTTGGAGGCTGGTTTGGGTTTTCACCCTTTGTAAGTCTAAGTGTGATTTTTGCAAATTATCGTCATATTCTAAAATCGGGAGACCCGAGACTACGCGGTCAGTTAGAACTTGTTACATTGGTCCCGTGCGAGGAGTTCGTGCCTCCTACGGGGTCGTTTGGGGGGTGGTTTTGGTTTTCACCCCTTTTAATTCTAAGTATGAGTTTTACAAATTATCATCATATTCTCAAATCGGGAGACTCGGGACTCCGTGTTGAATTCCAACAAGTTACATTGGTCTCGTGCGAGGTGTTCATGCATCCTTTGGGGTCATTTGGGAGAGGGGTTTGGGTTATCACCCTTTAACGTTTTTTTTTTAAATCTAAGTGTTGATTTTTGAAAATTATCATCATATTCACAAACCGGGAGACCCGGGACTATACGGTCAGTTCGTACAAGTCACATTGCTCCTGTGCGAGGTGTCCGTGCCTCCTACGGGGTCGTTTGGGGGCTGGTTTGGGTTTTCACCCTTTAACGTCTTATTTTTAAGTTTAAGTGTTGAGTTTTGCAAATTATCATCAGATTATCAAACTGGGAGACACGGTACTACGCGGTCAGTTCCTATGTGAAACATTGGTCCCGTGCGAGGTGTTCGTGCCTCTTACGGGGTTGTTTAGGAGCTGGTTTGGGTTTTCACCCTTTAACGGCTTGTTTTTAAGTCTAAGTGTTGATTTTTGCAAATTATCGTCAGATTCACAAACTAGGAGACCCGGGACTACGCGGTCAGTTCCTACAAGTTACATTCGTCCCGTATGAGGTGTACATGCCTCGTACGGAGTCGTTTGGGGGTTGGTTTGGGTTTTCACCCTTTAACGGCTTGTTTTTAAGTTTAAGTGTTGATTTTTGCAAATTATCATCACATTCTCAAACCGCGAGACCCGGGACTATGCGCTCAGTTCCTACAAGTTACATTGGTCCCGTGCGAGGTGTTCGTGCCTCATACGGGATCATTTGGGGGCTGGTTTGGATTTTCACCCTTTAACGGCTTATTTTGAAGTTTAATTGGGATTTTTATAAATTATCATCATATTCTCAAATCGGGAGATCCAGGACTACGCGGTTCGTTCCAACAAGTTACATTGGTCCCGTGCGAGGTGTTCATGCCTCCTACGGGGTTGTTTGGGGGGTGGTTTTGGTTTTCACCCTTTAAAGGCTTGTTTTTAAGTTTAAGTTTTGATTTTTCCAAATTATCATCATATTCACAAAACGGGAGACCCGGGGCTACGCGGCCAGTTCCTACAAGTTACATTGGTCCCGTGCGAGGTTTTCGTGTCTCCTACGAGGTCGTTTGGGGGCTGGTTTGGGTTTTCACCCTTTAACGACTTGTTTTTAAGTTTAAGAATTGATTTTTACAAATTATCGTCATATTCTCAAACCGGGAGACCCGGGACTACGCGCTCAGTTCCTACAAGTTATATTGGTGCAGTGCGAGGTGTCCGTGCCTCCCGAGGGGTCATTTGGGGGCTGGTTTGGGTTTTCACACTTTTTAAGTTTAAGTGTGATTTTTGCAAATAATTGTCATATTCTCAAATCGGGAGACCTGGGACTACGCGGTTAGTTCCAACAAGTTACATTGGTCCCGTGCGAGGTGTTCGTGCCTCCTACGGGGTCATTTGGAGCGTGGTTTGGGTTTTCAACCTTTAACGGCTTATTTTTAAGTTTAAGTGTTGATTTTTGCAAATTGTTGTCATATTCACAAACCGGGAGACTCGGGACTACGCGGTCAGTTTCTACAAGTTACATTGGTCTGGTACAAGGTGTTAGTGTCTCCTACGGGGTCGTTTGGGGGCTAGTTTGGGTTTTCACCCTTTAACGGCTTGTTTTTATGTTTATGTGCTGATTTTTACAAATTATTGTCATATTCTCAAACCGGGAGACCCAGGACTACGCGCTCAGTTCCTACAAGGTACATTGGTCCGTACGAGGTGCTTGTGCTCATACGGGATCGTTTGGGGGCTTGTTTGGGGTTTCACTCTTTAACGGCTTGTTTTTAAGTCTAAGTGTGATTTTTGCAAATTATCGTCATATTCTCAAATCGGGAGACCCAGGACTACGCGTTCAGTTCCTACAAGTAGCATAGGTCCCGTGCGAGGTGTTCGTGCCTCCAACGAGGTCGTTTGGGGGATGGTTTGGGTTTTCACCCTTTAATGGTTTGTTATTAAGTTTAAGTGTTGATTTTTGCAAATTATCGTCATATTGTTAAAACGGGAGACCCGGAACTACGCGGTTAGTTCCAACAAGTTACGTTGGTCCCGTGTGAGATGTTCGTGCCTCTATCGGGGTCGTTTGAAGGCTGGTTTAGGTTTTCACCCTTACTAAGTTTAAGTGTGATTTTTGCAAATTATCGTCATATACTCCAATCGGGAGACCCGAGACTACGTGGTTAGTTCCAACAAGTTACATTGGTCCCGTGCGAGGGGTTCTTGCCTCCTACGGGGTCGTTTGGGGGGTGGTTTGGGTTTTCACCCTTTAACTGCATATTTTTAAGTTAAAGTGTTGATTTTTGCAAATTATCATCATATTCACAAATCGGGAGACCCGAGAGTACGAGGTCAGTACCTACAAGTTACATTGGTCCCGTGCGAGGTGTTCGTGCCTCATACGGGGTCATTTGGGGGTTGGTTTGGATTTTCACCCTTTAACGGCATGTTTTTAAGATTAAGTGTTGATTTTTGCAAATTATCTTCCTATTCTCAACTCGGGACTACGCGGTCAGCTCCAACAAGGTACATTGGTCCCGAGCAAGGTGTTCGTGCCTCCTACGGGGTCGTTTAGAGGTTGGTTTGGGTCTTCACCCTTTTTAAGTCTAAGTGTGATTTTTGCAAATTATCGTCATATTCTAAAACCGGGAGACCCGGGACTACGCGGTCAGTTCCTACAAGTTAAATTGGTCCCGTGCGAGTTGTTCGTTCCTCCTAAAGGGTCGTTTGGGGGTTGGTTTGGGTTTTCAACCTTTTTAAGTCTAAGTGTGATTTTTTCAAATTATTGTCATATTCTCAAATCGGAAGACCCGGGAATACGCGATCAGTTTCAACAAGTTACATTGGTCCCGTGCGAGGTGTTTGTGTCTCCTACGAGGTCGTTTGGGGGCTGGTTTGAGTTTTCACCATTTAACGGCTTATTTTTAAGTTTAAGTGTTGATTTTTACAAATTATCATCATATTCTCAAACTGGGAGACCCGGGACTACACGCTCAGTTCCTACAAGTTACATTGGTCCCATACGAGGTGGTTGTGCCTCATACGGGATCGTTTGGGGGCTAGTTTGGGTTTTCACCCTTTTTAAGACTAAGTGTGATTTTATCAAATTTTCATCATATTCTCAAACCGGAAGACCCGAGACTACGACGTTAGTTTCAACAAGTTACATTGGTACCGTACGAGGAGTTCATGCGTTCTACGGGGCCGTTTGGGGGGTGGTTTGAGTTTTCACCCTTTAACGGCTTGTTTTTAAGTTTAAGTGTTGATTTTTGCAAATTATCATCCGATTGTCAAACCAGGCGACCCGGGACTACGCGGTCAGTCCTACATGAAACATTGGTCCCGTGCGAGGTGTTCGTGTCTCTTACGGGGTCGTTTGGGAGCTGGTTTGGGTTCTCACTCTTTAACGGCTTATTTTTAAGTTTAAGTGTTGATTTTTACAAATTATCATCATATTCACAAATCGGGAGACCCGGGACTACGCGGTCAGTTCCTACAAGTTACATTGGTCCCGTGCGAGGTGTTCGTGCCTCTTACGGGGTTGTTTGGGGGCTGGTTGGGTTTTCACCATTTAACGCCTTGTTTTTAATTTTAAGTGTTCATTTTTACAAATAATCATCATATTCACAAATCGGGAGATCCGGGACTACGCGGTCAGTACCTACAAATTATATTGGTCCCGTGCGAGCTGTTCATGCCTCCTACAGGGTCGTTTGGGGGGTTAGTTTTGGTTTTCACCCTTTAACGGCTTGTTTTTAAGTTTAATTGTTGATTTTTGCAAATTATCATCATATTCTCAAACCGGGAGACCCCGGACTACGGGGTCAGTTCCAACAAGTTACATCGGTCCCGTGCGAGGAGTCCGTGCCTCCTACGGGGTCGTTTGGGGGGTGGTTTGGGTTTTAACCCTTTAACGGCTTGTTTTTAAGTTTAAGTGTATATTTTTACAAATTATCGTCATATTCACAAACTGGGAGACCCGAGACTACTCGGTCAGTACCTACAAGTTACATTGGTCTCGTGCGAGGTGTTCGTGCCTCCTACGAGGTCGTTTGGGGGCTCGTTTGGGTTTTCACCCTTTAATGGTTTGTTTTTAAGTTTAAGTGTTGATTTTTGTAAATTATCAAAATATTCTTAAACCGGGAGACCCGGGGCTACGCGGTCATTTCAACCAAGTTACATTGGTCCCGCGCGAGGTGTTCGTGCCTCCTACGGGGTCGTTTGGAGGTTGGTTTGGGTTTTCACCCTTTTTAAGTCTAGGTATGTTTTTACAAATTATCGTCATATTCTTAAACCGGGAGACCCGGGACTATGCGTTCAATTCCAACAAGTTACATTGGTCCCGTGCGAGGTGTTCGTGCATCCTATGGGGTCGTTTTGGGGGGGGTGGGGGTGGGGTCACCCTTTAACGATTTGGTTTTAAGTCTACCTGTTGATTTTTGCAAATTATCGCCATATTCTCAAACCAGGACAACGCGATTAGTTCCTACAAACTACAATTGTCTCGTGCGAGGTGTTCGTGCCTCCTACGGGGTCGTTTGGGGGCTGGTTTGGGTTTTAACCCTTTAACGGCTTATTTTTAAGTCAAAGCGTTGATTTTTGCTGATTATCGTCATATTCACAAACCGGGAGACCCGGGACTACGCAGTCAGTTTCAACAAGTGACATTGGTCCCGTGTGAGGTTTTCGTGTCTTCTACGAGATCGTTTGGTGGCTGATTTGGGTTTTCACCCTTTAACGACTTGTTTTTAAGTTTAAGTGTTAGTTTTTACTAATTATCGTCATATTCTCAAAACGGGAGACCAGGGACTACGAGCTCAGTTCCTACGAGTTACATTAGTCCCGTGCGAGGTGTTTGTGCTCATACTTGATCGTTTGGAGGCTGGTTTGGGTTTTTACCCTTTAACGACTTGTTTTTAAGTCTAAGTGTGATTTTTTCAAATTATCGTCATATTATCAAATCGGGAGACCCAGGACTACGCAGTCAGTTCCTACAAGTAACATTGGCCCTGTGCGAGGTGTTCGTGCCTCCTACGAGGTCGTTTGGGGGCTGGTTTGGGTTTTCACCCTTTAACGGTTTGTTATTAAGTTTAAGTGTTGATTTTTGCAAATTGTCATCATATTCTGAAAATGGGAGAGCTGGGACTACGCGGTCAGTTCCAACAAGTTACATTGGTCCCGTGCGAGGTGTTCGTGCCTCATACGGGGTCATTTGGGGGTTGGTTTGGGTTTTCACCCTTTTTAAGTCGAAGTGTGATTTTTACAAATTATCATCATATTCTCAAATCGAGAGACCCGGGGCTACGTGTTCAATTCCAACAAGTTACATTAGTCCCGTGCGAAGTATTCGTGCATCCTTCGGGGTCATTTGGGAGAAGGGTTTGGCTTTTCAACCTTTAACGACTTTTTTTTAAGTCTAAGTGTTGATTTTTGCAAATTATCATCATATTCTCAAATTGAGACAACGCGATGAGTTCCTACAAGTTACATTGGTCACGTGCGAGGTGTTCGTGCCTCGGAGGGGGTCGTTTGTGGACTCGCTTGGGTTTTCACCCTTCACCGACTTCCTTTTAAGTCTAGGTGTTGATTTTTGCAAATTGTCATCATATTCACAAACCGCGAGACCCGGGACTATACGGTCAGTTCCTACAAGTTACATTGCTCCCGTGCGAGGTGTCCGTGCCTCCTACAGGGTCGTTTGGGGAGTGGTTTGGGTTTTCACCCTTTAATGACTTGTTTTTAAGTTTAAGTGTTGATTTTTGCAAATTATCATCAGCTTATCAAACTGGGAGACCCGATACTACGCGGTTAGTTCCTACATGAAACATTGGTCCCGTGCGAGGTGTTCGTGCCTCTTACGGGGTCGTTTGGGAGCTGGTTTGGGTTTTCACCCTTTAACGACTTGTTTTTTAGTCTAAGTGTTGATTTTTGCAAATTATCGTCATATTCACAAACTGGGAGACCCGAGACTATGCGGTCAGTTCCTACAAATTACATTGGTCCCGTGGGAGGTGTCCATGCCTCCTACGGGGTCGTTTGGGGGCTGGTTTGGGTTTTCACCCTTTAACGACTTGTTTTTAAGTTTAAGTGTTGATTTTTGCAAATTATCGTTATATTCTCAAACCGCGAGACCCGGGACTATGCGCTCAGTTCCTACAAGTCACATTGGTCCCGTGCGAGGTGTTCGTGCCTCATACGGGATCGTTTGGGGGCTGGTTTCGATTTTCACCCTTTAACGACTTGTTTTTAAATTTAAGTGTGATTTTTATAAATTATCATCATATTCTCAAATTGAGAGATCCAGGACTACGCGGTCAGTTCCTACAAGTTACATTGGTCCCGTGCGAGGTGTTCGTGCCTCCTATGGGGTCGTTTGGGGGCTGGTTTGGGTTTTCACCCTTTAACGGCTTATTTTTAAGTTAAAGTGTTGATTTTTGCAAATTATCATCATATTCTCAAATCGGAAGACCCGGGACTACGCGGTCAGTGCCAACAAGTTACATTGGTCCCGTGCAAGGTGTTCGTGCCTCTACGGGGTCGTTTGGAGGTTGGTTTGGGTTTTCACCCTTTTTAAGTCGAAGTGTGATTTTCGCAAATGAGCGTCATATTTTCAAATTGGGATACCCGAGACTACATGATTAGTTCCAACAAGTTACATTGGTCGCGTGCGAGGAGTTCGTGCCTCCTACGGGGTCGTTTGGGGGCTGGCTTGTGCTTTCACACCTTAACGGCTTGGTTTTAAGTTTAAGGGTTGATTTTTGTAAATTATCGTCGTATTCACAAACTGAGAGACTAAGGACTATGCGGTCAGTACCTAAAAGTTACATTGGTCCCGTGCGAGGTGTTCGTGCCTCTACGGGGTCGTTTGGGGGCTGGTTTGCGTTTTTACCCTTTAACGGCTTATTTTCAAGTCTAAGTGAGATTTTTGGAAATTATCGTCATATTTTCAAACCGGGAGACCCGGGACTACGCTGTCAGTTCCTACAAGTTACATTGGTCCCGTGCGAGGTGTTCGTGCCTCCTAAGGGGTCGTTTGGGGGCGGGTTTGGGTTTTCACCCTTTTTAAGTCTAAGTGTCATTTTGTCAAATTATCGTCATATTCTCAACCCGGGAGACCCGCGACTACGCTATCAGTTCCAACAAGTTACATTGGTCCCGTGCGAGGTGTTCGTGCCTCCTACGGGGTTGTTTGGGGGTGGTTTGGGTTTTCACCCTTTAACGACTTCTTTTTAAGTTTAAGTTTTAATTTTTGCAAATTATCATCATATTCACAAAACGGTAGACCCGGGACTACGCGGTCAGTTCCTACACGTTACATAGGTCCCATGCGAGATGTTCGTGTCTCTTACGGGGCCGTTTGGTGGCTGGTTTGGGTTTTCACCCTTTAACGGCTTTTTTTTAAATTTAAGTGTTGATTTTTGAAAGTTATCGTCATATTCACAAAATGGGAGACCCGTGACTACGCAATCAGTACCTACAAGTTACATTGGTCCCGTGCGAGGAGTTCGTGCCTCCTACGGGGTCGTTTGGGGGTTCGTTTGGGTTTTCACCCTTTAACGGTTTGTTTTTTAAGTTTAAGTGTTGATTTTTGCAAATTATCGTCATATTCTCAAATCGGGAGACCCGGGACTACGCGGTCCGTTCCAACAAGTTACATTGGTCCCGTGCGAGGAGTTCGTGCCTCCTACGGGGTCGTTTGGGGGTGGTTGGGGTTTTCACCCTTTAACGTCTTATTTTTAAGTTTAAGTGTCGATTTTTTCAAATTATCATCATATTCACAAATCAGGAGACCCGGTACTACGCGACCAGTACCTACAAGTTACATTGTTCCTGTGTGAGGTGTTCGTTCCTCCTATGGGGTCATTTGGGGGTTGGTTTGATTTTTCACCCTTTAACGGCTTGTTTCTAAGTTTAAGTGCTGATTTTTGTAAATTATCGTCATATTCTCAAACCGGGAGACCCGGGGTTACGCGGTTAGTTAAACCAAGATACATTGGTACCGTGCGAGGTGTTCGTGCCTCCTACGGGGTCGTTTAGAGGTTGGTTCGGGTTTTCACCCTTTTTAAGTCTAGGTGGGATGTTTTTCAAATTATCGTCATATTCTAAAACTGAGTGACCCGAAACTATGCGGTCAGTTCCAACAAGTTAAATTAGTCCCGTGCGAGGAGTTCATGCCTCCTACGGGGTCGTTTGGGGGCTGGTTTGGGTTTTCAGCCTTTTTAAGTCTAAGTGTGTTTTTACAAATTATCATCATATTCTCAAACCGGGAGACTCGGGACTACGCATTCAATTCAAACAAGTTACATTGGTCCCGTGCGAGGTGTTCGTGCATCCTACGGGGTCGTTTTGGGGGTGGGGGGGTTCACTCTTTACTGACTTGTTTTAAAGTATAAGTGTTGATTTTTGCAAATTATCGTCGCATTCTCAAACCGGGACAACGCGACCAGTTCCTACAAGTTACATTGGTCCCGTGCGAGGTGTTCGTGCCTCCTACGGGGTTATTTGGGGGCTGGTTTTGGTTTTCACCCTTTAACGGTTTATTTTTAAGTCTAAATGTTGATTTTTGCAATTTATCGTCATATTCGCAAATCGGGAGACCCACGACTATGCGGTCAGTTCCTATAAGTTACATTGGTCCCGTGCGAGATGTTCGTGCCTCCTACGGGTCGTTTGGTGATGGTTTGGGTTTTCACCCTTTAACGGCTTGTTTTTAAGTTTAAGTGTTGATTTTTGCAAATTATCGTCATATGCTCAAACCGGAAGCCCGGGACTATGCGCTCAGTTCCTACAAGTAACATTGGTCCCTTGCAAGGTGTTTGTGCCTCATACGGGGTCTTTTGGGGGCCGGTTTGGGTTTTCACCCTTTTTAAGTCTAAGTATGATTTTATCAAATTTTTGTCGTATTCTCAAACCGAGAGACCCGAGACTACGCGGTCGGTTTCAACAAGTTACAATGTTCCCGTGCGAGGAGTTCATGCCTTCTATTGGCTCGTTTGGGTGGTGGTTTGAGTTTTCACCATTTAACGGCTTATTTTTAAGTTTAAGTGTTGATTTTTTCAAATTATCATCATATTCTCAAACCAGGAGACCCGGGACTACGCGGTCAGTTTATTCATGAAACATTGGTCCCATGAGAGGTGTTCATGCCTCTTACGGGGTCGTTTGGGGGTTGGTTTGGGGTTTTACCCTTTAACGGCTTATTTTTAAGTCTAAGTGTGATTTTTCCAAATTATCGTCATATTCTAAAACTGGGAGACCCGGGACTACGCGGTCGGTTCCTAAAAGTTATATCGGTGCCGTCCGAGGTGTCCGTGCCTCCTGAGGGGTCGTTTGGGGGCTGGTTTGGGTTTTCACCCTTTTTAAGTCTAAGTGTGATTTTTACAAATAATTGTCATATTCTCAAATCGGGAGACCTGGGACTACGCGGTTAGTTCCAACAAGTTACATTGGTCCCGTGCGAGGTGTTCGTGCCTCCTACGGGGTCGTTTGGAGCGTGGTTTGGGTTTTCACCCTTTAACGACTTATTTTTAAGTTTAAGTGCTGATTTTTGCAAATTATTTTCATATTCACAAACCGGGAGACTCGGGACTACGCGGTCAGTTCCTACAAGGTACATTGGTCCGGTGCGAGGTGTTCGTGTCTCCTACGGGGTCGTTTGGGGGCTGGTTTGGGTTTTCACCATTTAACGGCTTGTTTTTATGTTTAAGTGTTGATTTTTACAAATTATTGTCATATTCTCAAACCGAGAGACCCAGGACTACGCGCTCAGTTCCCATAAGTTACATTGGTCCCGTGCGAGGTGTTTGTGCTCATACGGGATCGTTTGGGGACTTGTTTGGGGTTTCACTTTTTAACGGCTTGTTTTTAAGTCTAAGTGCAATTTTTGCAAATTATCATCATATTCTCAAATCGGGAGACCCAGGACTACGCGGTCAGTTCCTACAAGTAGTATTGGTCCCGTGCGAGGTGTTCGTGCCTCCTACGAGGTCGTTTGGGGGCTGGTTTGGCTTTTCACCCTTTAATGGTTTGTTATTAAGTTTAAGTGCTGATTTTTGCACATTATCATCATATTTTTAAAACGAGAGACCCGGGACTACGCGGTCAGTTCCAACAAGTTACATTGGTCCCGTGCGAGATGTTCGTGCCTCTTACGGGGTCGTTTGGAGGTTGGTTTAGGTTTTCACCCTTATTAAGTTTAAGTGTGATTTTTTCAAATTATCGTCATATTCTGCAATCGGGAGACCCGAGACTACGTGGTTAGTTCCAACAAGTTACATTGGTCCCGTGCGAGGAGTTCGTGCCTCCTACGAGGTCGTTTGGGGGGTGGTTTTGGTTTTCATCCTTTAACGTCTTATTTTTAAGTTTATGTGTTGATTTCTGCAAATTATCATCATATTCACAAATCGGGAGACCCGAGACTACGCGGTCAGTACCTACAAGTTGCATTGGTCTCGTGCGAGGTGTTCGTGCCTCATACGGGGTCGTTTGGGGGTTGGTTTAGATTTTCACCCTTTAACGGCATGTTATTAAGATTAAGTGTTAATTTTTGCAAATTATCTTCCTATTCTCAACCCGGGACTACGCGCTCAGTTCCAACAAGTTACATTAGTCCCGAGCGAGGTGTTCGTGCCTCCTACGGGGTCGTTTAGAGGTTGGTTTGGGTCTTCACCCTTTTTAAGTCTAAGTGTGATTTTTGCAAATTATCGTCATATTCTAAAATCGGGAGACCCGGGACTACGCGGTCAGTTCCTACAAGTTACATTGGTCCCGTGCGAGTTGTTCGTGCCTCCTAAGGGGTCGTTTGGGGGTTGGTTTTGGTTTTCAACCTTTTTAAGTCTAAGTGTGATTTTTTTCAAATGATTGTCATATTCTCAAACCAGAAGACCTGGGACTACGCGATCAGTTTCAACAAGTTACATTGGTCCCGTGCGAGTTGTTTGTGTCTCCTACGAGGTTGTTTGGGGGGTGATTTGAGTTTTCACCCTTTACGGCTTGTTTTTAAGTTTATGTGTTGATTTTTACAAATTATCATCATATTCTCAAACTGGGAGACCTGGGACTACGCGCTCAGTTCCTACAAGTTACATTGGTCCCGTACGAGGTGTTTGTACCTCATACGGGATCGTTTGGGGGCTAGTTCGGGTTTTCGCCCTTTTTAAGTCTAAGTGTGATTTTATCAAATTTTCATCATATTCTCAAATCGGGAGACCTGAGACTACGCGGTTAGTTTCAACAAGTTACATTAGTCCCCTGCGAGGAGTTCATGCCTTCTACGGGGACGTTTGTGGGGTGGTTTGAGTTTTCACCCATTAACGGTTTGTTTTTAAGTTTAAGTGTTGATTTTTGCAAATTATCATCAGATTCTCAGACCAGGAGACCCGGGACTACGCGGTCAGCTCCTACATGAAACATTGGTCCCGTGCAAGGTGTTCTTGCCTCTTACGGGGTCGTTTGGGAGCTGGTTTGGGTTCTCACTCTTTAAAGGCTTGTTTTTAAGTTTAATTGTTGATTTTTACAAATTATCATCATATTCACAAACCGGGAGACCCGGGACTACGCGGTCATTTCCTACAAGTTACATTGGTCCCGTGCGAGGTGTTCGTGCCTCCTAGGGAGTCGTTTGGGGGCTGGTTTGGGTTTTCACCATTTAACGGCTTGTTTTTAAGTTTAAGTGTTGATTTTTACAAATTATCATCATATTCACAAATCGGGAGACCCGGGACTACGCGGTCAGTACCTACAAGTTATATTGGTCCTGTGCGAGCTGTTCGTGCCTCCTACGGGGTCGTTTGGGGATTGGTTTGGATTTCCACCCTTTAACGGCTTGTTTTTAAGTTTAATTGTTGATTTTAGCAAATTATCGTCATATTCTCAAACCGGGAGACCCGGGACTACGCGGTCAGTTCCAACAAGTTACATCGGTCCCGTGCGAGGAGTCCGTGCCTCCTACGGGGTCGTTTTGGGGGTGGTTTGGGTTTTCACCGCTTAACGGCTTATTTTTAAGTTTAAGTGTATATTTTTACAAAATATCGTCATATTCACAAACTGGGAGACGTCCTCCTCCCTGATACGCAACTGATGGTATCCCGATCGCAGATCAATCTTTGAGAAGAAAGAAGCTCCTCTCAATTGGTCGAATAAGTCATCGATTCGAGGCAACGGATACTTATTCCGTATCGTGACCTTATTCAACTCTCGGTAGTCCACACACAATCTCAGTGAACCATCTCTCTTCTTTACGAACAACACAGGGGCACCCCACGGCGAAGTACTCCTCCGAATAAACCCCTGACCCAACAACTGCTCAATATGATCCCGTAACTCCCTCATCTCAGCTGGAGCCATACGGTACGGTGCGCGTGCTATAGGTCTCGTATCTGGCAATAAGTCTATAACAAAGTCTATCTCTCGACTGGGAGGTAGGCCTGGTATCTCCTGAAACACATCGGAATACTCCCTGACAACTGGGATTAAAATCTAAAGGAATCACAACCTCCTTAGAGGTATCCTCCTCTAGGTAATACAAATGAGCTGTCGAGCCTGCCTCTGGGCGAGGCATCACCACTACAAACATCTCTTGCCCCGGAATGGCAAAAATAATGCTCCCACTGAAGCAATCAATCATGGCTCTATAATCAGCGAGCCAATCCATACCGATAATCACATCGTGAACATGCATATCTAATACCAACATATCTGCAGGTAATACCAGACTACCAATCTCTACCCCCACTCCCCGGTATATAAAGAAAATAAGTGACCCACTCTCCAATGGTGAGTCTATAGACGTCACTGTTCTCTCTACCGTAGCTAACAATCCTAAGGATTTCGCAAAATGTGTAGCTATAAATCAATGTGTTGCCCCCGTATAAAAAAAAACCCGACCCATAGTACCGTGGATAGGAAACATACCCTCAATCGCGGGTGGTGCCTGCGGAGCTGCTGCCTGGTGGACGTTATAGACACGTCCATACTGTAACTGTCCCTGCTGCACAGGAACTGCTGGAATGGCTGGAAGAGCTGGCACCTGGGCTGGAGCTGGGAGGGCTGGTGGAAAAAATGGCCTCTGTGGCTCATGTCGAGCACCCTGCTGCTGCTGCGGGGCCCTGCCCCTATCAGGACAGTCCTGGCATTTATGGCCACTCTTGCCACAAATTAAACACTTCCCCGGGAAGTTCCCCCCTCTCGGTCCCTGCTGCCCCCGGCCCTGGTGGTCGTTACCGTTCCTCCACTGGCCCTACTGGCCCTGCTGAAACTGATGCTGACCATTCTGACCCTGCTGGTTCTGATGGCCGTTCGGACCCTGATGGCCCTGCCGGAGACCTCCCTGTCCGTGCCTAAAATTTCCTAATCTCAACCTCTTGTGATCCCCCTGCTGGGAACCCTGATCACCCTGTCTCTGCCCCTGAACAGATTGTGCCCCACTGGCACCATTTCCTCCAGTCCTGCCCTGATGGCTGGACTCTCCCGACCTCTTGCCTTCAGTCATGTGAAAGCGATGATCCTGGCAATGGAGCAATGCAGCGTTAACCACATCAGAATAAGTGGCTAACGAGAGGTTCCCTAACAATTGCTGACGAATCCTCCATGTCAACCCGTCCGTAAATTTCTGTATCTTCTTCTCCTCAGTCGGTATCTCGTCCGGAACAATGTTTAGAAGATTAGTAAATTCGGCCTCATACTCGGCCACAGTCTTACCCTCCTGTTTGAGGCTCATCAACTTCCTCCTCATCTCCGTGTGAACAGCTGACGGAAAGTATTTGCGATCGAACCGCACCCAAAACTCTTGAATAGTGAGAGTATCTTTCTCCTCCACGGTGGTAATAGACTCCCACCACTGCAGTGCTGACCCCACTAGCTTAAAAGTAGCTAGTATCTGCTTCTGGACATCTGTGCATTCATACATCCTCAGGTGCCGCTGAATGTCTTTCCTCCACTGACTCGAAACTACCACATCGGAGCTACCTGCGAACTCCGGAGGGTGTGCTTTCTGGAAAGCATCTCGAACACATTCCCAAGCAGACGGGAATGCATGTGCCTGAACTGGCGCGGCTATCGGCGCCTGAGGTGGTGCCTGCTAAACTACAGCTAGTGTGGCATTTACCGCCTGGGCCACAATGGCTGCAACCTCGGCGGCATTCATCGTGCCCTGAACTGGTGCGGGCTGTGGTTCTGGTGTTGCATCCCTGGGAATCCTTTGTGCACGTCGTGGAGGCATCTGAAATAAGAATGAAGTTTATAAGTTCGCAGTTATAAACTTAAAATAGCTGAAGAACGTAGCATATACAAAAGAATACAACAGTCCTAAAATATAGGGCTCTACATCAAAGAAAGCTCAGCGGAAACATAATAAGCCGTTCAGATCCTAAAGGACACTAGATACTGATGCTCTGATACCACCTGTGACACCCCGACTAATAAACACCGGGTAGCTACTCCTTTATTAAATTAATACAAAATGCCAAGTTGGTTCAGTTAATAGCATCACTGTCGAAAACATTTTAATAATTACTAACCACCTAGTATTTAAAAAGTAAGTTACCAAATTTTAAGTTAAGTCTGGATAACATGCAATAAAAGAATAATGGAAGAGTCAACATAATCCATTCACCATACGAAGTAATGAAATAACCAACAATAATAATAAGAAATCCGGAGGAAAACTCCTCACAACAATCCCAACAAATGGAAATAATACTACAAGTCTGAATCCTGAATAATTACATGCCAAAAGTCTGAATAACTGAAATAAATGAAATGTCTCTAAAAGGAGTGGGCGACATGCCCTACAACTGATAACTGCTGAATATAAAGTCAAAGTAGATGAAGCGTCTACAAGCAAAGTCCTGTAACTTCCACAAACAGCTACAGCTCGTCACCTGAATGAGGATCCTAAGCATGGTGTCCTTGTGGCTGGACACCTAAAATGGTTTTTACAAAAATAAATTTGAAAGAAAATGGGTCAGAGCCCGAAAGTGGAAAACATTTTGAAAACAGCAAGTGTTTTAATAACATTAAAACATTAAATGCAAAATACATGTTAGGACGTGCACTCACATGAAATTCTCACCTCTCGACTACATGTGCACTCCTAACGTACCTTACCCATCTATAAGACATCCATATCTAACCAAACCGTAATAAGTTCTACCCCTTACTACTCGGTTCCCATAATACATTCTAGCGTTATCAAATAAATAGAGGGCTTTACTTAAACTCAGATTCCCAATATGTAATACATTTCACTATCGGTTAACCCGTTATGTTTTCTCAAAACAATACCATAATTTTTCACAATATTAACATGAAAGTTCCCATCAATTAAACGTATATTATTACCGTCATAAATATACAATAGAATACAAGCACCCCGAGAACTAGATGCGGTGCACACATACTCTGCTATCCATCCCGGTACATCACGTACATAAGGATTACGCATTCCGAATCTCTCAGGAATCGTTCAGATAACAACATCAAAAATAATGGAGGCGAACACAGTCACATCACATGGGTCACGCAGATACCTGTGCTCCCACGATCAGCAGACTTATTAACATCCCAATAAGTCCTTCTCTGACCTATGTTCATCGAGGTAACCAGTCTAAATCCGGGAAACACAAGGATTAGAGGGCCCTAAGCGAACGCAAACCTCCCGTGATAGCAAGTATGGTAGGTATGTCATACACATAAAATCAATACATATACTAAGTATGCACACGTCTTAGTAATCATCATAATATGTTGGTGGTACACTTATCATTCTCGTACCGACATATAATACTACACAATTTATATATTCTCGGTTAATATAATAAGTTAGGCCGTCAATAGTTCTCGCATCGTAATAGACACTCACGTCCTCCTCATATTTTCCTTTAGGTTCAAACTACACTTCTAGGTTTGACTCCTCATTATATCCCAAACATCCCAAATATATCAATTAATCATCAAGGGAAAGCTATCTCTACCTATACACAAGGTTACGGGGCACTTGGGATCAAAACAGGCTAAAAAGCCTAAACTGTCAACTCGTTCGAAGTCTCGTTCGAACGAGGCTATTCGAACGAGAGTTCGTTCGAACGAACTGGCCCTTCTAACGAGATTTTGTTCGAACGAAAGTCTTCGAACTAACATCCCTCTCGTTAGAACCCAAACTGTCAACTCGTTAGAAGCTCGTTCGAACGAGCTCGTTTGAACGACCTGGGTAGGTCTTCTAACGAGTGGCCAGATTCAAGCCCAGAAATTTCTCTACTCGTTTTTCAAATTTCTCTACACCTCTAATCTCCTCTAAACATCGTTACAACATAAATTTAAGGTTCCTAATTCGTACTAAACATACATAGGTCACCTACTAACGTTTTTGTGGGGATTAAATCACTACAAACATTATCCAAATATCAAATCCATACATTTACCCCCAATTTCAAGAACATGAACCCTAAAATTTATAAATCATCAAAGAGTCTAAATAAACCCGTTTTTGTTTCATCCAAAACGTATTAACATCAGATTATTCACCTACATATAGTTCTACATGCAATTCCTCTTCACACTACAAGTTTCTAATTCCAAATTAATGGGTTTTTATCAAACTCCCAAGAACAATAAGATTTTTATAAATTCCTACACATGGAAGAAGCATTCTCTAAAATTAATTGGAATTAAACCACTTGCCTTATTGGAATCTCTGATTTTGATGTCGATTTGCTGGAGTATTCTCTCTCTCTCTGCATAATCCTTCTATCTCTCCCTCTACAAGCTCTTCTCTAATGGTGGCTATGGAGGCTAGGGTTTGTCTTAGGAACTTTTGGGTTTTCTTCTAATAACCCCGTAGCCCTCTAATCAGATAATGGGTGGAAATGGGTTAGTGGGTGCTTTAATTTTCCCTATAAAATTCCTAAAATTCGTTAATAAAAAATCCCATAATTCTAAAATTACCAAACTGCCCTTTTTGGTTGCCGGTATGGCCTAAAAATACCCCGGGACCCAAACCAAACCCCCGACTAGTGTTTTCTGACTATTTTGACCCTTCCGGACGCGTTGGCGCACTCAAAACGACCATACGGATAATAGGAATAAAATTCACTTTTTAATTAAAATAAATATTTTCTTGACGCGACTGTCACACGGGTCTCAACAAAATTTCCAAATTGTCGTATTTCAATCCCACGACAAATTTCATAATTCAATATTCAAATATAATCATATATGCACATATAATCAAATACCAACTCGCATCTCGCTAGTATTTTAATCCGGATTAATTTCCAATTAATACACATTTAATTTAATTAATCCCATAATATAAATACCACAAAAAATACGGGGTATTACACATTGGTCCCGTGCGAGGTGTTCGTGCCTCTTACGGGGTTGTTTGAGGGCTAGTTTGGGTTTTCACCATTTAACGGCTTGTTTTTTAGTTTAAGTGTTGATTTTTGCAAATTATCGTTATATTCTCAAACCGCGAGACCCGGGACTATGCGCTCAGTTCCTACAAGTTACATTGGTCCCGTAAGAGGTGTTCGCGCCTCATACGGGATCGTTTGGGGGCTGGTTTGGATTTTCACCCTTTAACGGCTTGTTTTTAAGTTTAAGTGTGATTTTTATAAATTAACATCATATTCTCAAATCGAGAGATCCAGGACTACGCGATCAATTCCTACAAGTTACATTGGTCCCGTGCGAGGTGTTCGTGCCTCCTATGGGGTCGTTTGGGGGCTGGTTTGGGTTTTCACCCTTTAACGGCTTATTTTTAAGTTAAAGTGTTGATTTTTGGAAATTATCGTCATATTCTCAAATCAGAAGACCCGGGACTACGCGGTTAGTTCCAACAAGTTACATTGGTCCCGTGCGAGGTGTTCGTGCCTCCTACGGGGTCGTTTGGAGGCTGGTTTGGATTTTCACCCTTTTTAAGTCGAAGTGTGATTTTCACAAATTAGCGTCATATTTTCAAATCGGGTGACCCGAGACTACGCGATTAGTTCCAACAAGTTACATTGGTCGCGTGCGAAGAGTTCGTGCCTCCTACGGGGTCGTTTGGTGGCTAGCTTGTGTTTTCACCCTTTAACGGCTTGTTTTTAAGTTTAAGTGTTGATTTTTGTAAATTATCATCATATTCACAAACCAGGAGACCCGGGACTACGCGGTCAGTACCTACAAGTTACATTGGCCCCGTGGGAGGTGTTCGTGCCTCTACGGGGTCGTTTGGGGGCTGGTTTGCGTTTTTACCCTTTAACGGCTTATTTTCAAGTCTAAGTGAGATTTTTGGAAATTATTGTCATATTCTCAAACTGGGAGACCCAGGAATACGCGGTTAGTTCCTACAAGTTACATTGGTCCCGTGCGAGGTGTTCGTGCCTCCTAAGGGGTCGTTTGGGGGTTTGTTTCGGTTTTCACCCTTTTTAAGTCTAAGAGTGATTTTTTTAAATTATCGTCGTATTTTCGACTCGGGAGACCCGCGACTACGCGATCAGTTCCAACAAGTTACATTGGTCCCGTGCGAGGTGATCGTGCCTCCTACGGGATTGTTTGGGGGGTGGTTTTGGTTTTCACCCTTTAACGGCTTGTTTTTAAGTTTAAGTTTTGATTTTTGCAAATTATCGTCATATTCACAAAACGGAAGACCCGGGACTACGCGGTCAGTTCCTACACGTTACATAGGTCCCGTGCGAGGTGTTTGTGTCTCTTACGGGGCCGTTTGGTGAATGGTTTGGGTTTTCACCCTTTAACGGCTTGTTTTTAAATTTAAGTGTTGATTTTTGCAAGTTATCGTCATATTCACAAACCGGGAGACCCGGGACTACGCGGTCAGTACCTACAAGTTACATTGGTCCCGTGCGAGGTGTTCGTGCCTCCTACGGGGTCGTTTGGGGGTTCGTTTGGGTTTTCACCCTTTAATGGCTTGTGTTTTTAAGTTTAAGTGTTGATATTTGTAAATTATCATCATATTCTCAAACCGGGAAACCCGGGACTACGCGGTCCGTTCCAACAAGTTACATTGGTCCCGTACGAGGAGTTCGTGCCTCCTACGGGGTCGTTTGGGGGGTGGTTGGGGTTTTCACCCTTTAACGGCTTATTTTTAAGTTTAAGTGTTGATTTTTTCAAATTATCATCATATTCACAAATCGGGAGACCCGGTACTAAGCGGTCAGTACCTACAAGTTACATTAGTTCCGTGTGAGTTGTTCGTTCCTCCTACGGGGTCGTTTTGGGGCTGGTTTGGGTTTTCACCCTTTAACGGCTTGTTTCTAAGTTTAAGTGTTGATTTTTGTAAATTATCGTCATATTCTCAAATCGGGAGACCCGGGGTTACGCGGTTAGTTAAACCAAGATACATTGGTCCCGTGCGATGTGTTCGTGCCTCCTACGGGGTCGTTTAAAGGTTGGTTCGGGTTTTCACCCTTTTTAAGTCTAGGTGTGATTTTTTTCAAATTATCGTCATATTCTAAAACTGAGTGACCCAAAACTATGCGGTCAGTTCCAACAAGTTAAATTAGTCCCGTGCGAGGAGTTCATGCCTCCTACAAGGTCGTTTGGGGGGTGGTTTGGGTTTTCAGGCTTTTTAAGTCTAAGTGTGTTTTTACAAATTATCATCATATTCTGAAACCTGGAGACCCGAGACTACGCATTCAATACAAACAAGTTACATTGGTCCCGTGCGACGTGTTCGTGCATCCTACGGGGTTGTTTGGGGGGGGGGGTTGGGTTTTCACTCTTTAATGACTTGTTTTTAAGTATAAGTGTTGATTTTTGCAAATTATCTTCGTATTATCAAAACGGGACAACGCGATCAGTTCCTACAAGTTACATTGGTCCCGTGCGAGGTGTTCGTGCCTCCTACGGGGTTGTTTGGGGGCTGGTTTTGGTTTTCACCATTTAACGGCTTATTTTTAAGTCTAAGTGTTGATTTTTGTAATTTATCATCATATTTGCAAACCGGGAGTCCCGGGACTATGCGGTCAGTTCCTATAAGTTACATTGGTCCCGTGCGAGATGTTCGTTCCTCCTACGGGGTCGTTTGGGGATGGTTTGGGTTTTAACCCTTTAACGGCTTGTTTTTAAGTTTAAGTGTTGATTTTTGTAAATTATCATCATATGCTCAAACCGGGAGACCCGAGTCTATGCGCTCAGTTCCTACAAGTAACATTGGTCCCTTGCGAGGTGTTTGTGCATCATACGGGGTCTTTTGGGGGCCGGTTTGGGTTTTCACCCTTTTTAAGTCCAAGTATGATTTTGTCAAATTTTTGTCGTATTCTCAAACCGGGAGACTCGAGACTACGCGGTCTGTTTCAACAAGTTACATTTTTCCCGTGCGAGGAGTTCATGCCTTCTACGGGGTCGTTTGGGTGGTGGTTTGAGTTTTCACCTTTTAACGGCTTATTTTTAAGTTTAAGTGTTGATTTTTGAAAATTATCATCAGATTCTCAAACCAGGAGACCCGGGACTACGCGGTCAGTTCCTACATGGAACATTGGTCCCGTCTGAGGTGTTCGTGCCTCTTACGGAGTCTTTTGGGGGCTGGTTTGGTTTTTCACCCTTTAACGGCTTATTTTTAAGTCTAAGTGTTGTTTTTTGCAAATTGTCGTCATATTCACAAAACGGGAGACCCGGGACTACGCAGTCTGTTCCTATAAGTTACATTGGTCCCATGCGAGGTGTTCGTGCCTCTTACGGGGTCGTTTGGGGGCTGGTTCGGGTTTTCACCCTTTAACGGCTTGTTTTTATGTTTAAGTGTTGATTTTTGTAAATTATCGTCTTATTCACAAACCGAAAGACCCGGGACTACGCGGTCAGTACCTACAAGTTACATTGGTCCCGTGTGGGGTGTTCGTACCTCCTATGGGGTCGGTTTTGTGATGGTTTGAGTTTTCACCCTTTAACGGCTTGTTTTTATGTTTAAGTGTTGATTTTTGAAAATTATCGTCATATTCTCAAACCGGGAGACCCGGGACAATGCGGTTTGTTCCTACAAGTTACATTGGTCCCGTACGAGGTGTTCATGCCTCTTACGGGGTCGTTTGGGGGTTGGTTTGGGTTTTTACCCTTTAACGGATTATTTTTAAGTCTAAGTGTGATTTTTGCAAATTATCGTCATATTCTCAAACTGGGAGACCCGGGACTACGCGGTCAGTTCCTACAAGTTATATTAGTGCCGTGCGAGGTGTCCGTACCTCCTGAGGGGTCATTTGGGGGCTGGTTTGGGTTTTCACCCTTTTTAAGTCTAAGTGTGATTTTTGCAAATTATCGTCATATTCTCAAATAGAGAGACCTGGGACTACGCGGTTAGTTCCAACAAGTTACATTGGTCCCGTGCGAGGTGTTTGTGCTCATACGGGATCGTTTGGGGCTTGTTTGGGTTTTCACTCTTTAACGGCTTGTTTTTAAGTCTAAGTGTTATTTTTGTAAATTATCGTCATATTCTCAAATCGGGAGACCCAGGACTACGCGGTCAGTTCCTACAAGTAAAATTGTTCCCGTGCGAGGTGTTCGTGCCTCCTACGAGGTCGTTTGGGGGCTGGTTTGTGTTTTCATCCTTTAATGGTTTGTTATTAAGGTTAATTGTTGATTTTTGCAAATTATCGTCATATTCTCGAAACGGGAGTCCCGCGACTATGCGGTGAGTTCCAACAAGTTACATTGGTCCCGTGCGAGATGTTCGTGCCTCTTACGGGGTCGTTTGGAGGCTGGTTTGGGTTTTCACCCTTTTTAAGTTTAAGTGTGATTATTGCAAATTATCGTCATATTCTCCAATCGGGAGACCCGAAATGACGTGGTTAGTTCCAACAAGTTACATTGGTCCCGTGCGAGGAGTTCGTGCCTCCTACGGGATTGTTTGGGGGGTGGTTTGGGTTTTCACCCTTTAACGGCTTGTTTTTAAGTTTAAGTGTTGATTTTTGCAAATTATCATCATATTCACAAATCGGGAGACCCGAGGCTACGCGGTCAGTACCTATAAGTTACATTGGTCCCGTGCGAGGTGTTCGTGCCTCCTACGGGGTCGTTTGGGGGTTGGTTTGGATTCTCACCCTTTAACGGCATGTTTCTAAGATTAAGTGTTGATTTTTGCAAATTATCGTCCTATTCTCAAGTCGGCACTACGCGGTCAGTTCCATCAAGTTACATTGGTTCCGAGCGAGGTGTTCGTGCCTCCTACAGGGTCGTTTAGAGGTTGGTTTGGGTTTTCACCCTTTTTAAGTCTAAGTGTGATTTTTGCAAATTATTGTCATCTTCTAAAATCAGGAGACCCGAGACTACACGGTCAGTTCCAACAAGTAACATTGCTCCCGTGCGAGGAGTTCGTGCCTCCTACGGGGTCGTTTGGGTGAGGGGTTTGGGTTTTCACCCTTTAACGGCTTGTTTTTAAGTCTAAGTGTTGATTTTTGCAAATTATCATCATATTCTAAAATCGGGACAACACAATGAGTTCCTACAAGTTGCATTGGTCCCGTGCGAGGTGTTCGTGTCTCCTACGGGGTCGTTTGGGGGCTGGTTTGGGTTTTCACCCTTTAACGGCTTGTTTTTAAGTTTAAGTGTTGATTTTTACAAATTATTGTCATATTCTCAAACCGGGAGACCCGGGACTACGCGCTCAATTCTTACAAGTCACATTGGTCCCGTGCGAGGTGTTTGTGCCCATACGGGATCTTTTGGGGGCTTGTTTGGATTTTCACTCTTTAATGGCTTGTTTTTAAGTCAAAGTGTGATTTTTGTAAATTATCGTCATATTCTCAAATCGGGAGACCCAAGACTACGCGGTCAGTTCCTACAAGTAACATTGTTCCCGTGCGAGGTGTTCGTGCCTCCTACGAGGTCGTTTGGGGGTTGGTTTGTATTTTCACCCTTTAATGGTTTGTTATTAAGTTTAATTCTTGATTTTTACAAATTGTCGTCATATTCTCAAAACGGGAGTCCCGGGACTACGCGGTGAGTTCCAACAAGTTACATTGGTCCCGTGCGAGATGTTCGTGTCTCTTACTGGGTCGTTTGGAGGCTGGTTTGGGTTTTCACCCTTTTTAAGTTTAAGTGTGATTTTTGCAAATTATTGTCATATTCTCCAATCGGGAGACCCGAAACGACGTGGTTAGTTCAAACAAGTTACATTGGTCTCGTACGAGGAGTTCGTGCCTCCTACGGGATCGTTTGAGGGGTGGTTTGGGTTTTCACCCTTTAACGGCTTGTTTTTAAGTTTAAGTGTTGATTTTTTCAAATTATCATCATATTCACAAATCGGGAGACCCGAGACTACGCGGTCAGTACCTACAAGTTACATTGGAATCGTGCGAGGTGTTTGTGCCTTCTACGAGGCCGTTTGGGGGTTGGGTTGGATTTTCACCCTTTAACAGCATGTTTTTAAGATTAAGTGTTGTTTTTTGCAAATTATCGTCCTATTCTCAACCCGGGACTACGCGGTCAGTTCCAGCAAGTTACATTGGTCCCGAGCGAGGTGTTCGTGCCTCCTACCGGGTCGTTTAGAGGTTGGTTTGGGTTTTCACCCTTTTTAAGTCTAAGTGTGATTTTTTCAAATTATCGTCATCTTCTAAAATCGGGAGACCCGAGACTACACGGTCAGTTCCAACAAGTAACATTGGTCCCGTGCGAGGAGTTCGTGCCTCCTACGGGGTCGTTTGGGAGAGGGGTTTGGGTTTTCACCCTTTAACGGCTTGTTTTTAAGTCTAAGTGTTGATTTTTGCAAATTATCATCATATTCTAAAATCGGGACAACACGATGAGTTCCTACAAGTTACATTGGTCCCGTGTGAGGTGTTCGTTCCTCCTACGGGGTCGTTTGGGGGCTGGTTTGGGTTTTCACCCTTTAACGACTTATTTTTAAGTTTAAGTGTTGATTTTTACAAATTATTGTCATATTCTCAAACCGGGAGACCCGGGACTACGCGCTCAATTCCTACAAGTTACATTGGTCCCGTGCGAGGTGTTTGTGCCCATACGGGATCGTTTGGGGGCTTGTTTGGATTTTCACTCTTTAACGGCTTATTTTTAAGTCAAAGTGTGATTTTTGTAAATTATCGTCATATTCTCAAATCGGGAGACCCAAGACTACGCGGTTAGTTCCTACAAGTAACATTGTTCCCGTGCGAGGTGTTCGTGCCTCCTACGAGGTCGTTTGGGGGTTGGTTTGTGTTTTCACCCTTTAATGGTTTGTTATTAAGTTTAATTGTTGATTTTTGCAAATTGTCGTCATATTCTCAAAACGGGAGTCCCGGGACTACGCGGTGAGTTCCAACAAGTTACATTGGTCCCGTGCGAGATGTTCATGTCTCTTACTGGGTCGTTTGGAGGCTGGTTTGGGTTTTCACCCTTTTTAAGTTTAAGTGTGATTTTTGCAAATTATTGTCATATTCTCCAATCGGGAGACCCAAAACTTCGTGGTTAGTTCCAACAAGTTACATTAGTCCCGTGCGAGGAGTTCGTGCCTCCTACGGGGTCGTTTGAGGGGTGGTTTGGGTTTTCACCCTTTAACGGCTTGTTTTTAAGTTTAAGTGTTGATTTTTTCAAATTATCATCATATTCACAAATCGGGAGACCCGAAACTACGCGGTCAGTACCTACAAGTTACATTGGAATCGTGCGAGGTGTTTGTGCCTTCTACGAGGTCGTTTGGGGGTTGGGTTGGATTTTCACCCTTTAACGGCATGTTTTTAAGATTAAGTATTGTTTTTTGCAAATTATCGTCCTATTCTCAACCCGGGACTACGCGGTCAGTTCCAGCAAGTTACATTGGTCCCGAGCGAGGTGTTCGTGCCTCCTACCGGGTCGTTTAGAGGTTGGTTTGGGTTTTCACCCTTTTTAAGTCTAAGTGTGATTTTTGCAAATTATCGTCATCTTCTAAAATCGGGAGACCCGAGACTACACGGTCAGTTCCAACAAGTAACATTGGTCCCGTGCGAGGAGTTCGTGCCTCCTACGGGGTCGTTTGGGAGAGGGGTTTGGGTTTTCACCCTTTAACGGCTTGTTTTTAAGTCTAAGTGTTGATTTTTGTAAATTATCATCATATTCTAAAATCGGGACAACACGATGAGTTCCTACAAGTTTCATTGGTCCCGTGCGAGGTGTTCGTTCCTCCTACGGGGTCGTTTGGGGGCTGGTTTGGGTTTTCACCCTTTAACGACTTATTTTTAAGTCTAAGTGTTGATTTTTGCAAATTATCATCATATTCACAAACCAGGAGATCCGGGACTATTCGATCAGATCCTACAAGTTACATTGGTCCCGTGCGAGGTGTCCGTGCCTCCTACAGGGTCATTTGGGGGCTGGTTTGAGTTTTCACCCTTTAACGGCTTATTTTTGAGTTTAAGTGTTGAGTTTTGCAAATTATCATCAGATTCTCAAACCAGGAGACCCGGGACTACGCGGTCAGTTCCTACATGAAACATTGGTCTCGTGCGAGGTGTTCGTGCCTCTTACAGAGTCGTTTGGGGGCTGGTTTGGGTTTTCACCCTTTAACGGTTTGTTTTTAAGTGTAAGTGTTGATTTTTGCAAATTATTGTCATATTCACAAAACGGGAGACCCGGAACTACGCGGTCAGTTCCTACAAGTTACATTTGTCCCATGCGAGGTGTCCGTGCCTCTTACGGGGTCGTTTGGGGGTTGGTTCGGGTTTTCACCCTTTAATGGCTTGTTTTTAAGTTTAAGTGTTGATTTTTGTAAATTTTCATCATATTCACAAACTGGAAGACCCGGGACTACGCGATCAGTACCTACAAGTTACATTGGTCCCGTGCGAGGTGTTCGTGCCTCCTACGGGGTCGTTTGGGTGCTGGTTTGGGTTTTCACCCTTTAACGGCTTGTTTTTATGTTTAAGTGTTGATTTTTGCAAATTATCATCATATTCTCAAACCGGGAGATCCGGGACAATGCGGTCTATTCCTACAAATTATATTGGTCCCGTGCAAGGTGTTCGTGCCTCTTACGGGGTCGTTTGGGGGTTAATCTGGATTTTTACCCTTTAACAGCTTATTTTTAAGTCTAAGTGTGATTTTTC
This sequence comes from Sambucus nigra, assembly GCA_949130495.1. NCBI lineage: Eukaryota > Viridiplantae > Streptophyta > Magnoliopsida > Dipsacales > Adoxaceae > Sambucus > Sambucus nigra. The sequence continues at coordinate 406,523,464 of OX422222.1, forward strand.
TAAATTATCATCATATTCTCAAACTGGGAGACCCGGGACTACACGGTAAGTTCCTACCAGTTATATTGGTGTCGTGTGAGGTGTCCGTGCCTCCTGAGGGGTCGTTTGGGGGCTGGTTTGAGTTTTCAACCTTTTTAAGTCTAAGTGTGATTTTTACAAATTATAGTCATATTCTCAAATCGGGAGACCCGGGACTACGCGGTTAGTTCCAACAAGTTACATTGGTCCCGTACGAGATGTTCGTGCCTCCTACAGGGTCGTTTGGAGCGTGGTTTGGGCTTTCACCCTTTAACGGCTTATTTTTAAGTTTAAGTGTTGATTTTTGCAAATTATCGTCATATTCACAAACCGGGAGACTCGGGACTACGCGGTCAGTTCCTACAAGTTACATTGGTCCGATGCGAGGTGTTCGTGTCTCCTACGGGGTCATTTGGGGGCTGGTTTGGGTTTTCACCCTTTAACGACTTGTTTTTATGTTTAAGTGTTGATTTTTACAAATTATTATCATATTCTCAAACCAGGAGACCCAGGAATACGCGCTCAGTTCCTACAAGTTACATTGGTCCCGTGCAGGTGTTTGTGCGCATACGGGATCGTTTGGTGGCTGGTTTGGGTTTTCACCCTTTAACAGCCTGTTTTTAAGTCTAAGTATGATTTTTGCAAATTATCGTCATATTCTCAAATTGGGAGACCCGGGACTACACGGTCAGTTCCTACAAGTTACATTGGTCCCGTGCGAGGTGTTCGTGTCTCCTACGGGGTCGTTTGGGTGCTGGTTTTGGTTTTCACCGTTTAATGGGCTTGTTTTTATGTTTAAGTGTTGATTTTTGCAAATTATCGTCATATTCTCAAAGCGGGAGACCCGGGACAATGCGGTCTGTTCCTACAAATTAAATTGGTCCCGTGCGAGGTGTTCGTGCCTCTTATGGGGTCGTTTTGGGGTTGGTTTGGGTTTTTACCCTTTAACAGCTTATTTTTAAGTCTAAGTGTGATTTTTGCAAATTATCATCATATTCTCAAATTGGGAGACCCGGGACTACACGGTAAGTTCCTACAAGTTATATTGGTGTCGTGTGAGGTGTCTGTGCCTCCTGAGGGGTCGTTTGGGGGCTGGTTTGAGTTTTCACCCTTTTTAAGTCTAAGTGTGATTTTTACAAATTATAGTCATATTCTCAAATCGGGAGACTCGGGACTACGCGGTTAGTTCCAACAAGTTACATTGGTCCCGTACGAGGTGTTCGTGCCTCCTACGGGGTCATTTGGAGGGTGGTTTGGGTTTTCACCCTTTAATGGCTTATTTTTAAGTTTAAGTGTTTATTTTTGCAAATTATCGTCATATTCACAAATCGGGAGAGCCAAGACTACGCGATCAGTTCCTACAAGTTAGATTGGTCTAGTGCGAGGTGTTCGTGTCTCCTACGGGGTCATTTGGGGGCTGGTTTGGGTTTTCACCCTTTAACGACTTGTTTTTATGTTTAAGTGTTGATTTTTACAAATTATTATCATATTCTCAGACCAGGAGACCCAGGATTACGCGCTCAGTTCCTACAAGTTACATTGGTCCCATGCGAGGTGTTTGTGCACATACGGGATCGTTTGGGGGCTTATTTGGGTTTTCACCCTTTAACGGCCTGTTTTTAAGTCTAAGTATGATTTTTGCAAATTATCGTCATATTCTCAAATCGGGAGACCCGGGACTACACGGTAAGTTCCTACAAGTTATATTGGTGTCGTGCGAGGTGTTCGTGCCTCGTGAAGGGACGTTTGGGGGCTGGTTTGGGTTTTCACCCTTTTTAAGTCTAAGTGTGATTTTTGCAAACTATCGTCATATTCTCAAATCGGGAGACCCGGGACTACGCGGTTAGTTCCAACAAGTTACATTGGTCTCGTGCGAGGTTTTCGTGCCTCCTACGAGGTCGTTTGGAGGCTGGATTGGATTTTTACCCTTTAACGGTTTGTTATTAAGTTTAAGTGTTGATTGTTGCATATTATCGCCATATTCTCAAAATGGGCGACCCGGGACAACGTGGTCAGTTCCAAGAAGTTACATTGGTCCCGTGCGAGGTGTTCATGCCTCCTACGGGGTCGTTTGGAGGCTGGTTTGGGTTTTCACCCTTTTTAAGTTCAACTGTGATTTTCACAAATTATCATCATATTCTCAGACCGGGATACCCGAAACTACGTGGTTAGTTCCAACAAGTTATATTTTTCCCGTGCGAGGAGTTCGTGCCTCCTACGGGGTCGTTTGGGGGGTGGTTTGGGTTTTTACCCTTTAACGGCTTGTTTTTAAGTTTAAGTGTTGATTTTTGCAAATTATCGTCCTATTCTCAAACCGGGAGACCCGGGACTACGCGGTCAATTCCAACAAGTTACATTGGTCCCTTGCGAGGTGTTCCTGCCTCCTACGGGGTCGTTTGGAGGTTGGTTTGGGTTTTCACCATTTTTAAGTCTAAGTGTGATTTTTGTAAATTATCATCATATTCTAAAACCGGGAGAACCGAGACTACGCGGTCAGTTCCAACAAGTTACATTAGTCCCGTGCGAGGAGTTCGTGCCTCCTACGGGGTGGTTTGGGGGGTGGTTTGGGTTTTCACCCTTTTAAATTCTAAGTATGATTTTTACAAATTATCATCATATTCTCAGACCGGGAGACTCGGGACTACGTGTTCAATTCCAACAAGTTGCATTGGTCCCGTGCGAGGTGTTCGTGCATCCTACGGGGTCGTTTGGGAGAGGGGTTTGGTTTTTCACCCTTTAACGGCTTATTTTTAAGTCTAAGTGTTGATTTTTTCAAATTATCACCATATTCTCAAATCGGGACATCGCGATCAGTTCTTACAAGTTACATTGGTCCCGTGCGAGGTGTTCGTGCCTCCTATGGGGTCGTTTGGGGGATGGTTTGGGTTTTCACCCTTTAACGGCTTGTTTTTAAGTCTAAGTGTTGATTTTTGCAAATTATCATCATATTCAAAAAATGGGAGACCCTAGACTATGTGGTTAGTTCCTACAAGTTACATTGGTCCCGTGCGAGGTGTCCGTGCCTCCTACGGGGTCGTTTGGGGCTGATTTGGGTTTTCACCCTTTAACGGCTTATTTTTAAGTTTAAGTGTTGATTTTTGCAAATTATCGTCATATTCTCAAATCGGGAGACTCGAGACTACGCGGTCAGTCCCTACAAGTTACATTGGTTCGGTGCGAGGTGTTCGTGCCTCTTACGAGTCCGTTTGGGGGCTGGTTTGGGTTTTTACCCTTTAACGGCATGTTTTTAAGTCTAAGTGTTGATTTTTGCAAATTATCTTTATATTCACAAATCGGGAGACCCGGGACTATGCGGTCAGTTCCTACAAGTTACGTTAGTCCCGTGCGAGGTGTCCGTGCCTCCTACGGGGTCGTTTGGGTTTTCACCCTTTAACGGCTTGTTTTCAAGTTTAAGTTGTTATTTTTGCAAATTATCGTCATATTTTCAAACCGGGAGACCCGGGACTATGCGCTCAGTTCCTGCAAGTTACATTGGTCCCGTGCGAGGAGTTCGTGCCTCCTACGGGGTCGTTTGGGGGGTGGTTTGGTTTTTCAACCTTTAACGGCTCTTTTTTAAGTTTAAATCTTGATTTTCACAAATTATCGTTATATTCTCAAATCGGGAGACCCGGAACTTTGCGGTCTGTTCCAACAAGTTACATTGGTCCCGTGCGAGGTGTTCGTTCCTCCTACGGGGTCGTTTGGGGGCTGATTTGGGTTTTCACCCTTTTTAAGTCGAAGTGTGACTTTCTCAAATGATCATCATATTTTCAAATCAGGAGACCCGAGACTACACGGTTAGTTCCAACAAGTTACATTGGTCCCGTGCTAGGAGTTCGTGCCTCCTACGGAGTCGTTTGTGGGGTGGTTTGGATTTTCACCCTTTAACGGCTTGTTTTTAAGTTTAAGTGTTGATTTTTACGAATTATCATCATATTCTCAAATCGGGAGACCCGGGACTACGTGGTCAGTTTTTACATGATACATTGGTCTCGTGCGAGGTGTTCGTGCCTCTTACGGGGTCGTATGGGGGTTGGTTTGGGTTTTCACCCTTTAATGACTTGTTATTAAGTTTAAGTGTTGATTTTTTGCAAATTATCATCATATTCACAAAACGGGAGAGCCGACACTACGCGGTCAGTTCCTACAAGTAACATTGGTCCCGTGCGAGGTGTTCGTGCAACTTACGGGGTCGTTTGGGGGTTGGTTTGGGTATTCACGTTTTAATGGCTTGTTTTTAAGTTTAATTGTTGATTTTTGCAAATTATCATCATATTCATAAATCGAGAGACCCGGGACTACGTGGTCAGTACCTACAAGTTACATCGGTCCCGTATGAGGTGTTCGTGCCTCATACGGGGTCGTGTGGGGGTTGGTTTGGGTTTTCACCCTTTAACGACTTGATTTTAAGTTTAAGTGTTGATTTTTGAAATTATCATCATATTCACAAAACGAGAGATCCCGGACTACGCGATCAATTCCTACAAGTTACATTGGTCCCGTGCGAGGTGATCTTGCATCCTACGGGGTCGTTTGGGGGGGGGGGTCACCCTTTAACGGCTTGTTTTGAAGTCTAAGTGTTTATTTTTACAAATTATCGTCGTATTCTCAAACGGGGACAACGCAGTCAGTTCCTACAAGTTACATTGGTCCATGCGAGGTGTTCATGCCTCCTACGGGGTTGTTTGGGGGCTGGTTTGGGTTTTCACCCTTTTTAAGTCTAAGTGTGATTTTTGCAAATTATCGTCATACTCTAAAATCGGGAGACCCGGGACTATATGGTTAGTTCCTACAAGTTACATTGGTCCCGTGCGAGGTGTTCGTGCCTCCTACGGTGTCGTTCGAGATCTGGTTTGGGTTTTAACCCTTTGAGGGCTTGTTTTTAAGTTTAAGTGTTAATTTTCGCAAGTTATCGTGATATTCTTAAACCGGGAGACCCGGGACTACGCGCTCAGTTCCTACAAGTTACATTGGTCCCGTGCGAGGTGTTCGTGCCTCATACGGAGTCGTTTGGGGGCTGGTATGGGTTTTTACCCTTTAACGACTTATTTTTAAGTCTAAGTGCAGTTTTTGCAAATTATCGTCATATTCCCAAACCGGAGGACCCGGGACTATGCAGTCAGTTCCTACAAGTTACATTGGTCCCGTGCGAGGTGTTCGTGCCTAATACGGGGTCGGTTGCGTGCTGGTTTGGGTTTTCACCCTTTAACGGCTTGTTTTTAATTTTAAGTGTTTATTTTTGTAAATTATCGTCATATTCTCAAATTGAGAGACCCGGGACTACGCGATCAGTTCCTGAAAGTTACATTGGTCCCGTGCGAGGTGTTCGTGCCTCTTACGGGATCGTTTGGGCGCTGGTTTGGGTTTTCACCATTTAACGGCTTGTTTTTAAGTTTAAGTGTTGATTTTTTCAAATTATCGTCATATTCTCAAACCGGGAGACCCGGGACTATGCGCTCAGTTCTTGCAAGTTACATTGGTCCCGTACGAGGTGTTCGTGTCTCATACGGGGTCGTTTGGGGGTGGTTATGGTTTTTACCCTTTTTAAGTCTAAGTGTGATTTTTTCAAATTATCGTCATATTCTCAAACCGGGAGACCCGGGACTATGCGGTCAGTTCGAACAAGTTACATTGATCCCGTGCGAGGTGTTCGCGCCTCCTACGGGGTCGTTTGGAGGCAGGTTTGGGTTTTCACCCTTTTTAAGTCGAAGTTTGATTTTCGCAAATTATCGCCATATTTTCAAACCGGGAGACCCGAGACTGCGCGGTTAGTTCCAACAAGTTACATTGGTCCCGTGCGAGGAGTTCGTGCCTCCTACGGGGTCGTTTGGGGGGTGGTTTGGTTTTTCACCCTTTAACGGCTTGTTTTTAAGTTTAAGTGTTGATTTTTGCAAATTATCGTCATATTCTCATATCGGGAGACCCGGGACTACGCGGTATGTTCCTACAATTTACATTGGTGTCGTGCGAGGTGTTCGTGCCTCCCACGGGGTCGTTTGGAGGCTGGTTTGGATTTTCACCCTTTTTAAGTCGATGTGTGATTTTCGCAAATTATCGTCTTTTTTTCAAATCGGGATACCCTAGACTACGCGGTTAGTTCCAACAATTTACATTGGTCCCGTACGAGGAGTTCGTGCCACCCACAGAGTCGTTTGGGGGGTGGTTTTGGTTTTCACCTTTAACGGCTTATTTTTAAGTTTAAGTGTTGATTTTTGCAAATTATTATCGTATTCTCAAATCGGGAGACCCGGGAATACGCGGTCAGTTTGTACAAGATACATTTGTCTCGTGTGAGGTTTTCGTGCCTCTTATGGGGTCGTGTGGGGGCTGGTTTCGGTTTTCACCCTTTAACGACTTGTTTTTCAGTTTAAGAGTTGATTTTTGCAAATTATCGTCATATTCACTAAACATGAGACCCTAGACTACGCGGTCATTTCCTACAAGTTACATTGGTCCCGTGCGAGGTGTTCGTGCCACTTACGGGGTCGTTTGGGGGCTGGTTTGGGTATTCACCCTTTAACGGCTTGTTTTTAAGTTTAAGTGTTGATTTTTTCAAATTATCGTCATATTCACAAATCGGGAGACTCGGCACTACGTGGTCAGTACCTACAAGTTACATCGGTACCGTGCGAGGTGTTCGTGCCTCTTAAGGGGTCGTGTGGGTGCTGGTTTGGGTTTTCACCCTTTGACGACTTGTTTTTAAGTTTAAGTGTTGATTTTTGCAAATTATCGTCATATTAACCAAACGGAAGACCCGGGACTATGCGGTCAGTTTCTACAAGTTACATTGGTTCCGTGCGAGGTGTTCGTGCCACTTACGGGGTCGTTTGGGGACTGGTTTTGGTATTCACCCTTTAACGGCTTGTTTTTAAGTTTAAGTGTTGATTTTTGCAAATTATCGTCATATTCACAAATCGGGAGACCCAGGACTACGCGGTCAGTACGTACAAGTTACATCCCGTGCGAGGTGTTCGTGCTTCCTAGGGGGTCGTTTGGGGGCTTGTTTGGGTTTTCACCGTTTACTCGTTTGGGGGTTGGTTTTTGCAAATTATCGTCATATTCTCAAATCGGGAGACCCGGGACTACGCTGCTAGTTCCAACAAGTTACATTGATCCCGTGCGAGGTGTTCGTGCCTCCTATGGGGTCGTTTGAGGCTGGTTTTGGTTTTCACCCTTTTTAACTCGAAGTGTGATTTTTGCAAATTATCGTCATACTCTAAAACCGGGAGACTCGAGACTACGCGGTCAGTTCCAATAAGTTACATTGGTCCCGTCCGAGGAGTTCGTCCCTCCTAGGGGGGGTGGTTTCGTTTTCCACCCTTCTTAAGTATAAGTGTGATTTTTACAAACTATCTTCATATTATCAAGTCGGGAGACCCGGGACTACGCGTTCAATTCCAACAAGTTACATTGGTCTCATGCGAGGTGGTCGTGCATCCTACGGGGTCGTTTCGGGGGGTGGGTTTTCAGCCTGTAACGGCTTGTTTTTAAGTCTAAGTGTTGATTTTTGCAAATTATCATCATATTCTCAAACCGGGACAACGATGTCAGTTCCTACAAGTTACATTGGTCCCGTACGAGGTATTCATGCCTCCTACGGGTTCATTTGGGGGTTGGTTTGGCTTTTCACCCTTTAACGGCTTATTTTTAAGTCTAAGTGTTGATTTTTGTAAATTATCGTTATATTCACAAATCGGGAGACCCGGGACTATGCGGTTAGTTCCTGGAAGTTACATTGGTCCCGTGCGAGGTGTCCGTGCCTCCTACAGTGTCGTTTGGGGGCTGGTTTGGCTTTTCACCCTTTAACAGCTTGTTTTTAAGTTTAAGTGTTGATTTTCAATAATTATCATCATATTCTCAAACCGAGAGACCCGAGACTACGCGCTCAGTTCCTACAAGTTACATTGGTCCCGTGCGAGGTGCTCGTGCCTCATACGGAGTCGTTTGGGGGCTGGCATGGGTTTTCACCTTTTAACGGCATATTTTTAAGTCTAAGTGTGATTTTTGCAAATTATCATCATATTTCCAAATCGGGGGACCCGGGACTATGCGGTCAGTTCCTACAAGTTACGTTGGTCCCGTGCGAGGTGTTCGTGCCTCCTACGGGGTCGTTTGGGGGCTGGTTTGGGTTTTCACCCTTTAACAACTGGTTTTTATGTTTAAGTGTTGATTTTTGTAAATTATCATCATATTCTCAAATTGGGAGACCCGGGACTAAGCGATCAGTTCCTACATGTTACATTGGTCCCGTGCGAGGTGTTCGTGCCTCCTACGGGGTCATTTGGGGGCTGGTTTGGGTTTTCACCCTTTAACGGCCTGTTTTTAAGTCTAAGTGTTATTTTTGGAAATTATCGTCATATTCTGAAATTGGGAGACCCGGGACTACGGGGTTAGTTCCTACAAGTTACATTGGTCCCGTGCGTGCTGTTCGCTCCTCCTACGGGGTCGTTTGGGGACTGGTTTGAGTTTTCACCCTTTACCGGCTTATTTTCAAGTCTAAGTGTTGATTTTTGCAAATTATCATCATATTCTCAAACCAAGTGACCCGGGACTATGCGATCAGTTCCTACAAGTTACATTGGTCCCGTGCGAGGTATACGTGCCTCTTACGGGGTCGTTTGGGGGCTAGTTTGGGTTTTCACCCTTTAACGACTTATTTTTAAGTCTAAGTGTGATTTTTGCAAATTATCGCCATATTCTCAAATCGAGAGACCCGGGACTACGCGGTCAGTTCCTATAAGTTACATTGGTCATGTTCGACTTGTTCGTGCCTCTTACAAGTTCGTTTGGGGGCTGGTTTAAGTTTTCACTCTTTAACGGCTTGTTTTTAAGTCTAACTGTGGATTTTTGCAAATTATCATCATATTCTCTAACCGAGAGACCCGAGACTACGCGTTCAGTTCCTACAAGTTACGTTGGTCCCGTGCGAGGTGTTCGTGCCTCTTACGGGTCCGTTTGGGGGTTGGTTTGGATTTTCACCCTCTAACAGCTTATTTTTAAGTTGAAGTGTTGATTTTTGCAAATTATCGTCATATTTTCAAACCGGGAGAACCGAGACTACGCGATCAATTTGTAAATGTTACATTGGTCTTATACGAGGTGTTCGTGCCTCTTACGGGGTCGTTTGGGGGTTGGTTTGGGTTTTCACCCTTTAACGGCTTATTTTCACGTCTAAGTGTTGATTTTTTTCAAATTATCGTCATATTCTCAAATCAGGAGACTCGGGACTACGGGGTCAGTTCCTACAAGTTACAGTGGTCATGTGCGAGGTGTTCGTGCCTCTTACGGGTCCGTTTGGGGGTTGGTTTAGGTTTTCACCCTCTAACGGCCTGTTTTTAAGTCTAAGTGTTGATTTTTACAAATTATCATCATATTCTCAAATCGGAAGACCCGGGATTACGCGGTCAGTTCATACAAGTTACATTGGTCCTGTGCGAGGTGTTCGTGCCTCCTATGGGTCTGTTTGGGAGTTGATTTAGGTTTTAACACTTTAACGGCTTATTTTAAAGTATAAGTGTTGATTTTTGCAAATTATCGTCATATTCTCAAACCGGGAGACTCTGGACTACGCCATCAGTTCATACAAGTTACATTGGTCCTGTGCGAGGTGTTCGTGCCTCTTACGGGTCCGTTTGGGGTTGGTTTAGGTTTTAACACTTTAACAGCTTATTTTTAAGTCTAAGTGTTGATTTTTGCAAATTATCGTCATATTCTCAAATCGGAAGACCCGGGACTACGCGGTCAGTTCATATAAGTTACATTGGTCTTGTGCGAGGTGTTCGTGCCTCTTACGGGTCAGTTTGGAGGCTGGTTTAGGTTTTCACCCTTTCACGGCTTGTTTTTAAGTCTTAGTGTTGATTTTTACAAATTATCGTCATATTCTCAAACCGGGAGACCCGGGACTACGCGATTAGTTCCTACAAGTTACATTGGTCTTGTGCGTGGTGTTCATGGCTCTTACGGGTCCATTTGGGGGCTGGTTTAGGTTTTCACCCTTTAACGACTTATTTTTAGTCTAACTGTGGATTTTTGCAAATTATCGTCATATTCTCATTCCGGGAGACCCAGGTTTACTGATTTTATAAAATTTTGACATAGTTTCGTTTGTTTATTCATTATATCCAACCCGTTTTAACATTTGAAATAAACTTAACAGCAGCGGCAAATTCCAAATCCAAACTACCAGCAAATCCGTTCCACCCATTTAACTAAATAAGCTCATAAAGTTAACCATTTTACATTTGGCTACTTGTCACTATTTCAGACCATTTTTCTATTTAATGCTACTACAAATTTTAAGAGAATTTGAGACTTTGAGACTAACCAGATTTCATTTGCATTTTGATAGCCACCCGATGAACTCTTCGTGCCATGACTTCTTGAAAGTATCCCATTTTGGTCCAACAATGTCTGCAAATTCTCAAATCTTCTATTCTGAGTGGCATTTAGTTGTTCATGAGACGATATCTTATCTTTCAAGTTTCTCAGCTCTTCATTATGAGACCGAGACTGTGCTATGACTGTTGAAGTGTCAGAAGACTTATATTGGAAGGTTTGTCTTATAAAATACAAAAAGGATAAAAGGGGGAAGGAACTGAAACATACATGTGTATCCTTGCACTTATCATTCATCAAATCACCCTTTCTCTTACTCCAATGAGATGTCTTTCACCCTTTCTTACCAGTCCACCAGTATAGCTGTTACACGTTCAATCCAATCTTGAATGGCATCCGTGATATGATGTGCAACCTGAATAAGGGAAGTAATATGTGAGGACAGGAATATAAGTGATTGAACAATATAATAGATACCTTTAAGCAATAGTGAAAGAATCGGAACAGTTTTTTCAAGATAATCCCCCTTTCTCTCTTTATCAATGATAGACTAACAGAGAAGAAAAGTAATTAATACAATAAGTCAAAAAAACATCAAGCCTATTGATCTTAAGAATTTCTATCAACACAGATTATAGATTATAGGGTAAGAGTAAGAAGACTTTCAACTTAACCCACTTGCTTTATAATTAGGAAAAAAACATGTAACTCGCTTGCCTGGTAAATCTTTCCGGTTGTGATATTATTATCACGTGTCAACTTGATATCTAGGAACCGCTCATAGTTCCCAAGGTCCAAGTCCACCTTCAGACACCTTCATTTCTCGGAATGCCCCCACCCCCACCCCACCTCCCCACCCCCACCACCGGATAGTAAAGATGGACAAGCCATACATATTGTTTGATAAAATGACTTGACCACATAAAAAACAAGGAAAACTTATATTAGTGTAGACACCCAACATCTAATTTAATAACTAAATTTACATTACCAGTAAATAATTGATGGGGGGAAGAATGTAAACAAAGTGCATTTTCTTGATGCTCTCTCTAGACTACCACACAAACCACACCAAAAATCTGGATCCGACTATGTTATGCCTGAAATGAAACTCTTTAGGCATGTATTAAAATAGTAATCTAATGCTACGATTATACACATTAGAATATTCAGTATCCTTCCCAGACATGATATTCAAATCAGTAAAAGAACACCTTAAATTTATTGAAGATCCAAATTCAAACTCGTAGGTATGCAAACTTTAACACCAAATATAGATATCCAAAACATAAAAGACATGATAATTTCTTACCAAGATTGCAGTTATGCAAGCGTCAATACCAAATTTTTTTTCCACTAAACACTTCACCTTGAATTGTAGCTTAAGTTAGTATTAATTAAAAGCATAATCAACAAATTTTGCAAAAGGCAAACACGCAAATTAAAAATAAACATACCTAAGCAAATAACCTTCGTCATTCCCTAAAAATAAACATACCTAAGTAAATACGATATCCATATGAACAACCCAAAAGCCATTCCCTAAAATGTCATTTAATTCAAAAAAAATATGAAGACAAAAGCACACATCTTATAATGAATTCGCTATGTTACGCCCTATTCGCTATCCAACACCGTGTTGTCTATATTACGCTAGTGTGAAGTCGTGTATGAATTATGACATCTAAAATAGGCGAAGTATTCTATGCGCGTACTCACTATCTTGAGCCGTGTGCTCTCCAACAAAGTCAACATAGAAATATCAAACATGTCCAACATATATGCTATGATTCAGCTAAAATATACGTAGGAGATCGACACACATATTCGCTATCTTACGCTAGTTCATAGAAGTCGAAAAGGTCAAATTCCACAAAAATACGCCGTCTGAGCTAAACTACCCTAGGAACACGAAGTCGTAGTCCAACATAAACTTCCAAAAAAACAATTTGACTCTATGCTAAAATGCGCCGGATGCGTAACATACCTCTTTTTGCAGTGACATTTCCCGGAGCTTGTAGTCCTACCAGAAACTTTACCGGAATAAATCAAATGATCATGCTCAAGGTGCCTTTTACCACCGGCTAAAGGCGGTTTTCCAGCTGAAACCGCCGGCAACGACGCCAAAAAAACTTTAGCATTCGAAACGCTCCCTTCTCCAGTAATAGAAGACAAAAATCCAGACGAGTTCCCCGAATTTACACTCAAATTTTCCTTAACCAACTCAGAACCACACTTTTGCATAGAGATATTTTCCGTAACTGAATCGTAACAGTTTGGCTTGGAGAAATCCAACGTAAATTGGTTGGATTTTGTTTGATGAGAAGATTTTTCCAAATCTATTGTATCGAGCTTTGTAAACATTGGATGAGAATGTTGTTGTGGAGGTCGGCAAAGTCAAGTAAAGAATCACTTACCTGACCACTGAAACAGTTACAAGAACCCTAGGCTCTACCACCGCCGGTGCTACCGAAGCAACCATGCAGTCGTAATCATTGAGGGGATTAGGGATTTGTGTGAGAGAGAGAGAGCATGAGAAAGAGAGAGCGGGAGGCGAGCGGGAGAACAAAAATCATTAAGGGGATTAATTTTTTTTTATAGTTATATTTTAGTGAAGTGTTCTCAATTTTGGCACACTTTTAAACAGTGTCAAAATTCGACACGACTTAAAAGTGTGCCAGATTATTATTAAACAGTGCCAAAATTTGGCACAGTTTTAAACTGTGCCAGATTTTTAATATCAAGGTGTGCCAAATTGGTGTTTTTGGTGTAGTGCATGTACAGTTTCATATTTTTTAAGGTCGTTAGATAGGTCGCGTGATCATGGATCAAACGATATATGTTGTCATTCAAATAATCCTGACATCTCGTTTGAACGATCCTGCCGACTCAAGTTTATTATAAATAGTTGGTTCGTCAACCTTTTTTATGGGAAGACGTTTATTGAACGAAAACTGTAAATCTACGGAATTTCTGTCATCACTTCTAGGTCTTAAAAACTTTATTTTTAATTCATAAATCATCCCAATTATTTTAGCGAATCATTTTGGAACCCAAGACACAATTTTGTTGAAGTTTCTCTTGTAGAGACTACATCTCTACTGTTGAGTTGATATCTCTTGAGGGAGTTGCTGGCTGGCAATTGCGATCGTTTGGGAATACTCAAGGGTGATCCTTGATGGAGACAGATCTGCGGTTCTTGTGAGTCCTTGTGAGAGTCCATTGCTGATTTCGAGGTTGCAGACTACGTGAGTTGCTGCGATAAATTCATTGCAGATTTCTGTAAGTGTATTGTACGTTGCAATTTGCAAATATTTATAGAAACAAAGGTTTTGCCCTTTTGGGGGATTTTTTCTGAAATTAGTGTGTCCGAAAATTTGTGATTGTTTTATGATGGCATGATTAATTTATTCGCCTAGATGCATGGTTTAGGGTTTAATTAATTTGGATCAAAGATTGACTATAATATAATAAGTTAAAAAATTGAAAATTTGCGAATACAACAAGTAATCGATATCACACCGTATACATTCTCACTTTTCCTGTTAAGTTAAGATCAAATGTGAGGTATGGATGGAGTACATACTAAGATTTCATATATTTAAGGGTTACTTATACTTGCCCCCTGAACTTTATCCCGTCCGGTACATTTTCACCCCAACTTTCAGTTTCTTTAGATAACCCCCTGATCTTCCAACATAACTACAAATAACCTCTACCATCTAACTCTATTAGATTTTAGCAGGAAAAGTTAGTCTTGTGTGGTGCATGTGACTTTTAAGGGTCTGTTTGATAATTTGACTTCTTTTCTTACAACCCCTAAAATACAACTCATTTTAATATTTTCTTTATCATCTCTCTCTTTCATCTCTTCCTCTCTCTCTCTCTCTCTCTCTCTCTCTCTCTCATACACACCCACCCACACGGATGGCTACCCCCGCCCCCTCAACACTATCCCCTATCGCCCCACCCTCGCCACCCCTGCTATCCCCCGCCCCCACCCACCCCACCCCTGCTACTCCCTATAGAGGCAAATTTAACTTCACCCACGGGGTTTCCACCCTGCCCCCACCATAATCACCTGTTGAAAATAGACGACCAGGTATGATGTTATAAAATCTTTAATTAAACGGAGCGGGTTTGAATTTACTATATGTAAGCATAACCTGTTATGCCCCGCCCTGTCCCGTTTATTTCTTACATTTATTTCAATAACCTTATTTGATATACTATTTACACCAAACCTTATGTGTGTGTGTGTGTGTGTGTGTGTATATATATATAAGTTAGGTATGCGGATTGTAATCCATCCCGAGCGAATTTTTGACCAGTGTAATGTAGATGGGGTAGGGCGAGGCGGGGACGAATTTAAGGAGTTTACACGTAATGGGGTCGCGGGGCGGGTTAAAGTAAACCCCTCATGGGTTGCGGGGATGTTTAAATATTTTTTTCGCGGGGCGGGTTTGGATTTTGATAAACCCACCCCAAACCCGACACGTTGCCATCCCCACTACTCTCTACCCCGACCCTACTGCCCCCAACCCTAGTCTCCTTTTGGTTTATACCTCTAGTCAAGACTTCTCCTAATTTTCGAAACCCTCCGCCGCCCCTTGGTCGCCATACTACCTTGAAGTGTTTCACATAAGACCAAGTTGTAAGGAATTCCACTGCTATCCATCTATTTTGGAGCTAGAATCTTTTCTTTGATTCTGTCCCCAAGTTTCTTCGCATAGTGTGAGCCTTAACCCTCTCCCTCCATAACAATCCCCTTCAATTTGCTGCCACTTCTCACCCCTATTTTTGTCTGCATGTCCTTCAAATTAGGTTGGCTAGTGGGTTTTGGTTCTTTTGTGTTTGATCGATTGTTGTTGTTGTTGTTTTTTGCTAGTGTTGTCCGGGTTTGGTGTTGGTTGGATCTAATGGTTTGTAAATCCCCCTAGGTTTCCTTTGTTTCTGATTTATTGTTGCCATTTGTGTGCTTTGCAATGTATATATTGCGATATTTGTGTCGTGCTAGGTGTTGGATCAAAGTTTGATTTTGTTTTGTAATTGTTGGATCTCAAGTTTGATTTAAATTTGTAATGGTTAGATCTAGTTTTTCTTTAATTTTCAACATTTAAGGATTTTTTTTTATGTATTTTTAAGACTTTCATTTTGTTTTATATAATTTTAGTTTTGTATTTGAAAATATCTTAGAAATAATCTCTAAAATTAATGAATCTTTTTTGTTTCGATTTCTTATTGGAAATACAATTTCTTTATTAGAAACCTATTTTGTTATTGGAAATATGTTTTTTGGGGGGAAAATATTTTTTTGTTGGAAATATGTTTTATTGGGGGAAAAATATTTTTCTGAGAATATATATTTTCTAATATTTCAAATATTTGAAAATTTCTTTTGAATAATTTTTCAAACTTTTCGAATGCTTTTAGTTTTATTTTTTATTTTCAAAAATTTGAAAGTTTTTTACAATATTTGTTGTTCGGATGCCACTTTGGAGAGACCTCACGCGTCGATTGGGAAAATTATTGAATAATTTTTCTATTTTTTTATTAGAATTTTTTTATTGTAAATTTGTTTTTTTTGTTCGAAATCTATTTTGTTATTGGAAATATGTTTTTTTGTGGGGAAAAAGCTTTTTTGTCGGGAATATTTTTTTTGAGGGACAGTTTATATATATATATATATATATATTAAATATTTTAAGTATTTTAAAAGTCCTTTTTCGTATTTTTTCAGATTTTAAAATGCCTTTTTTTATTATTGTTTTCGGAATTTTCAAAGTTTGTTTTCAATAATTTCTGTTTTTATGCCACTTTGGAGAGACCTGACGCATCGATTAGAAAAAATATTGAATCTTTTTTTGTTTTTTATTAGAATTTATTTATAGGAAATCTGTATTTTTATTTGAAATCTTTTTTGTTATTTGAAATATGCTTTTTTAGGGGGAGGGGGAGGTTTTTTTGTAGAAAATATATTTTTTTGGGGATGGAACATTTTTCTGAAAATATATATTTTTTAATATTTCGACTATTTTAATAGTCTTGATCAATATTTTTTTAACTTTTAAAATGCTATAGTTTTTTTTTATTAATTTTAGAATTTTTAAAAGTTTCTTCATTATTTTCTGTTTGTATGCCACATTGGAGAGACCTGACACATCGGTTGGATTGTAAGCCATTAACTATGTCAGGTAAGGAGAAAGTGAAGTTGAGAATGCGATAGAATATGGAGGCATTAAGGTTTTTTTAGGAAGTAATAAAGTAAATTCTAGAATTGATGGAAGGAATAAAAAAAATTGATTGTAAATATATTGGCAAGAAATTAATGTTTAATCGTACAGTGGTATGGTTGATATTAATAGAAACCCTATGGGTAGAAGAGTAAATAACATGATCCCATGCGTTTTTGCTCTTTTATAGTAGTAGATAGATAGATAGATAGATAGATAGATATCTCAAGAAAAAAACAAGATGGCGTGATTGTTAGAGGTGGAGCGTGCGGAGGTCGCTTGCCCCGTTATCACGTGAAAGCATGAGAGTGAGGGAGATAGTTTTACACGACGAGGAACTTTTTTGAACTTAAAATAAAAATTAAATAAAACAAAAATATAAAAGTGGTTAAGAAACTTTGTGTCTAGTGCACCATATTTTTCTGAGAACTACAAAAAAAATATATTATAAAAAGGGACATATACCAAATAGTCCCTCGGATATTTTTTTTTACCCATTTAGTCCAAACTTTTTTATTTTGCCTGAAAAAATCCTTTGCCACATATTTTTTAGAGGGAGTGCCGCTGGCGCGGACCTCTAAAAATAAGAGGATATTGAGTGTTTGAGGGACTAAATGGGTTAAACTAAAAATATGTATTCTTTTTAAAAAATATATATTTATAATAGGGACTATTTAATAATTGACCCTTATAAAAAAAGGCAAGTCACATGCAGAATTATCAATTTCCTTGCTTTTTCTCCTATATACATCTATACTTTCCTTTGTCACTTTGAAAGAGTCAAATCAATTTATATTTTAGTTTTCTTTTCATAGCTAAATCCGAACCAAGTGCAACGTACCTGTCTTCATTACATTGTTTTTAAAGATTCTTTTTTCCCTCCTTGGGTTTGTCCACTTCTATTTTATTTACATAATAAAAGCGGATAAAGACACGATATAAAAAGATTTCTGATAAGTTGTAGAACATGTCCCCACAGAAAACTTTACCTATAATGTAAGTAATCGTTCTTTTTATTTTTCACTCAGTGCGTGAAATATGTTGGATAAATTTTAATATAATATGAGTGTGGTTAATAGTACTCCTTAAATTCTTAAAACATTCCAAAAACTTTTTAAAAGATTTGCTCTAAAGATTAAACAAATACTTTTTTTTTTGTTAATTTTTTTTCAATAAAGAACAGTATTTTAAACTGTTTTTTAAAACATTTTTTTTATTTTTTTTAAATTAAAAAATAACTGTTTTTTTATAAAAACTGTTAAAAAAATGTTGTGATAGTTTTAAAAACCGTTTTTATTTAAAAAACTGCTATGATAGTTTTAATTTTTTTTTAAAGATAGATTTAAAAACTGTTTTTTTTTCAAAAAAAATGTTTTTTTGCATAAAATTGGGAAAAAAATTAATAAATAAATAAACTGTTTTTTTATAATGAAAGTGTTTTTTTATATTTTTTAAGTAACACGATCATGACCCAAATAAAACTCGACGTGACATGGAGTCGTATTTTTTTCATACCACTGGCGAGGACTATTATTTATTATTTCAAAAATAATCTTTTCATTATTTAAAAAAATGGTCCGCGCCAGCGGTATGCATAGACGGTCCAACCCCCTATACATACCGCTGACGCGGACCATTTTTTCTAATATGTTGGTACGCGTCAGCGGTATGTATAGGTGGTATTATAAAACATTTTAAATAAAATGTACAAAAAAATAATATTGGTTGGGTTCATGTCGTATCATTCTTATTTTGGTTGGGTTCGTGTTTGGTTAAAAAATAACATATATTGTGGCGTGTCACTTTTACTTGAGTCGTGTTCGTGTTTTGTAAAAAAATAATATTTCATGTTGTGTCGTGTCACTTTTATTAGGATCGTGTTCATGTTTGGTTAAAAAAAATTGTTGTGTCGTGTCGAGTTGCTTTTATTTGAGTCGTGTTCGGTTATAAAAGATTTTATGTCGTGTCATCATGTCTTTTTTATTATTATTATTATTATTATTATTATTATTATTATTATTATTATTATTTTCGTGTTTGGTAAAAAAGTAAGATTTGACAGTTATATATTTTAGGATAAAATACCAAAAAGTCCCTCAAACATTTTTTAATACATGTTTAGTCCAAGCGTTTTATTTTGTACCAAAAAGTCCCTTATTCTCTTATCTTTAAAGGTCCGCGCCAGCGGCATGGTAAAGAGGACTTTTTGGTGCAAAATAAAAAGGGTTGGACTAAACGTGTATTAAAAAAAACTTGAGGGACTATTTGGTATATCCCCTATATTTTATATGAATACAATTATATATTTCCATATTTTCGACATTCATAATTATTTTCATATGTTGTAAGGAAGTAATATACATTTAGTTATTTGTTTAATAATATATCCAGAATTTGAGTATATATATATATATATATATATATATATATATATATATATATATATATATATATATATATATATATATATATATATAAAGATTAAATTGTAGGGAGTACTAAATATTTTAATTATAGTTGAAAGAGAGAATTAAAGTTTTGTAATATCTTTCTTCCTTTTAGATAATGAATTGTTTAAAAAAATAAGGTAAAAATCATATGGAAGAAGTTTTGTTTTATAGGAAGGATAGTTTTGTCATTGTAATACATAGTTTGGAGTGCCTTAAGATTCTAAGGAGTGCCAATAGCTGCACCCTATAATATTTTAATTATATTAATTGATATTTTATTTTAAACATTAGTTGTTAATATTTTATTATATTAATTGGTGTTTTATTTTAAACATAGTTTGGGTTTTATTTTTAGAAGGAAAAAATATGAGCAAATGGGTGTGAAAGATACGAGAGTGCTCAAAATCCCATATTGTCCCACATTGGAAGAATACCTCAAAAAGCGGTGGTATAAAATACCTCCTAATGGGGCGGGGCGGGGCTCCTACGGGTTGGATTAATTTTAAAAATAGTAAAATTATAATTAGTACATTATAGTCTTAGAGCCCTAGAATGATTCATATTTCAATGTGTGAGACAATCCCCCAATTGTCAATCCATATTTTCACATAGATCTTTTACAAAATAAAAATAAATATTTTTTTAGTGTGTGTGTGTATATGATTTAATTGTAATTAACATATATATAAAGGGTAATTATGTAGGCATAAGGTAAACGGGTCGGGGCGGTTTTATTTAACTTGACTCCTAACCTGCCCCATTTAATAAACGATTTTTTTTTAAATCCATACCCGCTCCTAATTCATTAAACGGGTTTTAAAACCCGCCCCATTAGGAGCGGGGCGAGGCTCCTATGGGTCGGGTTAAATTGTCATCCCTATCGATGATAGTTACTTTTACGATGTCCAAGCAGCATGAGAGGAGTGAAGAACCCTTGCTGCCATTTTCCCCCTTCTCTAAAACAGAACCCTCTCCCCTCTCTCTTCCTCCTCCCCGAGGGAGAGAAAGACGGAGAGGACTACCTTCTTTCAACATTTTCCTTCTTCCAATAAATTATTTTTGGTATATGTAAGATGTTTTCTTCTTAACGAGAGATTTATGTCTCTTTAATGAGAGTTTTGTCGCTCCTTTTATTGGGGTTGTGCGTGAAAGATTTTCTTTCTTTGTGTATTATCTCTTTGCCTCTGTCGGAGTTGCTGCTAAAGTTACAATCTCTGGTGTCCCACCCCCCCCCCCCCCCCCCCCCGCGAACAATTTGAGCCGAGATCCAGTATCATTTTTAAGATCTAAGAGTAGTTGTCTTCTTTATCTCAGTTGATGTTACTCCTATCATAGGGACGAGGTTAAGTAGAACTTACTTAGGTTGACCCCCGCATTTCTAAAGGTTTTTATACCGGTTGGTCATTTTCTCCTAAATGTATGGTGTATATTTCTCATACCACATTTAATGGATTGCCAAAGAGTTCGTTTAACCGGATTTTTGACCCTTGTAGCACTTTTTGGCGTTCACAATTTTTTCTTTATTATGTTGTGTTACTTTAGTTATGCCTCTTTTTTTAGGCCTTTTGTGTTGTATCTTTGTTTGACCCGATGCGTCATATATTTTGTATTTCTTGTTATTTAATTAATGAGAATTACATTTTCTTAAAAAAAAAGGTGTGTAGATGATGTTGGAGTGCATGTTGGGGTTATTTAATAGAGTAAAAGGTTAGTGTGTTAATACATAAATTAAATAAAAAATAATTTCTTTTTCGAATATTTGCCGTGTATCTTATGCTTTTTCTTCTATGTATCTATAATGGGGTAAATATTTACTATGATTTTATCCAACTAATTTAATGCCCTTTTTTCTTTACGATTTCATATTGGTCATGGATCTTATTTGATATGTCTTGTAGAATATGTTTAAAAAATACCAATTTTGTAAGACGTGAATTTGTAAATCAAATGTTATAATTTGATAGTGCTCGGTCCATGATAAATGGGTTAAATGCGTAGTGAAAATAGGCTTGCGCCACTTGAAGAGTTGTGATCCCAATTAAAATTGATTATTGTGATAGTGAAAAAGTTTTTGTTTCATTTCTTTCCTAGGTATCTTAATACACAACCTATGTCTAGGTGACAACTGATATACCAAGGAGATTATATAAAATTTTATCTTATAAGATGAATATAAAAGTAGAAAAGAAAAACCAATTACCCAACACAAAGGCGTAACGAGGAAGAAACCCACAAAATGAATTTTTTTAGGTTGAATTAACGACAAATGAACTTTGATAGGACTTACAAAGATGAAGCTACATCTTAGACACACTTTCCATAAGTTACACTACTGCTCTTTCATACCCCATGTCTTCTGACTCGGGAAAGCACAAATGGCCGGAGAACGCATTACATCCATAACAGGTTTTGATCCCGAGTCAATGTCTTTGTTGTCAACCTAAAAGTAAAATCAAGGCTCATTCAAGACTCAAAATACACTATTGGATTTCCTCATCAAATTCAAGCTCATTCAAAACTCAAGACACTCAATCAAAATTAAAATCAGAGAAAGAGTCAAAAGGTAAAAAGCAATATGTGGACTCCCAATCAAAATTTGCATAATTTGTACACATTTACTTCATTTTAGCACACCGCATTTAATTTGGTATTTATTTTAAATTAGTGTCTAAAAATTCCTTAAAATTGAAATTAGGTTCATATATTTTTTTAAAAAAATAATTTCCTGATTTTTCATATATTATGGATTTTTTCTGTTTTTAACTATTTATGTTTTAATAAGAAATCATTTTTGCATGTCTTTTAAAGAAAAATAAATTTGTTTCTTTACACTCACGTAATTTGGAGTTTATAATCGTGGATAAGGCATTAAATCTTATGGCTATTTTGCTCGATCTCTGTGAGGGTTGACCGACTAATAAGAAATAGGTTATTGAGTGACCCGTTGTGGACATTTTTCTTAATTAGTAAGATGTTTTTTTATTGTTGGATTATAAGGCTAACGATGGATTTAATCTGAGTGGTTAGTTTTGTTTTTATATGACTGGTTTCTAGATCTTTCTTTACTTAGGTATTTAAATCCCTCTCAAGACTTTGTTGAGTTCTTTATCCACACATTTAGAGATAGAGAGAAAAAGTAGAGAGAAGATGGAGTAGTATAGAGAGTAAGCTAGGGTTGAGAGCGAATTTTTTGGAATGATCTAAGGGTCTCAAATTGTGCCATGTCACGACTTAAGCATTGTGACATGGCAAAATATATCTAACATGAATATGATTTGATCTTCCATATTCCTGGCTCGAGGATCATATAATAAAGTAACTTTAATTTGAAATTCATCATGAATAGGATTTGATCTTCCATACGTGTGGCTCGAGGAGCATCTAATAAAGTAACTTTAATTTGAAATTCATTTCTCTTACACGGTGTGACACCGCGCCTAATTAAATACCGGGTGATCAGTCATTTATTAAATTATAAACAATGTGAACGGTTGGTTCATTCTTAGCATCACTGTCGCAAAAAAAATATAAATTTTCCAATTAAACACCCTAAATAATTAAGCTAAGTGACAAAACCATTTTTAAGACATCAATTTCTAAATTTAATTTAAAACCAATCTTTAAAACCTTACATAACCCATAGTTTAAGAATCACACAACAACAATTCTGGAACATATAATCTAAACAATTAAGCATCCAACTAAATAATTCCAACTTTAAAACTTTAAGGAAAACATCGTGAAGGTAATAATCCCAAAGTATAAATACTCGAAATAAACGAACCACAATCTCTGATAAAAATGACTAAATAATGGAAAAAGGGCGACACATGCCCAACTGGATAAAATAGATCTAGAAGTGGAATCAATAATGAGGTCGTCTAAGCAAGAGGCCTGCAACTCCTACATAAGCTGCAGCACGTTCCACCCAAAGGACCCTATGCAAGACGCCCCTGTGGCTGGGCACCTGTAATATACACAATACATATATATACAAGAGAGAAGAGAAAATAGGAAACAGGTCAGAGCCCGATTGTAAAACAGTTTAAAATTTATTTAGCAAGTATTTAAAATGCTTATCGGCTAATGCAACCATCATATTAGTGCGTCACTCTCTTGAGAAATTCTCACCTCTCTTCTAATGTGCACACCTATCGCACTAACACCCCCAATAGTTTAGCTTATCTTAAGTTACTCACAAGATTTCAAGCCGAAAATCTCAAATGTTAAGGAATTTAATTTTATTAAAAAGAAAGGTTTTCACATAAGCCTCACTTGATTATAAAGTTCCTCAGCATCGCCTTAAACCTTTCAAACACTTATACCCTAGTTGAATTAATTAAACGTTACTTACCTACCTTTAGTCACAGTAGATAGTTTCCAAATTTTAAGTTTAAATATATATATTAAATACTCATATAATATATATATTCTGACGGCACCCCACATAAAATTTATGGTGCGAGCAGACTCGGCTATCCAGTCCCCGTATCACTCGTACTAAGGGAAATACTAGTTCGAAATCACTCTCGAACTGTATTAACACAAAACACATACAAATTGAGGTGCAGCATAGTTCCAAGTCACTCAGAGGTCAGCACATACCCTCACGTCTCTTAGGACCGTCTGACTATCGATCATATAGCCTGTACTAAGTATTCCTATGCTCTAGGGTACGAGTTAATATCCCCCCATAAAGGTCCCATCGAGATAAGACTGTCCCAGCGCGGTAACCTCAGGGATAGCAAGTAGCGCGGGCATGATTTTTACACGTATATAGTATATGCATAAACACAAACATATATGTATACTACCATTTCCAATTCTAAGTTAGGTACACCCACGACCCATACTTATGATATTTATTCTTATTACACATTACTAGATTATCACGTATAACGGTTTCTCTTATTCTTATTTATGGGATTATTCCGACTCATTACGTAACACTCGTGAAATCCTATCTTCATAAGTGTAATTTCAGTAGGTAGTCTTTTACTTTATGACATAACTTCCTTACGAGTTTCACCCCTTTAGACACACACATTCCCACTGTTTCTTAAGTGTAAAACACCTCCGTTAAATGTTAATCTCGTCTTACATTAAAGGTTCCATTTTTATAAAGTCCTACGGGTCTTATTTACATCCCCAAATGTTCTAACATTAATGTCCAAGAATTGTAATCATTTAAGTTGGGACAACCTATTAAAAAGGGGAATGTGAGTTTTCCAGGAGGGGTCGATCGATCTATGGTAGAGGTTCGATCGATCGATGCTCTTGGGTCGATTGATCGATCAAGCAGGTATGGCGAATCTGCAGAATTTTCAGTTACGGGTTTCTTCTTCCAAAATCATCCAAACCAATATATTTGACTTCCAAACTCCTAACAATTTATACTATAAGTGTTATATTCTCAAATTAGTGGTATTCTACGTAAGGCATGCTAATTTTCATCATGAATAACGAATTAAATGGGGCATAATCCATAAAAATATCAAGAACCCTAATATTTTCCTTGTTTAGTTTCTTCTCATTCTTTTCCCAGATTTCATACTCCTAACTTACTGCAATTTCATGGTTCAATCTCTACATGTGAATTTGATTTTCAGAATACATCTATTCCATATACATCATTCAAATTCAAGTCTCCAAAATAGTTTTTTCTTTCACAAAAACTAGTTCTAATCAATCCTAGACTAATATTATTGAAGCATTAACTGAAATAGAGCAAGATAGATACTTGCCTGGGAATTCTTGGTTCAGATTTGTGGAGAGATTGGTGTGGTTATGATCCTCGCTGCGCGATCTAAAGTTTGGCGGCGACGGCGGTGCAAACGGTGGAGTTCTTGGCCTAGAACTCCTTGGAAAGCTTCTCCTCTTCCTCTCCAATGGCCGTCTTTGGTTTATGGTTATCCAAACACTAGAAGATGACTCCCACCATCTGATATACTCTTAGAATTTTCGTGGGTTTTCTTGCCCAAAAATGTAAAATGTCAAAAACGCCCTCCCGGGATGTTAATTAGGCCTAAAAACGCCCCGAGACCCAAACTAAACCCCCGAGTACATTATTTTGACTATCTCGACCCTTCCGGACACAATGGCGCACTCAAAATGACCATACATGTGACTTATACTTTATTCACTTTTAATAGTTCGAATTTAATCCCGACACGACACAAGTACGTCCCGATAAATTTTCAAAATTAACAAATTAGATACTCGTGATAATTTTACTAAATATAATTACACCTCTTACTTTACTCATAAACTAACTTACAACAAAATTACAATAATTACTAACTCTCATCACGCTAGTAAGTATTTAATTGATTTTCTGAATTAATATTAAATTAATATCTCTAATTAAATTTAATAAATCCCCAAAATTAAAAGTCATAAAAATACGGGGTATTATATACTCCCCCCCTAATAACGGAATTTCGTCCCGAAATTCGAAAAAATAAGGTGTACCAGGTAAGAATAACTCTGGGTACTTCTCACGCATGTTTGCCTCACGCTCCCAAGTGGATTTCTCCACATTATGATGCTCCCACTGGACTCGGACAAGTGGGACTACATTTGACCTCAATCTCCTTTCGCCATGGTCTAGAATAGCCACTGGCCTCTCCTTGTAAGAGTTACCGGGCTGTAAGTCAATCTCCTCTATCGCTATGTGGGTGTGGGCTAGGTCATCCCGAAGGTATCATCTCAACGACGAGATGTGAAATACATCGTGAATGCGGTGTAAGTGCTCTGGCAGTCCCAATCTGTATGCTACCGGCCCAACCCTCTCGATAATGGGAAATGGTCCCACGTACCTCGGGGCTAATTTTCCTTTCTTCCCTAACCTCATCACTCCTTTCATAGGAGATACACATAGTAATACTTGGTCCCCCACATTAAATTCTCGAAAGAACCGTTTTGCATCGGCGTAGCTTTTCTGCCTGTCCTGGGCTACCCGAATGCGACTCCTGATAATCTCAATCCTAGCGGAGGTTTCCTGGATCACCTCTGGTCCGAGAAACTTGTTATCCCCCACATCTATCCAACACATTGGGGAACGACAAGGCCTATCATACAATGCCTCAAATGGAGCCATGGCAATCGTGAACTGATAAGAGTTATTATAAGCAAACTCTACCAGTGGAAGATGTGGCTCCCAACCTCCCCCAAAATCAAGGACACACATGCGTAGCATATCCTCCAACATCTGATTGGTACGCTCTGTTTGTCCATCAGTCTGTGGGTGATAAGCTGAACTCAACCTCAACTCTGTACCCATGGGCTCCTGAAAGCTCTCCCAGAAAATATTGTCATTATCTGACACAATATTTGGTGGCACCCCATGCAACCTAAAAATCTCAGCAATAAACAACTGAGCATACTGGCCCTTGGTATAGTCTGTCCGTACTGGCAGAAAATAAGCCACCTTGGTCAAACGGTCCACAATCACCCAGATGGAGTCATGCCCTCGTTGTAATGTAGGCAACCCAGTAATAAAATCCATGGAAATACTCTCCCACTTCCACGTGGGTATTTCCAATGGCTGAAGCAACCCCGACGGTTTCTGGTGGTCCACCTTTACCATTTGGCAAGTAGAACACTTGGACATGAACTCAACAATGTCCTTTTTCATCCCACTCAACCAGTATTGCCGCCTCATATCCTGGTACATCTTATCTCCCCCAGGATGCACCACAAATCGAGACCCGTGAGACTGGGTCATCACTGCATGACGTAAGTCTGCTCCTTCTGGAACCACCAATCTCACATTAAACCTCAAACCTCCATCAGAACTAATAAAATAGGACTCAGCACCCTCAGTTAAAAGTCGTACAATCTGCTCCTGGCAAAATGGGTTTGCTGTCTGTGCCTGTATTACCCTCGTAACAATTTCGGGTGTCACTGTCATGACAGATATGAAGGAATAGGCTACCGCATCTTGGTGACCCAACTCTTTCCACTTTGCTTTCCAGACATCCGCTACATCGTCTACTGGTCTACGGCTCAACGCATCAGTAACTACGTTGGCCTTCCCCGGATGGTACTGTATGTCGAACTGATAGTCCTTCACAAACTCTAACCACCTGCGCTGATGCATATTCATCTCTCGCTGAGTGAACAGGTACTACAGCGACTTGTGTTCTGTGAACAAGCAAAATTTCTCCCCCAATAAATAGTGTATCCATATTCTCAATGCAAAGACGACCGCTGCTAACTCTAGTGTGACAGCCCGCCTACTAAAATAATAGGTGGCCAGCCCAATACTCTAATAATCACAGGAATCATAGATGGTCCATTCTCAGCATCACTGTCGATTAAAATAATAGTACGAGATAACCACCCATCATTTTAGAAAACGTACTGTCAATAAAAGAAAATTTGTAAATAAAAGAAAAAAGTTAGACAATCTCATTTGCGAAAATGGTGGATATCAAAAATCGATGAATAAAGAACGACAATATAATAAATAATCACCGAATAAGTTGTCGGTGAACAGACTAATACAAATAGTTACACCGAGTATTACATTTCAATATTTATAATATAGTGAATGAGTGCAACACTTGGGCAAACACGCCCGAATAAACAACTGAACATAACTAGAGTACAAGGGAAAGAAGCATCTAAAACAAGTAACCTACAACATCCGCAATATGCCGTAGCTCCATAAAAACCAGAATGGAAATGTAAAAACGGGTGTCCATGCGGTAGAGCACCTATACGACAAGGAGTATATGCAGAAATAAGAAATATAGATACGGGTCAGGGCCCGATTTGATATGATTCCCATGTGAATAAAATGCATGACAGTTAAGTGCGTAATTCTCTCCCAATTAATAATATTTCTCACCTCTCAATTCTAAAAGAAACCTAGCGCAATATCAATGAAATGCTCAAGTTAAATCAAGAACAGAAGGCTAACTTCTCTCCAGTCTCAACACTATGCCCTTATTCGTGCGTGGGATGTCTCGCAAAGCGAAATCCAAACAAGGAACCCCCTCATTACACTACTTCTAGGCAAGGTTGATCGTCGAGATACATTAGACCCTGTCCTAAATAATTCAAGTACTAAAGGTTAACTTCTCCCCAGTCACAACACTATGCCCTTATTCGTGCGTAGGGTGTCTCGCAAAGCGAAATCCAAACAAGGACCCCCCCGATACACTACTTCTAGGCAAGGTTGATCGTCGAGATACATTAAACCCTCAGCACATTATTAATATATATATATATATATAGCTCTAGCTACCAAGTACTAAGAGCTAACTTCTCCCCAGTCACAACACTATGCCCTTATTCGTGCGTGAGGTGTCTCGCAAAGCGAAATCCAAACAAGGAACCCCCCCGATACACTACTACTAGGCAAGGTTGATCATCGAGATACATTAGACTCTAAGTATGATATCCATTTACCATCTAAAAGCATCATTCCTATTTCTTTCTTTAGGAATATATATATAAATTTTACAACATTTTATCAAATGTTTACCATGCAATTTCATCATGTACACTAATTCATTTCATAGTTCTATTCCTTATTAGGAAATATAATCATAGTTTTTATGCTCTTTGTGGCGTTTCATTGTGCTCTTTATGGCACTTTATAAAAATCTCTTCCTTATCAGGAATATAATCATCATCAAATGCTCTTTGTGGCATTTCATTGTGCTCTTTATGTCACTTCATCATGCTCTTTATGGCATATCATACATCAAGTCCCACTTGATTTAGAATAGTTATAATTATATGTATATAATGATTCTAAGACCGCCCCTCCGGGTTTCCCCATTGGACACGCACCTAAATGGCTATCATCTTCTAGGGCCTATCAAACAAGACAACCTGGGAACCTACCAAACGTTGGGAAGCGGCCATATGCCTGCGGGAAAGTCAATACCACACCCAGAATCTCCTAACCAGTGCAGTATAATAAACGCCCATATGGCCTAGGGACTATATCCACCCTGCATTCATTAGCCAGGGGGCTTCACCACACGCGCACAACTTCCCTTATGATAGCGATTTAGGGAGGTGTGTAATCCATAAATTATCATTTCTGAAAAATATTACTTTTTCCTTTTTGAAAACATCCAATTTTACATTCTCAAAATCATTAGTACTCATTTATTAGCACCACAATTCCATAATATACATTTCTTATTCTTAGTGTCATATTTTATTAATGACTTAAGACCTGAAGTGCCATAAACCTCAAACTAGTCTCCAAAAGTTCATATAATTTCATGAACCATTAAAATGAGTCTTCCTCAATGCTAGACTCCCAAAAGTCCCAACATTCACATTTAATCTCCAATGTATTCTTCGATTAATCTCCTATTTCCTATGGACATTAACCTAAATAGCTAGCCCTCAGGGTAAGCCTAACTATCCCATTTAATCCTAGGACATTAGTCTACCCAAAACCACCCTCTAGGACTCCTTATTACTTCCCAAAGGAAGGTCCCTAACCCTGGACCTAAAAGAAAAGGGCTAAAAACTAAGCTGGAAAAACATCCCAAAAATGCAGGAATTCCGAATCGATTCGCCCTGGCCGAATCGATTCGGTTTTAAAAGCGAATCGATTCGGTGAGTCCGAATCGATTCGGTCAAGAAGTACCTGGCATTATGCATAACCCTGAATCGATTCGGTGGGTCCGAATCGATTCGCCCTATTCAGACCTATAACATTCCCTATTACCGAATTGATTCGCTAGGGGCGAATCGATTCGGTCCTGCAGAATTTCCAAGTATGAGCTACGAGTTGTTTGAACCCTAAAACCCCAAAACCCTCGAACCCTTGATTCTTCCCAACATCAACAACAATTCAACCCAAATCATTTCCACACCATTAATAACTAATAATTTATCCTCAAATCGAATTAAAACCTAGAATTAAGGGGTTTAATCATCAAAATCAACAAAACTAATTTATGGTTTAAATCTCCAAGACTTAACTAAACATGCAATTTATCACATTAAATCAATATCTAGCAAGTAAGAAACTTGCCTCGAGTTCGTAGTCACGGATTCTCTTCCGGTGGCAACTGATTCCGACCTCAAATCTCCATTTTCTCTCATTTTCTCCATTTCTCCCAACTCTCTCTTCTTTCTCTCTCTCTCTCTCTCCTTTGGCGTCTAACACAAATGAAGAAAGAAAAGGGGTGGGGGAACTTAAACGGGTCTTAAAACACAATTGCCCTATTTTAATTGCTAATACAACATTAAAATGACTCGTATCCACTTAATTGAGTCCAAACGCGTCAAAAGTGCCCAAAACCCAAAAACACAACCTGTCACTTATTTCGACTATCTCAACTATTCTAAAAACAACCGCACCCCTATTTTGGTATTCGGAGAAATGTGAACTATTTTTGTGTTCCAACTTTATTTTATTTCATTAATTATACTCCAAATTAAATATGAGTCATAACAGTCGTTTTACATATAAGGACGTCACAATACACAATATGATGTTATTTACCTTCTCATATGGTAAATAGACAAAACATAGTAAATATTATCCTTAAATATCACGGGAAATAATATTTACTCCCACATCCCCTATTTTATAGAATTAGCCCATTGGGCAAAATAATATAAAATAGCTGCCCAAAAGCCTGGGTTGTTACATCTAGGTCGTGTGTGGGGTAGTTCCTCTCGTGCAGCTTAAGATTGCGGGAGGAAAAAGCTATAGTCTTCTCCTCCTGCTGAAGTACTCCCCCGAGTTCCCGTAAGGAGGCGTCGGTGTAAACTAGATACTCCACGCCCGGCTTAGGTAAAGCAAGGACTGGTACTGAAGTAAGCTTGTCCTTCAGCTCGTCGAAAGCCAATTGACAAGTATCATCCAAAACATATGGAACCCCCTTGTGAGTCAGGTTCGTCAATGGGCCCGCTATCTTCGAGAACCCTCGAATGAATCTCCTGTAGTACCCGGCTAGCCCCAAGAAACTACACACTTCCGTCGGTGTTGTGGGTTGTCCCCACTCCCTTACTGCCGACACTTTACTCGGGTCAACTGCTATCCCTAGTTCAGAAATGACATGTCCCAAGAATTGTACTTCCCGTAACCAGAATTCGCACTTCTCATACTTAGCATACAGTTGATGCTCTCGTAGAATCTGAAGAACCTGTCTCAAGTGCTCAGCATGCTCTTCCTCAGTGTGTGAATATATCAGGATGTCATCTATGAAGACGATGACAAACTGATCCAAGAACTCTCTGAACACTCGGTTCATTAAGTCCATGAATACGGCTGAGCATTTGTGAGTCCAAATGGCATCACTCTAAACTCATAGGACCCATATCTCGTCAAGAAAGGAGTCTTTTAAACATCCTGCTCCCTAATACGTAGCTGATGGTATCCTGACCTCAAATTTATCTTTGAAAAGAAAGTTGCTCCCCTCAGCTGGTCGAACAGATCATCGATTCGAGGCAACGGATATTTATTCCGTATCGTGACCTTGTTCAGCTCCTGGTAGTCCACACATAGCCTCAGTGAACCATCTCTCTTTTTCACAAACAAAACTGGAGCTCCCCAAGGTGAGGTACTCCTACGAATGAAGCCCTGACCTAACAGCTGCTCTATCTAATCTCGTAACTCCTGCATCTCCGCCAGAGCCATACGGTATGGAGCGCGTGCTATCGATCGAGTATCCAGTAATAAATCTATGAAAAAATCTATCTCTCGACTGGGGGGTAGGCCTGGTATCTCCTGAAATACATCAGAATACTCAGGAACAACTGGGATTGAGTATAAGGGAATCACGACCTCCTTAGAAGTATCCTCCTCTATGTAATACAAATGAGCGATAGAGCCTCCCTCTGGGCGAGGCATCGCCACTACAAACATCTCCTGTCCCAAAATGGCAAAGACAATACTCCCACCAAAACAATCTATCATGGCTTTGTATGCTGCGATCCAATCCATGCCAATAATGACTCCGTGCTCATGCATATCTAAAACTAACATGTCTGCTGATAAGATTAAGCTACCAATATCTACTCCCACACCCCAACATATAAAGAAAATTAACGATCCATTTCCCAGTGGTGAGTCTACACACGTCACACTGCTCTCTGCTGTGGCTAATAACCCTAAGGCCTTCACAAAATGAGTAGTTATAAAATAGTGTGTCACCTCAGTATCAGATAAAACCCGACCCATAGTACCATGGATAAAAAACGTACCCTCAATCGCAGGTGGCGCCTGTGGAGCTGCTGCCTGGTGGACATTATAGACACGTCCGTACTGCAACTATCCCTACTGCACTGGAGCGGCTGGAATGGCTAGTACCTGAGCTGGTGCTGGGAGAGCGGCTGGAAAAAGTGGTCTCTGTGGATTATTACGGGCACCCTGCTGCTGTGGGGCCCTATCACCCTCTGGACAATCCTGGCGCCTGTGGCCATTTTTATCACACCCGAAGCATCGGCCCCTGAAACTTACTCCCCTCTGTCCCTGCTGATTACGACCCTGTTGGCCCTGCTAAAAACGTTGTTGGCCCTACTGGCCCTGCTGTTGACCCTGCGGCTGACGATGTTGGCCCTGTTGGCCCTGCTGACCCCGCCTAAATCCCCCGAATCCCTGCCTGGAGTCTCCTGATCGGAACCGCTTAGCAGGGTCCCCCCGATGGGAACTCTGCTCGTGCTGACGAGTCTGCCCCTGAGATGTCGATGTTCCACTAGCACCATTACTCCCTGTCCTGTCCTGCTGGCTGGACCCTCTTGCTCGTTTACTTCCCTGCAGATGGAAGCGGTGATCCTGGAAGTGTAGCAAAGAAGCATTGAGTACGTCCGTGTAGGTACTCAGTGATAGATTTCTTATGAGGTGTTGACGGATCCTCCAAGTCAACCCGTCCATAAACAACAGTATCTTCTTTCCCTCAGTGGGTGCCTCATCTGGCACTATAGTGAGAAGTCTTGTGAACTCCTCTTTATACTCAACAACAGTCGATTTCTCCTGTTTTAGACTCAGTAACTTCCGCCTCATTTCAGTCTGCACGGCGGATAGGAAGTATTTGCTGTCAAACCGCGTCCAAAATGACTGAATAGTGATAACATCCCTCTCCTCCAATGTGGTAGTGGATTCCCACCAATGCAAAGCGGACCCCACTAGCTAAAGGAAGCCAACAGCTGTTTCTGCACGTCCATGCACTCGTACATGTGCAGATGCCTCTGGATATCTTTTATCCATTGGCTGGCTACAATAATATCCAAACTACCCGCAAACTCTGGGGGATGCACCTTCTGAAAGGCATCCCTAACTCGCTCCCATGCAGATGGAAGCTATGCTGGTATCGGCGCCACTGCCTGACCCTGGGTTGGAGCCTACTGCACTAACGCTATCGCGGCATTCACCGCCTGAGCAACGATAGCGGCAACCTCAGTTGCATTCATCGTTCCCCGAGCCGGAGCTACTGGCTGCTCGGCTTGGGCACGCCTATCCCTAGGTGCGCGTCTCGGAGGCATCTGAAACGAAAAGAAGTTCTATTAGTCTACAGTTAATATCAAATCTCAAATAGCTGAAGACGTAATCATAAAAGCAAGAATACAACAATCCTAAAATAGGGCTCTATAGCAAGAACGCTAATCTGAAAGCAAAATAAGTCGTACAAATCCTAAAGGACACTAGAACCTTATGCCCTGATACCACCTGTGACACCCCACCTAATAAAATTCCGGGTGATCAGTCCTTTATTAAATTATAACCAAGGTGAACGGTTAGTTCATTCTTAACATCACTGTCGCAAAAAAAAAAATATAACTTTTCTAATTAAACACCCTAAATAATTAAGCTAAGTGACAAAACCATTTTTAAGACATCAATTTCTAAATTTATTTTAAAACCAATATTCAAAACCTTACATAACCCATAGTTTAAGAATCACGCAACAACAATACTGGAACATATAATCAAAACAATTAAGCATCCAACTAAATAATTCCAACTTTAAAACTTTAAGGAAAACATCCTGACAGTAATAATCCCAAAGTATAAATACTGGAAATAAACGAATCATAATCTCTGATAAAAACAACTGAATAATGGAAAAAGGGCGACACATGTCCAACTGGACAAAATAGAGCTAGAAGTGGAATCAATAATGAGGTCGTCTAAGAAAGAGGCCTGCAACTCCCACCAAAGTTGCAGCATGTTCCATCCAAAGGACCCTATGCAAGACGTCCCTATGGCTGGGCACCTGTAATATTTACATATATATATAAGAGAGAAGAGAAAATCGGAAACGGGTCATAGCCCGATTGTAAAACAGTTTAAAACTTGTTTAGAAAGTAAATAAAATGCTTATCGGCTAATGAAACCATCATATTAGTGCGGCACTCTCTTGAGAAATTCTCACCTCTCTTCTAATGTGCAAACCTATCGCACTAACACCCCCCAATAGTTTAGCTTATCTTAAGTTACTCACAAGATTTCATGCCGACAATCTCAAATGTTAAGGAATTTAATTTTATTAAAAAGCAAGGTTTTCACATAAGCCTCATTTGATTATAAAGTTCCTCAGCATCGCCTTAAACCTTTTAGACACTTATACCCAAGTTGAATTAATTAATCGTTACTTACCTACCTTTAGTCACAGTAGATAGTTTCCAAATTTCAAGTTTAAATATATATATTAAATACTCATATAATATATATATTCTAACAGCACCCCACATAAAATTTATGGTGCCAGCATACTCTGCTATCCAGTCCCCGTATCACTCGTACTAAGGGAAATACTAGTTCGGAATCACTCTCGAACTGTATTAACACAAAACACATACAAATTGAGGCGAAGCATAGGTCCAAGTCACTAAGAGGTCAGCACATACCCTCACGTCTCTTAGGACGGTCTGACTATCGATCCGATAGCCTGTACCAAGGATTCCTATGCTCTAGGGTACGAGTTAATATCCCCCCACAAAGGTCCCATCGAGATAAGACTGTCCCAGCACGGTAACCTCAGGGATAGCAAGTAGCGCGGGCATGATTTTTACACGTATATAGTATATGCATAAACATAAACATATATGTATACTACCATTTCCAATTCTAAGTTAGGTACACCCACGACCCATACTTATGATATTTATTCTTATTACACATTACTAGATTATCACGTATAACGATTTCTCTTATTCTTATTTATGGAATTATTCCGACTCATTACGTAACACTCGTGAAATCCTATCTTCATAAGTGTAATTTCAGTAGGTACTCTTTTACTTTATGACATAACTTCCTTACGAGTCTCACCCCTTTAGACACACACGTTCCCACTGTTTCTTAAGTGTAAAACACCTCCGTTAAATGTTAATTTCATCTTACATTAAAGGTTCCATTTTTATAAAGTCCTACTGGTCTTCTTTACATCCCAAAATGTTCTAACATTAATGTCCAAGAATTGTAATCATTTAAGTTGGTACAACCTATTAAAAAGGGGAATGTGAGTTTTCCAGGAGGGGTCGATCGATCTATGGTAGAGGTTCGATCGATCGATGCTCTTGGGTCGATCGATTGATCAAGCAGGTATGGCGAATCTGCAGAATTTCCAGTTACGGGTTTCTTCTTCCAAAATCATCCAAACCAATATATTTGACTTCCAAACTCCCAACAATTTTTACTATAAGTGTTATATTCTCAAATACGTGGTATTCTACGTAAGGCATGCGAATTTTCATCATGGATAATGAATTAAATGAGGCATAATCCATAAAATTATCAAGAACCCTAATATTTTCCTTATTTAGTTTCTTCTCATTCTTTTCCCAGATTTCATACTCCTAATTTACTACAATTTCTTGGTTCAATCTCTACATGTGAATTTGATTTCCAGAATACATCTATTCC
This sequence comes from Sambucus nigra, assembly GCA_949130495.1. NCBI lineage: Eukaryota > Viridiplantae > Streptophyta > Magnoliopsida > Dipsacales > Adoxaceae > Sambucus > Sambucus nigra. Next base: position 406,559,352 of record OX422222.1, read on the forward strand.
CTATACATCATGCAAATTCAAGTCTCCAAAATAGGTTTTTCTTTCACAAAAACTAGTTCTAATCAATCCTAGACTAATATTATTGAAGCATTAACTGAAATAGAGCAAGATAGATACTTGCCTGAGAATTCTTGGTTCAGATTTGTGGAGAGATTGGTGTGGTTGTGATCCTCGTTGCGCGATCTAAAGTTTGGCGACAACGGCGGTGCAAACGGTGGAGTTCTTGGCTTAGAACTCCTTGGAAAGCCTCTCCTCTTCCTCCCCAATGGCCGTCTTTGGTTTATGGTTATTCTAACCCTAGAAGATGACTTCTACCATCTGATATACTCTTAGAATTTTCGTGGGTTTTCATGCCCAAAAATGTAAAATGTCCAAAACGCCCTCCCGGGATGTTAATTAGACCTTAAAACTCCCCGAGACCCAAACTAAACCCCCGGGTACATTATTTTGACTATCTCGACCCTTTCGGACACATCAACTCACTCAAAATGACCATACGGGTGACTTATACTTTCTTCACTTTTAATAGTTCGAATTTAATCCCGACACGACACAAGCGCGTCCCGATAAATTTTCAACTCTCGTGATAATTTTACTAAATATAATTCCACCTCTTACTTTACTCATAAACTAACTTACAACAAAATTCCAATAATTACTAACTCTCATCATGCTAGTAAGTATTTAATTGATTTTCCGGATTAATATTAAATTAATATCTCTAATTAAATTTAATAAATCTTCAAAAATTAAAAGTCATAAAAATACGGGGTATTACACACGGTTACCAAGTTATCAACCCCCCTCTATCTCTCTTAACCCACCATTTTTCCTTTTTCTCCTTCTTTGAATGTCTACCCATTTCATCTACTTTAAAGACCCACGTTTATAATATGTCAATGCTCCTTCATCGCCAGTCATTAAGCTTAAGTGGAAGGTATATACGCATTTTTGGAAGGTAAATATTCATTCAGCTTTGCGATTACATAGTTTGAATTTTTTTTCCATTTTTTGATTATGTACTTTCGAAATTTTTGTCGTGCCTTCAGGCATGGGAATTCCGCTTGTGTGTGTGTGTGTGTGTGTGTGTGTGTGTGTGTATATATATATATATATATATATATATATATATATATAGAGAGAGAGAGAGAGAAGGGTTTTGAGTGTTTATTTACATTTTCAACCTCATATGTCTTTTTAAAATAATAACTTTGAATTTCATTAATCTTGACATTTAATTAATAAATTTGAAGAGACACTTGATATCCAATATTTTCTCACTTACACTTTCACATAATATAGTATTATTTCTGTCAAAAGTAAAAATCAACAACATGCTTTTGATTTAAATGTTTTACACTTATGTATGTCTGTTTTCAACTTGGGTCGAGATGAGTATATTATGATTTTAGTATATTCATTTATATCTGAGTTTTCGAACAAAGAATCTTCTTAAATCTTTTAAAAATCCTTAGGATCCAATTTTTCTCAAAATATTTTGTATAAATACTTTATTATTACAGATCTATAAAAATAAACTAGAGATCAAAAAATTTCATTATGAGATCTCAAATCATAAAATAGTTTATGAGAGTATAAAACTATATTATTTATGTATTTGCATTTTGATTCCTTTGGTCAATTGTATTTTATAGGAATATTTTACTTGTAAATCTATTCATCTAGATTTATGTAATTTGTTTAAAAAAAACGTGTGTAATAAATGTGTGAGTGTGAATGTAGAAAATCCTAAAGTTTAAAAATGTCTTGGCTACTAAACACGGATATTTCAGCAGACAAGATCACTCTTACCCAAAATCTCATGAAAGGAATTTTGAACACTCGAATAACAAAGACAAATAGATAATCCCCTTGGACATGACTAAAGCTCAATGTCACAAATGCCATAATTTTGGACATTTTGTGAATAAATGTTGGGTCAAGAAAAAGAACTATCTAATGGACCATATATCTAAAACTTGGGATAACTCTTTCGAGTCTAATATTGTCGAGTCTAGCTATAACGAGTCAAGTGAAACCTGAATGTCTTTCTATGCTAAAATTATTGAGAATGTTATCAATAATTGTATAGCTTTTGGTCATTTTAATACTTAATTGTCTCATGTGGATATTGTTTGTGATATGAGTGTTGTAAATGAAATTTATATTAATTTATTAAATGGGTGTATGTGTCCAAATTTTAATGGGTGGGTTAGGTTAAATCTTTTCATAATAAAAATATAGGGGACACTTCTCCACACACCACACCTAGCTATGTCAGTGAAAATGAAAATAAAATCCCAGAATATCAAGAACTTTACTTTACCCCTTTAAAAAGTTATTTGAAATTTAATACGTTAATTAAGAATTTTATTTAAAAATTTACGGTTTTTAATAAACAAGTAACGTTGAATGGGAAGGAGTACACACTCAATACCAGCTATTTGAGATTGAAAAGAAAATATTATTTTGAAAAGAAAATAACGGAGTTGACAAATTCAAATGTAGTTTTATAACCAAAATACAAGGCCACTTTGGTCGAATCGGAACAATCTAAAGAAAAATGTTCCAATGTATTTAAAAGGTATTAATATTTTGAATATGGTACTAAATAACTTGATCACATTTTGAGTGTTCTGAGAAGTAAATATGACTACCGTGGGCTAGGTTTCATTCATAAATCAAAACTCTTTCAAATATAAAAAACCCACATTTGTCAAAGGAAGTTTTAATAAACTTGTAGTTCGAACACTTGAGAAACGTGTTAAATTTCAAAAAACTTTTTCCCCCAAACATATTCTCAAATGTAGCAAAGAAGGCTCGGTATCCTAAGCGTAGACATGGAACTATAATGAAATATAGGTCCCCCCCCCCCCCCCCCGGCGTCAGAGTCATTTAGAGTAAGTCAAAAACTTTTGCAATCCAACCTCTAATGGAAAAAGAGAAACCTATTTTCACAATCTTGCCAATATAGCAAAGTCAACGTTGAATCAATAATGTTCATATTATGATGTTTTTGGGCACAACAAAGATTAGTGTTTTCAAATCAGAATCAATACTCTTATCTATGATAATTTTGATTACTCTCGAATGAGGTAAAATTACCATGTTTTTTTCCAAGAAAAATTTGAATTAAAGAAAAAATGGGAAAACCAATAATAGATCCAACATCAAATAAAAACCACTACATAAGAGTCCTAGGCCCTTATCGAACCTAAATGGGAAAATGGTTTCAAAATAAGGTGAATTTGGGTTAAAAAGGATGATTAATATCTCAACTTAGGTGCAATATCATTGTTTCTTCCATTAAAGCATAAAGAACCTCACGTGGGTAGTATTTAGACTTAGGGTGTTCCAAGCACATGATAGGGGATGGATCACTTTTAACCAACATAACAAATTACCTCGATGGAAATGTTTTGTTTGGAGACAATGATTCCTTCCAGATCATTGGTAAAGGGATATGCAAAGCAGTAAGAATCCCCTTACTTGGTGTGGTTCTTTTTTTCAATGGTCTAAAGGCTAACCCGCTTAGTATCAGTCAATTCTATGATGCATACCACATTGTTTTGTTTTCAAAAATTGATTGTAAAATTTTAAATAAAAGTGGTAAATGCATCATGAGTGGGAACTGGACTGAGGATAATTGTTATATAGTTTGTTTAAATTCCAAGATCCACTCTTTCAAATTGACAAGAGTGGATGACGCACACCTCTAGCACAATAGACTAGGTCATACAACTTTGACAAATTAAGCAAATTATCTACTGGGGAACTTGTTCGTGGTTTACCCAAGATTAAGCGAGTTTAAAATATTGTTTGTGTCCCTTGCTAAATAGGAAAGTAAAATACATTCTAAGTTCTAAACCCCTAGAGTTAATCCCCATTGACACAATGGATCTTCCAAGAACTGTTAACCTTTAGGGAAATAATTATATACTTGTTATAGTAGATGACTTAAGCCGGTATACATATGTATCCTTTTTGAAACAAAAGGATGACACTTTCAAATAAGTTCTAAAAATCCTTTTGAAAGTAAAAAATTAAAAGGATACTAAAGTAAACTGGATTCAAAGTGATAGGGGTGAAAAATTTAAGAAAATATGAGTAATTGAATAATTTTGTGGAAATGAAAATCAACATGAATTTAGTTCCCCAAGAACCCCACAACTGAATGGAGAAGTCAAACGTAAGAATAAAAAAATTTAGGAGATGGCTAGGTTGATGATTAATGACAAGAACGAGCCAAAATATTTTTGGGTTTGGGGGTTGTTAAGGGTTGCCATATAATCAATTGAGTTTATCTCTATAAATTTTTTAAAACATCACTGTAGGAAATTTCGTACAATAAAAAAACCTAATCTAAAATACCTTGAAATGGTTGGCAATACTTTCCATATTTGTAAAGATTGGTAATCCCTTTTAAATTTTGAGGCGAGAGGTGATAAGTGAATTTTTTGGATATTCACCAAATAGTCATGCCTATGGAATTTTTAACACTCATACCTAATTTATTATGGAATCCGTTAACGTGGTTGTAGATCATATAACAACAACCCATGTTAGTAATGTTTTTTCTCCTATAGTTGGGAATGAAATTTTTTTTGAACAGACTTAACTGAGAACATTAAATCCTTACCAACGGAGTACCCAGCAGTACCAAATTAATTTTTAAATATCATAAAACTAATAAAATAACTGGTAACTTAAGAGAGCTAGTTTGGACTAGATCCCAACTACGTTAATACGTCAATTTCGCATATTTCATTTCTCTCATAAAACCGAAATATATGAATGAAGACCTTCTAAATGCATATTGAATTGATGCAATGCAATAAGAGTTTACCCAATTTAAAAATCATGATGCATGGAATTTACTTCTAAGACCTAGACGCTCAAAGGTAATTAGATCATAATGGATTTTCAAAGATAAATCAGATGGAATTGGGGTGATAGTTAGAAATAAGGCCAAATTGGTGGGGCAAGGGTACAATGAGATAGATAATATTGATATTAACGAAACATTTTCTTCAATAACTCTACTCGAGTCATTACGTCTCTTGTTAGCTCTGGCATGCCATTTGAAATTCAAGTTATATCAAATGGACATTAAGTCGACATTTTTAAATGAAATTATTACGGAGGAAATGTATGTTTAACAACCAAAAGGTTCCATTGATCCTCACCACCTGAACTATGTATTCAGATTGAAAAAGGCTTTAAGCAATCCCTCGGGGCTTGGTACGACCGACTCTCAAACTTTTTACTGAATAAAGGTTTTTAGAGTAGTAGTGGCTGTGTAATACCTTGTATTTGTGCATTATGTAAATTATGAAATTTATTATATTTGTCTACTGTGACATGTGATGTAATTATTTATCTTTTATATGTGTTTTATAATCTATATGTGTAATTGGACTTAATACACGATAATGCATTAATTGAATATTGAGAAGCGACTTAGTATTATTGGCGACTATGGAATGGTCATGGACTAGGTGTTGAGACTTTCCTTATTTGGATAATTCCCTCGGTGTCCAGTGCCATCGATCGTGAAGTAGTTTCTTATAATTTTGTGTCTCTCTCAACTAATAAAATAGAAAAACAATTTATTTATTTGACTTGTACCATGTAACATATGAATTTAACGAGATAATTAAGATAATAAAATATGTCATATTTCATGTTGGCTTTTGTGACATTAAGTTATTTTTACTTAAATTAATCGCTTTTAAATTAATTAGGTTAGTAAATACCTTGGTGGAGTTTTAGACCAATTGGAGTGTTCGTTGGGCTCATTAGGTTGAGGCCAATATGGGAAATAAGGTTAATTTTTTGAGAATCATCACTAATAGGGCATTAGACAAAATCTAAATTACATTATAGGCTTGGAGAGAAACCCTAAGAGGTTATAGAGAAGAGGCACTCAAGAGAGATGGTGAATTGGAAGAGTGGAGCTTTGATTCAATCTTTTGTCTAAGGAAAGTTTACATAGATTAGGAATTTGATTATTTTATGTTAGAATAATGATTATACATTTGAATCTGAACTAATCCATGTGTTAATCTTCTTTTATAATCAAATCATAATTTTATAATTAATTAAATGGTTAAATTATGTAAAATCTTTATGTTAATGATATAAGTTGATTGTATTAACAAATATCAAGATTCTTACGTTGGAATCTGATCATAATTGTCATAAACCAAACAACTACAGTGAATTTGGCAAAATCCCCTTGTTTAATTCGAGAATTTATGCAAATATGAGATTAATTTGTTAAGGTTGTGAAACTAGGGCTATTACGTTTTTGTTCTAAAATTAAACCTTTAAACCATGTTATAAGTGATTGAAGCATGTATTTGTAGGTTAGTGACATTGTTATGTAACTTATATCTAAAGGAGAATTCGTTTAGGACTATTTACAGGCCTCTGAGTTAGGTGTGGTTGTTGTTAATTTGGGATTTTTGTGGTTTAGGGAAGGTTATTCGTGACTATTTGGTTCAAACGAGATTTGGACCTTGTTCGAACTTAATTTGGGTTCTCATTAGAAATAATTGAGATATCGTTAGAACGATGTTGTGTATTTTGTTCGAATAACTTGGGTTATTGTTCTAACGAGATTTGGGATTTCCTTAAAACAAATTACGGATCAAAATCCTTTTTAAACATGTCAGCGATATCTCCTTCCTACATGAGTAGGATACTTTTCGTTGAGAAAGTCGTTGAGTTCTAATAAGCTGTAGTCTTCGATTCTTGCCTTGGCAGAGTAGATGACTTTCCTTGCTGAATAGAAGAGGAAGCTTCTGCCCTTTTTCCTTCTTTTGAGTCTACGCGCTTCTGCTTAGTATGTTGTTTCTTAAAAATCAAATTAGTTCAAACTCCTTGTAATGAATCCTTATGTGAATTAGATTGCTCTTATTTGAATTGATGTGTGAGCATACCATGTGTGATTTCTCATGGAGGACGTACGGGGAGGGATTTCTATATAGTCACATATGACATTGACCATTATGGTACCTGGTGATAGTGATAGGTTTACTTTGATCATTTTACCTCGGTTCATACTACTAATATACTCGTATCTTAATTGGGGGTGTTCTTCCTAGATTCATTGGGTATAGAGGTCTATACGAATGATAGGAAGGCATAATAACATATTCATTTGCTAATGCATTGAGCCTATAGGTATGGGCAGGCCTATAACCATACATAGTACGTATGAGTGATCCCCAGATGCAAAAAGTATAGGCCTTTGTATTCACACATTCATTTATTTCATTTACAGCTTTTACATAGGATGCTCCATTTATATTTCTATTTGAGTTTGATTGTCGTAGTAGTCATTATTTAATTTGTAATTGGCTTATATTTGAAACGATTTGTAATTTTCGGTGATGGATTTTATTTACAATTGCTTTATGGTATCCGAGATTATATGGTTATCTTATTGTTATGTATCGGTTCTTTGTTATTATGCTTTATAGTTTATTTCATTCATGTTTAGAGTGGTGCTTAATTGTTTACACTCTCGTATTATATATTTTTTGACCTAAGCAATCTAGCTACATATTTTACTTGGTGTCACAGTTAGTATCAGAGCATTCTAGTGTCCTAGTTTCTTAAGGGCGCCCATCATTCTTTTACATAGCATTCTTTGATACTTTATAGCATTGTTATTGAGATTATTGTACTCTTATTTTCGTACATGTACTTATAATCTTTTGTTTACTATATTTATAGTGGTGAATAGTAGGACAAGGGTAAAGCAATCGAGACCGATCGCGAGTGCCGAGTCTGAGGAAGAAGCACCTCTGATTCAGCCATAGCAAGGGGCAGAGACAGGCCCTCGCATTATCATCGACTAACTTGGCAGCCATTATAGTGCAAAAAGTAGTCGCTACAATGTCTGATATGATTGAGAACCAACCACAACCACCGCCACCACCTGTGGTTGTACCAGTACTTTCACGTCATGCTAAATCTACTAGGTTACCGAGATAGGAGTGCCTTTAGGAAAGGTAGACCACCAGAGTTCATACGATCCACGAACCAAATTGTAACGCTATAGTGGAGGCATGATATAAAGTGGCACTGATCAGTAATGATTATTACATTTAAAACCCCTTATATTTACGCATTATAGCAATTCTATGCACATTATTCCCAAAAATTATGCTCATTTACTGAATAACCCCTATTTTCATTATATATATATATATATATGTGTTGTGCACGATTTATTTGAGTTTATAGGTGTCGGGAAGGCATGACGTGAAGTTCGGTTGAATTTTGAGGAATTTTCGCTGATAATCACAACTTTGGGGGCATTTTGGTAATTCCATCACTCGGTATGGGATCCCAAGATCTAACGAAAGTTGAAGCTCATCGATTCATCTTCGCGTGGCCACTGACAATGTGTTAATCTGATTCCTAACAAAGAAGTTACATAAGATTCCGCGAAACAAGGACCTTAATAATCTCCACTCCGCACATTCCACCCCATTCAAGCAGGTGAGAGTCGATTCGGGCCTAATGGACGATGTAACACCTCGTATTTTAGGGCATTTATTAATTAATTAGACTAATTTTAAATTACTTGTGTCGTAATTTAATTGAAATAATTATTCATAATATTTATTTGAATATTAATCCGGTGTGTAAATGATTAATATTAACGGGATTTAAATTTACTAAGTGAATAGTAATAATTTAATTACGTCATAATGAGCGATAGTGACATGATATTTATTTATCTCAACCGGGAGTCGCGCATAGACTATATTGGGGTCGAGATAAGAACTTTTAGTAAAATAATTCGGATGGCAATTCTGAGTGTACGGTTGAGTTCGGATGGGTCGAAATAGTCGAAAAAAAGTACCCAGGGATAGTAAATGGGTCTCGGGGCATATTTAGGCATAACCAAGACCATATGGGAGTGTTTGGGCCCTTTTTATAAAGCCCACAAATCTAAAAACGGGATTGACTTAATAAACCCTCAAAATGAGAGTTTATGGGAACCATAACTCATTTTACAAAACCTAAGTGGAGAAGAAAAGAGGGAACAATTGAAGAAACCTTGGGAGCCAAAATCAAGAACATGTATGGCCAATATTCTTCAAATCATCATCATCTAGACCAATGGATTCAGACCCTACGAACCCTAAGGCAAGTGGTTCAACTTGCTCTTAAATTAATTACAGATTGATTTTTGATGGTTTTTGGGGTTGGTTTTGTTATCTAAATTGGGTTTTGATGGGTAGGATTGAACTATAGTACAACTTCTTGAATTTGAAGAAGTCTATAAAATTGGTTAGATTAAACCGTCATTTTAGAAACTATTTTGCGACATTTTTGGTTCCGAAAATGGCTATTATGTTCGCACTGTCTCATAGAAAATCCCGTTTTCTGCATTTTTTTTCTCTGCTACGTTTTATCCAACAACGGCTCCAAAATGCCTCAAAACTGCATTTTGAAAATCTGGATAAATTCATTGGGCAAATTTTAAGAAATGTTAGTTTTAGTTGTTATTCCGTTGGAGGTTGCCTAGATTGATTGATGGTGATTTTTGTTCTATAATAAGGACATTATGCCTAAAGTGGAGATTAGGTTTACATAAAGTGATACAAGTAAGTATTTGGATAATTAAGAAAATATCCGAAATTGATAAATGAATAAAATTTGAGAAGGGTGACGTAGTGATGGGTGAACCTATATTTATGTCCAGTAGTGACGATGGGAATAACTACTGAAAAATAATGAAGGGTTAACTAGGGACCTTAGAGTTGTGTGAAAATTCATATAAATACGATAGTGACTAAAAATCGTAAGTAATAAGTACGGTGAGTATTCGAGAGAATACTACATACGAATGATAATTTGGAAGTTGAGGAATAGGTTTTACAAGATAAAATGTTGGACCGAAGGAATGAGTCTGGGTAATTTTGTTGGGTGAGACAACTCGAGTGATAAATAAATAAATGTGGAAATTATTTAAATTACAAGTCGATATATAGACTTAGGAATGTTAGGCTAGTGTTAAGATAAATTGTGCACGGAGTAGCATGTATTATATATATATATATATATATATATATATATATATATATATATATATATATATATATATATATATATATATATATATATATTGGTGTGCTTTATAAATATTGTGTGAATAATATTTATAGGAATACATGCCCTCTAGTGCTATCATAGGAGGTTGCGCGATGTGGGTGAATTCCCTGGCTTGAGGAGAAGGGTGAGTATAGTCCCTACGTCATAGCGTCCACAGTTAGGGGTGAGACGTCTTGGGTATGATTCAGTCTCATTTCTAGAGGGAACTATGACCGCCTCCGCTACGTTTATATTGTTTCACTAATTCAGGGAGCTAACCGTGTCAGGGCGTCCGGGTGGATGAGTATACTTGGAATGATAGCATTGAAGAGAACATCCGATGAGTGTTTAGTCGAGAGGATGGTTATATATCTATGACTTGTATGTGAATGTTCAAATATGATAATATGTATATATGGAGCAAATATTTATATACGGGGAAAATACATAAGGTGAATTGCGTTGATTATACATATAATACATGAGAATGTTATATGGTTCCAAATGATAAATGATTAATTAAGTTAATGTGATATATAACTTATAAATCATATATTAAACATACTCGGTCTAGATTAGTGTTCCAGGAAGGATATTATCAAGAACTAGTCACGGGTAGAGGACTAGGTGGTTTATGTAGACAACGTTAGGTGTGCACAATAGTTGAGGGGTGAATCGGTCCCTAAAGGAGTGTGACACTAGCTTAAATATGAAGAGCATTCATACATTTTGATTTACTGCAATTTAATTCACTTGCTAAATATTTTGAAAATATTTTGGGTTCTAACCTTTGCTATCAAATATTTTCAAAACCTTTTAGGTATCTGACCATAGGGATGCCAGACTTGATTCTATTCCAGGTTGATGCAGCTGCAACATATGTGGGTGCTGCAGGAGTTTGGATTAGACGGATTTTTCATTCATTCATAGTTTAGGAATTTTATTCTCAGTTGTATATTCGATCATGTTGCTCACTACAGTTATTCTGCTCATTTCAATTCAGATTGTATGGGATGTATTTTTCTACTTGTCAAATTATTTTGGTTTGGATATTTCTTTTTGTCGATGTTTATTCGACTAGCATTTGATTCAGGTATTTATGGAATTAGTAGACACTACACCAAAAATAATAATTTGGCACACTTTGATATTGAAAATATGGTACAGTTTAAAACTGTGCCAAATTCTAGCACGGTTTAATGACAATCTGGCACACTTTAAAACAGTGCCCAAATTTGGCACTGTTTTAAAGTGTGCCAAAATTGAGTAAACTTACTAAAATATAAAATACCCTAAAAAATCATTATCCTAACTTTTTTTATTCCTGTTCTCTCATTCCCGCTCCCGCTCACCTGCTCACTTCAGTATGGAACATGCAAATTTGCTTTTGGTGACTTCAAAATTTTACTTACTCAGTTTTAATTATTTTGTTCATTTATTATATAGATCTACTATTTTTGTTGTTATATTATATCTATACATTTGGTAACGTGATTTCGGTTTTTTTAATTTAGGGCTTTTGGATTTGGGTTGTTGGTGTTTTACAGATTTGAAATATGTTCTTTGAGATATTAGAACACATAGATTGGATGGTATGGAACACACCACTTCAGTATGGAACAAGCAGATTTGTTGTTGGTGAGTTCAAAATTGGATTTACTCAGTTTTAATTACTTTGTTCATTTCTGATAGAGATCTGCGATTTTTGTTGTTATATCTGTACATTTGGTATTAGATATGTACATTTGGTACTTAACACACTATTTTTATGTAGAAATAATGTGTGGAAGTGATCTATAGTTTTTGTTTATTTAGTAAAGTTAGAAAGGTTGAAACTAAACTATGTTGGGTTTAAATATAGATGTGTGGGTGTGTGATTTTAGTATTTTTGGTTTGATAGTGATATTGTATTTGTTTATTTTGCCAGGGAAAGCGATCTTACTTGGAAAAAACGAGGTTAGGCATGACTTTTATTTTTACATTACCGACATAATTATTACATTAGTGATTAAGAATAGACTCTTTTCCAGCTTATGCTTGCTGCATACTGTGAAAATATTTATCACACTAGTATTAATGTATGGCAGTAATATTTCATAGAAGATACTTGCTTATAAGGGAATATCATGCAAAAAATTTCAATTTAGTATGTTTTTAAACTTTTATGTTCATTTATCTTTTAGACACCAACTTTTAGGTTCAAGAACCCATGCAAGTGATCTATAGTTTGAAAGCATATTATAGAGCTGGATTGAATTACATCAATATATCTTGCATCCTGTTTTATGCAATTCAAGCAAAGAAACTCATATACATTTTTTTTTGTTTCATGTGTTGAGTTTCTTGAATAAATGTACTTCCCCACTCTTTTAAGGTATAATTTTATTGTGTTGTATTCTAGGTGTTCGGCAAAATGACCAATTGATTCTTTTTTGGCAACCTTTCTTTGATTTCATTAATATATGTATGTACATACATGAGTGTATGTGTAGTTGAATAAGGCATCTAAACAGTTATTTATAGGCTTGCACAAGTTCAACATATTTTACATTCGCAGAATTTGGAATATTTATAACTTATTTGTTAATAAAATGTATCATCTCTATATAAATGTTAAAACCCGTGTTGTATAGTTCATGGTGAGTTGGAATGAGATCTAAGAAAGGGAGTGATGGTGGTCCCATTTGAGGGTTGTAGTGATAGTGGTCCCATTTTGTGTTTGTATTGTTTCTTTAATATGTTTTGGTTACCCCACCCACTATCCTCGCTTCTCTTTTTCTTTGTAGTTGTTATATTGTTTATATCCCCATCTTTAGGTAGTTGTTCAAATTGGGTATGGTTTAAATATTTCCTACTATTTAAATAGATCGTTTGTAGGTTTATTAACATAATCACTTTTTTTATTTTACCAACTCTTTATAGTAATGCTATTATTATGTGCAGGGTATAATAATGGGAGGGAAAAGAGTGTTTATCAAAGTGTCGGTGGTCACTAATGCATCAAAGGAAAGTGTGCATTTGATTTTCATAGAACCCTTTAACAAAGTGACTGTTTTAATTAGGAGTCCTACTCAAATCCAATTATGCCTTTTGGCATTCTAGCTCATAGAACTCCTGAGAACAAGTTTTCATGGGTAAGTTTCTTTTAAGTCTAAATGAATATTTCAAATTCTTCATACATGTGTTATCTGATAAAGTTGTTATGTTTTTTTCAAGGACTTGTCTTTCATAGTTGCCACATTATCTCAGGAAAAGGTATTATACATTTTTTTATCACACTCATGGCGTTCTTCTTCTATAGAGGGTACAATATGGGTAGAAAACGCCAAATATGTCTCCGACGACGGTTGTTGGGTCCTAGTTTAACGATTTTCATTCAATCTCCCTCGAATCTGGACACAATCGTCGCCGACACATTTCTGTAGTTGAAATTGTTCACGATTCGTCCAACCAACTTTTACATTCTGTTGCCGAAAGAGTGGTCGGTGTAGGGACCAAGGTCGATCACAACTTCAGGTATTCACATTGATTTTGTTTAGTAGATAATTCTATTAACATTGTTGCCAGTGAAAACTCCAAAATGAGAGTTATGCTAAGGTTATAAACAAACAACAATTTGATAGAAGTTAGTGGAGCAAACATTGCTTCAACAATTTCAACGCCGTTTTATTTGGTTTTGATGTTTCGTCAATGGTCTGTAATGTTAATAAGTTTGAATTTTTTTTTCTTAGGTGATTTGAATTTATTTGAGTTTGATAATTTGGATAGAAAAATATAAGTTCAATCCTTTGTTGTTAAAGTTTTATTTTAAAAAAAATGCAAGTGATCTTGGGGAAGGAGTGGTAGAAAGTCATGTTCGATCTTAATATCGGTGTTGCGTACGAATCCAACACTTCAAATGCAGAGGGTTCCAACAGTGTCGACGATAATTCCACCTTGAATTTTGACATCTTTAAGGCTGGAGATCAATTCTCAAACAACAACAATAACTTAAATGCCGATCGAACAGAGTGTAAGATCAAACTGCATAAATATAGCAGATGGAAATCTCACATGGGACAGTTACTTAGGAAAAAAGTGAGGCAGTATATCATCTTATTTTAATTTCAAATTCTTGTCCTAAGATTATCTATTAAACTTACTAAGTTATCTCTTTTGTGTCTCTAGCTCCCTATGTAGTGCAGCTCATTCATCATCAGCGCAATTATGTTCGTAAAATCTCAGAAGTCAAAAGCTTACTTTAAGCGGTTCCAAGTTAAATTCAAACGAATGAGAGAGGGTAAGATAGACTACCGAGCCAGGGTTCGTCTTATTAACCAGGACAAAAATAAGTACAACACTTCAAAATACCATTTTATTGTGCAATTTACCAACAAGGATATGATTGCACAAATTGTATCTGCTAGCATTGCCCGTGATATGGTTTTCGCTGCTGCTTATGCCCACGAACTTCCTCATTTTGGGCTTGAAGTGGGCCTTACAAATTCTTCTATAGCTTACTGTACTGTACTTTTCTTCGATTTTCATGTTTTAAAAATGCTTGAGATTGATGCTGGAGAGGATTTCTCCGTTGAACCATCAAAGAGCAAGAGGCCTTTCTGTGCTCCCTGGATGTTGGCCTAATAATAACCACCACTAGGAATCGTGTTGGATAGTGGTCTTGACTTTCCTCACAGTGATAAGGGATTTACTGGTTTTGATAAGGAGAGTAAGAAACTTGATGCTGAGGTGCATCACGAGTATGTATCAGGAGGCCATGTTGCTTCATACATGAGGACTCTTATGGAAGCTAACATATGAGGAAGCTAACTATGAGCACAAGAGGTTTAACCTGAAGAATCTAACTGATGAGGAAAGGAAGGAAAATTTAATAGAGATGTTAAATTCTCTTAACTCGGCTACCGGAGTTCATGATAATGATGATGAAGATGACAATGAGTGAGCACCAGAACTAGACCTCTACATATTCTTGCTACGTTTATTCCTTGGTAGTAACTTTAATTTTGTATTGTTGAATTAGAATCAGAAAGCGATAATTATTATCTTTCTCAGAACAGAACATATTGAGAGGTAATTGATATAACATTATATTTGCATATTGGTTTCTAAAAAACCCACCGAGTCATAAACGGTTGTTGGCCTAAACTAAGATTGATTTTATGATTTTTTTGGTATATATGTTAGCATTAGTGCAGATACTACACCATATGAATTGTGATATTAATAAAACTACCATATGCTTCCTCTTGACATGTGTTCGACATATTGTATAGTTACGGAGACATGGCCTATCATTTTGGGTTGTGAAGTGGGGAACATGGCTCGAATTTGATTCCTTTAGGTCAAGAATCTGGAGCGTAATCCTAGATATCTCTGCATTGTAGAGATGTAACAGTTACCTTACGAGCCAAATGCAGCCCCATCTCATTTTCTTCAGCTTTCATATTGGTGTTAGCATTAAATTAAACTACGCCCACACAAATAGTCGTATTTTTTATGTTTGACAATTCATGAATTAGAAAATATTCGGAGCTGGTTTGAACAAAATAAGACCGAACAACAATTGGGAACCACAGCCTTTAAGTTCGAGTCGGGTATTTTTTCACGGTTCCTATATATATTAGCATGAGTTAAAATTGTATAGCATGCTCAATAATGTGACCTTGGAAGGAAGTCCAACTTTAGAATTGAGTGTTTAAATTGTATAACATGAAACTAGCAACGCGAGTTTGTGTCGTTCCAACCCCATATAATTGAGAATAGGCTTTGTTGAGTTGAGTTTGTGCAAAGGTACATGGAGAGAAGAGGCCTCCTTAATTTTCTACTCAAGAAGAATGTCTTTTCCACCTCTTTGCTCTGAACTAATTTTAATCTAAAGATCTGATGGAACTTAATTCTAGAGGCATTGAAAATTCTGTTTGATAAATGAAGACCTGCTGTTGAGTACTACTCTTTTATTCGTTTTGGAGGAAAAATGATGTGTTTTCTTAGTAATACATAGGGGTCAAAACATTTAGAAGAAGTTTTGATGATATGTCATTTTCGTATAATACTAAGTCAAAAATTTCAAATAATGGTTTTAAGTACGAGTTATTTGAAACTAGTGTGACGCTTGATATCTACCTTGTATTTTATATGATCACTTTAAATGGCCTGCAAACACCTTCAAAAATTCTATCTAGAACAAATGTTAGTTACAAATAGATAAATTCTTGGCATTTATGTTTGATCTTATTATTTAACTATCTACTTTCTTTTCACGTATGCTCATTTTTTACTACAGGTAACTGAAGTGGAAATTTGATCACTTGACGGTAACATCTCTTTATCACTCAAAATTTTTCATTAATTCATATGGGATTATCTTGATTGTATTAACTTCATTGACTTGAAGAATTTGGACGGACATTTTAAAAAGAATTTCTGCTACCCATGCCTTGCTTCAACTTGCTGGACAGCTGACTGTTGGCAGTGGACTGTTGACAGAATAAAACCAAGGTAAGGGGTTAAGAAAATCATGTCATGGTTGACATATTTAAACATGTCCAACTATGAAGAGGAAAATGATGTCATGACTTGATGATTGTTTTGGCTGAATTCTTCTTGAATGACACTACTTTCAAGCTAATCATACTAATTTAGCAGATGATTCCTCATTTAGTAGGCTCTATGCAACATGGTAATTCACTCCATGTGGTCTATTATGTTGATTTTGTCTTACTAAATCACGATTGGTCGACTAAGTTTCGTTATTGCCCCAATACTATCAATAATATTTCTTCTGCTGGTGAATGCATTATGTTTAGCATCCATCCTGTTGAATCAAGAGATGTTATCTGTACCAATTTCTTTAGGAATGGGGGTTATAAGATTTAAACTAAGGTGGGGAGGAATTCAATTTTTGGTAAAAAATTATTTCATAGCAGCATTGACATCTTTTAAAACCACATTCGAGACACTAATCACCTCTGATTTTTCTGCTGATTTGGTTTTATTTTATGCGCATACGTCAGTGTAAAATTGACTATAAAATTTCAGTAGGTCCATTGGAACGGGCATACGCTAGATTTGAGTAGGTCCATTGGCATTTGGAAGTTTTGAAACTAAAGCAATTGTCCTTCATACGGACAGTTGTGTGCGTTCTCTCATGTTAATGCTATTTATTACACGGTCACACTGTAGCCAAACGTTTATCAGTTGACTTCGTATAAGGCCCATTCCCAGCTAATTCGTCATATAAACATATCAAGTTTTTATGATTATCAACTAAAAACTAAAGAAAAAGATTTACATTTAGCTGGAGCAGTGCCCCTGATCTCAGCAGCAACAGCGATTCGCAGCAGGAAGCCAGCTGCGCCTCTCATCTCTCTCGGTTATTATCAAGGTATTCATTTCTAGAATAGCTCTCTCCCGTTTTGTGTTGTTCATTTCATGTTATTTCACTAATTGATTTCATTTCGGCCAGAGTTTATTTTTTTCTCTCTTTTTTGCAGATTCAGTCTTAAACCCTTGCGATTTTAAGTTGGTATGAGGAAGGTAGACTACAAAATTTAATGGTACCTTTTTTTCTAAGTTGGTACGCGGAGGGTAGATTACAAAATTTAAAGAACCATGTAAATCCCTCGAACCTAAGTTGATATATTTGGGATTTTTTTTATGAAGTTTGTTTCGTTGAAGTATTTGTTAAATGAATTTGAGATCATTGAATATTGTTGGATTCGTTGTTATCCCTTAAGAGGTTGGATAGTTCAATAAACAAAGGAGACTATGTCCATTTTTTTTTCTAAATGGACACTTAGTAAAACCTTTATGCGAGTTATGTTTTTCTCGCACTCATCGTTTCAGTGGTATTCGCATTTGCTACTATTTTACAGCGTGTTAATCATGTCGAAAAAGCTCGTGAAGTTAATTCAAGAGCATTTTATTTGCATAGAGCTCAAGGTGTTTTGGAAGATGGAAAGTTGCAGACTTTTTATCAACGGATCTCTATGATCCACATTTGGATTTCCTTTTTATTACTTGTTCTCCTTATATGTATCCATCTCATTTGCATCTCAAAAAATCGCCACTTTTCCTTTTTTGATTATCCTTAGATTGGGTATCATTAGTATAATACTCAACCGAAGATTTTAGTTTTTATAGCCATATCTATGAGGCTTAGGTTCTTTCATTATTTTCATTTTGGGGATTTTTTGTCTACTTGTTCTTTTTGTTTCAATAAATTTGGCTCTTCGAGGTTTCTATAAAGATAGTCTTTATCTATGAATTTGTCTAGAAGGTTTAATTAGCTAAAGTTACTCATTAATTCTTTGTTACTCTATATGTAGGATTAATTAATTTTTTTGTAATACTATTTATAATTTTTTTTCTTTGATAAAAAAATTTGGCACAGTTGAATACCGTACCAAAAGTGAATCAAATTTTGGCACGGTTTTGAACTATGCCAAAACTGTACCAAAATTTACTCAATCTGACATAGTTATAAAGTGTGCCAAAAGTGTTCCTGTTTGGTCAAATCTGGCACACTTTTAAACCGTGCCAGAAAAAAATGGCCATTTTGGAACACCTGATTCTGGCACAGTTCAAAACCGTGCCAGATTTGATCTGGAACAATTTTAAACCGTGCCAGATTACTGTTTTTGGTGTAGTGAGACTCTATTATATTGTGATGATTCTATTTAGTCTCTTGTCACACTTCATGTTTTGGTTAATTCAAAAGATAAAAGTTGGTACCATTTCTTTTTTGATACTAGGTGGTTAGTAAGTTTAAAAAAAGATTTTTGACAGTGATGCTGAGAATGGACCAAATGAGATTCATGTTTAATTTGATATGGGACTGATCACTCAGTATTTTATTAGGCGGGGTGTCACAGATGGTATCAGAGCATCAGGTTCAAGTGTCCTTAGGATATATACGACTTTTCACATTTTAGCTTAGCATTATTTGATATAGAGCGTTATTATAGTATTATTGCATTCCTTTACGCATGCGACTTACGTTCTCCTGCTATTATGTATAGTTGATGTGATTCATATACAGTTTCGATTGAGCGTGGAAGATAAAAAATTATAGAACAACAAACGTGGGACGTTAGAAGGATTTGTATGAGGGAGAAATATGTAGAAGCCACAGAGTATTTTGGGAACAATGACGGGATAGGAGTCACCATAATTATTATTTGAACAATTAAAGTTGGAGTAACCGATGGGGCATAGTAGCTTCCCCAAGAACCGTCGTGAAGGATGATGCCACAAAGTTAGACCCTAAGTGTAGACAACAAGGGGCGAGGGTCGAAGAAGATTTTTATTTTAGAAGAACAATCCGGTAGAATTCGAGGAAAGTGCGGAAGGGTGATGTACCAATGGAAAGAGAACATCCATTTGGGATTATATATGAGGGAGTGTAATGACACTCAAGTCAAAATTTCAAACAAACATGTTTTCTCATGGGAGCGACATAGGGTGATGGTAGTCAGTCACCATATCTATGAGAAATTATCATGTATAATAAGGAATTTAGGGTGCAGATTATTTCTAATCCTCTCACCATTTGTTTAAATAGAGAGGAAAGGGAGATTTTAGTACTTTTTCCAAAAGGGGACGAACAGTGGTCGGATGTGAAGTAAGTTGATGAAATTTGGGAAATTTGTACCAAATGAGAAGGATATGAGGAATCAAAAAGGGATTCGTAAGTTGATAATAGACCCATGGGTAGAATATACCAGCGTGGATGGGAGATCCGACTAGGATGATTGGGGTCGTTGTCATCCAGGGCATACATTTATAAATTTATATCAATGATAACGTGAGAAATGAGCTAAGGGTGTTAGAGAACCTAACTGAAGGGAAATACTGGATTTTTTCAGTGCTAATGAGGCACCAAGGGAAGGGATAGCCAATAGAGGACCTAAATTAATGATCGAAATTGATAGAATTCCTTCTAAGTGATGGTGGGTTCAGTCAGGGCCTTCAATGCCATAAACAAGTTCCATATGACCAGTGGAGCTAAAGGGACAACGGGGGTAGCAACCAGGGTAAATAATACCACGTCCGTGAGAAGGACTACCCCGACATGGTCGGTGGGGCCAGAGAAAGGGGAAGGACACAACGATTCCTATGTGTAAAAAGTAAAAACACGTGTGGATCTTGTCCGCAGCAATACAGGGGAAAGGAGTGAGATGCCTCGCAAGGACAACAGTTATAGAAGTTTTGGATCGGTTAGGACTAGAGTGTCACATCTAGGAATCGTTTGAGATGCCAGTGTTATAGGAAATTAACACTACGAGTTTTATCCTGGAGTGATTGGGGTCTATCTTGTGTGACACGAGTAAGTCATAATAGTTTGTGAGTACTAAATTCGCATGTGAAATGGGTATGTTAAAGGTATCATTAAAAATACTATAGTTTACATATAATTACCGTTGAGTAGCGGGGATCTCTTTAGTTCCACCTGCTGGGGAGCAGGTGTGGACACTAAGAGGGTACATTTTTTTAAAGTTAATTCCATGATGAGAGGTGATTATACGCTTCTGATGTTATCCTATGTACGGATGGGTTAATGATGGTGGGTGGTTATCGCAAAACTATCGTATTCGTTGTCCCAGGGTAGGATGTATATTCACCTAAAAGAGGGTTGAGCTCAAGATAATATTTTGTGAAGTGGACTTCAGAGAGTACAATTGTCTAGTTATATTGGATCCCGGTGCTTAGGGACTCTTACTGATAAGATTCAGGGTACGGCGGGTTATCGAGGAGCAAAGATAGCTCGTTATTAAATTAGCACTGAGGACTTAGTGATCGGGCGAGCTCAGTAGTAGATGAATCCTTTAGAGACGCAAGAGTTAATGATTAAACTTGTGAGTATAGTGGCAGGGTTTGAGTGTCCCGGGTATATACGTTGGTTTCTACGAAAATCGAGGCCTGATAATGCTGAGGAATAGTGCATTAGGAAAAGTTCTTTTCAGCTTTACTGTGAGATGTTATATGTATAAGCCTTAATAAATTTTGGGAGTGGATAAATATCATTGGATGCGAGGACATCGGATTTAATGATAATTATTGAACGTGTGGAGAAAACACGCCGAGCAGGGAGCTATTAAGAAATAGGGTCGGTGGAGCCGAGAAGTGTTGCGAAAGAAACATTGGGAACTTTTGCACCATAAGTTGATTACTGGGGCAATATTGGAAAGAATTGAATGATATTAGTCGGGTAATAAAAAATACCCAGAAAATTTAGCCACACCGAGAATGCAGGGGTTGAACTTGAGATAAGTATGTTACGTATGTGACGATCTGAGCTTTGTGCAAACATGCACAAGTTATAGGGTGTATGGGCGCCCTGGGTGGAGTAGAGCCTTACTTAGTCAGATGTCGAGCAGTTTTGGGAGTAAACGCAAGGGCAATTGTTTTAAATATATTCCAGAAAGGGGATTATGATGTCCCTTGTAATGTGAAACGTTGAGGGAGGGGATCGGTGGTGAGTAATACATAGTGGACTTGCCTCCCAATTACATCATTTAGGGATTAAAAAAGGCTAATACGGGGTTTTTAAATAGGACTTTTTTAATTTTGATGTTCCCAGCGACGGGATGGATGAGCATGAGTGATGAAATTTATATTTGGTACATCCAAAATCGAGGAATGCATAATTTCAGATTTGTGGGTGATTAGGAGTATGAATTACCACTAGTAGAGTTACATGTGATACCTTGTGGTAGTATATTATCTACGTAACATGTTTTGAGATATTATCAGGGAAATGTTGCCATCCACCCTTTAGTTGGGAAGGGTGGGGGGAATAACAAGCTTCTAGGACCCAAAGTGATTTATGGTCCATTATCAGGAATGGAACAAACTGCGACTTTTCTAGATAGCTCAGAAATGTAAGGAGAGTTACGTCACCGTGCTTGAAGTCTGACATGAGTAGTCAGGGATTGTTACGGGCATTAACCTGAGGGAGTCACGGGTTGGCAACAAGAAATTGCACCCATATAAGGCGGGGCCTTTTCGTAGAGCCGATGGAGCATAGGCTCGTCTTTTGAAGTACTACCTGTTCGGAGACCATTGAGTTGGATGTTGATGACCAGGTGTTGGTTTGAGTGTCTCCCATGAAAGAGGTCATAAGGTTCGGCATGATAGGGAAGTTAGTGCCAAGATTTGTGGGGGGGAATTCCTATCATTGAGAGAGTGGAACCGGTAGCCTATAAACTGGGTTTACTATATCATCTACAGCGGATACACGACGTGTTTCACATGGCATCGCTGAAGAATTATCAAAGGATCACGAGAGATTGTAGCATGTTCCACTTGAGGAGTTTGATTTGCAGCCAGATGTCTCACATGAGAAGAGACCTGTAGCTATTATGTATCACATTGAGTGCAAGCATAGAGTTTAGTGCGGACACCACATCGTTGATGAGTCCATTTGGGAGGGAGAAAATGACATGCGAGAGAAGTATCTAGAGGTATTCGCCATAGGTAAAACCTAATTTTGGGGGACAAAATTCCCTTGTAAGGGGGGAAGTATGTAACACCTCGTATTTTTAGGCATTTATTAATTAATTTGGCTAATTTTAAATTACTTGTGTCATAATTTAATTAAACCAATTATTACTAATATTTATTTAAATATTAATCTGGTGAGTAAATAATTAATATTTATGGGATTAAAATTTCTAAGTGAATAGTAATAATTTAATTACGTCATAACGAGCGATAGTGACGTGGCATTTATTTATCTCAATTGTGAGTCGGGAATAGACTATAATGGGATCGAGATGAGAACTTTTAGTAAGATTATATAGTTTTGGGGGTTGGTTTGATATCTAAATTGGGTTTTGATGGGTAGGATTAAACTATAGAACAACTTCTTGAATTTGAAGAAGTCTATGAAATTGGGTAAATTAAACCATCATTTAAGAAATTGTTTTGCGAAATTTTGGTTCCTAAAATGGCTATTCTGTTAGCATTGTCTCATAGAAAATCCCATTTTCTGCATTTTGTTCTCTGACACATTTTCTCCAAAAACGGCTCTGAAATGCCTCAAAACTACATTTTAAAAATCTGGACAGATTCGTGGGGAAAATTTTAAGAAATGTTATTTTTAATTGTTATTTTGTTGGAGGTTGCCTAGATTGATTGATGGTGATTGTTGTTCTATAATAAGGACATTAGGCCTAAAGTGGAGATTAGGTTTACATAAAGTGAGATAAGTATTGGGATAATTAAGAAAATATCCTTTTTCTGAGTTTGTTCATTTGTTGAGTGTAACAACCGGCGAGGACTTCAGTCATGCATGCTTTACTGGATACATTGGTTATGAAAGATTTATTAAATCTAAATTATCACATGTGTCCATTTATCTCGCATTTCTATATTTTCAATTTTGTTGAAGTTCCTCTAATAATGTCAATAATTACGGATTTTTGTGTGAACCTTCATTCACTTTGTTGACAAGTTATAATTTATTTGTTATTATTAAGATGTCGCAATAGATTTTTCAGAAATCATAGTACGAGTGGACTTTATGTTTGTGGGTATTATCCCCGAAAACCCTCACAAAACAAAACTCGTCACCTAGGGCCACCTAGGGGTTTAACAATTTATTGCATATACTAAATGCAATCGTTCTCCCGCAAAAGTGGTATTTATCTCCTTTGTACATATCTCCTCTCTTGTGGTGGTACTTATGGATCTTGTCTCTTCGTACTTCATTGGTCGGGACTAAAAATGTGTAAGTTAGGGGTTGTGATTAGTCACGATTCTTGCATATAAAACCCTTATATTTTCTCATTCTATCATTCCTGTGCACATTATTCTCATAACTTATGCTCATTTATTGGATAAGCCCTATTTTCATAATCATCATATATATATTGTGCATGGTTTATTTGAGCTTTTATAAGTGTTAGTAATGCATAGCATGAAGTTTGGTTGAATTTCGGGGAAGTTTCGTCGACAATCGCAACTTCGGGGGCATTTTGGTAATTTTAGCACTCAGGATTGGACCTCAAAATCGCACGAAATTTAAAACTCATTGAGCATCTTCGCGTGGCCACTGACGATGTGTGAATTTGATTCCTAATGAAGAAGTTATAGAAGATTCTGCCAAAAAACGGCTTTAATAATCTCCACTCAGCACATTCCACACCAATCAAGTAAGTGCAAATCGATTCGGGCCTAATAAACGAATCGATTCATTTTGAGGTAGTGCACAACAAATGTTTACCGAATCGATTCGACCCAAATGGGCAAATCGATTCGCCCGTGTTTCCCTTATTTTGTCTATTTACTAGTTTATCACATTGAGGGATGTTTGGTACATATGTGGCTTGGATCTCTTTTGTAGAGATCATATATTTTTTTAACAATTTTCTTTTTATATAAAACTCTATCTTCTCTCTCCTAGGTCAAAGACAATAGTTTGATTTCTCTCTCTTGTTTTGCATTGAATACGCAAAGATTGTTAGTTTTATTATATTACATTCTCACCTACTTCATCTTTAATAAATTTTATTGCTTTAACTTGCATTTATTAATCTCTCTTGAGTTGTTTGTCTCAAATTGACGGGTTCTTCACTTATGAGGTTTACTTGAATGATTTACTTAGTTTCTACTATGAGTTGCTAGTCTTTTAGGCTGGGGATCATGATCCCACCATGATTGCTTGAGTTTCATTTTTAGGGTTTTATTTATAATATTCTAATGGAACTTCATGTGTTGGTATTGGAGTATCGTATTTTCTTAACTTCCCTTCTCTTGCAAGGGTAGTGTTTGAAGCTTTTCAACAACCTCAACCCATTTATCCCCATAGCTAATTAATACCTAATCCTCCATTGATGAGTTTGGTCTCTACATGTTTGATGTTCGGACTGAATAAGTTATGATTTATTAAATTAATTTGAATCATCCCCCATCATATTTTTAGCAACTCTAATGTAGGAGAATGACACCCAATCCCCTTTCTCTCTTGAACTCATACTTTACCTAGTTTGTTCTTTCATAACATCGTCTTTTACTATTTTACTTGTAATTTAATGCATGTTAGGATAGATGTTATCTATACTTCACCACTCCAAACTATAATCACTTTTTACACTTTCCTTTTGTGACGTATAGCGATCATCTTATAACCTGTTTTCATTTTCTTAGGAGAGTCCATTCCTTATGGAATACTATACCAGACTTTCCCGATTACTACTTGTTGCGAATGATTTGTAATTGAATTAAACAGTATTTTTAGATCACCAGGCAGTTATATATGGTAGAGTGAATAAATATTCAGATACAAATAATGGAGAACTTTAGGTTTATAGGATATGCATTACACTAGTTGGAGTTGATTACCACTAAGGAGGATAGGTCACTTTTGACAATACAATAGTTTTGGGTGAACTTCGAGGGGAAGTATTTTCCACATCGCAGAAGGCACATTTGATAGTGCAGTTTGATAGGTTAAGGGAACAGAACTATACAGTGGCTGGGTATGAGAGGGAGTTTACCCGCCTTGCACACTTTACCCTGAATATTATAAGTTCGAAGAGGAAGAAGGTGGATAAATTCATTCAAGCTATGACATGGAAAATTAGGTATGTGTTACATAACAACCTGACCTTCACTACATATACACATGTAGTTCATGTCACAATACATCACTGCTAGGATCATCGAGACTTCTAGAGAGAGAATGAGATGAAGAAAGAGAAAGTGGGAACTGACCAAGGGTCGAAGACTATTGAGGGTGATGAATCATCTCGACGGCATGGAGGTTTACATCAGCACCAGGGGTTCTGATATAAGGGTAGAAGCCCCCAAAGAAGTTCTGAGGAGATGGTCAGCATCATAAAGGAGGCGAGGGAAAGGGCCACGCGAGCCAGGGATAGCATGGCCTCCAAGGCCAATAATATCAGGACTAGGTCCATAAAGAGCGGGATTGACCTTAGAGTTAGGTCAATAGCGCTGCCAAAAAATCTTCCCATTTAGAGGCATATGATATTCTTTTGGTGAGTAGGAACACTCTTTTAAGAGGTTCCCTAAGGGATTCAGGTTGGGACGATCAGTTTCAGTAGGGTTAGCCTTAGGGGCAACAGTAGTTTGGGTTACCTTATACCGGTTGTATTCATATTTTCCACCACTGAAAGACCAGACATAGGGGAACCTAGATTCTCTACGGACTCATGTTCAGCATCTAGCATTCATCTGCCAGCCTTATCTCAGGCTTTCAAGGGAATGTTTTACTTTTATGATATTTATGCATGAGTTTTATTTGACATGAGTCTCGTCTCACTCATTTTATGATTACAGTTTTGCATCTACGTTGGGGTTTTTAGAGATCTCTATCGATGTATCTATGCAAGTGGACACCTAGTGAGTAACAGTGCTACCTTATGCCAGATTTACATGGATGTGGCAATTCAGATCGACCATTTATGTTTTTCACCCAATTTATTTTATTTCGACATGTCGACACACGCTGTCATTTGGGTATGGATTGGTTAGAACAATACCATGCATAGATCAACTGCAGCGGTAAGGCGATCATGTTTGTCATTCCCTAGCATTAGATGTTTCTTGTTGCTATCTCTAGGCTTGGTGGAGGGTCTAGCACAGACTCTTATACTATATAATTCTAATTTTGATGATAAAATTCAATAACTAGGGGAGGGGGAATGTAATACCTCGTATTTTTTGTGCAATATTTAAAATGTGAAATTTATTATATTTTCCTATTATGACATGTGATGTCGCTATTAATCTTTTATATGTGTTATATAATATATTTTTGAAAACGGACATAATACACGGTAATCCATTCATATATGTATATATATGTTAGTAATGATGTTATGTAACTTATATTCGAAGGAGGATAGATTTAGGACTATTTAGAGGCTTCTAAGTTAGATGTGGTTGCTGTTAATGGCGAACTTTGAAGTTTAGAGAAGATGAATTATGAAAAAATGGTTCGACTGAGATTTTAACCTCCTTCGAATGAGATTTTGGTTCACATTAAAATGAATTTAGATGTTGTTAGAATGAATTGGGATTTCGTTCGAACGAGATGGGGGATTTCGTTAGAACGATTTATGGATCTCATTAGAAAGTGTTTGAATTGGTTTGGCTTTTAAATCCGTATTTAGTGAAAAAGTAGAACGTAAGACTCTTTTAATGAATCCTTTTGCGAATTGGATTAATATAATTTGAATTGATGTGTAATCATACCACGTGTGATTTCTTATAGGGGCGGGCGTTCTAGGATGGATTTATATATGAGGCGCATACAAAACTGATCGCGCCGGTACCCGGTTATAGCGATGGGTTTTCCTTGATCATTTTAACGTGGGTCCTACTACTGATGTACCCATATCCTGAGTGGGGGATAAATGGTGTTGATTTTTTTATAGTCTTTCGGTATGGAGGTCTATACAAATGACATGAATGCATAATGACATATACCTTTACTAATGCTTTGAATCGATGTATATGGGAAGGCCTATAAACATACCTAGTATTCACGAGTGATTCTCGGAGGCAATAGGGAAAGGCCTTCATATTTATGTGAGGGCTCCTGCATAGCCCATTAACTGGTATATGCTGGAGACCATACTTATGTGGATATTTGACCTTGAGCTTATATTTTCTTTAATGACATTATATTATAGATTACATTTGTATTTCCTTAGAAGAATTATAACAACTCGTTGGGTTCACTTGGTCTTAAGATTAGAACCACGTGTTATATTTATGGTTGTTTATTGGTTTAAATTAATTACAATTAAAATTATGAGAGGAAGCTGCGTGGTTTTAACTATAGCCCAAATTCGGTTAAATTTTCACTTTTTGTAAACTTATTGTTAACGTTATTGTTGAAATTTGTTTCCAGGTGCTAGGCTGCCATGGCATCCTCAACCCTGATTCATGCTTGCATTCCTTTCAGTTGCGGCTATTATATAGGATGTACGTTTCGAGCATGCATGCTCATTTTATCTCCATTTATATTTCTAGTTGACTTTGACTATCATTATAGTTATTATTTGATTTAGAATTAACTTATATTGAAGACGATTTGTAACTATTGGGTTATAGTATCAGAGATTATGTGGTTTACTCTTATTATTATGTATTAGTTCTTTATTATTACACTCTATAGTTTATTTCAGTCATGCTTAGAATGGTACTTAAGTGTTTAGACTCCTGTATTATTTGTTTTTAAACCTGATCAATATAGTTATATATTTTATGGAGTTTCAAAGTATCGAGTGTACATTATTTGTCAAGAAATTCAAATCAGAGATTTGATAGCATAGGTATATGTTGATGACATCATTTTTGGATCCACCAGTAAAAACCAAGTTAATGATTTTTCATATATTATGCACGGTGAATTCCAAATGTCATTAGTGTGTGTGTGTGTGGGGGGGGGGGGGGGGGTGCAATACTTATTACACTTACAAGTAAAATAGTTAAGTGATGACCTTTTTAATAATCAGTCCAAATATGCTAGAGAGTTAATTAAAAACTTTAGACTAAAAATGTTAAGAAAAGTTGTACACCAATGACTACGACCATAAAGATGACTAAAGATGAGATTCATACGCCCATAGATCCTAACGTATATCGTATTACGATAGGTAGCTTACTTTATTAGACCAAAAACATGCATGATTTATAGTTTTATATGAGTGTGTGCACACAATACCAGTTTTCACTTAAAGAGAGTAACCTTAAGTCTGTAAAGTGAATAGTCAAATATATTAAAGGAAATTTTAAATATGATATTTGGTACTCAAAAGATACATTTAGCGCGATCGTAGGATACAACGATGCTTATTGCTTTAGGTGCACTAATGATAGTCAGAGCACCTCAGTTGGCTATTACTACGTTGGTAATAACCTTGTAGGCTGGTCCTATAAAAAACATAATTGTATATCACTATCGATAGTTGAGGCAGAGTACATTATGGATAGAAGTTGTTGTGCACAACTTATAGGGTTAAAACAATTGTTGCATGAGTATTTATTTTTTAAACCAAAATAGCTCTCGTGTGTAAAAATCAAAGTGTTATAAACATTATAAAATACCCCATTCATGACTCTAGGAATAGGCATATAAAAATCATTCATCATTTTATTCGTGAACTAAATATGATAAACAAGTGTTGATTAAATATGTGAATATAGAAAAAAAAACTTGTTGATTTCTTCACAAAACCTCTTTATAATTTAAGATTTGTTTATTTACGTAAGGCTATTGGAATGTGTGTGTTATAGACTCAATATTAAAGAGGCCTAGTATCATAGTTATTATGATTAGTTTTGTTTATAATGGTCCTCTGAGGTTTTAGGGTACAGATTCTTGACAAGTGAAAAAAGGCGCCTCTTAAAATTATTAAACATGGGAGTGAGATGAGATTAGACACTTGACTATAGTTTATTGGTAGTTAATCTTTATATTTCTATCATTTTCATATGTTTATCCCTTGTCCACTTGAGACAAAATGAGGGAGGGAGTATAGCATTCTCTAGTCTTGTTAGTTGAATCATATTTATGATATTGAGTTTTTATGTTGATTTCTTATATCATTGTCTCTCGTATATCTTACACTTGGTCTTGCGATATGTTGTTTCTAGCTTTGTGCAAGAAATCACAAGGTGTTAGGGTATTTATATGTAAATAATTGAGTCATGTATATTTATTAGGATTTTGGGATGCGTAGATTAGAATTTGATGTATTGGAATATGATATTTGTTCCGAGAGTAGCCATAATGTACTCAAGGAGTTTTGACACAAGTATCAAAAGTGGGAGATTGAAACACCAAAATTAGGAGTATTTCATTAGGATTATCTAAGTCCATACTAGTTTTTTTTCATGTTTGGATATTTTTGTCAAAATATTTTTTAGTATTTAGTGAGATACACTCTTGGATTTCCACATCAAATTAAATCTCATTCAAGATTCAAGACTCAATTAGGGTTTAAAATTAGAGAAAGTGTAAGACGGTAAAAATAGCAACATGTGGACTCGCAATCACAATTCGCAAAATTTGTACACATTTACTTCATCTAGGTCGTAGGCCCCTTTTTCAAAGTGTGATTTAAGGTGACAAAATAATTTTTCTTTCAAAAACTTTTTCCAAATATTAATACACACCAAGTTTATGAACCAATTTCAATTAAGTCCAATTTTATCTTATTTAATCCTAAACATGCATCTAGGTGATTAAAACAAGTAAATAAAGTAAAGTTCGGAAAAGCAGCGCCGGATGTATGGGGAAACCACTAATGGAAAAAAATCGGACGACTCAAGCTAGACAATTACTATGAAGTGGAGTTTATAAAGGAAGAAAAACATACTGACACAACCACTCGATCCCCACAAGCCTTAATGCTCTTCTTCTCTTTAATCGCTCCTCTATAGTGACCACACATAAATCCTTCCACGATACTCGTCCACAACACACGCGTCCATGAGTGCCTCGATGTCCACCGATGCAGCTTGGCAACCGTTTACGATTCAGAGAAAAGACTCATCTGTTTCTTCACCACAAAACCCAACAAACA
Source organism: Sambucus nigra (assembly GCA_949130495.1). Taxonomy (NCBI): domain Eukaryota; kingdom Viridiplantae; phylum Streptophyta; class Magnoliopsida; order Dipsacales; family Adoxaceae; genus Sambucus; species Sambucus nigra. The sequence continues at coordinate 406,590,029 of OX422222.1, forward strand.
ATATTCAACAGAGATAAACAAACTCCAGATGGTACAAACAAGATATCTATAGAAATTATTATGAAAGATTGAATCTTTAAACACTAAGGGTGGTTTTAATCTTTGAGAACCTTAGAAAACTTTCTGTAGAAAAATGAAACTATTTGTTCTATAATGCTGGTTCTGCACCTTACGAAATTCTGAGAGAAAAATGCTTTAAATAACAAATTTAAATGGGCAAGTCATTCTAACGAGATCCCCATGTCATTCTAATGACAGTGAGATATCGCTCGAACGGCATCGCATGTCATTTGAACCACTTAAATCAAAGTCAGTGTTTCATATGACTCTAAACATCAGATAAGCTAAGAATAAACAATTTAAAACATTTTAAAATCATTTTTAATAACGTTTCCATCTTTTAAAACTCTTTTCAAACTCTATAAACTTAATGCGTTCATACCTAAGAGATATCTGAAATACAATCTGAATGAAGACGTGAAATGTGTACCGATAAAACTCGGCATGATATATCTTTGATGCTTTGCCACTACATTTTCTAAACAAACACGTCATAGACTTTGTGGAGATCGTGACGATATAAAAATCTATCTATGACTCAAATAAGTTTTGTTCTAGGAATAAGTCAATTACATACAAATAGACTCAATTGGAAATTTTGTCCTTACAAATCTTCCCCTGTGACTATTTCGGGGCAAAACCCAAACGGTGAAATGCCTAAGTCAGGTCGTCAAGCCGTATGACACCTAAATCCCATCTCTTAAAACCCAAAATAAAAACAATACAGGACAAGGACTAGTATATGCAGGTTTGGCAAGCATGAGTTGTCTGAATGTGATGTAGTCTTGAAATCTCGAATCACTGAACAATACCTACACACATGAAACAGACAAATACATAGTGAAGTATGGAGGAACAAATGATATAAAAATACCAATATGTAAAACAAATAATTTGTTAAACAAGTGAGAAAATCATGATTCCAATTTGTTCAAGGCAAAATGATACCAATAAAATATAAACATGCATATGAACAAACACATAATATCAATTTGCAATGCAAAAAAACATAAGTCCTCATCAAATAAAATACTCCCCCTATATCACATACATCTCTCCACCTTTTTATCTCGAATAGACAATAAGTGAAAAGGATAAACAATCAACCAAATATCTAGAATGAAATAATCATTGAAGCATATCTAAATAAACATGAAACGCCAACTAAAAATAATCAGAAGGTACCAACTCGTAGGTAGCAAACTGTCACATAGAATGAAATCACTCAATATAAGCAAAGATGTGACTAAAAGAATCAATGCAACATAAGAATCAATGTATGAATAAGCACTATTAACTGCATGTAAATTATCCAAAATGAACCCAGAAGTACTAAAACAGTATGAAGTTATCTCATAGACGAAGAAAGTACTGAAATAAAATAAGGGCTCAAAAATCCAGATATGGTCGTTCGAACGACTATGCCATGTCATTTGAACGACATAGGCTTGTCATTTGAATGAGGTAAAAATGACCCAAAATAGAAAGTTGTCATTTGAAGCAACTATCTAAAGACCTTAAAAACGACCCTGCTAATGACCATATCTGACAAAATTAACGCCTCAAAACTCGTATCGTTAGTACAAAATTTTGAATGACTTGGACATGACGTTCGAATGACGTCCAAAAGTCGTTTAAACAACTTCAAAAACTTTTGTATTCCAGTGCTAAAAATTGCAAAGATTTTAAAATTGAAAAAATTAGTTCAAAATAGGTATTGGAAATACGAAAAGGTAGCAAAACAGACTCAAAATTTAAAAAAACAAACAAACAAAAACATGTATGAGTTTCATGCTAACATAGTATCAATGTGCTCAAACATGAATAGAGAATGAATTGGGGTGAACTACAACAAATGAATCACAACACGCACAAATATCATCAAACTAAGTTTTAGCCATATGTGACAATTAATATATCGAGCTAAATGAACTAAACAAACAACATGCACATAAATTCGGAATATTGACAATTCAACAAACAGTAGCATCATGATACTATTTTTTAACATTAGGGTTTGAGGTGCAAACCTGTTTATTTTTCCATCCAAACACCCTCAATAATTCATATTTTCTTTTCAATGTCTTTGGAGGTTTCTAATATTATCAACTTAGAGAAATCCTATTAGCCCTATTTTGGCATATGATTCTTTTTATTGCCTTAATTTTTTCTCGGGCTCTTTTAAATGGTGGTTGTCACGAAGAGTTAATTGTACTCTCGAAGCCCTTTCCCATGAACACTCAACATTTTTTCAATTTAAGCAATATAAATCCTTACGGCAAACGGTTCTGACAAGCACACGTCCTCCTAAATCCAATTACGCATAGATGAATAAATTAAGATAAAAACGTCTCACCAAACTCAAATATGCATGAGATGTCAAACATTCACATAAACTTGTACATGTGTGCAAAGATGGCATATATGCAAAGTCGAATCAAAATGCATATCAACTTCGACATCAATCAACTATTACGATCATTCAACGCATCATTAATTATGCCAAATGTCCCATCCACATGGATAATGAAATGATGGGGGTCCAAGCACACCAATATGCCACATTAAAAAAGAAAACTCACAACACAAAAAAAACAAATTTTTTATGTGTTTTTCAAAAATATTTTGACTTTAAAAAATTAAATCTTTTTTTATTTTCTCAAAATATATAAAACAAAAAATCTTTTTGTAATTTCAAAGTTTTTTATCAAAATAAATTCTTGTTGTATTTTTCAATAAGACTCAAATAAATGAAAAATATAATACAAAGAGATATATATGTTATAAAACTAGAAAGATATATATCATGAAGCAAATACTAGCGTATGACAAACATGGAAACACAATCATCCTTTAGATTTAGGAAGGGTAGAATCAAGTGCAACCAAGCAAGAACCATGAAGTTAATTCCTAAAGAATATAAGTTTAGTTTAATTTTCTAACCCAAGTAGGTGTATAACGACAAATAGGGTTTTTGGGAACCGAAATGACTTTATTCCTAAACTTCCTAGGAGCATTCTTAAGGTCATAATTAAAACGCCTAAGGTGACCCTTCCTACTGCAATGGGAACAAGTGTAAACACGAAGAGGAATGTGACCTAAATGTGAACCTCTCCTAACGTTCCTAGTCGGCTCTCTCACACGATTGGTATTGGCTTTGGGAATGGGAGCAACACGATCATCGTATCCTATACCACACCTATCTTCCTTTATTTGGACGGTACCTAACATCCTATCCAACTTGTCCCACTTAGCCTCTAAATCAAACTTCACCTTACTCGAGTCTCTCATTCTCTCCTCAACCTCATTAATCCTAGACTCCAGCAAATGCCTAGACTCCTCAAGCTCTAGATATCCTTCTTTAACGCCTCCATCGAACCACGAAAACTATATATCTCTCTCAATGTATTATAGTTTCTCCCTAAGAGTCTTCTCCCGTGCCCTAAGATCCTCAATCAAATCATCATTATTTTCTATGGCACACTCATTCAACCTATCTTGAAACTTTAAGTTTTCATTTTTCACCTTTACCTCTTCCTTATACAAATTATTGAAGGCAATTTGTAACTCTCCCACATCTATTTCCTCTTTCTCACTAGCTTCACCCTCACTCACTTAGGACTCACACTCAATGGCCTCGGAAGTGTCATTCATATTAGCATCTTCATGGGAAGACTTATCATCATTGCTCACATGACATTCCATAAACGCCACAAAGTTATGCTCAATGGGAGAACTATCTCCCTCTTTCGATTCACTATCAATTAAGGTGACATTATATGCTATCGGTTTCTTACCCTCCTTTTTAAGTCAAGTGGGGCACTCCGCTACCTTGTGACCATAACCCTTACAACCAAAATACCTATCTGACTTATCCCTCTTAACATTCTCACTTTTATTCTTAGGGGCGAGATCGACCTTGTTGTTCTTGGATTTATCAAGTCTTTTAGCATCTTTCGATTGCTTTTGGAACTTAAGAAACTTCTTGAACTTATTTTCCAACAAGGCTACGTCCTCAAAATTGAAATCAGAATCATCATCCGAAACTTTAGCCTCCTCATTTCGGGCTTTCAAAGCAACGCCCTTTTCTTTCTTTGGCACTTTCTTAGAGGTAAACATATCAAGCTCATAAGTTTGTAAGTCACCTATAAGCTCGAGAAGACCGTTGATCCTAACCGAAAATATTGGTCCCTTCGATTGAATGATTCACTATGGGCCTATCGAACCACATACAAGAACCCCCTTGGAATGTCCCCAGTCCGCTTTGTGTATGGAAAACCTTATTATCTTCCCATAAAGTTAGAACACAAAGCGTATTGGTCCATAAAGAGGTTGAACTATGACATGGATAAAGATGGTGAAGCCCGCAAGCTTCAGTTGAATGAGTTAGACGAGATACACAATGACGCGTGCGAGAATGCTAAAATATAAAAAAAAATGGATGAAACTTTCGCATGATAAGATTATCCACCGCAAGGAGTTTCATTTCAACCAAAAAGTACTTCTCTAGAACTCTAAGCTTCACTTGTTTCTGAGTAAGTTGCGGTCTAAATGGACTGACCCATTCGTTGTTTGAAAGGTGTTCCCCCATAGAGCTGTAAAATTGGAAGATTCAAAAGGGGGAACTACCTTCAAAGTGAATGGATAATACCTTAAACCGTACTACGAGGCATTTGTTGAAGAGGTCGACACCATTTGGTTGTCGGACCCCATTTATGAGGATTGAGTAAGTCGTAAGAGAAGGTCGTTTCACCCCTGACGCATATGGGGTGACTCGTGTGTATATTAGGTGTGCATAGGTTAGGTTCGCAGAATCAGTTAGGTAGTTGAGTTTTTCGGTACATAACACATAGGAGAGGTTTGAGTGAACATGCATTGGGAGCATGCTGAGGATTTCAGAGCACGAATTGAGTGAAATGGGTTGATTTATGTTGATAGAGGAGTGAGGGTGAGCAAAAGTTTGAGAGAGAGTGCAGTGAAATGAAGCAGAAGAAAAGTTGGTGAAATCCAGTGTCGGACTGGTCCACCCCTGGGCAACCGAACCGATTCGTTTTGGGGGAATTTGAAATAAAAAAGGCCCGGATCGGTTCGGTTCATACACACCTCCTCCTAAATGTAGTTACGCATAATTGACAAAATTGAGATAATAACGTCTCACCAAACTCAAATATGCATGAGATGTCAAAAATTCATATAAAATTGTGCATGTGTGCAAAAATGGCATATAAACAAAGTCGAATCCAAATGCATGTCAACTTCGACATTAATCAATGGTTAAGATCATTCAACACATCATTAATTATGACCAAATGTCCTAGCCACATGGATAATGGAATGATGGGGGTCCAAGCACATCAATATGCCACATCAAACAAGAAAACTCACGACACAAAAAAAACCAATATTTTTATGTGTTTTTTAAAAATATTTTGACTAAAAAAAATGAAATCTTTTTGTATTTTCTCAAAATATATAAAACCAAAAATCTTTTTGTGTTTTCAAATTTTTTTATCAAAACAATTTTTTTTGTATTTTTCAATAAGACTGAAATAAATGAAAAATATAATACAAAGAGATACACATTTCATAAAACTAGCAAGATATATATCATAAAGCAAAGTCTAGCGTATAACAAACATGGAAACACAATCATCCTTTATATTTAGGATGGGAAGAATCAAGGAAAACCAAGCAAGAACCATGAAGTTAATTCCTAAAGCCTCTAAGTTCAATTTTCTTACCCAAGTAGGTATATAACGACAAATAGGGTTTTTGGGAACCGAAATGACTTTATTCCTAAACTTCCTAGGAGCATTCTTAAGGTCATAATTAAAACGCCTAAGGTGACCCTTCCTACTGCAATGGGAACAAGTGTAAACACGAAGAGGAATGTGACCTAAATGTGAACCTCTCCTAACGTTCCTAGTCGGCTCTCTCACACGATTGGTATTGGCTTTGGGAATGGGAGCAACACGATCATCGTATCCTATACCACACCTATCTTCCTTTATTTGGACGGTACCTATCATCCTATCCAACAAGGCTAAGTCCTCAAAATTGAAATCAGAATCATCATTCGAAACTTTAGTCTCCTCATTTCAAGCTTTCAAAGCAACGCCCTTTTCTTTCTTTGGCACTTGCTTGGAGGTAAACATATCAACCTCATAAGTTTGTAAGTCACGTACAAGATCTTTGAGTTTTGTTGATTCAACGATATCCAAGGAGTTTAAAACGGTCACTTTGGGATAAAATCTACTAAGTATTGACCTTAAGATTTTCTTTATTACTCGATTGTTGGGTATTTTATCTCCCAAGTTAAATGACGAGTTGACAATGTTGAACAATCTAGCATAAAACTCATCAAACGACTCATTCTCTAACGTCTTAATCGTATCATACTATGTAGTGAGGTTTTGAAGTTTTGACGCCCTAACCGTGTTATTTCCCTCATGTGTAAGTGCAAAAATATCCCAAACCTCTTTTGAAGTTTCACACGTCATTATTCAATTATACTCTTTCGGTGTGATGTGTGAGGAAATAACATGAAGACCTTTAGAATTATAAAGTGCAAGTTTATGTTTGGCTTCGGGCCATGACTCAATGGGTTTTAAACTAGTGGCCTCTCCCTTTCGTTTGACTGATGGTGACCAACCTTTTTCAATCGTTAATCGAACACGTTCTTTAATTAATTTAAAGTACTTTGCATTCGCATTTTCCAATAAGAATAATTTGTTCCATAAAAGATAGGAGTTTTAAAACTATCATAACTTCTGAAATTCATCGTTAAAAGTAAAAGAGATCAACACATATAAAAAAATGTTTCTATCTCTGATACCAATTTGTAGACCCCTTTCTTAAAGTGTGCTTTAAGGTGACAAAATAATTTTTCTTTCAAAAACTTTTTCTAAATTTTAACATGCACTAAGTTTGTGAACCAATTTCAATTAAGTCCAATTTTATCTTGTTTAATTCTAAACATGCATCTAGGTGATTAAAGCATGCAAAATAAAGTAGAGTTCACAAAAGAAACACCGGATGTACGAGGAAACCACTAAGGGGAAAAAAACTCGGACGGCTCAAGCCAGACAATTACTATGATGCGAAGTTTACAATGGAAGACAAATAAACTTACACAACGACTCGATCCCCACAAGCCTTGACGCTCGGCTTCTCTTTAACTTCTCCTCCATAGTACCCACGCAGAAATCCTTCCATGATACTCGTCCACAGCACACACGTCCACGAGTGCCTCGATGTCCACCAATATAGCTTGGCAATCTTTAATGATTCGGAACACGAACTCCTCCATTTCTTCACCGTAAACCCAACGGACAATGTTCAATAGAGATGAACGAACTCTAGATGGTGTAAATAAGATCTTTATAGCAATTTTATATGAAAGCTCGGATCTTTTAACACTAAGGATGGTTTTAATCTTTGAAAACCTTAGAAAACTTTGTGCAGAAAAACGAAACTATTTTTTCAGTAATTTTGGTTTTGCACCTTATGAAATTCTGAGAGAAAAGTGCCTTAAGAAAAAAATTGAGTCGACAAGTTGTTCTAACAATATCCCCATGTCATTTTGACGACAACGAGATGTCATTCAAACGATATCACATGTCGTTTGAACCACTTAAACCAAATTCAGTGTTCCAAATGACTCTAAACATCAGATAAGCTTATAATAAACGACTTAAAACATTTTAAAATAATTTTTAATAAAGTTTCCATCCTTTAAAACTCTTTTCGAACTCCATAAATATAATACGTTCATACCTGAGAGATATTTAGAATGCAATCTAAATAAAGACGTGATATGTGCACCTATAAAACTCGGCATGCTATATCTTTGAAGTTTCGTAGCTAAGTCTTCTAAACAAACACGTCATAGACTTTGTGAATGTCGTAATTATATAAAAATTTATCTATGACTGAAACAAGTGTTGTTCCAGAAATATGTCATTTACATACAAATAGACTCAATTAGAAATTTTGTCCTTACATAGGCATACAAGTATTTCATTTACGATTTATTTTAAATTAATGTAAAAAAATCAGATAAATATCAAATTGTATTACTATTTTGTAAAAGATAATTTCCTTATTTTTTCCATATTTTTTTTTTGATATTTTGTAATTTTAAAATGATTTTTTTAACATTTTTTATTTTAATAAAAAGTCATTTTTGCATTATGTTTTTGTATACGTTTAGATATGAGTATTTGAGTAAAGAATATTTTAAAAACCTTTAAAAAGACTTTAGATTCCATTTTTGTCTAAATATTTTATATAAATAATTTAGTTTTATGCATCTAAAAATATGAATTAGGGATCGATATTTTTTATTCGAAGATGTGAAATCATAAAATAGTTTTTTAGTTGTAGGAGGGTAGTGAGACTGGGTTCTATGAATAACTAGAAAGGGTGAGGCGTGACCCACGCCAATGGACGCTGCCTGCAACGTCTTCAAGGTCTCCTGGTGCAACTTCCGAAGAAAACTTCTCCTTCTGGTAATAATGGAACTCAAGCTTCAACTCACTCCCTGCAAGAAGATGAACTTTCACAGCAAAAATTGTAATTTTCTCAAGGGAAACACCTGAGAGTGATGGCTGTCAGTGGGGAGTGAAGGAACAAGGCACTCAGCACTAAGAGAATGAGCAGGGAGAGAATACTTAGGTAGGTCTGGTGATATTTTTGGCAGAGTAACAGTGCAATTTCTATTGTGTCTATGACCTTGCCCAGGGTTCCTATTTATACTTGGGCACTAAGGTTGGGTTGGCACTTTTGGCGCCAAAACTTAGAGGGTTGGTGAGGGACAAAGTCTGCAGTGTACTATTTGTCCCTATCTGCAGGCAGGTCTGCCTGTCCCCTCTAGAAGATGCCCCCTGGCGCCAACCAAAGTTCAAAAGCAAATATGACTTCTAATGGAGACAAAATATCTGATTTGCTAAATATCTTTTGAAATGGTAACTTTGATACAAACTTTGTAAACTTGAGGGGGGTCTCGAGGACCACCTCCTCTAAAATATTTGCAAGCTTGAGGGGGGTCTCGAGGACCCCCTTCTAAAATCATTTTTCTTGAGAGGGGTTTAGAGGACCCTTTCCTCTAAAATCATTTTATAAACAGTTCTTTTCTTGTGAGCAGCCAGCCCTTTGGCTGCTCACTTCACTTGTGACTAAGTGTGAGGTGTGTGAGGACTGGGTGACCCTAGGGTCTCCTACTACTATTCTCTCAATCCTATAGTGCTAAGTGGTTGAGCTTGCTCAACATACCTTGTCCCCAGCCGCCAAGCCAAAACTCCCGGGAGGTCCCAACTAGCCTGCTTGAGCCCTGCTTGCTCAACTAGGCAACCTGTATAAGAAAGTAAAGTGTTAATATTGTTGTTCATTTAAAGACTGATGTCTCATGATGAGGAGTTGCTCGTGGTAGCTACTCCCTCATTCTGGCCACTCTGGGTGGGTTCCTTCTCAATATGAGTTTCTGCCAAAACCGTTGTAATGGCACTTCTCAAATAACATTTCTGCAGTGACCCCTGCCGTGGCGCTGAGCCTTGCAGTGGTGCTGACCCTCTCGAATGTCATTACTGCGGTGACCTTGTAGCGGCGCTGACCCTTGTAGTGGCGCTGACCCCTGCAGGCGCTGACCCTTGCATTGGCACTTCTCAATCTTGTATTTCTGTGGTAAGCCTTACGAGGTACCTCTCGAATGTCATTACTGCAGTGATCCCTGCAATGGCGTTGAGCCTTACAGTGGCGCTGACCCTCTCGAATGTCATTGTTGCAGTGACCCTTGCAGTGGCGCTGACACCTGCAGTGGCGCTGACCCTTGCAGCGACGTTGACTCTTGCAATGGCATTTCTCAATCTTGGACTTCTGCGGTGACCCTCGCTAGCACCTCTCGAATGTTATTGCTGCAGCGGCGCTGACCCTTGCAGCGGCGCTGACACTTTCAGCGGCGTTGACCCTTGCAGTGGCGCTGGGGGTTCCTACTGAATATGAGTTTCTGTCGGAACCCTAGGGTGGTTCCTTCTCAATTATGCGTTTCTGTCGGGACCTTGGGTGGGTTCCTTCTTAATACGAGTTTCTGTCGGGACCCTGGGGGTTCCTACTCAATATGAGTTTCTGCCGGGACCCTGGGGTGGTTCCTCCTTAATAAGAGTTTCTGTCGGGACCCTGGGGGATTCCTGCCCAATATGAGTTTCTGCCGGGACCCCGGGGGGGTTCCTGCTCAATATGAGTTTCTGCCGGGACCCTGGGTTTCTTCTCAGTATTTCTAATAAAATAATATTTTTACTTTTTTATAGGTAGACACCCTTCTACATCAGTGTATAAACTATATGTCGAGGTATTTGCATTTTGATTCCTTAGATTTGTTGTATTAGATAAGAATCTTGTCCTTGTAAATCTATGCATACAGATTTCTATAATTTATTTAGGAAATGTATGTAATAAGTGTGGGTGAGTGTGGATGCAGGTTTTAATGTATATAAATCAGTCACTTGTTCACACAAAACACTAGACTAGTTTTTAAGTCCAGTGGTTATTATTTATGGAAGTGATCTCTAGTCGACCTACTGTAAGGAGTAGGACAATGTGTACAGTAGGAGAATCACTGAGGAAGCCTAAATGTGAGTATTTCTTCCATATTTTAGTTATATGAAGTTTTCTTATCTGTTGTACTTGTATTCTCGTTATTTTTTTGTGGATTTATGGTTGCCCCATAGAGGGGAACGTGAATTTTTCTCCAGTACTCTAGAGTTTTACCACGTAAAAAATCCCTATGTTGTGTTGTTGATTATATTCCTATATGTTTGATATTTTCAACTACACCCGTTGTAAAACGAGTTTTGAAAAATCTTAAATAAATATTTTTAAAATAATAACTTTGGTTATTAGAACAAAACATGTATACCGTTACACCTTGTAAGAGTGTTTGGTGTCCACTTAATCAAAAGAGATAATTGTAAAGAGGAACTTCATATATGAATTGTTTTTCAACTACAATCAATAATGAAACTTTTAGTTTAATAACCATTTCAGTTTTCTCAACTTTCTCTAAGTGAAATTGTAACCAGGAGAAACAAGATGTAAGAGTATATGAATGCTCATTGTGCCTCCAAGGTTTTAATTTATACGTATTGTGTTGTCAAAACCAACTTTGAGTAATAGTCCAAGATATATCCTAAAATGTTCTCATTAAATATTTTATAATTGGACTTCACCAAAGTTTCATTATAGGGGATTTAGACCCCATCCGTTGAGGATGGTGGTGGTACTTGTTCCCGTAGAACAATCACCAAAAGTTGACTAGTTCCCCTAAATGGAGTGGTAGGAGGAGTTCAAAGGCCAAAATTTGAGACTTTAGGATGAAAGTAAAGACTTGGAGGACTTAGACTCTACTCGATGATTAAATATTTCTTAAATTAAGAATTATTTTAATTTGGCATTGTGGTTTATGAAATTGCAAAATACATGATGGAATATATTGTTTTTATAAAAAAATATTTTTGAAAAGGCATCCATATGTATGGAGAATATGTATTGCATATGTTGGGATAAGTATTTTAGGTTTTGATCACCTTATGTATCGATGCAAAGGATATAACTAAAGAAGTACAGTTTAGGGCTAATCTTAGCTCCTCCTTAGAGAAGACCTTCTCCAGCTCTTAAGGGAAAATAAGGACTTCTTCGTATGGAGCCACTCTAACATGATCGGGGTGGACCCCGAGGTCTTGGTCCATCACCTAAGCATAGACCCAAATCATAAGCTAGTGTGATAAAATAAGAGGTTCTTTAGCCTAGAAAGAAACAATGTCGCAACTAAATACGTTGACAAACGTTTGGCCTCCAACATCATTAGAGACGTTAAGTATCCAGAATGGCTTTCTAACATGGTACTTTTGACCAAAACCAACAAGAACGTGAGAAGGAAAAAACAAGCTAAAAGCTATGATACCAATTTGAGAAACCAAAATAATCCAAGGGTGGTAAAAAACAAAGATGCAACACTAATATATAATTTGAAAGTCAAATTTAAACAGTTTTTATATTTTTATCCTAAACATGCAACTATGAGATAAAACAGATTAATCAAGTAAGCATTCAACAAAGTCCAAGTTTAACGAAAAATGCCCGTAGGGCAAAACCTTTTATTCCACTAATAATTTGCAAATCTCAACTTATAAACTTACAAGTGAAATACAACAATGATTCTCATAAGAACCATAATGACCGCAGTCGATAATAATAATTTCCTCGAGAACCATAAAGATCGCAGTTTTCCTCCTTCAGCCTCAACCTCAGTCTTCGGTAGTGAATCTTCACATGTATCACAAGTCAGCAATGTAGATCCTCTCCACAAAGGTGTATGCAAAGATACAAAACTTTCTAGGGTTTAAACAATTCATAAGAACAATATTCAATGATATTTTTTTGTGAATTAATCAAATGTTTTTCAACAAAAACTTGTAGAACTTTTGAAAAAGTTATGCAGAAACGGAGTTGGTAAAAGTCTTGAACTTTCTTAATATGAAATAAGTATTTATAAAAAACTTAAGGTGGCGCGTCGTGTGAACGATAATGTAGAGTTGTTCAAATGGGATCTGATCTTGCTATCAATAACGTAGAAAAAATCAAAACGGAAGGCTTCATTTAAAACGCCTTTGAACACAGGCTTTGAACAACCTTGATATGTAATTTGAACGACATGGAGATGTCTTTTGAACGATTAAAATGAGATTTAAAAGTCTGCCTATAGTAAACTAAGATAACATTTTTCGAAAATAAAAAGTACTTGTTCGTCTTTTGAAAAAATAAACATCCCAAACATCAATTATGTAAATTAATTCAAACTCTAAATTATTTAATACCTAATCGGGATATCGGGAAGTCTTCAAACTTGGGAATGCTTGAGTTCGGTTCGTCTTGACGGTGCATGACGATTTGTAATGGAACATACCAAATTAGCCTAAATTTATGATATAAAAAATCCTAGAAAAACTGTTCTATAAATCTTCCCTTTGGGGTATTCCGGTACAAAACAAACAAACATTACCGAACACCAAATTAAAATAAAAAAATCTCTTATGACAAAAATACTAACACCCTTCCCAACCCTAGAACGGAATGACATAAATCTTTTTATCTTCAAACTTCTTCTTCTTCCCTTTCAAACTTTGTCTTCATCCACGTGTCTTGAATTACACTTTAAGTAGCTACACACATGAGATAAAAAATATATACCCTCATGACGCATCAATTTTTAAACAAATTAAAACTCATAAATAAATTTTCTCCCCCATAAATATCCAACTCATTTTAATTTGATCTCCCTCTTTATTTCTATTGAAAATAGACAAAGAAGTACAAATAAAAGCATGAAATATGAAGCATTATGTAAAAGGTAAGATATCATCACAAAAAGATATAAATGAAGCACATGCAATGATAATCTCAATGGCAAACACAACGAACTATTTCTTAAAAAATTTCAATTTTTCACCCCAAAAATGTAAAACTCACAACAATATCATACAATACTATAGATAATATATGCAAAATACATCAAAGCTAATTCGGCACACATATAAAGGTATAAACAACCACAAAACATTACACAAAACACATAAGCTTTACCCATTAGCATAGTATAGATGTGTCCAAACATGTGCAATGGAATGAATGGGTGTGAACTAGTAACAAAATAATTATAACCCAAACACTGAAATATGTTCAAGAAGTTCTAACTGACCGTAAAACTTTATCAAACTAAGCTTTAACCTCAAGTGACAAATAAAGTTGAACTCGATGAACAAAACAATCATTATGCACATAAGCCTAGAATATTGATGATTCTACAAATCAATTGTGTCATGCTTCAAAAAGGGTTGGGATCAAGCCTTGGTGAAAGGTAGGGTCCTTCATGTGTTTGCGTTGTTCCGTGAGCATGACCCTAGTTCCCCCACAAAGGTTGATGAGGAACCCTCCACCAGCAACCTGACTGATCAGGCCAAAGAGAAGGCGATGAATGGGATGTGAGCTGAGGCTGGGGAGAAAGTGAAGAAATGAGGCCTTTAGTTTCTAGGATTTTTTCTTATACTTTATACTCTCCCCTTTTTTTTGTTATTGAATTGCAAGGGCTTATCCCATTTTTTCTATACATTAAGGAAAAAGTATCTTCTTTTCGTAATCTTTTTGCACTCGTATTGAATGTTTCTCTTCTGAATCTTTTTGCTGAATTACAGCTTGCCTTATTTGCTTTTTCTTTGTAGGTTTTTGTCGAGGAAATTACCTCCTTTTATAATAACATAGATAATGAATTAGGCATAATGCAATCGACCAATCTCGGTGAGCATTTTTAACTACTTGCAAATCCCTAAAGAAAAAGACCGAGGCTTATAAAGACCAATCCACCTTGGTCGCGAAATTTAATAATTACCTAAAAGACTTAGAAGATATGGGATCGTCCATACAGAAGGAGATAAATGATTTGAGGTCCTAACTTGTAGAAGCCAAGTACGCGGGGGAAGTCGGTGGCCTAATCTAATTAGAGAATGATGATCTAAAAAAGAGACTTGCTAAGGCTGAGGAAAAAGTCAATAGGAGCAACGTCATAATTATAAGACTTAACTTTGATATGAAAAAGCTTAACTATATTTTTATAATGGTCCCCCGAGCTGTCTGGCTGGCAGGCTATGATGAGGGGTAGAAAAATGCCCCTATGAGCCTAAAGAAATCTCAAGATATAGCCAGTAAACATGGATGGTTGAATGCCCTCAAGGTTGTCAAAGAACCCAAGGATTCCTAACTCTGGTATATGTACCACATTGAGTGTCCAGCATACTGATGACCTCATTTTGGTGAGATAAGATGTAGGTCCCCTTAGACGCCATTCCCCTTCAGCTTATTGATAGCTACTTGGAAGGTCATGATAGCGGTGGCGAGTATTGGCCTGATCCTAACGACAGTCAAAGAAATTCGACTGATAAGTTTTTGGCTAACCAACCATAAACTGTTGTAACAATTTTTGTACCATGTGTAATAATTTTATAGTTGGTATCTTTGTAATTGGGCATTTGTCGTAAAGTTAAATTATTACCAATCTTTTTGCATTTTTCGATTCCTTTATACCAAGAATGTGTTATATCTGTCTGTCTTACCTTTTAGGTCGTGTCGTCACACTCCCTTAGGCTAGAAGAGACAATGAAAAAATACAACTAGTCTATGGGTAGTCCCTCCATTCAGGATTTTATCCGACCAAACAGAGTTGGTTACTGTCTAGGTATCCTCCGTAGGGCTTCATCATGCCTGGGTAAGTCATGAGGTTGCATGTGTTGGTTATAACAAGGACGTGAGGACCTTAATTATTAATTTAAATAAGCCAAATTCCCATTGTAATTAAGTTAAAGTAATCGACACTTTCAAAGATTAATGCCAATTTTGAGTCTATTACTTTGGAAATAATGTACATCAATTGAATAACAAGGAGTTTGAGATAATGGAAGAAAGGCCTTTAAACATAACTGAAATAATATACTGCGAGCAACATGAATTTTGAAATGAAAATTTATAAAAACTAAGTGCTGAAAGATATAACTAATAATAGAACTAATTGAGGTTGGTTATATTCCATGCTCTTGGTATCTTTCTGCCCTCCATTGTTTCTAAGTGATAGTATCCCTGTAGAATATCTCTGATTACTTTTAATGGTCCCTCAAATTTAGGTCCTAGCTTATCATCTAACGGCCTTACGATCCTGCCGAGAAGCTTTTTGTGGACCTTGTTCCCCACTCAAAACTTCCTCGAATTGACCCCTTTGTTGTATTGCTTCACCAACTGCTCTTCGTATGAAGCCAGCTTGATCATGGCTTTCTCTCTTTATTCATCAACTAGGTCAAGTTTAGTGCGAAGGTCAACGTCTTTCAATCCTTTATTAGTAACTTTAGTTCTCATGGTTGGTAGGACAGCTTTAACCGGAATAATAGCATCCTTTCTGTATGAGAGGGAAAAGGGCGTTTACTCGGTTGGCCTTCTAGACGTAGTGTGATACGCCTGTCTACCTAAGAACCCTTTTCCTTTTCCATACCCTTCTTTAGGCCATCGAGCATTATTTTATTGGAGGCCTCTGCCTAGCTATTGCTTTGGGGATATGCCACTGAACTGAAGTGGTTCTTGACTCCGTGCTCATCACAAAAACCTTAAAAAGGCACACTTTCCAATTATGTGCCATTATAAATAATAATGGCCCTTAGTAATGATGATCCTCCAAATGAACCTTATCATGTCTGCATCTTTGATGTTCGTCAGTGGTTCTGCCTCAATCCACTTAGTGAGATAGACTATGCTGACCAGTAAGTATTTGCGATTCCCAGGCATAGTAGGTAATTGTCCCACAATATCCAACCCCTATGGTGAAAATGACCATGGACTGGTCAAAGGCCTCAAGTCGTTGGCCGATCGATGGACCGTGGGAAAGAATTGATAGCGCGCGAGAGGTGTGGTCGCGTAAGGCCATAGTCGTTGTTTTCGTCTCGCTACGACTATACAAACAAACCTAAATTACTACTACACTTGCGAGGCAAGCACATCGGTAAGTCGGGTATCGAGAATCCACAGGGACGAGTTGCTAGAATTTAAGTGATTTAATATTCCGATATAAAAGTGTAAAATATGATTACAAAGTAAAAAGTAAAAAGATGCATAAAGGGAAATGTTATTCTAGGCAAGGGTATTGAAACTAGATTATGAAAGCAGATAAAACTATAGGTTGAGTCGAATATCCCTCACCCGGGTTAATTTGTATAAAATGGTTACATGGGTCGACGAGTTATTACAAATGCGTCTCGTTTCGACAGTTAAGTGAACCAAGGGTTGTTACGCCCCTAAATCCTCATAAAAGCCTAATATGATTTTGGCGTCAATAAATATCCCAAAAATTACGCACGAAAGGTCGTAAGCACGGGACATACATGATATGCCCCGTCAAATCTCCTAGGCGTAAAAACTAGGACAACGCACCCGAAATAAACTCATAAACACCATCACCAAAGCAAAGCAACGCGTCAACCCGAGTGAATTCCATTCAAACACAACCCAATTTAAATTAGCTAGAAAACATATTAAAAACGCGATAAATAAACGCAATAAATAAATGCAGTAAAACTACACTAGAAAACGTGTAAAGAAAGCATGTAAACCTAATTTAGAAAGCATGTAAATTACACTACAAAGCAAGAAATGAAGAAATACAACTATATTAAAGGAAGAGGATGATGAATAGTGTAACTTACAACCCAATTGGGTGTCAAACCAAGAAGAATCCAAGCCAAACTCTCCAAACCCTCAAAACCCTAAGCTAACCTAAGCAAAAATCGTGTATATCTGTTATTACAACCAAAATTGCTTTATATAGTAAGTTTGAATAAAAATAGAAAAGAAAAGAGAAAAGAAAAGAAATGCCAAAATATCTCCTGAAAACAGGTGATTGATCGATCGACAAAAAGGGTCGATCGATCAATCAAGACCAAATTTCGGAAATACAGAATGATCGATCGATCGATCAGAATGGTCGATCGATTGATCAAGTAGGGATGAGCCAAGCAGGAGCTTCTGCATTCTTTTCTTCTCTTTTCTCCTCCTCTTTTGCTTTCCTTATTTTTCCCTCCTCTGAAATCGCCGTAACTTCATCATACGGACTCGAAATCGTGCACCGTTCGCGGCCACGCGAAGCTAGAGAGGAGGGATACAACTTTTGTGAGATTTTGGGCCAGTACCCAAGCTGTGAAATGACTAAAATGCCCTTGAACATGCGATTGCGTACGGAACTTCATCGCAATGCGTCCACTCCATGCTTAGTACCTAAATACCTACAAAAACCCAATTATACCTCATATAGCATATTAACAATATAAACCGAGGTTGTCTCGTTAATGGGCTTAAATATAGAGATTAAGGCACCCAAGGGGGCTAAAATGCGTAGGTTCGAGAGATGAAATACGTAATATTTGCGTATTATCACACCTCCTAACTTACACATTGCTACTCCCTAGCAATGAAATAAGATGCAACAAGAACTACAAGCAAACCAAAAGCAGGAGACAGTACAAAAGTATGTTATAAAAGAAAAATGCTACTTTCGCAGGCGATTCGATTGCATTTAGCATATGCAATAAGTCATTAAACCCCTAGGTCACCCCAGTGGACGAGTGTCGTCTCGTGAGGGTTTTCAGGGATGTTACCCACAAACATCACACGGTTTCCTCAAAATAATCCCAACCCAACATGCGACAAGCCCAACAATAACGAAAAGGATTTCATACACATTATTAGCACATTGAACGAATTCAAACAAAATTCCAAATCATTAACATTATAGAATGCACCTCATAGAATTCAAACCTTAGAATGTGGGAGGGGAGTGAGCACAGGCAAAGTATGATTTGGCGAAAAACTTATATAAATAGGATAAGCGTTAAAGCAAGCATACATTCAATCCTCACAGGCATTACACTCATCAAATGAAAATCACTCGAAACAGGGAGGTAACACACGGAACATGCGGGCTAAAGAGTAAATGGAAATGGAAACTAGGTAGCACACATGTCACAAAAGAAGAACGCTATATATAAATTGAAAAACTGTAATCTCAGTGAAAGATACCACACATTAAAGGAGGCGAAATATATTTTCACAGATTATCAACACTATTATGACTTTTAAATTAAATAAACCTAAGATCACATAGGACTTCAATAGGGTTATAATGTAGGCTAGGGTAGGGTATGAAATGAAGGAATGTATGTACGGATCCAAAGTGTTCAGAATGAAAACTCGGGATAATGGGAAAATGCGGACAATATCAAAATTGGAAAAACAAGTTCCAGAACGGCATTAAATATATCATCGGGGAGAGTAATCAAAGATTATTGAACTATATACAACATTTACAACTTTCTTTTTCTTTTTCTTTTCTTCTTTTTCTCATTTTCTCTTTTGTTTTCTTTTGCTTTTTGCTTTCTCTTTTTCTTCACTTATTTCACCTTTTCTTTACTTTTCAAACTCTCATATGCCTAAATTTCAACCGACATCACAACAACATCATTCAATCCCAAGCAACATTCCAAACAAAGGTATGGATGGTGTATGTATGGGATAAAACTCTAATTTTGAGTTGGTTATGGGATTTGGGTTATGAAACGAAAGGCTATATTTAGGCTCAAAGGGGTTAGCTAGGGTAAACGTATAAGGGTGAGGTCAAGGCCAACATGGGTGATATAACAAAGAGGGCCTATGATCATTTCACAAAGTTTATGCAATTCTCGAGTCAAAACAATATATGAAAATCATGATCAAGTAACACATTTCAATTATGAACTCAATTAATGAAGAATCAAATGAAAGAATAGTGAGATTACCGACGAATTCAACGTTTTCAATGAGAAAAGAATAGTGTATACACTCAAAAACGACGAAAGGTACAAAGCTTACTCGGTGTAAGTATATACAATGCAACAAAAGATTACCGAGTTATAAAAATCTTAAACCAAATCAATATAACCATAAAAGTGCATGTGCTCATGGGATTAAAGTTTAATTCATGAAGTTATTCACAATATCAATAATGGAGACTAAAGACTAACAACTTCTAAAATCGAGAACATGCATCACTGGGTTGTTTATTGGATCGGGAAATTATTGAAATTGCTCATCGAAAACAAAGGCAAAATGCCCAAAAAAGAGAAAAAAGAAAGAAAATATTTTTTGAAATTTTCAATTTTAAGAAAAGCATACTAAGTAACTAACATGTGAGCAAAAACATGGACTAATAAAGAAATGGATAGAATATCCCACACCCCCTAACTTAAAACTTGACATTGTCCGCAATGTGAATTAAGAACCAAGTCAAAGAGAGGAAAATAGCGATATTATCCAAAATTGGAGCGATCCCCATAAGAACAAGTCCAAAGAATCTACAAAACAAGTTAGTACCGAGCATAGCAAAAATAAATAATAAAAAGTTAACTAATTACACTAGACTAAATTAAAAAGAAAGAAAGAATAAAAAGCTAATTATATACAACCTACTATTTAGACTTCACACTAACTATACACTAGAAGTCTAAAAAGCTGAGGGTCCACCATAAGAACGATTTAACTTTGGAGGATAACTGGTGTACCCTCACATACAAGCATGCCCTCCGAAAAATATGAATTCCATTTTAACAACGGAAGGCATTTGTAAGGCGTAAGAAAGGAACCATCGTCAATTAAAAGTTTTGGAGGGACGATGGGGGGTTTGGATTGAATGGGTGACAAAAACATGTGGGGACCGAGAAAATCTGAATATCCTCCCAAGGATTTTGAACTTGGAATGGGAGGCGGCGCACACAAAGGCAAAGATGCGATCGTGGAGGGCGACTCGAGCAAGTAATCCTCATCGGCAATAGGGTTTAAAACATTAAAGTTTGAAACCGAATCATCGGGTACTTGTTCCGGTGGGATAATAGAGAATGAAAATGGGGATGAAAGAAATTCAAACTCATGAGATGAATCATCATCGCATGAAGATTGAGTTTCGAATGAAATAATATCATTTTCAATGAAATGTTCTTCTTTGGGGGCCAAAGAAGAAATCATTTCATTGCAAATTGATATTACAGCATTTTCATCCTCGCTTTCAATATCTATTACGAGATGGGCAAATTCAAGAATGGTTTGTTCCAAAGTAGGCACAAGTACCTCATTTGGTTCAAAACATTCCTCGACCTCGAAACTCTCGGAAGAAAAATCGTCGTCGGACTCAAATAATAAATCCAACTCATGTTCCCATGAACGATTTTCATCTCGATAACGAGTTTCAATTTTCTCATTTTTATATATACGCAAGCTCTCACCGAATGTCATGGGTCGAGGTGCGGATGCATGAAAATGGGAACTTTGAAAATTACCATCGGACTTAAACGAAACATCATTATGATAGGAATTTTGAAAACTATTCGAATTCGTTTCAAAATTCCTATTATAAGGAGGCAAAGGCCCAAAATCATTGTCATCATCATCAAAATTCCAATAACCTAAATTTTGGCTTTCGTTATACTCGTACAAAGTCATATTTGAATTTGTTATACTTTGGGATTCTAAGTATTCATCGAAAGTCATAGGTTTGCGAGAATTTTGAGAATTATAACAAGGATTACCGAAATAATTGGAATAAGACATGCTTACCCCAAAAATGGCTCGAAGTGGCGGGTTCCACTAAGTAAGTGTGCGCGAGAAAAATTTAAGCGTTTCTAAGTGCTCAAATGTGTAAGTCCTGCAAAATATTAACAAATAATACAAATATTAAGAAAATACTATGAAATACTAAATCAAATAAAGCCTAAAACAAACTACTCCCCGGCAACGATGTCATTTTGATAACGCGCGAGAGGTGTGGTCGCGTAAGGCCACAGTCGTTGTTTTCATCTCGTTGTGACTATACAAACAAACCTAAATTATTACTACACTTGTGAGGCAAGCACAACGGTAAGTCGAGTATCGAGAATCCACAAGGACGAGTTGCTAGAATTTAAGTGATTTAATATTCCGAAATAAAAGTGTAAAAGATGATTACAAAGTAAAAAGTAAAAAGATGCATAAAGGGAAATGTTATTCTAGGCAAGGGTATTGAAACTAGATTATGAAAGCAGATAAAACTATAGGTTGCGTCGAATATCCCTCACCCGGGTTAATTTGTATAAAATGTTTACATGGGTCGACAAGTTATTACAAATGCGTCTCGTTTCAATAGTTAAGTGAACCAAGGGTTGTTACGCCCCTAAATCCTCATAAAAGTCTAATATGATTTTGGCGTCAACAAATATCCTAAAAATTGCACACGAAAGGTCGTAAGCACGGGACATACATGATATACCCCGTCAAATCCCCTAGGCGTAAAAACTAGGACAATGCACCCGAAATAAACCTGTAAACACCATCACCAAAGCAAAGTAACGCGTCAACCTGAGTGAGTTCCATTCAAACACAACTTAATTTAAATTATCTAGAAAACATATTAAAAACGCGGTAAATAAACGCAATAAATAAACGCGGTAAAATTACACTAGAAAGCATGTAAGGAAAGCAAGTAAACCTAATTTAGAAAGCATGTAAATTACACTACAAAGCAAGAAATGAAGAAATACAACTATATTAAAGGAAGAGGATGATGAATAGTGTAACTTACAACCCAAGAAGAATCCAAGCCAAACTCTCCAAAACCCTCAAAACCCTAAGCTAACCTAAGCTAAAATCGTGTATATCTGTTATTGCAACCAAAATTGCTTTATATAGTAAGTTGGAATAAAAATAGAAAAGAAAAGAGAAAAGAAAAAAAATGCCAAAATATCTCCTGAAAACAGGGGATCGATCGATCGACAAAAAGGGTCGATCGATTGATCAAGGCCAAATTTTAGCAATGCAGAATGATTGATCGATCAGAATGGTCGATCGATCGATCAAGCAGGGGTGAGCCAAGTAGCAGCTTTTGCATTCTTTTCTTCTCTTTTCTCCTCCTCTTTTGCTTTCCTTATTTTTCCCTCCTCTGAAATCGCCGTAACTTCATCATACGGACTCAAAATCGTGCACCATTTGTGGCCACACGAAGCTAACGAGGAGGGATACAATTTCGTGAGATGTCGGGCCAGGTACCCAAGCTGTGAAATGACTAAAAGGCCCTTGAATGCGCGATTACATACGGAACTTCACCGGAATGCGTTCGAACTCCATACTTAGTACCTAAATACCTACAAAAACCCAATTATACCTCACATAGCATGTTAACAATATAAACTGAGGTTGTCTGGTTAACGGGCTTAAATATAGAATTAAGGCACCCGAGGGGGCTAAAATGCGTAGGTTCGAGAGATGAAATACGCAATATTTGCGTATTATCAAGAATTTTTGGCACTTTTGAACATAAACACTTGCGTTTTTCTGCATGTATGATCACCATTAGCCTTATTTGATTTCTTGAAATACTAGGGACCTTTCTCTTGTATAGCTTCCATAAATCCCATCATTAAGTTCATAGAGAACTTGCTCTACATCCTTTGGGTGTACGCATTGAAGGTAGGGGTCTTTGAAGGATCTTTTATAAAGTTTGCCCCATGGGTTTAGGTAAAAACGAGCAGATTTTATTCTAATTTGGTGGGCCTATTACTTATCGGTTGGTAGTTTCTCATTCTGCAAGTATGTGATTGTTAGATCCATCTAGTTGGGACCCTTCTCAATAGAGAGAATGTGCTCGGAGGCCATGTGCTGGGAATATCATCATCTTTTTTATACTAAGCTTAGCGAGGAATTCCACTTCAATTGATCTCCTGAGATATGAGTCTACTGCTGAGCATAGGTCTACTAAAGCGTCGACATAACTATTGTGCCCCTTACAAAACTATTAGATGTGAACTTCCTCGAATTTCTTCATCAGCTCGCACACCATTGTGAGGTAGGCTACTATCCTATCATCCTTAGTATTGAAGTCCCCACTGATTTGATTGGACACCAGTTTGGATCCACAATAAACATAGAGTTGACTTGCCCCGAGCAAATGGTCCTTGCACGGGCCAGCAATAAGCGCTTCGTACTAGGCCTCGTTATTGGAGGCTTCAAAGCCCAATTTGATACCCTGCTCAATCATTGTGTCTTATGGAGTTACGAGGACAATTTATATACCTGCTCCTTTGGAATTTGAGGCACCATCAACATATAAGGTCCAGCTTTCTTCATGAACCTGATCATGCATCTTTGATTGATTAGCCAACTGTTGGTTAGTAGGACCATCTCCTGTTAATTCTGTAATAAATTTGGCCAAAATTTTCCCTTTGATTGTTGTCCTTGGTTGAAAGTGAATGTCAAACCTCCCAAGTTCAATCGACCATTTTGACATTCATACAGAAAGGTCGGCTTTGCGAAGGATAACCTTAAGTGGAAATGAGGTAATTACAGTGATGGAATGAGACTCAAAGTAATGCTTGAGATTTCGGGAATAACCAATGTGATAACGACGACTTTTGTGTATATTGTCGTTGTTGTTGAAAGCCAAGTTAGTCAAAATCCTTGAATTACCTACAAAATATAACAATCTAAAGTGTAGAAGTAAGTAAGGGTATCAATCCACTTCCTAGGGAGTAAACTAGAGACAAATTCAATTGTAATTCACTTTTTATTTTCTTTTTGTGCTTTTTCACTTTTCTAATTTTTTTAGCTTTTACAATATTAAAACAATATGGTGAGGTGAGGTGAAATAAGACTAAACTAAAGTGTGAGATGAAAATAACTAACTAGAAAGTGACTAAAATGAAAACAAAGTCTAATACTAAAATAAAAGATAAAGTGAGGTAAATAATTGTGAAAAAAATCAAGGAATGGGATTACACCACAAATTTTAGTTATTCTAATTAATTAATTTAATTATTTGAATTCTCCCAAATTAATATCAAAATTACAAACCAACTCTCGTTGCAAGTGTAATTATAATAGTAATATTTTAGAATGTTAAGTTTAACACCCCACAACTCTAGAAAAATAGATTCACGCTCCTTTTAATTAATCACCCGCTAGGATCGATCAATTAAAATTTATGTCAATCTTAGAAAATAAATTTAGAGTTGAAATTCAAGTTATAATACCACACTTAAGAAACCCTTATCTCTAGTTCGAATCTAAAATGGGTATTATAATTAGAATTTCGATTTTCTCTCGAAAATCATTTACCCTCTCTTGAGGCGTAAATCTAAGGGTGAGGGATCAAAATTAACATCCAAAGGGAAATTTCAAGTAATCAAACTAATTAAACTAAAATAACATCAAATAAGGGTTTCACCCCACCCCTTGAAAGGGGATTTAGCCTAACATGGTATAAAATATGGCAAACTAATAATTAAAGGCATATATAATAAAAGAGTAGATAAAGAGAACAAATCTTCAACAAGTCTCCTTGAAATTGGCAATTTGAACTCTATCAACTTCCATTCAATTCAATTACTCACAATTAATTCTCAACAAATATCTAAGAAATAAAAGGAAAAACTATTTACAAATTGATGTTTATCTCTCTACAATTCTCTCTCTAAAAATTCCTATCTAAAAGCTCTATTGTCTCCCCTTCATATGGGGTCTTCTTCTTCAATTTATAATAGGCATGGAGCATGAGGGGTAAAAATGGGAGGACAAGAGTGTATGGAATATGAAAGGTATGGGTGAGGGTTATTTTAGGAATTAATGGAGGGCGCATGTGGTTTGGGTAAGGTCATGTGGGTAGTGAGGTGAGGGAATAAAATCTGATATTGCATAAGAGGGTATTTTGGGTAAAGGGGGATAAATTAGTTTTAAGTGGACACATGAGTTTTTCTTGGCACATGTGGGATATGTTTTTATTTGGCTTTAACTTTGGCATATTTGAGTTTGACAATTTTGGCATTTGGAGAAATTAGGGGTGGAGAAAAAAAAGACCGACCCGAATGGACCGATTGGACCGAACCGGACCGAACCGAAAATTAAGGTTATTTTGAAACCGGTCCGAAAATCGGTTCACAAAAACTAAAAACCGATTAAACCGGTCCGGTCTGCGGTCCACTATATTAAAAGACCGATTTGGACCGGACCGAACCGATTCCCATATATATATAATAAAAATAATTTTATTGTGTTTCTTATGTATAGTTTTTGAATTAATGTATATAACTTATGAATATAATTTGGAAGATTTTATATATGTATAGACATTTTTTTATTTGGGTTAAAAAAATCCATGTAAATATCACTTGGAGTTTCGAGTATTATTTTTTTGTATATATATTTGTGAGGAAAAAAGATAAAAACATTCATAAAATGTACATATATATAAAATAGGGTTAGGACCGAATTTTACCCCGGACCGGACCGAAAAAAGCCTGGACCGAATTAATAGGTTAACCGAATTAATCGGTCCGGTCTCGGTCCAAAAAAATTGAGGACCGAATATTCGGTTCGGTCCAAAAAGTAGGCAAAACCCAGAGCGGACCGTGTCCACCCCTAGGAGAAATGGATTTTTGTATGGTTTGAAATGGGTAAGATGGTGACCTGGGTTGATGGAGTGAGGTGCTCGGGTTGAGCAAGGACCGGAGCAGAAGTCGGGTCGGAGGCGGTTTGGATTCCGACCGGATATGGAGGGATGGTCGGCGATGGGTCTGATCAGGGGGTGTCGGCGGCTGGTGGACAGCGCCGGTGGGTTTGCTGGCAGAGGGGATCGCGAAGAGAGAGAGAGGTCGGAGTGGGTTGATGATCCGGCGGCTTGCTGTCCGCCGGAGGTGTACGTCGACGACGGAGCAGGTGTTGGGAAGTCCGTGGCCTGAGCAGGGGCTGTGAGGGTTTGGGTCACCGGAGGGTGCGTCGCCAGCATGGCATTTCTGCCGGATTGGGTTCCCGGGTCAGGTGGGTTCAAAACCGGCTGGAGGTACCGGGTAGGGGAGATGGAATGTTGATGGAATTTTGTTTGTTTATGAGGATTTAGGAGAGATAGAGATGGGGTTTGTTTGGTAATGGAGTTTGGTGGGGTTAGAGGAGAGAGAAAGAGATGGGAGAGAAGATGATGTTGGTTTGGTAGGGTGTGTGTGAGGTGTATTTGAATTAGGTGAGGGTGAGAAGTAAGGGTGTGTGGTTGTGTCATTGTGTGTGCGTTTAATTTGAATCCTTAAAAATAACACTAATAAAATAAAATTAATAAAATAAAAACCTAATAAAATCTAATTCTAAAATAAAATAAAGACTCAAATAAAATTGAAACTAAAAAGAAATGAAAATAAAAATAGAAATCTATTAAATTAAAACTAAGATCCTGAAAAGAAAATGTAAAATTAAAATAAAATAAATAAATCCTAAAAAATCTAATCCTAATAAAATAAAATAAAAACTAAGACTAAAGACTTATAAAAATCAATATAAAATAAAATTATATTAATAAAAATAAAATAGAAAAATAGAAAATAAAATCTAAAAATTCTAAAATAAACCTAAAATTAAAATGACACAAACTAAAAATCTAAAAATTGATAAAAGGGCACAAACTCAACACACACACGGTTTAAGGTATGTTTAGGCTAGGCTTAGGCTAGGCTTAGGCTCGGGAAATTTGATAATTAGCTCCATATTGTTGCAAATTGCCTTGAACTCTGCAACGCATAATTGACCTACAAGATAAACATTTAAGCACACAAGACCCATATTGTTGAGAATTAGCAACTAAAGTACATCTATTCGGGGTATAAATTGTACAGTTTTTGGTGCTTATCACAATGCATAAGCCAATTTTTCCAATGACAAGTAACGTTGCTTGGCATCCAGGAGTATTTTATTGGCATAGTAAATAGGAAACTATTTTGCCTCTTTCTCACAGACCAAAGTCGAGCTAACTGCGTGGCTAGAGATTGCAAGGTAGAGGTAAATGGGGTCCCCTTGAACGGTTTGAATTTTGGTTCCACATAGAGACGATGATAGAAGATCGCAGGTTCAATCCCCGGCATGTCATATGGCTCCCACGCGAATACGTCTAAATTGCATTTCAGGGAGGCAACCAACTCCTTTCTCTGATAGTCAGCCAGTGTTATCTCGATAAAAAATTTCCTCTATGGATGGATTTCATAAAAAACAAGCTCCTCCAGGTTTTCAATGAACTTGTCAACGGGGTGGACCCTGGTTTCCTCCACCCCTGGTTGGCTGTGCCGTAGTTACTATTTCGAGGGAGTGACCCTGTCCTGGGCCGTCTTTGAAAGAACATCTTTCTCCTTTTTTTTCTCCTGCTTAGGTTTAATTGTGGTGATGTAGCATTTATGAGCAATGGCTTGGTCGCCTTTTATCTATATTCTGCCTCGATCTGTAATACACTTGAGCTTTTAGTGTTAAGTAGAAGGGGCAGCTCTCATGGCATGAAGTTAACCCCTGTCGAGAATGGTGTAAAAGGGTGAATCAATATCCACCAACAAAAACTCAATGAAATTTGAAATATTCCCCTCCCTCA
Source organism: Sambucus nigra (assembly GCA_949130495.1). Lineage (NCBI taxonomy): Eukaryota > Viridiplantae > Streptophyta > Magnoliopsida > Dipsacales > Adoxaceae > Sambucus > Sambucus nigra. The sequence goes on from OX422222.1 coordinate 406,618,119, forward strand.
CTTACAAGATCACCTTTCCCAAAGGCATGGTCATCTTTCCTGCAAAGTCGACTAGAGGGACGACCGCTTCCTTAAGATTTGACATCTTGAGCTTGACCTTGTGGAAGAGGTCTAGGTACATCACCTCCGAAGAGCTCCCCCGATCCACAAGTAACTTGTCCATATCCCAGTCCTGAGAGTGATTACTAGCGCATCGTGGTGTGAGTTCTTTCCCCAACCAAATCTTCCTCTGTGAAAACAATATGCTTGTTGTAATCAAGTCCTATATTCGTCGGTGCTTACCCGTCTACGCCAGCGACACTAATCAATCGTGAATCTAAAACATCAAATTAAACATTTTTAATTAAAATTAAAAATGATTTTTTTATAAATAAAAAAGGTGCATATACCAAATAGTCCCTCAAACATTTTTTTTAATACACGTTTAGTCCAAGCCTTTTTTTTTGTTCCAAAAAGTCCGTCAATATGCCGCTAGCGCGGACTTTTAAATATAAGAGAATATTGATTAAATGGGTGTTTGAAAGACTTTTTGGAACAAAATAAAAATGCTTTGACTAAATGTGTATTAAAAAATGTTTGAGGGACTTTTTGGTAATTGATCCAATAAAAAAAACTTTGTTGACTATTAAAATTATTATTCCATTTTTACAAAAAAAATTAAAAACAATCGGGATAAAATAAAAATAAAAACTGCATTTTTATTATTATTCTCGGACAAAAAACTATTTTTAACGCCCAAATAATAATAAAATAGTTTATTTTTCAAATTTTATAACATCCATTTTATTATTTTTCAACAAAGAGGGGGTAAAATAATTAATTGCATCCAAAATAATTTACAAAGGGACTAAATTGAGATAAAATAGAAGATTGAGAATGAAACTGAAATTAAAAAAAAATGAACAGAGGCGAAATTTAGACAAAATGAAAAGTTAAAAATTAAATTAAAACGAAAAACAAAAACAAAAACAAAATTAAAATAAGTGAAAAGATAAGGAATATGTGGAATAATTTACTCTATATTTTATTATTGACAAAAATATGACTATTATGAACCTTAAGAAGTTGTTAACTTTAACAACCCTATTCCTTTTTTTTTTGTAAGGTATTTTTCATACTTTTAACAACCCTATTCACTAACTTGTTGGAAAATTGGACTTAAGTTATACTTAGAAAGTTGGACAGAATTTTGATACCTCAAGGCATTCAAGTCTTAGTCCATTATTTAGATTTTATTAACTCATTATTTTCACACTACTCTTCCAATGTGGGACAATAGTTAAACATACTCAATACATTAACTTTCATTACTTTGTGAGTCACTTTGGGGATATATTTATCATTCATAACTTAATGAAATTGAACAAGTGAATATACTATATTAATCTCCTTGCGGAGGAGAACGCATTCGTATATTGTCTCGCAATAATTATAATATGAGTCCCACCTTAATTTGAGTTCAAAATTACTTAAAATTATGTCCAAAAAATTAAGAGTCAAAAAATTCTGAACTAAGTCCAATTTTCCAAAAAAAAAAAACTCATGCAGCTACATTTGATTGATTATTCAATTTCGATTAGGGGCAGCATATTATGTTGTTGTCCGTACGTCCTAGTGTGTACTTGCTCGATCAAGTAAAAAGAGAAATATCAATATAATATCAATTAACTTATATGGACAACTAGACAAACTGTATACCAACAAAATATAATATTATATTCACTATAAAAATACTATAATAATCACTTACTGCAAAGTATTGGTACACATATCACTACACATAAATTTGTCCTCAACATGTAGATCCTTCTGAGATACACATTCTTCATGTATTTAGGAAATTTGAAAGGTGTATGTTTTCTGAAATATTTTCTCATTCAATGAAACATAATCAAATCATTTAAGTAAATTCAATTTTTTTCATGGAAACTAAATTGAATGAATTATGTGCACCACTCTCCACCAGAAGAGTAAATGGTGGTCCTGCCTAGCATAAGAGTAGCTCATTATTTGTCCAAAGTAAATTATGTAAGGCTTCTTATAATTAAAAAGACGAACAAAGAAAGTATTTAAGAATATATTTACGTAAAAAAAAATGCTTGGAAAATGTTTTAAACTTCGAATTTTATCTTGCCCAATGCACACCCCGTTTATAATTTATTCCGGTATTAATTTTTGCCTTCATTGCACCTCTAATTTTATATTCATGGACCTCTTGCACACTTAAATATTTATAGCTTTTTTGTGTGAAAAACTTAAATTTCAATTTATTATTAAGTACTTCAATTTTACTCAAGAAGTAAGAAGTGTCCTATCAGGTGAAATATTAGTTATGGAAGCTTGGGGTAAGTGTTGGATGGTTGACTAACTCATACTTCTAGACACTAAAAACTTTACCCTTATTTTATTGATTTGTGATAATATCTCATCAAAATAACTGTAACACATAACATTTTTCCGAATTTGATCCCTAATGAAAATTTGTTGTGCTTAATCATTTTATGATAACTTAGAGATCTCAGCTCAGCTATGTTATTGTTGTTTACAGAAAAAATAATATATTACTAAATAAATAAATAGTAATTATAATTAATTAATTAATTATTTTAGAAAAACAGTAACAGTAAATGAAGACAAGAAGAACATATAATTTGTGATAGAAACAATTACTTGTAGAATTTTGACCGAATGGAAAGTTGAACTATCTCTCCTTAAGACAGAATACGCTCTCGCTGCGGTGCTGACGGCAAATTCAACGGGTGTCTGCCTCCCAGGATGAAACGGTCAACGACTGTTACAAGAAGAACTTCAGTGCAACAGTCCCACGAACCAACAATGACGAATTACTCTCAAGCAGTAAGAAGGGAACAAGGACAGTAGTAGGGAATTCAGATAGATTTTTTAATCTTTAAATGGACTGCATATGGTCCTTTTTATAAGTGGTGAAGGGCTGCAATTCATGGCTTTTCCCAGAAAAAATATGACTGTTTGTACAGTCGCATCTCTCTAATAAAACAACTTAACGTTTTAATTAATTAATTAAAAAAAATGAGAGTGTTTTTTAAATAATTAAAAAACGACAGCGTTTTTAAATAATCAATTAATGCGGAAAATTATTAATCCGTAATTAATTCAGATTTTTTGGTTTAGAAAATAAATTTTAAAGCCCAAAGGTCAATTAAAATTTGTCCAAAAAATGACGGACGGCGACGCGTGTGAGCTTTTGTCCCAAGCCCAATACATGCATAGTGTAGGCCATCTCTCCTTCAAAGAGTTGGGATAGTCCAAGGCATCCAAGCGTTGGTCCCATAACTTGAGTATATTAACTCCAAGTATTTCTACCACTTTTTCAATTATATTAACTCCAAGTATTTCTACCACTTTTTCAATGTGGGATAAACCCACTTAACTATATTACACCATCTAGCTTAAACTCAAATGGGTCACTTTAAGTCCAAATTTTTCATTCATTACTTCACTATTTTGAACAAGTGAATATACCAAATTAATCTCCTTGCTACAAAGAACACATCGGTATTTAGACACGTCACTTTTAACATATGTGTCTTAACTAAAATTGACTCTAAAGTTTGACCAAATACGTTGACATTTCATAAAATATACCACAGTTATCTCATCTCAACTACTTAAAATCGGCTACAATAATTTTTCTTCATTCTATTTAATTTAACCCTTTTTTTCCCAATCAAACTAGAAGAAAAGGTTCTTTCTTCAATTTTTTTCCATCTAAAATCAAATGAGATGTTAAAAATATAAATTGTAGAGCCATTGTTACCAATATGCCATGCTCTTCTTTCTATCTTTACTAGGGTTGTGTTTCGGCGGGATCGGATCGAAAAATGACTCTTAGGAAAAAAACTCGATTTTTTCGGAAATAAAATAATTATTCCGATTTTCGATCCGAGTTTTTCAAAAAAGTAAAAAAAATTCCGAATTCGAAAAAAATCAGAAAATCGGAAAAATATCGGAAATTCCCAAAATATATTAAAAATCCAGAAATTTCGCGAATTCCAAAAATTCAAAAAAATAAATTATGGATTTTCGACTACTCGAAATTCTCATTTTAAAGAAATAAAGAAAATGACTTACTTTAACATGTAAATACATGAGGATTTGACCATCTTTTTATTTGTGTAAAAGTTATGAGGATACTCTCCTTTTATAGAGCACATTTTGGAGCGGTCTCTCTCTCTCTCTCAACCGATGTGGGATATGAGAAAGTTTCAAAAAATTAAAAATTCGGAAATCGAAAAGTAATTCCGGAAAAATCGAAAATAATTCGGAAAAAAAAATCGGAAAATTCGGATCGGCATAGTTTCGGAAAATTGAAATTCAGAATTATTTCCGATTTCCGATCCGATTTTGTTCAGAAAAATCGAAAATCGGCAAACTAAAATTTCATTCCAAATTCGAAAAAAATCGAATAAAAAATCGAAAAAATCAAAAGTTAAAAAAAAAAACACAAACCTCATATTTACTATGTTTCTGCATTGTGCTTTTTTAATTTTTTGTATTTTATCGAAGAATAATCATTTCAAATGGGGGGGGGCGGGGGGGGGGGCGGGGTAATGAAGTTAAAGATAGCCTAAACCAAAAAGGACGAGGGAAAAAAAACCCTATTAACCTATGCACCGAAAGGTGCATAGTGGATGTGATGCTACTTTGTCCACCTTCTCTAATTTCTATACCTTTCCTTGTCTTTCTTGGTGAGCAAGGAAAAACATGTAGAAAAAAGATGTATTTTATACTACAATTTCTTGCTAATTCCTGTATCCCTTCTCTGTTATTCTATCCGAAAAATTATTAAAATATAATATCAAAGCATCATCACCACCGTCCAACACGCCAATTACACTTTATCCAACTCAACAAAACTTCTTTTTCTTAATGGGTTTCATACTTACCACTAGGGGTGGTCATAGGCCCGAGGGCCGCCAAGCCCGCCCAACCCGCCCAATAAAAGAATAGGGCTTGGGTAAGGTAAATAGGCCCGCAAAGCGGGCTTGGCAAAATTTTATAGGCCCGATTTTTTTTCGGGCGGGCTTGGGCATGAGTTCTTAAGCCCGATGAGGCCCGGCCCGGCCCGAGGCCCGAAATATATATATATATATGTGTGTGTGTGGGGGGGACTTCTATAAATATAAAAACGTATACCAAGTCTTTTCATTTAAAGTGAGAAACTTTATATATGGACTTTGTAATATATGGAGTTTAAAACAGATTTTTAATTAAAAAAATTATTCTTTAAATAAAAAAATAGTTATTTTAATTTTAAAAAAAAAAATCTTTTAATTAACATAATAGGGCCCGATCGGGTGGGCCTGGGTAAAGAGCTTTCAAATCTGGGCCGGCTTGGGATTACATAATAAGGCCCGATCTAGGCCCGAGCGGGCTTGGGATAACACTTAATTTTTCAAGCCCGGCCCGAGCCCGACCGGGCCTGCCCAGGCCCGGCCCACGGCCACCCCTACTTACCACCCTTTGCAAGTCTTGACTTACATTGTTGGCATTCTGTGGGGTTCGGGCCTGCTGACTGTGAGTTAGGCCTGTGAATGGGTTAGGTCTGAACTCGGATCGAGATCCGATCCGTATAATATGAGCTGAACATATTTTTTGGATTCGAGATTCGAAGACTTGAAAATTCGAAGAGCCGTTTATTAAACGGGTAAGGTCTAAATTTTATACAAGACTCGGACCTGACCCTGATTGTACATTATTATTTTTTAAATATATATACATATACTATAAATTTATATATATTTATAAATATATCTTATCAATATATCATGTAAGTAATATATATATAATAAATATAAATAATGTATATTTTATTTATACTAATAATATTCTATAATACATTACGAAATATTTTAATTTAAGATTTAAAAATAAAAAGGGGGATAATATAAAATAAATGTATATAGTTGGCCAGACCCGGCCCGAACCCGAGACCCGAGACCCGAACGGATTCGGGTCTGAATCCAATATTATAGACCCGGACCCGAACCCGATTACACGGAGCTGGATCTCTCTAAACTCGACCCGGCTCCGACCCATTGAGAGTCCTACTGCGAGTTAGATTGTCAGCGGCGTACACAAAATGACGTCGCCCAAAAAGCAACTCATGAAAATCAAATTTAAAAAAAAAAACTATTTTGTATATCTCATTTCTAGAATTTTATTTTAGTTAGGGTAATAATTTCAATAAACCACAAGCAACTTAAAAATACAAATTTAACCTTTTACCCTTTTTCTTTCTTTTTTTTGGGGGGGGAGGGGGTGGGGGGGGGGTGGGGGGGAATTTTTGATGTTGCTAACGACATCAAACTATGATATCGCCCAATCAAACTTTATTCTTTATTTTCTTTTTTTCATCACTCTCTCTCCTCATTAAAGACTTGCATGCACATTAAAGCTATTTCCAATGGTAATTAAAGCCATTCCTCTATAGTAATTAATAACATGCATACTAATATTTATAATTATTTTAATATTCTTTTAACTATATTTTTATTAGTATGCCTAACAATATTAATTAATAACATGCATACTAATATTTATAATTATTTTAATATTCTTTTAACTATATTTTTTATTAGTAAACAAGAGTTGTAATTAACAAAAAAAAAAATTAAGTAAGACAAGAGTTATAATTGACATACACCACAAAATCACTAAAGTAAAACAAGAGTTATAATTGACATACATCACAAAACCACTAAATTAAATATAAAAACTGAAATATTGTACTAGAATTGACTATTATTTGGTCCTCTCACTTCTTCATCCAAGTCAATAAATTCTTCCATCGCCGGCATATTCAAATTAAATCCCTACGTAAAAAATTATAAAAATATGAGGAAATATAAATCAAGCAATTAGCGTAATAAATAAAAAAATATTTCAAAACATACCGGCACATTGTTAGGCATATCTGATGGTCCAACTGTATGATTCGTTTCGATGCCATCTGCATTTGATGATACACCTACAAATGGATGATGATATTAATTGAGACTTAAAAATAAGAATGAAAAATTAATTTAATTTTAAATAAAGCTTAACTAACCTGTATATTTTTTTTGTTGTTCTTCTTTCTTTTTCCCTTTTCAATTGCAGCTTTAATTCTTCCCGTTGCTCCTTTATTTGCTTTCCTTCGTGGCGGATCTCGAATTTTTATGTTGGCATTTGATTTATCCAAGTACTCTTCACTCACTTTATCTTGAGTAGCGTCAATATCCGACTTCAAAAAATTATCCAATGTTTCCAATGCAGTACCTAAAAGTGCTTTAGTAAATGGTACAGAAGTTTTGGTGCTAGTACCTTTCACAACTATAGTCAATGCAAGGTGTGTCAAGTCACTATATTCCACAATGTTGGATGGTTGAAAATCTATTTGAATCGATCCTCCCCGATTGTCCATAACAACGCCATCTTTTGCATCTTTCGTCCACCTTTTCAAATAGTATTGAGGTGGAATTTCTAGTAACCGCCTGTGGTGGATCACTTTCAACGAGTGTGAACAAAGAATTCCCACGAACTCAAACATCTTACAACTACAATTGATGGTGTAATTTGAAGAATCAAATGTGACGTTGCGCGATCTACCACGGAAGGAAGATATCGTGTATGTGGTGATTGAAACTGTTTTTTAACAAAAAAATATATTAAAAAACTATTTTTTAACAAAAAAAATATTAAAAAAACTGTTTTTTAACAAATAAATATTAAAAAAAACTGTTTTTTAAATAAAAAAATTACTAATAAACTCTATAGAAAAATAAAAATTGTTTTTTTACAACTTTATTTTTTTGGAAAGAATAATAAAAAAAAAGTTATTAATAAACTCTACAAAAAATTAAAAACTGTTTTTTTACAAGATTATTTTTTAGGAAAGAATAATAATAAAAAAAGGTTACTAAAAACGTTTTATTTATTTTTTTTGAGGAAAAAATAGTGGTCAATATATAAAAAAAAAAAGTTTCGTACCTCTTTAAAATTCACTTGTTTGTTACCTTCTTCAAGATGTGGCAAAAAAAGGAAAAGAATAATAGAGAGAAAGATATTTGAATAATGATAGTTGAAAAACCAAAACGAAATATAAATGATATATATATAGAGGATATTTGACAACTACTAAAATTTAATTAACATTTATTTACTCTTTTTTTAATAAAATATATTAATTATGAACCTTTTTCATTACCCAAGCTAAACTATCCACCCAAAATATCATTCTTCTTTTCTTGCTGAATAATTATATTTTGGAGTTTTTACCAATTAGTCCCGTTTATTAAGTATGTAGTTCAATAGGTCCTAACATTTTTTTTATTCCATCAAGTCCCATAAAATAAGATTTTTGTTCCAATAGGTTCCATTTATAAACATATAGTGAATATTCACTGTATGCACAAATGGGACCTATTAAGGAAAAAATATTGTGATAGGACCTAATAGAAAATATTTCCGTCAAACAGGACTTAATAGGAAGATCCCCTTATGTTTTCTGACAAAATTATTTTTTTATATTCATTATTGAGTTGATAATATAAATTTTAAGTCATAAAATGGACTTACACGAGATCTCGAACATCTCCACTACACCCAGAGTCTATTAGTTTGAGTTCATTTTTGTATCATTAACATGGTTTTGGAATATATTATTTCTTAAATGAAATATTCAAGAGGAATTCATGAAATCCAATAAAATTTCTATACATATTTAATCGCTAACATCAAACATGTAAAATTAAAACCCTTTAGTTTTTCCCTTAAGAGTCAAATAGTATTTTGAGATTTGTGCTCTAACTTTAATATTGCTCCACAAATTTTTTCATCATCATCTCTTAGAAAGCAAGATACTTAATTCCTAGGTGATAAAAAATCCTCATCTAGCATCCGATCCCTCTAAAGCTTTTTGATAAAATCCAAAACCACATCACAAATCTAACTAACTTTGGGGATTTGGAATCCACTATAGAACATCTCCCATTCCAATGCAAGAATTGAAGGAAAAAAGACACTAGGAAATAGAACCCACTAAGGTGGAGAAAGATAAGATTATAAAGAACATATTCACAAAGAGTAGTTCTATACACTAGAACTCTCTCCCCAACATACTTCAAATATATCAGTTGTGCCTCAAATTAGAAAAACAAAAATACTTAAGGTTCGTTTGTCAACCTAATTTCAAGTCATAAAAATAAAATTCGAGAGTCAATTTTAATTCCATAGAATTGAAATTGACATTTCACTTTCAATTCCAACCTTTGTAATTGAATTATCAAACGGACTCTTAATGTTGAATGTGGAGTTCAAAAGAAAAATAATGATGTCCAAATAGTCTAAGAACGTTCAATATAATTTGTGAGATCAGATCAAGAATTTCAACAGATTCAAAATGAATTTTATTTTAATATGTTTTCAGTTTAAAAATATTATTCAAAAACTAAAAATGGTATCTACTATATCAAACTACACAAGATCAGATTGAAGTTCAAATTTTTAAATAGTAACACAAATGAAGGATTAGAAGGTCATGAGTCGGGTCTAGAAATTATGTGCATTGTGGGATTTTAACAAATCATAAAAGTAAATAGGAATTATTATATGTAAGTCTTAGTTGAAGAGTATTTTTTTTAATTAACTCTTATTAATCAGTCAAACATCAATTAGATCATATTTTTGAATTTATGAATTTTTTTTCTTACTAATATTCCCCTCCTACATTCCCTCCAAATTTAAATTGGTAGTTATTTTTTCTTTCAAACTTTAAAGAACTATAACTTTCGATACATAAATTCAAAATTTACGAAATTGATATTTTTGAAATCTACTAATCACGCCCTATAAATTAAGATCCATATTCAATAGTAAATAGTAAAAAATAAAAAAGATGTTTTTCCTTCATTTTTATGCTGGCGGTAATATTTTATTGTTTGTGTAATATTAGTACAACAAATGTCTAGTATCTCTGAAAACGCTTCAAATATAAAACAATTTCACTTTTTGGTGTACACAATAAATATATATCATATGTTTAATTTTTTCCCTTCTAAATTTATAGTGTTCATGGATCTTGTTTGATAATTCTCGATGAGTAGATTTTAAAAATAATAACAAAAATATGCATTTCCTTCATTTTTCATGCAGACAATAAATATTTAATATCTGTGTAATATTAGCGCTGTAAATATTTATTATCTTTAAAAACGTCCCAAATATAAAACAATTCATTTTCTGGTGCATACACTAAATATATATTGTATGCGTAATTTTTTTCTTCAGAATTTTATAGTGTTCATGGACATTGTTTGATAGATCTCGATTAGTAGATTTCAAAAATAGTAATTTTATGAAAAACGGATTTGTGAATAAAAAGTTATGGTCATTTGAAGATCAAAAATAGAAAAAATCAAAGTTCAATAAAAGTGTAAATTTCTCAAATAATATTCCCAAGAAATAGAAATAGCACCTATTTGATAATTGATAAATCAATGGGACTTATTTATAGAAAATCTCTTCATATTGATTTTATATGTAAAAGCCACAATTAAGGGATAGGTGGTCAAATAAGTGGGATGTTGGGAACTGTTAAAAAATTGACCCAAACCCAAAAATATGAATAATTTAGATGTCAATATCGTATTATAAATAACGAATTGTTGTGTTTAAGTCTCATTTAGTTGGTTAACAATGAAATAAGTCTTGTTGAGCTTTAACAACTATTTTAAGTCCCATTAAATTATAAATATAATGCTATAAATCTCACTTTCAAAATATTTTATTTTTCTATATGTAATATACACCACTCAATTTAAACCCCCACATGATTAAACCATACATATATAACCATTTTACATCACGATATGTCTACATCGTCTCTGACAGCTTTCCCTATCAACTGCTGACATCAAACACCGTCATCAATGCCACCAACACTTGCAACCCACAACCGTTCACCAACATTGTCTCAATTGACATCTCAATTATTTATAGTGACTAACATGATTCTAGATATCAATCTCTCCTATAAGTTTGCTCAATTGTTGTCCACCGATGATGAGCAACGCCTTCTTGCTCTATGTCCCATTAATTTCGCTCTCTCTCTCTCTAGCACGACAGACTTCTCTTACTACCTCACACTTTATTTTTACATTTGAGTTTGCAATCATCGTTCCCTTGCCTTCTTACAAAAATAAAAATACTCCTTTCGAATAATCTGATCTATTCCATGTTTTTTTCATTTCACTCCACTTTCAAACATTAAACCCTACGACTTTCGAATACACATTGTAAAAATTGTGGACTTCTTATAAGGATTGGAACTCCTGGCCCAGTTTGGGGGTAATATCCTGTGACACCTCGTCTAATTAAATACCGGGTAGCTACTCCTTTATCAAATTAATACAGAATATCCATTTGGTTCAGTCTTAGCATCACTGTCGAAAAACATTTAATTAATTACTAGCCACCTAATATTTAATAAGAGAGATGTCAAATTTTATTAATTAAGCCAACAATTAAACACAAATGTATTTAATAAACTATCAATCGCACAACCAGTCTCATATAAATGCTCAACGAGAAGAAATCAAATAAGTCTGGAGTAAACACTCCAATAATAAAGATGTCAAAGTAAATAATATCTCAATACAGGAGTCCGAATAAATAATAAACCAACAACTGAAATACTGAAAGTCTGCAACTACAACCTCTAAATAAGAATGGGCGACATGCCCTAACTGATACAAATGACTCTGAAGAAATCAAGAATAAAATGAGAGCATCCACTATCAAGATCCTGTAACTTCCACAACAGCTACCACACGTCATCAGAATGGAACTTCTATGCTTGGCATCCTTGTGGATGGGCACCTAAAATATTTTTACAAAACAAAATTAGATTTGGAGGAAAACGGGTCAGAGCCCGATGTGAAAACAGTTTAAAAGTTTAGCAACTGATTTAAATTACAATTAAACATCACATATTATAAACACGTTAGTTGCATACTCTCACATGAGTTTCTTATCTCTCAACTACTGTGCACGCCTAACGTATGCCTTTAACCCATCCTAGTTATGCCACTATCTAACTAGTTTATACCACTCCTGCCTTCGCTTTCTAACATAGAGTATCTACACGTAACCCCCAAATAAGCCATATTTATAACCCACGTTCACATTCATTAAATTACTCATCTCAAGTGTTAATTAAATTCTCATACTTATCCCATTCAAATATCTTAGTTATTCACATCTACTAAGCAACAATGAACCGGTCACAAGTATATAAGTATATCACTCTCAGTACATAAATACATATATGGCATCCCTAGGCTAAGCTGCGGTGCACACATACTCTGCTATCGAATCCCGGTACATCACGTACATAGGGACTACGAGTTCTGAATCTCTCAAGAGCCGTATCAATAAGAAAAATCACACATATTGGAGACGAACATAGTTCACATACCCATGGGTCACGCACATACCTACGCTCCCATGGTCAGCTGACTTATCGACTCATAAATAAGTCATTCACAGACCTATATCCTTATGGTACAAGTCTAAATCCCCCCGAAGTCACACAAGGATAAGAGGGTCCTTTTCCAAAAAATAAAACTAACCTCCGGTGATATCAAGTATGATAGGTATGTCATACACATAAGAAATCCATACACTAGGCATTCACACAACCTAAGTAATCATATATCAATATAGATGTTCACACATTTCATCTAGTTAATCTCGTGCATAGCAAATTTACCTCGAACATTACACATAATATATATTCCGGTTGATAACTCTCTCTTCGTATCAATCTGGGTACTTAAACCTATCTCAAAAGGTTACTAGGCCTCTTATAAGATTCTAATGTTATCTCAGTACTTAAAGTCCCTCAGTTACTGCCCTTAACCTTACATCATCATAAATTCCCATAATAGTTTCAATTCGAATGCTTTCTAATCGTATTTCACTCGGTAGGCCTTCGTAAGCAATAGAAATCAATTCCATAAGTCATAACATTCTCCGATAATAACTAAGACCCAACTGACTTTATCTAAGTCCCATAATATTATATTAATCACCCTTATAAACAATAGTGTCTTTGGAATACTCATTAACCTTAAAGAGAGACAATTTTCAAAATTCAGCATGGGTTGATCGATCGATGAAAAGGGGTTGATCGATCGATGGTTCGATCGATCGACATTCTTGAGTCGATCGATCGATCGATCAAGCAGGTATCAGCCCAGAAATCCTTAACAGTTATGGGTTATCAACTTTTTACACCTCTAAATCTTCATTCTAACGTCCAAGACTCACAAATCAATATACTAATCATCCTACTAACATGTTTACATCATTCCCCACATTTTAGATTCATCAAATCAACCTATAACATCAATTAATTAAATCAAAATACCCAATTATCATATAAAAACCTAGTTTTCCTATTTCTTCAAGAACATCACATAATTCAATCAAATTTCATATTTCTCTTCCTATAAATCATAAATTCGTGGTTATTATCATCTTCAATATTTACTACATGCAATTCCTATCCCGATTATGATTTTAAACCTTTCAAATCCATTCAATTTCCATTTTTCATGATAAATCTTCAAATCTATAAAAACATCTAAACTATATGCTTTGACTTTTTTCAAGATAAACCACTTGACTGTAAATATGATGTTCTGATCCGTTGTTATTGTTCAAGGGCTGGTCCTCTCTTCCTTCTAGTCACAATTCCGTCCAAATTGGTGGTGGTGGATGGTGGTTTTGGTTTGGGGACTTTTTGTAACCTCTCCTCTAACTCACGTAGCCCACCTCTTTGTTTTTGGCTGATCATGGCCCTAATGGCCTTTCTAATAATATATAAATAAACTCTAAAATTAGTGGGTCTAAATTCCTAAATTTTTAAAATGACCAAAATACCCTCCCGGGTTGCCGGTTAGGCCTAAAAATGCCCTAGGACCCAAACTAAACCCCCAACTAGTGTTTTCTGACTATCTCGAACCTTCCGAACACGTTGGCGCACTCAAAAAGCTCATACGGATGACATAAAAATAAAATACTTTTAAATCCATTAAATTGAATCCTGACACGACTGTCACGCGCGTCCCAACTAAATTATTAAAATTGTCGTATTTTCAACTCACGACATTTTTAATAAATTCAATGATCACATATTACCATAATTACTCAGTAATATTCAACAACATATTAATAACCAAATACTAACTCTCGTCTCGCTAGCATTTAAATCCGAATTAATTTTCTAATTAATTATCCCAAATTAATTTAATAATCCCAAACTAAAAGTAATTCCATTTAATTAACCTTATAATTAAAAGTCATAAAAATACGGGGTATTACATACTTCCCCCCAATAACGGAATTTCGTCTCGAAATTCGAAAAAGTAAGGCATATCTGGAAAGATTAGGTATCCTCTAGTACTCAAAACAAAATATAAAGAAAAGCTCACTCACTAAAGCCCTCGCTTTACAACAAGCTTGTTTAACAGTCTTGATACTTTATTAGATTACGCTAAAATAGATGCACTTCACGTTGTGCTCTTACTGAACAACATTCGAATACTATATAGCCTATACATCATTGGCCGCATTATCTCAATATTATTGTGAGTTCGCACCTCACTACACATTAACTCCCACGTTTATCAAAACACGAAACACCCAGCCTGGAAGAAATTAATAACACATCTGACTACTCTTGCCCATTCTTTAAATCTCTGTTCCCGGCGTTGTGACTTTTACACAAGGGAAAATCACTTCAGCCGGTTGGTGTTACACAAAACATTTGTAAGCACCTTGTCCACTATAAAGAGATATGGGTGCTTTTTCCCAACTTTACCATTAGGTAAAATCTTCTCCCCATTATTACAATATACCTTCCTTACTAGTTATACCCGATTTGGAAATGAAAAGCTCGTAATGAATCCAAAATTTCTTTCATACAATCCACCAGTCATCAATCACCTTGCTCCTACACCTCGTGCTAGAGGTGATACAACCCTCAGAACGAAGCGTTATTTCCACTACTTCTTACTACCCCACATTGAAGGTGGATTTCGAGGATCTCCTATTGGTTCTGAACAATACTGCGTAGGACCACGTACCGGCATGTTCACTATCTAATAGTGTAAGTCACCCAAGTATATAACATTTCTCTCCTTCTGGACAACCTGTCCCACATATTCGAAGGGACTCGTTACTTATCTATAAGTTGGTACCCCCTCAAGAAAATTTTACCAACTTGACTCTTCCATCCCTGGAATCGTCGGCTTGATACAAAATTATTTGGTTGATCATCTTACCCCAACCGATCTACTACTTACTACACCCCTTTCAATACCGACTTTCACATATAATTCTTCCCATTAAGTGATACTTAATGATCTTCTTCTTCTCTCGGCGTATATCAAAAGTTTCAACTCTTGCACTTATCACCACATTGTGCACATCTGGACTCTTTATACCTTATTGACATACTCATTCTATTCACTCTTGAGTCACCCTCAACATTCGATTTGTCGGAACTTTACTCCAAATTGTCCATAATAGTTAAATATTTGCCTTCTCAAGAAATGCCCCCTTATTAAATGGCTTCCCATTGCCTTTTCACCAAATTCGGACGTGCTACACTGACCACACATGAGTATACTCATTAACACCTTCTCTTACAACGCTTAACCCCATAAGTAATCATTTCACCCATCTATATCCCTTTTTTGAGCGATTACTACATTAGTAAACCAAGATGTCTACTCCTCTTATAACCCAATCATATGGTTTATAAACATTATATATGCTTCATACATACTCCAAACTCTTTATTGCTGCTGCATTACAACATGGCTATACCACTTGGGCGTTCTCAATCACCTCTGAATTTGAAATTCTAAATCCTTCTTAACCTTTATGCGTCCTTCAATCCGCCGTGACAAAAACCAACATTATCAGTACTTACATTGTAATTTACTAACAACTGGCTCTACTGGCCTTACATCACAATTTACCTTGTTAACTTCCCGTTATAACTACTTACTTTCATAACGATCGAGGTATCCAATTAATGGACGAATGGCTAAACATCTGCCTACTACCAACCTTATGCTAAGTTTCATGCGTGGGATGTCTCGTAAAGCAAAATCCAAACAAGGACCCCCCCGGATACATTACTACCTAACATTGTCGGTCATCGGGATCCGTTAAGCCCTCACTCCATAACATGTACCCCTAAATTCCCGTCTCTTAAAAACAAAGTTACATTTCCTTCCGCAATGACACTCAAACAAGGAACTCCTTACGAAATACACTTTCTCTTGACATTGATTGCAATCACATTCCATATACAACATGCGAATATAACCGGGCTCTCAAAATCCCGTCCCCAGACACACAACTATGAGTATAAACTCCCAAATCTCTAAAGGGTGATAAAATAATGTACTCTTCTCATTACGACCTCCCTAGCATTAATTATAATGACCAGCTAACCCTTTGCTGACTAGTAAACCAATTACATACGACTCATAACAATTAAATCCCTACGTATACGGGGATTAAATATCCGAGATCATTATACCTTGTGGAAATCACAACGCGATATATATATATACATATACAGATATACAAAAGTACAATTACGAGCCCGACCTCTTCACAAATGGGGCCTTTCTAGAACAAAACATTCTACCCCAAGGTAGTAACCCGGATAAACTTGTAATACCAGCACACTGTCGGTAATATCATATATAAAACCATAATTAGGGTAATATCATACCCATATAACACAACACTAAAATGAGCAATTTCAATAGAGTATATACCGCTATCAATATACTCGTTCATCCTCCACTGATGACAATAAAGATAACCCCACACTATCAGGGAAAAATATTCACATAAATAATAAAATTACCGATACTCACTAAACTCGACTTTCAAGCAAAAATAACAATAATAACAATTGTAGCAACTCGTTCATGCCACAAACAACATGCAACATCATCTGAGGATATAACTCATACTTCTAGCCTGATAATCGTCCTGGATGCTCAAATGGTTCCTGGACTTAACAAGCCTGTCCGTACCAAACCGAATATTTCAATAACTGTTGACCTTGCCAGGCACAATACCTTTATCCCTACACTTGCTTCGGGAACCATTTATAACGCACGGGTTTCACTCCCCACGAAATAACTCTACACATACTCCACTTATCTTCGGTCATACTGACCATGTTAAGGTGGTCCTTATCTCGGACGTTGGTAGTATCGGTTCTGATGACTACCTCCATTGTTCCCTTAGCTTGATGGACCTAAGGAACACGTTATTAGTTTCCACATCTCTTACTGAAATCACCATCGCTCGGTAATAATTTAGATATCCGAGTCATTTTAACGGGTTCTCCATTGGGTCTTCCCCTTGTGGTGTTTTTCCAATAATATTTTCCCAGTCTTACTCTATAGCAATTCCTCGATTCTTGCATCTCCCCACCCAAGGAAACGTTTACCTCCAAATTAACACTACGCAACATTATTACCATCTGCATTGACCGTCCAAGCAGAATTCCTCAAAAGAGCTAACAATTCTTCTTGTATGTAAATTCTCCCTTTAATATCCTCTTCTCCATTTCACCTACTTCACCCGGTGTAAAGTTCGCTACATAATTAAATTTCTCCTCACAAAGGGACCTCTGTCCGACCCTCTTGTGTGATTTCAGAATAACATTTTCCTTTCACCCTGAACATCTGGTGAAGGACCTTATGGTCAAACCATACGTGTACGCCTTCTCTCGACGTCACATTCCACTTCTAAGTGTGGTGATTGTCACTCACCATTGCAACTCTGCTCTCACGAGCCAAAAAAAAAAATTTACCCTAAATTTTCACTCCCAATGGGCCATACCCCGATATATGTCCAAGCCTTTGGATATATTACGCTCGTTTGGCTAGCACACTCCATCTCCACATTTCGAGTATCTCCACTGCTGGTTCTCTTTAATGTTTCACCTAACTCTTTCTCTCCCATTCCAACCTTGTTAGGTAAGTCTAATTCGACCCCATCTTCTACAATAGTTGTGCCTGGAAGTCACAAATCGTGCCTTGGCCGTCTGTACCATCCAGGACTTCAATGCCATAATATGGGGGACTTCAACTACGGTCATCCTTCTTTAATAAATTAATAACCTCAACTGATCCTTACCTCCTGATGTTTGCCCAACTGTCTTCACCTGACGTACTTCATTGTTTGGCGCACGAACACGCCCGATTGCAAATAAGGTTCACTATCATATATATCGAAGCAGGAGAACAAAATCTCACCAAAGAAATCAACAATCCTAAACATATGGCTCTACATCAAAGAAAGCTACGCTATAAGCATACTAAGCCGCACAGATCCTAAAGGACACTAGAACCTAATGCTCTAATACCATCCGTGACACCCCGTCTAATTAAATACCGGGTAGCTACTCCTTTATCAAATTAATACAAAATATCCAGTTGGTTCAGTCTTAACATCACTATCGAAAAACATTTAATTAATTACTAGCCACCTAATATTTAATAAGAGAGATGTCAAATTTTATTAATTAAGCTAACAATTAAACAAAAATATATTTAATAAACCATCAATCGCACAACCAGTCTCATATAAATGCTCAACGAGAAGAAATCAAATAAGTCTGGAGTAAACACTCCAATAATAAAGATGCCAAAGTAAATAATGTCTCAATACAGGAGTCCGAATAAATAATAAACCAACAACTGAAATACTGAAAGTCTGCAACTACAACCTCTAAATAAGAAAGGGCGACATGCCCTAACTGATACAAATGACTCTGAAGAAATCAAGAATAAAATGAGAGCATCTACTATCAAGATCCTGCAACTTCCACAGCAGCTACAACACGTCATCAGAATGGAACTCCTATGCTTGGCGTCCCTGTGGCTGGGCACCTAAAATGTTTTTACAAAATAAAAATAGATTTGGATGAAAACGGGTCAGAGCCCGATGTGAAAATAGTTTAAAATTTTAGAAAGTGATTTAAATTATAATTAAACATCACATATTATAAACACGTTAGTAGCGTACTCTCATATGAGTTTCTTACCTCTTAAATATTGTGCACGTCTAACGTATGCCTTTAACCCATCCTAGTTATGCCACTAACTAACTAGTTTATACCACTCCTGCCTTCGCTTTCTAACATAGAGTATCTACACGTAACCCCCAAATAAGCCATATTTATAACCCACGTTCACATTCATTAAATTACTTATCTCAAGTGTTAATTAAATTCTCATACTTAACCCATTCAAATATCTTAGTTATTCACATCTACTAAGCAACAATGAACCAGTCACAAATATATAAGTATATCACTCTCAGTACATAAATACATATATGGCACCCCTAGGCTAAGTTGTAGTGCATGCATACTCTGCTATTGAATCCCGGTACATCACGTACATAGGGACTACGAGTTCATCTCTCAAGAACCGTTTCAATAAGCCAAATCACACATATTGGAGGCGAACATAGTTCACATACCCATGGGTCACGCACATACCTACGATCCCATGGTCAGCTGACTTATCGACTCATAAATAAGTCATTCACAGAACTATGTCCTTAAGGTACCAGTCTAAATCCCCCCCGAAGGCACACAAGGATAAGAGGGTCCTTTTTCAAAAAATTAAACTAACCTTCGGTGATAGCAAGTATGATAGGTATGTCATACACATAAGAAATCCATACATTAGGCATTCACAAAACCTAAGTAATCATATATCAATATAGATGTTCACACATTTCATCTAGTTAATCTCGTACATAGCAAATTTACCTCGAACATTACACATAATATATATTCTAGTTGATAACTCTCTCTTCGTATCAATCTGGGTACTTAAGCCTATCTCAAAAGGTTACTAGGCCTCTTGTAAGATTATAATGTTATCTCAGTACTTAATGTTCCTCCGTTACTTCCCTTAACCTTACATCATCATAAATTCCCATTATAGTTTCAATTCGAACGCTTTCTAATCGTATCTCACTCGTTAGGCCTTCGTAAGCAATAGCAATCAATTCCATAAGTCATACCATTCTCCGATAATAACTAAGACCCTAATGACTTTATCTAAGTCCCACAATATTATATTAATCATCCTTATAAACAATAGTGGCTTTGGAATACTCATTAACCTTAAAGAGAGACAATTGTCAAAATTCAGCATGGGTTAATCGATCGATGAAAAGGGGTTGATCGATCGATGGTTCGATCGATCGACATTCTTGAGTCGATTGATCGATCAAGCAGGTATCAGCCCAGAAATCCTTAACAGTTACGGGTTATCAACTTTTTACACCTCTAAATCTTCATTCAACGTCCAAAGCTCACAAATCAATATACTAATCATCCTACTAACATGTTTACATCATTCCCCAGATTTTAGATTCATCAAATCAACCTATAACATCAATTAATTAAATCAAAATACCCAGTTATCATATAAAAACCTAGTTTTCTTATTTCTTCAAGAACATCACATAATTCAATCAAATTTCATAATTCTCTTCCCATAAATTACCGCGTCCCAACTAAATTACCGAAACTACCGTATTTTCAACTCACAACATTTTTAATAAATTCAATGATCACATATTACCATAATCACTCAGTAATATTAAACAACATATTAATAACCAAATACTAACTCTCGTCTCGCTAGCATTTAAATCCGAATTAATTTTCTAATTAATTATCCCAAATTAATTTAATAATCCCAAATTAAAAGGAATTCCATTTAATTAACCTCATAATTAAAAGTCATAAAAATAAGGGGTATTACATATCCTCCGGGACTTGAGGAAAATATTCTAAAGAAGATGCCTCCAAATTCGAATCGACTTGGTTCTCCTCACCTTCATCCCCTACTTCTATTGCCAAATTGTGTCGACTCTTTAAATTGCAATTCATATTCTCCTATTTATTCCCCACATCATACTCATCATTCTCCATTTAACTATAAAAAAAAACTACGTTATCTCATCATATCTCATTTAATTGAAGTAACAAAGATACCAAAAAGATTTTTTTAACCAAAGTAATCTTAGCAGTTATAACCAAAGTTGTGAAATCAATAACAAAAATAGTAAAAACAGAATCCAAACAATGTGGCCAAAATATAGTTATTTAATTTATTTAGAACCCAAATTATGTAAGCATATTACAATCTCCATTTCAGGTATTTTGAATCATTTCAATCTTAAATTTTTAAGTTTTCGAAGCATATTAATGCTTATTTATTAAGAAGTAAACCCATAAAATATATATACATCATGAATCCAAAGTGGAATATAAAAAACATCTCTACACAATTACTTACCGGGGTTTTAATAAAATAGTACATACTCGTTGAGCCTTTATTAGAGCCCTAAAAATCATTTTTGGTTTAGTTATTAGAGACGGAAGTGAGAAACGACAAGTTATTTGTGTGTGTGTGGGGGGGGGGGGGGGGGGGGGGGCTTCCACGGCTAGAAGTGAGAAAGAGGAAAGAGAAGGGTCTTGAGTGAATTAGAAAAGTGGGGGTGTGAGATAGAATTATTTTAGCTTATTTTTAAGCTCGTACCAAGACATATATAATAAGGGTCCCATATGAGAAGTTACATATATATATACACTTTTCTACCTATTTATCCATCCTTCTATATATCTATTTATCTATCTCTCTAATCGATAGTCTATCCCCCTCTCTCATGTCCATATGTTATCGAAGAAGGTGAAGAAAATATATAATAATATTTCCTAAGTAACTAAGTTAGAGAAGAAATTTTGTGTGTGTGTGTGTGGTTAAGTAAATATTTACTTAATGCACTTGGTAATTTGGAGCCCAAAGCACTAATCACAGTTTGAATATTCTTATTTTTCTTCGCAACATTTGGTTGCCTATAGGGGTGGTAATTCGGGGCAGTGGTTGTTCATAATAGTGGTTGTCTTTATTAACACTACACCAAAAAGGATAAATTGTTACCTTTGGGTCGGCCAGCCTTGTCACGGTCATTGAATGTGACAAAATAACACGTGTTTTTGTCACGATCAATGAGTGTGACAAGTCCATGACAAGAACAGTTGTCATGGACGTGTCACGGTCAAAGACCTTGACAGGTCCATGACAACTTTCTCAGTAAAAAAAACTCTACCGCCTCTTTTTTTTCCCACCGTTTTTATTTCCCCCATTTTCTCTCTTGCGACTACTCTTTCTCTACATTTTCATGTGAGTTTTTTTTCTCTATCTCTTTCCTTTGTATGTGTATGTGTAGAACTGCGTGTGTGTGTGTGTGCGCAGGTGTGTGTCTGCATGTTAGGGGGGCGGGTGGGGGGGGGGGGGGGGGGAGTGATGGGTGGCAGTGGGTGGGGGTAGGGTGTTTGTGTATAGGTGTGGGGTGGGGAGGCGGGGGAGGGGGGCAGGGGGAGTGATGGGGGGAAGGTGAGAGAATCAATTTAGGGATCAATTTGGGGAGGTGAGAGAATCAATTTGTGTTTGGTTTTGGTGTAAGAGATTTTAGTGTGTTGTTTTCAATTTGGGGGATTAATATATGGAATGTCACATGTGCATGTATAATTCCGAAAATAGCATCAATGTTGTTTGTGGACTTTATACTTTGCCCAAATAGTGTTACCATCTCCTTAGCTCCTTATGAAATGAATTGAAACATATGAAATGATCTACACATTAATAACCTTTTTAATTTGTATACATTCTAATTCTAAAGGACCCGTTTCTCTAAATTGAAATTGAATTCTAATTGGTATTGATATTGCTATAAATTGAAATAGAATTTGAATTGGTATTGATATTGGTATAAATTGTTATAAGTTTTAGTTCTTATACGTACTTTAAATGAAATGAAACTTACTTTAAATTACATAATTAAATGAAATCTCTCGAATTGTGATAAGACATAATTAAATGAAACATACTTTAAATTACATATAGTGCGTATAGATACTAGCCTTTTAGTTCTTATGCTTACGCATTCAATAGCCTTTAGACCCGTTCGATAGATATTACCCCTGTAATGAGATCTCTTGAATTGTCCCATTTGGACAGTTTGGGACTGCATAGTTTCTGTATAATAATATTCTTAGTGGCTTAAACTTATTACTTTGGGGGGTAGTTCTGCAGTCGTGTCTTAATGTTCTCTGGGTACATACTAGATGATGCAATGTTAAGTGTTATTTCAATTGATAAATTGAAATAACACTCGCACTTGCAAACCTATGTCGTTGTACTTGGAGAACTATGGGGATATGCTGTCGAATTTTCCTCAAATTAGAACAATGTGCATGATTTGTTAAGTATATTACAGAAATATGCGGTCTTGAATGGGAGAGGACCATTCACCCTTTAGAGGAGATGGAGGAAATAAGAATTAATATTATAAACTGAATTTTAATTTTAATTTCAATTTCAATTTCAATTTTAAATTAAAATTAAATTTGAATTTGAATTTGAATGCACGAATAAATTTACGCATAAAAACTAACCTTCTAGTTCTTATGTGTACGCATTCAATATGTGATTGTTTTATACTAGTGGGAACTAAATATTCATACTTTTGTTTATGCTAATCCACGAATATACGCTTCTTACCCATAATAAGTGATTGTTTGTAGTAGTTGTGACGAGACATCCTAAATACAAAGAGTGGATGAGTGAGACAAATAGATTAGGGGATGTGTTTCGTAAAGTGCAAATAAATTTATGATATACGCAAAGTGATGTCATAATGATGAATAGTTTCCATGTTTGTATGCTAGGTGTAAGAATGGTAAGGTGTTTAAGGGGAAAACAGTTGAACTACATTTGTTAAGATGGGGTATGCAAGATAGTTATCGATTTTGGATTTTTCGCGGGGAACCGAAAGTTCCTTTTGTCCCCGAGAAACCTTCACAATAACCTTCAACAAGTAGGATAGGTGTAAAAAAGGAGGATGATAATACAGAACATAATATATTTTAGGATTTAGTTGATGACGTGTATGGAGTTCATGAAGTGCAAGAGAATGAGGTCACTGACGATGTACAAGGTTCAGGTGCTCATGAAGATATCTGGATAAACCTTGATGATGACACCAAAGTTTAAAATTTAAGGCGAGCCAGCCGTTATACTCTAGCTGTGAGAAAGATCAAACAACTTTATATGCCATAGTTGGTTTGCATAGTTTGAAGACCCAATATGGTTTGTCTGGCAGTGGCATGACAGGAATTTTAAATTGGGTGAAGGGCTTACTACCCAAGCTCAATACGCTTCCAAACAGCTATCCTACTATGGAAAACAGTTTGAATGGTTTGTGAATGAAGTATAAATCAGTTCATCACTACGCCAAAATGGGTGATTTATGAGTGTTGTTAGCAGTCATAAATTACCTTTATAATTTTTATTTATCGTCATAATTTAGGGGCTGACAAAAGAAATATTATAACTCCTAACAGCAGTCACAAATATATATAACCCCTATGGGGTTTTTGACTGGTGACCCCGATTTGTAATTATTGTTTGTAACTACTGTCAGCAGTCATGAATCTAATATTTATAACTGCTGGCAGCAATTACGCATCTTATATTTGTAATTGCTGTCAGGGGTAATGAATCTTATTTTTTTAATTGCTATTAGCGGTTACAAAATTGACATTAGTGACAAATTTGTGACTGTTATTAGCAGTTACAAAAATTGAATTTTTAAAATGTGGTAAGAGTTGTTACAAATATCTTTAAATTTTCACAAATGATGAAATGATGAGAGTAGAATAAATATCATAAACATGTAACAAATCTAAATAAATTCGATTACATTTCATTTATATTTCTGACATTCCAAATATCCGACATACATAAATCTTGTTGAAACTTAATTTAACATAAAACCAACCCTTCTTGGGTGCCAAGTACAAAATAAACATTGAATAAAAAATAATCTAAAAAAATAACGACACAACACTTCGATGACATGAAATATCATAAATATGTAACAAATCATTATGAATATAGACCAGGGATCACCACGCAGTGGATATGCTTCATAAAGTCTAGGTATATCAACCGTGGGGGTATTGATGAGGTGAAATGTTCCCTCGTGTACTCGGAGTACGCCTCGGTATCCATTGACTTATGCTTGTGTTGCTTGCCAAGAAGTGGAAACACCTGGATTCAAGTCTTTGAATACTGTATATGCCAGGTATGCCATGTGTATACCTGCAAATAATAAAATATGATTGGATTCATAATTGCTACCATCAACATCTTTTAATACAAAGTTGTAATTCAAACTAAACACGATTTCAGTCCATGTCTGAAGATCCAAGACATGTGAATATTATCAAGAGATGCGATGAAACATAGTTATCAATTGCATATTTCTTATTGCAACAAATATAGGTGCAATGGATATATAGTCCTACATCAAAGTAATAAACTTATAAAAAGGCTTTTCCCAAGAAAGCAGTCACAAAATTATTATTTTGGTGTAGTGGAATAAATCAAATGCACCATTGTTGATTTTGGAGATAATTATGATATACCAGGAGTGACGACAGTAGATTTTCCACAGTCTCTAGTTCCGTACAACTTTCTTTTCTTGGATTCTAAAAAAGTTCATTGTTCCAAAGTTGAAGACAAGACAAGGTACTTCTTAAAAAATTAAAGGTATATACAAAAAATGCATAAAAGGAACAAAAATCAAGATACCAATAATTGAGATGACCATGACATTGAGAAAAAAAATCACTTAAGTCTTCTAATCCAAATTAGAGAGAAAACTTTGCAAGGGCACAAAATCACAAGCTACTTCAGGTATTGGTGCATAAGATTTCACATAGAGTAATTACTTCTAGTATCCCAATATGCATCTCACCTAAAACTAATTAGTATTAAGGAAGGAACCAATTAATTGACATTCCCAAAAGGGGACATATAGGCAACCAATTAACTAAGATACCTATTAGGACTTACCTTCTCAATATTTTCCATCATCAACCCTTTGACATCTGAAACCTGGGTTTCTACCTTTGCAAGCTTGTTGATTTCATCTAGATGATCAACACAATATTGCATCTGATCTTTCAGTTTGGACCTATATTTATCATCAGAGAAAAATCACTTTATTGAAGAGGATTACCATCAAAATAATAGAATAGATAGGTAATGTTTTGTAAGGTAAAGGTAAATTACTCAAACTCTTTATTCATACTATTGGATGTTGCATCTTTCCTACACCATATCTTTTGGTGAAATCCTCCTTAATTTGCTCAAGAAATGCCATTAGAATCTTCCTCTCAGCAACTTCAGTAGCAACAACACAATATGCTGCATCATACAAAATACAATGAAGTTAGTCACTTGGGTGAAGGAAAATAAATGAATAAGTTAAGATTCAGAGCAATAGACAACAAACAAACTTAATATATAAAAATGAAAACGATTATTCAAGCACCTGAAACAATGAATTCATATAGAACATTTTATATGTGTCATGTTACCTTAGTGTTCAAGAGAACAAGAGCTTTACTTTTCTAAGATAAAAAAGGACTGGGAAAAATAATTATATCTTTCGTTTTCATTATTTTTCGTTAACTAAATTAGTCACAGTGTAACGGAACAAGAATTGTACTTTAACTAGAAGTGAACACAATAGAACTGATAATATAATTATGCCATTGCTTCTACTTCCCTTTTCATTTAACCAAAGTATCATTAGAATTTAGATTTTTGTGTTCTCTTTCTTTTAGTTAAACAAATCCTTCAAACATTTTTGTGATAATTGTTAAACATATGAGCGTTGGTAAAGAAGATGAGGCAATGCCAAATTTCAAAGATAATTAAACTTCAGATAATTCTTGAGTCGCTAATTGAATATTGATGTTGGTGAGTGATGGTGATTGCATGTCTTGTGGATATTCCTTCAAGAGTAAAAAAGATAATCAAACTGCAGCTTCTTTAAATGAATTCCTGCAGCTTATTGTGATGGGAAACAGTACTCATGTGCGAGGATAATCAAAACAGTAAGGAGGAAAATATTCATACCTGAGGTAAAGTTTCAGTGATATGATTTGACTAGGATCTGCTTAGGCTTAACTTTTAGTTTTCTTAATGTCTCTAAATTCTTTTTAGTATTTTATTGTTCAAATGAAGTAACTGTGATACAATATGAATGAAAGTTCCACTAACGGTTATCTAGTGTAGATATTTTGTCATGGCAGCAAGAATGATACGAGGAGCTTTAGGTAACAGTGAATTCTTATTTTTTGGTACTTTGGATTTAATTACCTTTTTGTAGTATATTCATTATATTCTGTTACATCCATTATATGTGTTCATCCTTTCTCAAAGTTAACATCATTCTATTATTGCATAACTTTTCCTTAAATGGGTCTCAATTAAAATAATTTGAAATATGGTAACTCAAGGTGGATTAGCTCATGTATTTGGTAAATTAATAGATATAAATGAAACAAGTCAAATTGTTTGACGTCGGTAGTCAAAAGTTGAAAATGACTTACATTATTAGTAAAATAAAAATCAATGTACACATTTTTTCAATTTGATCATACATTAACTAAATCAAGTATAATAGTAGCATCATATTAGAACTCTTACAAAAAGGGCACAACTTATGGTACTTTAGTTACAAAAAGGGCACAACTTTAGGTGCTGAGATTATTGGTACTTTTATTCTTGTGTACACTGTTTTCTCAGCAAATGACCCTAAGAGGAGCGCTCATGACTCTCATATAACGTTTATACTATGTACTTAACGTTTATGTAATACAAGTTTTGGCTCCTCTTCCTATTGGATTTGCGGTGCTCATGGTTCATTTGGCCACTATCCCCATCACTGGTACTCGTATCAACCCTGCTAGGAGCTTTGGTGATGTTGTTATTTACAACATTGAAAAAGTTTATGATGACCATGTAAGTTGATTTCTACATCATGGGCATATAAAATCTTAGTATATATATGTTGATTTTGTGTTTGACATGTGGTTATTATGATGGAGAGTGGATCTTTTGGGTTGGAACATTTGTGGGAGCATTGATAGCAGCAGCATACCATCAGTACATGTTGAGGGCTGCAGCTATTAAGGCTTTAGGTTCGTTTCGAAGCAATGCCACAAACTAAGCACCACTCTATCTATCAGTCCTAATATCCATTTCTCTTATCACGGGGATAAGTTATGGTCCTTAACTGAAGATGGTAGGATCAGTTTCAAATAAACATATCAGATTGTTAGTTAAAATTGAAGATTTTATCCTCGAATATTGGCAAGAAGTTGTTGAAAGATAAAAAGAGAATAGAAGATACTCAGAGTATTATTAGTCAAGATGATAATTAGAGTATAGTCACTTATGTTTCATATCAAAAAGACCTTATGGATACAAAGAGTACAACTACCTCTAGTACCCCCTTTCTAAAGAACTAGACCTTAGAACATATAGCTACTTATACTAATTTACCTGGACCAACTTACATAGGACCAGTTAAAAGACCAGCTCCTATTCAAGAATAATTTTAGTATTATAAGAGTAAAGGTAAAAGACAACCCTTAAAATAGCCTATTAAGTTCCAAACTACAGGTATAGGACAAATGTTGAACTTCGCAACACATGATCCCCAGACTTGGAATAATGGTCTAGATGTATGGAAGTCTAGTGTAATAGCACACGATCCACTGATTTCTTACGAGTAGTGTTCCCTTAATGTATCACATTTATCACATCTTATGCTATACTCATCTACACATTGATTCTAAAGAGGTCGTTCTTTTGTTTGTAAAGGAAAAAGTGTGGGGAGACTCTCTTCTACATTACGCTAAATATCTTATTTTTAGAGTATTAACACATTTTCCCCATGAATACACCTTAAAACAGCAACAAACTTGCAATTTTGGATAGTAAACCAAATGTTAGCAAATCAAATTTGCCCACTCACATTAAAGAACATTGAATATGAAATTATATTATATACTAGTGGTAACCCGTGCGACGAGCGGGAAAATGTGGTTGAAAAGTTACTATTTTTTAATCTAATATGTTCATTCAAATAACATTCCCCATAAAGTCTAAAAACTAACAAATGTTTTGGCAAAAAATAAGTAAGTTCAGTTAAAT
This sequence comes from Sambucus nigra, assembly GCA_949130495.1. Lineage (NCBI taxonomy): Eukaryota > Viridiplantae > Streptophyta > Magnoliopsida > Dipsacales > Adoxaceae > Sambucus > Sambucus nigra. The sequence continues at coordinate 406,647,350 of OX422222.1, forward strand.
ACCACGTGAAAGTTAACCACAAAAATATTTAAGTTTCATATAGGGTGAATAAGATGTGTTCAGATTGATAATCAATATTCACTATTTGTCTTGAATTTAAAACATGACATGAGTCGTCACATAATTATCAGTAATAACTTCACATTCTAGTATGTTTTAATCTCCCAATAAACTGTCCATTACAAACATTAGACTTCCTTCACAAAATAAAAAACTTCATTAAACATACTTATTTGTTTATTTTCCTCTCAATTGTGAAAGTTTACGCTTTTTGGTCATGAAGACAACATTTATGCATGTTTGACCTTCCAATTGGTCTAGGATTCACCATTAAAAATCAATCAAATAACATTAAAAACCAAGAAGTGATCTACGCAATCAATGGATCAAAACAACATTAATATATATCAAATCCCTGAAAATCATAACCATCATTAGATCTAATCTAGTCCAGATATGATTTCATAAAAAACTTACCCAACTGACGCAACCATCCACGAGTGCAAAATGATTTGAGATATGAGATTAATCCAAAAATGATGAGGTACCATACTTTGGTACCTCTTAGGTTGTTTGCGCCTCTTTTACGCCACTCAGTTACTATTTTGAGTTTTCGACTCATAAATCCTATTTTTAATTCTAAAACAATCGTATCGTAGTCAATTGCTGATCGGGAGTCCAGTTAGGACACGTTCACTTCCCTTAGATTACTTTTGTGCGTCTTTGGGTGTCTGTGCCTCATTTTGTGCCACTCAGATTGTGAAATATCAAGTTTATCTTTTTAGATTGTTTAAAGAACGTGACATTGCTTATTTGCGTTTACAAATTTTTTGTTTAAATTAGAATTTTAACTAATGCTTTTCTTTTTATTTATTGTTTTCGGGTACCACCTTATATGTTCATATGTTAGAGTTTGGGTCCCAACACTTAGTGATTTGAATGTTAAAAATTAGCATAAACTACTTGCAAATGACAAAATAGTATCATAATCGAATAGTAAATCAGATTAATGGCATAAAATATTTGCAAAAGGACAAGAATTAATGAACACAAACAAACATATCAATAATTATAACTAACATTCACACAAACAAGTATACAAATATTATCATAAATTAATTTTAAGACTATAGTACAGCAACCAATTGACAATCCGAGTTTTCAATTGGCTCACCCTCAACCTCCTATCACCACTACAAATCAATCAAGTAAAAAAACTAATGATATTGAGCACTGTTCTAAAACACCCGCCTAGGCTTGAGGCTTGGGAGAAACGCCCCGCCTTAAGCTTTTTACGCCTTATTCTTAGTAAAACCCTTAAGGCGCATTTTTTTCTAAAAATAACAATGCTTTAGTGAAACGATATCGCCTTTTAAGAAAAAAAATTCAGACCGGACCATTATCCCATCCAAAATAATCAAATAGTATATTAATTTATAAATATTCGGACATATTTTTATGATATGTACACTTTTAGTATTTTAATAGCCTTGTTATGGTTAAAAAATATTAAAATATATTAAGAGGGCCTAAACGCCTTTTTACGTCTAAGGCCCGCCTAAGCATCTAAGGCTTAAGGCTTGGCCTCTACGCCTCGATCACGCCCCACATTTTTTAGAACCTTGATATTGAGCAATAATCAAGAATTACAATTACCTTTTATCCTCATCAATCCACATATTGAAACTCTGCTTCGTATACAATCTTTTATGTTGGTCCTTATATACAATATTCCAACCAATTTAATTAAGAACATAAACCCTATAACATAAAACAATGGAATAAAAGATAATAAAAATAGTCAACAAAAAAGAAATAATATGACTGAACCGATATTGTCAACTTGACCAGCCAAGTGGCGAGCCATGATAGATGCCACCAACGTTGAATCAAGCCCTCCATATAGTAAAACACCAAAAGGCACATCAGTGAAACACATGTTCACAATACACTAAATCCTGTACATATTTCAATTTATTATTATACAACAATATGCATAATTGTCCTAACTTCAATTCACAATTAAACCATATTCACAATACACTAAATTTAGTTGACCAATTATATCTACCATACTAAATCTAGCACACAAATTATGTTAGTACTGGAGTCTGATAAATAGAGCTGAACTAAACAAAATCAAAACGATAATAATTTCATCCTACAAAGATAGTAATTTCATTTAAAACAACACTATGTTCATAGAACCATACATTCAAAACAGAGTACAAAACACTAAAACAGTTCCATAATCTCTAGATAATGGAAATACCTTATCATGATAATATGAATGTTTTTAGGAAGCTTAACAAATAGGTCTTGTTTACATCATACATTATTAAATTGATCGCATTAAATAAATTATCTTCGATAGGTCCTACAATAAATATTTACTACCTATCAGAGCAAGACCTATATGACTACATAATTATCAAAGAGGTTTTAGTTGTTAACATTTCAAAAGTACAAAATATAAGAAAAAACGTATAGAAACGACCCACATCATACATAAAAAGCAAAACAATCGAGAAAATAAAAAATATTATCCAAATCAAATATAATCACACGTTATAACATTAGCTCATTTTATTAATTCTTAACAATTTACAAGAGAAAACCAAACCCAGTATTAAAATCACCCACACATTACATAAAACCAAACTCGGGTAAACTAAAACAAACCCATTATTTATACATCACACATCAACACAAACAACCAAAACTCATAAATATAATAATTTATTTATGTATGTGTAAACAAAATCATAAGTAAACAACAATACAAATATAAGAATTTATTTCTACATCACATCGCAACACAAACTACCAAAACACAAACAACCAAAACCCATAAATAAATCACACCTCGAACTGAAGGGAAAACCCAAAAATAAATAAACTGACAACGAAATCACAGCTCGAAATGAAGGGAAAACTCACAGTGGTTCATCACAGCGAAATGAAGGAGATTTTCTTTACATCATTTTTTCACAGCGAAATGAAAGAGAGAGGAGAGAGGAGTCGAAGAGGAGAGATGAGAGAGGAGAGAGGAAAGAGAAGGGGGAAATTAAAGTTAGGTTAAATTTTTTGTGACCCTTATAACGGCTAATTTGTAACTCTGAGGAGCACTTATAAATTTATGACGGCTAATAGCAGTCACAGATTATGTCTTAGGCCAAAATTTGTAAATGCTTGTAACAGTTACAAATTTATGACTGCTAATATCAGTCATAAATTAAGCGCCAGAACAAAATTTGTGACTGCTCATAGCAGTTATAAATTTTTAGACTGTTCATTAAGGTCCTAATTCAAGTTTACTAGATAAATTTGTGACTGTGATGTATGACTGCGATTAGCAGTGACAAACTAATTGACTCAAAATTTTCATTACCCAAAGATTTTATCACTCCTAATGGAAGTTACAAATAATTTTGTGACTGATCCCGAAAGTCATAAGTTTATCACCCCATTAGCAGTCATAAGAAGCCAGTCACAATATAATTATTTTGGTGTAGTGCATGCTTGTGTGTATAACTGCATACTATACCGAAAGGAGTATGAAAATCTTGATCAGTATTCGGTATAAGATGAACCTATATATGTCCAATCTAGAGGTAAGGAAGGCACTAGCTCAAAAGTGCCTAAAAAAAGTGTTTAAATATTTTCCCGTTGGGCCTAGATTAAAGCATTTTTCATAGTACCATGGATAGCGAAGGCAATGACTTGTCATACTAGGGCAGAAGCAGAGGAAAATCTCATGCGCCATCCTATTGATTTTACATCTTGGAAGAGGATATATTTTGAGTATCCCGATTTTGCTCGAGAACAGTGTAAAATTTATTTGGCAATATCAACAAATGGTTTCAATCCATTTGGAAATATAAACACCCATTAGAGTGTATGGCCAGTGATCCTAGCCCCACTCAATATCCCTCCTTCACAGTTTATGAGACCTGAATTTTTGATTTTATCTTTTTTTATCCCTGGGCCAAAGGCATCAAGTGAGGAGATCAATGTCTACCTGGATCCTTTGAAAGAAGAATTAAATGAGTTGTGGGAAGAGGGTATGCAATAATTTGACTCTTTTAGAATAGAAGAGTTTACACTGAAAGCTATGTTGATGTGGGTAATTCATGATTTTCCAGCTTACGGAACATTATCTGGTTGTGTAGTACATGGTTATTTAGTGTGTCCTATTTGTTGAGAGGAGACGGAATATCTCCGTCTCTCCGATAGCTCAAAATATATATACCATTGCTATAGGAGGTTTTTACCCCCACTCAAAGTTTTAGATTTGAGAAAGGTTCCAATTTTTTACCGGGAGGAGTTGAACATAGGTTACAATCGAGAATACTTACAGCCTTAGAAATTAAAGTAAATCTTCTGATTGTGGCCCTAATATACTAGGTAAGAATCCTAAATTTAAGAATGTGAAGCATAAGAAGACCCCAACTGGGAATGAAACTGAGACCAGAAAGGCATGGTCCATGAGGTCAATTTGATTTGACTTTCCTTATTCGAAGAATAACGTGGTGTGCCATGTATTGGATGTGATGCACACAGAGAAGAACATCGTTGAACATCATTTCACATGCCTTGGGTGGAGTCATTCTAAGGATGGAGAAAATGCACAAAAAGACCTTAAAGCGTTGAAACTTAAGACACAACTATGGTTGAAAGAAGATAGTACGGGAAGGACAACAATTCCCCCTGGTGCGTTTATTTTGACGAGTGAGGAAAGGAAGGTGCTTTTAAACACAATATATAATTTCAAATTTTCACTTAATTGTTCGTCTAACTTACAAAGGATTGTGAATTATCCTACCCGTGATTTACATAAGTGTAAGTCCCACGATTGGCATGTGATCATGCAATTGGTTCCTCTATTGTTTAAGCACTGTTTCTCCAAGCACAAGGATTTGTGAAGGGCTATTATGCAAATTAGTATCTTCTTCTCACTTTTATGTGAGAATGTAGTCAATCGAGATCACATAGTGGCCGCAAAGTTGGCGGTGAATGAAGCGATTTATGCCTTGGAAAAGTACTTTTTCCTATCTTTCTTTGACATAAGTGTTCACTTGTTGGTACACCTATGTGATGAATCACTTCTTTGCGGCCCAATTAGATATCAGCGGATGTATCCATTTGAATGATTGATAAAAGTTTTCAAAGTTTACGTCAAGAATACACGATACATTGAAGGATCAATTACAGAGAATACATCACCGTGGAGTTATCAATATACACTTGAGAATATATGCCTGACTCAAACAGCGTGGATGACAATGATGAGTTTATTGATGAGGGTGGTCATGTGATGGGAAACAAGTGAAATTAACGAGTTTGCAACATGAACAAGTATCTCCTTATCTATTTGACACACATGAAGATGTCAAAGAATGGAAAAAGTAAGTTTATATTATTTTAACTTTTAAATTATTGTAATTTTTACATGATTAATTTTATAATACGTTCGTCACGATCTATGTAGAATATATAAAGCTGATGAGAGTAATAAAAGAAGAAAAACAATTGCACAATCAGATAGCGAATTTAGGTTGTGGTTGTTATACGAGGTAATTATAATGAAAATGGATGTTATTAAATGTCACATTACAAGAAAGCTTTACAACTAACCTAATTAATTTATCTATATTCTCTTAAAGATGGGTGATGCGACTTTAAAGCTTGTTCGTCTAGCCACTGGACCCTTGTTCATGGCATAAGAGTACAAAAAATATCGATTGAATGGTTGTGTATTCGGTGCAAGGGTGTACGAGGAAAATACAAATGTATAGAACTCGAGCATTTCATACAAGGCTCTTACTTTCTTTCGAGCGAGCGTGAAAGATAAAAACCTCATTGAAGCTGAAATGACTTACTATGGTGTAATTCAAAATATAATTGAATTGGACTACGTAAACTTCAAAGAGGTTGTATTTTACTGTGATTGGGTAAGAGTTGAGGATAAAAATTCTTGTAAAGCTGATCATGGCACCAATTTGATCATGGTTGACTTATCCAAGTTGAAGAGCAATGAACACGTGAGCAATGAGCCGTTTGTTTGTGCTTTTCAAAAGGTCAAGCAAGTGTTTTACTTAGAGTATATCAATAATGAGCCATGGCTAATCGTTGTACATGCGCTAAAGCATTTGAATAGTAGTGTGGATGAATTGGTTGCACCTACCGAATATCAATCCATTTTTTATGATAACCCGAATTTGAAACAATTTTTTTATTTGTAATAAGTATTCAAATTATTTGTAATGACTAGTGGATATATTATGATAGTGCTTTATTATTATCAGACAATAATTTAATGTTTTTTATTCATTTGTACTTGATCATTTTAATGCTTGTAATAACCAAGTGAATATGTTAATTAGAATTTTAATCAAATTAAGCATTAATTCAAAGTCCATGACTCGAGAGTGTGTGTACAGGGGGGTGCAGTGTGCGTATGTGTAAATTCAAATTGGTATTGGTATAAATTGGTATTGGTGTTAGTATAAATTAAAATTGATATAAATTGATATTGGTATTGGTATGTATTGTTATTATTGGATTTGAGAATGAATTCAAAGTCCATATACGTGTTTATACTAATAATAACAATTTTTGCATAAAATAACTTCATCCGGGAGCGATAGCGGAGGCGATGAGGGCTCCTCGACCAGTGGGTCCCCAAAATGGTGCAAAGTCGTCAAGAATAAGATGACATTATTAGCTAGAGAACTAGAGTTACTGAAGGCGATCTTTGGCCCTGGGTACACTAATTGGAGGGTCGTGCCTATTGACCTCAAGTTGAACATCTGGGGGGCATTACAGGTAGTGTATTTATATATATATTTATATTTATAAGCAATTAACACTTACTTTCTTTTTGGTTTGTATTTGTTTTACAGGAAGAATTCAGCCTGCCTGCATATCTTCATGACTCCACGTTGGAGCAATTGAGGGATCAATATAGGACGTGGAAGAAGAATTTGCGAGCACGGTACTTTAGGAAGACTCGAGAGTCAATTCGGAGACTACATGACACAGTCTCCGATCTCATTGGTACAGTGGCAAAAGTTTATCGACAATGAGACCAATGAGAGGCAAATGACATCTCGCCAATCGAGGAGGGACAAGCGGGCGAAAAAGTTGGATGTGCACTACTCCGGGCGGACGTCTTACGCTGAGGTGGAGCACAAGATGGTAAGTTTTTATTTTTCTTTAATTATTGTTATTCTAATTTAGCATTATTTTCCATTACTTACTAATACTGTACTATTTTATTTTAGGACACGGGGAGTGGCCCTGGGGGTAGGCCACATAGGCTCTATGCCTATGTGTAAATTCGGATGAAAAAAGGCAAGGAAAAAGAGGTGGCCCCGAGCATCGCAGCCACCATTGTAAGTTACAAATGTTTAATTTTTTTAGTTATGTTATAATTTTTTTATTTACTTAATTAACTAATCATGTAATTTTTGTCTGTTCAATTAAAGCTTAAGGAAGTGCATGAGTCGTAGTCTGATGCCGACAAAGCATCTTTGGCTACGGATGAACTGAACCAAGTGCTCAGGCTAAAACGCAAGGGGAGGACTAGAGGGGTGAGCTCGCGAGTGGGGAATTCTAGGATCTTCGAAATGGAGACGAGCAACAGTGGTTTAGCACATAAGGTGGACACCCATGACTATAAGCTATCAAGGTTGGAGGACGCTCCTAGATATGTACGCCTTCATGAAGTGTCAGCGGGGCTAGGGCAAGAGGGAGGGAAAGTAGGAGGATAAGGAGGTAGAGGTAAACAAGGATGAGGACGAGGACGAGGATGAAGATGCCACTGCTTCATCACCGACACACATGGACTCGACGCCATATGATGATCCATTTCCCATCGTAACCCCTCCGAGTGACCTATGTCAATAATCGATTGATCGAGCATATTTTTACTAGGCATATATTATGGAGAGCCGATAGTGAGGGACTTTAGGGATCCGATCTTCCTTCTGGGTATGTTGGTTCATGGACATCCCCTCCAAGACATTGAGGCAAGAGTGAGAGTCATGCATGTGGTGGAGGGAAAGGAGAACTCACCTTTGTGGTTACACGAACAATGCGGTGTTCAGCATATTATGGGGTGTTTCAATTCATATGTGGTGTGGCCTTTCTTCCTCCTCCAACCTTCTCTTCTTAATGACATTATTTATATCTTTTAATTTGATTATTTGGATATTGGATTGTATTTGTATTTTTTTTATTTTGGTACATGTTGGTTTGGATATGGATATTTGCATTTCTATTTTATTTGGATATGGATTGTATATGCCATGATTTGGTATATTACTTCTATTTTATTTGGATATATATTGTTTGGACAGGTACAATTTTGATATAATAGGTACAAATATACTGTTGGGCAGTGGCAGTGGCCATACTACCCATCAATTTTTTTTAATTTTGTCCAGAATTATCACGGTCAAAGACCGTGGCAAGTCCGTAACAAAGAAACTTGTCACGATTTTTTACCGTGATAATTTTTTTGCCTTGTCATGGTCTCCGTAAAAAAAACTTATCAAGGTCAAAGACCGTGATAGGGCCGTAACAAGTCTAATGAACTTGTCACGATCTTTGACCATGGCAACTTGTCATGGTCAGAGACCGTGACTAGTCAGCTGTTTTGGTGTAATGTAGATATGGTGGTGGTTTTTGCGACTAGTGGCGATGATACTTATTGTGATTGGCAATAGTGGTGGTGGCAGTGTTTGGAGATGGTGGTTAACAAATGAGATGGTGTGCATGTTTATTTTTATGGTTTTGAGATGTGTAAGTGTATTTAGGTCCTAGTTTTACTTTGTTTACAATAATAATACTTGTTTAATTAATTTTTGACTACCTAATGGGAATTATTTAACGACATATTATCAAGATGAGCTTATATAAAAAGATATTTGTAAAAAATTTTGTACCACAAAGTATAAATTTCCATATTTTTACCAAGTTAAGATTCACAAGATTTTGTTGAGTTATGTTCGAACACAACAATACTTTACACATGTAAGGCAAAGAAGTCTTGTCACTCGCAACTGTCTCTCGTCAGTTTATAAACAACAATGGAGAGACAATGTGGTGCATAGGTGTGTCATAGTCCGGTGGAGTGGTGATGGTAATTATCTACAAACGAGTTTTCATTTTAAAATATAGGGGCCATTAAAGTCTTTTGAATATAGATGGTTAAATAGAGAATTCATATACATATACACACACAAAAGAAAAAATATGTATGTATATATATATATATATATATATATAGAGAGAGAGAGAGAGAGAGAGACCATTTATTTTTATGGTCCTTTGATGACTTGTCCCCCCTCATATAATTATCATTCGGTCTATACCTTGAGTATACTTTCAATATAAAAAGTTTCATGTCAATCATTTAGTTCATAACCAATTACTTTATTGGATAAATAATATATCATTTTACAAATGGTAGTTACCATAAGGGTCTTTATTCCCATAAGAAATCGTGAATTATTTGTTTGTGCATTAATTTTATCAATGCTACATTTTTTTAGATTTGAAAGTATATATAAACACTAAATCCATGAACAACCATCGCCTCTATTTTTTCCTCTGCACACTACTCCAACACGACCAACCATTGTTATCCTTCTCTAGAGATACTCGATGATAACCATCAACGGGGATGCTCCTTCATAATTTTTAAATCTGCCAGTGATTAAAAAACACACAGTGTTACAATAATGATGAAGAACACTAGAAACTCTATCTAAAATAACCAAATGCGTTGATTTTAAAACTAAGGAAAATTAGAGGCCTTGTAACACCCCGCCCGCCTGGGGAGAGCGAACGGAGCGCCACTATCGATAAAACTAACCAAATCCAAAATACAACAAGGTATAGAGCATCTAATTCCCACAATAAATAAGAGAAACCATTAATCTCAATCTTCCAATTAAATACAACCCATAGTCTCTCGAAATAATACAACTATCTATATCGAAAAATAAAAATGCTCTATACATAAAAAATAAATACAAATCTTCTCATCTTGTATACTCGAATAATCTTCCCAAAATAATCCACGCTAAAATCCATTCTCCAAATCAAATCCAAATTGCCCAAATTCGCGCTACCCTGCCACTAAAAAGTAATATGGGGAAGTACACAATACGACAGGAAAGATGCTCAACAGTTATATTAACGGTGAATAAAATGTAACATTAAGAGTACGAATATTCAAATCAAATGCGAATCTTAATAGCATTTTTATCAATACAATTTCTCAACAACACATTAATCCGAGTCACTAGGCCTCACCATACCACGCCATACTTTATCCAGTAGCCAGAACAGGAATATTTACGGGTGCCCAATATCAGTGCCATATTAAAATCTCACGACAACATGCTCAACACAATAATAATACCACATGAATCAAAATTAGACTCCAAGAAATATTTCCTGATTTCCAAAAGAATTTAGCAATTCAAATATGAGTTCAATAGTCACATGAAATCAAAGGGAGTAACACTCGCGAGATTAAGGAGCATATTGTGTAAAACCCCATACCTTAAACCACCAAAAGATACCAACATAAATCTACCATCAAAAATAGCCCACAGAGATCCACAAAACTCCTCCAAGATCTACCTCAAAATAGCCCCAAGAATACCTCCAAAACTAAGGGTTGAATGCATAAATCAAAGGGGCTATGTTTATATAAAAAGGAGAGGAAAACAAATATGCTTGCTGCCAAAAGTTCTACCAAAAAGGGTCATCCACGACCTTATTTTATAAGGCAAAAAACAAAAGAGTTTAAAACAAGCTAAAACTCCTTGAGAAACCTGCTGCGCACGAAAACTGAAGGGATCGATCGATCGATCCCTGGCGTCGATCGATCGATCGCTCAGTTTTCTCGACAGCACCCCTTAAAATGATATAACGGATAATTATTTAAAAAACAATATAAAATCCATTTTAACTCCGATTTCGAAACCGTTTGAAATTCTCGCCTTTAAAAATAATTCTCAACATAATTGAGCAATAAAAATAATTTTATCAAAAACTTTATTTTTCCTCTATTTTTGAAAATAATCCAAAAATTATGCGGGTTGTTACAGGCCTCTACCTAAATATAAAAATGTCATCAACAATGGATGTTGTGATGACTAAATATCATTAACGAAATCAAAAGGATGCTCCAACGAGTTTTGCCTATATATGTTGACAATTCGCATAGATACTCCATAATTTGTTTGCACACTCCATGTTTTGATGGATATGTTAAAATTTAGTCAATTTCAAAAAACGATGATAATGGTAGCGTCTTAAGGTACAAAAGTGGTGCCACCAAGAAGTTGTATATCGTCATTGAAATATGATCGCACATGGCTCACTCTTTTGTTGTTTTGTTTACATTCACTTCTAAAATTTTGTAGTAATTATTTGTGATGATTCCAACAATTCTCTCTAGATTTTCTATTAATTCCATATGTGTATTCACATCAAGTTTAGTCTTTAAGTGATATAGAATAAGAGAGTTTATGGTGGAGTTGGGGTGCACATTGTGAAGGTAGGCTTGAATCAATTTAGCACATTATAAAGAAATGCCCTTTTTAGGACCCAAAGTAAGGCTTTAAGTAGAGTAATATTATGGGGAAACCCTTTATTGACATACACTTGTTGACATCCTAAGGTATCTTTAATGCATTGGTCAATGTGTTAGTTACTCATAATTAATAATATTTGATAGATGCATTAAGGAGAGGTTAGGGTGTCAGTAAAAGTGTGTCAAATAAAGAATTCCCTCATAAATTATTCTTTAAAGTCGGGACCATATTTTTTACCACTAGATGCATTATCTCTCCTTATTCATAGATATATCTAACGGTGAAGCTCATGAGCCTTACTTTACATCCTTATATGATCATTAATATATATATATATATATATATATATATATATATATATATATATATATATATATATATATATATATATACTTGAAACTTCGTGTGTGTGTGTGTGTGTGTACTAAAAAACTAAATGAATGTTAAGAACTTAATTAGTTATGAATGTTGAATACATGTTATTTTGGTTTTTAACATCCTTAATTATTTTGCATTAATGTCATTTAACAAAAATAGTAAAGGCAAAACTTGAGAAATAATTACTAATCAATATACCGTATTCAAGAGGACAACGCATTGATATTGAAACAATATATATTAGCTCTAATTCACTGACAACTTTTCATTTAATTCACTGACAACTTTTCATTTTTGTCTTTGACTAACAATATATATTAGCTCTAATTCACCTACATATTTTTAAGACATTATGATCCATCACCCATTAATGTATACCTTTTAACTTAAGGTATGCACAAACTTAACACGTGTTTATTACAAAAAAAATTATACATTATAGAATTCCACATACAGATTACACAATTTTATAATAAAATTACAACAAGGTCATGTAAAAATTAAAAAACTTAATGTATACATAAATTAAAAATCACGTGTATACTAATGGTCTCATTGAACCCAAAAAAACACAATTAATTGATCCCCGTTTTAGACAAATGTGTAGAAATATTTATCCCAATTGAAAACATGTTTAATCTAAGGCCCCCTGAACGTGTTTTTAATAATTAAGTTTCTCAAAATATTCTTTGCATGGTAACTGGTTAACAACAAGTTGTAAAATGCATGTGATTACAATTACAATCCACGTGTCCAATACCATTTTGCATTCAATGATCATCACAATTATGGTATATAAAAGATTACCTATATGATTTTAGTATAATTAGACATTATAACAGATCTTCTTATATACGTAAATCTTCTTCATTTTCCATTATCACTCTTATATTAGGGTTATTATCATTTGAATCTTGATAATTCAGTCTTGTTTAACAAGTTAACTATGAAAAATAATTTTGTAACATGTTTCGTCGAGCATGGTATATTGAGTGCTGGCATCGTGATATCTGTAGCCTATTCCTACGAGGATTTTGTTAAAAAAAATCTTTTGACATGAAAATTTTGAGATCAACGTCATTCTATAGGAGTTATAAAGTCTCGAGTAATCCACATTGTATGCTAGATAATGAGATAGATATGGAGAGCATTCTTGGATAGATCATAATGGTTTGGATAAGGATGATATAATAGTGATTCTGGAAAGGCCTGACTCCAATTTTGAATTTGATGAAGATTATAACTCCTCTCACGTTGAATTACGTTATGTTCAAATTGATATAGAAATGTAATCCAATTGTAATGCATTACATAATGAGACATTAATGTCATATGATTGGGCTTATTTAATTATTGAAGTGTGTCAAATATTTAAAGGTGGTGCAAGGCAATTCAGAATGGATTTGTATAAGTACACCGTTGAAGTTGATTCAGACTTTGATTACTTAAAGAATGAACATACTAGAGAGACTCCAAAGTGTTCAATAAAAGCTAAAATTAGCTATCAATGGAGACTTAACACTTCAATTGAACAATATAATGGTTTTTTCGTTACAAGGACTTTCAATAGAGAATACTTGTGATTATGTTATGTGTTGATACCAAATTTAATCTGCTGACATGGACCAATCATATGAAGACACGTGGCTAACAACAAGCGCTTCCGAGATGACCACATGCTCCGAGGAACCATGTTATTTTGAGGAAATCATACGCTCCGAGGAACAGACCTCTCCGAGGAACTCTTTAGCATCGAGAAGCTCAAGCGGTCCGAGCAACTCAGGCGGTCCGAGCTGCACCTCGAAGTAGGATACTAACAGTTTAACTGCTCATTAAATGCTTATCATTTGGACGCACACGCAAAAAAGAGCATTAAATATATTACCCTTTCATATGTATATCATTTAATGTATTACCCTTTCACATTACAACCTCAGGGCTATAAATACATTGTACAATCCTCATTGCAAGGGATCCCGAATCCAAACCCTGGAATCGAGACCGGAATCTCTTGATAGAACACAAATCAAGAATTCCCAAACACTCAGCAATAAAACAACAGTGGATGTAGGCCAGTCTTATAAGGCTGAACCACTTTAAAATCTTTTGTCTCATTTATTTATCTGTGATTGAATTATTAGAGTGATCTAATTTTTTACATCAATAGATTGGCGCCATCTGTTGGAAACGACTGATAATATCATTTTTCATAAAAAACAATCCATTACCAATGGCGGATATTCCTGAATCCAGCAATCGAAACGCTGGAACCCCTCCAAATCCATCTGCTCCACCAATTATTCCAGATCTGAACTGAATAATGGGAAATCTGGCTCAGGGCCAGACCGTCATGCAAGAAACAATGCGACAACTCATTCAAACCCTCCATGGCGGTGCATCAGCCCATTCCGGACCACGAAGCATTCTAAGAAATACCCGTACGCCTTCTTTGCGTACTAGGCATACTAATTCATATCGCAATGAGGAATCTGAAGATTTTTCTTATCAACCTAGATGAACTTCGTCAATGCGAGCCACAGATACTAAACAACGTGTCACCCTCTCCCCAGAAAGGACCAGCGCATTGGAAAGATTAAGTAGGGTTTCTCCTTTCGACCGATTAGGCCCTAAGAGGAACAAAAGTCCTCTTAATGCAGCGTCGAGGAGATTTCGACGACCATCAGATTTAAGGGAAGGATTTGCTCAGTCGCGACCAGCTGCTCGTCAAGATAGATCCTATGACCGACCAGCTGCTGGTCAAGATAAATCCCAGGAAGCCATTTCAACGCGATCAGTTTCTTGAACCAATAGGCCCGAGGAAGGAAATGATGCATGGAAAGGATCTATTCAGAGGCTGGAGGATAGATTAGGGGAAATGGCTAAGGCCAAGAACCCTCTACAATGAACCTTTGTTCGAGGAACACCTTTTGTCCAGGGCATTGTTGATTTTCCAACACCATCAAAGTTCAAAGCACCTGTTGTGACTCCCAAGTATGATGGGAAGACTGACCCTGTCCTTCATATAGAACAATACCAAGTTGCAACCGACATCTATGCTGTCCCAGATGAGATGAGATACAGTACATTCTCAGGAACTCTTACCGGATCTGCTCAAATATGGTATAATAATCTTTCTCGGGGTAAGATCTCAACTTTCTTTCAACTGGCCGAGTTATTCATTGGAAATTTCTGCTTTGGGGCAAAGCCAGTTAAACGACTAGCACATTTGTTAAGTGTTAGACAAAAAGCTGGTGAGAGTACCAGAGATTATATAACTCGTTTTAATAACGAGAAACTCGAAGTCATTGATTATGAGGAGAAGACAGCGATTACCGCTTTGATGAGTGGACTACTGCCAAACAAGTTGTACTACACTTTGGCCAAAGATCCACCTCGAACCATGTCGGACCTGATGGGAAAAGCGTCCAAGATTATGAATGCCGAGGATGTCTACGAAGAAGAATATAGACGCCAAAGAAACCAAGGTGGAAGGTGATAAAGCTAAGAAGAAAGAACATAAGAACAATGGTGGCGACAAACAATCCAAAAATAGGTCGTCATGGGAGGTCTTGAGGAAATTTGATAATTGCACACCTTTGAAGGTAAATATCAACCACGTCCTGGAAGAAATTAAGAACAGCGAGGAGTTAAACTGGCCAAAGAAAATGAAGGCAGACCCTGACACGAGGAATAAGGAAAAATATTGCGAGTTCCACAAGGATCATGGCCATATGACCAAAAATTGCATAGCTCTTCAGAATAAGATTGAAACACTCATCCGAAGAGGAAAGCTAGCGAAGTATGTTGATCGGGGAGGCGAAAGAAGAAATAACGACCGAACTAGAGAGAGGTCTAGATCTCCTCGTCGAGCAGAGGAGAACAAGAAGAGAAACTATGAAGTTGATCTAGAAGATGACCCCGATCTTCCCAAGAAACCAAGGCAGCCAGAACGAGAGGTATTTTCAATACGCTTTGGGTCATTTTATTGTAATGTTATTACAGGAGGAGATGCAGGAGGATGAGACCTTACTGCAGAAAGAAAAGCTTACCTCGGTGAGGCTCAAGCTTGCTCGTACATTCAGCGAATAAATCTAGCTGAGGAAGATCGCCCGAGAAAGGTGAACAAGGAGAAATTGGTTATTGGTTTCTCAAAGAACGACCTTGCAGGTGTTCTATATCCTCATGATGACCCGCTGGTGATCAAGATGAGAATGAAGGAGGTAATGATTTCAAGAGTGCTGGTCGACAATGGTAGCTCGGCAGACATCATATTCTACTCGTGT
The DNA here is from genome assembly GCA_949130495.1 of Sambucus nigra. Lineage (NCBI taxonomy): Eukaryota > Viridiplantae > Streptophyta > Magnoliopsida > Dipsacales > Adoxaceae > Sambucus > Sambucus nigra. The sequence goes on from OX422222.1 coordinate 406,663,629, forward strand.
CTCGATAGTTTAAATCTAAAGTTATCTCAACTGGAGCCTTACCACAGACCCCTCATCGGTTTTGCTGGCGAGAAAGTATTTCCACTTGGGATGATCAAGTTTGATATATTCATTGGTACGTGGCCTGCTTGTCGGACAGAAAGAGTACGTTTCTTCGTGATGGATAAGAATGTCCAATCATCGTACAATATCATCATGAGAAGAGTAGGATTGAAGAATTTCGAGGCTGTACCATCTACAGTGCATCAGTGCCTAAAATTCCCATGAAACTTTGGAGTAGGAGTTGTGAAAGGTGATCAGAAAGTAGCTCGGGAATGCTATTATTCATCCGCCGAGCAAGAAGAACTTGAAGAATCAAAGAAAAAGACTACTACCTATCAAGTGGATGAAGGTGCAGAAATTGAAACACTGGATCCTCGAGATGAGTCACAACTCGTGAAGGGTTAAGTGGTGGAAGCTACTGAAAACATCATTCTAGACGACGAGCACCCTGAGCGAACTACTCAAATAGGTCCATCATTGGAAGCCTCATTAAAACAGGAATTGATAACTTTCCTTAGAAGCAGAAGACAAACTTTTGCGTGGAGTCATGAAGATATGCCTGGGATAGACCCAAACTTCTTATGTCACGAGCTCAATGTGAATAAGGAGATCAAGCCTGTGAAGCAGAGAAGAAGAGTATTCAGTCCCAAGAAGAATCAAGCTATACAGGAGGAAGTCGAGAAGCTCCAGAAAGCTTGTTTCATTGAAGATGTTAAATATCCAGATTGGTTAGCTAATGTGGTGATGGTAAAGAAGAAGAACAACAAGTGGAGGGTGTGTGTAGACTTCACCGACCTCAACAAAGCATGCCTAAAGGATCACTTTCCATTGCCACGAATTGATCAACTGGTGGATGCTACCTCGGGACACGAGTTACTGAGCTTTATGGATGCTTATTCTGGTTACAATCAGATCAAAATGAAACCTGAAGATAGGGAGAGTACTTCTTTCATTACCCCAATGGGAACATATTGTTATAATGTTATGCCTTTTGGTTTGAAAAATGCAGGTGCGACATATTAGAGGCTGATGAACAAGGTCTTTGCTGAATAAATCAGTGACAATATGGAAGTCTATGTTGACGATATGCTGACGAAAAGCAAGAAAGTTGCCGATCATCTAGTTGACTTAAGTCAGACTTTTGATCAACTAGATAAATATCAAATGAAGCTGAACCCGACGAAGTGCATTTTTGGAGTACGAGAAGGCATATTTCTCGAGTACATTGTTAATCAACGAGGCATTGAAGCAAATCCTGAAAAGATCAAAGCTCTATTAGGGCTGCAATCTCCAATGACGAAGAAGGAAGTACAGAGTCTCACAGGACGAGTAGCGGCACTCAACAGATTTGTGTCACGAGCAACTGATTGATGTCTCCCATTCTTCAAGACACTCAGAAAGACTTTTGAGTGAAATGATGAATGTGAGAAGGCTTTTCAAGACTTGAAGAAATACTTGGGAGCACCTCCACTGTTGTCCAGGCCGGTGATGGGAGAAAAATTGTATTTGTACCTTGCAGTGTTCGAGAATGCAGTTAGCTCGGCGTTGATCAGAGTGGAGAATGGAGTACAAAAACCAATTTACTACACAAGTAAGGCCTTCCGAGGAGCAAAGATCAGATATCCAAGGCTGGAGAAATTGGCATTGGCGCTGATTGAGGCGAGTAGGAGAATGAGTCCATACTTCCAGGCTCATACTATAGTAGTATATACCGATGCGCCATTGAGACAAGCCCTTCATAAGCCAGAAAAATCAGGGAGATTGATGTACTGGGCAATAGAGCTCGGTGAATATGATATAATTTATGAACCCAGATCATCATTAAAAGGGCAGGCTGTAGCAAATTTTATAGCGGAGTTCACCTATCCTGATACCGCCGAGGAACAAAAGTTGCTCGCTGATCAACCTGTGGATGTTACAAGATCAACAAACACAAGCTCAGACCAATTTTGATTGGTAAAAGGGCATGTGGATGTTACAGGATGTGATGTATGGAAAGTTGTGAGCATTCCGGAAGAGGAACAAAAGTTGCTCGCTGATCAACCTGTGGATGTTACAGGGTCAACAAACACTAGCTCAGACCAACTCCTATTGGTAAAAGGGCAAGTGGATGTTACAAGATCATTGAATTCAAGCTCAGACCAACTCCGGTTGGTAGAAGGGCAAGAAGAAATGATCGACGAAGAGCAAGAAAAATCCAAGGAAGAAAGGAAGAAGCAGATATTTCACCGAGGAACTCTGACTGATCAGAAATTTGATGACGAGTTACCTATACGGAGGCTATATGTAGATGGCTCATCTTGCACTGCAGGATGTGGCACGGGGATAGTTTTGAGCACTCCGGACGAGGTCGACATGGAATACGCCTTGCGTTTCCAATTCAAAGCTTCCAACAATGAGGCTGAATATGAGGCCATGATTGCAGGGCTTAACTTGGCAAAAATTATGGAGGCTCAGCAGGTTGTGATTTTCAGTGACTCTCAATTGATAGTAAACCAAATGATGGGAGTATATGCAGTTAGAGGAGAATTAATGATCAGATATCATGCAAAGGCAAAGGAGTTGGTATCAGAATTTACCGCTATTCACCTGGTCAGAATACCAAGAATGGAGAATGCGAGAGCAGACGCCCTAGCTCGACTAACATCAGCTACTCGCACCGAGCTACGACGAACGATCCGAATTGAAGTGTTAGCTGGTCGGAGCATAGATGAAGATCTGATGATGAACCTTATCACCCTTGATTTAGGACCATCTTGGATGGATTCCATTAGGGGGTATATCGAGGAGGGAGAATTGCCAATTGATAAGCTCGCTGCCAAAAAATTGAAATTTAAAGCTGCTCGGTATGTATTAACTAATGGTGTTTTATATAGACGAGGAATTATGGCAGATTTGCAGAGATGTGCACACCCCTCCGAGGTGAAAGAATTAATTGAAGAGATCCATGAAAGGTCCTGTGGAGCACATGTAGCAGGTCGGACGCTTTTGCAAAGGGTGATGAAGCAGGGATACTACTGGCCGACGATGAGGGCTGATTGTATAGCCTATGCAAAGAAATGTGACAAGTGCCAGCGCTTTTCCTCCATCCGAAGAACTCCACAAGCATTGCTGACACCCATAACTTCCCCTTGGCCATTTTCCATGTGATTTGGTTGGCCCACTGCCAACGACTCGAGGAAGGTTCAAGTATCTCATCGTAGCAGTGGATTATTTTACTAAGTGGGTAGAAGCTGAGCCACTCATTGACATGACGTACGAGAAGGTGTACCAATTTGTTTGGAAGAGCATTATTTGCCGATATGGTCTCCCTCATGCCTTCATCACAGACCATGGAACATAATTTGATAATGAGGAGTTTGCCGCCTATTATCATCAGTCAAACATTTTAAAGGTCCACTCAGCCCCAGGCCATCCTCAAAGCAATGGACAAACTGAAGTGACAAACAGAATGCTGCTAAATGGCTTGAAGAAAAGATTGGATGATGCAAAAGCAAACTAGATCAACGAGTTACAATCAGTACTTTGGGCTTACCGAACTACTCCCCGAGTAGCAACTGGAGAAACACCATATATGCTGGCATTTGGAACTGAAGCCATTATACCTGTCGAGTTGGGCCTCCCAACACACAGGGTACTAAATTTTAATTCCCCTATCAGCGACTTAATGAGAAGATTGGATTTAGACATGCTCGAGGAAGTCAGAGAAGAAGCAGCCATTAGAAATGCTGCTTACCAGCAGCGAACAACTTTGTTCTACAACAAAAGGGTGAAGAAGTGCGACCTGAAAGAAGGAGACCATGTGCTGAAGAAGGTAATTCAAAAGCACAATAAGCTGGAAGAAAATTGGCATGGACCGTACCGAGTTACAGAAGTTGTTCGACCAGGAACTTATCGAATAGCAACTTTAGAAGGCGAGGAGTTTAAGAATTCATGGAACGCAGAGCACCTGCGCAAGTATTATCAGTGATGTATATGTAACACAGTTCCATCAGTATGAATAAAATGAAGATATTCTGCCAAAGTCTCTCCTTTTATTGAGATTTTTTTGGGGAATACTAGTGCTACACACTACTTGGCAAAGCTCAGTAAAATATTCCTAAAAATGCCAACCTGTTTGGCTAGGAAACGAAATATTCCTAAAAATGCCAACCTCGGTTGGTTAGGAAACAAAATATTCCTAAAAATGCCAACCTGTTTGGCTAGGAAACGAAATATTCCTAAAAATTCCAACCTCGGTTGGTTAGGAAACAAAATATTCCTAAAAATGCCAACTTCGGTTGGTTAGGAAACAAAATATTCCTAAAAATGCCAACCTGTTTGGCTAGGAAACAAAATATTCCTAAAAATGCCAACCTGTTTGGCTAGGAAACGAAATATTCCTAAAAATGCCAACCTGTTTGGCTAGGAAATAAAATATTCTCGCAAATGCCAACTTATGTTGGTCGGGAGGTACATATATTCTCGAAAATGCCAACTTATGTTGGTCGAGAGGTAAGATTATTCCAGAAAGTGCAAAAGTTACCAAGTATGGCTGGTCGGGGATAAAAACCCACTAACTGCAGTTGGTCAACAAGAAGAGTTTATCGACCTTGGTTGGTCGGACACATTTTATGAAAAATCTACCAAGTATGGCTGGTTGGGGATAAAAACCCACTAACTGTAGTTGGTCGACAAGCATAATTTAAGGACCTTGGTTGGTTGGAAAAATTTTAAACAACATTTTTATACTCATTACTTTATTATTAAGTGATCGATCAACAATACTGATACTTGTAATTTTTTAATTATTACTGAGTTGGTTGACAAACAACACAATATTGTTATCTTTTTAACAGATATACGCAAATATAAAGTGTTTGATAACTACAAGACAATAGCAATCAAGATTTGCAAACAAAATGAGAGTTTTTCATTGAATTCAAAATAAATTACAAGTACATTGACATTGAAATGTATACCAACTAATACATAAAAAATTCCTATTCTACTGGTCTCTTCCCCTCTGCTTTTGACAGAGGTTCCTTGCCAGCAGGCGGATCATTTAAAGACAGAGGAGAATTGATGAAATTAAGATCTTTCAACATCCTTGTATTCATCACGGATGGTCGATCTAAAAGATGCTCGGGATGAGATACCTCGATTTGAGAATGTAAATTGTAGTCATCGAGATAATTTGAAATTAAGCTCCGAGGAATGGCCCGAGCAGGGATCCGATCCATGTCCAAATTGTATGGTGGCACAGGCAAGCCGAGCGACCCGGGATCATGATAGTCCCACAGATAATGACCTTGTTCGAGCTTCAACACACCTAAGGCATTCAGCCAGCCTTTCTTGTAGCCCTCATTGTTGGCATTCTGGATACAATCATCCAAGTGGAATAGTGCTTCGTTGTATCCAGCCATACAGAACTCCCTGGGCTATTTGTGGAATTGATACGTTAGCCTTTCTAGCTGCTCGTGGAGATTCTTAATGAAAAGTTCCTTATTCTCCAAGACTGACTTCTGCGCGGAAAGCTGTTTTTCCAGGTCCCTAATCTTCTTTGACATATCAGATAACGCCTGGTTCTTCGCCATTAGTTGGAAGGCCTGGTTCTCTAAGGCAGACTGGGTCCTCTGTTCCTCGACAAGAACCCGAGCTGCTCTTGCTCATCCCCGAGGAGCTCTTGCTCATCCCCGAGAAGATGTGGAAGGGCCCGACCTCCTCAAGGTGTCCAACTCTTCCCTTAACTTAGCATTCTCAACCTCTAAGAATGGAAATCCCTCGTCGGTCACTGGGATCAAGGCACTAGAAGTGGAAGCTGCAGACTTCAATTGTAACAGCTCCTTTTGCAGGTTGTTGTTTTCCTTTTCCAGCAACTCAACAATCTGTCTACATTCTTCGACCTCACCTCTCAAGGTTCTCTCTCTTACATCGTACCCAGCAAAAAGCTTCTCGTAGCCCTTGTCGGCAATGATCTGCTGGTACTTCTTCTCTTACCCCTCATGCAACAAGGCAATGGATTCTTTGTATTGAAGCTGAAGGTCTTCGAGGGTGCTTTGAAGATCCTCGATCATTTTATAATAGGCAACGTTATTGGCTACAGCCCTATCAAGCAGACACTTCAGATATTGATATGCTTCAACTACCTGTTCTGAAGCATGCTGACCAAGTATGTCGACAACTTGTGCAGCACTCAGGTCTGTGTGACCAACCTTAAAGTACTCTTTACATTGTCGCAGCAACTTTGTATCATGGGCAGATAACAGTTGCATCCTAGCCAGAAACTAGCAGAGAAAGAAGAGCAATCATCAATAAGAAGAATAAGCAGAGTATGAATGAAAAATAGACAACAGTATGCAAAAAAGTTCAAGTTTTATTAGATCATAGTTCAGATTTACATCTTCTGGGTTACATTTGATAAAGAGAAACAAAATAAAGAGAAACCCGAACAACACTACACCTTTTCCTTATCTCCCAAAACCTTCTCGGGAGGTTGGGATGAAGAGGTAGGTTGCTCGAAAGGAAGGGATAGTTGCTCGGGGAGAATAAGCAGTTGCTCGGAGGAAGAAACGATTTGTTGATTTTCCTCGGCAGCAGGCTGGATGGCTAGGGCATGATCTCCCATCACCATCGAAGACTCTTCGGAGTTATCTTCGTCCTCTTCTAACTCTTCTGGAGTTGGAGGGGGACCAGGGATATATCTCTGGAAGAGCTCGGAAGTCTCATCGACCTTCATCTCCTAAAGGGCAGCAACCCATCCATCCCTAAAGTATTTGAGACTCCCATAGTCCACTTGCGACACCATGGCAGCCAACCCCTTATTCCACCCAGAGCTGAAAGACTTCTTTACATACATCTTCCTCTTCAATTTCTCCGAGGAGAGCTTCTCGGACAGCAGGTTCTCAGCAGCCTTCAATTTATTTTCTGTTTCCTCCTTCTGCCGACCTACTTCCCGAAGTTGAGCCAACTCCTCCTCGGCAGCTTTGAGTTTATCTTCAAACTCTCCAGCAGTTTTGAGTTTCTCTTCAAGCTCCTTATTTGCCTTCTCCAAGGCATTTATTCTCTTCTCCAACTCCTTGGAGGCATCAACAGCTCGAGCTTTTTCTTACTCGGAGGAGGCAAGCTTCTTCTCCCAGACAGCTTTGTCATCAGCATATTTCTGGCGAGAATCTGCCAGAGACTTGGTAGCTTCTTCCAGAGCTCCCTCCACACTGGACGAGGAACAAGAAGATTTAATTGCTTCATCCTTCTTCAAAATTATATTGAAGCAGCTCGTCAACTGTGAAAGTAAAAAGAAAGTAGGTCAGAAACAGAAATCACAAAGGAAATATAAAAAATTCAAAGTAAAGAGACTTACAGAAGCAAGGTGACGAGAAGCTAGTGAGATGACCATATCCCGAGTAAGGTTTTCTTCAGTACCTTGGACCTCGGGAATGATCTAGGACTTTATCGAGCTCGTGGCAGAGCTCGGGGGAATAAAAGTAGGAACTCCAGCCCTAACAGCTGGGGACTGAGTAATGGTGTCAGCCAAATTGACCGAGGAGCTCTTCTTCAGCCTCCTCGGGGGAACAGGTACAGATTCAACCAAGGAAGAACCCTTGGTTGGTGATATCACAATCACCTCTCCAGGAGCAGCAGAGCTGCTCGGAGCCACTGCGAGCTTCTCGACAATTTTAACAGGAGCAGCTGCATCAGTCTTCTTTGTCCCCTCCCTTGGGAAATCAATCCTACTCCTTTTTGCCTCCCCAGAACCAGAGGCAATTTTCTCAAACAGGGTAGGAGGTCTTCTCTTCTTCATCCTTTCACTTAATGGAATATGGGATTCAGACGATGAGCTGGTGAAAGCTGGTACTGGCTCTGACTCACTTATCACTGGACGAGCAGTGAAAGAAGTGGTGTAGCTCTTGTACTGGAGCAGATACGAAGCCGATCTAATGTGCTCATCAGCAATACTTTGATGCAGACTCCAGATAAGTTTCAAATGATTTATATTGACATCTGCATCTTTTGGGCACTTTCTCTTGCTATCAACTGCAAATAAATAAACATTGTTATCAGTGGCACATTTTATCAAACATAAAAGAAACATGATTTCAAAATAAATAAAATAAAATAAAAATAACCTATCCCATTGCCATAAGGAGGGCATCTGGGACCCTGGTAAACCTCATCTCCAGTTAATGGAGGGTGTTGCCAATTTTTTATGACAACCCCGTGTTCAAAATAATCCCTATTGGCATCAGGGAGATTGACTACTAAGGCTCTATTTAAAAATCTAGTTTTTAAATAAAAAATATTATCATTAACTGCCCATCTATAGCAGTACATGATTTTTGGAATTCCTATTCGAGTTCCATGGATTTGATTTAACCTATGCACCCCATTAACTATTCTCCATGTGTTGGGGGCTATTCGTGCATGAACAACGTCAAAGTACTGACAGAATTCCAGACACAAGGGATTTGGTGGAAAAGAAAATCCACACTCAGCAAAAAAAAGACTGGGGAACCAATGTCCCTCAGCCAAATGGAAATAATTAGAAGGCTCGGAAAGCTCTTCCAAAACAACCCATGAGGGAATGGAGAAATCAGAACGAAACTTCTCAAGAGACTCAACAGGGTAAACCATGGTGAATAAAGAAATGAAGAAGAAAGAAGAAGATCTTACAGAAAAAGAGTAGAGCAGTTGACAACGAACGATGGAAGAGATGAACGCACAAGAGAGTAGGAAAAGACGACGTAAAACTCGAAGATAAAAATTTGAAAAGGTAGAAGACGATGGGAGTGTCTGTGAAGTTTAAATACCTTGCCTTGGGAAATGGTGAAGTAATGATTACAAAAAAGGATGATTACGTTACCGGCGGCTAAAAAGATGAAAAGTGGCGCGGGAATCAAAGCGGACAACAGCGGCTAAAAAGATGAAAAATGGCGCGGGAATCAAAGCGGACAACAACGGCTAAAAAGATGAAAAGTGACGTGGGAATCGAAGCACGCAGGAAAGTCCAAAAAAGCATGATTCTACGAATTGGGAAGGAGAAATAAATACAAGGGAAACGCTCCTAAAAATCAGGAAGACTATTTAAAGCTACCACATTCCGAGAAATATTGTTCCATACTCCTCAAATTTCGAACTATGAAATATTGGGGGCTTCTGTTGATACCAAATTTAATCTGCTGACATGGACCAATCATATGAAGACACGTGGCTAACAACAAGCACTTCCGAGATGACCACATGCTCCGAGGAACCATGTTATTCCGAGGAACTCATACGCTCCGAGGAACAGACCTCTCCGAGGAACTCTTTAGCACCGAGAAGCTCAAGCGGTCCGAGTAACTCAGGCGGTCCGATCTGCACCTCGAAGCAGGATACCAACAGTTTAACTGCTCATTAAATGCTTATCATTTGGACGCACACGCAAAAAAGAGCATTAAATGTATTACCCTTTCATATGTATATCATTTAATGTATTACCCTTTCACATTATAACCTCAGGGCTATAAATACATTGTACAATCCTCATTGTAAGGGATCTCGAATCCAAACCCTGGAATCGAGACCAGAATCTCTTGATAGAATACAAATCAAGAATTCCCAAACACTCAGCAATAAAACAACAGTGGATGTAGGCCATTCTTATAAGGCTGAACCACTTTAAAATCTTTTGTCTCATTTATTTATCTGTGATTGAATTATTAGAGTGATCTATTTTTTTACATCAACATTATGCATAGTGAAAAAAATCGTAGGGTTACTTTGGAGAAAATTTCATAGCAGATTGTGGATGAGACACGTTCAACGCCTTTAACTAAATCTTGCGATGTTATTTACGAGTTTAATTCAAATTATGGAACATAAATGCCATAATATTCTGTTTGGTTGGGTGTTGAAAGACAAGGGGGAAATTATATAGTGATGTGTGTCTTTCATTCGATTAACTTAGGTGGCACAGTGATAAAATGAGGACAAACAAATCGAGAAGTTTCGTTAACTTAAGTCGGAATTCATCAAGAAAGAGGTTGAAATATTTTTTATTTCTTTTGGCACATACATCAGTGGTTTCAAATTTTATCGACCAATGATATTTCTTGATGGTACAGTTTTGAAATGTAGATACAAATGGAGTTTACTTGCATCTATTAGAAAGAATGGGAATTGAGGTATGATATGTGTAGCGTTTTGGAATTCACATTTCAGGGTTCTATACTAATGAAATGTCACATTGCAATTTCACACAGTAATTTCGAAATGAGAAATGGTATGTTATGTGAAATCTCAGTTCTTAATATTATTATATGTGAAATGCATTGCGAAGTTGAAACGAAAAATGTTTAATTCGAAATTAATATAACTCGAGAATATATCATTGAGAAATAAAACTATGAAATTTCAATATAAATGTGATGGTCAAAAAATAATACTTTGTTGCGATATGTAATTGATTTCAGTACAAATATAACAGATGTTCTTACAAATGAATCATTTGCTGTCGATATCCTTGCTAGAGGAATTAACATTATTTTTCAACGATGAAGCTATTGTATATCATAGTAAGATTTCTTATTCCCTTTTATCTTAAGAGTGGAAATATGTGCATTTTATTGTTACAGCAGATAGGAAAAAATTTGGGGTTCCTATGGACGTATTCGAAGAAGAAATTATACATTTATTTTATACTATACACACCATAATTTTTTAGTCTAACCATGCAGATTTTCTTAATTGTTTTTGCGATCACTTTATAGTGTTTCTAGTATCAATGATATTATGATCGAATGTGAATTTGATATGTCCATACAAGTGATAAAAATCCAACAGTTTTGTAGTCTTATAATTAAGTCGAAGAATAAATTCAATAGTGTTGTCATTGACATTCTTGACAATTATGGTGAACGACATTGTGTTGTTTAGATCATCATAATAGCTTGTTGTTAAACATTACTAGTTTATGTAGTTTATAGAGTTCATCACTTTATTTGTTCTATGTTACTTTTAACATGCGGTTAAAATGTGTATAATTGATAGGAAAATAATAAATTCACATTGATAATACTATGGAATCACCACTAGAATTTGTATATGCATCTTAAGCTCAAAATGACATAACAATGGAGATATATGAATGTAGGTATGGAAATAAGAGAAGGCAATGAGGTAAGGAGGAAGACATAATGATGTAAGTGGTTCAGCTTGATAGCCTACTCCACTGTGCAAGGTGTTTTGTGTGTTTATATTAACTTTGGAGCTCTAATGGCCCAGAATTATAAGTCTCAAGTTTTCTCTCTCTCTATGGTAAATTAGACAGAGTTATCTATGGCTTTTAGTTATCTATCCCTTATAAGGAAGATGAAGTATATATGTATAGTGTTGGGGTGCACAGTGTGCCCCCCAAACATGCAACATCGTTGTGTGAGGTAAGTAGCACAATAGGAGTCCAACACGTATCTAGCACATGCTCAATCAATGATAATGAAATATTACCTCACGTGCTATGAAGATCTATTATAACTGCATGCCTACGTGGACTAACCATGCTGGAACCTTGTGTCACATGTGTTATAGAGGATATCCCTGGTGGTCACGGTCGAGCCGGGACCGACAGATCTGACGTCCATGTGAGCAGTTGCTGAGCTGAGTAGTTTAGTATCGGCCTTGCCAAAGTGGCACAAGGTCGAGACGAGATCGCTGGGGCTGGAGATCAGACTCTGTTAGCTATCCTTAATGTGTTGGATGCGTGATCTCGGCTTTCCGTGGTGGCATAGGTCGAGACCCTTAAGGGTGGCCTATAATATTCCTACGGGCGAATAAGTTCATCTGGTGAATGTTGAGTTGTGTCGACCGAACCATGCTGGATTTATCTAGCGACGAGGCCACATTTATGTACATCACACATGGGAGCAAAGACGTGACTCAATAATTTCGCACAGTGAATATTATCATTTCTCAGTGAGAAAATGGTTTATTTCTCACTGAGAGATATATCATTTCACATTTTCAAGTACAATATTTCTCAGTGTAAAATGAATTATGATTTGTATAATTGTTAGGTATATTTTGCCTTGCATTTGTAAAAGGTGAGGAAAATGGACATGGTTCTTAAACAGGCTTCATTGTGTTATTGGTTATCACATAGAGTTGACTTTTATTTCTAATTGTAATTGTGGATTGAAAGAATCTCTTCTTAAACTTTTCCCTCGGAGTCACCACTCATACTGAGCGCAGCATCTAAAGGAAAATTTAAGAAATTTGTATAGTGGTGGTCATAAATACTCTAATCTTCTACGTGAAATAGTTGCCAACAAGTTCAAAGATGCAACTTATGCAAATAAAGTACATGTATATGACAAGAGTATTGATAAGCAAAGAAATTATGGTTGTGAGGGGAATAAAAGTTTTCTAGAGAATGTGATCCAAACCACTGGGAAAATGTAGAGTTCACTAGTAAAAGGTATGACGAAATTTATTCAAATGGGGATGAATTTTTCAATTCATGTATTAGGGATGCTCATCATTTACCAGTAACCAAAATAATTGACACTATAATAATGAAGATAGTGAGCATGATGTCAAAAAGGTGCACATAATCAAGAAAATGGATTGGTGTGTGTCTTGACATGGATAAGAGATTGTGACTTGGTATAAAAGAGGGTCATACTTGGTGTGTATCCCAGTCCATAGATGGCATATATTAGGTGGTTTTCCCTTCTTATTCTGTGTCAATTAAGATCAACAATAAGCCTTGCTCGTGTGAGAAGTGACGGATACGGGAATTTTTGTGTGCTCATTCAGCTATAGTGATGCAAAAGAGTGGAAAACTATTACAATTACATGGACAGATATTTATGTGTTGATACTTTTAGAAATTCTTATGTATATTACATTGTGACAATACTTAATATTAACAAACCCGAATTGAATTTAAAATATGCGCCCATTATACCACCTAATAGAAATAAACAACTTGGTCGTCCAAGAAAGAAGAGGATTTCATATAAATTAGAGGATGGAAGATTGACTAAATATGATAGATATAAAAAATTTGCACCTTATAATAGTAAGACATGTAAGGAGGAAATAACTGAGGGTGAAATAAATGAAAAATAAAAAAATTCATTAATAATATATTGATATGAATTAATTATTGATATTTTAATTTCGCACTGAGAATTACCATATCTCACAGTGCGAAATTTTGTATTTTGCATTGCAAATTATTATATTTTGCTGTGTGAAATATAATAATTCTCAATGTGAAATATATATCATAATTATAAGTTGTTAGAGAAACAATAGTTTTTCATTTCCTTAAGAAAGTATTGATAAAACATCAAAAATTGGGTTGCACATATTTCTTTGTTGTTAGGAGTTTCCTTTTAATAAAAAAATTATTATTTTATTTTGATAAAATTAAAACTTTGTTTATTAATATCATAATAGTTTATGATATTTTAGTTAAAACTTTGTTTGCCAATCCAATTGTTGATTGTTAAAATAACATATTATAGAATAATTTATAGTTTCCTCTAGCGAGGACTGGAATAAGAGATAAACGCATGTAGAGAAATGGGTAACACATGAGTCACAACATTTGATTAACTTACTACTATTTCAACTTTTGTCCATATGCAAAAGTTATCCATTCATTTCATGACTACAATTTTAACTTTTTTCCATTTGCAAAAATTATCCATTCACTTCGTGACCCCTATTTCAACTTTTTTCCATATTAAAAAATGATCCATTCACTTTATGTGAGGTGAATTATCCGACCTAATCAGAATAACTGACGTGTGTCTGGCAGTCCTTATAAACGATCATAGCTTGAAGATAATAACAAAAGAGGATCCAATCAGCAAAAATATCGGGCTTTGATCCTTTATTGTGTGATATGTGATTATCCTATATTGCTCGGCTCATATATTTTTATATATAATTACTTTATTTAGCAGTGAGAAATATAATAGTTCGTATTGCGATTAACTATATTTTGTATTTTGAAATATAATAATTCCCAATGTGAACTATGTATTTCATAATCGTAGCTTGTTACGAGTTTCGATATAATATCTTGCTATTGTTTGGAACATGAATAATAATTGGAAATACAGTTTAAAAAGGTAACTGGCGAAATAGGCCTTTGGTATTCATTAATTTCTCTTGAATAATATTTAAACACCACTTAAGAAACTTCTTTACTTAACAGGAATATGTTGGTTTCATAAAACTAGTTTGGTGTAAACTCCTCGAACCTGAGAGACTCACAGGAGCAAACTACTATTATAAACTAATATCTCGATTCAAATGAAGATACTAGTTTCATACTAGTAGCTACTTTTGAGCTTCACGAGCCTGCCAGAGTCAAAGGATAAAACTACTATCGTGATACCAATGTCTTCATCTGAAATGTTGAAATTCCTTAAGTGGTATTTGGACCTTCACACTAAACTCAAATATAACTAAAAATGGAACATAATATTTGGAAAGTCAACGTAAGAATCCCCAAAATCTTCAAGGAATTCTATCAAGTTGATAATGGTGCTTACCCTTATTGGAATCCACCATTCACGTAGACATGGTTTTGAATCCCTTTGCGAAATTATGTCCTCATAAAGTGGTGTGACTTGATGGACATAGAAAGACCATAAATCGTCAAAGTTGCAAAAAATGTCAACCTCGTAACTTAGTCCAGGTATTGGGATAATCCAATACAAGCGATTCCCATATATATGAAGAACTCGTGGTATGCAACACTATATTGATGGATAATATCTTCAATATCTTCGAGTTCTTGTCTCCACTTCGATTCCATATCCATTTAGTCTTGCAAATTTTTGATAAGTTGAATCATTGTTGACAAAAAAAAGAGATTAAAATAGTATTAGGATTTTTGTGTTGATAATTTGTGGAGATGATGTAAGTGAATACTGAATGGGAATAAGATTCATATATTTTTTATAGATGAATACATGTGGAGAAATGGATAACAGAAACATCACATCATTTCATTATCTGAATTTTCAGATATCGAATCAACATTTTCAGCCTATACAGAGACTATTTATTAACTTTATTAAATGTGTAGCCTTTTATAAGTACTCTCTAAAAAGTTGTGTCACTTAACCTCTCACTTCATTAAATCAAATCAATCATTATGAATCAGATAACTTCAATGATGAAGTAGATAATTCCAACACATACATAAATATATGTTATTGTGTATTCCTCACTAGGGAGAGCAAACAAAGTTTTAATAGTTATCAGTATAAAATAATATTTTTTATTAAAATATCATAAAATATTACGATATTAACAAAAAAAAAATTAATAGTTATCAATATAAAAAATAATTTTTTACTAAAATATTATGATATTAGCAAATAAAGTTTTAATAATTATCAATATAAAATAATAATTTTGTAGTTCCTCTAGTGAGGACTACGTAAATAACGTATATATGCGTGTAAAGACGTTGGTAACACATACGTCAAATGATTTGATTTACTGAACACTATTTCAACTTTTTTCATACGCAAAAAGTATTCATTCACATCTTTAGATAGGCAGACAGTCATCATCATTACTTTGTCCTCATTTTAACATGAGTATTTATTTCATTTAAGGCAATTTATTATGAATTTGATTAGTATTTTA
Source organism: Sambucus nigra (assembly GCA_949130495.1). Lineage (NCBI taxonomy): Eukaryota > Viridiplantae > Streptophyta > Magnoliopsida > Dipsacales > Adoxaceae > Sambucus > Sambucus nigra. The sequence continues at coordinate 406,679,304 of OX422222.1, forward strand.
TAATAAAAAAAATGGAAGTTTAATTAATTACTTTTTAAGTGTATTTACAAAGATGTGACATTTCGCAGTGAGAGTGTGCATTGTCATTCTGCCATATGATTTCGCACTGTGAATTTACATGAAAGTTATTATAAGAAATTATCACTTATAGACAAACTTTTGAGCTACCGTCAATTTCTATATTCATCATAATTACTTTCACCACAAGCCATGTATTTTAAAAGGAGTGGGATATTATCTCTTTATGTATATACTCGTTAAAATTTTAATAACATGTCATTATCTCTTCTTCTTCGTATATAATTTTAAGATATATTCTCTCATCAGAAATTATACACAAAATGGCACATATGTTTGTTGTCGGTGATGAATTGATAATTAAAAGATTTTTATTTTTATCTATTATTGATATTTTGAAGGGACTTGCTACATCCAAAAAAATTATGAAAATATATTTACATGATGATATACTAGATAAAATTTACATGGGAGATATACCCATTAAATTTTTTGACAATAATGACTTATTGATGAAATACTCATGCGTAATATATTATTATCTTTCCCCAAATAAATTGTATGCATATAAGACCTTGGGGATTTGGAACCTTAATTGTAATTTTTGGAAGTTTGTGGGTTAAATTGAGAAATTTGGATAAATGGAAGAAGGGCCATTCGAACGAGTTCAAAGTCGTTTGAATAAGAATCACAAGCCATTCGGTGTGGGAATCAAATGGGGTTCGAACGAGGGACCTTTGCATAACAGGTGTGGCTCGATTGAAGATTGATCGAAGGTCGTTCGAATGAGAAACGATTCTTGTTAGAAACAAATGGGCCAGATTTTTAAATTTTGGCTTGCCCTTGTGTGTTGTCACGTTTTGGGCCCTTGATTTAGTGAGGGGTCGAATTCTGGCATGCCCGTATTAGGCAAGCTAGGATTTTAGTATTTTGGGTGATTTTATAAGCCTTTTTTGGGGTTTATTTTGGGGAATTAAAGTTAGAAGAAGGGAGAGAGAGAGAGAGGAGCGGGTCTTCCACCATTTTTATGCATATCTCCACCTCTCTCTACCAAAAACCGATATTCTTCTAGTATCCCACCATATTCAAGCCTTACGCACCCATTTCCACCATTATTGAGTGGAGCTATAAATTTTGAAGGTGTTGGTTAGGGCTCTTGAAGAGCATAAAGATGGATGATTCATGGAGCTTAAAGAGGGTTTCGATGGTTCTTTCATGGAGAAAAACTTAGTGAAGCTATGCATCCTCCCTAAGTCCACCTTAGGAGGTGGGAGGTTACCATCTTCTTAGACATTTCTTGCCTACCATTGTTGGAGCTTCAATTGAGGTGAAAAAATCTACTCTTAGTTTAAGACTCTATTTTTTGTATTAGTAGTCTTGTTGTTAGAATTTAAGAGTAGAATGTATATATATAAAATGATGAGCTTCTAGTAGATTTGGTATTAAAAAAATTTATGAAATAAAATTATTGGCAAAAATGTTATTTTATTTGAAATAAATGATGAGTAAATATTTCAAAGTTTTCTTGAAATAAGGATTTAGGATTTTTATGAAAATGGTGTAATCCTAGAAATTTGATGCTAAAAATTTTATGAAATAAAAATTTGGACATTTCTTGAGTATTGAAGAAATAAAAATGTCCTTTATGTCTCGAAAGTGCATTTTAAAAAGTATTATGAATTTATAAAATGAAAGATATATTTAACCCATTTAATAGGATTTGGGGAATTAAAATCCATTTTCTCAAGTATACAAACTTGTAGTATTTTGATGAAGAACATAGAAACACGTTTAAAGAAGGTTTTGTTGGGTTTAAATATGAAATAAGAAAAATAAAAATTCTAGTCATCAAAGTATGTGATAAGTATAAGGTTGTAAGACTACATGTATTAATAAAAGAAAATTGATATTTTTCTTATAAAAGTAGTATTTTAAGTGTAATTGGATTTCTTGTATAAAAAAAGTGAAAAAAATGTCTAACTTGAAAAATTAATTAGTAAAAGTGTTAAATAAGTGTTAATGGTTAAACATTGGAAAGTTGGTGTGTATAACTAAATAATATTTTTGATGGATTACCACTTATGAAATTAAAGAGAAATAATGGAATAGAGATGTTTCCAACTTGAAAGAATGTTACTACAAATGTTAAAAAAGTGTTAATGTATTAAAAATACTTAAGGCGTTAGTATTGGTAACTTAACAGTGTTTTGGGAAACAACACTTCTAACAATGGAGTAAAAGACAAGTTTAGAAATAAAAGGGTAAAATGATAATTTCACATAAAGTTGAACATTTTTATGAAATAAAAACGTTGGAAAGGGTGTTACACAAATTGGTCTTAAATGAACATGATCTTGGGAATAAAGTCAATGCTAAAGTGTAAAGGACGTGAAATGATGATTTTCAAATTATAACACAAGTTGGGGTGAAATCCCAGATTTTGGCTTCGGCCGGGTGAAAAGAAAAGGTTGAATGATGTGGACATTTGCAAAGTGTTAAAACAAATTACAAAGGAACTAGGATGGCACCAGAATAATTAAGGAGGGCTCGAAACCCTAGGGAAAAGATCCAAAATCCCTGGCCATAGCATAAGGTGGCGTCATCGGCGGTGTGGAGCTTGTTAAAGTACGCGATTTATTAAAATATTTCAAGAAAAAGATAAAGGGATAAGGAACATGTAAAGAAATGGATTTTGTGGTGAAAATGTAAAGGAGCGACCTAACTTGAATGAATTAATAAATGTTTCGGTAGAGGTTAAAGTGGACAAGATATGTGAAAATTGATTAATGTCCATAAAGTAGAGGAAAGGTAAAGTGTAGTGACTCAATGGATCTTTAAACAACCTAAGAAGGTTTAACTCATAACTAACACAAGGGTGTATTTGTGAAAGGTTTTCAAAGGCTAAATAAGTATTTTCTAACACGGTGTTCGCCTGTGTTAAAAATGTGGTTTCGATAAAAATACCAATGTGAATTGCTTAAATAGAAAGGGTAATTTTGGTGAAGAAATGGCTTTCGGTTTAACAAAGTGTAGTTATTTAAAATATTTAACCATGTGTATTAAAGAAAAGGATAAATTTCAAATTAGAAAGAGCAATCCTTTGATAAGATTAAGGTAAATTAATCGGGTTAGATAACGTTTTCAGAAGTAAGACGTTTTCATGCATTATATATATATATATATATATATATATATATATATATATATATATATATATATATATATATATATTTGTGTGTGTGTGTGTGTAAAATAGTTACATATGCATGTAGGTATAACGTGTTAGAGTCTTCTTTTTGTCGTTCGATTCTATGTAACATTGTTATATATTTCCCACTGAGCATTCGTCTCACACCCTCATCTTTGTTCCGGCATGTTAGGTGCAATTTCATATTTTGAGAGCGTTATATAAGTAAGTACTCTCTTTTGTTTTACGTTAGTAGCTCTGTATGCTTGTACTCCGGGGATGCTTTCAACAGGTCCCTCACGTAGTTTAAATTAAAAGTGTATTCGCATGCTAAATAAGTGAAACGTTAATTAAAATAAAACTGGATTAGCAACATTATACAGGTTTATTCATTGCACTTCGTACCTAAGGCTCGGATCGGACCGGATTGACTTCAGGTAACCCATAAATTTAGGTCGGGGCATTACAAATGGTATCGAAACTCTGGGTTCAAGGTTCCTTTTAGGAGTGATGTGGTAAGGTCGGTAATTGATCTTTCGACATTGGTTTTGGTTTGGGTCGGTCACACTAGTTTTGGTGACGGTTTAGTTCATGTCCTTGATGGTGGATTCAAAGAGGTTAGCACGATGATTGAATTGTTTCCAAGTGTCATACGACTAAGTTAGTTATTATTAATCACTTTCACGCTTATGATTAGATATGTTAATAATTTATGGGTATCCTTGCAAGTCGATAGTAGTAACACCGTGATTTGTAGTGTGAGGTGCTTATGTCCGACCTTTGTTGACGTGGGATGTTAATAGCATGAGATGATGCCCATTGGGCAGGTGGCACAATTTGCATATAGTCAACGGTATAGGTTTATAGTTAGGTTATTGTGACTGAGTAATGAAGATTGGTGATTAAAGTGCATATATTCCCTAGGTGCGACACTTATGGGTGATTAATGTCAATGATGTGATTAGGCAAATCTGATCCTGGGGGTAACACCATGATTGATGCATAGTTTCATGAGCATGTAAATTTGTGCGGGTCAATGCTTGAGGATAGGTACATTTTGCTTTAGTTGATAGGAGATGTCCTTATAAATGACTGCCTTAGGGATTGTTGGACAAGGAATGTATCTCATAAATCGTGATTAGAGTTACATACCATTTGTGGTAAGGGTCACATGTGTAACAATGATGAGTCGAAGTGAAAAAGGAATTAACCTTAGGTATCCACTTGTGGGGTAGTTTTTGAGAGAATGATGAAATATTTGATAAATAAGATCTTTAGTGACATCGGTAGTGTAGACCTAGAGAGATTGACTAAGCATAAATTCTTCTAAATATATCCTCCTAAGTTGGTAGTTTTAGTACCTAGAACAACGTAATTGATTTATTTTTATCCCATATCATTGCTAATGACTTCTTCTAACAAGTACCCCGAGTTTCGTGTATTTCTTACCCTTTTTACATATATTTAATGCCAAAGAGAACTCAAAACAGTGAAAGAAACTAAGAAACGGGGAGTTGAAGGGCATTTTCATAATTTTATATATATATTCCGGAGGTGGGGAAAACTAGAAAGTTGAAGAGATCTAAATTACAAGAACACTGAAAAAACAGCAGTCAAATCGGAGCTTTGGATCAAAAGATATGGCAAGTCAAAGTTGGAGAAAGAAAGTCAAAGTTGAAATTAATTCTGGAAGTTAAAGAATTTCAACTCTTGAAATTTCTTGTATAATTCCTTTTTATTTGTTGTAAAACGTGGAGAGGCATGGGAAAAGTCATGTTTGGGTAATATAAAAATCCAAGCCCTAGAGTAATGAAGAGAGGAAGAGATAGAGTTCCCTTTGGCATATAATTTCATATTTTCTTAGGATTTAGAAACCCTGGTTTATAAGTTGAACAAGAGCTATTAAAGATTCAAGTTTCAAGTTCAGATTTCCTTCTTCTATTCAAGTATTGCTAATTTTTACTTTCCATTTCTTCCATATTGTAAGTTTAAATTTCTCTTGTAGTTTAATTTTGTTTCTCAATTCAAGTTTCTTTTCAATGCATAATAGACCTATGATTTCTTGCACATTTAGAATTTTGTTTTCATTTAATAAAATCATATCTAGCTAAGTTTTTTTTAGGGTTGGGATGCATGAACCCATCCCAATGTAAATTACATATGTAGAAAATAGAATTTAAATTAAAATTTTGAAAGAGTCGTGCAAGATAATTTCACAATCATTATAGGTCTTTTAATCTCTCTTGCCCTAGGTACTTGGGATGTTTAAGAATATAATGTGCGTAAAATTGTTAACACCGCTTTATATTTCCCTTTGATTTCATATGATATGAGATTGAACCTCATATATGTAATGCTTAGGATCTATAAAGACTGGATTCATTCAAACTTCTAATTTATAATTTTAGTATTCTGCTAAGTAATTACTAAGGATTGGGGGATTGTATTCCCAAACTGTTTTCCCTTCATTCTTATTAAGTCATTCTTAGTTAGTAAATTTTGCTCACATAGTTCATGCAGTAGTTTAATTTACACTACACCAAAAACAGGAATCTGGCACGGTTTAAAACTGTGCCAGATCAAATCTGGCACGGTTTTGAACTGTGCCGAAATCAGGTGTTCCAAAATGGCCATTTTTTTCTGGCACGGCTCAAAAGTGTGCCAGATTTGGCCAAACAGGAACATTTCTGGCACACTTTTAAACCATGCCAGAATTTAATATTTCTGGCACATTTTTGGCACAGTTTTTAACTGTGCCAGATTCAGCACAGTTTAAAAAAATTTGGCACAGTTCAAAACCGTGCCAAAATATGATACACTTTTGCCACGGATTTGAACTCTGCCAAATTTTTTTATAAAAAGAAAAAAAAAATTATTTAAAAGCACAAAAATTCACAAATTAAAAATATTGCACGTTGTTGATAAACTAATGTACATAAAAACTTCAAAATATCACAAATCTTTAATAGTTCACAGGGGAAAAAAAAAAATTGCGCAGAGTTTCCTCTATTTTCTGGACATTCCAAAACCTGCCTAACATAAAGCTCGCACGGCCACAAAATACAACAATTAACTTATAAAAACCCGCACGACCATAAAAGTTAATAATAAAACTACAAAAGCCCGCATGACCAAAACACAAAAAATTGGAATCATGAATAAACCCCTTGTTGTAAACCATTGAGTTCTCTGTGTATTCCACGTGAATAAATGCCAACGATAAACTGTTATCCTGCAAAAAAATAGGATACAAAAAAGATACGATATTAGTAACCCAATAATTTTAAAAAAAAAATTACTCAAACTAAAAAATAACATATAGGAGTGGAAATTATCGTCATATTCTCAAACCGGGAGACCCGAAACTACGCGATCAGTTCCTATAAGTTACATTGGTCCCGTGCGAGGTGTTCGTGCCTCCTACGGGTTCGTTTGGGACTGGTTTGGGTTTTCACCCTTTAACGGCTTGTTTTTAAGTTTAAGTGTTGATTTTTGCAAATTATCGTCATATTCACAAAATGGGAGACCCGAGACTACGCGGTCAGTTCCTACAAGTTACATTGGTCCCGTGTGAGGTGTCCGTGCCTCTTACGGGGTCGTTTGGGGGCTGGTTTGGGTTTTCACCCTTTAACGGCTTATTTTTAAGTTTTAAGTGTTGATTTTTGTAAATTATCGTCATATTCTCAAATCAGGAGACCCGAGACTACGCGATCAGCTCCTATAAGTTACATTGGTCCCGTGCGAGGTGTTCGTGCCTCTTACGGGGTCGTTTGGGGGTTGATTTGGGTTTTCACCCTTTAACAGCTTGTTTTTAAGTCTAAGTGTTGATTTCGCAAATTATCGTCATATTCTCAAACCGGGAGACTCGGGACTATGAGGTCAGTTCCAACAAGTTACATTGGTCCCATGCGAGGTGTTCGTGCCTCCTACGGGGAGGTTTGGATTTTCACCCTTTAACGGCTTGTTTTTAAGTCTAAGTGATGATTTTTGCAAATTATCCTCATATTCACAAACCAGGAGACCCGGGACTATGCGGTCAGTTCCTACAAGTTACATTGGTCCCGTGCGAGGTGTTCGTGCCTTCTACAGGGAGGTTTAGGTTTTCAACCTTTAATTGCTTGTTTTTAAGTCTAAGTGTTAATTTTTCCAAATTATCATCATATTCTCAAACCGGGTGACCCGGAACTACACGGTCAGTTCCTATAAGTTACATTGGTCCCCTGCGAGGTGTTCGTGCCTCCTATGGGGTCGTTTGGGGGCTGGTTTGGGGTTTTCACCCTTTAACGGCTTATTTTTTAGTCTAAGTGTGATTTTTAAAAAATTATCGTCATATTCTCAAACCGAGAGACCCGGGACTACACGGTCAGTTCCAACAAGTTACATTGGTCCCGTGCGAGTTGTTTGTGCCTCCTACAGGGAGGTTTGGGTTTTTACCCTTTAACGGCTTATTTTTTAAGTTTTACTGTTGATTTTTGCAAATTATCATCATATTCACAAGCCGAGAGACTCGGGACTATGCGGTCTGTTCCTATAAGTTACATTGGTCCCGTGCGAGGTGTTTGTGCCTCTTACGGGGTCGTTTGGAGGCTGATTTGGATTTTCACCCTTTAACGGCTTATTTTTAAGTTTTAAGTGTTGATTTTTGCAAATTATCATCATATTCTCAAACCGGGAGACCCGGGACTATGCGGTCCGTTCCTACAAGTTACATTGGTCCCGTACGAAGTGTTCGTGCCTCTTACGGGATCGTTGGGGGGTTGATTTGGGTTTTCACCCCTTAACAGCTTGTTTTTAAGTCTAAGTGTTGATTTTTACGAATTATCATCATATTCTCAAACCGGGGGACCCAAGACTACGCGGTCAGTTCCAACAAGTTACATTGGTCCCATACGAGGTGTTCATGCCTCTTACGGGGTGTTTTGGATTTTCACCCTTTAATGGCTTATTTTTAAGTCTAAGTGATGTTTTTTGCAAATAATCATCATAATAACAAACCGGGAGACCCGGGACTTTGTGGTCAGTTCCTACAAGTTACATTGATCCCATGCGAGGTGTTCGTGCCTCCTACGGGGTCGTTTGGGGGTTGATTTGGGTTTTCACCATTTAACGGCTTGTTTTTAAGTCAAAGTGTGATTTTTGCAACTTATCATCATATTCTCAAACCGGGAGACCCGGGACTACGCGGTCAGTTCCTATAAGTTACATTGGTCCCGTGCGAGGAGTTCGTACCTCCTACGGAGTCATTTGGGGGATGGTTTGGGTTTTCACCCTTCAATGGATTGTTTTTAAGTTTAAGTATGATTTTTGCAAATTATCGTCATATTCTCAAACCGGGAGACTCGGGACTATGCGGTCAGTTCCTACAAGTTACATTGGTCCCGTGCAAGGTGTTCGTGCCTCCTATGGGGTCGTTTGGGGGCTGGTTTGGGTTTTCACCCTTTAATGGCTTGTTTTCAAGTCTAAGTGTGATTTTTACAAATTATCTTCATATTCTCAAATCTGGAGACCCGGGACTACGCGGTCAATTACTACAAGCTACATTGGTCCCGTGCGAGGTGTTCGTACCTCCTATGGGGTCGTTTGGGGGCTGGTTTAGGTTTTCACCCTTTAACGGCTTGTTTTTTAGTCTAAGTATGATTTTTGCAAATTATCGTCATATTCTCAAATCGGGAGTCCCGAGACTACACGGTCAGTTCCAACACGTTACATTGGTCCCATGCGAGGTGTTCGTGCCTCCTACAGGGAGGTTTGGGTTTTCACCCTTTAACGACTTGTTTTTAAGTTTTAGTGTTGATTTTTGCAAATTATCATCATATTCACAAACCGGGAGACCCGGGACTACGCGGTCAGTTCCTACATGTTACATTGGTCCCGTGGGAGCTGTTCGTGCCTCCCACGGGGTCGTTTGGGGGATAGTTTGGATTTTCACCCTTTAACGGCTTGTTTTTAAGTTTTAAGTTTTGATTTTTGCAAATTATCGGCATATTCTCGAAACGGGAGACCCGAAACTACGCGGTCAGATCCTACAAGTTACATTGGTCCCGTGCGAGGTGTTCATGCCTCTTACAGGATCGTTTGGGGGTTGGTTTTGGTTTTCACCCCTTAACAGCTTGTTTTTAAGTGTAAGTGTTAATTTTTGCGAATTATCGACATATTCTCAAACCGAGGGACCCAAGACTACGCGGTCAGTTCCAACAGGTTACATTGGTCCCATGCGAGGTGTTCGTGCCTCCTACAGGGTGTTTTGGATTTTCACCCTTTAATGACTTATTTTTAAGTCTAAGTGATGTTTTTTGCAAATAATCGTCATATTCACAAACCGGGAGACCCGGGACTATGCGGTCAGTTCCTATAAGTTACATTGGTCCCGTGTGAGGTGTTCATGCCTCCTAGGGGGTCGTTTGGGGGTTGGTTTGTGTTTTCACCCTTTAACGGCTTGTTTTTAAGTCTAAGTGTGTTTTTTGCAAATTGTCATCATATTCTCAAACCGGGAGACCTGGGACTACGCGGTCAATTCCTATAAGTTACATTGGTCCCGTGCGAGGAGTTCGTACCTCCTACGGGGTCGTTTGGAGGTTGGTTTGGGTTTTTACTCTTTAACGGCTTATTTTTAAGTTTAAGTGTGATTTTTGCAAATTATCAACATATTCTCAAATCGGGAGACTCGGGACTATGCGGTCAGTTCCTATAAGTTACATTGGTCACGTGCAAGGTGTTCGTGCCTCCTACGGGGTCGTTTGGGGGCTGGTTTGGGTTTTCACCCTTTAACGGCTTGTTTTTAAGGTTAAGTGTGATTTTTACAAATTATCTTCATATCCTCAAATCGGGAGACCCGGGACTACGCGGTCAATTCCTACAAGTTACATTGGTCCCGTGCGAGGTGTTCGTACCTCCTACGGGGTCGTTTGGGGGCTGGTTTGGGTTTTCACCCTTTAACGGGTTGTTTTTTAGTCTAAGTATGATTTTTGCAAATTATCGTCATATTTTCAAATCGGGAGACCCGAGACTATGCGGTCAGTTCCAACAAGTTACATTGGTCCCGTGCGAGGTGTTCATGCCTTCTACGGGGAGGTTTGGGTTTTTAATCTTTAACTGCTTGTTTTTAAGTCTAAGTGATGATTTTTGCAAATTATCGTCATATTCACAAACCGAGAGACCCGGGACTATGCGGTCAATTCCTACAAGTTACATTGGTCCCGTCCGAGGTGTTTGTGCCTCCCACGGGGTCATTTGGGGGCTGGTTTGGGTTTTCACCCTTTAACGGCTTATTTAAGTCTAAGTATGATTTTTGTAAATTATCATCATATTCTCAAACTGGGAGACCTGAGACTACACGGTCAGTTCCTACAAGTTACATTGGTCCCATACGAGGTGTTCGTGCCTCCTACGAGGTCATTTGGGGGTTGGTTTGGGTTTTCACCCTTTAATGGCTTGTTTTTAAGTCTAAGTGTGATTTTTGAAAATTATCGTCATATTCTCAAACCGGGATACCCAGGACTATGCGGTCAGTTCCTACAAGTTACATTGGTCCCGTGCGAGGTTTTCGTGCCTCCTACGGGGTCGTTTGGGGGTTGGTTTGGGTTTTCCCCCTTTAAAGGCTTATTTTTAAGTCTAAGTGTGATTTTTTCAAATTATCTTCATGTTCTCAAACCGGGAGACCCGGGACTACGCGGTCAATTCCTACAAGTTACATTGGTCTCGTGCGTGGTGTTCATGCCTCCTACGGGGTCGTTTGGGGGCTGGTTTGGGTTTTCACCATTTAACAGCTTGTTTTTAGTCTAAGTGTGATTTTTGCAAATTATTGTCATATTCTCAAATTGGGAGACCCGAGACTACGCGGTCAGTTTTTACAAGTTACATTGGTCCCATACGAGGTGTTCATGCCTTCTTCGAGGAGGTTTAGGTTTTTAAACTTTAATTGCTTGTTTTTATGTCTAAGTGTTGATTGTTGCAAATTATCATCATATTCTCAAACCGGGTGACCCAGGACTACACGGTCAGTTCCTATAAGTTACATTGGTCCCCTGTGAGGTGTTCGTGCCTCCTACGGGGTCGTTTGGGGGCTGGTTTGGATTTTCACCCTTTGACGGCTTATTTTTTAGTCTAAGTGTGATTTTTGCAAATTATCGTCATATTCTCAAATCGAGAGACCCGGGACTACACGGTCAGTTCTAATAAGTTACATTGGTCCTGTGCGAGGTGTTCGTTCCTCTTAAAGGGAGGTTTGGGTTTTCACCCTTTAACGACTTGTTTTTAAGTTTAAGTGTTGATTTTTGCAAATTATCGTCATATTCACAAACTGAGAGACCCGAGACTACGCGGCCAGTTCCTACAAGTTACATTGGTCCCGTGCGAGGTGTTCGAGCCTCTTACGGGGTCGTTTGGGGGCTGGTTTGAGTTTTCACCTTTTAACGGCTTGTTTTTAGGTTTTAAGTGTTGATTTTTGCAAATTATCGTCATATTCTCAAACCGGGAGATCCGGGACTACGCGGTCAGTTCCAACAAGTTACATTGGTCCCGTGCGAGGTGTTCGTGCCTCTTACGGGATCGTTTGGGGGTTGATTTGGGTTTTCACCCCTTAACAGCTTGTTTTTAAGTCTAAGTGTTGATTTTTGCGAATTATCGTCATATTCTCAAACCGGGGGACCCAAGACTATGCGGTCAGTTCCAACAAGTTACATTGGTCCCATGCGAGGTGTTCATGCCTCCTACGGGGTGTTTTGGATTTTCACCCTTAAACGACTTATTTTTAAGTCTAAGTGATGTTTTTTGTAAATAATCGTCATATTCACAAATCGAGAGACCCGGGACTATGCGGTCAGTTCCTACAAGTTACATTGGTCGCGTACGAGGTGTTCGTGCCTCCTACGGGGTTGTTTGGGGGCTGGTTTGGGTTTTTCCCCTTTAACGGTTTGTTTTTAAGTCTAAGTGTGATTTTTGCAAATTATCATCATATTCTCAAACCGGGAGACCTGGGACTACGCGGTCAGTTCCTATAAGTTACATTGGTCCCGTGCGAGGAGTTCGTACCTCCTACGGGGTCGTTTGGGGGCTGGTTTTGGTTTCCACCCTTTAACGGCTTGTTTTTAAGTTTAAGTGTGATTTTTGCAAATTATCGTCATATTCTTAAATCGGGAGACTCGGGACTATGCGGTCAGTTTCTATAAGTTACATTGGTCCCGTGCAAGGTGTTCATGCCTCCTACGGGGTCGTTTGGAGGCTGGTTTGGGTTTTCACCCTTTAACGGCTTATTTTTAAGTTTAAGTGTGATTTTTATAAATTATCTTCATATTCTCAAACCGGGAGACCCGGGACTACGCGGTCAATTCCTACAGCCGTACGAGGTGTTCGTACCTTCTACGGGGTCGTTTGGGGGCTGGTTTGGGTTTTCACCCTTTAACGGCTTATTTTTTAGTCTAAGTATGATTTTTACAAATTATCGTCATATTCTCAAATGGGGAGACCCAAGACTACGAGGTCAGTTCCAACAAGTTACATTGGTCCCGTGCAAGGTGTTCATGCCTTCTACGGGGAGGTTTGGGTTTTTAATCTTTAATTGCTTATTTTTAAGTCTAAGTGATGATTTTTACAAATTATCGTGATATTCACAAATCGGGAGACCCGGGACTATGGGGTCAGTTCCTACAAGTTACATTGGTCCCGTGTGAGGTGTTCGTGCCTCTTACGGGTCTGTTTGGGGGCTGGTTTAGGTTTTCACCCTATAATGTCTTGTTTTTAAATCCAAGTGCTGATTTTTACAAATTATCGTCATATTCTCAAATCGGGAGACTCGGGACTACGTGGTCAGTTCCTACAAGTTGCATTGGTCCCGTGTGAGGTGCTCGTGCCTCCTACGGGAACGTTTGGTGGTTGCATTAGGTTTTTACCCTTTAACGGCCTGTTTTTAAGTCTAAGTGTTATTTTTGAAATTATCATCATATTCTCAAACCGGGAGACCCGGGACTACGCGGTCAGTTCCTACAAGTTACATTGGTCCCGTACGAGGTGTTCGTGCCTCTTTAGAAAATTTATTGATTTAGAACGTTTATTGATTTTAGAAAATTTTGACATAGTTTTGTTTGTTTATTCATTAAATCCAACCCGTTTTAACATTTGAAATAAACTCAACAACAGCAGCAAATTCCAAAACCAAACCACCAGCAAATCCCTTCCACCAATTTAACTAATAAGCTCAAAAATTAGCCATTTTGCGTTTGGCTACATGTCGTTATTTTAGACCATTTTTCTATTTAATGCTACTACAAATTTTAAGAGAATTTGAAACTTTGAGACTAACCAAATTTCATTTGCATTTTGATAGCCACCCGATGAACTCTTTGTGCCATGACTTCATGAGAGTATCCCATTTTGGTCCAACAATGTCTGCAAATTCTCAAATCTTCTATTCTGAGCGGCATTTAGTTGTTCATGAGACGATATCTTATCTTTCAAGTTTCTCAGCTCTTCATTATGAGATCGAGACTGTGCTATGACTGTTGAAGTGTCAGAAGACTTATATTAGAAGGTTTGTCTTATAAAATATAAAAAGAATAAAAGGGGGAAAGAACTGAAACATACATGTGTATCCTTGCACTTATCATTCGTCAAATCACCCTTTCTCTTACTCCAATGAGATGTCTTGAAGAATTCCACGATGCTAGGTTTCACATCAGTTTCATGCTCCTGAATTCAAAATCAATGAATGAAAGAATATAACCATACTAGTTGATGATGCGGGTAAAACATGTCTAATATGCACAATGTCAAGAATATTATTGTGACACATAAATTGAAATCAAATTTAGCAAGGGTAAAATAAATTTGATAACTATATAACAAATTGTGCTTTGGCAAGATAAAATATTTGGTGTCAATCCCAAGCTTCTTAGTCCCCTCATAGTGTGCTGTGTCAGCTTTGTTTTCTGAACAAAGGAAACAGAATTATTTCACTGACATTGTAATTCTCATTTTAAATAGAAGTACCACACTCTATGTTTATTTATGTACGCATTATTACACGTGTATATAACTTATCAACGCAATAGGATAATTGTCCAAGAGCATAAATAAATGGCATTGACTCAATGTCTCCTGCTTCAAGCAAAAGTCCATTTTAACCCAACAAAAGTATGAAGCCCCTCATGGTGCCACAGGTTTCATATAGTTATTAATTTACCTATAGTACCAATTCTATGACACAAACATCAGGTGGACGTTCTTTCGAGTCACCAGTATAGCTGTTACACGTTCAATACAATCTTGAATGGCATCCGTGATATGAGGTGCAACCTGAACAAGGGAAGTAACATGTGAGGACAGGAATATAAGTGATTGAATAATATAATAGATACATTTCAGCAATAGTGAAAGAATCGGAACAATTTTTTCAAGATAATCCCCCTTTCTCTCTTTATCAATGACAAACTAACAGCGAAGAAAAGTAGTCAATATAATAAGTCAAAAAAACATCAAGCTTTCACTAAACACTTCACCTTGAATTGCAGTTATACAAGCGTCAACACCAATTTTTTTCCACTAAACACTTCACCTTGAATTGTAGCTTATGTTAGTATTAATTAAAAGCATAATCAACACATTTTGCAAAAGATAAACACGCAAATTAAAAATAAACATACCTAAGCAAATAACCTTCGTCATTCCCTAAAAATAAACATACCTAAGTAGATACGATATCCATATGAACAACCCAAAATCCATTCCCTAAAATGGCATTTAATTCAAAAAAAATATGAAGACAAAAGCACACATCTTATAATGAATACAATCAAGACTTTATAATATTGCAAACACTCAAAGAACACATTCCGACATCATAAGTACATACATTTGTTATCCAGTATTAGCCCAGTAGATCACAATAAAACTTTTAATGTATTATAATACCTTTTTAATAAAAAAAGAGCCGTAAGGACAACATATCAAGCAATCCAAATGTATGTATCAAACAGAGTACCACCAAAACAACCACATATCTGCCAAACTAAGAACCAATAATTGTACAGACACTAATTTAAGCTGAAACTAACTTTGATTACCAATTAATATAAACGATCCACATATAAAAACGTATACAAATACATGTAGGCATCTACATTTTAATTCGTATACGTATGTGTATAATATGTATGTGGTTGGGAAATTTCAAGAGAGGTAAGATTAAATAGAGTAAAAGATCGATTAAGAAACACTTAAAAAAGATCTACCCTGATTATGCTATGGAATTATCTCATCACCTTATAAGTTGCAACAATTTTGAATAAGAAAGCTCATCAGCTTGGCCCAAATTAATATAAATTGCTGTTGTGTTCCAAATTAAAATGAATTTCAGTTTGCTACTAAATCTGAACTCTTTTAGCAAGATTATCATATCCTCTATGGCAGAGTGTTAGGAAGGAAGGAAACCTTATACGGTTACCACACCTGTCCTAATATCATTCTTAGCGGGACGAGTGGATACACGATCTATAGATAGCTGAGATCGTAATGTATATAGAATCTAAATCGTATTGCATATAGATATTCAATACGCACTATGATTTTGAGATCTCTTTTTCTATTTATATTTATTAGAATTTTAAAAATCATATAAGAGTCGACAGAATCAAATACAAAGCGTAGACTGCAAATGGATACAAATAAAACCAAACCAATGAAGATGTTCTGTTTTCGTTCTCATTAAAGACATTCAAATGGATGGGGTTTGTGATCTTTGTGCTCTCTTCTCGTTGAAGATCAGTTCTATATGCAAGAAGTAAAGAGAGAGAATGAGGTTACCTGAGCTGGAGAGAGAGAACTGAACGGAGTTGCGCTGATGGAGAGCTGATCGGCGGAGAGAGATAGCTGATCGGTCGAGGAGAGAGAGCTAAACGGAGAGGTTAAAGCAGAGAGAGGGGTGAGCGGGGCGAGCGGGAAGATAGAGCGGGCTACCAAAGTCTCGCTTTAGGAAATTTTTTGGGGGGAGGGATTATATTTTAGTGAAGTGTGCTTAATTTTGGCACACTTTAAAACAGTGCCAAATTTTGGCACTGTTTTAAGGTGTGCCAAATTATCTTTAAACCGTGCCAAAATCTGGCACAGTTTTAAACTGTGCCAGATTTTTAATATCAGGGTGTGACAAAATGTTATTTTTGGTGTAGTGTTAGTGTGCATTTAGTTAATTAGTTATTTCCCATCTCAATCATCTTTTTATTTCTTTTTAGAGTCAAGTTAGGGTTAACAGTCTTACCTTTT
The DNA here is from genome assembly GCA_949130495.1 of Sambucus nigra. NCBI lineage: Eukaryota > Viridiplantae > Streptophyta > Magnoliopsida > Dipsacales > Adoxaceae > Sambucus > Sambucus nigra. The sequence continues at coordinate 406,695,760 of OX422222.1, forward strand.
TCTTTTTCCTTTTCTTTTTTTTATAGTTTAGAGTAATTAGTTAAAGTTTTTGTTATTCTTTTTGTTATGCTTGGTTCTAACATGTTTTGTAGATTCAATGGACTCGTACTTTTTGGATATCGCTCCATTTTGGGTAAAATCTTTCTTTTCCTCGCTTTCTGTTGTGTTCTTGATTCACATTAAGGACAATGCAACATTTAAGTTAGGGGGTGTGGGATATTCTTCCCGTTTATTGTTCAGATTCATTGATTCGATCACATGTTCTTTCCAAGTGTGTTTTTTTTAGAAAATTTCAAAAATTTCCAAAAAAATTAAAAAAAAATTGAAAAGCCAAAAATATTTTTGTTCAAAATGAATAAAAATTAGAATTTAAATTTTTCAAAAATATCACCTTTATTCTATTTAAAGTCTCAAATTGTTAACAATCAAAATGCACAAAGCCAAAATTGACCGAAAATGAAATTGAAAGAAAATTGACGACTTAACGAATAAGTGTGGAGATTGATCAAACCCGGTGAGATTTCGAGCCTTCCAATTTTTTATGAGTTTTTAAATCAATCCGAGTTTATGATTATATCAAAGTTCTTTTCAGCATTTTAATAAGCCGTTGATGATCTCAATCCTTTGTTTTGATCGGTTATGGGAAATGTGTGAAATGTTGTCTCGAAATTCGTGCTAAATATATCTCTAAACTTAATTAAATCTCGAGTTGCATATGGTAATGTGATTAGCAATTTGGACAATGAAGTAGACTCTCTTTTGTTTAACCCAAAAAATATTAGCCATAAAAAGTTGTGAAAAAATTATCCTTTTGCAACCCACTTTGAGCCTAATAAAATATTTCCCTTTCGTTTGATAACCCGAAAAACTCAAATAGCCCGGAATTGTGAAAAATTGAAAATTCATCAAGTAAGTCAAAGTGTGTAATAAAAAAAGGGCAACAAAAGAAAAATAGCAAGAAAAAAATGAAAAAAATGAAAATAGAAAAAGAAAGAGAAAAATGTGCAAATGCCCGAAAAAGAACTAATGGACGTCATAAGGATATTTTCCAATTCCAAACATTCCGTCCATTCCCATTTTTACCCTTTACACTTTTTAACCCGAAAAGTCCTAACCGAGTCCGAATGGCGAAATTAATTACTGCATGGAGAGCTTAGACATGAAAAGATAATAAAAGAGATTAAAATGGTGTGATTATGGGATGATGTTTCCCGTTTCCTAATAACTGTATTCCGATAATGAGATCTTTTCACCATATATTTCTTTCTTTTTAATTTTGTATGCGTGAATTTGTGTCCATTATATTTACTCTTTATATCATGCATACCGAGAGAAAACAACCACAATCCGAGTGATTAGTTTGTGAGTGCATCCATAAGAATTTGAATCAAAACGAATTTTCGGAAAGTAACGTAATGCTCAATCGGTGGAAATTTGAGGTTTAATTTCTGGCTTTGTACACACACACTATGGTTTGAGATATTTGACTATGAATTTATGGTGATTATTTTTCGAAAAGTTTAAATTGTACAATTTTTAATTATTTTGATATTTATTTGAGTCAATAAAGAATTTTGTGGGTGCATTCACTACAAACCCTCACGAGACAAAGTCGTCCTACTAGGGTAACCTAGGGGTTTAAAGGCTTATTGCATATGCTAAATGCAATCGCTTGCCTGCGAAAGTGGATTTTTATTTTAATAAAAGGAATTTCAAAATTCAACTCATTTCTCTTACATTGCTCGGGAAGCGCAAAGTTCTAAGTTAAGGGAATTTGACTAAGCATAAATTCTTCTGAATTTATCCTCCTAAGTTGGTAGTTTTAGTACCTCGAACAACATAATTAATTTATTTTTATTTCATATCATTACTAATGACTTATTCTAACAAGTACCCCGAGTTTCATGTATGGCTTACCATTTTTACAGATATTTAGTGCCAAAGAGAACTCAAAACAGTGAAAGAAACCAAGAAACAGGGAGTTGAAGGGCATTTTCATAATTTTAATTATATATTCTGGAGGTGGGGAAAACTAGAAAGTTGAAGATCTCTAAATTACAAGAACACTAGAAAAAACGGTAGTCAAATCAGAGCTCTGGATCAAAAGATATGGCAAGTCAAAGTTGGAGAAAGAAAGTCAAAGTTGAAATTAATTCTGGAAGCTAAAGAGTTTCAACTCTTGAAATTTCTTGTATAATTCCTTTTTATTAGTTGTAAAACGTGGAGAGGCATGGGAAGTCATGTTTGGGTAATATAAAAATCCAATCCCTAGAGTAATGAAGAGAGGAAGAGAGAGAGTTCCTTTTGGCATATAATTTCGTATTTTCATAGGATTTAGAACCCCTAGTTTATAAGTTAAACAAAAGCTATTCAAGTTTCAAGTTCAGATTTCCTTCTACTATTCAAGTATTGCTAATTTTTGCTTTCCATTTCTTCCATATTGTAAGTTTAAATTTCTCTTGTAGCTTAATTTTATTTCTCAATTCAAAATTCTTTTCAATGCATAATAGACTTATGATTTCTTGCACATTAAGAATTTTGTTTTCATTTAATAAAATCATGTCTAGCTAAGTTTTTTTTAGGGTTGGGATGCATGAACCCATCCCAATATAAATTACATATGTAGAAAATAGAATTTAAATTAAAATTTTGAAAGAGTCGTGCAAGATAATTCCACAATCATTATAGGTTTTTAAATCTCTCTTGCCCTAGGTACTTGGGATGTTTAAGAATATAATGTGCGTAAAATTGTTTAGCACCGCTTTATATTTCCCTTTGATTTTATATGATGCGGGATTTAACCTTATATATGTAATGCTTATGATCTATAAAGACTGGATTCATTCAAACTTCTAATTTATAATTTTAGTATTCTGCTAAGTAATTACTAAGGATTAGGGAATTTTATTCCCAACTTGTTTTCCCTTCATTCTTATTAAGTCATTCTTAGTTAGTTAATTTTTCTCACATAGTTAATGCAGTAGTTTAATTTAGTGTGCATTTAGTTAATTAGTTATTTCCCATCTCAATCATCTTTTTATTTCTTTTTAGAGTCAAGTTAGGGTTAACAGTCTTACCTTTGTCATCACGTTCACTCGTCCTAGTTCCCTGAGGATTCGATACCCAGACTAGCCACTATACTCCGCAAGAGTGTAGTTAAAGTTTAGGTTTTTGTATTGCGGTTGGAAGCCGATAACAACGACTAGCGCATTTACACCGATGCTCAGTTTTTCCTCTCGATCAGAGGTACTGGTTACACGCAATGTCATGTATCCTACCAAAGTCCTTAGTAGTGACATCTTGTGGTTTAATGCATGGTACATAGAATTAGTTGTAATACAAAGTCCCTTGGAGTATCCTTGGGATGAAAGGTCAACTTGTTATGATTCCTTGAGGTGTCCTACGACTATAACCTACCATATTAGAGAATTATAGAATGATAATTAAGGTGAGTGGACAAGAATGGTTGAAGTGAATGTTGGGAAATCATAGGGCACAATCATTTTGTGGAAATCATGGTTGATAAAGCCTTATCTAGCCATGGGTGACAATGGATTGGGTATACTTGGTGTTCTTCGGGGACCAGTCAGGCTAGATTTTGTGGAATGTGTTGTGTCCGGTGATAGGATGTGGAAAATTTAGTGATGGCCTTGGATTATCGACTGAGTTCAAAGGAATCGCTTCATGTAGCCCTAGGTGAGGCTGTAAAATTTTAATATATGAAGGTTGTGAAATCTTATGAACTGAAATTAGAGGTTCATATCATGATTGGGTATAATACTCGTTGTCTTGAGGGGACCAATGTAGGGAGGGCCGTGTTAGATTTTGATGAGTACCAAGAATACATTAGAGGTTTGGGCCCATGATGTTATGATTACGACCTTGAGTAGCAAATTTATTGGGGTGTTACAATATGATGAGTATGTGTTTGAATGACACTAGTAAGGAAACATTTAGACATTGGGTCGTCTTGTTAGAGTCGAATAGACTCGATGGTGTACGTTCGAGTGGTACTTATTACCCTTAGAGTGTTAATGATGAGCGGTTGGCCATCACGTGGAGTTAATTGAATTAAACCTTAGGATAGACAATAGTAACCTTGTAATGATGATTGTTGTAATAGGGTAAGTGTTTCGCCGAATCGGGTAGTGCCTGAGGAGATGTTCGGTATGACTATTGTACGATAAAGTAATATAGTAATCTATGTGTATTAGGTTGATGACATCGTCGGTAATGAGATGGGCAAGGTCGGACTCGATAAGGGTGTAGGTAATCACCAACCAAAGTGGTTCATGGGTGTCAAGGATGTGAGGGGGAAGGCCTTACTCCTAAGGAGGGAAGTCGGGTGTTTGACTTTGTAGAGAACAACGGGTTCATACATTGCTTTTGTTTTGCGAAGATGAATGGTTATGATTCAGTTCGCCGCTATTGGTGACTCAATCCAGGGTACGTATTAGTTCCTAGTGAGAACGTATGGGAGTAGTTGTAAGAATTCAAGCATGTGGCGTAGGTTCGCTTTCGTAAATCATAGTCTGACGAGTACGGACGAACTTTCTCAGAACGGTTGTTTATTACTTTGATTCTTGTGTGTGTGTCCCCGTCGGTTATGATAATTGAGGATTGATATTTCCACGAATGTAGTAGCTCGGATTGGTACCATGTCATGGTATGACATGGTTGGGCCTAGTAGAGTACGGGTGGACCCGGTATGTTCAATACACCTTAGTAACTGGGTGCGCCCCTATATGAGGTATTATTGCTATTGCACAAAGTTCAGTGTGCGGGTGGCTATGTTTTCGGTCGCACGGTTTGCTCGTAGTAATTGCTTTCCTTAGGATTAACTACCGTACGACTGGTCAGCATGGAAGTCAGTGGTTCTTGTTGTAAAGAGTAGGATAATGACTTGAGGACATTGTGTACTGTTAGGACTCGAGGAAATTTAGCATACGGTGTTACTTTTCCATGACGAGTGGATTGATACGTTATGTAAGTGAGTGCTCCAAGTGAGACGCCTAGGGTAATACTAGGGTCATTGGAGTGATATAATGAATGCTTTCATCCAAGTGTGCGATGATGATTTGGTCAATGTATTACTCCTCGGAGTGAGTATTTAGATATTTAAGGTTAGTATCAAGCTCGGGGAAAATTGTGTAGTCGAGATGATCCAAAAATTCGTAAGGACACAGGATATGTAGTCCTAAGATTGAAAATGGTTCTTGGTGATGAATGTGATGATTGGTTATATTACGGCTCACTCTTAAGTGAGTATCGATCACTAGAGAGGGTTGTCCGATAGAGGTGCCAATATACTTTTGGTAAGCAAAGGTAGTCCTAGGACTTGATTGAGAATGACCATCAAGTGATTGTAGACTAACATTGATGGTTAGCATGATGGTGAACATTGGAACATGTCACATGTTGAGCTTTTGGTGACAATCCCTGTGCAAGGGTGTGTGATGTGATCTTAGCTATTGAGGACTATAATGGCTCAGCACGGAGGATTATTATGACTTAGTATAAGAGTCGGCCCATGGATTTGAAGAATAGACGGATCAAAAAATTTGGGGATGAAATTTCCTAAGGAGGGAAGAATGTAATACCCGTGCCTAATATTTTATTATCTTTCCCCGCATAAATTGTAAGCATATGAGACCTTGGGGATTTGGAACCTTAATGATAATTTTTGAAAGTTTGTGGGTTAAGTTGAGAAATTTGGAGAAATGGAAGAAGGGTCGTTCGAACGAGAATCACAAGTCGTTCGAAATGGGGATCGAACGAGGTTCGAACGAGAGGCGATTCTCATTTGAATGAGGTTGCCTAGATTTTAAAATTATGGTCTTCCCCTGTGTGTTGTCACATTTTAGGCCTTTGATTTAGCGAGGTATCGAATTCTGGTATGTCAAAATTGGGCAAGATGGGATTTTGGTATTTAGGGGGATTTTATAAGGCTTGTTTGGGGTTTATCCTCGGGAATTAAAGTTGTAAGAAGAGAGAGGGCTGGGTCTTCAACCATTTTTATTCATTTCGCCACCTCTCTCTACCAAAAATCACCATGCCACCACCATTCTACCATCTTATGACACTATATTCTTCTAGTATCCCACCATATCCAAGCCGTACATACCCATTTCCACCATTGTGGAGTGGAGATATGAATTTTGGAGGTATTATTGGGGGCTCTTGGAGATGAATGATTCATGGAGCTTGAAGAGGGTTTTGATGGAGATTTCATGGAGACAAGCTTGGTAGAGCTAGACAACCTCTCTAAAGCCACCGTATAAGGTGGAAGGTTGCCATCTTCTTAGACATTGCATGCCCTATCATCGTTCGACCTTCAATTGAGGTGAAAAAATCTACTCTTAGTTTAAGACTCTATTTTGTGCATTGATAGTCTTGTTGTTAAAATTTAAGAGTAGAATGTATATGAATAAAATGATGGGTTTTTATTAGATTTGGTATTATACATTTTTATGAAATAAAATTTTTGCCAAAAATGTTATTTTATTCGAAATAAATGATGAGTAAATATTTTCAAATTTTCTTGAAATAAGAGTTTGGGATTTTTATGAAAATGGTGTAATCCTAGAAATTTGATGCTGAACATTTTATAAAATTAAATGTTTTTAAATGATGTTGATCTTACTAAAATATTTGGTGAAATAATGTTCCAAAGTTTCTTGCAAAATAAAGATTTCATGAAAGTTAGACATTTATTGAGTTTTTAAGAAATAAAAATGTATTTTATATCTTGAAAGTGCATTTTGAAAGTATTATGAATTTCTAGAATGAAAGGTATGTTGAAACCAATTATTAGGATGTTTGGAATTAAAATTCATCTTCTCAAGTATATAAACTTGTAGTGTTTTGATAATGAACATAAAAACAAGTTTAAAAAAAGTTTTGCTGGGTTTAAACATAAAATATGAAAAAATATAGAAATCTAGTCTCCAAAGTGTGTGATAAGTGTAAGGTTGTAAGACTACATGTGTTAATAAAAGAAAATTGATATTCTTTTTATAAAAATAATCTTTAAGTGCAAGCGGATTTCTTGGATTAAGAAAGTAAAAAAATGTCTAACTTGAAAAGGTTATTAGTAAAAGTGTTAAATAAGTTTTAATGGTTAAACATTGAAAAGTTGGTGTCTATTACTTAGTAATATTTTTGAAAAATCAACAATTATGAAATTGTAAGAGAAATAATGGAATAAATATGTTTACAACTTGAAATAATGTTTCTCCAAATTTTAAAAAGGTGTTAATGTGTTAAAAATACTTAAGGAGTTGGTGTGAGTAACTTAATAGCATTTTGGAAAAAAAAAACACTTTTGAAAATGGAATAAAAGACAAGTCTGAAAACAAAAGGGTAAAATGGTAATCTCATGTAAAGTGAAACATTTTTATGGGTGTAACACAAATTGGTTCTAAATGAATATAATTTGGGGAATAAAATCAATGCTAAAGCATAAAAGATGTGAAATAATGATTTTCAAAGTATAACACAAGTTGGGATGAAACTCCGGGTTTTGGATTCGGCTGGGTGAAAAGAAAAAGTTGAATAATGTGAAAATTTGCGAAGTATTAAAACACATAAAAAAAAGAACTCGGATGACACAGGAATAATGAAGGAGGGCCCGAAACCCTGAGATGAAATACCCAAAATCACTAGTCAAAGCATATGGTGGTATCGTCGGTGGTGTGGAGCCCATTAAAGTACGCAATTTATTAAAAGATTCCTAGAAAAAGATAAAGGGATAAGGAACATGTCAAGGAATGGGTTCTGTAGTAAAAATGTAAAGGAATGACCTGACTTGAATGAATTAGTAAATGTTCCGATAAAGTGGACAAGAAATGTGAAAAATAATTAATGCCCATAAAGTAAAGTAAAGGTAAAGTTTAGTGGCTAAATGGGTCGTTAAGTAACCTAAGAAGGTTTAACCGACATTTAACACAAGGGTGTATTTGTGAAAGGTTTTCAAAGGCTAAATAAGTATTTTCTAACACGGCGTTTACGTGTATTGAAAATGTGATTTTCAATGAAAATACTAATGTGAATTGTTTAAATGGAAAGGGTAATTTCAATAAAGAAATTACTTTCCATTAAACAAAGTGTAGTTGTTTCAAGTATTTAACTGTGTGTGTTAAATAAAAGGATAAATATCAAATTAAGAAAGAGGAAGCCTTTGATAAGATTCAGGTAAATTAATCGGAATAGATGACGTTTTCGGAAGGAAGACAGTTTCATGCATTAAGTGTGTGTATATATATATATATATATATATATATATATATATATATATATATATATATATATATATGTGTGTGTGTGTGTGTGTGTGTGTGTGTGTAAAATAGTTTCATGTGCACGTAAGTATAACGTGTTAGAGTCTTCTTTCTGTCGTTCAATTCTGCATAGCCTTATTATATATTTTCGACTAAGCATTTGGCTCACACCCTCATCTTTGTTACGGTAGGTTGGGTACAAGGTTGTATTTTGAGAGTGTTATATAGGTAAGTACTCTCTTTTGTTTTACATTAGTAGCACTGTATGCTTGGACTCCGAGGATGGTTCCCACAAGTTCCTCACGTAGTTTAAATTTAAAGTGGAATCGCATGCTAAATAAGTGAAACATTAATTAAAATAAAACTGGATTAACAACATTATATAGGTTATTTCATTGCACTTCACACTTAATACTGGGTCAGACCGGGTTGACTACGGGTAGCCCATAAATTCGGATCGAGGCTTTACAATTGAAAAATAGTTTCGTACTAGGTATAACAAGCCTTTAAATGACATCAGATATATTTATGCTTTGTTTATGTGTATGGAAGTAGGAGTAGATCACCGTCTTTACTCAAAGATTTGGGCATTGGTGGAGATATAAATATTTTACATACTTTTGCAATATTTTTTGTCCGCACTGATTTTCTTGTAATACCCCGTATTTTTGTGTATTTTTATTTAATTAATTTGAGAAATTAATTAGGAAAAATACGTTTTAATTAAATTACGTGATTGAAGTAATTTAATACGATAAGATGATATTTGTGACTATTAAATATTAATCGTGAGATAGATACACATTAATATTGCATTATGATATTTACTAATTATGAATAGTAAATAATTGATAATTTTGATTATACGGCATAGCGAGTGATATGTGCGTATTTTATTAATTATGGTTATTCGGGCGAGTGATATGTGCGTATTTTATTTTATCTCACTGGAAGTCGCATGTAGACTATTTTGAGGTGAGAAATGATAAATATATTTTAAGTGACTCGTATGATAATTTAGAGGTCACGAATAATTCCGGATGGGTCGAAATAGTCGAAATAGGGTACCAGGGGATATAGTTTGGGTCACGGGTCAATTTGGGACCAAATCGGTACCTATTAATGGCATTAAGGTCATTTTACAAAAAGAATTGAAGGGATCTAGAGATTGGATTTAGGGCTCATAATACAAAAAGGTTATAGCGGCCATTAGAGAGAAGAGAGAGAACCTATTTCAAAGCTTAAAGAGGAATTTTGAAGATGATGAAGAAATCTAATATCCCAAGGCAATTGTAAAGGAAGATTAGAGAAGGAAACAATCAATCATCAACAAAGAACCAAGAAATGAGATCAATCAATCAAAGGCAAGTGTTTATTACAAATCGAATTGATGTTATAATACCCATGTGTAGGGATTTCATGATTTTAATTATTTCTATTTAAAATCTTGGATGAAAAGTATTAATTGATCACATAGTAGGGTAAAATTGCATGTAGTTTGTATTTACATTTGTAGAGGATGAAAGATCAGAAGAATTATGATTGTTGATACGGATCTAAATCTGGGTTCTAGATTGAATAATAAAGAAGAACACAAAACTAGAATTGTGAAAGAGTTTTGAGAATTGATTCATTCTTAATTGATTCCGGTAAAGTCTTAATGTGTTTGAAATGTTAGAAACCATCCTAAGATATGGAGAAAAGGGTTGGTATTGTTGATTTTGATTTTGTCAAAGGAGTGTGGAAGAAAATGGTGAAAAACACATCTGATACTGGGAGGATAAATTGCAGACCAAAATGAACCGGTCTGAACCTAGTAGGTAGGATCGGTCCGGTATCCTGAATTTTTGAAATTTTCCTCTTTTGCCTAATATTCCTAATTAGAGGTGGTAAAAAAACCCTTAAGCACTTGTGAAAATAATATTGGGAGACTTATTATGTTATAATCGGCCTACGATGGGAGTACGACTTCGTCTTAGAGAGAGAATTAAGACGGGAATGGGATTGGTTAAAGAAATCCGTAATTAATCTGAGAGATGGATAAAGGATTACGGAAATAAAATGAATTAAGGTATAGACTAATAGGGTAATACTTAACTACTGAAATTGGTAAATGGGTAACTTGGACCCTTAGAGTTGTGTGAACACTCTTATATATACGATATAGAGATAAATCGTAAAGTAAATAGTACGAGGAGTATGCGAGAGATATATACTACGTACTACCATGTATTATCGGGTTGTGTAAATACCTATTGATGCATAGTAATTCATTGGTTGTGTTAATTCCTATAGTATACTAAATAAATATTGGTGCTCGAGGTATGATTTTGAGCCAAGAGATATAAATCACTATTGTTAATCGAGGGAGGATTCCGAGCCAATAACCCCTAAAATGTGATACAGGGAGGTGATTATATAGTATGTGTTTATAGTATATGTATTGTGTGCGAAATATATTATAAAGTGTGCTTAATTCTGTATTGGGGTCGACAATTATCCGGACCAATACATGAAAGCTCGATTTTGGGTCGATGAGTATCCGGACCAAATCGAAGATGAAAGATATTGGGGTCGAGGAGTATCTAGACCAATATACATAATCATAACATTTACCTAGGGGTCGAGGGATATAGAGACCAATGTAAATGATAGGATAATTGGGGTCGATGATTATCCGGACCAATATCCTTATAGTATATATTGTGTGTGAAATATATACTTCATGATATTCTACTTATGTGCGACAGTAGACATGTAGATGATATATATAGAGATATATACATCTAATTGATAAATTAAGTAGAGAGAAACTTAATTTCAAGATTTAAAATAGATTGGGAAGATTTATAATCAATTAAGTAGTGAAACTTAATTTTGAAAGTTGAATGGTAACTTTGAAATGATTTATGAATTAAGTAATGAAACTTAATTATGGAAGTTGAATCATGATTAGACGTGAAATGCTATATGAATTAAGTAGTGAGACTTAATTATGATGATTAAACATAACATATGTGAATGTTATATGAAAACTGAATAACATGCGAGAAATGTTAATAATGAAGCGTGTTATATAGGCGATACGAGAGAGTAGACTTGATAAGATCGGTTATATACTTTAGTCGAGATAGCTTGGGTATGATAGCTAGGTGGGCTAAGTTTAAGAACGTTAGGTGACACATTAGATGAGAGGTGAGGAAACTCAAGGGAGTGCGTGAACCTAACACGTGTAATAAATACCCGATTTTAATTGCGATAAATTACTTGTTAATGTTTTGAGTACTAACTCTTGCTATAAAAATATTTTTAAAACCTTTTAGGTGTCCAGCCACAGGGACGTCATGCTTGATGGTTTCATTCCAAGGACTCGAAACTGTAGCACTGTAGATACTGACAGGACTTTAAGTAGCCGGTTCTTTCATTCAGATCTAGCATAGGATCTCACTCTTGTATATTATGTTTGGACATTTGGTCCGTTGTCGGTATTATGGTTTCAGTTTTGTATTAGTTTTACCTTGCAGTTTAGATTTGGTTTATTAATTGGTTTTGGCTGTTTTTGCCGATGGTTTGTTCGACATGACTTTGCTTCATTTATATATCATGTTGGTTTGGACTCTAGTATATTGTGAATGTTTTTTTAGTGTTCGAATTATTTATTTGTTATGTTTACTTGGAAGGTAAAATTTGGCACCGGTTTAATTAATTATTAGGTGATTAGTAATTAATTTGTTTTTCCGACAATAATGTTAAAAATGAACCATATGAGAAACTTGTTTTAATTTGATAAAAGCCTGATCACCTGATATTTAATTAGGCGGGGTGTCACATTACCAAAGGACAAGGAATTTGTAATTGAATTGTTGAGGGAAAGGAATTTTGAAATCGATTCGGCTTTTTAGAAGAAATCATTACGACGTTTTGAAGTAGTTGCAAGAAATTCATGGGTCTATGGTTGTTATACTCGGTACGAGTCTGTCTGTGAAATACATGATAATTTAATAGGGTTTTCTCCAAGGAAGAGTATGAACATTTAAATTGTAATGAGTGAAAAATTCATGCAATCCTTAGGAGGAACACTTTTGTTAAATGTAATCTTCAAATTATCATGGTTAACCTATGTTATATTTTTTAGTTCCAAAAAAGGTGTCATGCATAGAATATGGCAGAACAAATGTTCATTTCGCATTGCGACAGATACTAATTTATCAATGCGAAATATATATTTAGCACTGCGAAATTTATAAAATACCGCAATGTGATATTTTTAAAAATAGTGCATTTGTTTGTTCTTTTGCAATATGAATTCCTCTAGCGATGACTATTACCACCAAATGAAGGAGATATATTAATACTTTAATTTCACAACAAATGTCACAAATTAAAGAAATGATAACAAGAACTATTAGCAGAAAAGTAAAGAGATATATTAATGATGTAATTTCGTACAAAAATATTAAAAATAAAAGAAATGATTGTTATTTTTGCATTATTATATCACACTTGCATTTATAGTCATATAGTTCGACGTAATAATTTCAACTAAAAATAATATAATGACTAAGCACTTTGTTATTTATTTACAAAAGAATAAACAAAGTTCACTTAGTTGTTTTTGTGCTGCATCCGATTCAAAATCAATTTTTTCACTTATTGTTAGCATTACTATTTATTATAATAAAAAATTGACATTATACAATAGACGAACACAATTTATAGAAAAATAAGTAATGCATACAAAACCTACATTTCAATCTACAAATGGAACAACTCTATATAATGATAAATTTTGTTATTTACAACAATGGAGAACCGTTTTTGAAACGATTCTTATTTTTGAAAATTCAACGCACATATAGTAAATAATCGTTTTGGTATGGTAAGAGCAACCCTTATGCGCAGGGTAAACGAGTATATTTGATATATATGTGTATGCTGTGAGTAGGGTTAAAGGGTGTATTTAGACGTTGGTAGGGTAATAAATAAAAAATATAGAATTTGACTAGTTGGTTTTTTTGTGGGACCCGACTAAAACGGAACATGATATTCCGCCTAAGATTAAAAAAAAGAAGTTAAAACCCTAAAACGGAACATGATGTTTCGCTTAAGCATTTAACCAACTTTTCTTATTTATATTTTTACCCCACATGTTTTGCAATGGCTATATTATTGGCAACGACTAATTTTTTTTTTGCAACGGCTAAATTTTTTTTTATATAAATAGAATTCTACTTTTTTCTTTATAAATAGCCGTTCATATCTTGGTTATAAAAATTCCCAAAGCTTTTGCTTTTAGCTACAATATATATTATACAGTGTTCTAAAAAACGCGCCTAGGCGCGAGGCTTTTTAGATATGCCAAGTTTTGGCCCTAGGCGTGGATTAAGGCGTGGTCAACGATGGTCAACGTTTTTTGGGAGTAAGGCGTGAAAAAATGCGAGTTTTTTAGAAGTAATGCGTGAAAAAATGCAAGTTTTTTTAGTATTTTAAAAAATAGTATTTTGATTTACAAATATTTAGATATATTTTTAAGGTATGTACCATTTTAGTATTTTTTTAGCGTTGTCATTGTTAAAAAATATTAAAATACATTAAAAAAGCCCTAAGCGCCTTTTCGCGCCTAAGGCCTGCCTAGGCTTCTAAGGCTTAAGGTTGGGCTCCACGCCTCGGTCGACCCACATTTTTTAGAACCTTGATATTATATATTTACCAAAATAGATTATGTATTTTTAGGACTTCAAATAATATTGAGTATGGATACAGGACAACAAACATTTCGTTTCTATTTTTAGTCCCTATTTTCAAATTAAAGGGACACGTGGTATGTTGTGATTGGTTAACATTTTATGAATATGGATCCGCGTCAGCTGCTTTATTAAAAAATAGGGACTAAAACTATAAATAAAATGTTTGTTGTCCTATTTCCAAAATACATATTACAACGTCCTAAATTTACCAAAACTCATTTCAAAAAATTTATATTCGCTTAAACATATTTTTTTATTATTTTACAATGGTTCGTGATCAAAATATGTCTGAACACGATGACGAAATACTATGCACTGCTTATGTAAATAACAAAAATGATGGCCTACGAGGAAATAACCGAACTGAGACATTGTTTTGGGATATAGTCGCCGAAGAATACAATTCAACGGCGGGTGTCACTGAACTTCGGACATAAAATGACTGAAAAACTCACTAAATGGAATACAAATTCTATAAAAATTTCTAATGTAATTACGAGTGAATGAATGACTAAATATTTTTTTCTAGTGTAATTTCAATTTAATTAATGACATATATTCCGAGTAAAATTAATTACTAAATAAATTAATTAATTAACTAACAAAAGTATCTGTTTTATTTTCTAACAACTAATTACTACCTAATAAATAAAATATTCACATAAATAAAACATTAACTAATTACTAAATAAATAAAACATTAACAAACAAAAATATATAAGAAAACATACTATGAAAAAATAAGGGCCGTCCTATAATAATCAAAGAATTTGGGGGGAGAAAATGAGAATTGAAGTAAGAGGTAAACCCCTTAAACGGAACAAGATATTCCGCCCAATGGGGGAATGCTTTTGGCTTAAACGGAACAAGATGTTCCGCGGCGCAGTTTTTTTTTTGTATACGTCGCCGTTTTGGATGTATCTAGTTCATGTTTACCTTTTCCCGTAACAGTTTCCTTATCTTTCATAGGGTATTTTTACACTAATAATGTGTATTTTTAGACTGCCCATAAGAATTGCTCTTATATTTTGTCGATTAACACTTTAGACTGCCAGTTCTCATGTCACATGTTGCGCATTTGTCAATGATATTTTAGTAAATTAAGCGTTTAATGTTTATCGAAAACGAAACTTTTGACTCCAAATGTTTAATGTGGAAGGTGGATCGTTGATAGCAAAAAAAAAATAATAATAATTCTATCTCCAAGATAGGAATAGGATGGAAAACACAAGTTGAAACAAAATAAAGATGGCCAATGGTACAAACATATCCAAGAGTGATAATTGAAAAGATAAGTTAGAGATTTCCATCAGCTTTCGGGGAAAAGTTCTGGAGAAAGTTTTGGTGTGCATGTTAATTTCTTATTCACTAATTAATATATGAATGCCAACAAAGAAGACCTCAATTCATTGTTACATTAATTGACCATTGTCCTTTTATCTTCCTTTTTTCTCCACTATCAGCCGCCCACTATTATCAACTCCAAAGTACACATCACAAACCAATCTGTCCCATGAGTGTCCCAAACCACTACATAAAATTATTATAAACAAAAGAGAAAATTATGGGCAAGATATATAAATATAATGAAAATGGAATAACTTTAATACTGAACTTTCAGTTCATTGTTACATCAGTGATCATAGTCCTCCCCCTCCTTTTTTTTGCACTCTCCACTTTGCACCCACCACTTTTATTAATTCTAAATTACAACATCTCCCACCCACTTAAGCATTAAAAGCTCCAATACATATAAAACTGAAAGTTTTTGCTTATCAGAGAAGAATATAGTAAGGGCTGTTAAAGAGGCCTAAATTTAAAATATTGATAACTGAGAAATTCACCTAAATTGGGATTTTCATTTTTTAAATACCCAAAGGGATTTTCTCATCCTTTCTAACTTCTGCGTTGAATAATAAATAACAATAAAAAAATATCCTTGCCTTCACTTTTGCCTTCTTCCACCCAAAATTGAGAACAAGTTATTTACCAGAACCTGTGAAAACTGATTTGTTTTTCTCAGTTTTGCTGAGCCACAAGCTGATCAAGCTGCATTTGCTCCATCCATGCGGCTAAAACGGATTGGTCGACATGTTCATTCAATTTCGCGCCCTCACTCGAAGATCCTGCAACGTTGGGATCATTCATTTCTGGTTTCTCTTTCATCTCCTGCGGAGATTCTTTCACGAGTGATTGAACCCACGATAAATCCGGCTCCTCCACGATATTCCCGACGTCAAACGAAGATGATCTCCCAAAATTACCAAAGTCAGCATCACTTACGGCCCAATCTGGCTTTGAGCTAGAGGGCCATTGAGCCCAAGAATCGCCAGGCGGGCAAAGGGTCATGGCACTAGAACTGGAACCGAGATCGCGCGAGCTTAGGCTCCGAAGTTGATTTTGTTGAGCAAACATAGAAACCCGAGAGCCCATTGGCGAGATGGGGTCCACATTTCTTGGAGACATCCTTCCCGCTAGAGGGTGGTCAACGTTTTTTGGTGAGAAACTCGTGTTGATTGGAGACAACATGGTTTGAGGCTGCTGAAACTGATTAAGAACACCTATATTGTGCCGTGGTGAAAAAACAGCCGAACCCATCGCTTGTTCACTGTATCGCGGGGATAAACTCTCACTTGAGAAGAGATCCTCGAGGTTTGAAGGTGTTAAGCGGTTAAAAGATTTAGAGCCGACACTAGGTTGAGAGAGCCGAGACAGTTCATTCATGAGCTGATGTTGCTGCATATCGAAGTTCAAATCTTCATTGGAAATATCTCTTGCATTAAGAGATGATCTTAAGCGACTTGATTGGAGATTACTTCCTTGGAGATGCAATGTCGGAACATTTTGTTGGGGCCAACCCATGTTCGAAATTCCATTAGGGGATGGGGACATTGGTGGAGTGTATGGTGAAGGGGGTCCCGAAAGGAGACTCATAGCAGCAGCAAAATCCATGGCACTAAGGGCGGATGTACCCGATCTAGGAGAGGGAACTGCCGAACCAGTGGAAACATATAGTGGTCTAAGTTCTTCTTGTTTATGTGCGAAAAAACAGACTCGTCGATTGCAATTGGTGCCGTCCTTACAAAGGCGGGTCCGATACTGAGCCGGGTGGAGCCAACACTCAAACACCCCGTGCGCGTATTCGCACATATCCCCTCGTCGACAAGCCCCCTTCCGAAAATCAGGACACGGGACACAACTATAATGGTACTTCCTAGGGTCCCTTCTCCTGGCGTTTTCACCCGGATGAACAAACGGGCATTCAGTCCAATCGTGGGAGTACGCGCGAGAACAAGGCCGAACCTTGAATGAGAACATTCGAAACTCATCAGTCGAGTAAAGCCCGTTCTTGATATCTGGCAATGACGGGTCAATCGGGTATTCTTTCTTCTCAAACGGGGATGAATTTGGGATATCATTGAACTTCAACGCCTTTGGAGAAGATGAGGAATCCGAAGCAGAAGATGGTGAAACTGGGGGAGAATTTGAAATGGATGTGGCCGTCGATACCATTAGGTTTCCCTCACAAACGGAATCACCCTTTATTGCAAGAAGCTCCTCAAGTCCGATTTTCAACTTTTGAAACTTTGGGGAGACAATAATAGCATCAATGGGTCGATGACCATTGGCATCGATTAAACTCGGATCAGCACCAGCTGCTAAAAGCAGTTTCACAACATTGACAACATTCTCGGACCCACTAGATGCAGCACAATGAAGGGCCGTCGTTTTATCGATCCCACATGACCGATTCACATCAGCCTCGGATAGAAAGAGAATTAGTTTCAAAACATCAATACTACCATACATAGCAGCAACCATTAAAGGGGTCCTATGCTCAAGAACCATCTGCTTTGAGCCCTTTTGGCGCGCATACCACAACCCAACCTCATCAATACCAGATGGGTCACGCTCGATTAATTGTTTGAAGCCCTCAATGTCATTGTTAGCAGCAAGTTCAAGTAAACTTGCGAAAGTATCTTCAGTTTCAACACTTAAGTGATTCATTTCAATGTTCGTAGGCCTATTCTCTTCAACCGGGAATGGAGATGGTGGAGTCTCAGATAAATTCTTCTTTAATTTCTCCGATCCACAGCACATAATTTCATTCGCAAGGAATCCAACTGAAAGCAAATGGAAAACCAAAATTGGATAAATATCAATACATAGTATTTCGAAATGAAATCATCAACGCAAGAGTATTCTACCAAAAACCTCTTATCTTTTGATAATTTTGTGGAAAACATAATATTTTCTATCATTACTTCAAAATATACACAATCCTATGACTCATTTCTGTAAAAGACTAATTTTTTAAAAGAAAAAGCTTAAAATTTCAAACTTAAAATATTTTTAATCATAACATTTGTGAACAGTTTCTGTTTTTCAAAATGAAACTTTAAATCATGAGCAGATACTGATATATCCATCCTAATGGTTGACAGAAAGAAACAATCAACCCATGGACAATAATGAATATAATACATAATTAAATAGCATGTCTTGTTTGCTTGTAATAAACAGAAATATTTGGATATGAATGGAGAACATAAGGGGAAAGAAATTAAATCCTTAACATAAAAAAGGAAACATATTGATAAATACTTGGAACAATTTGGGGAAATGAGCTGTACAAATTCAGGACCCAATTTGGACAAGAAAAAGTACCATCTTTAAAAGGAATCACATTAAAATCGGATGTTAGAAGAAAATAACCCTATCATTAAGGGACTCAAAATAAAACTAGGATAAGGTTTATTTATACAAACTAAATTAATCCCAAAAGTAAGCCCAACATGAAGATCAAATTATCAGTAAATCAAGAAAATAAATTCTTTGAGGCAAAGTTGATCTATTTTTTCAACCAATTTTTTCCTCTGTTTTCTTGGGAACCAAACAGATTGAAGTTAGAAGTCACACATTTAAAAAAAAAATCAACAACACAAAACAACCATCACTTCAACTTAAAAAGAAAAAACAAATCAACAAGAAAATAATAATAAATAAATAATAAAACTCACCAGTTCTGACAGTCAGGCACACACTAACAAACACCATAAACAGATTTATAAACTCATGATATAAAAAAAGGTCATATAAGGTTTAACCCATTTATTCTTTCATTCTGAATTTGCCCCCCAAAGTTTTCATTTGCGGTGAAAACCAGTATCAAAGAAAAATTCAAAACTGAAGAATATCACAGTTCATGTGTTGGGGGTATTAATATATATGTATACATATGTGGGTATATGTAGAAAAAGATAAGATTGAAAAGAAAAAGAAAGAATGAAGATCAAAGTGGGTATTTTTGAAGAATCAAGTTCATGAAAATAGTAATCTTTATTAAGAAGAAAATGAATCTTACCAGAGCATCAAAGCTGATAGCAAGAAGAAGTGAGACCAGCAAGCTTCATTTTTTCTTGGAAAGAGAGAGAGTTTTCACAGATCTAGAGAGAGCAAGAAGGGGAGTATATTTCTTCTTGTTATTTCTTGATAGTTCACCATTTTCTATGTTCTATTCTCTCTCTCTCTCTCTCTCTCTCTGTCTCTGTCTCTTGCTCTGCTACATATAATTAGTTTTATAGTACTAGTCTACTTTTCATTTGGTGGAAAAACAACGCCTATCCAATTGCAAGCACAATGTGTCAAATTAAATTAAATTAAATTATTCCCAGTACCATGTCGACTCATGCCGCATGACACATTTACAAATAAATATTTAAGTTTTTATTCTAGCTTTAACCTCAGTTAATTCAAACGAAAAAATAGATATAATTTTATATTCACTTATGAAATCACTAAAATAGAAATGTTTGTTATGGACATTTATACCCTCAATTGATATGAGAATTACCAATTCACAACCGAAGAGATATTGCTTTTGTTTTATTGGGCATTGAAATCTTTTATAATAAAACGAAGAGACTTCTTTTGTTTTGTTGGGCATTGAAATTACACAAGATTGTACATATCTTTTATAATGCCCCTTTGGACATTTATACCCTCAATTGATATAAGAATTATCAAGCCACAATCGGAGAGACATTGCTTTTGTTTTGTTGGTGTAATGCCTCTATTCGGATTTCGATCATCGTTTGGTCAATCCTCACCGGATCAAGGAGTTAAAGGGGGAAGTGGCCATTTTAAGTAATTAAGTCAATTCACAAGGTTTATTTATGAATATCCAATTTAATCCACAACACTAACTAAATGAGAAATAAATCATAGTCATCCCTGTATTATTATAACACATAGCCAAAGGCACGAATCAAAGTTTAAATGTCTCAAATTATCAATATTTTAAAGCCAATTTAAATAAAATTACAGAGCCACTAACGATGTTGATTATCCTATGGGGCCTTAATCGCATCCTTCCCGACGTCCCTACTCGATGTACCTGGGGTGGGGGTGGAGATTTTAACATAAAAACAGGGGTGAGCGAACGCTCAATAGGGTGGGTAATACTAAGCTATGTGTTTTCTACAAAAAATACTATACATATAATGTGTATTTTAATAATTCTGAAAACGTTTAACAATTTAGTTAGTATTAATGCAATTACCATGCAATGCACCCGAGCAATGAGCTCATAGTCCAACTTAACAATTTCATACCACCGTTTACCGGGTCTAGAGACTATTAATTATATTTTATCCATTAGTATCCTTTTTAATCACATTTCATTAGGTTGTCTTACTTACACATTTTCAACCACAACCAATATCATTTCTTTTTTTCATTATCTTTTCTCGGAATCTTCCAATATCCACATACTTTAACGGGCGGCACACCGTCGGTTATGATACCATATGCTATGGCCGGTGATTTTGGGTCTTTCACCCCGGGGCTCCAGACCCTTCTTAATTATTTCCGGTGGCATCTGAGTCCATATTAATGTATTTTAACATTTTTGCTAATGTCCCCGTTATTCCGTCATTTTACCCTTTTTCATCATCCCTACGATTTATATCACCATTTCATCTTGTCAACATGCCATTTTGTCTACTTTATCCGGCTTTCACAAAAACCAACATATAAGGTCTAACGAGGAAGTCTGACCACTAGGACCCTCAATTTTTAGTAAAATTATCATTTTACCCTTTGTTCATCATAATTTTATGAAAAACATATTTAAACTATTATGGCACTAAAAATCAATATTTCCTTTTTAAAACATTTCTTTTTATGATTTTATGTTCAAAACTCATGCTTCATTATTTTATGTTTCACTACATAAAATACATTTGATCGTTTAAATAATTTTTTAACAAAAGGTTAACTACTTTGCACTATTATCACATGTAACCTCAAATATTATTTTTAGTCATCATTAATAATATTTATAACACAAATTTACGGTTATTTTTTCACACTTTATTATTACCTCATAAAACCTATTTCAACATCATTATCAAGTCTAAAATGTCTTCTACTAATATACTACATATTTCTACACATGTTAAAGAGGGTTTCAAGCCTAGAAATCCTCTTTCTACACATATTTCTACACATGAAATCTCGGGCACGGGTGTTACAGTTGGGCATTGAAATCATTTATAATAAAACGAAGAGACTTCTTTTGTTTTATTGGGCATTGAAAATACTCAGGACTGTAAATATCTTTTATAATGATCTTTTTATCTCTCAACCCTAAAATCTCCAAAACAACCCTTCATGATTTCGCCGATAACATAGCAATAATAGATCCTTATTCATCTTCTCCCTCATAAGTGTCTTTAATGGTGGTGCAAAGGGACTCTGCCTCTTCCGCTCATCGAACCCTTATATAGATGGGAACTCATAATGCCTAAAACTAATTAAAATCATTCAAAAATCAAATAATATAAAAACTTTTATCTTTATCAAAACAAAGCAAACCCTCTTTATTTCTATGCATACAACAAAGTTAGAAAATTTGATGATATGTGTAGTAAGTTTAAGAAATCATCACCCCTTAAACTATTCATGTGCATCAAGATCTCGGAATCCACACCTCCTGAAACCCCTCCAAAATGTAGACATTTTGAAGACTTTCTTCATCCGAGTCAAATTTCATTCCGATCGTGATTTAGTGGACTGATTTTCTTAAGGAAAATAGTACGGGAAAATGGTGGAGGAGTGATAAACACATGAATATAGGAGGAGAGACAATAGCATAACATACTTCAATCATTGGCAGCATATCGTCGATGGATCCTTAGGGTCATCTAGCTGCCATGACAGTTTATATCACTACAGCATCGTTTAATATTCTGAAATAAGTAAATCTCACCTTTGGAGGTTTCCGACCGGTGACATAATTTGCTATTGTTGTGGGATGTCAATTATTTTATTTACTGTAAGGAGTTTCCTTTTTATGTATTAGCATCAACAAGGATGGTATTATAGATGATTTGTGGTTGGTGTATGAGTTTCATGCTAGTTACTTTATTAAAATCTCTTTAAGTAATATTAAATGTATGGGTTTAGTCTTACTAGTTTATTATTTAGTTTAAAGAAACGAAAGCGAACAATGTATCGTGTTTCTTAATTTCTTGATTGACCATATATCTCACAGTTGTGATTGAGTATTGAAATTTGTAGGTTTCGATCTGACTGATTTTTCTTATCTTCATTTTTTGGTTAGTGTTGACGCCACTAAACATAAAATGCACTATCTCCTGGACGACATATGATGCAGGTTGATCGATGGTTGCTAATATCTCTTTTGAGGAAATCCATTCGTCAAGTGAACGTGTGCTATGTATCACCCCTGAGAATTTGGATGCAGCCATGCCATAGTATGCAGCTTGTAGCTTGTCATAATCTTCAAGTATGTTAATTGGTTTGCTAGCCGACCAACTGCTTCCTGTGCCGAGCAACTGAATGCTAACTTCATGTGCTTGATTTTTCTGATTTATGATCATCTGATTACTTTGTCGAGTAACAAACTAGCTTTTGAACCCAACTCTTCAATCTAATTAGTACCAAGATAGTGGTGGACTTCGAAACATTTTCATACAACTTCTTCTTCAATGTTGGTCGGGACAGTAGTAGTAAAGATCTCAGTGATGTAGAAGATGAATTTGACTCCTGAACTTCAACAGCATGTTCATAATAACTCCTGAATATGCCTCCTGAACTTCAACAGCACAATTAACTCCTGAATATGCCTCCTGAACTTCTAAATACGCCTCCTGAACTTCAATATACCTCATGAACTTCAATATGCTTCCTAAACTTCAATATTAAAACTAATTCTTGAGCAAGAAAAACAACTCCTGAATGATGATTAGTTGGGGCCTCGACCGTGTAAGTTTGTGGAGTTAAATTTGAAGCTCGACTGCATGATGTTATGAAAATGTGCCACTGAATGAATAACTAAATCTGTAATAGAAGCCCCCAAGTGTGGAATATGAACTTTGAATGCTTTCTCGGCCTTGAAGTATGTTGGTCTTGCTAGAAAAATAAGGCCGAATAAATGTTCCCTGAAATGATTCCCTGAGATCTTTACATGTTTGCATTTTCATTTTCTTGGAAATACTTTGTAAGATGCTTTCCTTGTTGTTTGCTAATGAATATATATGTAGAAGGACAAATTGTCCTATTTTGCATAGACAATGAAACTTGCTCCACCTGCTGTTTAATTATAGTGACTTGTCACTCTTTGGGCCTAAGAAATGGAATGATTTTCATCCCATACTCCTGCTTAGTTGTAGTAATCCAATTAAGATTACCTTGTTGCCTAGATAGTGGATGCCCCGGGAGGTCATTCATATTCTTGCCTAGTTTGGTACCAACCAACCGGAGTTAGTGGTAATTGAGTTCCCGACCAACCGGAGTTGGTGGTAATTGATAATAAATGCTAGAGACTTCCTCGGAGCTGACCAACAGATTGTTAGGAATAAGATAATATAAATGCTGGAGACCTCCTCGGAGCTGACCAAAAGATTATTGGGAATAAGATAATACATGTTGAAGATTTCCTTGAAGCTGAATATATATAGAGAGAAGAAATATTCCGAGCTCCATGCCCGACCAACTATCCGTTGGGGGTGAAATATAATAACTGTTGTAGCTTTTCCTCGGAGCTGAATATGATAATAAGTATTTCGCCGAGCTCCATGATGAGATGAATATAGAATATGAATCCAAACGGATATATAGAATAATTCGTGCTTGAGCATAAATCAGAGCAATAATAAAATATATAGTTCCTTACTGAGGTGAAATTTCATAATGATGAGCAATGATAATGGTTTCCAGATTATTTCTGAGCATTCGTCGGCGTTGAATCTTATACCTGTAAAAATTAATAACTTGCTCTACCATATGTGTTGGATCAATTGATTAGTCATGAGAATAATTTACTCATCCAATCAATATATGATATGTATATACTTGAGACATAAAAATATTAATTTCAAAAAAAGAAATAATATACGTTGGCTGATATGTCGAGGAAAAATTGTCTGATGTCGAGCAATAATAGTTTCCAGAGGTTTAAGATTGTGGCTGAGCTTTCGTCGGGATTGAATCTCGTCCCTATGAAATTTTAATAAGTTGTCCGAGCACCTGTCGAGACTAGATCAAATAATTATTGTCATCAGAATAATTATTCAGCCAAACAATATGTGATGTGTATCAGCATAAGGCAATAAAAATTTCAAAATATGAAATAATATATTTTGTGCCAAATGTGTGTGAGATGGACAAATTTTTATTAGATATGCGCCATAAATAAGACGTAAAGTTTTTTGTAAAGTTATTTAATCTCCAACAGCTAATCAGGTTGAAAAATGTTACTAAAGCCGTTTATTAAAAATAAACTACTTAAGTAACTCCGATCTGTTTTTTTAAGAAACCCTTTTCGCAAAAACCAAACTATTTGAACAGAAGATGTGTTTAATAAATCAGTATGTACGAGATCTATTCAAGAATTGAATAATAGGTTTATAAAGTAGTTTAAAAATCTTAAACTCAGCACAACCAAGAATGAGATGAGGAGATGTAGAAAGATTATGTTCACGATATTTTTTACGTGGTAAAACCTCACCAATTGAGGAAACAGCCACGACTCCCTCTACGGAGTAAAATGAAAAATCCACTAAAACAAATATATGAGTTACAAACTATATAACTAACATGCAAATAACTCAGTCCTATATAAGTTTAGGAATGTACCCTCTAGTGTCCTTAAACTTCTCTGCAGTTCTGATTGTAGATGTAGCTCTCCCAGGTTGTTAACTTCTGATTTGTTCCAGCACTTTACGTCGACTCTTTATTCACAAGATCTTATTACCAACACTTTTCGTGTTGTAGGGTGAAAGGGTTTGTGAAGGTGTTTTCTAACACATGCACACACACACACACACACTTATTAAGTACAAACAGTCCTAACAAATTACAATAACACTATATGTTGTGATCTTTTCTCTTTCTTTCTTCTTACAAAACTTTTCACCTTATTTGACCATTAAATCCGTCCCAGAATCCACGGATACCTTGCTAGGAAGACAGACAATGTCTTAATCAATCTCAGAATTTAGAGAAACTTTTCGAGATTGAAAACCTCCAAGTGAGATTCCAAACTAGGTCAAAGGTTTAGTTTTACAAGATCTACAAACAAAAAATATTTATTGTTGATTTCAAAGTAAGCAAACGTTTTAAAGAAAATAATCAACAATATATTTCTCAAGATGAGAAATAAAATGAAACTAAGTGTAATGTAACATGAATAACTCAGATCTGAAATTTCTATGAAATCAGAAAGTAGATCTGAGTAAAACGTTTAAGTTGAAAACAAGATCAAGTGAACACGAGGTTATAGCAACAAAAAAAACTCAACTCAAACTCTCAAGAACACTCAGAGAAGTGTTTTGGATATGGAGGTATTTGATTAAGTGTTTGAGTTTGGATGGAAGAGGTTTGACGAATAGGGTTAGGGTTTCTAACTCTCTCTCTTCTCTCACTGTTTTCTCTCTTCTCTCTGTTCTCTTACTGTTTTCTCTCTTCTCTCTCTACTCTCTCAATTTCTCAGAGGAAATGAAAATGGCAAAAGTCTTCGAAGTCTGAGAGAAGGGTCCCTTTTATAGGTTGAGGATAAGGTTTGAGAGGAAGGCTCAAAACCAAGGGCCAGGATTAAGTCAAGCCAAATTGACTTAGATCGTAGGGTTCTAATAAGGCAGTGATAAAACAAATCTTGATTGGTCTAAAGAGTTGTACTGGGATTAACCAAGATAACATGCAGATCGTTGATAGCTAATGATCCAAGGGCTACGAACACACGCTGTTTTAACTCAGTAAAGAAACACAACTTCAACCAATCAGACGAGGACATGTGTTGGTCAATAACAGGGTAACAAACGTGCGTCCAAAGTTAATTAAAACCACACCCTCAAGTTTACTCCGCTTTCGGATTCTACCCAATGTAACATTAAGCCAATATAATCAACAAGTTATATTTACAAATTAACCCCAGAAACTTTTAAACTAAGTTTTAATTAAGAAAACCTAATTTAAAAAATGTTTAAAAAATCCCAAAAAATTATTAAAATTCCAATTTAGGGATTTAAACACACTCAACATATGTACACACATTATTATGCAATATGATATGCAATAAATGACTTCTATTGTGTGTGAGTGTTGGCAATAGGTTCTTGATCACTACAAGATAGAGAGATGAAGTAGCAAACCAACATCTGAGGTTCTTTGGATTGTAGGGAGGACACAATTTTGTCACAATTTCCAAACTAGATGAGAACTTATACAATATAGACTCAAGTGAGTCAAAAGTATAAGGGCTTCACAGGTATAAGTTGATGTTTGAAAATTATTCATCACTTGTGTTTAAAAATATTTTTTTTTGGGTGATCACAAGTTTTTAAAAAAAACTTAAGCCCCTTGTTTACCCCCAAGCTGAACTGGTATTTAAATAAATATCTGGGGTGCTCCACATTTTTTAATACCCCAAGATTCTACTGTTGCCGACCAACAGCATGGGTGTTGCCAACCAATATTTGGGGATGTCTCAGGTTGTATAATATATAGTGCCGACCTAGAAGCAAATGGTCCCCGACCAGCAGAGCGATTTCGTCGATCAACAAAAATGGTACATTGATATTGCAGACCAACTGTTGGATGGTCACCGAGCAACATCAGATGTCGCCGACTAAGAAGTGGATGGTTGGATAGTTGTCGACCAGTAAATTGAACCCTTCAAACAAGACTGAGATGTCACCGATCAAAAAGCGGATGGTTAGATAGTTGCCGACCAAGTGTTCTTGTTTTCCAACAACCACCGAGGTGCTGCTGATCTAGTCTAATATTTCTGATGGATCTTCACAGCCTACCACCGACCAACAAAAATGGTATGGTTAAGCTTTACTTTAATAAAAGATGGCCCGAGATGATGCCGACCAACAATATGTATGGCTGACCAGAAATAGGGGTTGTAAGTGGACGATTCCTAACAGCCATATGAGCCGCGGTGATGAATTTTTCATGAGATTGCGTTGTCCTAAAATATCTCGAACCAACAGATCAGAAAAATAACATTCGATGTAAAAACCAAGCATTAAGATTGCTAATTAAATGATCCATTCTCTAATCCACTAGATCGTGTGATTCCGACAAAGAAACCCTGTGATGTGATGAACGAGGAGCCAACATCTCAAATTTGTGCCCAAAATATTGATATGGTCATGATTGTTTAATTGATCCTTTTTTACAAGAGGTGGGTAATGGTTTTTCAGGTGAGAGAAAATTATTTTTTATATTGATCCTTTCTTATTCCCTATTTGGAGAGATAAAAATATGTTGAATGATCGAAGTTATTACCAAATTTATATCAAAAATCAATCAATGAGACTTTATTGACATAGATGGAAGACGAACCAAATTAAGTATATAGTTCATAAAAATGAATACAAAGAGACTCAAACTTGAAGAGAGAAAAAGTAGATCTCGATCATGATTTCCATGAGAAAACTTTTTATTGTCTTTAACCTTTTCCCATTCTCTGATTAAAAATATAATGGGAATTTGAATAGTCATCAAAGATCTTTAAAAAATTATTTCAAAATCAACAATGAAAATTATCAAATCTTATCATCGTCGTATATATTGGTATATGTAATCATTTAAAATATTGATTTCATGAGATAAAATTGAAACTCGAGAATTAAGCAAAAAGTTATGATTTATGAAATCCACTATTTTTTAGATTTCTAAATAAGAATTAATCTAACAGTTTTGATTTAAAAATCATGATATGCAACATTTTGCAGATAAAAACTGGACAATTAATTTATGTATATAAACATAAAAATCATGATTGAATCAAAAGATGTATGTATAATTGATTATACGTAGAAAAAATAAAAACTTAGCTTTTGATGGAGAACAATGCTTGTAACACGTTCCCACAGACGACGCCAATCTGTTGAAGACAGAAAATGGCCTTTACCATTTTAGTGGCGTCAATAGCAGATAAATGATGAGGATGAGATTGAAGATGAAGATTAACATTCACATCAGACATATAAGAGACAAAAGGTTTTTAAAGTGGTTCGGCTATGAATAAAGCCTACATCCACTGTTATTTTATTCCCAGGGGTTTACAATAGCACAATATAGTGTAGAGAGAGAAATAGTGTGTATCTTGTGTATGGTGTTTCTTAGTTGTCCTTCCCTTTGGCTAAGGGAATACATGTATTTATAGTGATGGGAGTTAAAGAGATACATTGTCTTTATACATTCAGACATTTATGTCTATATACAATGAATATAACTGTTGGTCTTCTAGGATGGTTGATCTTCCTTGAGTTGCTTGGTATGCTATGTGTTGGTTGGTATACCGACCAACTCTCCTAGGGTGCCGACCAACTCTCCTCGGGTGCCGAATAAGTATAAATATTGCCACGTAGGATGATATGTGTCCTTTTCTGATTGGTCCTCGTAGATGACGAATTTTTGCGTCAACAGTTAGGATATTTTTTTTTGCTTGCTTTTTGTATGTTTGAAAACAATGGCGTAAAATAGTGGATTTGAATTTTAATTTAATTAAGGAAATTCATTTGTTAAAACTTCTTCTGTTTTTGTAATTATTTAGTAATTATTGATTTGGATTTATATTTCTCTAAAGTATTCAAGCTAGAGGTCTGATGATCACCGTTGTTGGTTGCTACATATTTATTTTTAGAGTCCCACATCTCTTTTGATTTTGATTTTCTCTCAATAATTTTGATTTTTTTTATGTGTATTCTGGTTTGGTTTAGCTCTTTGAGTGTTAAAAATGGAGAATTTGGGTATCAGATATTCTTCCAAATACTTTTTTTTTATTTAAAATCGTGATATTACATTTCTTTCGGTTAGTGATTTTTGAATAATTCTTGTAAGGATTGGTCAAAGTTCGACAAAAAGTATCATGCACTTAGTGTACTACGTACTCGTACTCAACACTAATAAAGATATGATGTCTGATATGATTCACCCGTGTAGATTCCATTTCTATCTCCAAATATGTTTATTGTGTGAAAACATTAGAAATCATGTGTATGAACATTTTCTGCATATTATTTTATAATAACTTCTTGAGATTTCATTGTAATTATATAAAGAGTAAGGATAGGGAGACTCGGTTCGTGGACACATTTCGTGGACCCTTGAATAAGACAAAAAATATGTACAAGTTTTAATACATTGGTGGATGCCCTGACGGGACCCAAAATAATAAGGTATAAGCTTTTAATGCAGTGTGTCTACAAAATGTGTCCACGAGCTGGATATCCCTAGCATTTTCCTTATATAAATGCCATAGAGGTGAAAACATTCTTAATGTGAAAAAGGTTGAATTCCAGATTATGACATTATTTCAAGTTATGAGACATTTTTCCTATCATTTCACTTCACATATGGCATGTTGTGTCTTGATTGTAAAAGTTATGTATATTTTCCCTTTTGCCTACAGGAAGATACCTTATTAATAATAACACATTCGGTAAGTAATATCGATGACTTTAATGTAGTTAAAATATGTGTGAGCATTAGTAGTGAAATTTAACAAAAAAAGACTAGAATGCAATAAATAAAAATCTAGGTTAGGTGGGGTTAGACTTCATTAATTTTTGATATTGACTTTGCCCCCTAATATTTTTACATATTGGTATTGGACCCTCAAAATTACTTTTAATGACTTAAAATGAGACACAAAAAATAGTTACTAAAATGTTTGCAAAATTTTTGTCATTGCTAAAAGTAATTTTGGGAGTCAACCCCCATAATAAAAACAAATACGTGGGTTGAACTCAATTATAAAAAGTAAATGGGGGTCAAACCTTAAATGACCCTAAAAGTTATTTTTATATGTTTCTGATATCAAAATTGTATTGTGCAATGGTATTGTTCAATAATTATACATGTGTAAGCTTCAAAATTAAAATTTCCAGTCATAGCTATATGTCTAACACTAATATATAAAGTTCAAAGAGAACTAAGATCAACTAAAGAGGTCATCACACTGTTTTCATTTTCTCCACATCCTCTTCTTAATAAGGACATTTGGTATTCCATTAGAATAACATTTTGTTATTAGTAACTAATTTTTATATACTAAAATATCAACATTAGATTGATATAATAGATAAAAATCTTGCCTTAATATACAATGTTCACTTTCTATTTAATAATTTCACCAAATACTTTCCTTACCATTTCAAGTTTTGGTTATTTACTTTAGACACTAAACTATCAACCATAATATTGATTAATTTGCACTTTTTTATTGTGGGATAACCATATAATCATTGTTGTTCATTTATGTTATAATTCATAAATGCATTGTCAATACAATGAATATTTTCCGTTTTTTTTAACATAGCTACTAACAATAAAACTTCATACACATTTATTAAATAGTTAAAAAAAATATATTTTTTTTAATTAATGACACATGAAAATATTTTTCTACAAAAATGCATATTGCATAGGTTTTCTGTATTGAAAATTCATCATACATCTAACAAGTCACAATTTACATGAACACGGTTCAATTGTGAGTGACTCGTGCAACGCACGTGTGAACTTACTAGTTAATTAAAAACGATGGACATTAAAAACTTTTGGTGGTATTAATAATAAGTGAGAATGGAGAGCCCATATCAAAAGGATAACTTATGTCAAAAAGTACAAATATTGTACTCCCCATCAAAGTGGGGCATGAAAATTTCAGAGCCTCGGATTTATGTCAAATTTTACCCTCAACCTCCTAATATTAGACTTCTTGAGAATGTGGGATTCTATGGATTGATTCATATACTAGGTTCCTCACACACAAATTCCAATTTTAATCAATTTTAATCTTAATTAGCAATTAAGTGTTCATGTGATGAAACTGTCCAAATTAATTCTAATCAATCACACATTTACAAATAAATATTTAAGTTAAATTAAATTAAATAAGATAATATTATTCTCACTACCATGTCGACTCATGCCGCATGACACATTTACAAATAAATATTTAAGTTTTTTTTTCTTTTCTAGCTTTAACCTCCGTTAATTCAAATGAAAAATTAGATATAATTTTATACTCACTTATGAAATCACTAAAATAGAAATGTTTGTTGTGGGCATTTATACCCTCAATTGATATAAGAATTACCAAGTCACAGCCGAAGAGATATTGCTTTTGTTTTGTTGGGCACAAAATCTTTTATAATAGAACGAGGAGATTGATTTTGTTTTGTTGTGCATTGAAAGAACTCAAGATTGTGAATATATTTTATAATGTCCCTTGTGGACATTTATACCCTCAATTGATATAAGATGACATTTTTTTTTGTTTTGTTGGTGTAACGCCTCTATTCATATTTAGGTCACCATTGGTCAATTCTCATCGAATCAAGGAGTTCAAGGGGGAGAGGAAAAGTTCAATTATATTATTTAAGAAAAACTCTTTATTTACATCATTTATTAAAAGGTAATATTATCAGTTTAAGTTATAAAAAGAAGTGACCACTTTAAGTAATTAAGTCAATTCACAAGGTTTATTTATGAATTAGGTGGAAATCTGCGCGATGCGCGGGCGAAGCTATCCATGGCAGTCGATCTGATGTTTGAGTTAAAAAAATATTCAACAACAATTGACTGGAAATTGAGACATAAATTTTTTATATATTTCATAAAATAATGTACTATTATAAGAAAAGACAAAACAATTTGCACAAAAAAAGTGATAAAACCTCACAATTAAAAACTATGTCAATATCAAATCTATCTTCTTATAAATGATAGGACTCAAATTCATACGTGAAAATAATCAAAATGGTCATTCCATATTGAATCAAACTATCCTAAAAAAATGTCCTCGTGGTTAAAATTAAAAAAAGATTCTTCTGACAATCGAAATTTCAAATCCTCAACACAATTTCCAAACTGATTTTCCTCTCCGCTTGGAACCAGCTGGCAAAAATTATTCACTACTTAAATATATACCTATGTGATATAGATAAAAATACATGCTTAAAACGTAAAATCCACACTAAACATGTATATGTTCATTGATCATTATTGTCAATTCTAAGAAGAGTGAAGTAAAAGATTACATTCAAAATAAAAATAAAAATCATATTTGTGAAAAAAAATTGGTTAATTTTTTTAAATATTGTTTTTATTTACATGAAATTGGACAACACAGGAAAATTAAAAAATAGAAAGGGGAAGGCTTACACAAAAATCTTTTTAACATAATTCGCTTCAAATAAATGAATTTATTTTATGATTCGAAAGACGGTCTACTGGTCGCAAAAGAGTATTAAGTGCAAGACTGTTTTCTATAACACAGTTCACTATAGACTGGTTATTAAATGAAAAGAGACATAGATAAAAGGACGAACCAATAAATAACCAAATAAAAGATGGTGAAAGTCCCAATTCAATTGAAATACACATTTCATATATAAAATGAAAATAATGAAGTTCATATACAAAATCATCTTATAGACTATGAAAAACAGAACACGATAACAAAAAGAAATAACACTATTTATTTAACGCAGACTAATCCTACGTGTTCCAAAACATCTTCAAACACATTCCAAAAATGCATTAAGTAGTTGTACCTTCTTTGGGCTCACCCCTATGTACAAACACATAAATGCATTTTTTGGATACTTTGGGAGATAAATTTGGGATACATATCAAGAGAGTGACCATCAAAATACTGAATTTGTGTGTTTATCCGTGTTTCAAAATCCATACCTTACAAATGCTTTCACTAACCCAAGGGCACAATTGAGTGGTGTTGCAAACTACAGTTAAATAATTAAAAATTATGCATTAGAAAAAAATGGAAAACATAGTTCAGCACAATAAATATTCTAGTAATTAAATTAAACATTTGGACATTCAAATACATGAAGAAATTAAGTAACTCTCACTTTATATAAGATCACAAAACACGCTGCCAAAGAAAAAATGGCAAAATACATTACCACTATGTATTCTTATGTTCGGTATTTCCACCTAGATTTCTTTTCTCCCCTCAGACGTGTTAAATTTATAATGATACCATTACCACTCCCAAAAACGTCTCTATGACTATTTCCAAATATATGCTTATAAAAAAACTATATGTACCCAACAATAAGAACTCCAAATATATGCTTATAAAAAACTATATGTACCAAACGATAAGAGCTGTACAGCACCATCTCTTATACAATGGTCTTGATTATTAGTCATTAAATCATAAAAAAATGTACATACCTAATAACAAAAAATAAAACTATTAGATGCCTTTCAACTTTTAAAGTAAAATGACTATTTTACCTGTTAGTGCACAAACTCCTTTTAACTTTTAAATTCCTAACTAAAAATATTATAGAATCAACTTCAAAAAAATGATTGCTGAAAATAAAACTAATGCAATTGAGGACAATCAAGAGTAAAAGAGATTATATGAATGATAAACTTAAATATGAAGAAATATCCCTTTCCAGTAACTATAAAGACCAAATCTAGCATTTGCACTAATAAAAAATATCAATACCCATTTCAACGATCTTATCAATAGTGAAACTAAAATAATATCAATACCCATTTCAATGGTGGAAAAAGAGAAGGAAAATAAACTAAGACACAATAAAAATTCCCCACGCCCTACATCCCTCCCTTGTGTCTTGTTATTTGTTCTCCACGCCCTTCACGCCTATGTAAAGTATCTTAGTGGCGCGTTGTTATTTTTCGATAGGGTTGTGGAGATGTTTGCTTGTTTTTCCTCATTCGTTGGTTGCGTCAAAAGAAAAGGGTGGAGATCAACTGGGTTTTAAATTAATGGTGTTGGATTTCGTGGTGGTTGCCTTGGTTGCACCGAACTTTGGTATAGAAAAGGTTGGAGTTCATCTTTCCTTGGTTGTGCCAAGATAAAGAGAGAGAGTCTCTTGGTTTGAGGGGAGGTGATGGGAGTGGGTTGTAATACCCCTTATTTATGAGTAATTATTTCATATTAAATTGTCTTGTGGGTTACACTACACCAAATCTGCCGAATTGTCACGGTCATTGACCTTGACAAGTTCAACTTGTCAAGGTTAATAACCGTGACAATTCCTGGGGTGATAACTTTTTTTATCACGGACTTGTCACCGTCAATGACCGTGACAAGTTCGTTAGAATTGTCACGGTCATGTCACGGTCCTTGACCTTGACAAGTTTGTCACGGTTAAGGATCATGATAATCCCATGATAATGTTTAAAAAATTGTCACGGTCAATGACCGTGACAAGTCCGTGGCAAGTTTCTTTGTCAATGACTTGTCACGGTCAATGACCGTGACAATTCAGGGCAGAATTGAAAAAAAATATGTTCGGCAGTTTGGCCACTACCACTGCCCAGCAGTATATTTGTACCTGTTATAGCAACGTTGTACCTGTTCAAGCATCATATATCCAAATAAAATAGAGATAATGCAAATATACATTCAAAATAGAGGCAGTATGCATCACGATATAATCCAAATATAATTCCAAATGTACCAACTTAAAAATAATTCAATTCAAATAATATCACTACATGTCTTGGGTAAGGTTAGCTTTGATGAGGTGAGTAGGCCACACGATATAATAATTGACACACCCACTAACATACATCGTGCCGCACTATTCGCGCAACCACAATGGGGAGTTCTCCTTCCCGGGCATCACATGTGTGACGAGCACCTTGGACTCGATGTCTTGAAGCTCACGTCCATGAACTAGTGCACCCTGGATGATATTAGGGTCCCTTAACCCCCGCCCTATCCACTGACCATCAAATATGTCCAGTATAAACACTCTTGGCCAACCAAGTGTCGGCATCGATCGATTGAAGGGAGCCAAATAGGGAAGTGGATCATCAAAATAAGAGCTCAAACGTGTCGGCGATGAAGCAGCGAGGTCCACATCCTATTCCTCCTGCACCTCCTCGTCCACCACCTTATCCTTCTCATTCCCCTTCCCC
Source organism: Sambucus nigra (assembly GCA_949130495.1). Lineage (NCBI taxonomy): Eukaryota > Viridiplantae > Streptophyta > Magnoliopsida > Dipsacales > Adoxaceae > Sambucus > Sambucus nigra. The sequence continues at coordinate 406,731,263 of OX422222.1, forward strand.
TTACGGTCTCCACCCAACGAAATCTTCATGAATGAGAACATATCTTGGACCGTCGCCTCCAAACGGGAAAGCTTCGCGTCATGCGAGTCCATCGTTCGAGCCAACCCGGTGTCGCTCGTCTCTAATCCGATGATCCTATATTTGGCCACTCGCGAGCTCACCCCTCTTGTCCTCCCCTTACGATTAGCGCCAAGCACTTGGTTGAGTGCGTCAGTGGATAAAGATTCCTTGTCGGCATCAGACTGCGACTCATGGACTTCCTTAAGTTTTGCCTGAAACGACAAAATAAGTAAAATAAGTAAAACACATGATTAGTAAAATAAGTAAATTAAAAAATTATAACGTAATTAATAAAAAGTAAATTGTCGGATTACTTACAATCGTGGTCGCGACGCTCGGGGACACCTCCTTATCCTTCCCATTATTCGTTCGAAGAGCTACTTAAGTATCGAGCCTATGTGGCCTACCCCCAGGGCCACTCTCTGTCCCCTGAAATAAAATAAAGTAAAATTAGTATCAGCCCCGCAAAATAAAATAATGCAGAATAATATATTTCTGTAGTTATAGAAAAATTAAATCTTACTATCATCCTATGCTCCACCTCGGTGTAAGACGTCCGACCGGAGTAGTGCACGTCCGTCTTTTTTGCCCGATTTTCCCTCCCTGATTGGCGAGATGCCTATTGTCGCTCCCTGATCTCATTGTCAATAAACCTTTGCCATTATGCCAATGAAATTGGCTCCTTCAGTGGAACGGATTCACGCATTCGAATAACGGACTCTCGTGTCTTCCCAAAGTATCGGGTCCGCATATTTTTCTTCCACATCTTGTGTTGCTCCCTCAACTGCTCCAAGACGGAATCGTGTAGCTTTGGATTCAGGCTGAATTGTTCCTGTCCAACAAATACAATGTTAATTGCGAATAAATATAAATATAAATATAAATATAAAATGAAATCGAAATCGAAATCAAAATTGAAATATTCATATAAATAAAAATATAAATACTTTACCTGTAGTGCCACCCAAATAGCTAACTTGAGCTCATATGGCACCTCCTTCCAACTAATGTACCCCGGGTCGATGATCGTCTTTACCAGCTCGAGGGATCTCGCTAATAGCCCCGACTTGTTCTCGATGGCCATCCCCAATTTGCCATATTTGGGGAGCCTAGGGCCGGGGAGCCCTCGTCGCCTCCGCTACCACTGAGCCCAGACGACATCATCATAACCAGCATCATCATCCTCGCCTTAATACCTGAAGGAGACATTTGCTGTAACAAAATGTTATTAGTACAAATCAAAATGAATTAGAAGAAGACATGCAAATATGTACAATTACTACAAATAAAAATGAATTGTTATTGTTAAACATCCCCTCCCTCCCACCCATCCCTGCCCCCTCCCCTCCCCTCCCCCCCACCCTGCCCCAACCCCTTCCCCCACCACACACACACAAACATCTCCACCCCCTCCCCACCCCCACCCCCACCACACACACCCTGCCCCCACCCCCACCCCCTTCCCCCACCACACACACACACACGTGCGCACACACACACGCACATATATATACACACACACATATATATAAATGGGAGAGAGAGAGAAACCAACCTGAAAGTAGAGACAGAGAGTGAGAGCAAATATGCACAAATCAAAATGAATTATTACTACAAATATGTACAATTACTACACACACACACGCACACTACACATACCCACCCCCACCCCTACTGCCCACACACGCACACTACACAAGAGTGAAAATGATAAAGTGCAAATCAATTAAAAGCATTAAAAATGGATGTTTTGGTGCAAATTGGAATATTTATTACAAATCGAAATATTATTTAAAATTTCGGTTATCATAAAAAATGGATTGATATTCGGCAGGAGTAGTCAAGTCATCCACACTACTATTTAGATGCTTTGGCGCGTGTTGGACAATTGACCACGGCTCGTTGTTGATATACTCCGAGTAAAACACTTGGTTAACCTTTTGAAATGCACAAACAAACGGCTCATCGCTTACGCAGTCGTTGTTGCTCTTCAACTTGGACAAGTCAACCATGATCAAATTGGTGACATGATCAACTTTACAAGCATTTTTACCCTCAACTCTTACCCAGTCATAGTAAAATATAACCTCTTTGAAGCTTATATAATCCAATTCAAATATATTTCGTATTACACCATACTAAGTCATTTCAGCTTCAACGAGGTTTTTATCTTTTGCGCTCGCTCGAAAGAAAGTAAGAGCCTTGTATGAAATGCCCGAGTTCTGTACATTTGTACTTTCCTCATGCACTTTAGCGCCGAAAACGTAACCATTCAATTAATACTTTTTGTACTCTTGTGCCACGAACAAGGGTCTATTGGCTAGACGAGCAAGCCTTGATGTCGCATCACTCGTCTTTAAGAGCCAAGAATATAGATAAATTAATTATATTAGTTGTAAAATTTGAGTGTAATGTAACATTATATAACGACTATTTTCATTATAATTACCTCTTGTGTCAACCACAGCCTAAATTCGCTGTCTGATTGTACCATTATTTTTCGTCTTTTATTGTTCTCACATGCTTCATATTTTCTGTATATTACAAAATTAATCATGTATAAAATAATCTAAAATAATTTTAAACATTATAATAATCGAAACTTACTTTTTCCATTCTTCGATATATTCATGTGTGTCAAATAGATAACGAGCTACTTGTTCATGTTGCAAACTCGTTAATTTCACTCGTTTTCCCATCACATGCCCACCAACATTGATGAACTCATCAGTGTCATCAATGCTGGTTGAGTCAGGCATATATTCCCGAGTATATATTGATGACTCCATGATGATGTATTCCTCTGCAATTGATCCTGTAATGTATCGCATATTCTTGACGTAATCTTTAAAAACTTTCATCAATCTTTCAAACGGATACATCCACCGATATCTAACTGGATCACAAAGAAGTGCCTCGTCGCATAGGTATACCAACAAGTGAAAGAATGGTGGGGGAAAGTACTTCTCCAACACACAAATCTCTTCGATCACCGCCAATTTTGCGGCCGCTATGTGTTCTCGATTGACTACCTCCTCACATAAGAGTGAGAAGGTAATACTAATTTGCATAATAGCCCTCCGCAAATCCTTGTGCTTGGAGAAACAGTGCTTAAATAATAGAGGAACCAATTTCATGATCACATGCTAATCGTGGGACTTACACTTATGTAAAACATGAGTAGCATAATTGACAATCCTTTGCAAGTTGGACGAAAAATTAGATGGGCCCTTCAAATTATATATTGTGTCTAAAAGCACATTCCTTTCCCCACTCTTCAAAGTAAACGCACCAGGGGGAATTATTGTCCTTTCCCTACTATCTTCTTTCAACCATAGTTGTGGCTTAAGTATCAACGATTTAAGGTCTTTTCGTGCATTTTCTCCATCCTTCGAATGACTCCCCCAAGGCAAGTGCCCACAATATGTTCAACGAAGTTCTTCTCTGCATGCATCACATCCAATACATGGCGCGCCGGTTTATTCTTCTAATAAGGCAAGTTAAATAAAATTGACCTCCTAGACCATGCCTTTATTGTCTCAGTTTTATTCCCAGTTGGGGTCTTCTTATGCTTGACATTCTTAAATTTGGGATTCTTACCTGGCATATTAGGGCCACATTCAGAAGATTTAATTTCAATTTCTGAACCTGAAAGTTGTCTTGGCAGTAGCCTATGTTCAACCCCGCCTAATAAAAAATTGGAACCTTTTTCAAATCTGAAACTATGAGACGAGGGTAAAAACCTCATATAGCAATGGTATATATTTTTTTAGCTAAAGGATAGATTAAGAGATTCAGTCTCCTCTCCACAAATAGGACACCCCAAATAACCATGTACTATACAACCGGATAATGTCCCATAAGCTGGAAAATCATGAATTTCTCACATCAACATAGCTTTCAGCGTAAACTCTTCTTTTTCTAAAAGAGTCAAATAATTGCACACCATCTTCCCATAACTCATTTAATTCTTCTACCAAAGAAGCCAGGTAGACGTCGATGTCATCACTTAGTGCCTTTAGCCCAGGTATCAACAAAGCCATCATCGAAAATTTAGGTCTCATACACTATGAAGGAGGGAGGTTGAGTGGGGCTAGGATCACTAGCCACACATTCTGATTGGTGCTTAGATTAACAAATGGATTGAAACCATTTGTTGATATAGCTAAACGAATGTTGTGCTGTTCTCGAGAAAAATCGGGATACTCATAATTCATCCTCCTCCTGGCTGTAGAATCAATAGGATGACGCATGATATTACCCCCTACTTATGCCCTAGCATGCCAAGTCATTACCTCCGCTATCCATGGTACTGTGAAAAATCGCTTTAATTTAGGCTCAACGGGAAAATATTTCAACACTTTTTGAGGCACTTTTGAGCTTGCACCTTCCTTACTAGTAGATTGGACATATCTAGGTTCATTGTATACCGAACAACAATCGAGATTTTCATACTCCTTTTGGTATAGTATGCAGTCATACACACAAGCATGAATCGATTTATACTTCATTCCCAAACCTTTCAAACTGTTCTTCATAACAGGATAGCTATTTGGAAGCGTATTCTCCTTGGGTAGTAAGCTCTTCACCTATTTCAGAATTCCTATCACGCTATTGCCAGACAAACCGTACCGCGTCTTCAAACTGTGCAAACCAACCATGACATGTAAAATTATTTGATCTTTCTCACAGCCAGAGTATAACGGTTGGGTCGCCTTAAATTTTAAACTTTGGTAGTCATCGTCAAGGTTTACCGTGATATCTTCACGAGCACTTGAACCGTGTACATCATCAGTAACCTCATTCTCCTCTGCTTCATAAACCCAGTACGCATCATCAACTAAGTCCTCTAACATATAATAATCTACATCGTCCCCTTCCACATCTATGCTACTTGTTGAAGGTTGTTGTAAAGGTTGGCCGGGGACAAAAGGAACTTTTAATTCACCGTGAAAACTCCAAAATCGATAACTATCTTTCGTACCCGATCTTAACAAATGTAGTTCAACTGTTTTCCACTCAAACACCTTACCATTCTTACACCTAGAACACGGACACGGAAACTCTTCATCATTATGACATCTCTTTGCGTATTTCACTAATTCATTAGCACCTTTGCGAAACACATCCCCCATTCTATTTGTCTTACCCATCCACTCTTTGTATTTCGGATATCCCATCATAGCTACCACAACTAATCACCTATTAAGGTAAGAAGCGTATATTCATGGATTAGTATAAACAAAGCTTAGTATTATAGTATGTTTCATTTAATTATGTCTTATTTATATTTGATTTTTAAATTTCAAATTCAAATTCAATTTATAATAGAAATTTATATTTCCTCCATTTCCTCTAAAGGGTGAGCGGTCCTATCCCATTCAAGACCGCATTTTTCTGTAATATACTTAACAGCTCATGCACATTATTACGATTTGAGAAAAAATTGGTAGAATATCCTCGTAGTTCTCCAAGTACACGATGTAGATTGGAAAGTGTGAGTGTTATTTCAATTGATCAATTGAAATAACAGTCACACTTGTCAATCTAGTATGAACCCAGAGAACATTAGGATACGACTGCAGAACTTCCTCCAAAAGTAGCAACTTTAAGCCACTAAGAATATTATTATACATAAATTATGCAGTCCCAAACTGTCCAAACGGGATAATTCGAGAGATCTCATTACAGGGGCAATGACTCTCGAACGGGTCTAATGGCTATTGAATGCGTACGCATAAGAACTAGAAGGCTAGTATCTATGCGCGCTATATGTAGTTTCAAGTATGTTTCATTTAATTATCATACTATATATATTGTTCGTTATACAAAGTAATTTTAAAAAAAAGTTGAAAATACCACCTCCCATATGGACAATAATCCAGTGGGCATGCCACTTTTAAAATTAACCAACCCAACATCAATCCACTATAATCCAACCGCAATGTCAGCAACAAATGTGTATCCCGTACTCCTTCAAATTCATCTACTCAATTAATTATTTTCATCAATTAAACTAACAATTAAAGTATACAATTATTAATTTACTAATTTACAATGAGGGGCAATCCTACTTTCATATATTAATTTACTAAAAAAATTAATAATCAATCAATTTGTTTACAATGGACACTACTTACTAAAATTAACCCACACACGCACACACACACACACACGCACGCAGCCCCACCCCTGTTACACCCCACGCATCATTTCCCTCTCTCGCACATACGCACAAACACGCACACACACATATACACACACACACACACACACACACGCAGCTCCCCTACACCCCATCCCTTCCCCCACCACACACACATACAAACAACCCCACCCCCTCCCCACCCTCCACCCCCACCCACACACACATGCACACATACACGCACATATAAATACACACACACATATAAATGGAAGAGAGAGAGAGAGAGAAACCAACCTGAAAGTAGAGAAAGAGAGTGAGAGCAGCGCGTAGAGAGAGAGAGAGAGAGAGAGAGAGAGAAATTGGAGGGAAAGAAATCGGTGAGGAAAAAAGGAGGGGAAAGGGTTTTTGCTGACATATTTTTCACGGTCATGTCATGGTCATTGACTGTGACAACTTTATATAATTGTCACGGTCAATGACCGTGATAAGCCTTTGTCACGGACTTGTCACGATCATTGACCGTGACAACAAATGCGTGTTTTTTGTCACGATCAATGACCGTGACAAGACTAGCCGCTGAAAGGGTGCCAATTTTCCCATTTTACTGTAGTGTTAATTATATAAAATAAAGGAAGTTGAAATAAATATTACTTTGAATGATTTAAGAGATAATATTTACTGAGTTTTGCATAGTTACCGTTAAGCGAATGTAAATAGTGTAACATTATATTTTGTTTCATCGTTGTGCTTTAAGCGACCATTATGATTTATATTTCAATTGGGTTATTATTAGAAAGTTAATATGACGTTGGAACATGAAATAATTTACAATGTTCTAAATGCTAGTTTAGAGGGCACGGTTAGTTCGAAAATGGTTGAGATTTAAAAATAAGTGCCAGTTGCGTTTTGGGTTCCGGGAGTACTTTTGACTAGTTATAACTTAAATAGGATGTTACGAGTCATTTTAAGTATGTAGTAGCATTTAATGTATTTGAGACATTTTGGGTATTTACTCTTTCAAGATCATTTTATATCTCATTAGTGCATTTTTAAAACTAGAAAGTTAGAGAGAGAAGTGAGAGCTTGAGAGATAGAAGAGAAAAGAGGAGATTTGCCATTTCGAGCCCGAAAATCGTTTCAACGAAGAAGAATCCGAGACTACAATCTTAAGGCAAGTTTCTAACTTGCATAGACATATGATTGTGTTGAATAAATTGCATTTATGGTTTGTGTTCTTGAGTTTCAACCAAAAATGGTTATAGATGATTTTGGTGTTTAAACCCTTAATGTTTGATTTAGACATGATTAGAGTTTTATATATTGGTGGGTTATCATGTAGAAATGATTTGGAGATGTTAATGGTTGATGATAGTTGGTGTAGTTGGAAGAAAAAAGATTTGGGGATTTAGGGTTTATATCAACCCGTAGCCACAACTGGGCATCTCGACCAGGGAGAATCGATTCGCCCCCCTTAGCGAATCGATTCGCTAAAATGGTGGCTACAAGTATGAGAAACCAAATCTATTTGGGTTAAGGCTGAATCAATACCGACCTAGATAGAAGGTTGGTTTTCTCAGCCGAATCGATTCTCTTTTTGGGGTGAATCAATTCGAAAATCCTGCTATTTTAGATAAATTTTCTAACTTTGTTTCTACTCCTTTTCATTTAAGTTTGGAGTTTAGTAACCTTCGCATATGATGTAATAAAGAGTATTAGGGTCTCACATAAGGGGGATTAATACCCTAGGTTAGTAAGGAGGTATCCAAGCTGATTTAGGGGACTATTTGGTATAACTAAATGTCTCATTTCATCTAGTAAACGAGTCTAGGACTGGGGTAGAGTAGGGTAACATCATTTTGAACTTTCAGGGGGAATAGTATAGGGGTAATTATACTTTGTAGCCTAAATTGTTATGCACATACAGTTTCGGAAATAAGAGGTGTATGCTTAATTGGTATATCTTGTAATTATAGCACTCAAATACATACCTCTCTAAATGCTATCATGAGGGAAGTTACGCGAATGAGGTAAATTCCCTGGATAATGATGCAGGGATAATATAGTCCTCGGGCCATAGGACCGGTGGTTACATTGTATGATTGTTTTGTTCTAGGTGAGGTAATTCCGGGTATGATTATGACTTATCGTCGAAGGTATATGGTCGGTTCCCATGCGTTGCGATTTAGGGTACCCAGGTGGTCTTAATCAAAGACTCTGGAAGATGATAGTATTTAGGGATGCATCCAGTGGGGTGACTTCCGAAAGGATAGTCTTAGAACCGTTATATTATGATTGTAATTGTTCTCACGGTTATGGTATTTCACATGAATGAGTTAATGAATCTATAAATCAAGTGTACGACATAAGATCCCCAATGATAAATTGACTTGTGAAGATAAATATTTTATGAATTTGCAAATTAAGCATGTTAAAAGAGAATTAGGCTATTCCTCGTAATTAGATGGGTAGTTCAACTTATAATGGAATGGTATGTCGCTAGGATGTGCACTTAGAAGGGAGGTGAGGGTAATTCTTATTAGGAATAACGAACTTAACCTTCTTATGATATTTAACAATCATAACTGTTATGCATCTTATTCACATGTCTATCATATCAAATCGGGCCCTGACCCGTTTATGTTTCTCCTTCTTGTGTGGTTCTTGTATATTCTCAGGTGCTCCATCGCATGGGCGCCCACTTTGATCTTTCCTTCCCAGTGCCAAGGAGCTATGGCATTTTTGCGAATGTTGTGGGATTTTTGTATTAGACGCATCAATCTCTTTTGGATTTTCTAGATATGATTTGTTTGAATATTCGGCCATGTTGCCCAAGTCTATTATTTATGACTACTATAATACTAAGTGTAACCTTTTGTATTAGTTTGTTAACCGACAGCTTATTCTGTTATGTTTTGTAGAATTGTTATTAAACTATTACATGTCTTTATATATATATATCCAACTTCTGTTATAAATTGCATTGCCAAAATTGTTTTTATCAAACTCGCAAAATTTATTGACATCCGTATTCAAAAATATTTGGTGGTTGTCTCGTATTATTATATTGCTACAGTGATACTACAAATGGACCATTTAAGATTCCTATTTTTATTGGAGTGGCGGGCTGGCCACCTCTTATTTTAATAAGCGGGGTGTCATAGATGGTATCAGAGCATCAGGTTCTAGAGTCCTAAGGATCTATGCGTACTTATCACGTTCTACCGTAGCGTCCTTTGTTATAGAGCCCTATTACTAGGACTGTTTTATTTATGCGTGTTTGCGATCTTCTGTAAGGATAAATTATTTTAACTGTATTCTGACTCAGTTGATTTTTATCCCAGATGCCGCCTAGACGAGGTCGTCCGGTAAGGGTAAATCATATTGCAGAGGACGTAGAGCCCCCACCACCGCAAGGAACGATGAATGCAACAGAGGTGGTTAATATTGTTGCCCAGGCAGTCGACACTGCAATGATCGCTATGGCACAATAGCTTCCACAAGCTCAATAACTGGTCACACCAGTAGCTCAAGCCCATGCTGGACCCTCCATGTGGGAACGAGTTAAAGAATCCTTCCTGAAATGTCACCCTACATAATTTCAGGGTGGCACTGATGTGATCGTGGAAAATCAATGGAAGAAATATATTCAACGTCATCTTCGAATGGTGGAATGTAGCAGGGAGCGAAAATAGATTCTCTCCAATTTTAAACTCGTAGGAGCAACCTTACCATGGTGGGAGTCGGTGAAAACTCTGGAGCAGAGGGATATCGTGACTATCTCAGAATTATGAGTTCTGTTTGATCGAAAGTATTTTCCTCTAGCAATCCAGAAGGAGATGAGGAGGAAGCTTCAGGATGTTTTTCAAGGGCAGCGATCAGTGGCGGAATATGAAGAAGAATTTACTCGTCTAGCGAATTTTATGCCGGATGAGGTAAACCCAGAAGTAAGGAGGATTTCAAAATTTATCAAGGGTTTGATTTGGAGGATAAGGCAACACCTGTTGGGAAACCCTGCTTTGTAAACATTTGGCGATGTGATGAATGCATCTTTACTCCATTGCCAGGATCATCGCCTCCATCTGAAATGGAGTAAGAAGATTGGTGACTCTGGTCAATCTAGTAAACACGGAGGAAATGGTGTCGTTGGAGCACTACCACCACCACAACAGTTTGGGAATAAGTAGAAAGAGCGGGATCTCCAGTAAGAGGACTTGTCTAAGAAACAACGCTTTAGGGGTTTCAATTTTGGCGGAGGTGGTTTTAGGCACGGTCAGGGTGCTCAGCAGCAGCAACAGTTAGGCCAATAAGGCCAAGCGGGCAGAGGGAATAATGGAGGTCGAGGTCATCAAGGCCAAGGTACGGGGAAGTTTCAGAACAACAATCAGGGCCGACATGTGGAAAATTTTACGAGCCGTTGTTTTCAGTGTGGTGAACAGGGTCACATGAGGAGAGCTTGTCCACAGTTGAACGGGGGGCAGTTGCCTAGAGGGCCTTAGAATCCGCGAGTACATCCATAACCTACAACGCCTATTCCCGACATCCCTCTACAACAGAGACAACTTCAGTTTGTAATATTCAGGATGCTTTATTTCCTCCCACACCGCCTACACCGCCAGCTATTAAGGGTAAGTTTCCCATTCATGGGTTAGTAGGTCGGGTGTTATTCACAGGCGCAACACACTCATTTATCACTAGGCACTTTGCTCATTCGATAGGATTGATTAAGTTTGCCGAAAGTAATTTTACTAGTGTGGAGTCTTCCATGGGTGATGGCTCGCTTATATTCTTTATTTGTAAAGGGGTGTGAATAGACCTTAGTAGATTGTGCTTTAAGGCCGATTTGCTCGTCCTAGATATGGTGAGGTATGGTGTTATTTTGGGCATGGAATGGTTAGTAAAATACCGAGCCATGGTGAATTGTTATATGAGGAGTATAGTCTTCGCCGTTCCGGGGCAAGAAATGTTTTTAGTGGCTATGCCTCTTTCAAAGGGAGGTTCGAGCACACACTTGTATTGTATTGAGGAGGAGACTTTACGCAAAATAGTTGTTTCCCTAGACTCAATTCCTGTTGTTAGAGAATTCGAAGATGTCTTTCAGGAAATCCCGGGCTTACCTCCAAGTCGTGAGATTGAGTTCATAATTGATTTAGTGTCGGGAACTCGGCCGATTGAGCGAACTCCATATCGTATGGCTCCTTTAAAAATGAGGGAGTTAAGGTACCAAATTTAGCAACGGTTGGAATAAGGGTTCATTCGGCGTAGCACGTCACCGTGGGGTACTCTGGTATTATTTGTAAGGAAGAGAGATGGTTCCCTCCGATTGTGCATCGATTACCAGGAATTGAATAAGGTAACCATCAGGAATAAATACCCGTTACCTCAAATCAACAATTTTTTTGATCAATTAAGAGGAGCGTCGTACTTCTCTAAAATATATTTGAGGATGGGGTACCATCAACTATGAATTCAAGAACAGGGCGTGTCAAAAACTGCATTCTTGACCATGTATGGGTCTTATGAGTTTTTGGTTATGCCTTTTGGGCTAACCAACGCTCCTGCCATATTTATGGACCTTATGAATCGAGTATTTAGGGACTTCCTAGACCAGTTCATCATAATGTTTATTAATGACATTCTAGTCTATTCTCAGACTGAAGCTAACCATGCCTAACACTTGCGATTGGTCCTATAGACACTACGGGATCATCAACTTTATGCCAAGTTTGAGAAATGTGGTTTCTGGTTACATCAAGTGCAATTTTTGGGGCATATCATAACAGTCGAGGGTATTTCTGTAGACCCACACAAGGTTGCAGCGGTGAGAGAATGGGATCAACCCACGACGTTAACTGAGATCCATAGTTTTCTGGGTTTGGCGGGTTATTATCGTCATTTCATTAAGGGTTTTTCCAAAATTGCCAGCCCTTTAAGTAGTTCGATTTGTTTGGGATGACTCCTGTCAGTTATCTTTTGATGAGCTGAAGGACAAGTTGACCTCTGCTACTGTACTCGCTTTTCCAAAATCGAGAGTAGACTATTTGGTCTTCATAGACGATTCTCTACAAGGATTGGGGGGGTATGATACAACAGGGGCATATGGCCATTGCTTATGTGTCTCCCAAGCTTAAGCCCCATGAGAATAATTATCCCGTGCATGATTTGGAGCTTGTCGTAGTAGTGTTTGCCTTAAAGATATGGAGGCATTACCTCCTGGGTGAGAAATTTAGTCTTTTCACGGACCACAAGTCATTACAATATTTGTTCTCGTAAAAAGATCTAAATATTGCAACGTCGGTGGTTAGAATTCGTAAAGGACTATCAATTCGATATTCACTACCACCCAGGCAAGGTAAATGTAGTAGCTGACCCGTTGAGTCGTAAACTCGTGGGGCAACTAGCAGAAGTATGGAAAGCTAAGTGGAAAGAACTTAGTCAGGATGGTGCGGTAGTAAGAGCATGCATGTTGGTGTTGACCGTTACATCTACTATTATGGTGAGAGTCGTAAAAGCGCAAGGAGGGGATAAATACTGTCATGACCGGGTACGCCAATTGTTGACCAAAGGAGCGGAGCCCTACTCTATTAGTTCTGAGGGTGGGTTACGTTTCCATGGAAGACTTATAGTCCCGGACGAGGGAGACTTGAGACGTGCTATCGTGATGGAATCCCATGGTTCAAGATTTATAGTACATCCAGGCGGGGACAAAATTTATCAATACATGCGTCATCAATATTCGTGGGCGGGAATAAAAAGGGACATTTCAGAGTTTGTCTCCCAATGCGCCACCTGTCAATTGGCGAAGGTGGACCACCAGCGGCCGACTGGATTGTTGCAACCGTTAGAAATACCGGTGTGGAAATGGGAGAGTATCTCAATGGACTTTATCACTAGATTGCCCATGTCACGAGGTGGTCATGATTCTATTTGGGTTATTATCAATCGTTTGACCAAATCAGCACACTTCCTATCGGTACGGACGAATTACAATACGTCACGTTATGCCCAGCTCTTTATTGCGGAAATTGTGAAACTCCATGGGGTGCCTATCAACATAGTCTCAGATCGAGACAAAAATTTTTTATCCCATTTTTGGCGAAATTTCCAAGAGGCAATGGGGACTGAATTGCAGTTGAGTATATCATACCATCCACAATCTGATGAGCAAACGGAGAGAGTTAACCAAATGTTGGAGGATATTCATTGAATGTGCATACTTGACCTTAAAGGAAGATGGGAACAATACCTTCTGTTGGTTGAATTTGCATACAATAATTTGTACCAATTTACGATAGGTATGGCATCGTACGAGGCTTTAGATGGCTGACTGTGTCGATCACCTGCTTGTTGGTTGGAAGTATAAGATAATAAGCTCCTTGGACCTGAAATGATCCAAGATACCTCCTCGAAGATTGAGCTTATTCAAAATCGCATACGAATTGCACAAGATCGCCAGAAGAGCTATAACGACGCGAATCGAAGGCATGTGAAATTGGAAGTGGGGGATCAAGTTTTAGTGCGGGTATCCCTAATGAAGGGTATAATGCGATTCGGGAAGAAAGGCAAACTTGTGCCGCGCTATGTAGGCCCTTTTCCTGTCATTGCAAAGGTAGGCCCCGTAGCATATCAACTTGCTTTGCCGGAATGCCTACAATAAATTCATGACGTGTTCCATGTCTCATCTTTAAATAAGTATAAAAGATGTGAGGGAGATCATTGGCATATTCCATTGGATGATATCGGGTTACAACCCGATATTTCATATGAGGAACAACGGATTGCTATTCTAAACCACGGAGAGCGTAGACTAATATTAAAAGTGGTGCCCTTGGTCCGAGTCCAGTGGGGACACCACAATGCCGAAGAATCAACTTGGGAACGAGAGGATGATATTTGAGGGAAGTACCCACACCTCCTTTTACCAGGTGCGCCGAAATTTTGAGGACAAAATTCCCTTGTAGGGGGGGGAGTATGTAATATCCCTTATTTATGAGTAATTATTTTCATATTAAATTGTCTTGTGGGTTAATTATATAAAATAAAGGAAGTTGAAGTAAATATTACTTTGAGTGATTTAAGAGACAATATTTACTAAGTTTTGCATATTTACCGTTAAGTGAATGTAAATAGTGTAACATTATATTTTGTTGCATCGTTGTGCTTTAAGCGACTGCTATGATTTATATTCCAATTAGGTTATTATTAAAAAGTTAATATGATGTTGGAACATGAAATAATTTATGATTTTCCAAATGTCAGTCTACAGGGCACGATTTGTCTGAAAATGTTTGAGATTGTCAAAATAAGTGTCAGTTGTGTTTTGGGTTCCGGGGGTACTTTTGACTAGTTATAACTTAAATAGGATGTTACGAGTCATTTTAAGTATGTAGTATCATTTAATGTATTTGAGACATTTTGGGTATTTACTCTTGTAAGAGCATTTTATATCTCATTAGTGCATTTCTAAAACTAGAAAGTTAAAGAGAGAAGTGAGAGCTTGAGAGAAAGAAGAAAAAAGAGGAGATTTGTCATTTCGAGCTCGAAAATCGTTTCAACGAAGATGAACCCGAGACTAAAATATTGAGGCAAGTTTCTAACTTGCATAATCATATAATTGTGTTGAATAAATTGCATTTATGGTTTGTGTTCTTGAGTTTGAACAAAAAATGGTTATAGATGATTTTGGTGTTTAAACCCTTAGTGATTGATTTAGACATGATTAGAGTTGTATATATTGGTGGGTTATCATGTAGAAATGATTTGGAGATGTTAATGGTTGATGATAGTTGATGTAGTTGGAAGAAAAGAGATTTGGGGATTTGGGTTTATATTAACCCGTTGATAGGCTGGGTTTTGCCGCGGCGCGAGGGTCACCTACGCGCTGGTCATTTTGAATTTGGCTCACCAACTCTATACAAATATCTAAACTATGACTACACTCATTTAAGGGAGTATAGGGCTAGTTCGGGTATCGAATCCATAAAGACAAGTTGCTAGAATTTAATTGGTTTAATATTCCTAAAATAAAAGTGTAAAAGATAATTTCTAATAAAAATGAAAAGATAACAAAATGAAAAGATTAAACTAGGCGAGTGTGTTTAAACTAAATTAATAAAGAGAATAAAAACTATAGGTTCCGTCGAATATCCCTCACCCCGAGTTAATTAGTATAAAATGGTTACATGGGTCGACGAGTTATTAAGTTTGCGTCTTGTTTCGTCAATTAATTAAATCAAGACTTATCACACCCCTAAATTCACGTAAAAGACTAATAAGATTTTGGCGTCAACAAATACCCCAAAAATTACGCACGAAAGGTCGTAAATACTGTGCATACATGATGTACACCATTAAATGTCCTAGGCGTAATAACTAGGACAACACACTCAAAATAAATATGTAAACACCATCACCAAAGTAAAGCAACCAAACAACCCAAAATAAGTTCAATTCGACAAAACCTAATTTCAATTAGCCGCTAAACATATTAAATGACATTAAATAAATTAACTAATTATGTAAAGTACATTAATTAAATTAACAGTAATTAAATTAAACTAGGCTAGAATAAATGACAGCATGAAAAATAAGGAACAAAGCTTAAATAAGGGAATAAGAAGATGAATAGTGTCCACTTACATAAATGGGTGTCAAACCACCAAGAAATGGAGGAGAGGGGTTTATCTCCACAAAATCCCCCCAAAAGTCTAAACCCTAGAAATAAAATGAAAATGGGACTAAAACTAAGAATTTACATTATATCTACAAAAATAAACCAAGTGGTCTATTTATACTAAGTTGGAAGAAAAAGAAATAAGAAAAGAAAAGGATAAGTCTCCTATATTAAAAAAGAAAAGAAAATAGAAAAAGAAAATAAAATTAAAAAAAAAAGGAAAAGGAAGGGAAACAGGACAACAAAAATCTCGGATAAAAACAGAATCCCGGTCGATCGCGCGTGGTGGACGGTCGACCGCGCATAATGGGAGGGGCACACTGTCAAAGCAACAAGGAAAAATCCAAATTTCCGATCAACCGGTGGGACGAGGTCGGTCGGTCGTGCCTGTAATTCCAAGCCCAATTCGTAGCAGCACAAAACACCAACATCGCACACACCCACATCCATGGATGAACAACTCATGAGCGCCACGAGAGAACAATTTGAGACCCAAATTGATGTGTTAACCGAGGCCACCATGGCTGAATTAGCCGAGACCCAAGAGTTGCACCATTTTTGGCCAAAAACCTCCATCAAAAAATAAGACCCACATCCATGTCCAAAAACCACCATGGATGTCCAAAGCCATGAAACCCAAGCTCAAAAAGATACCCATATGCGCGTGTGGTCCCAACTCAATCTCCGATTTCGGACGAAGGGCTCGAATTTCAGAGGAAACCAAAACCCGAGCAAAACTCGTGCCTAGGGCCAAATCGCCATTTCTTTTGCTGCAAAAAAAAAAACGTGTTAGGGACATAGGTGGAATTTATGGAATTGTTATTAAAGAAGAAAAGGGACACAAGGGTAATTAATTAAATTGTTAATGAATCTCTTATAATTCTTTCGATTAAAGGTTCGTATTTCCTTCGTTCGGACCCCGATTTGGGCACCATTCGCGGCCACGCAAATCTTGGCCCGAGGGATACAACTTCCTTGAAGATTTTGGGCAAAAATCCCGAAGTGTAAAATTACCGAAATGCCCCCGAACGTGCGAATCGCGACGAAACTTTATCGGAACGTGCTCAAACTTCATACTAAACACTTTAATACCTATAAAAGCTCAATTGTACCTCAAATAACATTTTTGCATATAAAACGGAGGTTATATGATTAACGAGCATAATTATAGGCATTAAAGTGCCCGAGGGGGCTAAAATACATAAGTTTCGAGGGTATATATGTGCAATATTCGATACGAATCACACCCCCTAAATTAACAAATTGCTAGTCCTTAGTAATCAAATTCAACAAAAGAAGAACTATAAGAAAATCACAACATGTACATATGCATCGAAATATAAATGTCACTTTCGTAGGGAACACGATTGCATTTAGCATATGCAATAAGTCGTTAAACCTCTAGGTTATCCTAGTGGACGAGTGTCATCTCGTGAGGGTTTTCAGGGATTAAACCCACAGATATCATATGGTTTCCTCAAAATATGCCCAATCACATGCGACACACCCAACAATAGCGAAAAAGATTTCATACACATTATTAGCACAGTGAATGAATTCACACAAAAGTCCGTATTATTAATATTATAGAATGAACTTCGTTAAATTGAAACCTCAAAATGTGGGAGGGGAGCGAGCAAATGCAAAGTGTTATTTGACAAAAACTTAAATAAATCGGATACTAAATAAAGCAAGCATATATTCAATCCTCACGGGCATTACACTCATCAAATGAATTCCCTCAAAATAGGGAGTTAACACACGGAACATGCGGGCATAAAGAGTAAATGTAAATGAAAACTAAGCCACACACATGTCACAAATTAAGAACACTATATATGCAATTAATAATTGTAATCTAAATGAAAGATATCACACATTAAAGGAGGTGAAATGCATTTTCACAGATTATCAAAAATATTTCAACTTTTAAATTAAATGCACCCTAAGATCACATAGGACTTGATAAGGTTATAATGTAGATTTGGCTAGGGTATGAAACGAAGGATATGTATGTACGGATTCAATGTGTTCGGAATGAAAACTTATAATAATGGGAAGAATGCGGGAAATATCAAAAATTGAACAAACAACTTACATAAAAGGCATTAGATATATAAATGGGGAGAGTAATCAAAGTTTATTGAACACTATACATAGCATATACAAAATTCTCTTTCTTTTTCTTTTATTCTTTTTCTCATGTTTTCTTTTGTTTTCTTTCTTTCTCTTTTTCACTTCTTCTTTTCTTTACTTTTCACACTCTCACATACCTAAATTGCAATCGCATCACAACAACATCATTCAATCCCAAGTAACATTCCAAACAAAGGTATGGCAGGTGTATGTATGGTTTTAACTCCAATTGGAGTTGGTTATGGGATTTTTGGTTAATGAAAAGAAATGCTATATTAAGGCTCAAAGGGGTTGACGAGGGTAAACATATAAGGTGAGGTCAAGGCTAATATGGGTGATATAACAAAGATTGCCTATGATCATTTCGTAAAGTTTACGCAATTCTCGAGTCAAAATAAACTTTAAAAATCATGCTCAAGTAATACATTTCAAGATATAAATTCAATTAATGAACAATCAATGAAAGAATAGTGAGATTACCAACGAATGTAACGTTTTCAATTAGGAAAGAAAAGTGTATACACTCACAAACGATGAAAGGTACAAAGCTTACTCGGTGTAAGTATATACAATGCAACAAAAGATTACCGAGTTATAAAAATCTTAAACCAAATCAATAAAGCAAGAAAAGTGCATGTGCTCAAGGGATTAAAGTTTAATTCATGAAGTTATTCATAATATCACTAATTAAGGATTAAAGTCTAATAACTTTTAAAATCAAGAACATGCATCATTGAATTGTTTATTGGATTGGGCAATTATTAAAATTTATCATCGAAAACAAAGGCAAAATGCCCAAGAAAGGAGAAAAAAAAACTATTTGAAAATTTTAATTTTTACAAGGAAAGCATGCTTGGAAATAACATGTTGAAGCCCTCATACTATTGACTCACTTGAGTCTATATTGTATAAGTACTCATCTAGTTTGGAAATTGTGACAAAATTATGTCCATCCTAGAAACCAAAGAACCTCAGAGATTGGTTTGATATTTCATTCATATATCTTGTAGTGATTTAGATCTAATTACCAACACTCACACAATGTAGAATGCATCATATACATGTCATATTGCATATTAATGTGTGTACATATGTTGAGTATGTTTAAATCCCTTAATTTGATTTTTAAATATTATTTGGGATTTTATAAACATTTTTAAATAAAGGTTTTATTAATTAAAACTTGATTTTAGATGTTTGTGGGTTCAATCTACAATTTTGGTTTAAAGGGTTTTATGGCATAAAGTTGGTTTCGGTAGAAACCAAAAGCGGTAGAGACTACAGGGTGTGGTTGTAATTATTTATAACACGCGTTTTATATCGTCTAATTGTTCACCACCTGTTGCTTGCTGATTGGTGGGATTTGTGTTTCTTCACTGAGTATACAATTGCGTATGCTTACAACAGTTGGATCAAACCTTATCAACGATCTGCATGCTTTCTTTGGTAATCCCTATGTATCCCTTTTGAACCAATCAGATGTTTTTTAACCACCTCTTTCTGTGAGCCCTTAGATTTAAGTCAAACCAGCTTGACTTAATCTTGACCCTTGTTTTTGAACCTGCTTCTCAATCCTTTTCTTCGTCCTATAAAAAGGACCCTCCTCTCAATCGTCTAAGACTTTTGGCCATTTCCTTTTTTAGAGAAAATAAAAGAGAGAGTAGAGAGAAGAGAGAGAAGAGAGAACCAGAAAGAAAGAGAGAGAGATAGAAACCCTAACCCTTGTTCGTCAAGCCTCTTTCAAACCAAACACACCTCTAAAACTCCTACATATCAAAACACTACCCTGAGTGTTCTTGAGTTTTTTGAGAGTTTGTTTTTTATTGCTGTAACCTCTTGTTCGTTAGATCTTGTTTCCAACTTAAACTGTTTACTTAGATCTAGTTTCTTCTTCATAGAAATTTCTGATCTATGTTCTGCATGTTACATCACACTTAGATTTACATAGTTTATTTCTCATCTTGAGAAATATATTGTTGATTCTTTTTTGAAAATTGTTTTTATCTCTAAATCAACAATAAATGTTTTCTATTTCTAGTTCTCTTAAAACTAAACCTTTGACCTAGTTTGGAATCACACTTGGAGGTTTTCAATCTCGAAAATCTTTTCAAAACTCTGAGATTGATTAAGATCTTGGCTGTCTTGTAAGCAAGATATCCGTGGATTCTGGGATTGATTTAAAGGTCAAAAAGGTTCAAAGTTTTGTGAGAAGAGAGAAAAAGAAAAATCATTGCATATAGCCTTATATGTAATTTTCTAGGACTGTTTGTACTTAATAAGTGTGAGTGTGTGCATGCATGTGTTAGAGAGAACCTCCACAAACACTTTCACCCTACAACACGAAAAGTGTTAGAAATAAGATCTTGTGAACAAAAGTCGACGTAAAGTGCTGGAACAAATAAGAAGTTAACAAACTGGGAGAACAACATCTACAATCAGAACTACAGAGAAGTTATAAGGACACCAGAGGGTACATTCCTAAACTTATATAGGTCTGAGTTGTATGCATGTTAGTTAAATAGTTTGTAACTGGTAAATTTGTTTTAGTGGATTTTTTTATTTTACTCCATAGAGGGAGTCGTGGATGTTTCCTCAGTGGGTTGAGGTTTTACCACGTAAAAAATCGTGAACTTAATCTTTATACATCTCCTCATCTCATTCTTGTTTGTACTGGATTTAAAGCTTGTTTAAACTACCTTATAAACCTGTTATTCAAATCTTGGATAGATCTCGTACATACTGTTTTATTAAACACATCTTGTGTTCAAATAGTTTTGATTTTTAAGAAAAGAGTTTCTTCAAAAAATAGCTCGGAGTTACTTAAATAGTTTATTTTTAATAAACGGCTTTAGTAACAATATTTTCAATTGGTATCTGTGCTTGGTAAACTTCTTTTAAAGAGATCCTGTGTTTCTGAAATTGTTTTCTGAAAATCAAATATGGACGAGAAAAATGAAAGATTTGGTAACTTGACTAGACCTCCTATCTTTGATGGAACCAATTTTGCTTAGTGGAAAGTAAGAATGATTGCTTTCATTCAACGAACTCTGGGAGATGATGTCTGGGACATTGTTGAAAATGGTTACACTTTTCCTACAAAACCAGCCACTGAAGGAAGTAATGAGAGGGTTAAGAAAGAATTAAGTGAGTTCACTCAAGAAGAGAAACAAGTTTCTCGAAATAATAACAAAGGAAAGAATGCCATATTTATGTTCATAAATGAACACGAGTTCAAAAGAATCTCATCTTGTACCACTTCTAAGGAAGCTTGGGACACTTTGGTTACTGCTCATGAAGGTGACACTAGAGTTAAGGCTGCTAAAAATCAAATGCTCATTCAACAGTATAATTCCTTAATTATGTCTGAGACTGAGTCATTCGATGACTTCTATATGAACCTGACTGATATTGTGACAAAACTGCATGCTAATGGGATAACTTATGATAGACAAGAAATTGTATCTAAAATTCTGAGATCATTACCACAGAAATTTGATAACAAAAGATATACTATTGAGGAAATGTGAGCTATTAATCTCACTCCTGAACTACTCAGTAGTAAATTAAGAACTGTGGAAATGGAACTGGAATTTAAGACACAATTGACCCAGTCCCATAGGAAACAGACTAGTTCCAATATAAGCTTTTTTTCTAAATTGATTAAACCTGAGTTTAATACTTCCAATGATGACTCTGATGAGGCATGCGATATAGAGAGTTTGGACAATCAGATTGCCTTAATGTCAAAATAGTTTAAGAAAATTATCAAGTTTAGAAAAAAAATGGCAAATAAACAAGGCAAGTCAAATTATTCAACTCCCTCTAATCACAGACCTTATGAGAAAAGCCGTGATAAAAATCACAAAGACTCTCACATTAGACCTAACAGAGACCTTAAGAAGACTGAATGCTATAGATGTGGTAAACTAGGGCACATTGGACAAGACTGTAGAGTTAACTTGAACACTCAAAACAAACACACTAGAGCCAACCTTTGCAAAACATGGGATGATTCAAGTGACTCTGAAAATGAGGAACCTGAGTCAACTGATGTTTTTGATCCTTGCATGTCTTTCTTTGCTAAGATTATATATAATGATGATATGCCTGTGCTTGTTAGTGAGGAAGAATCTAGTAACTCTATGTCTGATGTTCCTAATATTGCTGTTACTGGTTTAGATGTTTGATTACTGAGAATATTGCTATCTCTTCTTCGGGGTGTGTGAGTCAAAGGGAAAGCGATAATGACGATGTCAATGGGTGTGTGAGTTTAAAGAATGAAGCCTTAGGGGTGATTTCACACACTACACTTAGTGACTCAGACAATGAAGACCTCCCAGACATTCACACACTTTATGCTAAAACTCTCAAGAAAAGCACTAGACTAGAAAAAATTGTGAAAGATCTCACAAAAAAACTGGAAGATCTAAGCCTGATGGTCAAACTGAATGCTGAAGAGTATACCACCCAATGTTTAACTCATGGAAGTGAAATTAAAATGTTTGATGAAAAACTCAGAAATTTGACTGAAACAAATGAAATTCTGGAGAAAAAGTACAAAGGGACATTGTTAGAATTGGAACAAACTAAAGAAAAGACAATAACTGTTTTAAAAAAATTTACAAAATTTGAAAATAATTCAATCTGTTTTAATGAATTTGTTGCTAAATCAAAAACCAATTCTAATGATCGAACTGGAATAAGGTTTTGCCCCAATTTAAAGACACAAACAAAATCTTTGGAACCTATCAAGTTTGTGTCAGGAGGCAAAAGGCCTATTGAAACATGCCCAGACTTTCTTTCTCTAAAAACTGAGTTTGATTCAAAACATCAAAATTTTAACATTGGGGAATCAAGTTTCTCTAAACATGAAAGTTCACCTAAGGCTAAATACGTCTGCCCCTTTATTAGAAAGAGTGAATCTACATTCAAACCTGTACTACCTAGGAATAGAGTTCAACCTCAAAACTCTTCAAAACCTTTGTTTAGAGACTTTCCTAAGGAGACCCAAATTTTGAGCAATCTTTCTTGCTCTTACTGTGACATATATGGTCACTCTTTTGATGGTTGCTATGCTAGGAGACTAGTTAAACCTGTCTATAATCCTCATATCTATCAGCACTTTAACTATTCTAGGAGGAGCCGCAATAATTATGTACTTCCTAAACAACCATACAAAAACTCTAATTATAGGAAGAGAAAGACCGAACCTAAAAGAACATTTCCTAGAAGGATGCCTAAAAATTTTCCTAAACCAAATGCTCAAGTCTTTCACAAAATTCAAAATCATGCGCAAAACATTTTTCAACAAAAATCCAATGCTCGCAAATTTTATCAATTGAGAGCTAATAGGCGCAAAATGAAAACTAGAGAAATTTGGGTTATAAAAGATGATCTATTACCTCAAATGAAGTGTAACATAGTTGTTACTGCTTTAAAAGCCCAACACACATCATTCGGTTGGTATTTAGACTCTGGATGTTCTAAGCACATGACTGGGGATGAAACTAAACTTTTAAACAAAACCAGCTTTGCTGGTGGTAAAGTCATTTTTGGTGATGGAGTTTCATCTCAAATCATAGGCAAAGGAACTCTCCAAGAAGATGGGCTTCCTATTCTTGAAAATGTCCTTTTAGTTAAAGGTCTTAAGGCAAATCTACTTAGTATTTCGCAATTTTGTGACTCAGATCATACTGTTACCTTTTACAAGAACAATTGCAAAATTTTAAATGAAAAAGGTGAATGCATAATTACGGGATTCAGGACTCCTGACAATTATTATACTGTCATGAACAAGTCTAAGATCTTTAATGTTGCCAGAATGGATGACAACGAGATTTAGCATAACAGAATGGGTCATATAAATTACGAAAATATTAATAGACTGACCTCTCAGGAAATAGTTAGAGGAGTTCCTAAAATCAAACCCATACCTAACATTGTCTGTGGTTCTTTTTAGGAAGGTAAAATTGTTAAGGCACCCCATAAGAAAGTTAACGATATTCTTACCTCTAATCCTTTTGAGCTCATCCATATGGACCTAATGGGTCCCTCCCAAACTGTTAGTCTCTGTGGACACAGTTATATTTTAGTTATGGTTGATGACTTCACCAGATTTACTTGGGTGGCCTTTTTAAAACAAAAGTCCGACACTTTTCAAAATTTCCTAAAAATTCTTCTTCGGATGGAAAATGAAAAGGACACTAAAGTAAATAGAATCCGTAGTGACAGAGGTGGAGAATTCAAAGATACTGGTATAATAGAGTATTGTGACTATAATGGTTACAAACATGAGTTTAGTCCTCCTAAGACTCCTCAACAAAATGGAATCGCCGAGAGAAAGAATCGAACCCTTCAAGAAATGGCACGAGTTATATTACATGCCAAGAGTTTACCTAAATACTTTTGGGTGGAATCTATTCGTACTGCATATCACATCATAAATAGGGTCTATCTTAAAAAGAATTCCAAACAAACCCCTTACGAACTTTGGTACAATAAAAAGCCTAATCTTAAGTACCTTAGAACCATTGGTAGCACTTGTTATGTTTGCAAAGATAGAGAACACTTGTCCAAATTTGAAAGTCGGGGAGATAAAGCTATATTTTTAGGATACTCACCTAACAGTAGAGCCTATCGAGTGTATAACCTTCGCACTAAAACCTTGATGGAATCCATAAATGTAATTGTAAGTGACACTACTGTAGAGAACAAGATTGGTGAATCAACTATTGAGGAAGAGTCTACAAACATTTTAGAAAATGACTCTTCTGAAATAGATAATTCATTACCAATTGAGACTCCTGAAGTACCTAACTGGGTTTCTAAAGATCATCCCATAAATAACGTAGTTGGTAACCCTAGTGAGCCAGTGCGTACAAGATCCCAAGTTAGAAATTATGCACATTATGCATGTTTTCCCTCGTGGAACCAAAGAATGTAAATGAGGCATTGAATGACTCTCACTGGATTCTGTTATGCAGGAAGAACTTCTTTAATTTTTCATTCATGATGTTTGGTATCTTGTTCCTCGTCCTGATCACAAAAAGGTTATTGGCACACGTTGGATTTTCAAAAATAAGACTGATGAAAATGGGATAATAATTAGAAATAAAGCTAGATTAGTCACTCAAGGATATTCTCAAATTGAAGGAATAGATTTTAATGAGACTTTTACTCCTGTTACTCGTTTAGAATCTATTCGTCTGCTCTTTGCTATAGCTTGCCACATGCATTTTATACTTTACCAAATGGATGTCAAATCTGCATTCCTTAATGGAATATTGACTGAAGAGACCTATGTAGAACAACCTAAAGGGTTCATTGACCCTCAATATCCAAATCATGTATTTTGTCTTAAAAAGGCTTTGTATGGACTTAAACAAGCACCTAGAGCTTGGTATGAGCGCCTTTCCAGTTTCCTCTTAGATAAAGGTTTCAAAAGAGGTGGAAATAATCAAACCCTTTTTGTCAAAAATTTTGACAAATTCATCACTATTGCTCAAGTTTATGTTGACGATATTATCTTTGGATCAACTTCTCCCTCAGAAGTAAAATCCTTTTCTGAAATTATGCGCAAGGAATTTCAGATGTCTCTTATGGGGGAGTTGCAATATTTCTTTGGTCTTCAAGTCAAACAAAATCCAGAAGGATTATTTGTATCGCAATCTAAGTACGCTTTAGAGATAGTAAAGAAATTTGGCCTAGAGAGTGCTAAAGATGCTAGAACGCCCATGAGTACTACGCTAAAACTTTCTAAAGATGAAAATGGAAAATCCGTAGATCCTACTCTATATCGTAGTATGATAGGAACCTTACTATATCTTACTGCCTCGCGTCCTGATATTATGTATGCTGTGTGTGTATGTGCTCATTATCAAAATAATCCTAAAGAGAGCCATTGGAATTCTGTTAAACATATCATTAAATATGTAAAAGGCACTCTGAATCTTGGACTTTGGTACACTAATGACACACCAAGCACTATAATTGGGTACACTGATGCTGACTGGGCTGGGTGTACTAATGATAGTAAAAGCACATCAGGAGCATGTTATTATATAGGTAATAACTTGGTAGGATGGAGTAGTAAGAAACAAAACTGCACATCACTCTCAACAGCTGAATCTGAATACATAGCCGTTGGCAGCTGTTGTGCTCAATTACTGTGGCTTAAACAAATGCTACGTGATTATGGTATTCAAGAAAATCAATTGCATCTCTATTGTGATAATCAAAGTGCGATTAATATTTCTAAAAACCCTGTTCAACACTCGCGAACAAAGCACATAAAAATAAGACATCACTTTATACGCGAATTGGTTGAAATTAAGGAATTAGAAATCAATTATCTTCCTACTGATTTGCAACTTGCAGATATATTTACCAAACCTCTAGATTATAATAGATTCATTTCTTTACGGAAATCTATTGGTATGGTTTGTGCTGAGTAATACCTTTGTTGATTATCCAAGTTTTTCCCTTTGTCCATTTGAGACAAAATGGGGGAGAAATTTGAGTCTTTATGAATATTTGTATATATGCTAAACTGCTTGATCTTAGTGATTCATCGCAGGTTTTTATTGTACAGTCATTCTCAACTAGTGTAATAGGGTATTCAATTGTTAATAGTTGAGTTATGTAATTTGTTTTCTAGGATTTGGGTAGATAGAATCTTTATAGGAATAGGTTTTTCTTATCTTTTTGTCACCCTACGAGTCCTAGTCGACTTAAAGGAGATTTTGTCTCATATTTCCAAAGGGGGAGATTGAAGCCCTTATACTATTGACTCACTTGAGTCTATATTGTATAAGTACTCAACTAGTTTGGAAATTGTGACAAAATTATGTTCATCCTAGAAACCAAAGAACCTCAGAGATTGGTTTGATATTTCATTCATATATCTTTTAGTGATCTATATCTAATTACCAACACTCACACACAGTAGAATGCATCATATACATGTCATATTGCATATTAATGTGTGTACATATGTTGAGTATGTTTAAATCCCTTAATTTGATTTTTAAATATTTTTTAGGATTTTATAAACTTTTTTAAATAAAGGTTTTATTAATTAAAACTTGATTTTAGATGTTTGTGGGTTCAATCTACAATTTTGGTTTAAAGGGTTTTATGGCACAAAGTTGGTTTCAGTAGAAACCAAAAGCGGCAGAGACTTCAGGGTGTAATTGTAATTATTTATAACACGCGTTTTATATCGTCTAATTGTTCACCACCAGTTGCTTGCTGATTGGTGGGATTTGTGTTTCTTCACAATCGCGTATGCTTACAACAGTTGGATCAAACCTTATTAACGATATGCATGCTTTCTTTGGTAATCCCTGTGTATCCCTTTTGAACCAATCATATGTTTTTTAACCACCGCTTTATGTGAGCCTTTAGATTTAAGTCAAACCAGCTTGACTCAATCCTGACCCTTATTTTTGAACCTGCTTCTCGATCCTTCTCTTCGTCCTATAAAAAGGACCCTCCTCTCAATCGTCTAAGACTTTTGGCCATTTCCTTTTTGAGAGAAAATAAAAGAGAGAGTAGAGAGAAGAGAGATAAGAGAGAACCAGAAAGAAAGAAAGAGAGAGAGATAGAAACCCTAACCCTTGTTCGTCAAGCCTCTTTCAAACCAAACACACCTCTAAAACTCCTACATATCAAAACACTACCCTGAGTGTTCTTGAGTTTTTTGAGAGTTTGTTTTTTATTGTTGTAACCTCTTGTTCGTTAGATCTTGTTTCCAACTTAAACTGTTTACTTAGATCTAGTTTCTTCTTCATAGAAATTTCAGATATATGTTCTGCATGTTACATCACACTTAGATTTATATAGTTTATTTCTCATCTTGAGAAATATATTGTTGATTCTTTTTTGAAAATTGTTTTTATCTCTAAATCAACAATAAATGTTTTCTGTTTCTAGTTCTCTTAAAACTAAACCTTTGACCTAGTTTGGAATCACACTTGGAGGTTTTCAATCTCGAAAATCTTTTCAAAACTCTGAGATTGATTAAGATCTTGGCTGTCTTCTAAGCAAGATATCCGTGGATTCTGGGATTGATTTAAAGGTCAAAAAGGTTCAAAGTTTTGTGAGAAGAGAGAAAAAGAAAAATCACTGCATATAGCCTTATATGTAATTTGCTAGGACTGTTTATACTTAATAAGTGTGAGTGTGTGCATGCATGTGTTAGAGAGCACCTCCACAAACACTTTCACCCTACAACACGAAAAGTGTTGGAAATAAGATCTTGTGAACAAAAGTCGACGTAAAGTGCTGGAACAAATAAGAAGTTAACAAACTGGGAGAACAACATCTACAATCAGAACTGCAGAGAAGTTATAAGGACACCAGAGGGTACATTTCTAAACTTATATAGGTCTGAGTTGTATGCATGTTAGTTAAATAGTTTGTAACTGGTAAATTTGTTTTAGTGGATTTTTTTATTTTACTCCGTAGAGGGAGTCGTGGATGTTTCCTCAGTGGGTTGAGGTTTTACCACGTAAAAAATCGTGAACTTAATCTTTCTACATCTCCTCATCTCATTCTTGTTTGTGCTGGGTTTAAAGCTTGTTTAAACTACCTTATAAACCTGTTATTCAAATCTTGGATAGATCTCGTACATACTGTTTTATTAAACACATCTTGTGTTCAAATAGTTTTGATTTTTAAGAAAAGAGTTTCTTCAAAAAACAGCTCGGAGTTACTTAAATAGTTTATTTTTAATAAACGGCTTTAGTAACAATATTTTCACATGTAATCAAATCAGAGAAACTACCAATGAATGGATAGAATATCCCCCACCCTCTAACTTAAAACCTGACATTGTCTTCAATGTAAATTAAGAACCAAGTTAAAGAGAGGAAAATAGTGATATTACCCACAATGGAGCGATCTCCGGAAAGTATGAGTCCAAAGATTCTACAAAACATGTTAGTACCAAAGCATAACAAAAAGAAAGAATAATTTTTTTAACTAATTACAGTAGACTATAAGCAAGAATGAAGAAGAAAAATAAAGAAAATAACAACTAACTATTTACAGCTTACAATTTTAACTCCTAACTAACTATACACTAGAAGTTGAAATTTTTGAGGGTCCAGCCAAACTACAATTTGGCTTTGTAAGATCCACTGCGGACCCTCCCTTGACAGCATGCCTCCCGAAAAATAATAATTTTGTTTGAACTACGGAAGGCATGTGTAAGGCGCAAGAAATGAACCATCCCCAATTAAAATATTGTCACAACCCGCAAAATTTGACAGACGGGGTGGCCAGCCACCGCCGCAAAAACTATACCGGGCGTGAACTAAATAAATACCATTCTTAACATGAGACATATATGAGACGTAAATAATCAGTCCGTAAGATAAATAATTTTAATCAATCTCAAATGATCATAAACAACTAAGCGATAAAAGATCCATCACATGCTAACTTCGAATAAATCCAATCTCCAAAAATGATTAAATAAAATCTGAATAATAAAGATCTGAATAATCCAACATAAATCCTCTAAACAACTTTGGAACCGAATCGCCCAATAAAACTCTAATGAAGTCTCATAATGAAATACGACTGGAAAAGAAAGTCTAAGCTAAACTATGCCATAAAATGAATAACTCCAGCTGCACCTCCAAATCATAACTCTGATAAACTTATGCAGCTTCTCCAAATCTAATCCTGAAAAATATTAGTCAATGCATGGGTCAGAGCCAAAGCCCCGAGCAAGAATACACACTACTCCCCTCAAATAGGATCCTTGAATCGAGACAGTAGCATTATACGCAATAAAAATCACAATAGAGTATTTTAAAATTAGAGGAGATAATTAAACACGATAAATATAAAGCCCTAACTACTCGCAAAAATCCCCAGTTATAAAGTCACACCAATATGTTTTTTAATTCTCAAGTCCTACGATATTAATTAAATTAACCAACTTTTCTTATATCCTCAATTTATTATGGCGGTCCTCCCCCGTCAATTTCTTATACCGCGTCGGGTGATTTCTCCACCAAAATACACATTCCCTCGTCAAAACGCCGGCTGGCCCGTTTAAACTGTCGGCCCTCGCTGATTAACGAGGTTCCACACTCGACACGACATAAAACACCAGCTGGTCCGTTTAGACTGTCGTCCCTCGCTGATTATGTCGCCAATATATTTTAATACCCGTCTTATTAACATACGTATTAATTCTCAATTTTCTCAATTCACAATTTCAAATTACCCCACCCTTTTATCGATGTGAGACCCTCAAAATACCCCTTAGTCCCATACCTAAGGGTCCCCAAGTTATCAATACGTCCTACCCTATGTATAGGAGGATTTTCTAACATAAATCTCAACCTAGTCTCGTACCTAGACTATCGTAACGATGATAAAGTAATAAAAATCAGCCCACCCTCGACATGATAAAAACGTGATAAACTACCCTCACTAGTCCTATACCTAGAAGGCGTAAATCATCAAAAGGCCTACCCACTAGTTCCATACCTAGAAGGCATCCTAAAATATAGGGAGAGCAAAAATTTCTCAACAATTCGTCGTCACAAAGGCATTATAATAATACCAACAAGGCACACAAACAAGCATAATTAATCAACATATAAAACTACGCATGATAGTCCAATTTAATTAAACCTTAATTTAATTATCACCTCGACATAAGCATCCAATTAATCTCATTTAATTATTTAATTAGAATATTCGAGGAGAATAAAATTTTGAATTTAATAATTTTTATTGGCTAAATATGTTGGTTATGATTTTAGAAGAATAGAACTTCAAGCGGAATTGAAATCGGAATTAAAATGGATTTTTAGTGAAAATTTTTAAATACCTCACATCTAACCTCGATTCCTAACATGACTTATCACCACAAATTTCTATCTCCAAAGAAAACATAACTAACCCGCATGCTAGACCCAAACTCAAGACCTGAGGGTTGTCGTATACCTAAGCTCTGATACCATTCTGTAACACCCCGCCCGTCCGGGGAGAGCGAATGAAGCGCTACTATCGATAAAACTAATCAAATCCACAAATAACAAGGTATAGAGCATCTAAAAATCCCACAACAATAAAAGAGAACTAAAAATCTCAAATCTCTTCAAATAAATTCCAAGTCTCTCGAATTACATACAACTAACTCGAAAATAAAATACAAATCTCCAATGCTCTATACATCAAAATAATACAATCTTCTCTCTTGTATTAAAATTCTTCCCAAAATAATCCACGCTAAAATCCATCTCTAATAAATCCAAAGCGCCCAAAATCCGCGCTAACCTGCCACTAAAAGAAAATATGGGAAAGTACACAACACGACAGGAAGATGCTCAACAAATATTAGCGGTGAATAAAACGTCACAATACGAATACGAATATTCAAATCAAATGCAAATTTCAGAAGCAATTATATTAATATAATTTCTCAATAACACATTAACCGGGTCACTAGGCCTCACCATCTTACCTCGCCTATGCATTTTTAAGCATATCCGGAAAAAGGAATATTGGTGGGTTCCCAACCTCAGTGTCATATTAAAATCTCATGACAACATGCTCAACACCAAGTATAACACCACATGAATCGAAATTAGATTTCAACAAATATTTCTAGATTTCCAAATGAATTTATCAATTCAAATACGAGTCAATAATCACAAGAAAACAACGAGAATAATACTCGCGAGATTAAAGAGCATATTGTGTAAAACCCTATACCTCAAAATCATCACATAATTCCAGACTCAAAATCTTATCGCACCATCACGTTCCTCTCACGAAAATAATCAAATCTCGTTCTAGCCCAAACTCGAGAAAACACCAAATAAGCCTTCTAATCTAAGGTTAAAATGTTGAATAAGTTTGGAGCTATGGTTCGTAGATGAAATGGAGTAATTTTGGAGAGGTCTTCTCATTGAGAAGTTTGAGAAAAAGTGATTTGAAAAGCCAAGCCACGAATTAGTTGATATATAAAGGATTAAGAGTTTGATTAAGAAAAGAGTTCTAATAAGATACAAACACTAAAAAATTTATTTCGGATGATTGGACCGTTGGAATTGGATGAAATTTGGCGGAGAATTAACTGAAGACGAGAGGAAGCTGTTCAAATTTTTTTAGCTCGATCGGACTGTGCAGTATTTTTAAATATTTTTTTTTCTGGAGAGTTTTATGTTTTGAGGACTCTTAGAGAGTTTTCTGTTTGGACTTTTCTATATATTAAAAATTCAATTAAAACTCTATTTTAATTCCGATTCCAATTCCGTTTGAAAATTTATTTTCCAAATATAAAAATCAACATTTTAAATTATAAAATTTATAAAAATCCGTAATTTCATTTTTCTCCGATTTCCAAAATTAATTTAAAAATTCTCATTTAAAAAAATTCGGGTTGTTACAAATATTTGGCGGGATGATGGGGGATTTGGATAAAACGGGTGACAAATACACATGAGAGCTAAGAAAAATTGAATCATCTCCCAAGTATTTTGAAATTGGAATGGGAGGGGGCGCACAAGGAGGCAAAGATGCCTTCATGGAGAGCAACTAGAGCAAGTACTCCTCGTCGATGAAAGGGTTAAACGTTTTAAAGTTCAATAACGATTCATCGGGTACTTATGAGGGTGTGATAAAAAAGAATAAAAAGGGGGAGGAAAGAAATTCAAACTCAAGAGATGAGTTATCATCACTCAAAGTTAGAATTTCAAAGGAGATAGGATCATTTTCAATGAAACTTTCTTCTTTGGGATCCAAAGACGAAATCATTTCATTGCAAATGGATACTACATCCATTTCATCCTCACTTTAATTCTCTATTAAACCATGGGCCAAGTCAAGAATGGTTTGTTCTAAAGTAGGTAAGGATCCTCATTTGGTTCAAAACATTCCTCGACTTCAAAAGTTTCGGAAGAAAATGTTCGTCGGATTCAAATAATAAATTCAATTCATGTTCCCATAAACGATTTTCTTCCCGATAACGGTCTTCATATCTCTCATTCTCAAGCATGAGCAAACCCTCGTCGAAAGTCATAGGTCGGGGTGCGAATTCTTAGAAATGAGAAGTTTGAGAGTTATTATCGGAACTATACTCAAACTCATTATTATAAGAATTTTGAAAACTATTGCAATTTGTTTCAAAATTCCTATTATAAGGAATTAGAGGCCCAAAATCGTTATCCTCCTCCTCAAAATACACGCACTCCAAAGCTTGACTTTTGTAATACTCGCCCAAAGTCATTTTTGAATTTGTAATTTTTTGGGACTCTAAGTATTGACCAAAAGTCATAGGTTTACGAGAATTTTGAGAATTATCATAATGATTACCAAAAGGATTGGAATAAGACATGCTTACCCCAAAGATGGCTCAAAGTTTTTCACAAAGTGATGCGCGCGCAAAAAATTCAAACGTTTCGTAGCGCTCAAATGTAGAAGTCTTACAAAAATGTTAGGAAAAAAATACAAATAGAAAGAAAATATTATGAAATACTAAATCAAATAAATTTTAAAACATCAAGTCCCCGACAACAACGCCATTTGACAGGCTGGGTTTTGTCGCGGCACGAGAGTCACCTACGCGCCGATGGTTTTGAATTCGGCTCACCAACTCTATGCAAAAACATAAACTATGACTACACTCTTTTAAGGGAGTATAACGGCTAGTCCGGGTATCGAATCCACAAAGACAAGTTGCTAGAATTTAATTGGTTTAATATTCGTAAAATAAAAGTGTAAAAGATAATTTCTAACAAAAAGAAAAAGATAACAAAAGGAAAAGATTAAACTAGGCGAGTGTGTTTATACAAAATTAACAAAGCGAATAAAAATCATAGGCTCCGTCGAATATCCCTCACCCCGAGTTAATTAGTATAAAATGGTTACATGGATCGGCGAGTTATTAAGTTTGCATCTCATTTCATCAATTAATTAAATCAAGAGTTGTCACACCCCTAAATTCGCGTAAAAGACAAATAAGATTTTGGTGTCAATAAATACCCCAAAAATTATGCACGAAAGGTCATAAATACGGCGCATACATGATATACACCGTTAAATCTCCTAGGCGTAATAACTAGGACAACACACTCGAAATAAATACGTAAACACCATCACTAAAGCAAAGCAACAAAACAACCCAAAATAAGTTCAATTCGACAAAACCTAATTTAAATTAGCCGTTAAACATATTAAATGATATTAAATAAATTAACTAATTAATTAAAGCACACTAATTAAGTTAACACTAATTAAATTAAACTAGGCTAGAATAAATGAAAAAGCATAAAAAATAAGAAACAAAGCTTAAATAAGGGAAAAAGAAGATGAATAGTGTCCACTTACATAAATGGGTGTCAAACCACCAAGAAATGGAGGAAAGGGGTTTATCTCCACAAAATCCCCCCAAAAGTCTAAACCCTAGAACTAAAATGAAAATGGGACTAAAACTAAGAATTTACATGATATCTACAAAAATAAACCAAGTGGTCTATTTATACTAAGTTGGAAGAAAAAGAAATAAAGAAAAAGAAATAAGAAAAGAAAAGGATAAGTCTCCTAAATTAAGAAAGAAAAGAAAATAGAAAAAGAAAATAAAAAAAAGGAAAAGGAAGGGAAACAGGACAACAAAAATCTAGGACAAAAAGAGAGTCCCGGTCGACCATGCGTGGTGGCCGGTCGACCGGGCGTGGTGGCCGATCGATCGCGCGTAATGGGAGGGGCACAATGTCAAAGCACCAAGGCAAAATACAAATTTTCGATCGACCGGTGGGACAAGGCTGATTGACTGCGCCTGTAATTCCAAGACCAATTCGTAGCAGCACAAAACACCAACATCGCACACACCCACATACATGGATGAACAACTTGTGAGCTGCCATGAGAGAACAATTCGAGATCCAAATTGATGTGTTAACCACGGACACCATGTTTGAATTAGCTGAGACCGAAGAGTTGCACCATTTTGGGCCAAAAATCTCCATAAA
This sequence comes from Sambucus nigra, assembly GCA_949130495.1. Taxonomy (NCBI): domain Eukaryota; kingdom Viridiplantae; phylum Streptophyta; class Magnoliopsida; order Dipsacales; family Adoxaceae; genus Sambucus; species Sambucus nigra. The sequence goes on from OX422222.1 coordinate 406,766,274, forward strand.
AAAAAAGACCTACATCCATGTCCAAAAACCTCCATGGATGGCCAAAGCCATGAAACCCAAGCTCAAAATATGGCCAAAGAGGCCCATATGCGCGTGTGGTCCAAAATCAATCTCCAATTTCGGACGAAAGGCTCGAATTTCGAACGAAACCAAAACTCGAGCCTAGGGCCAAATCGCCATTTATTTTATTGCAAAAAAACGTGTAGGGACATAGGTGGAATTTATGGAATTGTTATTAAAGAAGAAAAGGGACACAAGGGTAATTAATTAAATTGTTAATGAATCTCTTATAATTCTTTTCGATTAAAGGTACGTGTTTCCTTCATTCGGACTCCGATTCGAACACCATTCATGACCATGCGAAGCTTGGCCCGAGGGATACAATTTCTGTGAAGACTTCGGGCAAAAATCCCGAAGTGTAAAATTACCGAAATGCCTCCGAACGTGCGAATAGCGACAAAACTTTATCGGAAAGCGCCCAAACTACATACTAAGAACTTTAATACCTATAAAAGCTTAATTATACCTCAAATAATATTTTAGCATATAAAACAGAGGTTGTTTTATTAATGAGTATAATTATAGGTATTAAAGTACCTGAGGAGGATAAAATACATAAGTTTCGAGGGTATATATGTGCAATATTCGATACGAATCACCCGTAGCCACAACTGGGCATCTCGACCATGGCGAATCTATTCGCCCCCTTAGCGAATCGATTCATTAAAATGGTGGCTACAGGTCTGAGAAACCGAATCGATTTGGGTTAAGGCCGAATCGATTCGAACATAGACAGAAGATTGGTTTTCTCAACCGAATCGATTTGCTTTTTGAGCGAATCGATTCGCTTTCGAGGGCGAATCGATTTGGCCTTAGGCGAATCGATTCAAAAATCCTGTTGTTTTATATATATTTTCTAAGTTGGTTTCTATTCCTTTTCTTTTAGGTTTGAAGTTTAGGAACCTTCTCATATGATGTAATAAAGAGTATTAGGGTCTCACATAAGGGGGATTAATACCCTAGGTTAGTAAGGGGGTACCTGGGTTGATTTAGGGGACTATTTGGTAGAACTAAATGTCTCATTTCATCTAGTAAACGAGTCTAAGACGAGGGTAGAGTGGGGTAGCATCGTTTTGAACTCTCGTGGGCTAGTATGGGGGTAATTATACTTTGTATCCTAAATTGTTATGGACATATGGTTTCGAAAATAAAAGGTGTACGTTTAATTGGTATATCTTGTAATTATGGCACTCACATACATACCTATGTAAATGCTATCATGAGGGAAGTTAAACGAATGAGGTAAATCCCCTGGCTAATGATGCAGGAAGAATATTGTCCTCGGGCCATAGGACCGGTGGTTACATTGTATGATTGTTTTGTTCGAGGTGAGGTAATTCTGAGTATGGTTATGACTCATAATCGATGGTATATGGTCGCTTCCCATGCGTTGAGATTTAGGGTACCCAGGTTGTCTTGATTATAGGCCCTGGAAGATGATAGCATTTAGGTGCGCATCCAGTGGGGTGACTCTCAGAAGGATGGTCTTAGAACCGTTATATTATGATTTATTTATAGTATTTCACATGAATGAGTTAATGAATCTATAAATCAACTATACGACATATGATCCCCAATGATAAATTGACTTGTGAAGATATATATTTTATGAATTTGCAAATTAAGCATGTTAAAAGAGAATTAGGCGATTCCTCGTAATTAGATAGGTAGTTCAACTTATAATGGAATGGTATGGTGGTCGGATGTGCACTTAGAAGAGAGGTGAGGGTAATTCTTATTATGAAGATCAAACTTAACCTACTTATGATATTTAGAATTCATAACTGTTATGCATCTTATTCATATGTCTATCATATCAAACTGGGCCCTGACCCGTTTATGTTTCTCATTCTTATGTGGTTCTGATATATGCTCAGGTGCTCCGCCGCATGGGCGCCTGCTTTGATCTTTCTTTCCTAGTGTCAAGGAGCAACGACATTTTTGCGGATGTTGTAGGATTTTTGTATTAGACGTATCAATCTCTTTTGGATATTCTACATATGATCTATCTGTATATTCGGGCGTGTTGCCAAAGTCTATTATTTATGACTACTATAATACTCAGTGTAACCTTTTATATTAGACTGTTACCCGACAACTTATTCGGTTATGTTTTGTAGAATTGTTATTAAACTATTACATGTCTTTATATATATCCACCTTCTGTTTTAAATTGGATTTCCTAAATTGTTTTTATCAAACTCACAAAATTTACTGACATCCGTTTTCAAAAATATTTGGTGGTTGTGTCGTATTATTATATTGTGACAGTGATGCTAAGAATGGACCATTTAAGATTCCTGTTTTTATTGGATTAGTGGGCTGTCCGCCTCTTATTTTAATAAACGGGGTGTCACACGGGTGTGCACTGTTATTGCGTTTCTTTTTGGACTTTTAAAAGGTTTACATATCATTCGAATTCCCCTAACCAGTTCTTAGCTGGATACATTTATTAAATAGTGTCACTTCATTATTTTGTTTTAGAGATATGAAATAACAAAGTTAGAATGAGAGGAGACACAAAACGAAACCATATTTTGTTATCAAGATATGAAATAATAGAGCTAGAATGAGAGGAGACCCAAAACGAAATAAAATGTTATTTAAGGAGAGAGAGAAAACGTTAGTATAATTTTCAGAAATAAAATGTGCCACGTGGATTGTTTTTGAGTTAGTAGATATAAAAGTTCATGTAGAGCATTTTAGAGTATATAATAGATATCCAATTTAATCCACAACACTAACTAAATGAGAAATAAATCATAGTCATCCCTGTATTATTGCAACACATAGCCAAAGGCCCGAATAAAAGTTTAAATGTCCCAAATTATCAATATTTTAAAGCCAATTTAAATAAAATTACACAGCCACTAATGACGTTGATTACCCTCTGGGGCCTTAATCGCGTCCTTCCCGGCGTCCCTACTCGATGTACCTGGGGTGGTGGTGGTGGTGGGGGTTTTATCATAAAAAACAGGGGTGAGTGAACGCTCAGTAGGGTGGGTAATACTAAGCTATGCGTTTCCTACAAAAAATACTATACATATAATGTGTATTTTAATAATTCTGAAAACATTTAACAATTTAGCTAGTATTAATGAAATTACCATGCAATGCACCCGAGCGATGAGCTCATGCTCTAACTTAACCATTTCATACCACCCTTTACCGGGTCTAGAGACTATTAATTATATTTTATCCATCAGTATCCTTTTTTTTAATCACATTTCATTAGGTAGTCTTACTTATACATTTTCAACCACAACTAATATCATTTCTTTTTTTCATTATCTTTTCTCAGAATCTTCCAATATCCACATATTTTAACGGGCTGCACACCGGCGGTTATGCTACCATATGCCATGGCCGCTGATTTTGGGTCTTTCACCCCAGGGCTCCACACCCTTCTTAATTATTTCCGGTAGCATCTAAGTCCATATTAATGTGTTTTTACATTTTTGCTAATGTCCCCGTTATTGCATCATTTTTCCCTTTTTTATCATCCCTACGATATATATCACCATTTCATCTTTTCAACATGCCATTTTGTCTACTTTATCCGACTTTCACAAAAACTGACAGATAAGGTCTAACGAGGAAGTCTAGCCACTAGGACCCTCAATTTTTAGTAAAATTATCATTATACCCTTCGTTCATCATAATTTTATGAAAAACATATTTAAATTATTATGGCACTAAAAAACAATATTTCCCTTTCAAAACCATTCTTTTTATGATTTTATGTTAAAAAACCATGCTTCATTATTTTTTGTTTCACTACATAAAATACATTTGATCATTTGAAGATTTTTTTAACAAAATGTCAACTACTTTGCCCTATTATCACATGTAACCTCATATATTATTTTTCTTCATTTTTGATAATATTTATAATACAAATTTAGGGCTATTTTTTCACAGTTTATTATTACTTCATAAAACCTATTTCAACATCATTTATCAAGTCTAAAATGTCTTCTACTAATATACTACATATTTCTACATATGTTAGGGAGTGTTTCAAGCCTAGAAATCCTCAAATATGAAACTAAACAAGATACTGAAGTTTACATTTTTTATGCTCTCTTTATAATTCAAGGTTAAAATGACATTTATTCATCAAAAATTCATTTAGGCTTTGTCTTCTTTAAAACTCCATTTTTGCAAGACTTGAACGTACTAGAAATTATCATTATTTTTTCCATTAAATCATATTTAGCATGCATCCTATGTATTTTTCATGGCTTAAACCTTGAAAACTTAGAGAGAGATAAACCTTACCTTAAGGTTTGAACAAAAGAACAAAGAAGAAGATGATGATGAAAGCCTTAGACTCCAAAGTATCTTCAAAAATAACCTCCAGCTATCTTGAGTTCTCCAACTTGCTCCACTCAACCCAACTCCTTCCCGGGCAAGGCTTGTAAAGGAAGAATGAAGCTTGAAAATTGGGTGGAAACGGTGTATTATAGTGGAGGTTTGGTGCAACTATGGTGGAAATGGGTTGGTAAGGATGGAGAACCCTTGAAACTAAAGAGAGAAAGTGTGTATGGATGATATAAAAATGGTGGGGAAGAACCCACCACCTCTCTCTCCTAAATAACCCCAAAAACCTTTAAAAATGATTATTAACCCAAGGCCAAGCATGTCTAACACGTTTTTGATGTCCTGATAAACAAGAGGTTGACATTTTTTTGACACCTCATAAATCCAAAGGTCCAAACAATGACAACACATAAGGACAACTCTAAATAATAAATTTCTGAAGAGGTTTTTCGAACGAGATCACATGTCATTCGAACGAGAATCGGATCTCGTTCAAACGACGTTCGAATGACGTACTAACAAAATGGGGGAATCCTATATAGAGGTGGGTAGTTAGAACTACATTAGGATCTCGTTCAAATGAGTAAGGCTTCTCGTTTGATCCAAGGGGACTTCATTAGAACAAGATGGGGATCTCGTTGGAATGACCATCAGAATTAATTCTAAATTCCAAATTTGCCCAATCAACTCGCATTAAATTCCATAAAGGCCACAAGAATACTCAAATAGAGATAACAATCTATATATCATAGGTCCAAGTCCTAATATTTCTCCAAAATTACAAATTATAAGAGAAAGGAATAAAATCTCGGGCACGAGTCTTACAGTTGGGCATTGATATCATTTATAATAAAATGAAGAGACTGCTTTTGTTTTATTGGGCATTGAAAATACTCGAGATTTTAAATATATTTTATATTGATCTTTTTATGTCGCAACCCAAAAATATCCAAAACAACCCTTCATGATTTTGTCGATAACATAACAATAATAGTTCCTTATTCATCTTCTCCCTCATAGATGTATTTAATGGTGGTGCAAAGGGACTCTGGCTCCTCCGCTCCTCAGACCCTTATATAGATGGGAACTCATAGTTCCTAAAACTAATTAAAATCATTCAAAAATCAAATAATATAAAAACCTTTATCATTATCAAAACAAAGCAACCCCTCTTTATTTCTACGTATATAACAAAGTTAGAAAATTGGATGGTATGTGTAGAAAATTTAAGAAATCATCACCCCTTAAACTCTTCGTGTGCATTAAGATCTCGGAATACACACCTCATGAAACCCCTCCAAAATGTAGACATTTTGAATACTTTCTTCATCCGACTCAAATTTCATTCCGACCGTGATTTGGCGGACCGATTTTCTAAAGGAAAATAGTATGGGAAAATGGTTGAGGAGTGATAAACACATAAATATAGGAGTAGAGGCAATATAATAGCATACTTCAATCACTGACATCATATCGCCGATGGATCCTTAGGTTCATCTAGACGCCATGACAGTTTATATCACTACAACATCGTTTAATATTCTGAAATAAGTAAATCTAACCTCTGGAGGTTTCCGACCAATAAGATAGTTAGCTATTGTTGTGGGATGTCTATTATTTTATTTACTGCAAACATTTTCCTTTTTATGTATTGGTATCACCACGGATGGTATTATGGATGATTTTTGGTTGGTGTATGAGTTTTGTGTTAGTTACTTTGTTAAAATCTCTTTGAGTAATATTAAATGTATGGGTTTAGTCTTAGTAGTTTATTATTTAGTTTAAAGAAACGGAGGAGAACAATGTATCCTGTTTCTTAATATCTTGATTGACCATATATCTCACAGTTGTGATTGAGTACTGAAATTTGTAGGTTTCGATCTGACTAATTTTTTTATCTTCATTTTTTGGCTGGGATATTTTTTGTTGCTTGCTTTTCATATGTTTGAAAACAATGGTGTAAAAGAATGGATTTGAATTTTAATTTAATTAAGGAAATTCATTTGTTTAATTTCTTTTGTTTTTGTAATAATTTAGTAATTATTGATTTGGATTTATATTTCTCTAAAGTTTTCAAGTTTGAGGTCTGATGATCACCGTTGTTGGTTGCTACATATTTATTTTTAGAGTCCCACATCTCTTTTGATTTTGATTTTCTCTCAATAATTTTGATTTTTCCTATGTGTATTCTGGTTTGGTTTAGCTATTTGAGTGTTAAAAATGGAGAATTTTGGTATTAGATATTCTTCCAAATACTTTTTTTATTTAAAATCATGATATTACATTTCTTTCGGTTAGTGATTTTTGCATAATTCTTGTAAGGATTGGTCAAAGTTCGACAAAAATTATCATGCACTTAGTGCACCACGTACTCGTACTCAACTCTAATAAAGACACGATGTCTGATATGATTCACCCGTGTAGATTCCATTTTTATCTCCAAATATGTTTATTGTGTGAAAACATTTGAAATCATGTGTATGAACGTTTTGTGCATATTATTTTAGAATAACTCCTTGAGATTTCATTGTAATTATATAAATGCCATAGATCTGAAAACATTCTTAATGTGAAAAGGTTGAATTCCAGATTATGACATTATTTCAAGTTATGAGACATTTTCCCTATCATTTCACTTCACATATGGCATGTTGTGTCTTGATTGTAAAAGTTATGTAGATTTTTCTTTTCGCCTACGGGAAGATACCTTATTAATAATAACACATTCGGTAAGTAATATTGATGACTTTAATGTAGTTAAAATATATGTGAGCATAAGTAGTGAAATTTAACCAAAAAAGACTAGAATGCAATAAATAAAAATCTAGGTTAGCTGGGGTTAGACTTCATTAATTTTTCTATATTGACTTTGCCCCCTAATATTTTACATATTGGGATTGGACCCTCAAAATTACTTTTAGTGACGTAAAAAGAGTCCCGAAAAATAGTTGCTAAAATTTTTGCAACATTTTTGTCATTGCTAAAAGTAATTTTGGAGGTCAACCCCCAATAATAAAAAAATACGGGGGTTGAACTCAATTACAGAAAGTAAATGGCGGTCAAACCCGAAATGACCTTAAAAGTTATTTTTATATGTTTCTGATATCAAAATTGTATTGTGCAACGGTATTGTTTAGTAATTATACATGTGTAAGCTTCAAAATTAAAATTTCCAGTCATAGCTATACGTCTAACACTAATATATGAAGTTCAAAGAGAACTAAGATCAACCAAAGAGGTCATCACACTGTTTTCATTTTCTCCACATCCTCTTCTTAACAGGAACATTATGTATTCCATTAGAATAACATTTTGTCATTAGTAACTAATTTTTATATACTAAAATATCAACACAAGATTGATGTAATAGATAAAAATTTTGCCTTAATATACAATGTTCACTTTCTATTTAATAATTTCACCAAATACTCTCCTTACCATTTCAAGTTTTGGTTATTTACGGTAGACACTAAACTATCAACCATAATATAATGACTAATTTGCACTTTTTATTGTGGGATGCCCATATAATCATTGTTGTTCATTTAAGTTATAATTATGATAAATGCATTATCATTACGATGAATATTTTCCATCTTTTTAACATAGCTACCATCAATAAAACGTCATACACATTTATTAAATAGTTAAAAAAAATATTTTTTTAAATAATAACACATGAAAATGGTTTTCTACAAAAATGCATATTGCATAGGTTTTCTGTATTGAAATTCATCATACATCTAACAAGTCTCAATTTACATGAACATGGTTCACTTGTGAGTGACATGTGCAACGCACATGTGCACTTACTAGTTAATTTAAAAAGATGGACATTAAAAACTTTTGGTGGTATCAATAATAAGTGAGAATGGAGAGCCCATATCAAAGGGATAACTTATGTCAAAAAGTACAAATATTGTAGTCCCAATCAAAGTGGGGCATGAAAATTTCAAAGCCTCAGATCTTTGTCAAATTTTACCCCCAACCTCTTATTATTAAACTTCTTGAGAATGCTGGATTCTATGGATTGATTCATATACTAGGTTCTTCACACACAAATTTTAATTTTAACCAATTTTTATCGTAATTAGCAATTAAGTGTTCATGTGATGAAACTGTCCAAATTAATTCTAATCAATCACACATAGTCAAAATACACATGCAAAGAAAATAAGAAAAAATCCCTAAAAAGGGCAGAACCTTTATACAACACTATAGAGTAATTGAAAAACACAGATGACTTACAGACTACTTAGACCGACTAAGTATAACACGCAAAGTCTTCAATTTCTTCTACAGAATACGACCCAATCCAAAGTCGTCCACATGAAGAGATCTTCCCCCGGTATTCACCGATTAACCTTCATTTTCTTCAGCAGTGAAACCTCGATTTCACAAGTCAACAGTAGAGTAGATCTCTGGAAGGATTTATGCAAGTGTATTTGGAAACTAAGGTTCATAAAACTCACAAATCACATACGAGGATGAAAGATTTGTGAAATGAAAAATGGTTTTGAAAAACTACAAGTGAAAATTTTTGGAACAGGTCTTGAAATTCGTTTTTGCCAAAGTTCTCTCCAATTTCTGAATAACATAGGTTTGTATATTAAAAACACGAATTTTGAGGCAACTAAGTCTTTTGAATGAAAAGATATCCCATTTAAAAGAAAACAATAGTTTCGTTTGAACAATATCCCATCTTATTCTAACAACATTTCATTCTTATTTGAACAGACTTCTCACGTACTTCGAACGAGAATTTTCTGCACAGGCAGGGCTGTCTTGTTTGAAGGTCATTAAATACTAGTTTTAATAAGACTGTATATCACATTCGAATGAGACTCAATCTCGTTTGAACGAGACCAAAAAAACCTTTTATTTTAAATTCCTTTTATAAAAAACCTCAATTTTAAAAGCTAACATACCCAAAATATAATTCATATAAATTTATGAAAGATATTATACCTCCATAAAGTGTTGGTGATGAATCCAAAAATGGAGATCAATCACTAACGTGCCTTCGAATGAACTTGAAGATATTGTGTTCGGTTTGACATGTCGATTTGTAACGAGATACGCCAAAACTATAAAATAAACCTAAGTTATAAGCAATTATAAATTATTGCTCTTAAAAATCACCCCCTTTGTCTATTCCAATACAAAGCAAATTCAAGAACCAAATTACAATAAAACCCTCTAAGATAATAAATCCTAATGTCTTCCCAAACCTTAAAATAGAATGACATTTGAACTTTATCTTCAACTGATAATTTTTCTTACCTTGGCTAGATTTGTCTCCATCTTGTGTAGTCCATGAAATCATCATCAAAGTGGAAGATACCTACACACATGAAACAAAGAAATACCGTGGCGCGTATGAGTTTTAATGAAAAATAAAAATCCCTCTCAATTTGTTCTCCCCCTTTTTGTCTGTAATAGACAAAGGAGTAGAAGCTAGATAGGAATATTAAGCATCACAGTAAGAAGAAAAGATATCATCACATATATAATCAAGTAAAGCACATATAATGATAATCTCAAAAGATCTAAATAGAAGGAAACCTGGAGAATACATGCCTCTATTTTTGAAAATTTCAAAATTTTCAAGTAAAAGATATAAAGAGTACATAAAGTTATAAAAACATATAGTTACCATGGAATAACACGAAAATATCTGAATCGTGAGAAAGAAATGTAATTTGTGAATATTTTCCATAGAAAAATCAACATAAACATTTATAACATAGGTGCATGAAGTAATGATATGTTTCAAAAGAAAGAACTCAAAGTCTACCTTAGTGTTTTTTTTGGGGTGGGGGGGGGGGGGGGGGGGAGGGGGGACAACAACCACCTTAACTGTTTAAGAAGAGAACGAAATCCATTATCCATTAAAAAAGGTATTTTTTTGTAACTAATATCAAAACAACATAAATTGAAACAAAAATGGTTCACAACTATAGTGCTCTTTTAGTCTACCTTAGTTGTAAAAAAATAGTGAACTCATATGAAATTAACTCAACTTAATCAACATGTCATAAACTTAAATGATTCTCACACCAATAATGCCAAACTATTTAATATTTTTCAAGAAATCCCGTTGTGCAAACCCATTGATCTTCTACTTTAACTCCCTCAAAACTCTCATATATTATGAATTCACTCTTAAATATTTTGAAGAAGTCATAATGCTCATATGTAGAGAAGCATCAATGAATATAAACTAAATGGTCTTCGCACTTCTATTTTTTTGTGTCGTGAATCTTTTTAGGCTTTTTTTACAAATAGTGGCTCTTAACACAAAGATTATTTTTCTCTTTCATAGCCCCTTTCCAATGCTTAACATAAACAATATTTTTGCGAAAAAAATGAAATTCGGGCAATGGTTCTTACATGCACAACTTATCTCTTTTCACATTTGGTTTGTTATTAAGCGTAATTGAGATGATAACATCGTATTCGACAAATGACAAGTAAGCACAATGTTCATAAAGCTTGTGCACGTGTCCAATAAAGGTGACAAAGAGTCTAACATGTAGAAAGTAATCATCAATGATCAACGTAATGATATCAACAAGCACAGTAATGAAATAAAGTCATGTTTCAAAGCACTATGAAAAAGTCACTTGAATGAATGTATGAAGGGGTGATCTGAATATCTTAAATGCTCATTCATATATGGTGAAAAAAATGAAAATATAAAAATCTTTTTACCTTTTTCAAAAAATTTATCAAAATAAAATCTTTTTCACTTTTTCAAACTTTTTCTTAACAACCGAAAATCTTTTTGTACTTTTCAATTTTTTTCATAAAAATTGAAAATCTTTTTGTATTTTTTAATAATATATAAAAAAGAAAACCATATTAATACGATGATAATGCAATCTAGCAATAAGAATATCAGATATGAACATGATAATCACGCTATTCTAGAAAAAAGTTTCAAACTCAATCATTAGTCCCGAAAGAATTCTCAAAAGGAGATGACATTTTATGAAATTCCTCTATCAAACATTGTGAAGTTTTGACTAAATACTCTATTTGCTTTCGAAAACTAGCAAAATCTCTATAGTTATATGTGAGAGCATGTGGAGTAATACATGTGGGAGTGCATGCAGGAACATATGTAAGAACTCATGTGGGAGCATACTGGGAAACACGCATGCGAGAAACTCTCCCTGGATTAAAGTAAAACTCTCTAAGGTGACTTCTTCGTCTGGAATGGGAACAAAAATAAATGGGCTTGGGTCCACCTTACTTAAAATGTCAAGGAAGAGATATTCTAGGTGGGTTAGATCTCCTAAATTGGTTAGGACAAGGGCCATAAGGATCCATCAAAAACTCGAGAACCGGCTCGGGTGTGGCTTTGAAAGTGGATGTACCGTTATAACCTAATGCTTGCCTCCTAATGTTACCTAACGCAGGATAGATGACCATATTTCTAAACTTTTTAGATCCGTCCTCTAAAGTGATCTTGACATCCCGTGCATGATTGAAATCAATATCGAGTTGGGATACACGGTCTTCAAGTTTTCATGAATTTTTAATGAGTCTTGAAGATCTCTCGTAAAACTAGATATGGTGTTGGTCAAATCGCTCGTCTCCCTACCTACAACAATCAACTGCTCACACAAAAATAACCTTCACCTTCTCGAGTTGACTCCCTGATGCCTCACACTCTCTCAAAACTTTCACCTCCTTATCTAAATCTAACACCCTAAGAGACAAATTTTTATTAAGCTTTTTTCATTTTTAAAGTCTCGGTGTAAATATCACTAAAAGATTTTTGGATTCCACCTTTTCCCTTACTCAAATTCTCATCCTTACTCTTACTCTCCCCGGAATGAATAAAAACATCACCGTGGATCTCACATTTAGAAATGTCCTAATTGGCATGGAACAAACTAAAAGTACTAATGTGACTGTCCATGAACGCAGTAAAGTTAGGTTCATGTAGTGATTCATTCTCGAAATTCATCGACTCAATGTCACTATCGCTAAGAGTGGCCTTATGTGAAACTTTCTTATCTTGTCATTTTAGCCTAGTGGGACACTCATGTGTGTTGTGTCTTTTTACCTGACATTCATAGCATCTTATCTCATATTTCTCACAAACATTCTTGACCTCAATCTCCTTTTTATTTTTCTCAAAAAGATTTTCTTTAGAAGAATTTTCTTTATTAAATTTGAGAAATTTTTCGTAAAAAGATCTAAATCATCAAGATCAAAATCAAACTCGGACTTAGAATCCACAATTTTTTCTTTCTTATTTTTAGCTTGAGCTTTCAAATCAATCCCTATTTCCTTTCTCTTAACATTTTTGGGAAATATGTCGATTTCATAAGTTTGAATGTCTCTTATGAGTTCTTCTAATCTAAGAGAATATAAAATTCCCAATGAATTCAAAATAGTGACTTTAGGAATATAACGGACAAGGAGGGACCTTAAAATCTTTTTCAAAACTTTCGTTTCAGAAATTTTCTCATCTAAATTATAACTAGAATTTACTATGTTAGACAAATGTGCTTAAAACTCATCAAATGAATCAGACTCTAGTGATGTACATAAGTGTGGCCTCGTCTGAACGAGACTCAACCTGGCTTCATGACCCTTACCCAATGTTATTCAGACTCATTTACATATGGTCACATGGCACATATACCCATGTCAATCAGTTTTGGCCTCCGAGACCTCATTATCAGAATATTTACAATCATACTTGAAGGCTACTCATAGGTGTCCATGTGTCGTCCTCAGACGACACTGACAGTTCGAGACCTGTATATAATTTCCTGATGTGTCTTATAGTTATGGCTTTGCCATGTGTTAGCCTTCTATGACACTGGTGGGCTGAAACCTTCAATCAGTTCCTGTATAAGTTCCACAACCTCGGTATTATTCCCATGGAAGATCACTTCAACAGTCTCGGCCTTATCGAGACCTCCATAGCTGATATTAAACTTTATTAGGAACATGCAACTTTTGTGCCACCAAGTTATGTGGACCAAACCGTTATAAAGGATGAACATACCACATGAGGGAATATTTCGTCATCATGATGTCCATGTGCACAAGACGACTGCCTCTCTCCTATTGGTGCATCCCCCACATGCACTCCTATTGCATGCTTGGGGGTGGCACTACGCACCCCCTATACTATAAAATTCAACTTCATCTTCATTACAACGGATTAAAAACCACAGACCCTATTAAAACTCTGCTACTTTTTGTACTTAGAGAGAGAAGGCTTGAGTATGTACTTTTATGGGCATTTGAGCCTTATTATAGTGAAAACACTATTTACTTTTCATAGTGGAGTAGGCCAAGGTCGAACCACTTACATCTCTATGTCTTTTATCTCTCTTTCACCTATTTATTCCCATATTTGTTACTGTGATTTCCTCTATTAAAGTATTAGCTAGATCTTGAGATTCTCTCATTATTTAAGTGGTGATAATCTGTATCATCATTTTAGCATCTTCTGTCGGAAGATAATTTTTCTTCCTATTCATTTCTTAGCTTAGACTCTCTCCTTTTGTCGTTAGTGGTGATCCAAATTCACCAATGTTGTACCCGAATCACCATTAAAAGAGCTTGGGTGAGTGTTCTTCAATCTTCTCCTTGCTTACAGTTCCTTTCTAGCATTTGTTACTTTTTTGTCTACTTAGGAGTAAATCCCACCGGAGATAGCATCTGATTTGCCTCCCAACATTGGACCAAGCTCCATCCAACCACTACCTCAGTCGGAGATAGCTGATATGGCGACAGCGCCATAATCCTTGGTGGCTAGCCATCAAAAGATGTAAGAAAATTTTATGGAGTTTAACCAAATTGTATTGGGGAGATCTCCTGGTGACTTGGTGACGGAGATGATAACTCCGAACACTAGAGAAGTGGAAAACTCAACGATAGAGGGAGCACCCCTGACCCCACTAAAGGAGGTACAACACCATCACAAGTGAAGATATATCATTGATCCTAGGCATCTTCACCTGGGAAAGTAGATTCAGGACTTCTCAGACAATTAAGGCAGTGATAAGGAAGAGTATTGGGAGCCATATGAGATTTCTGGTGACACCGTCTGCCCTAGAGGAACACCGACCCTAACTTACCAGGTAAAAAACATTCAATACACCCTCGGATGCTAACAGAGAGCTTCGGCTCTCGATAGATTGAGTAGATTTTTAACCTTTGATCATCTCGGCCTCAGAGGAGAAGGTGGACGAGACAAGCACTCTCAATCCCATAGTGTCGGTAGATTTAGAGGAAATAGAAGACATTATGATGAAATACTAAGTAGAGCCGAGATAGATGACCATAGGGAGGTCAAAAGCCAACAGAGGAATGTTGGTCGAGAGCTAGCACTAGTGGTTCTACCTATAGAATGTGGAGGTGATAATGCAGTGGCAGGATATAAGTAATGGAATAGTTCTATACAAAGGCTGGAAGGTAAGATCGGATACTTTATCTAGAGCCGGTACCTAAGCCACCGAGGTTACATGAAAGGGTATTCGTTTGTGCTAAATATTGTAAGTTATCCTAACCCTGTAAAATTCAAACCCCAACTATAATACTAAGGTATGATACCCTATAGAGAGTATCAGTGTCTGCTAACATATATTCGATGCCCAACGAGATGAGATGCTTAGCCTTCTCTAGTACTCTCATGGGTGCGGCTCACATGTGGTATAACGCCTTGCTAAGAGGTTCTATAGAGAATTTTAAATGGCTACAAGAGAATTTCATTTACAACCTCTATTTTGGTATGAAACCACTAAAGAGGGTAACTCATCTCCTTAATATTAAGAAAGGAAATAATGAAACTCTGAGGGATCACATCTCTTGTTTTAACAAGAAAAGTTAAAGGTAGAGGATTACAACGAAATTATAGCGATGACAACACTCATTAATGGCCTGCAAAGGGGAAAACTCCTTTGGAAACCCTCTGAAGATTCTATAAAAACCATGACAAAACTCCTGGACATAGTCTAGAGAATCATGAATGTGGAGGAGGACATGGTGGACAAGGAGGGAAACACAAAGGAGGCTAGTGGCAGTAAATTCGATCGGACCCAAAATAGAGAAGGAAAGAAGAGATCCAATGAGGATAAATTTTCCAAGTATACTCCATTCATAGTGATCCCAGACTTGATTCTTAACGAGATAAAGGACGATAGAGCACTCAGATTTCCAGAAAAACTCGAGTCCCCTCCTCACAAGAGGGACAAGAGTAAGTGGTGCAAATTTTACCAGGATCTTAGGCACACGATGGATAAGTGCTTTGCTCTTAAGGATTAGATTGAGAAGTTACTGAAATAGGGAAAACTCTGAAAGTACATGGATAGGAGTGGAGATAAGGACGAGTCAAGAAAAAATCATAATGGGAGGAAAGATGATAAGTCCAGATGAAAGCTCCAGACTAATAAGAATGACGATGCGTCTAATAGCGGGGAAGACGACATCGATCTCCCTCCAAAGATCCCTGATGCAAAATGTCATTTGCATATGACCTCCTTTGATATGAAGATGATCTTTGGTGGCCTAGTAGCTGGCGTTACAGAGTCGGTCAATAAAAAACACATGTCGTAGAAGCTAAAGCAGCCCCAAAAAGGTTATAGGTGAATTAAACCAAGATCAAGTTGAAATCGGGGAAATTAAATAAGGTTTATTTGGACACGCTAGTTGTTGAATTTTCCAGAATGGACTTTAAAGGAATCCTGGCTCCACCTGATGAACCTTTGGTCACCAGTACGAGAGTCCATGAATACGATGTGTCCTATATTCTCGTCGATGAGGGAAGTTCAATAGATGTGATATTCTATGAATGTTTCAAAGGATTGAAATTAAGCAAAAAGAGACCTGTACATTATCACCATCCCCTAGTCGGCTTCAGTGGGGAGAAAGTACACCCATTGGGGGTATTTGAGATGGACGTTTTCATGGGAGCCTGGTCGAGATGACTCACCAAGAGAGGTTAGCTTTTTTTGTCATGGATGAGCATGTATTCTCAACTTATAATATAATTTTGGGAAGGGTAACCCTCAAGGAGTTTGAGACCGTGCATTCCACGATTCACTAGATAATGAAATTCTTGACTCCCTATGGAATAGAGGAAGTACAATGTGATCAGGTGGAGGTTCATGAATGATACTTCACTTCAACCAAAGAAAAAGAGTCCCGTAAAAGAGAAACCACCTCTTACAACATTGACACTCTCGACCCAAGAGATGAGAAAAAGCTAAAAAATAGTGATCCCACAGAGGAGGTAGTTACCATCATCTTTAACGAGGATGATCCAGAAAAACCATCCAAGTCTTCATCCCTGAAAGCTAAAATCAAGGAAGAATTAGTGAAGCTGATGAGAAGAAGACATGATATCTTTGCATGGATCCATAAAGACATGCCGAGGATTGACCCTTACATAAAAACCAACTTCATCTTTATTGCAAGGGATCGACAACCAAAGACCCTACTAAAACTTTTTTACGTTTTGTACTTAGAGAGAGAAAGCTAGAGTCTGTACTTTCATAGTCATTTGAGCCTTATTATAGTGAAAATACTCTTTACATTGCACAGTGGAGTAGGCCAAGGCCGGACCACTTACATATTTGCGTCCTCTCTCTCTCTCTCTCTCTCTCTCTCTCTCTCTCTCTCTCTCTCCCCTCCTTCTTTGCATATTTGCTATTGTTATTTCCTCCATTAAAGTATCGGCTAGATCTAGCATGGTAATAGTTTGAAATTGAGTGGTAATATTTTGCAGCTTAGAAGTTTTGATAGCATTAGTATCCTCGTGAGTGAGCTAGAGGGTATTCCAACCTTCTTTAGACGTGATGCACGTCATAATGCGACGGAACTCGTCAGGGGTGATGACTCTAAAAATGGCACTTAAGCCGCATGAGGTGTAAGTACTCCATTTAAATTCATCCTCCATCCAAGCAGTGACGGGTTTAAAACTTTCGACATTGTCGTTAGTCACAGTGGGTGGTGTCCACCCTCTTTCACATACAAGCCAAACCTTTTCATCAATTACTTTTAAAGATGACCTCATCCTAACTTTCCAATACGCATAATTTGACCTATCAAAAATAGGAAGCTTGTTATACTCATTATACATGAAATCCATTGGTTTAAAGATCACCAATTTTTTTTAAAATGATACCAAAGTTTTTTAGTAAAAAGGATCACACAATATTTTAGTGCAAGCGGCTCTGATACCAATATGAGAATGCAGGATTCTATGGATTGATTTGTATACTAGATTCCTCGCACATAAATTTTAATTTTAATCATTTTTTTTCTTGATTAGCAATTAAGTGTTCATGTGATGAAATTGTCCAAATTAATTCTAATCAATCACATATAGTCAAAATACGCATGCAAAGCAAGTAAGGAAAAATAGCTAAAAGGGGTAAAAACTTTAAACAACACTATAGAATAATTGATAGACATAGTCAACTTATAGATTACTTTATCCGACTAAGTATAATGAACAGAGGATTCAATTGTTCTACATAATATGACCCAATCTAGAGTTATCCACATGAAGCGATCTTCCCTCAGTATCCACCGATCAGCCTTCGTCTTCTTCATTAATGGGATCTCGGTTCCATAAGCCAGCAATAGAGTAGAACTCTATAAGGGCTTATACAAATGTATTTGGAAACTAAGATTCATAAATCTCACAAATCACATATAGGGATGAAAGATTTATGAAAGGAAAAATGGTTTTTAAAAAATCACAAATAAAAATCTTTAGAACGGGTATTAAAAATTCATTTTTACAAAATTTCTCTCAAATTTCTGAATAAAATAGGTTTTTATATTAGAAACATGAATTTCGAGCGGCGGGATCGTTTGAATGAGAACAGACCTCGTTCGAACAAAAATAATAGTCTTGTTTGAACGACATCTCATCTCGTTTTAACGATAGTCCATTCTATTTTGAACAGCCTTCTCACATACTTCAAACGAAAATTATCTATCAAGGCAGGGATGTGATAACCCTTAATAGTCTTATAAGTTTTAATTCTACCAGTAACCCTAGCCAATGGATTTATATTTGGTAAAGTATTAAATAAGTTAAGTCTAAGATCACAAAATAAATAAAAAGTTGGATTTGACCACGCAGTTATTATATTCTTAATGCGAGGAATCATATTATGTGCCACATTTGCCACATTAACTTTACAAATAAGACCATATCATTCGAGTAATTTTGAGATAATTAAATTGGAGTGCATTTATTTTTATTTACTGGAATTAATTACGATTAAATAGAAAAAGAAAATAAATTACGGGGATGTAATTTAGGATTTATGAGTATTTATTTGGAATCCAATTTAATTATTTATTCTTGAGCTCGTATTATACTCCATTTACCCAATTAGCAGGATCAAACTCTCTAGAAACCCAATTTAGACCAAGCCCATATATATATATATATATATATATATATATATATATATATATATATATAGGATTCAGCTAGGGTTTAAGTTGTATAAAACATAATTAAGGGTTAGAGAGATAGAAGAAAAGTGATATTCACATTTTTGTGAATTGGTGTGAAGAGAGAATGTTATATATCACTTAAAACACCAAGTTTTCATCTTCAAAAGTGCCCACACGCAATATGTCTAATTTGGGTGGATCGTACACTATAAGGTCTAAGTCTTTAGGTTCATTCTAGGAAGTTTTTGGAGATGTTAAAAGAGAAGAAATTCCAGCCTCTTCATGAACATATTCCCTCCGTATCGAATCATCTACAAGGTTCGCAAAAGTACTGTAATTCAATCCCTGGATTTGTGCTTTAGATCTAGTTGTTTTTTTTCCTGCAGCACAATCAATCAAAGACCAAGAGATAACAAAGTTTATTATAACGGAAATTCACAATAAAATTGATCACATTTCGGTAAATATCTATGTTCTCCACCACTAGAACCCCTAGGTATGCATATTAGAAATTATCCATGAATATGAGTTGTTTGTAGTAACATGTTTTTTTAGGGTTTTGATGTTTATATCCCTTCCATCATGGTCACATGAATGCATGTTATGTGAATAGATACTATGTTTGTTTATCCGTAGGTAATTTTCTCCTAGATTTGATTTGGTTATAATAATTAGGATTTCTATAATTATTGTTTTAATTGATGTAATTGGAGAAGTTTATAATGGTATGTAATCATTTAGATGTTATGATCCCTTTTGTATTGGACTTTGGCACTAGTGGAAGATCCATGGATTCTTATTGATCTTTGATCATGTTTGGAGGTCCAACAATGGATGTTTCATGCTTATTGGAATGTTAAAATGATGTATTTTTTTACTGAAGAACAAGAACCCTAGAACCAGAACCATGAGACCCACCATGGACCAGGCCACGAGTAGTGACGGGTAGGGGTGGGTACGGTCCGGTCCGGTCCGGGTTTTGCCTATTTTTTGGACCGGACCGAATATTCGGTCCTCAATTTGTTTGGACCGGACCGAATATTCGGTCCTCAATTTGTTTGGACCGAGACCCGGCCGATTAATTCGGTTAGCCTACTAATTCGGTCCAGGATTTTTTCGGTCCGGTCCGGGGTAAAATTCGGTCCTGACCCTATTTTATATATATGTACATTTTATGAATATTTTTATCTATTTTTCTCACAAATATATATACAAAAAAATAATAGTCGAAACTCCAAGTGATATTTACATAGGTTTTTTTAACCCAAATTAAAAAAATGTCTATACATATATAAAATGTTCCAAATTAAATTCATAAGTTATATACATTAATTCAAAAACTATACATAAGAAACACAATAACATTATTTTTATTATATATATATGGGAATCGGTTCGGTCTGGCCCAAATCGGTCTTTTAATATAGTGGACCGCGGACCGGACCAGTTTAATCGATTTTTAGTTTTTGCGAACCGATTTTCGGACCGGTTTCAAAATAACCTTAATTTTCGGTTCGGTCCGGTTCGGTCCAATCGGTCCATTCGGGTCGGTCTTTTTTTTGTCCACCCCTAGTGACGGGTTGGACACTTTTTAAAAAAGTTTTTTTACCCTTTGGGACACTACTCAAGAAACAAGTCTAGGCCATGATGGATAGGGACTTAGTGTCCATTTTATATAAAAATGCATGTGATTGTGTTTATTTTATTTCTATCATCTATTAATTATTTTTTTCATAATTTGAGTGCTAATTAATTAATTAATTATTAAGGACACTCAATTTTATAGACAACATTGATTTAATTTTGAGACAGGCCTAGGTCACGACTATGTTTTTATTTATTATTTTTTAAAATAACTTTAATTGGATAATTAATTTAAAGTATAAATTAAATCATGATTTCTGAGTTTTATTTTGATTGAAAAGGGTTTTATTTTTGGAAAATTAAATAGTGAGATTGGATAATTTAATTTGTAAAAGTAAATTGGAAATTATCGAGAATTTAATTCAAGGATTTAAAATTGAATAAAAAGTGTTACAAAATACCCTCATGTTTAAAACATTAAGTGGGAGAGGGGTTTCAACATAAACTCCATGATCTCCATTGGTCTTTTGAATATATGATGTGATTAATTCCTCGCATTAGCATAGTGCTTTCCACCCCCCCTGGAGGGAATTAGTCACAACATCATGACGTTTTTAAAACTCTTAAGTAGAAATCCTTTTGAATTGAATGTGAGTGAGTTTGATCCCCCCCCCAATGGGTAATTCTACACGAGGATTATATTTCAAATAATGAACCGATGGTTTACACTTAATTAATGATATCCTCCCCAATGGAGTCATTGCCATGAATTGGGGGTCCAAAAGATGTCGGTTATTTAATTATGTCGGATAAAAGTTATCTGAACCATCCGGAGAACATAATTAAAAGATAAAAATATGTCTAGTTTGGGGTTAGATGATTTCAGCTCCAAACGAGAAAGCTCACTTCACAAGGGAACTTGGATTCTCTAAGGAGTTCATTCTAATTAGCAATTGAGATAAGCCAAATTAGAATTTAATCAAAGTAAATTATTGTAGAGTTTAAAATATTATGGACTCTCAGTGGTAGCTCACACACTGAGTTGAGATGTTGATATTGATCACATTTATATACACGATAGGTGCAAATGAAATGGACGGATACAAGGAAAGTTTAATTTTGAAAAATAAATGTTAAAGAATAGAACTGATTCCGGAAGATGTGATTTTTAAAGAATATATATAACTAGTGGAGACTTATTCAAACTTGCATGGGCATGATTATTACATCCTACAATTGGTGGAGAATTATGCTATCTTGCATAAGCATGTGTTATATCTTTAACACCCCCTCCTCATGCAAGCTGAGCATGTCACGTGACAGGATGCCAAGCTTGGTATAAAAAGAGATAAACTGAGCTGAGGGGAGAGGTTTTGTGATTATATCTCAAAGTTTGTAACCAACTTGCCTTGAGCAACTTTCTAACGAAGGAAATGATGGTCCAGCTCTATATGCTTTGTTGTAGCATGTAAGATTGGGTTGATAATCATATAAAGAGCACTAAGGTTGTCATACAGGAGGATAGGAGGTTAGGAGAGGGTAAAGCCCAAGTTATGGATTATATAAGAGAGCCATAGCAGCTTAGCAGTAGCAGAGGCCAGTGAGTGGTATTCAGCCTCAAAGCTGGAGCGAGCAATTGTGGCCGCCTTCTTGGATTCTCAAGAGATACAAATAAAATTAGCACCGAGATAAATGTAATATCCTGATGTAGACATGCATGTGAGAGGACAACCTTCCCAATCTAAATTCGAGAAAGCATAGGGAGAGTGAGAGGATTGTGCTAAAATACGAAGCCCAAGCTGAGAGGTGCCTTTAACATATCGCAACAATCTCTTCACAGCTTAAAAATGTGCAGGAGCTAGATCATGCATAAATTAACAGACACTATTGACAACATGCATGAGATCTGGTCGAGTTAAGGTTAAATATTGAAGAGCCCTAATAATTGACCTATATTCACATGGGTCCACATGAGCGAAGGAAGCAATAGAGAACATGGGCTTATCAGATTTAGTAGCAACGGGTGTAATAGTTGTTTTAGAAGTTTGCATGTGACATTTTTTTAATAATTGAGTAGCATACTGACTTTAATTGAGGAATAATTCACCAAGAAATGATTTAACTAAGATGCCAAAAAATAATGCAATTTCCATAGATCTTTAATAGGAAAAGAAATCATAATTTTGTAATGACTTAATTAAGAAGAGAGGAAATTGAGTTGTAATGAGAAGATCATCAACATAAACCAGGAGATTGCATTTGGAAGTGGCTGAGTGAAGAGTAAATAATGAGTAATCTGCTATGCTGCAGTGAAAACCAAGATCAATTAAATTATAAATCAGATTATAAAACCAAGCCTTGGTAGCTTGCTTAATTCCATAACTGGATTTCTTCAGTTTACAAATATGAGACGAAAAAAATGGATCAGCTGTTGCGCTAAAGCAAGACTATCTCTAGCGACCAAGACGACAAAACTCACTCGGGAATTTTATCAAACACTTGGTGTGCGGAAAACACCCAAGACCTTGTTCCCAAAATGAACTAGTGTGCAAACTCCCAATCGAATCAACCAAACATCAATGAAGAGACAATAAGAACATACAAGCAATCATCAAAGCAAAACAACAACGATATACCGTGGTTCACCCAAATTTGGGCTACATCCACCAAGGAGGATTTCTTCTTTCTATAGATAAATGGAGGAACCCAAAGGTTATACACACACACAATTTATCTCTCTTAGAAAGTCACTCACAACCTCACAAGAACTCACCCCTCAAATGGGAGCTCTATCTCTCTTTAGCTTTGATAACTCACAAAATAGCTCTCAAACTTGTCCTCTATCAAAACCTAGAAATGACACTTGTATTTATAGATTTGAGCCAAAATGGCAAATTTGTAAATAAACCAAAACTGAAAAAAAGGAGAGCCAAAATCAACAAACTCCACCTTGGCGATCCTAACGATCCAACCAATCTCCAGAATGCTGAAATTGAACCCGCTTGAAGATTGTCCCACCATCTACCAAGCTAATGCGATTCCCCCAGGCGATCCTCACGATCCAACCGAACTCGGAATGCAAACATCAAATCCGCTCTAAGATCATCCCGACATCTAACAAGCCAATACGCTCCACCCGACGCTAAGCCACCTCAAACTTCAACCATGAAGTGAGATACCGCAAGTCTTCACTCCAAGACTCCAAACGACTCCACCCGCCGAGGAACCAAGTTCTAAACTAAGAACTCCCCTGAATGCTTCCCATGTAACCATACGGTGAAGCTCGCTCCTCATGTAACCCGGTGAGTACACCCCCACACAATACATATAGCATACACCTTCTTTACACGAAACATTCAAACACATCAACACCATCTTCCACCTTGAGAAATAACCACGGATGAGAGGGAAAATTCCTCACCTCTCATACCCTCCAAATCTCACCCTCGAAAGATATACCAAGTCTTTGTCACGAAAAACTCCCGTTTGCCAATGCTCGCAAATAATAACTCATCGGCCTTCCTTGAACTAGCTACACACACCTCGAATCCATCACAGTCCTACACCTCCTCGATTCGAATCGGCCAATGCATGTGTGCAACTAAACCGGGTCAACATCACCCGTTGGCCCTAGAGGGGGACTTCGATCCATCCCCTCCACTAGTAGGTATTCTCCCATCACTACCGTCTACTCTTGGAAAGCTAGCACCCAATGTCTCCACTTTGTTCACAAACGAGACATGCCTCGAACATTCTATCACTTGTGCACACCGCTTCCCCGTCTTCCTCGAAGTTTGATTTAGACGATACAACCCCTCACTCTCCTCTCCCCTCGCTAGGACCATACAACCACGTGTGACTTTCAAGACTCCACCCGCCACAGACACCCGGCAACCCTTGGAATCCAAACGGCTAATGGATATCAAATTCTTTCGCAACTTTGGGACATAGGCCACACCTCCCAATGTGCGTTCCACCCCATCGAACATCTTGAGTTTCACCGTCCCGACACCCTCAATGGAAACCCTCTCTCCGTTAGCCAAAGACATGGAACCTTTTCCATTTTCTGTGAAAGTCTCAAAATATTCCCTCTTGGAGCAAACGTGATCCGACGATCCCGAATCTAATATCCAATCATCTTGGGAAAGAGAGTTAACCTTGGAGATTGTGAGAAGTTCTCCAAGTTCATCTTCATAATTCGCACTCGCTACCGTTGCCCTCTCGGAATCAACCTTGTCCTTAACCTTGTCGTTCCACAAAGGACATTCTCGGATCATATGACCCCATTCCCGACACTTGTAGCATTTCGGCCCTTTACCACCAACACCTCTCGATCTAGACCTACTACCGTCATTAAATCCCCGGTTCGAGTTCCTCCCGCCATTTTGCCCACCTCCGTCTCTCGCCATAAGGCCTTCATTATGGGAATACCCGTCACCTCCACCTTCCTTCTGTCTCATCGTGACATGAGATTGAATATCTTGCACAACCTCGTTGCACCGGAGCGTAGACTTCCCAAACATGAGCGTGGTCACAAAATGCTCGTATGAATCGGGTAATGATGCAAGCAACAACAATGCTCGATCCTCCTCAATGAATTGAACGTCTATCCGGTTCAAGTCATTTATCAAGGCATTAAAAACGTTGATATGCTTCATCATATCCTCACCCTCCTTCATCTCAAGCTTGAAGAGTTTCTTCTTGAGGAACAATTTATTTGACAATGACTTTCCCAAATAAATCTCTTCAAGCTTATCCCACATGCCTTTAGCCGTGGTCTCCGCTATCACGTTATTCAACACATCATCCGTGATAAGCATCTCAATACACGAAGCCGCTCTTTGATCAATGTCAATCCACTCGGCATCGGTCATGCCTACCGGTCGTCCCTCTACCCCCAACAATGCTAATTGCAACCTCTGTTGGATAAGAACGCCTCGCATTCGTCTTTGCCATAACCCGAAATTGATCTTCTCATCAAAAGCCTTCATGTCCGTCTTCATTGAGCCACTCGATCCATAACTCGGATCCCATCTCTTAGAGCCTCTGTTCGTAGAGGTTGATTCTCGAGCACTCTCCACATTTTCCGTCATTTGGAACAAAAACAAAAGCTATGCCAAAATTGCCAAAATTGATTCGACCTCGAACCAAAATACCGGGCAAACAATGCAACCAAAGCTCTGATACCACTTGTTGCGCTAAAGCAAGACTATCTCTAGCGACCAAGACGACAAAACTCACTCGGGAATTTTATCAAACACTTGGTGTGCGGAAAACACCCAAGACCTTGTTCCCAAAATGAACTAGTGTGCAAACTCCCAATCGAATCAACCAAACATCAATGAAGAGACAATAAGAACATACAAGCAATCATCAAAGCAAAACAACAACGATATACCGTGGTTCACCCAAATTTGGGCTACATCCACCAAGGAGGATTTCTTCTTTCTATAGATAAATGGAGGAACCCAAAGGTTATACACACACACAATTTATCTCTCTTAGAAAGTCACTCACAACCTCACAAGAACTCACCCCTCAAATGGGAGCTCTATCTCTCTTTAGCTTTGATAACTCACAAAATAGCTCTCAAACTTGTCCTCTCTCAAAACCTAGAAATGACACTTGTATTTATAGATTTGAGCCAAAATGGCAAATTTGTAAATAAACCAAAACTGAAAAAAAGGAGAGCCAAAATCAACATCAGCAAATCCAGGTGGTTGCTTCATGTATACAAATTCTTCAAGATCTCCATTAAGAAATGCATTTTTTTACATCTAGTTGTCTAATGTCCCAATGATTTGTAACTGATAGAGATACTACTGTTTTGATGGTAGCATGTTTGATGATTGGGATAAAAGTATCAATGAAATCAAGACCCTCAATTTGTCTATAGCCTTGTGCCACTAACCATGCTTTGTGTCTACCAAGTGTCCTATTTTTTTTGGGCTTAGTAGTAAACCCATTTTGTTCCAATAATATAAAAACTAGGATCATAGGTAACTAAGTCCCATGTTTGATTGTGAGCCAAGGATTCAGGTAATTCATTCATAGTCATGACCCAATTAGGTTGAGTAAGGGCATCTCGAACATTCAGAGGTTAAGACAAATGAGAAGTATGAGAGGCTAGAAGAAGCTACTAGGAAGGTAAAGTTCTGGCTTTTGATTGAGCGATCATAGAGTGAGTAGGTAGAGTTGTGGAGGAAGGAAGTTATGGATGTGAAGAAAGAGGTAAATCAGTTACCAAATAAATGCCAGTGGGATCATAGATAATAGGATTTGATGTGGGAAGAGTTGGTGAATCATTTGATGAATGAAGATTTGATGGTGAATTTTGAAAGGAGTCAACAAAATGAGGTTGAGAAGGATATTAGAGTAAAAAATAGCAGTTGTTGATGAATCATGAGTGAAAGTGCGATAGACCCCCAATTTTAAAATCTTATTACAAAAAGGTAATTTCCTTTTTAAATATGCGGAAGCGGGAGATGGTTCAATTAAACAAATTACCAAATTTTAATTTATTTTCAAATTTAAAATTAAACCAAGTGAAATATGATGAAACACACACAATTTTATTTTCACGTAAACACAATTAATTCAACTCAAGTCCTAGAAATTTCCCTACGTCATATTTGCAATAATTACATTAGGCCAAACCAATTTTAACCAATTAACTTAATGACTTGAATTAAATACACATTGACATTATCCAAATTAATTTATCACCAACTTAAACATAAGTAGTGATTAAACCAAATTTTATCTTTTTACCTAAGCATGCGTTCTAGGTGAGTATTGCAAAAGATAAAATAAACAATGAATCACTACGCCGCGATGTACGAGGAAAAACCCACAACGGGAAAAAACCTCGGACGACCATAGCCTTAAGTCCACTAAGTATGGTTTTACAATTACAAGACAGATGACTTACTTCCTCGACTCGACCCCTTTCAAGCCTTGACGCGTCTTCTTGTAAACACCTCCACCTAGTTGAAAACCCCGGAGCTCCACCAGAATCTTGGAATCACCAATGAGACATAGGTACACCGTCAACCACACATGGTGCCTTTCACCATGTGTGAATGCCGCAACAAAACAAACTTCTTCTTCTTTGAGGGATTTAGAAGAAAACCCGAACGAACTCTTCAATAGGTAGAGTAAACCGGTGCCAAAACTCTCCAAGCAATGATACATCAATAGGTACTTGGAATAAACTAAACAAATAGGTGTGTATGTGTTTTTTGGTGAATTTAATCCATAAAAATCAAACACAAAACATGGAACTTTTTCTTAAAAGTTTTGCTCTCAAAAGACTCTTAGAATGTGAAAAAGTTATCTAAGAAAATGTCTTTCCCGCACTATGTAAAGGTGGCAAAAGTTAGTGGGAAAAGTGGAAAGTTAAAAAAAAACTGTCAAAAAACTGCTCGAAACTAAAATTTCGTTAGAAGTTCGTTCGAACGAGTTTGAGTTCATTCGAACGAAACTTCTAACGAGAAAACATACACAACTTCTGAATCTTGCTAGAAGTTCATTCGAACAAGGTCATTCGAATGACTTTTCTAATGAGATTATAGGCCATGATTCTAGATAATTTCGATACGAACGCGTGGCCGCCAGTTTCGTATTTTTTTGATTTTTTTTGGATTTGATTTGATTTTTCTACGGAAAGGTGTCCGAGAACAAAATCTTTAGAACTATGAATTAAAAAAAAAATAACAAAAAAATACTAACACCCAAAATAAATATCCAAGCTCCTATATATATATATATTAATGCATTCATACCTTTAGGAGACATTGGAATCCACATGTTGATGACGTGAAACTTGGCACGAAAATCGGCAATGATGTTCTCTTGAAAAGTAATGCCGCAACGTCTTCAACTTTAACTTGTAATAGGCTTGAAGGATACACTTGAACAATATCCTATGACTTAAATGTTTTTGTCCAGAATTGAGCCAACCCTACATTATGACTCAATCGGAGACTTGTGTCCTTACATTGAGGATCCAAGTCAGCGTTGGGAATAAGCATGGTTAGTGTAAAATCTGGGAGTACAATTTTAGAAGCAACATTCTTAAAAGTGTGAAGGAATTCATTGAAGGCAGTAAAGTTAGTAGGTTGGTATTGGGTTCCCATTTAGTGATCGAGTGTTAAATAAGGTAGAGTACGCTCGTCAAATACCACATGTCTATATATATACTCTTATGGTGGATGGATTAGAACACCTGTAGCCCTTATGTAAGGAGCTATAGCTAATGAGGACAAAAGCTTGAGTCTTTGGGATAAATATATGTTGAGTTTTCCCTCTTAAATATGAAAAGAATCTGCAGTCAAACACCTTTAGGGACCCATAATTAGTTTGTGTACCATAAAGTTTAAAAAATGGTGTTTGATTTTGAAGTACACTTCAGGGGAATCTGTTGATTAAGAACACTACAGTAAGAAAGGTTTCTACCCAAATTTATAAGGGAACTTCAGCATGAAATAAAAGTGTCAAACCAGTTTCAACTATATGCCCATGCTTCTTTTCATATCCTCAATTTTGTTCAGGAGTTCTTGGCATGAAATATGCCTGAAAATGCTAAGAGAATTAAGATATTCAATAAATTTTGTCCTACTCTACTCGCCTCCTCCATCACATTGAATCACTTTGATGTTTTTTGAAAACTGAGCTTGTACAAATTTAAAAAAATCAATAAACACAATAAAAAATTCAGATTTTTATTTGATAGGATAAATCCAATTAAATCTAGGGCAATTATACACAAAGAAAACATAATATCTTATGTGTCGTGAGGAAGAAACTGGTACTTGACCCCATAAATCACTATGAATCTTTTCAAAAGGAACATATAAAATATTATCATTTAAATTAAAAAGAAGTCATATAATTTCTACCAAGTTGACAACTCATGCACATATATGGCACCTTATTCCAACTACTAACTTTCAAATAATTTGAACTATTCAAAATATGGATAGACTTTGAACTAGTATGTCTAGTATTTAGTGCCATACATCACTAGACTTGCTACTTTGTACTATTGTGAGAGATAATAAATGCTTCTCATCAAGAGCATAGAGTCTGTCTTTCTTACCACCTCTTGCCAGATTCCTCCTCATCTTCTGATCCGTAATGGCAAGACCATTATTAGTAAACTCAAGGGTGCAATCATTATATCTTGTAACTTTACCTACTAATACCAAGGTCTTATGCAAATTAGGCACAAAGATTATGTTTTGCAACTTCAAATTATGAGTAAAGGTCTCTATCACCAATATGTGTTATGTGAAGTTTATATCCAACACCTATAACAACTTTATCAATACCAGTGTAAGCATGAGTGAAGAAAAATTACCTGATGAGTTTTTCATGTGAGTGGTTGCTTCAGAATCCAAGTAAAATGTATAATCTTTTTTACTTTGTTGCATACCCACAATCATGCCTTGTTCGAAGGATTATTTTGTTGGCTGGTAAGATAAGTTCCATCTATAGTAATAATTCGTTGTAGTGTTGTTATTTTTACCATAAATTTGGCATCCACCCTCACCTTTTTTGTCAAATTTGTTTGTCCCAACAAACTAATTATTGTTGTTGGGTTGTGAATAGTTTTATTGAACTTTGTGAGAATGGTTGTTCATCTGTTGTTCGAATGGTTTGAATAATCTCCCTTGAGAGCTTTAGCGAACAGGAGAATTAAAATATCCCCTTCCACCTTTAGATGATCTTCCTCGAATTCTATTAGAATAGGAGCCTCTTTGTGTAACGAAAGCCATATTATAATTCACAACAGACTGAGAACTTTGTTGCTTCCCTTCTCGGAGATCAAAACTTTTAGGAGAGTTGATTAGTTGAGTCATCTTGGGGTAGGCTGGCTTCCCCAATAAATTGTTTTCGAAGGTAGAATATGTTGGTACACGACCTTTTGTAAAGGTAATGAATTTCGTGTCTTCATCAACTGGCTTACTACTGGAAGCTAACCCATCACATAATTTAAACTCCTTAAGATTGTTATCAACTATCTTTCCTTCTATTGTTATGTTTTGTAGCTAATCCTTAAGCAAAATTTTTTTATCTTTAGTTTTCTATAAGTAATTCGCTTCTAGACATTTCAAGCTCTCTTAAGTAGTTTTATAGCCAACAATCAAGTACGTGCACTCTTCTGTGAGAGTGTTAGTAATCCATCTTTGTAACAAACCATATTTAGATTCCCAATCACATTTGATCATTTCATCTTCATCCATGTTTCCTGTGGGAATTGATGGATCATTAGTGACAAAGTGAGAAGTTTTCATTGAATGCATTAACTACAGAATTTGAATCCTCTAAACCAGATAATTTAAAGGTTTTAGTTTAACTGTAGAGAAAAAAAATATTGGTGAAGTGAGATCATTAAGAGAAACAGAGTCTAGATGAAGATGATGAAGAAATAGTGGAAGAATTTTGAGGTGTCATCGAACTTTGAAGCTCTGATACCATGTAGAGTTTCAAATATTATAGACTCTTAGTGGTAACTCACACACTTAGTTGAGATGATGATTTTGATCACATCTATATGTACGATAGGTACAGGTGAAATAGAGAGATACATGGAAAGTTTAGATTTAAAAAGCAAACGTTAAAGACTAGAACTGGTTCCAGAGGACGTGGTTCCTAAAGAATGGCTATAACTAGTGGAGAATTATTCAAACTTGCATGGGCATGATCATCATGTGCTATAATTAGTGGAGACTTATTCTATCTTGCAAAAGCATGTGCAATATCTCTAGCATTTATTACATATCTAATTTGAATTCATTTTATTTTTTCAAATGATGATTCCTAGATATCCAAATTAGTTAACATTCAACCCACTTGATTTAATCTTAAAAGATAACAAATTAGATTGAATGAACTTTATTGAGTAGAAAAGAAACTTAGACATTGTCTTAACTACTGAGGATTATAAGTTTATTTTAACTGAATCGTGACTTGTCAAGATGGATGAGGGGTAATTTGAAGAGGATGTCTGGGCTTATCAGAAATGGAAGAAAGATGATCAGATGGATCATTGTTACATATTAGACTATATGACTAATATGTTGCAACACTAGCATCAGAATATGTCATGTTCTTGTGACTTGATTCTGAACCTCAAGGATATATTTTAGGATCAGAATTGTGCCGTAAGACTGGATGCTATGATAAGGTTTGTTAACACCAGAATGGTTGATGGTACTCTCGTTAGGGTTCATGGTGTAAATATGGTTTCCATCTTAGGGTAAGTCGAGGACTTTCGATCAGAAATTGATGGGGAAACCCGATCGATTTTATACTAAATCACTTCCACGACCTTTTAAGTAGTTCTGCCTAAATTATTGTAACAAACTTAACTACTCTTTGGCTTAACTTCTCAAAGGACTCTAGGGTGAAGATAATATCATAAAATAAAAGGTTGTTGTTTAAGTTGCTGAGAAAGGCTCATATTTTTCTATGAAATGCAAGAAGAAGAAGAAGAAGAAGAAGAAGAAGAAGAAGGGAAATCTCAAGTACACCCTGTGGTGGTTAAAACTATGCTTAAGCCTTAGGCAATAGGTAAATAGATGAAGGACGTGTGTTATATCTACAAGAAGTCACGACATTGGAAGAAATAGTGCTCGGTATACTTAAAAAAGTAGAAGAATGGAAGCACTAATATATTCTTCATCATTGAGACATATTTTGTGGTTCAATCTACCATTACCTGGTGTGTAGATTCGGTATCCCCTAATCATGTTTCTAATTCTTTAGATGAGTTTTAGGTAACTAGGAAGCTCAATATAGGTGAGATGTTTCTATTCATGGGGAATTATAGCAAGGCAACAATTTTAATAGCAAGAAATTTAGTTATAAATTTTGGTCCAGACAATAAGTTGATTTTAGAAGATTATATTTATGTTCCTACAATTAGAAGAAATTCGATTTCGATTTCTAAGTTAGTTATGAACGGGTATTCGATTTATTTTCATAAATATATTTTTATAAGAAATGGAAATTTTTTATCTCTTATAACACACTGAAAAATGATCATCATGTTATAAAATTTGTCTCACCAATACTGCTAAATACTGAAATGAATGACTTAAATGGAAATAACCTAAAAGGAAAAAACCTTCTAAGCATATCTTTGGCATTTATGCTTGGGTCATATTAATTTAAAAATAATTCTAATATTGGTTTTAAATGGACAATTCAATTCATTGAAAATGGAGACACTTTTAGTCTGTGAATCTTGTTTGGGAGGCAAAATAGGCCCTTTTTAACCAAAGTCTATAGAGACAAACATGTGTTGGAATAAGTTCCAACTGATTTATGTGGCCCTATGACTATCCGAGCAATGGGTAGTTATGAGTATTTCATCACTTTGGTTGATGATTACTCGAGGTTTGGATATGTTTACTTTATGCACCACAAGTTTGAAGCCTTAGATAAGTTCAAAGCATTGAAGGATGAGGCGGAGCGTAAGCACGCTAAACTAATCCAAACCCTACGATCTAATCGTGGGGATGAGTACCTTTTGGAAGAGTTTAGGAATTATTATTGGATGTGGAGATTACATCCCAATTGTCTTCACCGAACACTATATAGTAAAATAATATAGAGACGATAAGGAACATTACCCTTTTGGACATGGTTAGATCGATGACGAGTTATCCGTCGGACTCTTTTATGGTTAATGCGCTATAGGCGATTACTTACTTAATGAAAAAAGTTCCTTCTAGATCGGTCTCAACGAATCCTATGGAACTATGGGCCGGGCACAAGACTAGTCTAGGACATATTCAAAACTGGGTTGCATAACACATATGCTGAGGAAGGATCCGGGTAAGTTAAAATCAAGGATATATGTATGTATCTTTATTGGTTACCTGAAAGGAACACATAGTGGTAAATTTTATGATCCTAATGACTAAAACGTATTTACTATCACATAGGGTTGGTACTTAAAGTATGATTATATGATAAAACACAAACCCAGGAGTAAGTTGATCTCATAATAGCTAAGAGATCAAGACCAAGTAATTTTTTCATAACCACCCGTATAGGATGAAATACAACCTGATATAGATATTACATTGCCTAGTTGTAATGGAAGTATTACCAATGATCAGGATACACATATAACTTATACTAGACCACAAGTGGAACAACGTCATAGTGAGAGGGTTAGGCTTTCTGATAGGTTCATTTATTTAGGTGAGCAGTTCGGTGAGATCCCAGGGGAACATAACCTTATCCCGATAACTATAATGAGTCACTCCAAGATAAAGATTCTAAGATTTGGCTTAAGGCTATAAACACTAACATGGATTCAATGTATTTGAATCGAGTTCGAGATCTTATAGACTTTCCAGATGGAATAAAACTCAACGAATGCAAGTGGATCTAACAGGATAAAAGAGGGGTAGATGGGAAGGTAGAAAATTTTATGGAAAGGCTTATTGCAAAATGGTTTACTCTGAAAAGAGGGGATTGACTATGAGAAAACCTTCTTGTCGATAGCCATGCTAAAGTTTATCTGTATTTTTTTACCCATTGCATCTCATCTCGATATCGAGATTTGGAAAATGGACATCGAGACTATATTCTTGAATGGTAGTCTTGAATAGTGCATCCATATGATGAAACATGATGGATTCATAGCAAGCGACCAGGAAAGAAAAGTGCTCAAGCTTAGGAGGTCTATTTATGGACTTAAGCAAGCATCTAGGTCTTGTAACATCCAGTTAGACCAGGAAATCAAATATTATGGTTTTTATTAATTCCTGAATGAAACTTGTGCATGCTAAAAGCATAACGAAATATGGTGATAATTCTAATACTCAATATAGATGATTGATAGAAAGAACTTTTGCGTGTATATTTTTCTTTTGTCGTTCCTTGAAAAGTCCTTCTAATAAAAACCTCAAATACCTACAAAATAATATCAAACTATAGTGTAGCGGTAAGTAAGGGTATCAATCCACTTTCAAGGTTGTAAGAAAAGGGAACAAAATTGTAATTCACTTTTTATTTTCTTTTTGGGCTTTTTACTTTTTCTACTTTTTTTAGCTTTTTCAAATATTAAAACAAATGGGTGGGGTGATGATTTAAACTAAACTAAACTAAATTAAATGTGAGATAAAAACAACTAACTAGAAAATTACTAAAATGAATAATAAAGTCTAAACTAAAAATAAGAGATAAATGAGGTAAATAATTGTGAGAACAATCGAGGAATGAGGAAATACCACAAATTTTAGTTATTCTAATTAATTAATTGAATTAATTAAATTTTCCCAAATTAATATCAAAACTACAAATCAACTCTCGTTGCAAATGTAATTTTAATAGTAACCTTTTAGAAAATTAAGTTTAACACCCCACATCTCTAGAAAATAGATCCACACTCCTTTTAATTAATCACTCGCTAGGATCGATCAATTAAAATTTATGTTAATCTTAGAAAATAAATTTAAAGTTGAAATTCAAGTTATAATACCCCACTTAAGAAACCCTATCTCTAGTTCGAATCTAAAATGAGTATTATAATTAGAATTTCGATTTTCTCTCGAAAATCATTTACCCTCTCTCGAGGCGTAAATTTAAGGGTGAGGGATCAAAATTAACATTCAAAGGGAATTTTCAAGTAATCAAACTAATTAAACTAAAATAGCATCAAATAAGGGTTCCCCCCTACCCCTTGAAAGGGGATTTCGCCTAACATGACATGAAATATGACAAATTAATAATCAAAGGCATAAAATAAATGAGAAGAGAAAAGAACAATCAAACCCCAATCTCTTGATGCTTAATTGATCTTCAATCCATGAGTTGAAATTCACATCCCTTAATTCGAATGATTCAAACAAAATTACATCAAGAATGTCACTCAATTTAATCCTCACAACAATTTATTTTTCCCTCACTATCTAAAAAAAATAAAATAAAAATTCTAATCTAAAAAAAACTAAATTAAAAAAAGTATTCCTCTCTCTACAATACTCTCTACAAATTCCTCTCTCAAAGCTCTTTGAATCTAAACTAAAAATTACAAAATAAAAATAAAAAATCATCCAAAGAAATAAATTCTAGATCATTACTTTATATTGAGATAAATGCTAAAAATGCAACATCTCAACATAAAGGAATGGGTTAGAATTTACCTCCCATAAGGGATAAATTAAACTACATCAATCTATTTTGAATTAATTGCTAAAAATGAAAAAAATCATAATAGATGGGTGAGGTGAAATTTATCCTAGAGATAATTTTCACTACACACCTCTATATTGAGGTATTTGCTAAAAATGCAAATACTCAATATAGAGGGGTGGAGAGAATTTTATCACACCAAGCTTAAAACTAAATTTGAGATCTTCTTGCAAATGGCCCAAGTCTTCAACTTATATGGTGCACTTGGAGGCTAGGGGTATATTGGATAATTGACATGAGTGTGCATGGAAATGGTGAGAGGAGCATATGGGTTAAATGGGGTGACACAATCAGATTTGGTTTAGAGGGTATTTTGGGAAAAAGGAATTAGTGGTTAGTTGGGGGTATTTTGGGTATTGGGGCTAAATGGGTAAAAGGGTTTTTGACATGTGGGATTTTAATAACACTTGGTTTGGCTTTTGGTTTTCTTTGGCTTAAAGCAGGAGATAAAATCGTGGGTTGATGAAATGGGTTTGTGGTATGTGGTAATGGTGGTGATGGCCATGACCAGAGATGGTTTAAGGCTGGAAAACTAGGGGTCGCCGGCAGTTTGGGACAAGAGGGCCGCTGCCAGGCGGTAGGTGGTGAGTGGTTCGGATAGGAGGTAGGACGCCGCCGGAATTAGACGCCAACGGCGGGTTGAGGAGGTGCCATTTTTTTGGCGTTGGGATGCTGGAGCAGTGGCTGCACCGACGGGTTTCTCGATGGGCGCAGGTGGATATGAAGTCGGTCAAGGTTGGGAGCGGGTGAGTCCGGGTTGCTGGGCGGTTGGGAGCGAGGTTCTGGATCGGTTTTACCTGTGTCCATGGCCGGAGATGGCTGATGGATCGGAGGGCTAGGGGGTTGAGGTGCCGCCGGTGAACTGGTGTGGAGTGGTTCGGCCGGCAGTTAAAATCGGGTAAGGGTTGGAGTTGTGGGGGTTTGTTGGTTTGGTTAATGGAGGTTAGTGGGTTTAGAGGAGAGAGGAGAGAGGAGAGAGGAGAGAGGAGAGAGAGGTTTGGTGGAAGAAGATGAAGTGGTGAGGATAGGGTGTAGGCTTGTTAGGGTGTGGGAGAGGGTGTAGGATAAGTTATTTGGGTGTGTTTGTGGTGTAGGAAATAAGGTGTGAGTGACTTAGGTGATGTGTGTGTGTTTAATTTGGACCCTAAAAAAAATAACACTAACTAATTAAAAATGAAATAAAATGACTCAAACTAACTAAGAAAATAAAACTTAAGAAATAAAATAAAAATAAAAATCTAACTAATAAAATAAAAATAAAATATTAAAACTTAAGAAAATAAAATCCTAAGCTATTAAAAATTAAAATAATAAAACGAAAGAAATAAAAAAAATGAAAAATCTAATAAAATATGAAAACAAAAGTTCTAAAATATAAAATCTAATAAACTAAAAAATAAACTCCTAAAACTAATCCTAATAAAATCAGACTAAAATAAAAGCTAATAAAATAAAATAAAATAAAAATGTATTAATAAAAACAAAATAAAACCTTGAAAACACTAAATAAATCTAAAATAAATCCTAAAAATAAAAACGACTCAAACTAAAAATCTAAAAAATGATAAAAAGACACAAACAAAACACACACAGGGTTTAGGGTAGGTTTAGGCTAGGCTTAGGCTCGGGTAAGGTTACAGGGTTAGGTATTTAGATCCATTTTACTGCAATTTGCCTCGAATTATAGCTTTTGACACTGCAATTGTAATTAAGCATGCATATTGAATAATTAAGCGCATAAGACCCATATTGTCGAGAATTAGCAACTAAAGTATGTCTATTCGGGGTATAAAATGTACAGTTTTGAGTGCTTATCAATGATATTCTCCTAATCGAGAATGATGTGGGCATATTATCGAGTATAAGAGTGTGGTTGTCTAGTCATTGTGATATGAAAAACTTAGGAGAATCCAGTCACATCTTTGGGATCAAGCTTTTGCGTGATTAAAATAAAATAGGATGCTAGGCTTATCCCAAGATACTTATATCGATGATTTACTCACAAAGTTTAGCATGGAATATTTTAAGAAAGGATTTATTTCTTTAAGACATGGAATCACTCTATCTAAGGATTAGTGTCCTAAGACACACAATCAAATAGAGAGTTTAAGTAATATATCTTATGCTCTGGCGATGGGCAACCTCATGTATGTTAGGAAGTGGGCAAGACCAGACATCTAATTTGTCATTGGCATCATTAACGTATTCTCGTCTAACCCAAGTGAGGGGCATTGGACTACACTAAAGTACATTCACAAGGGCCTAAAAAATACTATATATTGTGCGTTGCTTTGATCAATGGACAAGCTAGATCCTATTGGGTACACATAATTGAATTTTTAGTCATATAAGAATTCTAAGAAGTCTACCTGAGGATATGTATTTACCATAGAAGGTGCAGCTGTAAATTGGAGGAGTATTAGGCAATCATACATTCTAATTCCATCATGGAACCCGAATATGTTTCCGCTTTGAAGGCAGTAAAGGAGTTTATTTGGATCCAAAATTTTCTAAGTGATTTGGGTGAGGTTACTTCAGTGAAATAGTCTATTAAAATTTATTTTGATAATAGCAGTGCAGTTTCTAACTCGAAAGAATCAAGTACTCATAAGAGGGCAAAACATATTTAGCGTAATTATAAATTGATACAGGAGATCGTGTGGAGAGGCGACGTCATCATGTAATACCTCGTATTTTTGTGGTATTTATTTATTAGTTATTAATTATGGAAATAAATTGATAAATGAGAATAATTATTACTTGTGTGAGTTGGTAATGATGAAATGCATAAATTAAATGATAATTTTTCATGCTATATGATTTTTGTAGCGCATGTTATGAATAATTAACTAATGAGATTAATTATATGAGATTTGACTATGTGTGGTTAAGTGTAAAATAAGTAAGTGTGTGTTTTTATTTTACATTGTGAGGTATTACTATGTGTTATGAGGTATTACCATCGGGGTAAGTTTTGGACTCTAGAATGATACGAAGGCACATATATGTATTTTTATTGCTTTTAATTGGGCTTAGGGGGTAAGTATACATTTGGGCTAAGTTTTAGACTAGTTTGGTAGTGTATTGTGCTCATTTGGATCCCAAAATTAGGTCTTTTAGTGACTTGCGAGATAAAGGGTGTTTATGGGGTATTAACCCTCATTAATTAAACACTTCACACACAAAAATAAACCTTAGTAGCCTAAGAGAATTGGAAAAGCTAAAAGAGAAAATTGGAGAGGAAGGACAAGGAATCAAAGAGAAGATATCACTCACTCTTATTGCTTAGGAAAGAAATCTCTTGCCTTATCATCATGTAACGTGTAACTTGTTTATGATTTCAATGTTATTAAAATAATTTAGGATTAAGAGCATGTTTGTGAGTTAAGTCTGCTATTTTTAACCATGTTGGTATTGGGGTTATACAGGTTAAAATGTCGAACTGCTAAGGGGTAAATAATCTGATTTCAAATTGGGAATTTTGTAAAGAAACTTTGACTGATCCTTTTTTTCTTATCTATGATTATAATTTTAGGACCAATGTTCAGAACTAATTTACTTGTGCTAGTAAAAGCCCTATGTTAATTTGATAAATAGACAATCAAATGTTAATTTGACTTAATTGAATAAAGAAGATGATGTTTGGTTTAAATTGAGATTATGCAGATTTGAACCTTCAATTGTGTTAGAATAATGTTATTCCTTATATAAACGGGTTATGAGCAATAATCCATAATTTTTGTGCTTAGCGGTTGGGTTTTGACTATTTTAGGGGATTTCCAACCTCCATTAATGACTTTAGAGACGAAGTTTAGCACACTAGACCCGCCAGATCGATCCAACCTCGGGGATGATCAATCCGTCCATGTTGACTATATGATTTGGGGGCATTTTTGGTATTGTTATAGTTGGGTATATATATATATATATATATATATATATATATATATATATAATTATATAGTTTATAAGTTGATAAACTAATAAGGCAAATGGTTGAGTTTTAATTAGGGTTTGAGGGTAGTGAACCTTTTATTAATTGGACAATTCGGTGATAGGGATTGACAATTTTGGTTAGTCTTGAGAGTATGAATTATTCTATATTTATATAATATGCATATCGGTTGGGGTTTGATTTAAATGGTTGGTGACTGGGTACCGCACTCATGGATGTTGATGTAGGACTTTTTGAAGGTCTATATATTTGATCATACATTTAATCTCTCACCACCTCGCGACGTGAGACATGGATGACTTTATCCATCTAGCATTTTTTCATATGGGACTAGTCGTTGGTATTGATAACTCTTAATTTGTGTCTTCCTCGGATATGGATTGGAATGTCACAGAGTCAAACTTCGAGTATCAAAATTCCTGGAATTACCTACAAAACTTGTTAAAAATTCAGTATTGTGGAAAATTCGGGTATCAATCCAATTTCTAGCGTTGAAACTGTAATCGTGAAAACGTGCAATTCCAATTTTTATTAAAAATGTTTTTGTGTTTTTAAAATTTTTCTTTAATGTTTTTTTTATTATATTTAAAAACAAATTTTCAAGGGAGGAAATAACAATATATGAAACTAAAATGACAATGAAAAATCAGAAAGCAATCTAGTTGAGAATTTATGAGAAGAAACAAGACATGGGACTACTTAACGTAATTAATTTAATTTAATTTCCCAATTATTCATTTGATACGTTCGAAATAATATTGAAATTTAAAATTTAACTCTCGTTACAATCCTAAATTCAAAATCATTTTTTTTAGCAATTAAATCAGAAAGTGTCACTACAAATATAAAATTTAGATTCATACCCCTTTTTTACAAATTACCCGCTAGGATCAATTCATAAAAAAATGTACGAATCTTTGAATTGAACACACAAGATTAATATTTGAATTCAAGAATGAAACCTATCTCTAAGTTAAATCCAAAAATCAAATATCAATTTTTAACATTAATTTATTAACTCTCGTTAAATAAATTAATGTGTGATTTTTTTTTCCAATTTAATTTGCCTAGAACACATCAATTGAACAATTGTTCAATTAATTAAATTAACATACGTGTTTCATCCCACCCCTTGAATGGGGTGTTTAGCCAAACATGATTAAAATTTTAGCACAAACACGATCGACAAACAAGAAATTAAAAAGAAGAGAAAGAAATACGATACGGATTAATTCCTTATGTCAATTGTGGCATGAACACGCGTCCCAAACTCGTCACAAAAACTGGACTGGATTACGAAACTTAAAACGAAAAATTGAACCTACAAATTTTTTCTAAACCTAAAACTATATTTTTTTTTTCTGACTATTTTTTCTACCCTCTTTTTTTTCTTTTTCTGTGTCACCGTCTCTCTTTCTATCTGTATATGTGTTATTTGCTGAGAGAGTCCCCATTTATGTGAGATGCCATACCCTTATTGTAAAGCCACGATGTTGTTCTTGGAGAGATTTTTAGGGGATTTTCTTGGCTTGGATTTGTATTCGATTTTTAAGGGATTTGGGATTGACTGTGGAAGGCTTCAAAGTGGGTAAGGGTTGAACAACTCGGGTTCGGGTTGGAGCTGGGCTAGCTCGCGGTTTGGGACCGGGCCGTGGGTTTAGGTTTGGTTGAATCGGGCAGAGGCTCGGGTAAGGATCGGGTCCGGTTTTGAGGTTGGTTCACGGGTTTGATAGGAGTGAGAGGGGCGCCGACGGGGACTTCATCGCCGGAGAGGGTCTCATCGCCGGCAGGGGTCAGGCGAGTTCGTTGCTGCCTGGAGCGCCTGAGTTGGGTCACCAGCGCCGTCGGATGGGGCTGGAGGGCGAGAGGTCGGGTCAGCGCCGGAGAGGGTTTAACGGAGAGGGGGTAAGGGGATTGATGAGGGTATGAGAGAGAGAGAGATGGTGTTTGGCGTTTTGGTTATGGAGGAGATAGAGTGTTTGGTGGGAGAAGATGAAGTGGTGAGGGGTTGTGTGTGGATGAGTGTAGGGAAGTAAGGTGTGGGTGAGTGTTGGTTGGGTGTGTTAAGTTTGTG
This sequence comes from Sambucus nigra, assembly GCA_949130495.1. Lineage (NCBI taxonomy): Eukaryota > Viridiplantae > Streptophyta > Magnoliopsida > Dipsacales > Adoxaceae > Sambucus > Sambucus nigra. The sequence continues at coordinate 406,807,937 of OX422222.1, forward strand.
TGTGATGTGGTGTATAGAATTAGAGAGTGTGTGTGTTAATTTGAACCCTTAAAATAAAACTAACTAATAAAAAAAATTAAATTAATAAGATAAAATAAAAACCTAAAAAAATAAATTCCTATTTAAAATAAAACAAAAACTCAAATAAAAATTGAAACTAAAAATAAATAAAAATAAAATAAAAATAAAATCTAATAAAACTTAAAATTAAAATTAAAATCCTAAAAAAAAGAAAATGCACAAACTAAAAAATACATAAAGTCCTAAAAATTCTAATCCTAATAAAATAAAATAAAACTAAAACTAAAAACTAATAGAAATCAAAATAAAATAAAATTATACTAAAAAAAACAAAAAAAAAATCTAGAAAATACTAAATAAATCCTAAAAATAAAAATGGCTCAAAACTAAAAATCTAAAAAATAATAAAAGGGACAAATTAGACACACACTGGATTCGGGGTAGGTCTGGGCTCAGTGTAGGCTTAGGTTTGGTTATAGAACTGGTTCGGGGCTTCGAAACACATCTCGGCATGCTCAAATAGGAGTCCAGACTTCGCGGTCTCTTTGATTTCCCCATTGCAAGCCTTTAACCGCTTCTGCGTCGCAATTGACTGAATTTAGCATTATTTAACACTGCGACTGCATATTGACCTGCAAAAATAATAAAATACAAACATAAGGTCAATTTTAATTAAAATGAGTGACTAAAATGCACATATTCGTGGTATAAAATAGACACTTTTGGGTGCTTATCAGGTATGATTGCATAGAAATCCCCTATTTTTATGTGTGTGCATGTTTTTAAATTCTCTAGGTGAGGGAGTCCTATGGGTTTACCAATGGAGGCATAAAAAGGTCAATTACTAGAAAAATGATAATTAAAGAGACGAGTATCAATGATAACTTTTAATCTTCCCTCTTAAAAACCTATAAGGGACGACTAAATTTGAATGTCCTTTATAATATCTCTAAAAGGGTAGCTAATCTTTTAGGCGTCCTTTATAATAGTTTTAAAGACATAAAAAATTTGATGTCCTTTAGAATAGTTCTGAAAGGACAACACGATTTCGTCCCTTATAATATTTCATTATTTATTAGTTTTCCTACTTTTTCCTAAAAACTTATTTTAAATCTCCCCCTTTGGTAGAAAAAAGTATTATAAAGGACAAAAGTATTAGGAACATTTTATAAATTGTCCCTTAAAAAAAGTATTCAGGACAACAAAATTTGAGTGTAATTTATAATAGATCAAAATGGACAACAAATAGATCGTCCTTCAAAATCTTCGATTCCCTCTTTTTTTTAACCCCATTCCCGCTTTTATTTTTTCATTCCCTCTTCTATTTTTTTGGTCAAATAATTTTTTTAGACCAAATAACTGATTTCCACATACCCAAACCCTGCCCACCCCTTTTTATTTCCTCTTGCTTACCCGGTTAAACCCTCTCATTGCCTTTATCTCACCCAATCCCCCTCCTTTCCCTCCTCTCATCTTCCCCCCTCCCCCTCCCCGTCTCCTCCCTTCCCGACCTCTTCCCCCTCTTGGCCTCCTCCCACTCCGGCAACCCTCACGCCCCTTTCTTTTCCATCTCTCGTTCTCTAAGCTCTCCCTCGTAAGCCCGAAATCCATCCATACTCAGGAGGCTTCGTGGACTCCCTACTCCGGCAGACCCCCCCCCCCCCCCCCCCCCACCACATAGACTACAGGATTTTTTTTCATTTTTTTCAAATTCTTTGAATTTCTCAAACGATGAGAAAGTTTTGGTTAGTTTAAATATTTCGTTGGTTATTCTAAATATTTTGTTGGTTATGATCAGTTTATGGAGTTGTTGGAAATACGTATGAATAAAAATGCAAAAACTATTGGGATAAGTAAATCAAAAAGATATGTTTAGTTTAATATTTCAATGTTTAAATTACTTTAAACTTTAAATGTTAATGGTTAGTTTAAAAGTTCAATGTTTAAAATGATATATGTTTAGTTTGATAAGTTTAAATGTTAAATATTTAGTTTAAAAGGTTAAAATGTTTAAAACCTTAAATGGAATGTTTAATTTTTTTTGTTAAATTAGTTAAAACTTTAAAAGTTGATTTTTTTTAATAAATTGGTTCGTTGGGTTCTAAAAAATATTGATTTGTTGGTTTGCTAACAGTTTCGGTTTGTTTGGTAAATATATTAGTTTACTAATTATTTGTTATCTTTAATTGTTGTCATTTAATTGTTAAAATATAATTTGAAAAAAATTAGGGAATTATGTTGAAGTATTTTAATTGTTATTTCACATATAGGTCAATATTATTTTAGGGTATTACAGAATAAAACTAACAGTTAAAACGAAATAACCGAGTGTAAATGGGTTAAACAATTAAAAACGGGTTAAATGAATGTGAACAAGTCATGTTGGATTAATGGGTGTGAATGAGTTGTGTCAGGATTAATGGGTTAATACGATTGATTTGGTTAAATAGGTCGGGTTTGAGGGGTCAACATGATTTGTACATAAACTTTTGTAGTTTTTATTTTCTTTAAATATAAATGTGCACACTTGTTATGCTTAAATTGTATATTTTGTATATGTATGCTAATATATTTTTTTAAACGTGATTAAGGATTTTTTGAATTACGTCTTAGGAGTTAATATGGATAAAAGTTGGATCGGATCACGTGATTGGAATTAAAAAGAATACATAGATGGGGTTGAAAGGTTTATTAGCTTTGCATATACGAATAAGAATATGCAATCGTCCCGTATCAAATGCCCATGTAGTAAATGTGTAAATCGAGTCTACCATAACCTACACACTATGAAGGGTGTAAGGATAAAATTTCCAATTGAGTCCATTGTAAGTATTTGACTTATTCCCGGAACAAAACATTGTCTTTGTGTCATAGATAGATTTTTTATCGTCATGATCCCACATAGTCCATGGCATAAAATTTATTGAAGACGTTGCGGCCTAGCTTCATAGATTTATTATGGCTAGATTAATTTGGTGCACGTTTCATGTCTTCATTGCTTTCCAATTTCTCAGGTATGAATGCGTAATGTTTATGGAATTCGAAAAATATATTTAGGATGTTATTTTTATTAAAAATTGCTTTCAAAAAGTTTATCTTCATTTATTCTGAGATAAGGATTGTTTACGATCGTATTGAACCTTCCCTTGAGTTTAGAAGGATCAAACGACACTTACAGTCGTTTGAGCGACATTGTAAGGTCGTTCAAGCGAGATGAACATGTCGTTCGAGCGACATGGGCATTCCGTTCGAGCGATATGCTGATCTAGTTTAGACGATGCGCATACTTAGCTTTTCTATTTAAGGCAGGTTTCATTACTAATTTTGGAAGTTGAAGAATCAAAAAATCAGTTTACATACAATACATTTTCTGCACAAGTTTTCTAAGGTTTTCAAAGTCTAAAAACATCCTTAGAGTTTCAAGATCCGTGATTTCATTCTCATATGCGATAGAGATCTTAGTTTACATCATTGGAGTTTGTTCATTACTTTGAAAGTTGGGTTTTACACTGAAGAACCGAAGGTGTTGTGTTCAAAATCTTAGATGTTGTCAAGCTGTATCGGTGGACACTGAGACATATGTGGATGCATGTATTGTGGACGAGTATCATAGAAAGACTTCTGCATGGGGATTGTGGAAGAGTGGTCGAAGGATCAAAGGACCGTCAAGACTTATGGGGGGTCGATTTGTTGAGTAAGTCTATCTTCTATACTTTTTAATACCACATCATAGTGCTTGTCTGGCTTGGGCTATCTGAGGTTTTTTCCCTTAGTGGTTTCCTCGTACATCCGGTGTCGCCTTTGTGAACTTTTTTATTTTACTTGCTTTAATCACCTAGATGCATGTTTAGGATTAAACAAGATAAATTGGGATTAAGTAAAATTGGTTCACACACTTGGTGAGTATAAAATTTGGAAAAGAGTTTTACAAAAAGAAAGTTATTTTTGATATCCTTAAAACACATTTGAAAGAAAAAGGGGCCTACAAATTGGTATCAGAGCTAGAAACACTATTTTATTGTGTAAATCATTGTTTTGTGTTTTTTGATAGTCATTTTTGTTTATCTCTCTTCGGTTATTTTTCTCTCGATGAATTCTCAAAGTTGTGACGAATTGAATCTTTTGAATTTGAATTTTACAAAATGTATTGAAATTCTTAAAGAAGAAAATTCTTATTTTAAACATATGCTTGAATATTTGCAAATATTTCAAACTCAAAGAGATATCATTCGTGAGAAGTTTTTGGCTTCGTATAATGACTTTAAATCTTTAATTTGGCCAAGAAAGAGAGTGATAATAGATTCCTTGTTTTAGAAAAGAGTTGGAGGACTTAATTTTTTTTTTGGATTTGTGCCGTTAATGAGAATAGTTTGATTAATGATTTTGTGGCACGTGAGAAAACTCTTATGGATAGGTTTTCTCACATTGAGGGGGAGCGAGATAACCTTCTAGGGGTAATTGAGAATTTAAAGAAGGAGTCCTGAAATTTTGAGGAGTCTAATTCTTTGCTTGAGTCCAAAATTTTGAAGTTAAAAAATGATTTAAATAACTCAAGTAGTGATGGTAGTGGCTTATACATGTTTTAGTGGTTCGAATGTTAAAGGCAAAATCGTAGTTTATTTTAGAGCGTCAACCACATCCGAGGGTGTTATAAAAGGTCAACCTAAAGGTCCCGTTCCTCGTCGAGTTTTCACATGTTCGAATTATGGTAGGAAAGGTCATCTTAGGAGTTTATTCTATGATCTTAGACAGGACCCTAGGAAATTTAAACGTATTGTCTCATCGGTTTCGAAAACCCATTTTGTTAGGTATACACCTGTTTGGGTTAGAAAATCTGTTTTGGAGATGCTAAATGCTTTGTTGGTTGATTCTCACATGCTTGCACATGATGCGTCACACGCTATTTCTTATGGATGATTGCTTGCATGACATGTTTGTCATACGCTTGTCTTTGCATCATGATTTATATCTTGCTAGTGTTATGACATGCGTATCTTTTGTATTATTTTTTTCATTTATTGAGTCTTATTTGAAAACTACAAAAAGATTTTTGGTTTTAAATATTTTTGAGAAAAATACAAAAAGATTTTATTTTTGGGTCAAAAATATTTTTTAGAAAATCAAAAAAAGATTTTCGATTTATTTTTGTCTCGTGAGTGTTTCATGTTTGATATGGAATATTAGTGTTATTGTACCCTCATCATTTCATTATCCATGTGTCTAGGACATTTGGTCGTTATTGTTTATGTGTAGAGTGATCTTAACCATTATTTTTATCGGGTTATTTCAAAGTTGGTATGCATTTGAATTTGACTTTGTATATATGCCATCTTTGCACACATGCACGAGTTTATATGAATATTTTACAGCTCATGCATATTTGATTTTGGGGAGACGTTCTTATCTCAATTTTCTCATATATACGTAAGTAAACTTAGGAGGAAGTGTTCATGTAAGAACCATTTACCGTGAGGATTGATAGTGCTTAAATTAAAAAAAAAAGATGAGTGTTCACGGGAAAGGGCTACGAGTGATAATAATCACGTCGTGAAAGCCACCGTTTAAAAGAGTCCAAGAAAAAAATTAAGGCAATAAAAAGATTCATATGCCAAATAGAGGGCCAATAGGATTTCTCTAAGTTGAGAAAACTAGAAACCTAAAAAGGAGCTAGAAAAGAAAAAATATGAGGGTGTTTGGATGGAAAAATAAAATGGATTTGCACCACAAATCCCTACATTGATACATTGTATCATGTCATTATTGTTTGTAGAATCGTCAATATTTCAGATTTGTGTGTATGTTCATGGTTTAGTTCATTTATCTCATTATATTATTTGTCACATATGGCTAAAACTAAGTTTGATGACATTTAGCTATCAATTAGAGTTTCTTGAATGTTTCAATGTGTTGGAGTTGTGATTCAGTTGTTGTAGTTAACACCCATTGATACTATGTTGACATGAAACTCACATTGTTTTAATTATTTCCTTTTTTTCCTGTTTTGAGTATGTTTTTCTACTGTTTGGTATTTCCTGTTATTGTTTTCAGGAAATTTCTTCGGTGGGCAAAACTTCATGATTTTTAGGACTAAATTGGAGAAATTTTGATGTCGTTTGAATGACATCTGGACCTTGTTCGAGCGATAAGGTCATGTCACTTGAAGTTTGGATCTCGCGAGGTTCGCACGACAGAATGAAAAGTGTCAGGTATGGGTTGCGAGATGGGTCGTGTGATGGGTCGCGGGAAGGGTTTCATCGCACAAGAGCTTACTGTTTTGAGATTTTGATGTCTCTTGATGCATGGTTTGAGTGACATGCATTGTCGTTTTAACGACAGTGCATTGTCATTTGAGATACCCTTGGAGGATTTCTTTTGGATTTTTCTCAATTCGTACCTGATTACTTTTATTGTTGATATCATACTGTTTGGGTACTTATGGGCTATATGTAGTATGGGATGATTATGCATGATGGTTTTTACTGCATTATTTTTAGTCACATGAAAGAATAAATGCTGGATTTATATGACTAATGTTTGCTAGCTACAATTTCGTACATTGTGATTATTTTTAGATGGCGGTTTATGTTTATATGCTTTATTGATTATCACATGCTTGATATTTGATGTTTGTTTATCTTTTTCACTTATTGTCTATTCGAGATAAAAAGGGGGAAATATATATGTGATGTAGGGGGAGTTTTGAGCACATAAATTTTGTTGCATTACAAATTGATATTATATTCTTCATGCTTATATATTGGTATTAATTAGTTTGCACGATTTGTTATCTTGATTTTAATGATCGTTTTTAAATTGGTATCAAAATAATTTGCTCACATGTTTAACAAATGGTTTGTTTTTACATATCAATATTTTTATATCATTTGTTCCTCCATACTTCAATGGATATTTTTTTTGCTTCATGTGTATGGGTATTCTCCAGGGAGTTAAGATTTCAAGACTACATCACATTCAGATAGCTCTTTCTTGTCAGACCAATATTTACTAGTCTTGTCGTGTAATTTTTTATTTTGGATTTTATGGGATGGGATTTAGGCGTCAAATGGCTTTACAACCCGGCTTAGGAATTTCACTGATTAGGTTTTGTCCCGGAATAGTCAAAGGGGGAGATTTGTAAGGAAAAAGTTTTCAATTGAGTCCATTGTAAGTATTTGACTTATTCTCAGAACAAAATATTGTGTTTATGTCATAGATAGATTTTTTATTGTCACAATCCCACACAGTCTATGGCATAAAGTTTAATGAAGACGTTATGGCCAAGCTTCATAGATTTATTATGCCGAGATTAATTTGGTGAACGTTTCACGTCTTCATTGCATTCCAGTTACTTAGGCAGGAATGAGTAGTGTTTATGGGACTCGAAAAATGTTTTTAGGATGTTATTTTTATTAAAAATTGTTTTAAAAAAGTTTATCTCCGTTTATTCCGAGATAAGGATTTTTTAGAGTCATATTGAACCTTCCATTAAGTTTAGAAGGATCAAACGACACTTGCAGTCGTTCGAGCGACATTCCAAGGTCGTTCAAGAGAGACGAACTTGTCGTTCGAGCGACATGGACATTTCGTTCGTGCGATATGCTGATCTCGTTCAAACGATGTGCCAACTTAATGTTTCTATTTAAGGCATGCTTCACTACTAATTTCAGAAGTTGTAGAATCAGAAAATCAGTTTACATACAGTACGTTTTCTGCACAAGTTTTCTTAGGTTTTCAAAGTCTAAAAATATCCTTAGAGTTTCAAGATCCGAGCTTTCATTCTCACATGTGATAGAGATCTTGGTTTGCATTATTGGAGTTTGTTCATCACTTTGAACGCTGGGTCTTGCGGTGAATAACTAAACGAGTTCGTGTTCAACATCATAGATGTTTCCAAGCTGTAACGGTGGACACCGAGCATACGTGGAAGCGTGTGTTGTGGATGAGTATAGTAAAAGGACTTTTGCGTGGGCACTGTGGAAGAGTGGTTGTAGTATCAGAGGAGTGTCAAGACTTGTTGGGGCTCGAGTTGTTGAGTTAGTATATCTTCTGTACTTTTTAATACCTCATCATATTGATTGTCTGGCCTGGGCCATCTGAGGTTTTCCCCTTAGTGGTTTTCTCGTACATCTGGCGTCGCCTTTGTGAATTTTTTTATTTTACTTGCTTTAATCATCTAGATGCATGTTTAGGATTAAACAAGATAAAATTGGGCTTAACTAAAATTGGTTTACAAACTTGGTCATATAAAATTTGTAAAAGAGTTTTACAAAAAGAAAGTTATTTTTGATATCCTTAAAATACATTTAAAAGAAAAAGGGGGGTCACATAGAGATGGATGGTTTTAACAGGAGTCATAAGGATTGGATTTATAATGGGAAATTAATCGATGCATTGGATGATAACACATTCAATTTTGGTAGTGATGTGTCACTTGATGATATATCATATGAATCGACCTTAACGGTAAATATAATTGCAATGGTTCTAAGAGTGCACATGAACTAATGGATTTATTTGTATAATTAAATGCCACACACAAATCCAATTGTTACCAAATTTTAATCTTTGATTAAATTAGGTTTGCATACAAGATGTGTTCCAATCACAATTAATAAACTATGCATGCAATTAACACAATAAGATGAGCAAAAATCCCTTAATAGGATAAAACCTTTTATTCAGCACTATTATACGTTTTGATAAACAATCGACTTACAATTAGTTACACAATCTAAGTGGGATGCGCAAAGTCTTAAAAACCTTTAATAAAATACGACTCAGTCCAGAGCCTTCGACATGTAGTGATCTACCGTTGGTATTCACGGATCAACCTTCTTCCTTCTTCAGTAGTGAACCCTTGGTTCACAAGTCAGCAGTAGAGTATAGACTCCACAAGGTGTATGAATGATATTCAAACTTCAGGGTTTCACAAAAGTTCACAAATCATATGGGGATGAAAGGATTTTGAATCAAAAATTATTTTGTGAAATAAAATATGAAAAACCTTTGAAATAGATATGAAGTTTTCGTTTTTTCCAAATTTCCATGAAAAAAGAGTTCAAAATAGGTATTTATAGAGTTGGCACAAAATTCAAGGCAGTACAACTTGTTCGAAAGAAATTTCAAGTCATTCGAACGAAAAAAGGGTTTCGTTTGAACGAAATGCAGATTCATTCTAATTAAAAGGCAATCCTGTTTGAACCAACATCAAACGAACTTCTAACGAGAATGCTCCGACTCTAAAAACCAACGGCGTTAAAAACTCGTTAAAAAGATGGATCTAATGAAACCTCATTCTCGTTCAAATGATATGGAATCTAATTTGAATGAGACCAAACTATTTTTTTAAAAAAACCTTTTGAAAAATAACCTCTATTTTATAAAAATTAACATCCCGAATACGATTTAGAAAATTTATGAACACCGAAAGATTTATACCTTAATGAGTTGTAGGGATGTCTTCGATCTTGTAGATAACTGAGTTCGGTTTGACGAATTGATTTGTAATGGGATATGATAAAATATAAAATTAAGCCTAAGCTATGAGCAATGATAAATATTTGCTCTTACAAATCTCTCCTTTTGGTTAGTTCGGTACAAACCAAACTGAAAACCAAATTACAATACACCCCCTCTATGACAATGATTCCTAATGCCCTTCTAAACCCTAGAAACGAAACATCATAAGTGAAACTTTGTCTTTAAATTCAACTTGTTCTTCCCTTGGGTCACTTTGTCTTTATCTGGTGTAGTCCATGAATTCATCATTAACGCGAAAGAAGCCTACACATGAAACAAAGAGATATCGTAACGCATAGAGTTTTATACAGTAAAAAAAACTCCCCCTCATTTTGTCTCCCCCTTTTTGTCTGTAATAGTCAAAGGAGTAGAAACTAAATATGACAAATTACATGAAGAAGTAACATATCAACACAAAAATAGTCAAGGAAGCTTAGGGGGTGATAATATCAAAAGGTATTAATAGACTATTTTTGAAAATTTCCATTTTTCTTTTAAAGATTATGTATAAAATGAACAAATACAACATACCATGGAATGACATTAAAATATCCGAAACGTTAATGCAAAATGTAGGGGTGTGAATATTTTTCATAGGTAATTGTAACGATCCGTCCTTTTGGAGACAATTAAATTTCGTAATTGGATATAAATTGGAAACTTGGAGACTTTCTCGGAATAGTGATTTTCAGGATTTTCGAGGATTTGATGTTTTTTTATGGATGGTATATTTACTTTTGGTGTTAAGTAAATGAATTGGAGTATTTTAATAATACGTCGCTGCTGGGTAAAGCGACAGAAGATGATATTTTAATTGGAATACCGCATTTATTTGTTTTAGGTTGAAATAGTGATTTGCGATCAAGTACCTCGGATGGGAAATTTTTATTGCACTGTGAGTCTCGGAATGTCCGAGATAGTCGAAAAAGAGTGTCCGATTGTCGAAATGGAGTTTCGGGAAATTTTGGAGTTAAAAGGGCTCGTAATTGAGTAAACGAGTTGTTTTTGGGTTTTAAGGGTTAAAACCCCTTTCTTCCTATATAAAGAGGGAGAGGGGAAATAAAGAGAAAGAAAGAAAGAAAAGAGAGAGAGGAGGATAGAAAAGAGGAGAAAAGGGGAGGTTGCGGCCAAACTCCGCGGGATTCGACTCGGAATCGTCAAATTTTATCCACGAGGCAAGTGTTTACTTGTTTCTTGATTTTTGAGCATAAATATCTCATATCATTGTTGGTATAACAAACCCTAAAGATTTTGGGTGGGGTTTTCGTGGATAAAACGGGTTTTCGGGAGTTAAAACGAATAAACCCCTAAAATTTCCTAATTGGAGAAACTTAGAAATTAATTGATTATTTGAGGTTGTAGGATGTTTAGAACCCATATTATATGTGTATTAGCTGTTGGTTGGGGTTGCAGGACGTTAGGTGAAGAGACAAAATCTTGAGGAAGCTTTAATGGCCGAAAATAGCTTCTCGAAGAAGAAGCTGTCCGGCATGGTCGATCGATCGACCCTACAGGAACTTGGGCGATTTTCCTAGGGTGAATTGGATGGGATGAATTCCAGTTTCAATTGATTCGAGGTTAATTTTAGGATAACCTAAGGGACTTTTTAGGAGTATATATTCCTCTAATTGAGGAAATTTAGGAGGGCAAGATGGGGGTTTTAGTGTATAATCCCTTAAATTATATGTTCGAGGAAAATAAATAAGTTGAGGATTTCGAATGTTGGGGTTCCTAAAATAGGGTGGGGACCTCTAAATGATTAATTGGATGAGATGTAGTCCTTGGGTTCGTGGAAATGGAAACCACAACCTCCTTAATTTAGGAGTGTTAGGGGGAGAATAATCCCCGGGATATTGTAGTGGGCATTTAGGCCCATATAATTATGCGTATAGAAAGTATAATTATATCGATTACTGTTGAGTGTATCCTATGAGATAATTTGGATAATTTGTGAATATATATATATATATATATATATATATATATATATACATATATTCGCCTAGTGATAATTAGTATGATTGGATATATCCAATAAGTCCTTAAATGAGAATAATGTATTTATTAGTTATCAAAGTAAGGAAAATACTGTGGGTTTAGTATTATGCGTATATAGATGCATGATTATGATTCTTTGACAGAATCTTTGGGATTATTGGTCATCGCTAGATGTGATTGGCAATTATGACCATATATATATATTCGAGGAGGAATATGTGGTGTATATATATACTATGTGATTTAAAGTATATATATGATTTGAGATAAATGACTTTTGAAAATGTAAAAATGAATGTTTTCAAATGGAAAAAGTAAATGATTTTCGTAAATAATAAATATGGATACACACCTCTCTAAATCGCTATCATAAGAAAAGTTGCGTGCGTATGGTGAATCCCCCTGGCTAATGAATGCAGGGTAAATATAGTCCTATAGGCCATATGAGAGATTATATATTTTCTGTGCTAGTTAGGTGATTCTAGGTGTGGTCATGACTATTCCGCAGGCATATGGCCGCTTCCCGACGTTTCAGTAGGTTCCCAGGTTGTCTTGTTTGATAGGCCCTGGAAGATTATAGCCATTTAGGAGCGCGTCCAGTGGGAAAACCCGGAGGGACGGTCTTAGATATGTTAAAGCAATTCATGATAATGAATTGGCTTTAAATACATTTCCTGGATGGAAGAAGGGAAATGGGATAGACGATTTGGCTTCAGATACATTTCCCGGATGGAAGAAGGGAAATGGAAGCATGGTATATGGTAAAAGCATTTTTATGATAATAAAGATGGCTTTTAAATACATTTCCTGGATATAAGAAGGGAAATGGGATATTATGGGACAGAAAAGCATTTTTATAATAATAAAATTGGCTTTTAAATACATTTCCTGGATATAAGAAAGGAAATGGAAAGTTTTGAGATAAAAATGGAAAGTATTGATAAATACTTTGTATATGAATCCTCAGTCCGGGAGATAGATCCGGATGTGTATTATAATGATGAACTTGAATTGGTAAACCTCAGTCCGAGAGATATTATCCAGATGCATATTGTAAGATGTATATAAAAATAAAAATGTTATGGATGTTAATATATAAGAGTAAGTATTTATACTTTAGTTTGTGCTACGGGCCTAATGGATCTCTACCATTAACCCTGTCAAGTAGTAGTGTATCGGGGGGTTCCTTGTTTGGATTATGCTTCGCGAGACACCCCACGCACGAACTTAGCGCAACGTTGAGAATGGAGAGAATTTTAGCCCTTAGTGCTCGGGTTGTAGTGGTGTCTAGTAGACAGGGGTATTAGATTAGTTAGGTAGGGTAGCTTAACTAGAATGTTAAGTGCGATAGGTATGCACTACTAGAAGATAAGTGTGGGGTATTTCATGGGAGTGCGATACCAATTTAAATATGAGATAAAAATCTATTTTTCTAAAAATAAAGTATTTATGAAATTGTAAAATATTTTCAAACTCGAGCTATGACCCGTTTATCTACGTTTCCTCTCTTGATATATATTATATATTATATTGGTGTCCAGACACAGGGACGCCTGGATGAAACTTCTTTCGAGTCAGACGTCAGCTGCAGCAGCTATTGATGCATGCAGGATCTCGATAAACGCTTCTACCTTTGTACTCTAGATTGGAGGTACTGTATAAATATTTGGGCCGATGGCCCAATTGCATTTAGTTATTCTTTTAGCAGCATTCGATATGGTTGTATATTTTCGATCGAGTGTTCGGTTATTTTATTTCACTTCAGTTTCTTTTTCGTATAAATTGTGTGAATGTTTTAAATTGTAGTCCCTAAAAAAAGAGTAGTTAAGCAAAATTTTTACGCCAGCCTAATAGGTTATTAGTAATTAAATGGATTTTCGACAGTGATGCTAAGAATGATCCATATGCGACTCCGGTTTTAATTTGTTACATGAGTGATCGCCCGATATTTGATTAGGCGGGTTATCACAGATGGTATCAGAGCATCAGGTTATAGTGTCCCTAGGAATCAGTACGGACGCACTACGCTTTCAGTGTTGCTCTCGATTTTATATAGAGACTCAGGATTAGGATTGTTGATTTCTCTTGTGAGATTTCGTTCTCCTACCATGTTATAAAATTATAGTAATCTTTTTCACGCTCGTTTGAGATTCATGTGCGGGACTTGGATGGCAGTAGGAGGTGAGGCTTAGCTGGAGCAGCTGGTAGAAGTCGGGAATGAGGACCATAGTAGATGTCACTTCCTTTGTAGTGTTTGCTAAGGATTTTGGTGGCGAATACTAAAGAATAGTAGTTATGAGTATCACAGTACCGCTGTAGTAGAGGGTGGTACTAAAGTTGAATTTCCTAGTGACGATAAGGGTTCGAAAGGGATCTTACGGATAGTTTTAACCGTGAGTCCCCATTATTCAGCAGGATTGGAAAGAATGCTGTTTTGAGATTATTCACATAAGGTTCGGTCAGAGGCCGACAGTGGATAAAGAGTGATATGAAGAGGTATGATTGGCTTGTCTAGATAATGTCGCGGTGTTCGTTAGCCCTAAACTCGTGTGTGTAATTTGAGTTGTGGCGTTATCGATAACATTATATCATGTATGCCTATGTGTTTTTTGCGGTAGCGGAGTTTTATTTTCCTTCATTCGCCATAAAGGCGGGTGTTGATATTTTAAATATATATATATATATATATATATGGCTTGTAATACTCGTTTATTATGTGTTATATGAGTATGGTAATATAGTGAGCATAATATGCTATGGTATATTCGGAGCGATAGCAGGCTAAGGATGGCAAGACTATCGTGTTCGCTGTTCCAGGATGGAACGGGTTATGGTTGTGATATCTCACCTAGATACAGGTTGAGTTCGCCTTTATTAGGCGCATATATGATGTGAGTGCGTGGCGACCTTATAGATATGATTTAAGGTCCTCAGGATTTATTGTTGAGCTGCAAGTTTGAGCTCTTTATTGATTGCGCAGAGACTGAGTGTAGTGCGATGCGCTTAGTGGTGTGGCTCCTAGATAGAGTCGGGAGTTCATACCACATTTTTGTTGAGTGAGGGGATAGGGTATCCCGATTGCATGTTTGAAATAACATACCTCCATGACCGACAAAGTTAAGTAGGAGTGTGTGGAGGGGTTCCTTGTTTGGATTTCGCTTTGCGAGACGTTCCACACATGAATCTTAACGGCGTCGGGAGTGGAGAGATGTTATGGAATGCGAGGATGTTGATTTGGTTGATAGTTCTTATAGTGTGGATGAACCACTATATACTATGAGCCATATGGTGATGGTATACTTATGGAAATTTTATGCTATAGAAAAGCACTAAAGTGGTCCTCTCACCACAAGTGGGTGGGTGAAGTAGGACTTAGAGAAATTGATTTGAGGAATATAGTCAGGCCTTAATGAAAAGGAAATTTTTTGAGGAAATATATTTTGGGTATGACATACGTAGTGATTTTACAGAGAGTAGGAACTTCGATTAGTTAGATTTCCTTTCGTATGGGCGGAAGAATAAAATAGTAGGAATGCATTCGTAGGTTAGAGTGGTAGGATTTAGGACGTCCCGCTGGTGTGCCTTAGGTCGCTATATCTCGATGACCGACAACGCGAGGGAGTAGTGTAACGGGAGGGTTCCTTATTTGGATTTCGCTTTTGCGAGATGTCCCACGCATGAAACCAAGAAAATGTCGGAACTTGAGAGAGGCCTTGGGTACTAGGGATATACTTAGGGTTATATTAGTTTCGCGTAAGTAGAGTAACGCATAGACCGTAGTATTGCTAGGATGTAAGTTTAGTAGAGATAGTGGCACCGATGTAAGGAGAATTAGATTTTGCAGGTTGGGAGGACCCTTGTGTGAATATTACACCGAGGGAAGGAGACCCTTATTTGGAGAGAGTGTTACGTATCTGACATTCACAATGGATCTGCAGATATGCACGGGTTAAGAAGGTGTATGGGCACTATAGTGAGTTGGTTTATATACCGCCTGAAATAGAAGGGGTGTAGTATATAAAGTTGAACCTTTGCGAGATGTAGAGCGGTAGTTATAGACTCTTTTCTCTGATTGGCAGTATGAGAAGCCATTCGAGTAACGCGTAGATGTTGTGCGTTATCAGATAGAAATTTTGATGACCTTGTGGTGAAGCTAGAACTTTCAAGTACACCTTGAGGTAGGTGGAATATGGTAGAGAACTATCCTGTTAGCACATTTTGATTTTGGGGGTACTAAGACGTAGTGGGATTTGTGATCCTAGTTTGCTGATGTAGGTTGTATCGTAATTTCGAGGAGAAAATTCCATTGTAAGGGGGGGAGTATGTAACAACCCTTCCTTTTGGAGACAATTAAATTTCATAATTGGATATAAATTGGAAACTTGGAGACTTTCTCGAAAAAGTGATTTTCGAGATTTTCGAGGATTTGATGATTTTCGATGGATGGTATATTCACTTTTGGTGTTAAGTAAATGAATTGGAGTATTTTAATAATATGTCGCTGCTGAGTAAAGCGATAGAAGATGATATTTTAATTGGAATATCGCATTTATTTATTTTGGGTTGAAATAGTGATTTGCGGTCAAGTACCTCGAATGGGAAATTTCGGCTGCGCCATGAGTCTCGGAATGTCCGAGATAATCGAAAAAGAGTGTTCGATTGTCGAAATGAAGTTTCAGGAAATTTTGGAGTTAAAAGGGCTCGTAATTGAGTAAACGAGTCGTTTTTGGGTTTTAAGGGTTAAAACCCTTTTCTTCCTATATAAAGAGGGAGAGGGTAAAGAAAAAAGAAAGAAAGAAAGAAAGAAAAGAGAGAGAGGAGGAGAGAAAAGAGGAGAAAAGGGGAGGTTCCGGCCAAACTCCGCGGGATTCGACTCGGAATCATCGAATTTTATCCACGAGGCAAGTGTTTACTTGCTTTCTTTATTTTTGAGCACAAATATCTCATATCATTGTTAATATAACAAACCCTAAAGATTTTGGGTTGGGTTTTCGTGGATAAAACGGGTTTTCGGGAGTTAAAACGAATAAACCCCTAAAATTTCCTAATTGGAGAAACTTAGAAATTAATTGAAATTAATTGGTGATTTAGGGTTCTAGGATGTTTAGAACCCATATTATATGTGTATTAGTTGTTGGTTGGGGTTGTAGGACATTAGGTGAGGAGACAAAAGCTTGAGGAAGCTTTAATGGCCGAAAATAGCTTCTCGGAGAAGAAGCTGCCCGACATGGTCGATCGATCGACTGACAGAGGTCGATCGATCGAAGTCTCGATCGATCGATGACCAAGGGTCGATCGATCGACCCTACAGGAACTTGGGCGATTTTCCTAGGGTGAATTGGATGGGATGAATTCCAATTCCAATTGATTCGAGGTTAATTTTAGGATAACCTAAGGGACTTTTTAGTAGTATACAATCCTCTAATTGAGGAAATTTAGGAGGGCAAGGTGGGGGGTTTAATGTATAATCCCTTAAGTTATATTTTCGAGGAAAATAAATAAGTTAAGGATTTAGAATGTTGGGGTTCCTAAAATAGGGTGGGGACCTCTAAATGATTAATTGGACGAGATGTTGTCCTTTGTTTAGTGGAAATGGAAACCACAACCTCCTTAATTTAGGAGTGTTAGGGGGAGAATAATCCCCGGGATATTTTAGTGGGCATTTAGGCCCATATAATTATGCGTATAGAAAGCATAATTATATCGATTACTGTTGAGTGTATCCTATGAGATAATTTGGATAATTTGGGAATATATATATATATATATATATATATATATATATATATATATATATACATATATTCGCCTAGTGAGAATTGGTATAATTGGATATATCCAATAAGTCCTTAAATGAGAATAAGGTATTTATTAGTTATCAAAGTAAGGAAAATACTTTGGGTTTAGTATCATGTGTATATAGATGCATGATTATGATTCTTTGAGAGAATCTTTGGGATTATTTGTCATCGCTAGATGTGATTGGCAATTATGACCATGTATATATTCGAGGAGGAATATGTGGTGTACATATATACTATGTGATTTAAAGTATATATATGATTTGAGATAAATGACTTTTGAAAATGTAAAAATGAATGTTTTCAAATGGAAAAAAGGAAATAATTTTCATAAATAATAAATATGGATAAACACCTCTCTAAATCACTATTATATGGGAAGTTGCGTGCGTATGGTGAAACCCCCTGGCTAATGAATGCATGGTGGATATAGTCCTATAGGCCATATGAGCGATTATATATTTTCTACGCTGGTTAGGTGATTTTGGGTGTGGTCGTGACTATCCCGTAGGCATATGGCCGCTTCCCGACATTTTAGTAGGTTCCCAGATTGTCTTGTTTGATAGGCCCTGGAAGATGATAGCCATTTAGGGGCGCATCCAGTGGGGAAACCCGGAGGGATGGTCTTAGATATGTTAAAGCAATTCATGATAATGAATTGGTTTTAAATACATTTCCTAGATGGAAGAAGGGAAATGGGAAAAACGATTTGGCTTCGGATACATTTCTCGGATGGAAGAAGGGAAATGGAAGCATGGTATATGGTAAAAGCATTTTTATGATAATAAAGATGGCTTTTAAATACATTTCCTAGATATAAGAAGGGAAATGGGATATTATGGAACAGAAAAGAATTTTTATAATAATAAAATTGGCTTTTAAATACATTTCCTGGATATAAGAAAGGAAATGGAAAGTTTTGAGATAAAAATGGAAAGTATTGATAAATACTTTGTATATGAATCCTCAGTCCGGAAGATAGATCCGGATGTGTATTATAATGATGAACTTGAATTGGTAAACCTCAGTCCGGGAGATATTATCCGGATGTATATTGTAAGATGTATATAAAAATAAAAATGTTATGGATGTTAATACATAAAAGTATGTATTTATACTTTAGTTTGTGCTACGGGCCTAATGGATCTCTACCATTAACCCTGCCAAGTAGTAGTGTATCGGGGGGGTTCCTTGTTTGGATTTCGCTTCGCCAGACACCCCATGCACGAACTTAGCACAGCGTTGAGAATGGAGAGAAGTTTAGCCCTTAGTGCTCGGGTTGTAGTGGTGTCTAGTAGACGGGGGTATTAGATTAGTTAGGCATGGTAGCTTAACTAGAATGTTAAGTGCGATAGTTGTGCACTACTAGAAGAGAGGTGAGGGGTATCTCATGGGAGTGTGATACCAATTTAAATATGAGATAAAAATCTATTTTTCTAAAAATAAAGCATTTATGCACTTGCAAAATATTTTTAAACTCGGGCTCTGATCCGTTTATCTACTTTTCCTCTCTTACTATATATTATATATTATATATTATATAGGTGTCTAGACACAGGGACGCCTGGATGGCACTTCTTTCGAGTCAGACGTCAGCTGCAGTAGCTGTGGATGCATGCAGGTTCTCGATGGACGCTTCTACCTTTGTAATATAGATAGGAAGTACTGTATAAATATTCGGGCCAATGGACCAATTGCCTTTATCTATTCTTTTAGCAACATTCGATATGGTTGTATATTTTCGACCGAGTGTTTGGTTATTTTATTTCACTTCAGTTTCTTTTCCGCATAAACTGTGTGAATGTTTTAAATTGTAGTCCCTAAAAAAAGGAGTAGTTAAGCAAATTTTTGACGCTAGCCTAATAGGTTATTAGTAATTAAATGGATTTTCGACAGTGATGCTAAGAATGATCCATATGCGACTCTGGTTTTAATTTGGTACAGGAGTGATCGCCCAGTATTTGATTAGGCGGGTTGTCATAGTAAATCAACATATATAGTCATAGCATGTGTGCACGAAGGTTTAAGACACTTATAATGAAAGATCTCAAAGTCTACCTTTGGCGTAAAATTGGTGAACGCATGTGAAATTGACTCAACTTCATCGATATGTCATCGACATAAATGATTCTCACACCAATGATGCCAAACTATGTAATGGTTTTTCGAGAAATTTTTGGTTTGTCCAAACCCATTAATCTTAAACTATGACTCCATCTAAATCTCACATAACTAAGAGTAAACTCTAAATTATCTTTGAAGAAATTAATGCTCATATGTAGTGAATCATCAATGTATCAAAAATTGGCCTAAAAATTTTGTTTTTAAGTGCCTCTAATCTTTTAGTCTCGTTTATGCAAATGGTGACTTTTAACACAAAGACCTTTGATCTTTCATAGCCCCTTTATATTTCATAGCATTTAACAAATTTTTGAAAAAAAATAAGGGTAAGCCGGGCAAGGGTTCTTACATGCACAACTTTTTATCTCATTTTTACAATGGTTCGTTATAAAGCAAAATTGAGATGAGAATATCGTATATTACAAGTGACAAGTAAGTGCAATGTTCAAACAAGTTCGTGTATGTGTGCATTAAATGTGAGTAAGAGTCAAACATGTATAAAGTAGTCATCAAATAGAAACATAATGACTCTACACATTATCACACTATAAAAATGAAATAATGTCTCATAACACTACGAAAAATGACGTGGAAATATGGAATGAAAGGGTGATCTGGACATCTTAAATGTTCATCCATATATGGTGACAAGAAAAACTCTTTCCGTCTTTTTCACCTTTTTCTTAAAAACTGAAAATCTTTTTGTATTTTTCAAAATTTTTTAGAAAAACAAATCTCTTTTTTGATTTTTCAAAAAAATATCAAAATGAATAATATAAATACAATGATATCACAATGAAAATACATTCAAGTAATAGGAATAAATAGTATAAGCATGATAAACCTCAAATCTAAGTGCATCTAAAGGTTTCGTAAATATGTCGGCTAACTAATGATCGGAGCTCACGAAGCTCAAAAACTTGACCTTCTCCTAAACCAGGTCTTGTATAAAGTTCTTGCATATTATAATGGCCTTAGTGCACGAATGTTAGATCGAATTACGGGAAATATGTGTTACACTCGTATTATCACAAGAAATTGTCATCGTGCCTTATGAAATTCCATTATTATCCAACATTTGTTTCATCCATAAGAGTTGCGTGCAAAAATTACCGATCATAATATACACAGCCTCCATTGTCGATAAAGAAATGGAGTTTTTCTTCTTGCTCAACCAAGATACAAGAGCACTCCCAAAATAGAAACACCCACCTGAAGTTCTCCTACAACCATCGACATTCTCGGCCAAATCGGCATTTGAATAAGCGGATAAACAATCATCGACATCAAATGAATACCAAATACCGTATGAAAGAGTTCCACTTACGTATTTGATAATATTTTTAAGTGCGAGTAAGTGTGAATCTTTTTGGGATGCCTGGTATCGTGCATAGACTCCAACACTAAAGTCAATATCGGGACCACTAGCTGTAGAGTAGAGGGGTCTACCTATCATACTCTGAATCTAAAGAGTCTTTTCTAAGCTTAGTCGATGTACCCATAGGGGTGCATGATTTCTTAGTGGAGTCTAGACCAAACTTTATCACAAGGTCTTTTGCATATTTGGATTGAGATATGAATATCCCATCCTCATGCTGATGAACTTGGATACCTAAGAAGAACGTAAGCTCACTTACCATGCTCATCTCAAACTCATTCTTCATATCCTCATCAAAAGTGCGAGTATGGTGGGAGCATAGGGATCCAAAGACTATATCGTCCACAGTGACTTGGGCAAATAAAATAGCACCACTCTCTCTCCTCACAAATAACGTTTTATCCATTCCCTCTCTTTTGAAGCCACGAGCTAAGGGATAGGAAGTGAGCCTCTCATACTAAGAATAGTGTAACAAATCCCATTTTCTCACATAAAGGTTGGTTAGACATAGTACACAGAAGATGGGGCTTGTTATACAATCTATATCATTCTTAGCATCGATCGTAATAAACATTCATATAATGAACCACATTTAAATTAAAATCGGATTAAATTAAATAACAGTAAGTAAAAATAAAATTAACATCCACATTCAATAAAATAGAAACCAATATGAACAAATGCTATCTCGACTAATAAATAAAATGACTCTGAGCTTATGCCCTTACAGTAATCATAAAGAAGCAACGATAGGAAAAATTAGCAACCTAAGATAGATTCAATAAGATGATCTTCGAGAAGCAACATGTGACAACAAGTTTGATATTCCTTCAGTCCCACTATCCATGTCTAAGCAAACCTGGGGGGGGGGGGGGGGGGATATTTATAATTTTGGGTCAGCACCCTAAAGTTGCAAGAATTAACTTACCAAATTTAAAGTGCAAAAATAAAGTTAATTCAATGTAAGTAACTTCTGCAAGTATCTCTCCCCTCATCTAAGTATGATATTTCACGTGTAACCGAACAAGTCCTGAATAAAAAATGCTAACCGTGCCAATATGATATAAGATGCTTTAAGTCTTCCATCATCATATTACCATTTCCTAAAGTATCAAAGTCATATTACTCGTATAAAGGACAAAAACATCTATTATGCATACTACGTGGTATTGGGTCTGTAATTTATTGTCTACAATCCTAGATAACTGGATTAATCTCATTTAATTTGTATAGTCATATATATGTCCTTTCATATATGAGACACTTAAAGAAATTTACTAGTAGTATCTCATTTGTGCTCTATTAGTAAGTCCAAAGGAATCTTTTATCCAATCAGACAATACAAAACACACACAAATGGGTTAGTCCCTACGCAGTATACCAGTTCACGGCTCATACTCAGCGGTGACAAAGGATCCTATCATCTACACCTACCTCTCGTAAATGGTGATGCTACATAGTATATATAATAATGACCTACATAACGTTTAGCCCACCTGTGCCGAGGAGTGCTACGGTCCCAAACGCGCGTAACCCCAACCGATAGGACCATCAATGAATATAGGTATGTTCCCATGATATATATAAGTACATATTATTCTCATATATTACGTATAAGTAATTACTCTATAATCACCCAAGATATCTCAAATGATTACGCATAAATAATTAAGCCTTTATCACTAGCCATCTAGTTACTTATTAATTTCTTCCTCGTTATAAGAATATCGAACCATCTAGTATAATTCCCCATTAAATATTTGTGCCACAAAAGTATTTTTAATAAAATCCTCGTCTACCCAAGCACTGTCCCACCCACTCGTATGGGTTCTTTAAAATATTTCGGATCAAATTCTGATCCCACCTCAACTTTCCCTAAGGGTCGAATTGATTTGAATTCGGGGTCGAATCAATTCGCCTAGGAGGCTAAATCGATTCGGATCTGGGCAGTATCCCATATCTACTACGTTTTATTCACACGCAAATCCTTATTTATTCCTCATCTCCCATCCCAATGGTTTATACATTTATATAAACATTAAAGCCAGTCTTTAGGACTTAGTTAATCATCTTAGGTTAATTGTTTACATAAATTGGCATGGATTTCAATGCCCCAAATCCCAGAATTTAACCCCTTAACATGCGTACATAAATCAGATCTTATTCACTCAGTCTCACCACATTTAATCATTATACAAGGGTCCCAATTATCAAAGTTTTCAGATTTCTAAACATGAATACAAATCCTCTACATATGAATAAATATTTCCAATTTCATCAAGTTTACAGTGCATGAATTTCATCATTTAAAATCAACATAACCTCATCCTAATTTTTGGATTCAACTAACTTAATTCAGATTTGTATTGTCTACACTCATGCGATTTAATCATATCTTTCTATAATCAATTTCCTATGAAATCTAGAATCTACATGGAAGAAAATTTAAATGATTTAAGAAGTAATTTGGACATTTAAATTTAAGCAAGAGAATTCTTTTTTGATTATAATGGTTTGATGATTTCTTCCTGAATCCTTTGCCTCCTCTCTTTTTTGGCCTTTATTCTCTTCTCCCTTAAGGTTTGGCTGCTAGGTTTAGGTTTTGATTATGTGTGGGGAGTTATTAACCCTACTCTTAAACTTATATTACTTCCAAATTCCGAGTTAAGCCATATATCCCATTTCTGGACCCTCAAAGGGGCCCGAACCCATAATTAAACTACCCCAATGACCTCCTAACTTATATACCTATACCTCGGGACCATTTCAAAAAATCCAAAACACCAAAACGGCCCCATAAAGCCTCCCAAAATGCGTCCTAATTATTTTTATTCCACATAGGCATTTTTGTTGTGTTTAAACTACATGTGCCCATAAGTTTATTAACATACGATTTATTGTCACGGGTGAACTCATCACGCCAAATTGAGTCATGTGATTATATAATCATGAATAAACATTTGTTTTCAAATTAAATCTTACCCATTTAAATTTAAATCCATCCGATTTAATTCATTTCCAAAATTAATTCGAAATTATTGAATTTATTTCTGTCATGATATTTTAGTCTGAAAACACGGGGAATTACATTCTGCCCCTAATAAATGGAATTTTGTCCTCAAAATTCACTAAGCTTAACTTTACATTTTAATCCGCACAATTACCGTAATTTTTATACCCAATTACTCCATACTCATAT
Organism: Sambucus nigra; assembly: GCA_949130495.1. Taxonomy (NCBI): domain Eukaryota; kingdom Viridiplantae; phylum Streptophyta; class Magnoliopsida; order Dipsacales; family Adoxaceae; genus Sambucus; species Sambucus nigra. The sequence continues at coordinate 406,831,974 of OX422222.1, forward strand.
CCCATGAGATAAAAAAAAAAGTTCATCTATTCTTATCATAACATCACTGGGATGCCCATATATCCACATTACATGCACACACACGCACAAAGATCAAATATTGATGACCTATATACATTCAACCGAAACCATACACGCCATGCATATCCAGAAAGCAAAGTATATCTCCACATATGTCAACGTAAAAGAATATAAACATCTTAGTATCTAACTTCCCTCAACTCAATTTCATGCGTGGGACATCTCGCAAGAGAAATCCAAACAAGGAACCCTCCCGATACACTACTGCATGGTTTAGTCAATTATCAAGATCCGTCGGCCCAAGAAAAAAAATAAAAAATGACTGTTTACACTAATTACATAAATTCCAGTTTATGACCATTCCCAACAAAAGTTTCCTCACTTATAAGGGAGACACTAAATCCCAATAGATTTATCTGTTTGATCATACCAAGAACAAAAACAATCAAAATGTCCTAGAATCCAACATCTCTCAACTCCGTACATTTTCTACTTTCGTACATGGGAGATCTCGCGAGCGAAATCCAATCAAGAACCCGCCCTATACGCTATTACATAGCCTTGCCGGTTGCTGAGATCAGTCAGTCCAGGATTTACATCTATTAATGTGCTTATTCAATTTATAAGGCTCCACAAGCCTACTCATTCTTATAAAGGCTACTACCACCTATTTCCATTAACATCGTCATTATATTAACATTAGTTATGATCGTACACCTCATCATGAAACCATGACTACCACTAGTTCTAACATTCCCAAAGGAACCAAATATTTCTAAAATACGAACTCTTTCGACTTTGCATACTCTTAACATAAATAAGAAAGTTTTATCTTTAGATAATTATCGCATTTATTTATCCCTGAAATATAACACCTCTTTCACATAAACCACGTTTCTATCCAAAATTGAACACTCATTTTTTGAGTAACAAATCTTGAGATTTCACTTTACGGTGCCCACTCTCAACGAGACAACCTTTCTGGATGCTTGTAGTTCCTGCAACTAAAGTCCCCATGCCCATACAACCCCTCACTATATATAACTTATGATTTCTTTGAACCTGCATGGGTTCTATGATAATAACTTTAGAATTTTACCATTGGATATATATTTGTCCATAAACTACTCTCATCATCAATGAATCGCCAATTCCCTGACTATGACATAGAAGTCATGTAATTCCCTCTCATCACATTACATTTTATGAAATTATCGTGTAAATCCATAGTCCTTATCTCCATCCATTTTATCATGTTTAGACTCAAGTTAGTACAATTCTCGTAACTCATAAGGCATGTGAAGTGTGTGCGGATGTAGATATACCTTATTCACCGAATGGCTTGCAGTGCTCACTGTCTTTGTCCAAAAATGTCTAGGCACATTTCTCCCAAAATGCATGGATCTAGCCATCTATTGTATTGTTTGATTCTTCCTCTTAACTATTCTATTTTATAGAGGAGTACGAACGATCAAAAACTCATATTTGATTCCCACTCCATCATAATAACTATCCACTTTAGCTTCTTTAAATTCAGTGTCATTGTCATTACGCATCCGATTAATAGTGGCACCATATTAGTTTTGTAGAACACGTGACTTTGTTTTAAGTAACTCAAACGCATCGAAATTTTTTGTTAGGAATCCTACGATATAATATCTAGAAAAATTATCGACCATCAAAAGAATATATCTCTTACCACCTAAGCCCTCCGAGCGAGTAGGACCCATTATATCCATGTGAATCAACTCCAAAACACAGGACGTGGTAATGAAATTCAAATTCAATGGGGAGTTCGAATTTGTTTTCCTTATTAGCAAGGTCTAAAAATTGAGGAAGTTGGTTTCCCAAGTGATGGTAAGTGAGGAACTAGGTCCTTTTTCACTAATCTCTTAAGATCTCTAAAGTTTACGTGACCTAGTCATTGATTCCATTGGTCCATAGAGGAGATCGTGGCACTGTTGTACACAAAGAAGGATCTGTACACAATCCCATAATAATTATCTTCATTCCTCACACCTTATAGTAGAAGTTCAGCAGATTGGTCATAAACTTCACATTCGAATCGATCAAACTTCATCACAAAGTTTTCGTCGCATAGTTGGCTTATGATAATTAGGTTCACTTTCTACCCTTTCACGTACAACACATTGTCTAGTTTAGAGAAAACAGGTATCTCAACACATCCAAACCCTAAAATGTTAGACCTGCTTCCATCTCCAAAAGTGAGTTTACCTTCCTTGCGATCCTCAAGGTGGGTAAAAAAATAAATGTCACCAATCATTTGCCTAGAGGAACCACTATCAAAATACCATTGGTAAATGTTTTGAACTTTGAGAGCAACATGACAATAAGGGCTTTTACATCTTTCTTGGATACCCAAGTGGAGGTAAACCTTTATTTTCCCTTAGCGTTGTTGACTTTAGTCAAAGCATTGGAATAATTTTCAAATGGTAAAAGAAATCTATTGAAATTCTTCCATCAAGATATGTGAAGTAGCCAGTAGAGGCTCAACTTTCTCTCTAAGACTAATAAAGTCACTAGAGCGGTGCGTGGGAGTATGTGTACGCCTAGTTCTACCTAGTTTATGGAAAAACTCTCTAAGGTGACCTCTTCTATTACAAAATGTTCAAACATAGACTTGTTTGGGTATACCTTGGTTTGCTTTCTTTGGTTGAACTTTATTTTGTTGCTTCTATTAAGGGACATAAGGATTAACCATAAATTTAAGAATTGGTTTCGGTGTTGTGTGGGAAGTACATTCACCATCATAAACTATTCCATTCCTATCTCTAAAACCTAAATCGGGATTGAGGAGCATCTTACCAACTTTCTTCGATGTATCCTCAATAGTTACCTTGACCTCCCGAGCAATCTTGAGATCTTCCTTGAGCTAGGGTGTGAGGGTTTCAAGTTTCTCATGAGTCTCAACGGATGTTTGGAGATCTCTCGTAAGACAAGCTGCCTTGTTGGTCAAGTCCCCATTCTCTCTCTCTCAACTAAACAAACTCTCTCTCCCAAAGCTTCTTTTACCGAGGAATCACTCTCTCTCGCATCTCTCAACTCCTTCTCTAGGGCTAAAACTCTCATAGCTAAAACTTTATTTTGTTTTTTAGTTTTAAGGGACTCATAATAAAGATCGGTATAGGCCCGCTATAGGTCACTCTCATTCTCACTTAAAGAATCTTTCCCCTTACTCTCGTCAGAATGAATAAACTCACTGCTGAGGTTTCCCTATTTACTAGCTTTGTCTTTGGCGTGTGGTGCACTATATGTACTAACACGACTAGCCATGGATGCGGTGAAGTTACATTCATGTGTTAATTCATCCACCAAATTCACCGACTCGATTCTCTATCGCTAAATGTGACATTCAAGGCATATTTGCCTTTCTCTTATCTCTTTAACCTAGTCGGACACTCATGAGATTTGTGACCCTTTCCCTTACACTCATAAGATCTCTCATCATTAGGGGTGTGCAAAAAACCGACCAAACTGAACAAATCGAGCCGAACCGAAAATTTTCAGGTCGGGTTTTTTAAGGGTCGAGTCAGTTTGGTTTGATCAGGTATAAAACCGAAGGGGTCGGTTCGATTTTCGATTTTGGCATAAGAAAACTAATTTTGAACCGAACTGAACCGAATTAATTTTAATACTTTTTAATTTTTAATTTTATATTATATTTATATTAGTGTTGGCATATTATATTATATTTTTTAATTTTATATTTATATTAGGTATTAAAAAATAAATTTTATTAAAATAAATGAAAAAATCGAATCGGCCCTGTACAAAACTAGCCCTGTCAAAAACCGATGGGCAAACCGAATCGGCCCTGTCAATAACTGACCCTGTTCTGTTCGGCTCGGTTCTTTAACAGTTTCGGTTCAGTGCTTCTCCTCCAAAACCCGACATGGTCGGTTCGGCTCAAAAAAGTCGGCCAAAAACGAACCGACCGACCCGTGCACACCCGTACTCATCGTCTTTCTTTAGGAAATCTTTCTTTTTTATTTCAAATTTTTTCTTACCCAATTTGTATTTTTTTATCTTTCTCGAAACTTTCCTTTTTATTTTGAAGTCTTGTGCTTTTTAAATTTGAGAAACTTTTTGAAATTTTGAGCAAAAAGGACCAAGTTATCTAAATCAAAATCATAATCGGAATCCGATGACACTTCATTTTTCTTTTTAGATTAGGCTTTTATTACAAGTCCCTTTTTCTTAGGCTTAATAGTTTTAGGGACATATCTATCTCATAGGTTTGAATGCCTCCTACGAGTTCTTCTAACCTAAGAGTATCTAGAATCTCTAAAGAATCTAGCATAGTAACCTTAGGAATAAAACGGATAGGGAGAGATCTCAAAATTTCCTTAATGACGCACGTCTATGGTATTCTCTCATCTAAATTGAAACTCAAGTTAACTATCTTGAACAGTCGTGCGTAAAACTCATCTAACGATTAATATTCAAACATAGTGATAGTTTCACATTGTGTGGTGAGATTTTGCAGCTTAGAAGCTTTAACAATGTTGGTTACCTCGTGGATGAGCTAGAGGGTATCCCAAGCATCTTTAGACGTTATGCACGTCATAATGTGATGAAAATCGTTAAGAGTGACGACTCTTGAGATGACACTCAGACCGTGCGAGTTAAAATTTATCCATTTAAATTCATCCTCTGTCCATGGATAGACAGGTTTAGGGCTGACAACATTGTCAATAGTCATAGTTGGTGGTGTCCACCCTCTTTCGCAAAGCAACCAAACACATTTATCAATAGATTTTAAGGTTAACCTCATCCTATCTTTACAGTAAGCATAATTTGAACCATAAAAAATGGGCATTAGCTTATACATATTATCCATTCAATCCAAGATTTTAAAGAACAACAATTTTTTCAAAATAATTAATATTAAGAATTTTTTTTGAAAAAGAATCACAAGATAATTTGGTGTAACATGCTCTAATACCAATTTGAGAGTGCACTTGAACTAATGGATTGATTTGTATAGTTAAATGCAACACACAAATCCAATTTTTACCAAATTTTAATGTTTGATTAAATTAGGTTTGCATACAAGATGTGTTCCAATTACAATTAATAAACTACACATGCAAGTAACACAGTAAGATGAGGAAAAATCCCTAAAAAGGGAAAAACCTTTTATTCAGCACTATTTTATATTTTGACAAACAATCAACTTACAATTACTTAGACAATCTAAGTGGGATGCCCAGAGTCTTTAAAACCTCCAATAGAACACGACTCAGTCCATAGCCGTCCACATGTAACGATCTACCCTCGGTATCCACCGATAACCCTTCTTACTTCTTCAGTAGTGAAACCTCGAGTCACAGGTCAGCAGTATAGTATAAACTCCACAAGGTGTATGAATAATTTTAAAACTTTAGGGTTTCACAAAATTTCACAAATCATATGGGGATGAACTGATTGTGAATCAAAAATTGTTTTATGAAATAAAATATTAAAACCTTTGGAATAAATATGCAATTTTTATTTTCTCCAAAGTCCCATGAAAAAAGAGTTCAAAACAGGTATTTATAGAGCTGACACAAAATTTGAGATAACGCAACCCATTCAAACGAAATTCCAAGTCGTTCGAACAAAAACAAGGTTTCATTTGAACGAAATGCAGATTCGTTCTAATGAAAAGGCAATATTTTTCGAACCAACATCAAACGAACTTTTAACGAGAATGCTCTGACTTCAAAATCCAACCTCGTTAAAAAGTCGTTAAAAGATGGATCTACCGAAACCTCATTCTCGTTCAAACGAGATGGAATTTTATGTGAACCAGACCAAAATAAAATTTTATTTTTTAAAAACCTTTTGAAAAATAGCCTCTATTTTATAAAAATTAACATCCCAAATACGATTTAGAAAATTTATGAACACCCAAAGATTTAGAACTTCATGAGTTGTAGGAATGTTTCGATCTTGGAGATGTTAGAGTTCGGTTCGACGAGTCGATTTGTAACATGATATGCCAAAATATAAAATAAATCCTAAACTATGAGAAATTATAAATATTTGCTATTACGGGTTCAGGGGGAAGGGGGGGGGGGGGGGGGGTCCCCAGATGAAGAGAAATTTGTGTAGTGATGAACATGAAGCAGAAGCTATGGTGCCTGATGGTAACTCGCCAAAATATTACAAACTCCTAAAAGTGGCGAAAAGAAGATTATACGAAAATTGAGTTCGGGTGGGGTATGGGGGATATTTTGGGTTCTGACCGGGTGTGTGGTGGAGGGTGGGGGCTATTGTGGGTTCAAGTGGGGGTAGGGGCTATTGTGGGTTCGGGTGGGGTGCGAGTGGAGGAAACTGTCAAAATTTTCTAAAAATAATACATTGAATTAGTGGAAGTGATTTTATATGTTTTCTTTTAATGATTGATATTATGTTGATGATTAAACATGTTGAATTACATGTAAAAACAAAGAAAACTCTCTTGATTTTTTTTAAAAATAATACAATGAATCGGTGGGGAGGGTGGGGGTTGTTTTGGTTTTAGCTGGAGTGTGGGGGTTATTATTGGTTCGGGTGGGGAGTGGGGGGTGTTTTGGGCTCCGATGGGGTAAGTGGGGGAGGGTGGGTGTTGTTTTGGGTTTGTAGTGGTGTGTGTGTGTGTTGGGGGGGGGGGGGGGGGGAGTATTTTGGGCTTCAGGTGGGGTGGAGGTTGTTTTGGCTTCAGAGGGAATATAGGGGATGTTTTGGGTTTAGGCGAGGTGTGGGGGGGAGGGCGGGGGATGTTTTCGGTTCAGGTGGGGGTGTTTTTTTTGGGGTTTAGTGTGTATGTGTGTGTGTGGGGGGTGGGGGGTTAGGAAACTGTCAAAATTTTAAAAAAATAATACATTGAATCGGTGGAAGGGATATTGTATGTTTTTTTAAAATTATTGATGTTATGTTGATGATTAAACGTGTTGGATTACATGTAAAAAAAACAATGTTGAGATCTAAACATAATAATGCGTTGAATTAGTGGAGAGGATATATAAACAATGACAAGTAACTTGAAATGTCATAAACATTATTTATTTTTACTTGCAACGAGTGGCAGATATGAATGTCATTAACCGAACATATCTTTGTTCCCATCCTAGAATTGAAAAAACTTCAGTTGCCGTAATAAAGTAACAAGTTAGTATATATGTTCTTACTATAATATGATTATACATATATTCTTACTTTACTATGATTACGTATATATTCATTTGGATTTTGTTAACATGTTTTCTATTATTATATAAATTAGATGAAGTCAAAATAAGAGACCATCGATAAATTGAGTGTTTGGAGTTGGGCACATAAGAAAAAGGATCTCACATACAATGTCGATGATGGAGCGACTGGTAGAGAGGTATAAATATGTTGATAATTTCAATGTAAACGACTTAGTTACATTTCAAATTTTATTTTGATGTATGTTTGCAAATTCCAATTTCAAAAAGAGGTTGATTATGTTATATGTTTTTTCTCAATTTGTAGGAAAAGATTAACAGGCAATTGGATGTGTTACCACTCGATCAGCAAAATAGGGTTAAAGTGAGGGATTCTATATTTGAGGACATGATAGGAACCAATGAACATGTACAAGCATTTGTGTATGGGAGTATGTATTAAACCAAATTCTTCACGTTCAACCACACCATCTCATTATTATCATGATGAGATTTCTCGACTAGATAAAGAGGCCAATGAGTGAGAGACTCATTATCAGGAATAGGTTGAGGCGAGAGAGAATCGTCATCAAGAAGAAATTGATATGGTGCGTGTCGATTTAGAAAATGAGATATAAGAAAGACTCATAAGAGCCAAGAGAGAAACTCCAGTAGAAGCTAAGATTGAAATCGCTCGTATCATACGAGAGGCCGACATCACGCTTAACTATGTATTAATGTATATCATGGAGAAGTGAAAATGATGATTTGAATGTACATGACGGTGTTTATTTTTATTAAGCGTGATTCAATACTATTTGGTTTTGTTATTATTTTAAAGGTTAAATTTTGGTATAATATGAATTCACATTTTTTTATTTACCGTTATTATATTAATGATTTCTTTGATTTTTAAATGACTACAATTATTATTATTGAATTTATGTCGACTACATGTATACTGTATATATATATATATATATATATATATATATATATATATATATATATATATATATATTTTATGATAGCTACTACTGTTTTTTAACATATTAATTTGGAGCCACATTTTATTCATCAAAATCTATTTGTGACAACTACTTCAATCCCTAATACCACATTTTAAAAGACAACAAACATCTGTCCTTTTAAGAACATAACAATATTTGAATTTATAAGGACGAAACTAAAATGACGGCCTCTTGCTATCCTAAAAACTCAAAAAGGACTGCGGTTGTAGTACTTTTAGCCGTTTATGATGCCCGCCTATTGGGACATCTCTTCCTATCCTCGTGACTATCCCAAATACTATTGGGGACATCAAATGAGCTTTTAGGATAGCAAATTGGTTGTCCTTAACTGTCATTTTTTTAGTAGTGGTCCTCTAAGGTAGGTGCCTTCATGTGGTTATTATAAGACTTATAATAATTGATGATACAATCTAGTGATGGAAACTTTAATAAATAACCCTATGTCATGTTAATGTGTTATCTTATCATGTGCATCCTACTTTATGGGTGACATGAGTTGGGATTGGTACGGGCTTGTATTCTTTATGTGTGTAGTTAGTTACATCTTGATGCAATATTTTTACAGGGGATGTTCACTTCTTAGTCTAGTGATAGAGATTGATTAGTATTGCTTATATCTTGGATTGGGCCACTGGTGCAACATTTCACTTATGATGAAGGGTGAGGTATCTCTTGTATGTGAGTGCAGACGTGTTGGCATGTTTATTATAAATGATTTGAATGATTATTACTGCATCTATACTTTGATATATTTCCTGCAACTTTTGGGCTATGACCCAAAATATATAATAAAATAATTTTGCAGGCATTCTTAGACCGAAACAACAGGGCTGAGGAGATTTGGAGTTTCCACTTCATTACTTTCAGGTCACTCTTTTGATTCATATAGATTATATTATTATTTCCTTTCAACGCATTCAATTTTAGACTATTCAAAGATTGTATGGACCATATTGGTACCGTTTTACTTCAGTTGGATTTATATATGAGAGTTGATACTATTTCATTTATTTATGTTAAATATTGAGACATTTGATTTATTCTAGTATTTATTATTTTATCTTTATCGCATGTTGTGAATGGTTTAAATTCACTTCATTTATAATTTATAATTATTAATGTTGAAAGTGATATAAATTGATTAGCACTCCTTATCTTCGGTGTGGCCAATAGGGACGTGAGAAAATATGGGTGATACACATTATGAATAATATTGCATCTGAACACAACCTGGAGGATTCTTTTACAAAGAGCTTACCAGCTGAGACTTTTGAAAGTCATGTAGAGGGAATGGGTATTATAGGCATATGGGTTCAATGCTAAATCCGAGATTGTTCGGATTTTTATTCATTCTTAAAATCATGTATGACTTTTATTTTTTAATAAAGGTGTGACAGGTTCATTTTAAGATGAGAATCAATTGGACTTAGTAGGAATTTTGGTGAGTTCGGTTCATCCTGATCATGAAAGATCAAAATTATGGTTATGGTATAATTAAACACTTCACAACTTAAATAAGGAGTTGACATCCTGTCGGTAAAGCTGTGAGTACAATCCTAGTAGGCTATCTTAACTATGGGAACCTGCATGGTGGTTTAGGAAATTATTTTATAGTTTAAAGGGTATTGTTCATGTACATCATGAATCTATTGAAAATGTATATAAGTATTTCTTGGCTTAGTCTGTGTCAAAATATTTTACTTTTCGGACATATATGAGTTTCTACATTTTGTCCTTGAATAGACCCTTGGCATTTCTGTGAGCCTATACTTCAATTTTGCACATGCCTCTATTCATGTTACAACTTGGTATTACAGATGGACATGGACAGACGTACAGACCTAGACTCCACTGAGTAATACAATTATGCCTCTTTTGTTGTTATTAACATAAAGCAATGCATATATAGAAGTTCTCCACGTAGTAAGCTCTACTTGCCTCGGTGTCCACTGATCAACCTAAAAAAACTCCTTTCCTATCTTCAACAGTGAAGAATCAACTCAACAGGGATATGAACATATGATGTGTTCTTCAAGGTTTAATAAAGTGATCAAAAAACATCCAAGAGGTTTGGTTTTGTAAAAACAAAGTGTTTGATCATAAAAAGTGTTGTAAAAGAATTGATAAGAATTGCAAGTTTGTATCTCTATATATAAGGAGAAAAATCCCCAAAAGAAAAAAGTTGAAAAGTTTGTGTTTAAAGCCAAGTAAAAATCAAATTTTTTCCAGCTCATTTGAATGAGGCACGTCTCGTTCGACCCACTTCTAACGACATATCTAAAGAGAAAACCAAATGTTATAAACTTACTAAAATCGATCTCATTCAAAGTTGGTTCGAAGTTTGTTCGAATCTATTCTAACAAGGTACATGTCCTCATTCGAATGACATTGCAATTTTTCAAAGAAATATTTTAAAAATATTAAGAAAAACAATTCATATTCAAATAAGTTTATTATACCAATGAACATAATGATTACACGGAATCAAACTCGTATACCTTCTTCGATGATTGGAGTGACAATATCAACTCTTCGATCTTCGATTGTTGCATTCGGTCACTAACTTGTCTTTGATTGAAACTCTTGAGAATATACATTGTAAGTACATATGTTGCATAGTTCGTTTACATTAGAGTATGTCGTATACCACTACAACCGTTGACGAACGTTGAAGTTTAATCAAGCATCAAGACGGATCCAAATATCAACATTCTTCAACAATCAAGCCTATGTGAGATAGATTTTGGTAATGTTGTGTTTAAGTCCCTTAATGATTCATTTAAAGTGTTGGGATAATCTTTCTAAACTGTTTTTACTCATCTGAGGCATTATTTTTCGTTAAAGTGTTGAGGCGGATTTTTAAAAGAAAAGTATTTTTCATTCTGGTCATTTAAACGACATGTCTATGTTGTTCAAACGACAGGGATAAGTCGCGGGAACGAAGTCTTCAAGTGACAATACATGTTGCGCGAAGTCTCATTTGTAGTTAGCTTAATCATTTAATCAAACGACACCTTGCTGTTTTGGTTTTCTAAAGTTATTTAATGTCTCGCGTAAAGTCTCTTTGAGAGATATTTAAAGTTGTGTGAGCCAAACCTTGATCTCGTTCGAGCAAACTCACCGACTTAACTTTTTTATAAATATCGTGTTAAATGAGTCATTTTTTTAAGGAGACCAACTGCAGAATTATTTTATCTTCTTCATTTAGGGTTTAAAACTTTGTTTTTCAATTCACAAAAATCCCAATAGTTTAGTGAATTATTTTGGAACCCAAAATAGGATCTTATTGAAGTTTATCTTGTAGAGAGTGTAAATATATGGCTGGCGATTGCGTGTCATTGGGAGTGCTTGAGGGTGTTTCTGGAGGAAGATAGAACTTCATGTTCTTGTGGGTTCGCTGTGATTGATCCATTGCTAATTCTAGAACGAGGTCTATGTGAGTATCTGCGGATAGTCATTGCATATTTCATTGTGTACGTAAGTTTATATTTACCTCTTCATGCTGAAATAAAATGTTTTACCCGAAAGGGTTTTTTTCCTGAAATATGTGTGTCAACAATTTATTTTTTGTGATGGTTTAATTTTACCCACCTAGTTGAATGTTTTAGGGCTCTCTAAAATTGACTCCAATTAAATAAGTTTCAAATTGGAAATTTTTAAATCCACATATAATCGATATCACACCGCGTTAGCGCATGCACAGATTGGTATCATAGCTTTTTAAGCGATCCTACCATTTTACATACACGATGACGTAGAGGTGTAATAGAATATGCCAAACTTAAAAACATAATGAGAAATTATAATTTTTTCTCTAATAAATCTCCCCCTTGTCTATTCCAGTACAAAATAAAAAATAAAAAAATAACCCCTAAGATAAGTTCAACTAATGTCCTTCCCAAACTCTAAAAAGAAAAGACACTTGCAACTTTGTCTCTATTGAAAATTTTCATCCTCTAGTCCCTGATATCATCAATCCGGAAGATACCTACACACATGAAATAAGGAAATACCATGACGCATGGAGTTTAAAGAAAACAAAACTCCCCCTCAATATGTTATACCCCTTTTGTCTGTAATAAACTGGGTTAGAAGCTAAACCTGAAAGTTATCATCACGTGGAAAAAAATTGAAATATCATCACAAAGTATAGACAACTAAGCATAAGAGATGAAACTTCAATAACCAAAAAACTATTTTTGAAAATTTTAAATTTTTTTGAGTATATAGATATACATAAAAATACAAATACAAACAATTACACCATGGAGTAACATGAAAATATCCGAATCATGAATATAGAAGGAATGCGTGTGAACTTAATGCATAGGAAATTCTACATAGGCATACGTAGCAATAGTGCATGAAGTCAAAGTGACATTCCTAAAGAAAGAAGTCAATTCAACCTTTCGAACAAAAATTAAACAAAGTGAAATGGACTCGACTCATAAAAAATGTTATGAATTTTAATGCTTATCAAATCAATAATGCCAGACTATTTAATATTTTGAAGGAAATTTATTATGCAAATCATTGATCTTCACCTTATAACACCCGCAAAATCTCAATTTTAAGCATAAACTCTCATTTTTTAAGGAATCATATTGCTCATTTTTAATGAAGCGCCAATGAGAAAAATTGGCCTTGGAATTTCTATTTTATGTGCTCAAATCATCTTTTAGGCTCTTACCAATGGTAGCTTTTAACGCAAAGAAGACTGCTTCTTTTTGAGCTCCTATCCATTGCTAAAATATGTATTAATAAATGTTTTAACAAAAAAACCGGGCAATGAGTTTTACATGCACAATTAGTTCCTTCTACATTTGGTTCGTTATTAAGCATGATTGAAATGAGAACATCCTATTCAACACATGACAATTAAGTATAATTTTCAAACGTTCGTGCATGCGTGTAACCAAGGTGATATAATGGGTTCATCATGAAGGTAGTAATCAATAATAAAGGACACAATGCTAAATATATATAGTAACATTTTATTTTGAGCGTTGGGTTTCATAACATTTGGAATTAACATATATAGTAACATTTTAGAGTTGTGATTTTTGGGAAATGCAATCTATTAACATTTTATTTCGAGCTTTGGGTTCCGTCAAATTTCGTGGACGAAATTCCTTGTTAGTGGGGAAGTATGTAACAACCCGAATTTTTTAAATGCTTATTTTTATATTAATTTTTGAAAATTCGGGTAAAATAAATTTTTGGATTTAATTATTTTTAATAATTAAATATGTTGAGTTTTTTTTTGAAAAGTGGAATTTCAATCGGTTTTGAATTTGGATTTAAAATGAAGTTTTTAAAGAGGTTTTAGTTATAGCCTTTTATTTTAACACACTGGAAGAATCATTTTTCTTAAAGGGTTGATCGATCGACCGAGGGAGTCGATCGATCGACTATGCCCAGATTTGAGTCGGCAGATATGTTGTAAAGAGTTGGAGGCTTTACAAATTTCTTTTCTCTTATATAAATAGAGGTCATGGGTAGGAGTTTTAAATAAACTTTTATCACCTCAAAAATGCAGTAGACCCTTTATATTTCCTCTCCCTCTCTATACAAACCCTAGCCCCTATTTTATTCAATATTTAACCTTAGATTTGGAGGCCTATTTGGGGATATCTCGTGTTGGGGATATAACATTATTTGTTTATTTTCACGAGAGGAACGTGATGGTGCGATCAAATTTAGAGGCTGAATTTAGGTGACGATTCATGTGATGATTTTGAGGTACGGGACTTACACAATATGCTCCTAAATTCTCCCGAGAGTATTCCGTTTGTTTTTTGTGTCGATTGCACTCGGGATTGAATTGTGATATTCATTTAAAATCTGAAAAACTATTGAAATCTATTATATTGTGATATATTATATTGAGATTTGAGCATCGTGTCATGAGATTTAATATGGCAGGGAGAATGGGCACCCGCCAATAGTCCCACAAATCGATATATGGTTTTGATATGCCTAGGGGAGGTGAGGTGAGGCCTGGTGACCCATTGATGTGTTGTTGAGAAATTAATATTGATATGATGTTTGAGTATTGCATTTGATTTGTATGTGCGGATTCGTATTGTTGCGATTTATTCACTGTGCTAATTATTTTTGATCATCTATTCTTGTGATATTGTGTACTTCCCCGTATTTTCTTTTAGTGGAAGACTAGCTTGGATTGGGATGCTATGAACTATTTTGGAGAATAAATTTTATCGCATGGATTGGAAAATTTATTTTTGATGTATAAATTAGTGATGTAATTTTAGTTGGAATTTTGTTATTTGAGAGAAACATTCTTGTAATCTCTATTGTGGAAATAAAAGAATTGTGGATTTGTCATATTTAAATCATGTATTTCAGATGCTCTCTACTCATTATTGATGGTTTTAGTTTAATTTTATCGTAATAGCACGCCGCGTGTCTTCTCGGGCGCGCGAGGTGTTACAATAATCCTACTCTTGAAGGAATCCACCTCCATGTCTTTACATCTATCTATTTTCAAATTTGTTTAAATTGATGGGTTTGGTCTCATCTTATTGAATCTGTATGGTACTCGATATAATAAATTTTTCCAACAATGTTAAATGTCCTTGTAATGGAATACTTTATTATACTTATAGAGTTCGATAACTCCTTCTTCGTGGGTCATGATGTGTGATTATCCCAAGAACAAGACACTCTCCCATTATGATAATGGTACCCCTTTATGAGTGTAAAAATTATGATATGTTTAACTCATTTTCACCATTATGAGAATTGTTAATCCTCCCAATATGAAAAGGTAGCAAAATGTCATAATCATTTATTTTTTTATATTTCCACCTTTACTAGTGGTATTAAAGAAGTTAACATAATACTATTAAACGTTCATTTGTTCCGAACAATGCTCATGGGAGTGTGGTCTATAACATATATTTAAATATATGTCTTTGTTCCAACTTGTCAATGTCTTCTCCAAACACAGGTGTTGTACTACCCATTATAAAATGTAAGAAAAAATATATGATTTCTCATTATGTTTTTAGTTTGGTATTTTTCGTTATATCCCACTACACCATCATGTACATTTTCGAGGATTCGATTGAAGACAAGTTAGTGACCGAACGCGACAATTGAAGATCGAAGAGTTGATTTCATCACTACAACATACGAATAAAGTATATGAGGTTGATTTTATGCAAACATTATGTTTAGGGGTATTTTACAAGTGTTTGAAACATAAAATATTTTTCAAAAGTTTTTAATCAAAAATTCATTTTTAAGGAATATCGTTAGAACGAGTTATGGAGGGTCATTAGAATGGGGTTCTTTAACTCGTTGGATATCAGAAGTTCGAACGAAACTTCAAACCAACCTTTTTCCTTGTCGTGCTAGAATGTCGTTTGATCTCTCATTTGATGTCGTTCAAACGGCTTTGGATAGGTCATTCGAATGAGATATAGTTCGTTCGAATGAGCCTGCGAAACAATTATTGTTTACTTGGTTTCAAACACAATCTTTTCAAGCCTATCTCTAATATATTGTTTCCCTATTTAAGAGATATAAACTTTCACTTCGTTGCAAGCCTTTTTTAACCTATTTTGTGATTAAACACTTTGGGTTTCCAAATCGAAACACTTGTATTTTTTGTGATCACTTTATCAAATCTTGAAGGACTCATCACATATTCATGTCCCTGTAGAGTTAATTCATCACTGCTAAAGATATACAAAAGTTTTTCGAGGTTGATAGGTGGATACCGAGAAAAATGGAACTTATTGTGGTGTGTTGTTAGATTTGCACCGCTTTTTGTTATCAACAGTGAAGAAGACGTAACTGCGATACTTAGTCGAGTCTAAGGCTTTTAGTCTGTCTGTGTCGTTATGTAATACATTAGTTGTAATAGTGCTAAAAAAGAGTTTTTCCCTCATATCTCATGTTGTAATTTATTTGATTCGATTTATATTCAATATCTTGCTTGTTTAGTTTAACCTAATTAATTAAGATAAAATTGTATTACATTTAATTTGGCATGTTTGTGACCCAATTTATGGATTCTACATTTGACCACATAGCCACACCACTCTACACGTCTTTTCAAGTTGGCATGAGAGCTTATTTATATAAGTTATTTAGATGCAATTCAGTGGAACTAATTATGCTTATTAGAAAGCTCGAATGACATAGTCTCTAAAATTAATCGACGAGCACATTTGGCTTGCTATTAAAAGGAGACAGACTCCTTCTACTGCGACTAATGAAAATGTCCTTAGTCTCGAGATAGTTGTAATTTTTAGTGAAGATGACTTTATATGGAGTAAGACTCTCATGATTTGGATGTTATTTTTGGTGTTGTCACACCGGAAGAATTTCATCGGATGATTATGTGTACCATATCTAAAGAGGCTTGAGATATCCTTTAGCTCACACACGAGGGTACCAATGTTGTTAGAGCTTCTAAGCATTAAAACTCACCACACAATTTGAGGCAATATGCATGTTTGAAACTAAAACTTTTGATGAATATTATGCTCCTGTGTCTGATATTATAAATTTATATTTTAATTTGGTGAACAAATTTTAAAAATGAGAGATTTTAAGAAATTTTTTAGATTTCTCCCATCTCGTTTAGTGCAAAAGTTACCATCCTTAACTCTTTGGGAATTCTAGACACAATTAGGATGGAAGAACTTGTAGATGATCTTTAGACTTAAGAATTAGGCATGTTCCCCAAAATCCAAAAGAAAAAAAATGAATAGCTTTATAATATAAATTGAAAAAGAGGAGGCTTTTGACTCTGATTCTGAATTTGATCAAGATGATCTTTCCTTGTTTGCTAAAAATTTCAAAAAGTTTCACAAATTCAAAAACCAAATTCGTCCAAATTGAAAAGTAAAGTTTTTGAGAAAAACAAAAATTTCAAAGCAGGTAATAAGTTTTTTAAGAATGATCAAAATAAAATTAGAGGTGAGTATCCTAAGAAATAGGAATCAGAGAGGTGTTATGAGTGTGAGGGAAAACATCATAGAGCCCATGAGTGTCCACTAGGATTAAGAGACAGGGCAAATGTGAAGTCGCCTATAATTCTAATCTAAGCGATAATGACGTTGAGTGGGTGGATTCTAGGAGTGAATCACCACATGGACCTAAATTCCCCGCGTTCATGTCTAGTTACGTTTGCACTTCAATTGCATCTCATGATAATTGGGACGTTTCTAAATGTGATAACCTCGATAATGATTCGAATCATTCCAGTGAGTTTGAGGGTGGATATTTGAGTGACGGAGAACTTGGTATCCTTTATGCATACTCCAAACTTTACAAGAATGGTTAAAAACTTAAGAGCAAAATAAAAATTTGACTCTTAGGGTGTTATATTTATTGAATTATTTGAAAGTTTTGAGAGAGAGTGAGGCCTCAATTAGAATATTTTTGAGTGATATACTTGTTTTGGTGAGTAGAAAAAATATCGACTTGACCAACAAAGTGACTAGTCTTACAATATATCTTCAAGCATAATTGGAGATTTGTGAGAAACTTGAACCCCAAATTTCCCAACTCTAGAAAGATCTCAAATGTTATTGAGATGTCAAATTCACCTTAAAGGACACATCTAAGAAAGTTAGAAAGATGTTCCTAGGTTATGCTTTAGGTTTCAAAGGGAGGTGTGACATACGTTACGAGGGTGTATCCACATTCAATACTGCACCCAAATCGTTTGCCAAGTTTTTATTAGATCCTTATGGTCATCCACCTAACTCACCAAGGAGAACTCGTCCTAGGCATATAAATCAAGGTTGAGACAAACAAATCTATGTTTATATCCATTGCAAATGAAGAGGTTACTTTAGGGAGTTTTGTAACAAGCTAGGAAGAGTATCTCCCACACATGCTCCCATACATCAGTATAGCGGCCTAGATAGACTTCTTAGAGAGTAAGTTGAGTTTCCAGTCACTACTTCAGAATGTGTAATGGAATAATTTCGAAGTAAGTTTGATGATATGAGAAATCGAACACAAGTCGTTCTCAAGCATCATATCAAGTGTAGAGTAAAAGTAAACCAAGTAATAAGGGAAAGACATAAGATATATAGTGGTTGGGCTATAAAAATGAACCTACATCCACTTTATTGACATGCTCTCATCATATGCATTGTATAATACAATATGATTGGGCCCAAAGAGGCATACAAGTAAGAGAGGCGAAGATAATACATGAGTATAGTGAATCCGGGTAAACCAAATATGAATTGCAAGGAAGTTTTTGTACCGACTGTAGCCTGGTAAGCCCAAGGTGGGTGTGAATCTAAAGAGAGAGGTATTGTAGAGATTTGGGAAGATTTCATAGGGTACTTCTCTTTTCGGTCCCCTCAATTATGAGATGAGCACCTCTATTTATAGAAGAAACAAAGGTAATGTCACGTGATTAGTACATGTGATAAATGGATAAGTCTAGAGAATGAATCCTTTTAGATAGCTTTCGACTATGGCATAAAAATAGGGGCTGTGACCTATTTGGACCCAGGCAACAACCATCTTGAAGGAGGTACTGTAGCCTGTCTGAGTCCAGGCAGCGGCCAATTCTAACCAAGGTTGGGTATGACTATCCATATGGTGCCGCAACCTATATGAGCCCAGGTAGCGACCCATTTATTAATGCCTCCGTGTCAGTAAGGAAAATACTGGCCATATCAATAAGCCCCCAAGACGTAATGTCAAGAATTAGTGAGTTGGGGCTGCAGATGAATTCAATGTCCTGTGGCAAGTATTCATAGGTTATCGCGGAAAGTGAAAGGTAGCACTTCAACTTATCGTGCCCTCCTATATAAATGGGTTCTACCCGTGCCGATCATTACCTTTTCCAAACTTGAGAGCATATCAAGAGCGAAGTTCTGCCAGTTTCATCTTGAGTTTTCTGGAGATTGTTTAGCGGTGGTTCAAGGCTGTTTGAGGCAGAGTTTCTTCTGAACAACCTGTGGTTCTCCATTTATGGGTGATCTTTCGTATTAACCTTTCATCTTTCTATAGTTTGTCATTTTAACCCAATTTATAAGAACTGCCTGACTGTATCTTCTGTATATCATACGAATTTGTATTGCGGAATTTATATTGAGACCCTTTTTTGCATGTTTCTAATTTTTGAAGTTGATGATATTGAACCATTTGCTTCATCTTCCATAATAAAATAAGAAGGTAATTGAAAATCCTTTGCTGCTTTAATCTGACTATTGGGTATCAATTCTGTGTTTTTAGGTAGGTTGAACTAGATTCTTGGCTAGTTCTAGGTATTTAAACTGAATTTGGGGTTAGAATTAAGGGTTCTTTGGGATTAATACATGCCCCCCAATTTCAGATTTATTTTTGGCCAAGAACAATAAGAACATGTTCTTGATGTTCTTGGTCGAAACCCTAGAATCATGGGTTTTCAATCTTTACGAACATGCACCTTATCCAAATTACCTGGTACTAGGACTTGAGCTATTTTGTCACGGCCTCTTGCCATTCCTTCTATTGGCTGTAGTCTGTAACTTGAACTTAACAAATTATGGTAGGCTTGATAGTTTTTAGCTTTAGGTGTTGTTGAAATCAATTGGTTGCAGTCTCTGAAATCAACTAGCTTCAGCTAATTTTTAAATTTTTCGCACTTCTATATCTTTTTACCGTGGACTCTAAGAGGATTATCAAGTCATAATGGTTGCGACATGTAACTGCAGATCCCTTTTGCTTTTCAAGTTTTACTGAGGCCCTATGAGTTGGAACCCTCAAGATTTCCTGGATGACTTTTGGAAGTCTTATTTTGGCTTTTCTCCTCCTGAGATCCCATTTGTAAAGCCTTTGAAGGTTATTGGGCCTTTTCTGCTTAAAGATAGCCCTAACTGCATCATCCTTGATTCTGACTCTGTGAAATCCTTGAACTGTAGGGACACTAGTGAAGCTGCGGACATTATGGAGGAGGATGTAAGTTCTAATAACAATCCTCCTACAGCAGTAGCAGCTGCGGTACCTATTGGGATAGTGACTGTCCCACCTGAAACTAGGAATCCCCCAACTGAAGCTTCTGGCCGCGTCTAGTCCCCCGAGAAGGCTGTTAGGACATTTTTCTCATGTCCAACATGTTACATTTGTGTATGTCGTACGCTCCTACATTTGGCACGTCACCTCACGATCTCACATGACGGCCTCAATTCGAATTCCGGGAATCAAGCATTCAACATCTCCATTAATGTGTCCCACATCTGCCTCAACGACTTCACGTTCCAAGATTTTAGGGACTTAATGCAAGTGGTACGCAGGGGAAGTCAAAACAGTGAAAAAAGGCACGATAGGAGAGTTCAAGTGAATTTTCGTAATTTCACATCCATAGTCCGGAGGTCTGGTCAACTAGAAAGTTGAAGAGATCGCCACAACGAAGATACTGGAAGAAACGGAACCTCAATCCGAGCTACGGTGAAGGAGTTATGACCTTTTGAAGTTGGAGAAAATTCCTTGAAGAATGCTATTTTTTTTTAACCCCATACCAGAAAGGTACCCCAAACCCATGTACCCCAAACCGCATAAGGTACCCCAAACCGGTTCGGGGTACCTGTACGCTGGATAGAATTTCAGTGTTTTTATTTTTCAAAACTCTTCATATGTTTTGCAAGACTTTGGAAGACGTTTTTGAGAGTCCAAATACCTCTAGTCTTCATATTTTTTGAGTCCCAAGACTCATGTTTTGATTCACACAATTTCCAAACCTTTGTGAATCTTTTTGGTAACCCAAGAACACAACCTTGTGTTTGTTCAAACCTTTGTGGAGAGATCTTTGCAACCGAGGGCTGCGTGTCATTGCTAAGGGAGTCTCTACAAAGTTTTATGGTTGCGTGTCATTAAGGAGTGCTGCGGTTCTTCCTTTGTTGATTGGACTGAGGTTCATGTGGGTTCGCTGCGTGTGGATTAATTGCTGACGACACCGACGGACGCCTGCGGGTATTCGTGTGTCATTGTATTTCATTGTAATCTGTGTAAGTTGCGATTTACTTATTATAGTGAAATAAAAGGTTTTGCCCTGCGGGGATTTTTCCTTAACTTTGTGTCGCATGCTTTATCTATGGTTTGACACACACACACGTAGTTGTTTGTTTATGGGTTGTTTCTAAATAGACTCGAATTAAATAAGGGTTACTTGGAATCTTGCGAATTTAATTTAATTTAATTTAAATCAATTATCACACCGAACCTATTCGGTTTCTCAAATTGGTATCAGAGCAGGTTACTCTAAATTATCGAGTGATCTTGATTTTTAAAGTTTTTTTTTCCTGATACAATTTGACTTCTCACATCGTCAAATTGGTATCAGAACAGGTTGCGCTAATTTATCACGTATTCCTATTTTCCCCAAAAATTTGTGTGATATTGATTTTTTTTAAAATCAATTTTGTGAAAAATCGCAATTTTTTCAATGGAAGGCCCGTTTAATGGGGAGCCTATTTTTGAAAAAGTTCACGACCATGCTAAAAATTTAAAAAGTTCGAATTTGAAACTTTGCAAAAGAATTAAAGTTTTGGAAAAAGAAAATTCTCGTTTTAAATCCGCGATGGATCTTTTGCAAACGGTTCAAAATCAAAGAGATTTTTATCGTGAAAAAGTTGTTTCCTTGGACCATGACTTTGTTTCTTTAAAATTTTCCAAGAAGGAGTGTGATGATAGGGTCCTATTTTTAGAAAAAGAATTGGACCTTAAAAATTCGATGGTTTGTGTTTCTGCCAAAGATGAAAGAAATATTTTAATCAATGAGTTTGTGGCACGTGAAGAGACTCTTAGGGAAAAGTTTGCTTTAATTGAGGGGGAGAGGGATACCCTTTTAGAAATTGTTGAAAATTTGAAAAAGCAATCCCTGTCTTGGGAAGAGTCTAATTTGTTGCTTGAATCAAATATTTTGAAGTTGAAAAATGATTTAAACGATTCAAGTAGATTTGATTGTGATGGTAATGGCTCATCTTGTTCTCATGCTTCTAGTGCTAAAGCCAAAACCATTATTTGTTTTCGAGGGTCAATTAATCCCAAGGACATTAGAAAAGATCACACTTTAGGTAACATTCCTCCCGTTTACACATGTTCACATTGTGGTAGGAAAGGTCACCTTAGGAGATTTTGTTTTGATCTTGGAAGATGTCCTAGGAAGTTTATGTCTAGTGTTCCCGTGGTTCCCGAAGCCCCCACACGACGTTTCACACCTATTTGGGTTAGGAAATCACTTTTAGAGGCACTAGATTTTAGACAAGTTGATTCCCGTTTGCTTGCACATGATTCTTCTCTTGCCATATCATATAGATGATTGTGTTTGCATTTTTGTCATACACTAGTTGAGGTTTCATGTTATATATTTACTAGTGTGTTGACATGTAATTTTTGTATGTATTATTTTTTTTGAAAATTTTTGAAAAATACAAAAAGATTTTTGTTTTTTGTTTACACCGTTTATGGATGAACACTTTGGATGATCGAGTCACAACATCATTTCATTTTTTTCATGTGACTATTTGATAGTGTTTTGAGACAATAGGTCAATTCATCCATGTGATTTATAATGTTTGGAGTCATTAAGATGTATTTAAGTGTTACTTCCTACATGTTTGACTCATGTTTCCTTTATTACACACATGCACGGATTTGTTTGATTATTGTGCTTATCTTATCACATGTTGGTTGGGTGTTTTCACTTCAATCCTGTCCTTTAAAACGAATCAAGCGCGATAAATTTTGATAAGGAAATTGTGCATTTTAGAACCGTTTTGTGAGATTGTGTGCTTTGTTTGAAAACGGGGAAGGGCTGCGAAAGGTTCATTTTGCCTTTGCGAGTACTAAGCCACCGTTAAATTGGACCTAAAAAATGGAGGAAATTTATTATCCGGGGTCCAAAGAGGTTTAAAGAGCCCGAAAAAAATTGAAAGGCAATAAAAAGAAATTAATGCCAAATTATGGGCCATTTAGGTTTTTGCACAAATTCTCCAAAGTTTGAGAATTTAGATTACCTCTAAAAGAAAATATATATGAGGGAGTTTGGTTGGAGAATTAAAACGGGTTTGCACGTCCTTGAAAATGCGCTTTATAGTTTTGGACGTTATTGGTGTGGAAATCACTTTGACTTTGATTTGTTGATTTGCATAAGACGATGTCATTTAAATTCAACAAATTTTTACACCTAAGGATACCTTTGATGTTCATTCGTTAGGAGTACACGTATGCATCGTGCACATATGATTGATTGAGTTTATTTATCTATCGAATGTGTTCACACCCATTCATTCTGTTTCCATGACTTGGTTGTTTGAGTCTAAATCCTTGGTGTGATTTTTGTATCATGTTTTACATTTTTTTTCAAATGGTATCTATTTTTTTTTTACAAAAATTTAAAAATTCAAAAATAGTTTGTGAAGATTTGTTTGAGCATCTCCTTGCAAGAGCACGTTTGTCATTTGATTGATGCCTTGATTTGTATACCGTGACACCCCGATATTGCTTGTTTGATTCATTCTTCTTATTTGTCTATTTGGGGACATCATAAAAAGGGGGAGAAAGAATTATCTTATTTTGGGGGAGTTTTGAGATTTGACTTATGCTTATCATATATTGGTATCTATGTTTATCTCATTTCAAACTCGATACGTCACTTGGTATTTTTTCTTTATCTCATGTGTGTAGGTACTACATTGATGATCTCTGAATTGCACACTCTGATGAGAAAAGATTTGAGATTCCCGAAGATTTGAAGAACAAACGATGAAGACTATTCATTTGTACCTTTTCCAGTTTTGGGTTCATGGGAGGGTAGATTTGTATAGGCAATTTCGTATTTGATAATTCGGATTTTTTTATGTATGTACCGGCATAGACATAGGGGGAGATTTGTTAGGACATTTTTCTCATGTCCAACATGTTACATTTGTGTATGTCGTACGCCGCTACATTTGGCACGTCACCTCACGATCTCACATGACGGCCTCAATTCGAATTTCAAGAATCAAGCATTCAACATCTCCATTAATATGTCCCACATCTGCCTCAACGACTTCACGTTCCAAGATTTTAGGGACTTAATGCAAGTGGTACGCAAGGGAAGTCAAAACAGTGAAAAAAGGCACGATAGGAGAGTTCAAGGGCATTTTCGTAATTTCACATCCATAGTCCGGAGGTCTGGTCAACTAGAAAGTTGAAGATCTCGCCACAACGAATATATTAGAAGAAACGGAACCTCAATCCGAGCTACGGTGAAGGAGTTATGACCTTTTGAAGTTGGAGAAAATTCCTTGAAGAATGCTGTTTTTTTTTTTAACCCCATACCAGAAAGGTACCCCAAACCGCATAAGGTACCCCAAACCGGTTCGGGGTACCTGTACGCTGGATAGAATTTCAGTGTTTTTATTTTGCAAAACTCTTCATATGTTTTGCTATTTAAACCACCTTGGGGGGAGCAGTTTTGCAAGACTTTGGAAGACGTTTTTGAGAGTCCAAATACCTCTAGTCTTCATATTTTTTGAGTCCCAAGACTCATGTTTTGATTCACACAATTTCCAAACCTTTGTGAATCTTTTTGGTAACCCAAGAACACAACCTTGTGTTTGTTCAAACCTTTGTGGAGAGATCTTTGCAACCGAGGGCTGCATGTCATTGCTAAGGGAGTCTCTACAAAGTTTTATGGCTGCGTGTCATTGAGGAGTGCTGCGGTTCTTCCTTTGTTGATTGGACTGAGGTTCATGTGGGTTCGCTGCGTGTGGATTCATTGCTGACGACACCGACCGACGCCTGCGGGTATTCGTGTGTCACTGTATTTCATTGTAATCTGTGTAAGTTGCGATTTACTTATTATAGTGAAATAAAAGGTTTTGCCCTGCGGGGATTTTTCCTTAACTTTGTGTCGCATGCTTTATCTATGGTTTGACACACACACACACATAGTTGTTTGTTTATGGGTTGTTTCTAAATAGACTCAAATTAAATAAGGGTTACTTGGAATCTTGCGAATTTAATTTAATTTAATTTAAATCAATTATCACACCGAACCCTGCAGCTCTCAATCACAGGTGCATTATGGACGAGGACTCGATTGCTGACGTTGTCCCAACCTTTGAGGTCCCTGAACGAACAATCTTCACACTTCCTTCCGCAGAACAAAAGTCATTTTCTGTTGTTTCTGATGGTGTTTGCTCTCCTCTCTATGCCTTCCTTTTGGGGCTGCGACTTCCTATTCCTGTGCCCCATTAGAAGGATATTGCGTGCTATGAACTTGGTTATAGCCCAATTGGATCCCAACTATTGTAGGGTCATTTTACTGGTTTGAAGCTTTGGAAGAAGCACTCTGATAATAATATTACTGCGTGGAGTTGTTCGAGTTTTACAGTCCCAAGGAAAATTCCAAAGAATTATCGTGGAATTACTATTTCACGCTGTGGAGTGGAGATATGTATTTGTACACCGATCAACCTACTAGGGTGAAAACTGGAAATGTAAGTATTTCTTTGTGTTTGGGGACGTTTAGGAAATCTTCCTAGAAGAAACTGTGAGGGAAAAATCTGTTAGAATGTTGCGAACTTAGGAACGTCCGTTTTAAAAGGTTATGCACTATTTGCGGCCCATGCTAATCCTTGATATCTTTTAGCAAATACTAACTCCACATTTTCTCATGCTGCAGATATTAATAACCTTAAGCTTCGCGACAATAAGGTGAAGAGGGTTGAGGATGCAACCAGAGAAAAAGTTTTCTGAATTGGTCACTTCTACCTCCATTCTCGAACAAGGATATTTTGCATCCAAGGTAATCCCCAAGAAAATGACTACGGAAGGTAAGATTTAACATTTCTAATATTTTCACTTTTAATATTTTTTTTGCGGCCTCCTGACATCTTGATATCATAATTTCAGGTGAGAATATTGACCGTGATCTTTTGACGACCCAACTATTAGAAATGGATGAAGATGCCGCGGCCCTTAACCACGAAAAAGGGGGAAAAAGAGGAAGAGGGCATAAAAGGAGGCAACCCCTGCAAATGAATCAACTGCTGAGCCTTCGCAGTAAAGTGCTGCGACAGAGACTGGAGTAATCCCTACAGTAGAGAAATCTGCGGCCCCTGATAACGCTGTCGCGGCAGGAGAGAAGCATATTGATGATGACATTGCTATGATCTTGTCGTAGCAGGATTAATATCCCCTGGGGATTTTTAAGTTGGGCGCAGCCCCATCCACGTTTCACCCACTACTTCTACTCCTCTGCGAACTGTTATGCAGTCAATGCTAATTTTCCACCGCTTCAAAGTAGGGAATGTGTGAGCCCTGATGGTCATCCGCATCCCCAATTGAGGGCTCTAAATCCTCAATCTTACTGGGGCACAACTATCTAGCCTGTCCATAGAATGAGGAAGGTTCCTAACACCATTGATCTTGACCGTTTGGTTGAATATGATCCTAAGGACTTTCATTACTTTCATTACTTAAGGGCTAATTAAATGCATTTCATTGTGTTCACTTTCTACATTTCATTACTTAAGGGCTAATAGAAATTCTAAATTTTAGGTGGCGAACGTTATTATGACCCGGGGGTTAAAATATGAAGTCCTATACAAACTATATCAAGCCGCGAAGTCAGTTTATGAGGCTAACTTGGATAATGCCCGGGCCTATTCCTTTGAGGCAGGTAAAAAATCATTTTCCGCGACACTTGCTCTGGACAAGATGAATTTAGAGGCTTCCACCAAGGTAAAAAATGAGACCAAACTAAATTTCGTTGCGGCTACAAAATCCTTTCAAATTATTGAGGCTAAGGCTGTGTAGGCTTCCAGGAAAGCCACCTCCTTTGAGCGTAAACTCAATGTTCTTCAGCAGAAGTGCGATTAATTAGAGCAGAGCAGCACCTCCACGCTCCAACAGAAGGATATCGTTCACGCTGTAACCCTAAAACAGATGGAGGAGGCCCAGGTCGCAGTCTTGATAAAAGTCGCGGATAATGATGTTGTTGCGTACAAAAAAATCTATAGATTTCTTCCTTACAAATAACAAAGCCTATCTCTTTCGCTTCCAGGAACTTAGTCACAGGGAGGTGAAAAACTTCCCGGAATCAAAAGAGCAAGTCATACCCTGGAAGCTAGGTGATGGTGAGCATAACGAATGTGTGGCAGAGATTAGAGCTGCAACAAATCCAAGAGCCAAGCAATTAATGGAAGAGGTTATAACAGAAGATGAAGAAACTGAGACCGCAACACGTGCAGATGATGAGCATGATTCAACCTCATAGGCTTGTAATTTTTTGCAAGTTCTGTAATCTTGGTCATATTGAAACAATCTTGTGTGACACCCCGCCTAATTAAATACCGGGCGATCACTCCTTTATTAAATTAAATCAAGGTAAACAGTTGGTTTATTCTCAGCATCACTGTCGATAAAAATAAATTTTCCAATTTAACACCCTAAATAATTAAGCTAAGTGTCAAAAACATTTTCATACAAACTTTCCCAATTTTAATTAACGAAAAGATTTATTTAATTAAAACAACATTTCTACAATTAAGAATCACACCACAATAAACCAAATAACATAAACCATTCGTCAATCGAATGTCAACATATGAAACTAAAATCACAATCCATCCTGAATAAATCCCATAGAACAATACTGGAAATAACTGAAATATAAATGTCCCAACAACAAATGAAATAATGGAAAGGGCGACACATGCCCAATAATGAGAATGCTAGAAGTGGAGTCAATAAAGGAAGTCGTCTACGCAAGTGACCTGCAACTCCCACCTAAGCTGCAACACGTTCCTCTCAAAGGATCCTAAGCAAGACGCCCTTGTGGCTGGGCACCTGAAATATATACATATATATACAAGAGAGAGAGAGGAAAAGAAACGGGTCAGAGCCCGAAAGTGTGTTTGATTTTAAAATACGTTTAACAAGTATTTAAATTGATACAAGCCAATGCAACAACATATTAGTGCGTCACTCTCTTGATAAATACTCACCTCTCTTCTAATGTGCACACCTATCGCACTAATCTTCCCAACGGTTTGTTTTATCAATTATCGCACTAGTCTTTCTAAGAGATTAACATATCTTAGATTACTCGTAAGATTTACAATTCACTATTTCCACTTTAAAAGAGATGTTCCAATCTGTAACCAAAGTTCTCTATTTTTAACTTTATAAAAACACTAAAGTTTCCAGTGACATATTATACTTTCTCAAAACAAGTATTTATAATTTGAGCCAACGACCCTGTCCTACTTATCAACTCTCAGTAGGCAGTTTCAAATATCATAATCTCATATATATATTAACTACTCGTATAATATATATATATATATATATAACAGCACCCCGAATAAAACTATGGTGTGTGCATACTTCCACTATCCAAACCCCATACCACTCAAATCAAGGGGAATACAAATTCGGAATCACTCTCGAATTGTATTAACACATATACAAATAATATCGAGGCGAAGCATAGATTCCAAGTCTCTAAGAGGATGGCACATACTCGCGTCTCTTAGGACCGTCTGAACTATCAATTCGATAGCCTGTACCAAGGATATCTATCTTCTAGGGTACAAGTCAATATCCCCCATAAAGGTCCCATCGAGATAAGACTGTCCCAGCGCGAAAACCTCAAGGATAGCAAGTAGCGCGGTATGTTTTTCACATATATATAATATATGTACACACAATCATATAAATATACCACTTTATCATATTAACATAGGTTCTTCACGTTACCCATAATTATACCATTTATCCTTAATTTCACATTTAGAGAAATACGTATAAGGTTTCGTTCCTAACCTTAACTCGAAGGGTTTTCTCACTTATTACCTAACACTCGTGGGCTATATCCTCACAAATCTAAATTTCAGTAAGTGTCTTTATTAGGTTCCAACGTAACTCTCTTACGCACCTCGCCCCTTTAAATTCATAAATCCATTAACCTAAAGTAAATATCCCATAAATACCATTTTCGTTAAAGATTAAAGGTTCCAACATCTATTCATATACCCTACTGGTCCTCAATGTCTCCCAAATCAATTTATCAAGAATTCCCAAGA
This sequence comes from Sambucus nigra, assembly GCA_949130495.1. Lineage (NCBI taxonomy): Eukaryota > Viridiplantae > Streptophyta > Magnoliopsida > Dipsacales > Adoxaceae > Sambucus > Sambucus nigra. The sequence continues at coordinate 406,861,266 of OX422222.1, forward strand.
ATTATATCGCGACAATTTGAATTTAAAGCAATTAAAGAGGGAATTAGGAGTCTGCCAGGAGGGGTCGATCGATCGAAGCTTGGGGCTCGATCTATCGAAGCTCTAGGCTCGATCGATCGATCAAGCAGGTCTGGGCAAAATTCTGCAGAATGCAGTTACGGGTTTCATCCAACTTCTTCATCTAAAACGATGTGTTTCCATTCTAATCGCCCCAAAAATCCTACTATCATCATTATAACATTATACCAGGTGTTTATAACGTAAAGCATGCGTGTAACTATCATTAAACATGGATAATTAACTCAAAATTCCATCAAATCATCAAGAACCTTAGAGTTTTCCTAAAACAAGGTTCTAATCTGTTTTTACCAGAAATTCCTTCTAATTTAACATCAAAATTTCGTGGGCTATATTCCTCTACATGGCAAGGGTTACAGAATTTCTATATTATCAAAACTACATGCATTATCCTAACACAATTTGAGTTTTCTTCCATAATTTCCATCTCTAAACAATCCTAGACTAATATAAAGATTTCATTAACGAAAATACGCAAGTCAAATACTTGCCTGGGATTTTTGGTATGCAGATTTTCGGATGATTTTGGTATGGCTGCGTTCCTTGTCTTGCGATCTACGCGGTAGTGGTGGTGGCGGTGAATTCCGGTGGCTTTTTGGCCTTGAATTTTCCTTGGAGCTCTCTCCTCTCTTCTCCAATAGCCGTCACTTGATTTCTGAAAGTTTTAACCCTAAAAGGCTAACCTAATGGCTGATAAAGATGGCTGAAATTCGTGGGTTTAATTACCCAATTATGTAAAATGACTAAAATGCCCTCCCGGGGTACTAATTAGGCCTAAAAACGCCCCGAGACCCAAACTAAACCCCCGGGTACACTTTTCTGACTATCTCGATGCTTCCGGACGCGTTGGCGCACTCAAAATGACCATAAGAACAACTTATAAAATATTCACTTTTTATTTAACAAAATTAGTCCCGACGTGACACGGGCACGTCCCAACTTAAATTTCCGAAATAGTCATTTAATTCACTTATGACATTCAATATAACCAATATAGTATATCACTATGCTCATTAGTAATATTCAATAAGTTTCCCATAATTACTAACTCTCGTCACGTTAATAATTATAACATAATTAATTTTCGGATTTTTATTAAATAATCATTCTCATTAAATTTAATAAATCCCCATATTAATATAGCATAAAAATACGGGGTATTACATACTTCCCCCCTAATAACGGAATTTCATCCCGAAATTCGGAAAATAAGGCATACCTGGTAAAAACAACTCTGGGTATCTCTCACGTATATCTGCCTCACGCTCCCAAGTGGATTCCTCCACATTATGATGCTCCCACTGGACTCGCACAAGTGGAAATATTTTCGACCTCAATCTCCTATCACTATAGTCTAGAATAGCCACTGGTCTCTCCTCGTAAGAGCTATCAGACTGTAAATCTATCTCATCTATTGCAATGTGAGTATAGGCCATATCATCCCGAAGATATCGTCTTAACAACGAGATGTGGAATACATCGTGGATGCAATGTAAATGTTCTGGCAATCCCAACCTGTATGCAACCGGCCCAATCCTCTCGATGATGGGAAATGGTCCCACATACCTCGGGGACAATTTCCCCTTCTTCCCGAACCTCATCACTCCCTTCATAGGAGATACACGCAATAATACTTGATCTCCCACATTAAACTCCCGGAAGAACCGTTTCGCATCGGCGTAGCTCTTCTGCCTGTCCTGGGCTACCCGAATACGACTCCTGATTATCTCAATCCTTACGGAGGTCTCCTGAATCACTTCTGGTCCTAGCAACTTGTCGTCCCCCACCTCGAGCCAACAAGTTGGAGAACGACAAGGCCTGCCATACAAAGCCTCAAATGGAGCCATACCAATCGTAAACTGATAAGAGTTATTATAAGCAAACTCTACCAGTGGAAGATGTGGCTCCCAACTTCCTCCAAAATCGATAACACACATGCGTAGCATATCCTTTAACATCTGATTAGTACGCTCTGTCTGTCCATCTGTCTGTGGGTGGTAAGCTGAACTCAACCTCAACTCAGTACCCATAGCCTCCTGAAAACTTTCCCAGAAACGTGACACAAAAATCTTGTCTCTATCTGACACAATATTCAGGGGCACCCCGTGTAATCTGACAATCTCAGCAATGAACAATTGAGCATACTGACCCGTAGTATAATCTGTCCGCACTGGCAGAAAATGAGCCACTTTGGTCAAACGGTCTACAATCACCCAGATAGAATCGTGGACCCGCTGTGATGTAGGCAACCCTGTAATGAAATCCATGGAAATACTCTCCCACTTCCACACGGGTACTTCCAATGGCTGAAGAAATCCTGAGGGTTTCTGATGGTCCACCTTCACCAGATGGCAGGTAGAACACTTGGACACAAACTCGGTGATGTCCTTCTTCATCCCACTCCACCAGTATTGTCGCCTCATATCTTGGTACATCTTATCGCCTCCCGGATGTACTGCAAATCGGGACCCATGAGAATGAGTCATCACTGCATGACGTAATTCTGCTCCTTCTGGAACCACCAATCTCCCATTAAACTGCAAACCTCCATCAGAACTAACAGAATAGGACTCAGCACCCTCGGCTAGGAGTCGCACAATCTGCTCCTGGAAAAACGGGTCTGTAGTCTGTGCCTGTGTCACCCTCGTAACGATCTCGGGTATGACTGACATCACGGATATGAAAGAATGTGCCACTGCGTCCTCGTGACCCAACTCCTTCCACTTTGCCTTCCAGACGTCCGCTACATCGTCTACCGGTCTACGACTCAGCGCATCAGCAACTACGTTGGCCTTCCCCGGATGATATTGTATATCGAACTGGTAGTCCTTCACAAACTCTAGCCATCTGCACTGACGCATATTCAGCTCTCGCTGAGTGAACAGGTACTGCAGTGACTTATGGTCTGTGAAAAAACGGAATTTCTCCCCCAATAAATAGTGCCTCCATATCCTCAATGCAAAGACGACCGCTGCTAACTCCAGGTCGTGGGTGGGGTAATTCTTCTCATGCGGCTTAAGCTTGCGGAAAGCAAAAGCTATAGCCTTCTCCTCCTGCTGGAGCACACCTCCAAGTCCCCGTAAAGACGCATCGGTGTAAACCAGGTACTCCACACCCGGCTTCGGTAACGCAAGGACTGGCGCTGAAGTAAGTTTGTCTTTCAGCTCATCGAAAGCCAATTGACAAGCGTCATCCCAAACATATGGCACCCTTTTGCGAGTCAGATTTGTCAATGGACCCACTATTTTGGAGAATCCCCGAATGAATCTCCTGTAGTATCTGGCTAATCCCAAGAAACTACGCACTTCTGTCGGTGTCGTGGGTTGTCCCCACTCCCTCACCGCTGGCACTTTGCTCGGGTCAACTGCAATCCCCTGCTCAGAAACAACATGGCCCAAGAACTGTACTTCTCGCAACCAGAATCCACACTTCTCATACTTAGCATACAACTGATGCTCTCGTAGAGTCTGAAGAACCTGCCTCAAGTGCTCGGCATGCTCCTCCTCGGAGTGTGAATATATCAAGATATCATCTATGAATACGATGACGAACTGATCCAAGAACTCTCTGAATACTCGGTTCATCAAGTCCATGAAAACGGCTGGGGCATTTGTGAGTCCGAACGGCATCACCCTGAACTCATAGGACCCATATCTCGACAAGAAGGCAGTCTTTGAAACATCCCGCTCTCTAATACGTAACTGATGGTACCCCGACCTCAGATCTATCTTCAAAAAGAAAGTTGCTCCCCTCAACTGGTCGAACAGATCATCGATTCGAGGCAACGGATACTTATTCCGTATCGTGACCTTGTTCAATTCCCGGTAGTCCACACACAATCTCAGCGAACCATCTCTTTTCTTCACAAACAAGACTGGAGCGCCCCAAGGTGAGGTACTCCTATGAATGAAGCCCTGACCTAACAGTTGCTCTATCTGATCCCGTAGTTCTCGCATCTCTGCCGGAGCCATACGGTACGGTGCGCGTGCTATAGGTCTCGTATCTGGCAGTAAATCTATAACAAAGTCTATCTCACGACTGGGCGGTAGGCCTGGTATCTCCTGAAACACATCGGAATACTCCCTGACAACAGGGATCGAATCTAAGGGAATCACAACCTCCTTAGAGGTATCCTCCTCTATGTAATACAAATGAGCGGTCGAACCTCCCTCTGGGATAGGCATCGCCACTACAAACATCTCTTGCCCCGGAATGGCAAAAACAATGCTCCCACCAAAGCAATCAATCATGGCTCTATAAGCTGCGAGCCAGTCCATACCAATAATCACATCATGCTCGTGCATGTCTAAGACTAACATGTCTGCAGGTAATACCAAGCTACCAATCTCTACCCCCACTCCCCGGCATATAAAGAAAATAAGTGACCCACTCCCCAGGGGTGAGTCGATGCACGTCACGGTGCTCTCTGCTGTGGCTAACAACCCTAAGGCCTTCGCAAAATGCGTAGCTATAAAACAATGTGTTGCCCCCGTATCAAATATACCCAACCCATAGTACCATGGATAAGAAACATACCCTCAATCGCGAGTGGTGCCTGTGGAGCTGCTGCCTGGTGGACGTTATAGACACTTCCATACTGCAATTGCCCCTGCTGTACTGGAGCTGCTGGAATGGCTGGTAGGGCTGGCACCTGGGCTGGAGCTGGGAGGGCAGGTGGAAAGAGTGGTCTCTGTGGCTCATTACGGGCTCCCTGCTGCTGTGGGGCCCTATCGCCCTCTGGGCAATCCTGGCGCCTATGGCCATGTTTACCGCACCCAAAGCATCGGCCTTTGAAGTTTCCGCCCCTCTGACCCTGCTGTCCATGGCCCTGCTGGCCGTTAGCTCCACGCCATTGGCCCTGTTGGCCCTGATGTGCACGCTGTTGGCCTTACTGGCCCTGCTGTTGTCCCTGCGGTCGGTGTTGGCCCTGCTGGCCCTGCTGATTAGGCTGGCCCTGATGGCCCTGCCTGAAACCCCCGAATCCCTGCCTAGAATCACCTGAACGGAATTGCTTAGCAGGGTCCCCCTGATGGGAACTCTGCTCATGCAGACGAGTCTGTCCCTGAGATGGTGCCCCACCGGCACTATTACCCCCGGTCCTGCCCTGCTGGCTGGACTCTCTTGCTCTCTTGCTTCCCTAAAGATGGAAGCGGTGATCCTGGCAATGTAGTAACGCTGCATTGAGTACGTTAGTGAAAGTAATCAGGGATAGATTCCCAATAAGGTGCTGACGGATCCTCCAAGCTAACCCGTCGACAAACAGTAAAATCTTCTTGCTCTCAGTGGGTGCCTCATCCGGCACAATAGTGAGCATTCTCGTGAACTCCTCCTCATACTCAGCTACAGTAAGGTTCTCCTGCTTCAGATTTAGTAATTTCCGCCTCATCTCAGTCTGCACTGCGGGTGGAAAATACTTGCGGTCAAACCGCTCCCAGAACAACTGAATAGGGATCGTGTCCATCTCTTCTAAAGTAGTAGTGGACTCCCACCACTGTAATGCGACTCCCACCAGTTTAAAGGAAACCAATAACTGCTTTTGCACGCCAGTGCACTCATACATACGGAGGTGCCGCAGGATGTCCTTCTTCCATTGGCTGACTGTAACAATATCAGAGCTACCAGAAAACTCTGGGGGATGCGCTTTCTGAAAAGCATCCCGAACCCTCTCCCATGCGGATGGAAGCTGTGCTGGTACTGGCGCCACTGCCTGAACCTGGGGTGGAGCCTGCTGAATCACCGCTATCGCGGCATTCACCGCCTGAGCAACAATGGCGGCTACTTCATTCGCATTCATTGTGCCTGGTGCCGGAGCTGCTGGCTGCTCGGCTTGGGCACGCCTATCTTTCGGAGCACGCCTCGGAGGAATCTGAAACGTGAACAAGTTTATTAGTCTATAGTTATTATCACACCTCAAATAGCTGAAGACTTAAACGTAAAAGCAAGAATACAACAATCCTAAAAATAGGGCTCTATAGCAATAAAGTTAAGCTGAAAGCGAAATAAGCCGTATAGATCCTATGGACACTAGAACCTGATGCTCTGATACCACCTGTGACACCCCGCCTAATTAAATACCGGGCGATCACTCCTTTATTAAATTAAATCAAGGTAAACAGTTGGTTCATTCTCAGCATCACTGTCGATAAAAATAAATTTTCCAATTTAACACCCTAAATAATTAAGCTAAGTGTCAAAAACATTTTCATACAAACTTTCCCAATTTTAATTAACGAAAAGATTTATTTAATTAAAACAACATTTCTACAATTAAGAATCACACCACAATAAACCAAATAATATAAACCATTGGTCAATCGAATGTCAACATATGAAACTAAAATCACAATCCATCCTGAATAAATCCCATAGAACAATACTGGAAATAACTGAAATATAAATGTCCCAACAACAAATGAAATAATGGAAAGGGCGACACATGCCCAATAATGAGAATGCTAGAAGTGGAGTCAATAAAGGAAGTCGTCTACGCAAGTGACCTGCAACTCCCACCTAAGCTGCAGCACGTTCCTCTCAAAGGATCCTAAGCAAGACGCCCCTGTGGCTGGGCACCTGAAATATATACATATGTATTCAAGAGAGAGAGAGAGAGAGGAAAAGAAACGGGTCAGAGCCCGAAAGTGTGTTTGATTTTAAAATACGTTTAGCAAGTATTTAAATTGATACAGGCCAATGCAACAACATATTAGTGCGTCACTCTCTTGAGAAATACTCACCTCTCTTCCAATGTGCACACCTATCGCACTAATCTTCCCAACGGTTTGTTTTATCAATTATCGCACTAGTCTTTCTAAGAGATTAACATATCTTAGATTACTCGTAAGATTTACAATTCACTATTTCCACTTTAAAAGAGATGTTCCAATCTGTAACCAAAGTTCTCTATTTTTAACTTTATAAAAACACTAAAGTTTCCAGTGACATATTATACTTTCTCAAAACAAGTATTTATAATTTGAGCCAACGACCCTGTCCTACTTATCAAATCTCAGTAGGCAGTTTCAAATATCATAATCTCATATATATATTAACTACTCGTATAATATATATATATACTAGGGTGTACCCGTGCCGATGGCACGACGATAAATTGTTCCCGCGATATTTTGTACCCATGTCGATAAATTTGTTCCCGAGATAAATTTATTCATTATTTTATTTAGTTGTTTTTTTAATGTACACTTTTAAGTTTTTAATTTAAAAAAAAAATCTTACCGTTTTAATTGTCTTATATAAAAAAAAAGTGCAATATTTCAAAAAAAGCTAAATACTTGTGCCGATGACACAGTGATAAATACTAAAAAGTTTAGTAAATGAAACGGTGATAATGTATTTATAAGAATAGTTCTTCACCATATAACATCGAGTTCATAAGGACAAAACAAATATTATGATATTGTATTTTCCAGTATAATTTAAGAAGTTATTTAGTTAAATGTAATTATCATATTCAATAAAGTACCGAAAGATAAGCAAACCAACTGAAAAGGAAATCTCCTTTAGCTTGTCAAATCTCATATCAACATTTTCATATTGTTAAATCTCATATTCTATAATCAAAAATGCCTTTGGAACATAATTTTTTTTATCGAAAGTGAAGATACCGAATTAGGTGAAGGGTTTCTATTGGTTAGTTTGTGGGGTCCATGCCAGTGGGATAAGGAAACCGACCAATAACACGTTGCCACGTGTGTTTTCAATCAAAATTTATGTCAAAAATTCGGGTCCAATAGAAAAACTCTTCTATAATATGTAGAATAGTATAATTAAAAGTCATATATTAATAAATGTTTAAAATACTATATATATATATATATATATATATATATATATATATGCGTGTGTACTATTTTAACAACTAACATATAAACACAATATTTACTGTCAATCATTTCTAACATCCATCATAGACTACATATATAGACTATAACCTATATAATCATAGAATAATAGTCAAGCAAGGTTAAAGATACAGAATTCTTAGTAGTAGTCAAGCAAGGTTAAAGATACAGAATTCTTAGTAGTATAGTACGACGCATGACAGATAAAAAGTATAAGTATATAGGGTGTTGGCACTGTCAAATAAATGCATAGCCATTGTCCAATAAATGCACCACCTGCCAAATAAAAATTATAATATATTAATAAATCAGTAAGTTAAAAGGCAACATGAAAGTTCAAATTATCACAAAAAAACATTCTTTTGAAAAATAATCAAATACGGATAAATAACTAACAAAGTCAAGTAAAATATTAAATAAACCATCGTGCACAAAAATAGGTGCAACTAACAATCCACAAATCTCAAATGTAATTTCATATAGTAGTACTTGTAGAGTTTTGTATTAAATTTCATTATAAATGATTGTCTCTTAGATATGGTGTATGTGTCCTTTTTCTCGAGTGTTGTGCTCTGATGAGGTGTGACATTGAGCGTAGTTTTTCCTCCTCAGGAAGTACAACCTCTTTACAAACCCTTTTCAGAATAAGAGTTGAGAGGAATCAACTGTCATACCATATTATTAATTCAAAAAAATTCCTGGTAAGAGAAAATTGGTCCAACATCCAATAGAAAACATAGAGGTCTTTAAGAACCCATTAGATTAATATAGGTTCATAATCTACTGTGATAAATTATAGGCTTTATAGCAATAATGCTTCATTTCACAATCTTAGTCTCTCCAGATACAATCAATGTACAATCAATGTCTGAACAATTGCAACATCGGATTTCCATATCCCTTAGGCAGCTTAAGAGATCTTATGATGTCCTTTGTGCAAACCTACGAACACGTGCATCGATAAAAAACATATTAGAAACTTGTTCAGGTTCAAACATATTTGCTATATATCTAAATACTTAAAAAGTGAAACAATTGAAGGTCAAATTTAAGAAAACTTTATTATAAAAAATATATTCAAATTCAAATTCAAATTTTAATTACCTCTTTAAATGGTACTGCTTTTGTACACATTAGCATTTTTTTAATTTTTGAATAGCCTCAACTCAAGTTATATACTAATAAAGTCTGCAAGGCGAAATCATAAACACGGTCCTATATGTGAACAAAAAACAATATTTCTTAAAAGTCTCAACTTGAGTTATTTAGCTGTAAAAACCTTAAAGAATGAAAAATGGATACAAAATTGATAAAGAGTTGGTTGAGCATTAACTGACGAAACAACTTCCATTACCTGCTGCAAACCTGGAAAACCCATGAAAATAGGATTCAACAAAGTACCCCAACAAACTAAAACTAACATAAAACAAATAGGAATATCTACTGAAAACTGTAGAATATAAACCTGGGTCTTTTAGTTGCGGGTGGGAACCAACTAAAACATTAGTGTACAAACCTGAACAACATGTGTATAAAACTTTTGAGGATGGGAACCCAAAAGTTAGACAACATATATGTCTGCAAAATCAAACAATGAACCATATTAGAGTTACAAATACACCTTTATAAACGAAAAAAATCCAAAATAAATGTAAAGCGATCTGTGGCATAAACGAAAATTAAAATAACATAGTATTAGATTTTTTCCTCTCCTTTATCTCTTGTTCTCACAAAAGCAGACATAATTGAAAACCAAAACGACGCAGACACAAAACTATTCAGATAAAATGAAATCAAAAGAAAAAAAAACACCATTTCTTGGAACCCATTTCATGCAACGCATTTCTTGGAACTGAAAGCAAAAAAATCGGAAGTAAAAAAACCCATTTCTTGGGAGCCATTTCGCGGAACCGAAACCCGAAGTGAGAGGGAGGGCCGAAACCCAGTTGATTTTTACCTGACACCCACATCCCGAATCAAATAGAGAGAAAAGGATTCTATACCTGGGTATTTTGACGGTGTGTGGTGTGGGCGTGATGGATCTGGTTGGGTCGTGGTGGATGTGGTTGGGCCGTGGGGGATGGTGTGTGGTGTGGGCATGGGTTTCTCAGGCGATGGGTTTCTCAGGTCTGACCAAGATAGATTTGTAGTGATTTTTGAACTTCTTTTAGTTTCTTATAATCACAGATCCTCTGTTTTTTGTAATCCAATACTTCTTTTACTTTTCTCAACCATTAGACAAACGACACCACCACTGACTATGTTTCTAGCCACAGACCCACCCTTTTACGTCCACCTCCAGCCCGCACAATTTCTCCGCGCAACATTAACCAAAATAGAGCATTTATGGATAAAAAAGAAGCATATATACCTTATCTGACTCATTCACTCTTCTGATCCATTCTTATAACTGGAAAACGCGGACACTATATTTTATGGCATGTTTCTTTTACCATCTCTCAACTTCGGATATAACTGAAAACGCAATCAACAAATTATTATTTGATGAACATATCAAATAATGAAAAGAAATACAATAGATGAAAATATAGATGATGTGGAGTAAAATAGTATACCAGCTACTGAGAAGGAGCTCGACCATTATCATCAGGATAAATGGAGATAATGAGATCTGTAAAAGAAAAGAGAAAGAGAGCGGAGGAAGAGTTTTTTAATAGTAAAGAGAGAGAAAGCAAAGTGTTTCTTAATTAAAGTGAGAATAAATTAAAGGATTTTTCCTTTTCTTGTGAGTTTACTGACTCTAGTGATTTGCGTAGTGATAGCTTTTCTTTGTTGCACAGAGTAGGTGTAGTACGTGATCATTCAATCTCAACAGATTTATTTGATTTTTCAAATCTCACCCGCGTGGTTTCGTTATACAAATAGATACAAAAATCTGTTTATATTGGTTTTGTCTTTAAAGTTATATGATGTGGAAAGCTCTAGTGTAGTGATGTGATTTTCTCATATCGGTAGAGAGTTTTAGAAAGTAAGATAACCTCGAGCCTTGGGCTCTGTTTGTAAGATAACCTCGAGCCTTGTGCGTGTAGTTGACAAAAGAATCATCTCAATTTCTCAAAGGAAGAAGCATTTGGAACCATTAGATTCAAACCTTAAATAGATATACATACAAAATTTGTTTATATATGTTTTGTATGATGTGGCAGTATGACGTGGCAAAACTTGTATGATGTGGCAAAAGGCCCTCCTGCTTTATTTTATATATATATATATATATATATATATATATAACAACACCCCGAATAAAACTATGGTGCGTGCATACTTCCACTATCGAAACCCCATACCACTCAAATCAAGGGGAATATAAATTCGGAATCACTCTCGAATTGTATTAACACATATACAAATAATATCGAGGCGAAGCATAGATTCCAAGTCTCTAAGAGGATGGCACATACTCGCGTCTCTTAGGACCGTTTGAACTATCAATTCGATAGCTTGTACCAAGGATATCTATCTTCTAGGGTACAAGTCAATATCCCCCCATAAAGGTCCCATCGAGATAAGACTGTCCCAGCGCGAAAACCTCAAGGATAGCAAGTAGCGCGGTATGTTTTTCACATGTATATAATATATGTACACACAATCATACCCATAATTATACCATTTATCGTTAATTTCACATTTAGAGAAATACGTATAAGGTTTCGTTCCTAACCTTAACTCGAACGGTTTTCTCACTTATTACCTAACACTCGTGGGCTATATCCTCACAAATCTAAATTTCAGTAAGTGTCTTTATTAGGTTCCAACGTAACTCTCTTACGCACCTCACCCCTTTAAATTCATAAATCCATTAGCCTAAAGTAAATATCCCATAAATACCATTTTCGTTAAAGATTAAAGGTTCCAACATCTATTCATATACCCTACTGGTCCTCAATGTCTCCCAAATCAATTTATCAATAATGCCCAAGAATTATATCACGACAATTTGAATTTAAAGCAATTAAAGAGGGAATTAGGAGTCTGCCAGGAGGGGTCGATCGATCGAAGCTTGGGGCTCGATCGACCGAACCTTCGATCGATCGATCAAGCAGGTCTGGGCAAAATTCTACAGAATGCAGTTACGGGTTTCATCCAACTTCTTCATCTAAAACGTTGTGTTTCCATTCTAATCGCCCCAAAAATCCTACTATCATCATTATAACATTATACCAGGTGTTTATAACGTAAAGCATGCGTGTAACTATCATTAAACATGGATAATTAACTCAAAATCCCATCTAATCATCAAGAACCCTAGAGTTTTCCTAAAACAAGGTTCTAATCTGTTTTTACCAGAAATTCCTTCTAATTTAACATCAAAATTTCGTGGGTTATATTCTTCTACATGGCAAGGGTTCCAGAATTTCCATATTATCAAAACTACATGCATTATCCTAACACAATTTGAGTTTTCTTCCATAATTTCCATCTCTAAACAATCCTAGACTAATATAAAGATTGCATTAACGAAAATACGCAAGTCAAATACTTGCCTGGGATTTTTGGTATGCAGATTTCCGGATGATTTTGGTATGGCTGCGTTCCTTGTCTCGCGATCTACGCGGTGGTGGTGGTGGCGGTGAAATCCGGTGGCTTTTTGGCCTTGAATTTGCCTTGGAGCTCTCTCTTCTCTTCTCCAATAGCCGTCACTTGATTTCTGAAAGTTCTAACCCTAAAAGGCTAACCTAATGGCTGATAAAGATGGATGAAATTCGTGGGTTTAATTACCCAATTATGTAAAATGACTAAAATGCCCTCCCAGGGTACTAATTAGGCCTAAAAACGCCCCGAGACCCAAACTAAACCCCCGGGTACACTTTTCTGACTATCTCGACCCTTTCGTACGCGTTGCCGCACTCAAAACGACCATACGAACAACTTATAAAATATTCACTTTTTATTTAACAAAATTAGTCCCGACGTGACACGGGCACATCCCAACTTAAATTTCCGAAATAGTCATTTAATTCACTTATGACATTCAATATAACCAATATAGTATATCACTATGCTCATTAGTAATATTCAACAAGTTTACCATAATTACTAACTCTCGTCACGTTAATAATTATAACATAATTAATTTCCGGATTTTTATTAAATAATCATTCTCATTAAATTTAATAAATCCCCAAATTAATATAGCATAAAAATACGGGGTATTACATCTTGCAACTTTTTGAACTTCAAATCTTAAATAGGGCTGCGTCCCTTTTGATAAAGTTGTGGCCCCAAACTAATTCTGATCAGAGTAATAAATATTTAACCTTTTGACTGCATGCCTCTTTTGATTTGTTTAATTTTTACATATTTGCAAATTCTCTATCATGCTGCGGACTTTAATTGATTCCACCTACAATCTTGAATAATCTGCAGTCTTTGTTTTACTTGCATGCTTCTGTTGTGATCTTGAGAATAGGTTGCGACCAGTGAGTCTTTTGCCTACATTATTGATATTAGGCTGCAGTCATTTTTTGTTACAGAGAAATATAGTATTGTTCGTGGATGATTAAGTTCTTGGCCCCTTTGAATGTTACTGTAGAAATATGGGATTATCCACGGACAACTATGTCCTTGTCCCCTTTGAATGTTACCGCAGAAATATAGGATTGTCCGCGGACGATTAAGTCCTTGGCCCCTTTGAATTTTATTGCACAAATATAGGATTGTCCGTGGACGATTAAGTCCTTGTCCCCTTTGGTTTATTCTCAGGCCTCCGTAGGCTAGGTATTATTAAGCTTCCCCAAGCTATAATCGGATATATATCAAGCCATCCTTGGTTGGGTATTATGAGCCCCCATGGCTAATGAAAGCATCCCGAAAGCTAAGAACGAGCATTATAAGCCCCCATGGCCTCGCATTGAGAGGGGTGCGACTGCCAACCAAGGCAGTCTCCTCAATAGACCTTTCCTCCCCAAATAATCAAATAATCTACGGGCTAATTGGTCATCATGTTCCATTGAATCTGTTTATGACGAAGGTCTTTCATAAGATTTCTAAGCAGGAAAACAAGAATATATATATAACTAACGATTTCCATTCATTCATATATATATAACAAAATGAAAAAGTCTCGGAGATATAACTATGAAGAGCTTCATAGATAGAGTTCAAAAAGAGGAAAATGTAAACCAGTAAAAAATAAGGCTAGAATCTGGTAAGCATCCACCCAGGTATCGGCTGCACCCTCTAAGAATCCTTCAGGAATCGCTGAAGTGCTCCCTTCCTGACGAGCCTTTCAATCTCATTCTTCAAGGCGTGGAAATCGTTTGTTTCATAGCCATGATCATTGTGAAAACTGCACCATTTGGCTCGATTCCTCTTATGAGAAGGGACCTCAGCTTCTCAGGCCAATGGAGCAATTTGTCTTCTCTGATGAGTTTTAAAATGTATTTGATTTAGTAAATTAGTGGGGTGTAGGTCTCATAGCCTTTTTCTGGTTTTAGATGCTCCAGTTTCCCCTTTTGAACTTTGACAAAGGCCATTGCTTCTTCTGCCATGGCCTTTTTCATGGGTGTGAGGGTTGCAGCTTCTGTTGCTGCGGCCTGTGCCGAGGTGAAGGTCGCAGCTGCGTCCGAAAGTTGACGTAGTCTTGGAGTGCTGATTGACATTCATACAGGTGATCAATGTAGCTCAACAACTGGGCAACTTCTTCACTCTGCTCTATGCTTGTCTTTGAGGTTCCCTCCATTGCTTATGTTGTGTTAGTGTTATAGAAATATATATTCTGAGATCAACCAGACAATTATGAGAAGACAAGAAATTCAGGAAAAACTAAGCATAGTAATGGGCATCCAGCCTTTTGATATCTGTAATGTTATTTTGCTGTGGTCGCGGCCTGAGGTACATATGCTAGTACTGCAATGGTCACATCAATGAGAATTTTCCAAGTGAACCATAGAAGCTGTAAAGACCAACTGCCTTAGGAATGCTGAGACAATCTGTCAATAAAACTACCTGGCCGCATTCCTCAGATAGTAATGAAGGGTGTAATCCAAAAAGTAGGCTCAAGACCTGATATCAATTCATAAGATGTACACAGAATGTGCCTATTAGGAATTTACCAAGGGCAAAATAGCCTTTAGGTGTGAAAGTATCACCAACTTGGTAATAAGCCCTAAATCATAGGTGTAAAAGACAGAAATAAGTGAATATAACTCTTCCCTAGTCACCTACCTTTAGGAGGCCACTGCCTTTTGTGTTTTTCAACACTATATAGGTAAGGTAACCTCATCGGGGTATAGAAAACATATATATGGTCATAAAAAAGAAGATTGACAAACAAATATGAAATAGAGTCACCTCTTATCCAGGTTTTATACATATGTAAGGGCTCTACAACCAAAATCCCACCTAAGGGGTCATGACCCAGGGGGTCCCCGTAGATGAAATAAGGCATTTAGAACCCTAAATAAGAAGAAACAAGATAGAAAAACCTCATGTCCCACAGACAGTGCCAAAATGATAATAGGAGAAATCGGACTCAAGTCGTTCTCAAGCATCATATCAAGTGTAAAGTAAAAGTAAAGGAAGTAGTAAGGGAAATAACACAATATATAAAGTGGTTAACCTTTTAAAATGAGCTTACATCCACTTTATTTCCATGCTCTCATTATATGCTTTGTATAATACAATATGATTGGGCCTAAAGAGGCATACAAGTAAGAGAGGAGAAGATAATACAAGAGTATAGTGAATTCGGGTAGACCAAATGTGAATTGCAAGGCAATTTGTGTACCAGTTGCGGCCTGGTAAGCCCCCAGGTGGGTGTGGATCTAGAGAGAGAGGTAGTGTAGAGATTCTGGTAGGGCTTCATCAAGTTATTCTCTTCTCGGTCCCCCCAATTATGAGGTGAGCACCTTAATTTATAGGAGATATAATGTCATGTATTTAGGGCACGTGACAAATGGATAAGTCTGGAGAATGAATCCTTCTGGATAACTGTCGACTGGTTGAATTTTTTTTTTATTATTTATTTTTTAAAATAATCTCATGACTATAAAAATCATCTCCATCAAATTTGGTTGAGACATCTATATTTTTACTATTATAAAAAATGAGTCCACACACGTACTAGGGAGTTAAGCAATAAAAATGGTATGAAGATTTTCATTTCAATCCTTACCCATTTTTTTACTCTAATACACTTGAATATATTTTGATCACTAAGAACCCTTACCGCCTAATATATACTTTATAAGTTATTATTGGCACAAACTTAACATATGTATATTACAAAAATTCGTGCTTACATTATAAAATTTCACATACAAATTAAAATAATTTCCAAAAACAATGATGTATACTTTTAAAAAATAATTGTATACATTACTGAAAAATATTACCAACCAAGGAGTTCAGAAAAAATAAGCAGCAATAATAATCGTTGATTAATTCAGTCTATAATTACTCTTGAAACTAGTATTACTGATTCTAATTTTGCAATGATATTATAGATCATTACGATAAAGTAAATCATCAAGTGACAATTACCTGTTTTTCTATTTCGTCTCTTAAGAGTGACAATCACCTGTTTGTTTATCTATTTCCTTATACCCCTAACTTTTTCTTTTTTTTTTTTTTTTTTAATATTGCGATAAAGTAAACTACCACGTTCCTACTTGTAAGTTTCTCTGTTATTGTAATCTTTACTTTTATCCTATAGTCAACTGGGGCGGCTGCCAAGGTTCTTTCCTTGAAAAATATACATTATTAACTTTTATAGATTTATATACTAATTGGTCATATTCTAACCTCATTATCAAATAGGTCAGAATAATTTTAATATTAAAAAATAAGGGTCATTTCTAATTGGGTCCAATAGTTATATGTTATCGGATGTTGGTGTCACTAGTTAGTTCTCGTATTTAAACGAAAATGACTCGGTCAGATAGTTAAGTAAAATGCCGAAAAAGCATTCACTTAATTATATAACATGTCTAAGTAACCCTTTGTACTAACACTAAATTTATAAAACAAAATTGTAATTAAAATATAGTGTACAAGTAATTAGTAAAATGAAATACTAAGTTTGAACATGAATCTTCATTAATCTTTTAATTAAATTCTAATTAATCCTTCAATGTAATTGTGATTAATAAATATCAATTATTAATTAACCGGTGATTATAACCATCGAATCAGTAGGAGTTGCTTGGGGGTGAAGTAACTTTCTAGCTAGATAAAGGGTAGTGCTAAAGATATCACTAGAATTTATACTCGGTACCTCTGCACAACATTTTTAAATACAATGCACAATCATTTTAAAACATGCAATAGTGCCAGTAGTAATTTTGGTGGTGCCGTTAGCAAAATCCTTGGATAAAAATTAAAAGTTCATTATTATTTGGGACCCAGTAGTTTCATTATTTGGGATTTAGAGTTGAGTAGTTTTTATATGAGTTGGTTGAGATTCAAAACTAACGAAAATCGTTAGTCAACTAATTTGACTGTAACAATCCTTATTTTCTCACGTAAATGATGGTCAGACACGATACGCCAAAGATATGGATTGCTTGTCAATTAATTTCATTCTTAGTACAAATGCGAATATAAAATAATTATTATTTAAGGCCATATTTGAAATGTCACGAATACATCTACAATCAATAAATAGATTCAAACCACCACAAATAAAATAATAAATCCAACCAGTGAAATCGAAATCTCAACCAACATAAAGTAAAGAAGTCTCAGGCTTATGCCCTTACAAATGTTCCAAATAAATAAATAGCTACAGCAGAAAAAACATCTATACTAGAATCGAATGATCGGAAGTCTGGAGAGCAAGTGAGACTGCAGGACCGCTACAACACAATCGAGCTATCCCTATCTAGGAGCACCTGGGGGAAAATATTTAAATTTGGGTGAGAGCCCGAGGTGTGCAAGAATTAAATTAATTGATTTATGATGTAATAATACAGTCGATGCAAAATAAATATTCCCCCTTCGTCACTCACATGCGTTTAATACCTCACCGCTCATGTAAGTGTGATATTATTCGCATCCCAATACGTCCCAAATAATGACTATAACATCGTCTCAAATTTATAAGATGGATATATCGATAATTAAATATTTAAATATAATCACTACACTTAATTACCAACACCCGTTTATCCCCGTCTCATAAGTTTCATATATAAGGAATAAAAATCTATTATGCATTTTAGGGTCAAAATATAATTATTGTCTACATTCTTAGGTAATTAAATTTATTCCATTAAAGTTCGAATATTTATCCATATATGTCCTTCCATATATTTGACACACAAAGACATCTACTGTTGGTGTCTAATTCGTGCTCTATCGGCAAGTCCAGAGGAATCTCTTATGCTAAGCAGATATCACAAAACACACACAAGTTGGGGGTGACGCAAGATACATGTTCACGACCCATACCCAGCGGTGACATAGGATGGGTCAGCGTCAATACATACCTCTCGTAGATGGCGCCTCCACGTAGTACTTATATGCCTTACACATCGTCAAGCCCACCTGTGCCGACGTGTGGTACTCGATCTGAATGCGCGAACCCCTTAGCTGATAGGACAATCCACGAATATTGGTATGTCCTAAAAAATACATAATAGTACATAATATTACGTCATATAATATGTATATGTAATTGCTCCATAATTACAAAAAAAAAACTAAAGTCCACAATATTTTCATTTATTAATAATTTACCATCTAATAAAGTATTAATTCCATTCTATAAAATAATTACTTAACCAGCTAGTTATTTGTAATTATTATCAATTAAATGTGGGCATATCATTACTTAACCAACTAATTAAATGTTCCCGCTTTAAATTCCCTATTTTACTCCAATTTCAGTAGGCCGGTTAAATTTTTAGTGAACCGAATAAATGTTAGTAATCCAACTAATTCCCAGGCCCAAACATAAGAAAGAACGAAGTGGTAAAACCTCGTCACGTCGCTCGAACGAGGGGTATGGTCGTTCGCGCGACATCATACGCCGCTCGAATGACATACGCCGTCATTTGAGCAACCTTCTCCTTATTCCCCACGCTTCCCATTTCTTATGTTCTTCCTTGGTTCTTACAAGTTATACGAAAAACCCAGCAATTGTTATGCGAAACCCATAACCAACCCATAATTTCATGTATCAAACCCCCAAATTTTATATTCATACGACTGGGGTATCTTTTCATTTCCAACCATAATTTATTTCACAATAAGAGGCATTCATTAGGGGATCCACATCAAGATTTTAGCCCATTAATTAACATTCACATATCTATATCAATTAGTCAAAATATCCCATATTTAACTATAAAAATCCTACGGTTCTATCATAAATTTCATATTTACGATACCTAAATTTCTGGGACAATTTCTACATTAAATTGAATCATTTACAAGCATTGTTAATCATCAAATTAGTCACATTCAAACGTAGATCAAAGAAATTTAAGGGGTCATTACGATGCATCAAGAAATATACCGGAAAGCATAAATTAAGCAAGAGAATTCTTGCCTTAAAATTCATGGAGAAAAGTCCTTTGAAACCCCCTTGATTTCCCTTGGTTTTTCGACCTTTTCTTCTCTTTTGGCCTTTCTCCTATTCTTTCCCATAAATGTTATTTTAGGTTTTCTGGAATGATAGTGGGGGACTAGTTTACCCCCACTTAAACACTAAAAAATTGACTAATCCCGAGTTAGGCCTAAAACCCAACTTTTGGACCCCCAAACGGACCCGAATCCGTAATTCAACTAGCCCAAAAGTTCCCCAACCTGTATACTTTTGACCTGGGACTATTTTTAAAGGCCTAAAATATCTAAACAAGCCCATATTTGTCCCGTGTTCCGAATTATTTATGTCAATTATAGGTACTTTTAAATTGTGTCGCACATTAATTATGTATTGTTCATACGTTACATGTAAATGCCATATTCATGCACATAAAAATTAGTCACACTAAAATATAATTAAATAACAAATTTTCACTGTGCAATTTTTAAATAAAAATTTATTTAAAGTCCAATTTCTTCAAATATTTATTATTCCAAAAATATTATCTCATTATTTATTTTAGAAGAAAAATACGGGGTATTACATTCTTCCGCCTAATAACGGGATTCCTTCCTCGGAATCAAAAAAAGTACGTACCTAGCTAGAAGAGTTCGGGATACTTTGTGAACATGTCGTCCGCCCTTTCCCAAGTCGATTCGTCCTCTCGATGGGTCCCCACTGCACCTAAACTAAAGGAACAATCTTGGATCGAAGTCGGCACATCATGTCCTCCAGCATTAGGTTCACCCTCTTCGTCAGCCCATCGGTCTCAGGATGATATGACGTGCTCAGTCTCAACTCTGCCCCCAAAGTCTGCTGAAAGCTCCTCCAAAAGTGGGATACAACGTCCTGTACCTGTCTGACATTATGTTGAGCGGTACCCCATGCAGCTTAACAATCTTTGTAAGGAAGAGTCTGGCGTACTTCTCGGAGCTGTAATCTTTTTGGACCGATAAGAAATGATCCGCCTTCGTCAATCTATCGATAATCACCCGTATCGAATCATGCCCCCTCTACGAAATAGGTAGCCCAATGATGAAGTCAATGAAGATGCTTTCCCATTTCTACACCGGGATCTCCAAAGGTTGTAACTTGCAGGAAGTTGGTAATCCACCTTCACCAGTTGAAACTTATCACATCTGGACAGAAACTCAGATATATCCCTTTTCATGTTGGCCCACCAATACTAAGAACGCATGTCCTGGTACATCTTATCTCCTCCAGGATGTACCATAAAAAGTGAACTGTGGGCCTCCGACATGACGTCTCGCCTCAACTCCTCATCATCCTGAACAACGAGTATCCCCTAGAATCTCAAACCACCATCCGAACCAATAGAAAAGTCCTCCACCTCCTAGGCTAGCAACTGTCTCACATGTTCCTGGCAAAACTGATCTCCCTCCTGTGCCTTCACCACCCGAATAATGATCTCGGGGGTGATGGTGACAATTGACATTAATGCTCGGGTCAGGTCATCATCCCCACGATGTGACTTCCACTTTTCCTTCCACACTGCCGCCAACTCCAGAAACGGCTTACGTCTCAACGCATCTGCCACGATATTCTCTTTCCGTGGGTGGTACTGAATTTTGAACTAATAATCTTTCACAAACTCTAGCCACCTCCTCTGTCGCATGTTCAACTTCTGTTGTGTGAACAAGTACTGCAGGCTTTTGTGGTCTCTGAAAAGCTAAAATTTCTCCCCCAGGAGATAGTGTCTCCACACTCGCAAGGAAAAAAACCACGGCTCCTAACTCCAAGTCGTGGGTGGGTTAATGTCCCTCGTGAGGCTTAATCTTTGGGGAAGCATAAGTTATCGTCCGCTCCTCCTGCATCATAACCCCGCCAAGTCCCCTTAGGGATGCATCTGTATAGACTCTGTAATCAACTCTTGCCCGAGGCAACACCAAAACTGGTGTTGTAGTCAATCTAGTCTTCATCTCCTCAAATACCTGCTGGAATATCTCATCCCAAACAAATGGTACTCCCTTCCTCGTCAAATTCGTTAAGGGCCCGGCTATCTTGGAGAACCCTTGGATGAATTGACAGTAGTACCCGGTCAGTCCCAAAACATTACACACCTCAATGGGTGTAGTGGGTCATCCCCACTCCATCGCGAAAGAAACTTTCCCTGGGTTCGTGGATATCCCCTGCTCAAACACAATGTGGACCAAGAACTGTACCTCTCTCAGCCAAAATCCACATTTCTCAAACTTCGCATCAACTGATGATCCCAAAGCGTCTGTAAGACCACCCGTAGATGCTCTGTGTGCTCCTCCACAGTCCGAGAATGAATCAAAATATCGTCTATGAATATAATAACAAAACGATCCAAATAGTCCCTAAACACTCGGTTCATCAAGTTCATAAATACTACTGGTGCATTAGTTAGCCCTAATGGCATCACCAAAAACTCGTACGATCCTAATCTAGCAAGAAAGGTTGTCTTTGATATTTCCTTCTCCCGAACTCTCAACACGTGGTACCCCGACCTCAAATCAATGTTCAAAAAATATGCAACACGCCTAAGTTGGTGAAGCCAATCATCTATACGTGGCAACGAGTATTTGTTCCGAATAGTGACTTTGTTCAACTCCCGATAGTCGACACAAAGTCGTAGAGATCCATCCCTCTTCTTGACGAATAACACTAGAGCACCCCAGGGTGAAGTACTCCTCCTGATAAACCCCTGCCGTAACAACTGCTCAATCTTCTCCCGTAGCTCCCTCATATCCAACAGAGCCATACGATACGGAGTAAGGGAAATAGGTCTCGTGCCCGAAATCAAGTCGATCACAAATTTGATCTCCCGACTAGGTGGTAACCCCGAAATCTCCCCTAAAATATTAGAAAACTCACTCACCACCGAGATGGAATCTAGCGTCACCACAACCATCGAAGAAGTATCCTCCTCGATGTAATAGAAATGCATGCTCGACCCACCCCTGGGGTACGACATAGCAACTAGGTACATCTCCTACCCCTAAATAACGAAGAAAATGGACATCCCATAGCAATCCACACATTTTCTATACATATATAGCCAGTCCATCCCCAAAATGACATCGTACTTGTGCATGTTATGTACTAATAAATAAGCTACAAAGGTGAGTCGACCTATCTCAATACAGATACCCCAACATACTGACCGTATGGGTGACCCTCTACCCACTGGTGAGTCTATACATGAAATAATATCTAATGCAAAATCTACCAAACCCGTCTCCCGTGAAATCCTCGTGCTAACAAAATAATAAGATGTGCCCGTATCGAAAAGAATGCTACCAATATGACCAAAAATGGGAAACATACCCTCGACTGCCTGTGGCGGTGCTAGCCCGCCTACTACCGCAACATGATATACCCGCCCATACTACAATATATGTTTTCCCTGAGGTGGGACAAAGGTAATTGGAGTGGCTGGTGCAGCGGCTCCCTTAGTCAAAATCGGTGGGTGTTGTCCCTATGGCGCCTTCTGTCCTCTATAACCTCCCTGCCCCTAGGCTGTCTGGTCCCCTCGAGTGCAATTCTTTGAAGTGTGGCCCCCTCACCACATGTATAGCGATTTCCCTGAAATAGACCCCGATCAAATCGTCGCCCCCTATAGCCTCTACCCTGTTATCCCTACCCCTGCTGGCCTCTATACTGCTGGCCTTGCTGACCTTTATACAGTTGGCCCTTTCCTGTCAGACCCTGGCCCTACCTCTATCGGTCATCTGCACCCCTAAGCTTCTCATTATGATTAGTGTATTGGGTGCCCCTGTGATATTGGCCCCAGATCCACTTCCCCCACTCACCTTGATCTGTTGGCTCGATGACTCTCCTCCATGCCGTTTCCCCCTTGCTTTTCAGAAATGCCCTGTGATCCTGGCAATGGAGAAGTGTAACATTAACCAACTGGTTATATATCATAAAGGCTGGATTACCCAGAAGAGCCTTCCTGATGTGCCAAGTCAATCTCGCAATAAACCTATCCATCCTCATCTGCTCAGTACGAACATCATCCCTAGCGAAGTACGAGAGGGCGGTGAACTCCTCCTCTTACTCGGTGACAGTACGCCCCTCCTGCTTAAGCTCTGTGAACCTGGTCCTCATCTCGGACTTGATGGATAGGGTAAATTATATTCCCTAAAACCTCTCCCAAAACTGATAAATAGTGAGGTTGTCCCTCTCTACAATAGTCGTAGCCGCCTCCCACCACTGAAGAGCGCCCCCCACCAATATAAATGAAGCTAGCAACTGCTTATGAACCGGCGTGCACTCAACCATCCGCAAGTGCCTCTCAATTTCATTATTCCACCGACTCGCATCTAATATGCGAACTCTAGAGATTGGCCCTTAAGAATGGCATCCCTCGCTCTGTCCCACATGTAACCTGATTCCGGTGCTGGTATAGCCACCTGATGTAGTGATGGCTGTTGATGTGCCTGTGGCGGTGGAAATGGTTGCCATAGCCGTAGAGACCTCTTGAGACATGATGGTGGCGATCTCAGTGTGGGGCCTGTGGTGGATCCGGGTGAAGCTCTTCCTCCTCAACCGGCGGAACTACTCGCCTCAGTCTGCCCCTCTGTCCATTTTCCATTTGAAAGCAAACAAGGATCGAATTAGTATCAATCGTAAGAATACAATGAATCCTAAGTATAGGCTCTACACTAGAATCGTACTCTGATACCAATTGTAACAACCCCTATTTTTTCACATAAAGGCTGGCCAGGCACGATACGCCGAAGATGGGGCTTGCTTGTCAATTAATACTATTTTTAGTACACATGCGAATGTAAAATAATTATTATTTAAGGCCCATATTTGAAATGTCACGAATACATCTACAATCAATAAATACATCCAAACCACCACAAATAAAATAATAAATCCAACCAGTGAAATCGAAATCTCAACCAATATAAAGTAAATAAGTCTTGGGATTATGCCCTTACAAATGTTGCAAATAAATAAATAGCTACAGTAGGAAAAGGACCTATACTAGAATCGAATGATCTAAAGTCTAGAGAGCAAGTGAGACTGCGGGATGTGAGAATAGCTACAGCGGAATAAATACGACTACTCACATAAATCAATTTTAACTGTGTGTCAACCAAATCCGTTTTAATGAAACCCAAGTTTTAATTCAGTCCTAACACATGCATCTTAGTGATATGAAATCATAAAACAATAAACATGCAAAAGAAACCAAATTTTAGGAAAAATTCCCGCAGGGAAAAACCTTTTTATTTCTAGAACTTTGACAAGTTTACAAAACCATTGACTTACATACAACTTCCTCCAAGTGTAACGCACGGTGTCTTCGTCAAACCTTCAAAGCATCGGCTAGATATTAGTAGTGGTTCACACGCGGCTATACCATAATGGACACGCAGTCTTCAGTAAAGAATCAACATGCAGAAGATCCTCAATGACATGCAGTCATAAACTTTATAGAGACTCACTCTATAATAGCACGCATCTCTCGGTTGTAGAGATCTCCCCACAAAGGACGAACAATAGCAAAGTAATGTTATTGGGTTCCACAAAACAACTCACACAAAAGTACTTGGGATTTGTGAATTGTAAAACAATAGATTGGACTCTTAAAATGTTGGAGAATAAACCAAAACACTCAAAATCGTATTATGTTTAAAACAAGTGTTTCTCCACACGAAATCAGTAGCCTGACACCCTTTAAATATTAAAATTCAAGGCGGTGACGTGTTGGCTAAAAATACATCTTGTTCGAACAATAAGCGACGTCGTTTGAGCGAAACTCCATCTCGTTCGAACGATATACGATGTCGTTCAAATGACATCATACACGTTTCCCAAAATTCTTCAATATTTTATAAATCTTGGACACTTGAAAACTTAAGACTATTTTCAAGATCAGAAACCTTAATCCAAAACTTTTATGATTAAAATCATTTAAAAATATTTCAAAAAAATCATTTTATCTTTTGTAAAAATTATCCCAACACTTTTAATGTGAAATGTAAATGAAACTTAAATACATTTTACCAAATTCATGTTTATTGGGCTTGAGTGTTGAAGAAGCTTGATATTCAGATCCGTCTCGATGCTTGTATGATCTTGAATGTTCTTCGATGGTGTATCGGTATACGACCTACTAAATTGATAACGGACATTTATAAATCATGTCCTTATAAATCTCCCCTATGTCTATGTCGGTACAAAATAAAAAAATATCCTAATTATCAAATCATAATGTCTATACAAATCTAATACCCTCCCATGAACCCAAAAGTGAAAAGGTACTAAATATGCAAGTCTTTCAATTTTTCTTCAAAAGTCTTCAACATCAAATCGACTTTTTTCATCAGGGTGTGCAATCCAGCAATCTTCAATTCTTCGTACCTACACACTTGAGACAAAGCAAATACCTTCGTGACACATCGAGTTTGAAAAGATATAAGAATAAATCAATTAATATAACCAAATCTCCCCCATAATACAAACTCCCCCATAATTCGTTCAACCCCTTTTTATTTGACCGAAATACACATGAAAAGGAATAAACAATCAAAACATGGAGTTGTCACGATAAGTAAGCGCAAATATGGATCACACTACGTGCATGTAGAGGAATTGCTCAAAAAGATCCACGAACTATTTTTTATTTTTAAAAATTTTCATATAAAAATGCGAAAACGATGTTACAAAAATCACACACCATGAATTTTTACTCAGATAACCAAATCGGGGATATGGAAGAAATGTGTCTGAACAAATTCAATAGGTAAAAAAACTCAATCTAGCGTATGTGCACGATGCATAAACCCGAATTATAAATCTGTGAATTTAAATAAGAATCAGTGGTTGTAGATGATTTATTTTAGTATAAGAACATGTTTTTAAGTTAAACAAACATTGGATATCATTTGGTTGAGGTCTTAGTGAACATGTTGGAGCTTTGAGGAGTAAAAATGGTGGTAAGGCAGAGCGAGGAAGAAGGTTGTCTCACCTCGATCGATTGATGGTGCTAGGATTTTGACAATTCCGCCTATTTTCATTTATACGGCGTTAATTATTTTAGGGACTTTTAAGTTGGATTTAATTGTTATAGAATTAAATGAAAATCAATACCTAGGGTCATAAGAGATGGGTTTAAGAATTTGAAGCTTAAGGAAGGTTGTGAAACTTAAGGAAGGAATTTTGTGAAATAAATTCTAAACTGTTAAAATGAGGACCAAGTGAGTAAGTCCGGTTATTGTAGAAGAGTGACACTATGTTAGTAAAATTAATTGATGTGTGATTATTTAAATTAACAGTTTGGAAAATAGAATCGGAAAGTTTTGGCTAGTGCTATGGGAGATAGGCACAGGTTAGCCGAATTTAATTTAATTATATATATATGCATAATTTGTGATTGTATATATATATATATATATATTTATGTGTGTGTGTGTGTGTGTGTTATTTATAGATATCGATGTGAATGATATTTATAGGAATACGGACCCTCTAGTGCTATCATAGTAGGTTGCGCGATGTGGGTGAATCCACTAGCTAGTGAATGGAGGGAGAGTATAATCCCCAGGTCATATCATCTGATATTTTTATTGTGTGATTTATTTTCGAGGTGGGACATTCTAGGTACCATTCGGTCTCACACTCGGGGATGTATGATCGCCTCCACTACGTTTACAATTTATTTACCTATTTCGGTGTGAGTTAACCGATTTATGGTAATCGGGTTAGAGTGAGCATACCTGGAATGAAAGTATTTTAGAGAAAAGCATCTGGTGTGCTATATGCGACATGTGTGTGAATTTGTAGTGTGCTAGTACGTATATAACACGAATAAATAGTTATATACGGGATAAATACATAATGTGTGAATGTATTTCATATATAACTAGTGTGAATGTTATTTAAGTAATTAAAGTTGAATTGATTAAATAAGTTAATTGGTAGAATAACTTATAAATCAAAGTATGGAATACTCGTGTTAGAGTAGCAAGATAGAAAGGGTGTACCAAGACTAGTTAGTTGGGGTAGCATAACTAATGGGGTTAGAAGGCCAAGGATAGATGTGCACATTATTTGAGGGGTGAGCTATATCTCAAGAGTGTGACACCAACTAAAATATGAAAAGTGTTCATGCATATTTAAATTATTGTATTTTAGTCACATGCTAAATATTTTCAAAAGGTTTTTCTGGGATCTGATCCGTGTCAAAATATTTTCCAAAATAATTTTTGGTATAAAGCCACAGGGACGCCCAGCTTGAGGATTCTTTCCTGGGATGCATAGTTGCGACATTGTGGTGGCTTGAAGGATTAGATTTATGTAACACCCTGCCTAATTAAATACCAGGTGATCAGTCCTTTATTAAATTAAAAATCAAGCTGAACAGTGTGCTTCATTCTTAGCATCACTGTCGAAATTAATTTCCATTTTAATCAACCTAAACAATTAAGCTAAGTGTCAAAATAATTTAATTGAATTTATTTATTAAACTCTGTTGTAAAAACTTTTTAAACATAAACAAATTTGAATAATACAAACGATAAAGATACCAATCATCCAATGAACCATGCCAACTATATTACTCAAATCCAAATAAATAACCACAATCCACAGATAATATGATAGATAAATAATCCCAAATGAAAACAGAGTACTGAAATACTAGAAATTTGAAATCCCTATCAAGTCTAAACAAGAGTCTTGAAATGGGCAACACATGCCCTAACTAAAAGAACTAAACAGAAGTCTGAGGAACCAAAGGAGGAGGCGTCTACTTCTATGACTTGTAACTCCCACACAAGCTGTAGCACGTCCAGTCAAATGATTCTACACCTGCACCTGTAATACACACACACACACACACACACACACATATATATATATATATATATATATATGCAAGAGAGACAGAAAATGACACAAAACGGGTCAGAGCCCGAGTGTAAAACAGTTTTAAAAATAGTTTAGCAAGTATTTAAAATGCTTACATGCTAATATAACCACCATGTTAGTTCGCGACACTCTCTTGAGAATTCACACCTCTCATCTTGTGTGCACGCCTACGGTACTACTAAATGCTTCATAAGTCTATCTAACTTATCTCCCATTGATTTTATTTTGAGAAGTCACAAGGCTATGATATTTAGTTTAGATATCAATCTCTTCATGACTACTTACGTTACTTAATATATCTCAGTACCGTTATAAAGTTCCCGAATACTTATTATAAAATTTGGAGCATTTATTCAATACTTAACTATTTATACGCATGATAGAAGATTTCCATATATATGCATATATATTAATCACTCATATAATATATATACTATCGGCACCCCAAATAAAATCTATGGTGTTGGCATACTTTGCTATCAAGTCCCCATATCTCTCGTACTAAGGGAAATACTAGTTCGGAATCACTCTCGAACTATATTAACACAATACAGACAAAATGGAGGCGAAGCGTAGTTCCAAGTCACTAAGAGGTCAGCACATACCCCTCACGTCTCTTATGACCGTCTGACTATCATTCTCAAATAGCCTATACTAAGGAATCCTATGTTTTAGGGTACAAGTCAATATCCCCCATAAAAGGTCCTATCGAGATAAGACTGTCCCGACGCGACAACCTCCGTGATAGCAAGTAGCGTGGGTATGATTATACATAAATATAATATAAATATATATACATGCACTCGGTCATTTATATAAATATTCTCATTTTCCAATTAGGTTCGATCACGACCCATAATAATATTTTAACCGTACGTACCAAAATTTTACCAAATTTTTACGCATAAAGAACTCATCTCGATTTATTCACAATTTTAATCATTTCGTAATTACTTCTCGCCCCTCGAAGTATTCTCTCTTCCTAAAGATCAATTCAGTAGGTACAACCTCTCTAACATACTGGTCTAAGTCATTTTCAAATCTCTCAATTCCATAGCTCACATGCGAACGATTTCAAATAGGTGTCCAACTACCCTGTTAGCGCACGATTACATCCCATATATAATTTCATTCAACGAAATATACTTAGACCCCACTGGTCCTCTTCATGACCCATTATATTCTTTAAATTATATTCAAGGGTTCCTACGTATTTGATCCTAATTAAACAAAAAGGGGAAAAAACTTACAGTTTTCAGGAGGGGTCGATCGATCGATGGAAGGGGTCAATCGATCGATCGACATTCTTGGGTCGATCGATCGATCAAGCAGTTCTTTCCCATAAAACTGTTAATCCAACCTACGGGTTTCATCCAAGAAAATTCTCCAGAACACCATTAATGATTCCCAAACTCCCAAACAAGTTTACTACTGATTAAATACACCTATATACATGATTTCCTACGTGAAGCATGTAGGAATTCATCAAAGGTATCGAATTAAAGGGCCAATTCACTATATTTGTCAAGAACCCTAGTTTCATCATAATTTACAACATTCTAATTCTTTTTCCATATTTCTTTCTTTTAAACCAACATAATTTTGTGGGTAATCCTATACATGTAACAAGGTTTCCAGATTTCATGTGTTATTCCTAAAACATGTCATTCCAATCTCTTAATTCATGAATTTTTTTCAATAAAACATATATTCATCAATCGTACTCTAACATGGGTGAAATATTAACTATAAAAGTAGGAAGATAGGTACTTAACTGGGATTCAAAGGTCTGATTCTCAGGTGTTGACGGGTATGGTTGCGTCCGTCATTTCCCGATCTACGCGTTGGTGGTGAAAGATGGCAAAGGTGGTGTAGGTAGGGTGGTTCTCCCCTTTAGACTCTTCTCCCTTCCTTAGCCTCTCTGCAACTCTACCAATTATAATCCTTGAAGACTCTAACTCCCATCAGATATATCCCTTTAATTTTCGTCCATAATTAAGCCTTAAAAAGGAAAATTACTAAAATGCCATCCCAGGTTACCGGTTAAGCGTAAAAATATCTCGAGACCCAAACTAAACCCCCGAGTATCTTTTTCTGACTATCTCGACCCTTCGGACACGTTAGCGCACTCTAAATGACAATACGGGCAACTTATAATATAATTACTTTACATTCGATTAATTAGTCCCGAGACGATTCAAGTGCGTCCGGACTTAAATTCTATAATTGTCGTGTTATTCACTCGCGACAATGTTAATAAATTCAATCTCAGATATTACTTTACTCATTCAGTAATATTAAACAGATTCCCAATAATTACTAAGTCTCGTCAAGCTAGTAATTATTTTAAATAAATTTCTGGATTAATATTAAATTAATTTATCTCAATTACATTTAATAAATACCAATTTAAAAGCCATAAAAATACGGGGTATTACAATTTAGACGCTTTAGCTTATTCATTCCTAGTTAGGGTTTTTATTTCAGTATTTACTTTGGGCGTATTGCCCCTTCAGACTCTTCAATACCTTAGTTTATTTATCAGATTGGGTTAAGATTCCATTTTAATTTTTTCAGATTGTTGATTAATTGTTTTTGGAGTCGTTGGTTTATTCGGTCGTATTAACTTATATATCTGTCGTGGATTGTTCAGGTTATTATTGTGTGTGGATTTGGTTAATTTATGTTATCTTTATTTTTGTATGTTGTTAAGTTAATAACAAGATAAAATTTGACACCAGCTTAATTGAACATAAGTGGTTAGTAACTTAAATAGTTTTCGACAGTGATGCTAAGAATGAACCATATGCAATTCCTATTTATATTGATAAAGGACTTATCACTTTCTATTAAATTAGGCAGCGTGTCACACTAAAATTGTCAACAAATGACCCATAAACTTAAAATAAATTGAATAAACAATTTATTAGAACTTTTTCTTAAATTAAACATCGTTTATCGTGGAATCTTAACCAACAAGTAAGTTGGTAAAGTAATAAAACAATTCTCATATGATTTGAGCAAGGTCCCTTCTCCTCTATCAACTACACAGGCTCTTCTTCGCGACCTATGTATATGTTATCAACCAGTATCTGAGCCTCACTTATCTACAAAGGGTGATTATAAAAAGGAGTTCCAATATTCCAGGAAACGAGTGTGCATGTTGCACTAATCCTAGTATTGGCTAAGTCCCTTAAATAGTAATGCTCGCCATAGTAACCGTGAGTGGATAGAAATGATCCAAGGACTGTCATAGGAGGAAGAATTTGGGAGTTTAATGTTGAAAGAGTCATCATCTTGGAGGGGAAGCCTTGAGATGGGGGATAGAGAAAACCTTGAGAAGGAGGGGGACTTGGACTGACTTGCCTTTTGGCTTCAGATGCGATTACTCATTAAAAAGATCTCATCCATGAGAGGTACAGTGTGTTTTAATTTGATTTTTATCATATGTTATCCGACACCTCTCATCCTCCCTCTTTTGTAATTTCTAAAGGTTCGGGTCAGGGCATCATCTTCAATGTCATCATAAGGGCTCGAAGAGGACTGACTACTAATGCCTTCAATCGATTCATGTAGCATGACATTATATTTAGTCTTATGATTTTAACATTATTTAATATAATGTGCATATATACAAATAAATAACTGGTCATACTCACCAAAGTTGGAGCTAAGTGTGGAGGGAATTTATTATTTTTGTCCCATCGGGCATACATGTACAAGTTGCCTCGATTGGGTGTTTTACCGGTATATGGACTGCCTTTTGACCTTTTTAACCATTCATTCCTCAAGTACTCTTATGATTTAGACCCCATCCTATGGACATCAATTTTTTTCGCTCTATTTTGTTTATTTTTCTCCCTCTGGACAAACTTTTTATCCATTGCCTTATTTTCTAAAGAGTTATTACATTGATTATCTGACATCTCAACATTCGGAGGTACTCCGTCTTCAAAGCCAAAATGTTGGAGCACGATGCCCCACTTTAAAAATGTCTCTTCCGAAGGTTCTTTCGATATGTTCTCATTTGTTCAATGACTCGAGAAATGAGATTTTTCTTTGACGTTGGTGGAATAAAAAAAACTCTCACAAAGTTGCTCAAAAATGTCATCCTTTATCTCTTGATCAACTGCATTCCAGTTATCCGCTTCCTCGGCTCCCATATTAATTTTCCCAGGAGATGAACATTGGGATTTAAATACTGGATGTCATTTTTATTGCCAATAGGATTATTCTCCATAAGGGAGAACCAAATGGGATTCTTCTCATTTGCTCGGGATGTGTTGGTAGCGGTAGGTGTGGGTATTTTATTAATAGGAATTTGTTTCCTACTCATATATAAAGTGGTAGAGTGAACCATTAGTATAGAAGAATGTTGTTCACTCGGTGATGATGAGAAACCAAGTTGGGGTGAAGGAGATAAGAATCTAGGGGACATAAAAAAAAATACGTGACGAATTCATTATACTAACATGTTTAAAACTAACTAATCATGTTTACGACTATATATATGTATATGCCTTCTCATAATAAGACTTTAAAATATGTTCAATGTGTTTGATCCCCATCCATTTGGTATTACTTCTTAAAAATCTAAGGATTTTTGCACATGGCCAACTAAGAGGAGGTGTATCTATGATTGATGTACTAATGTCTGTGACATAAACTCAGAATACTTTCTTCTGTAACTTATTGTCAAGATTAAATTTAACGTGCATATGTTGCAAGGCATGATAGTCTTGGTCAATGCTCTCTTTACATAGTTGTATCCGTAAGGGGTGAATGTATTTTCTACCTTCTCTGATAGTTTAAGTAATATTTGGGCTACATCGGGATTATCCTAGCAAAATATATTTTTTAGTGCCTTATCCCAGCTTTTTGGTAAGGAAAATAGATTAAGACCAAACATGCACTCTTGTGAGAGATGAACTCCATGATTTACAAGGTAGTTAAACTGTTCAATCAACTTATTCCTATAATTGTAAATGACTACCCTATATATGGAGTTCGCTAATAAAACATGTATAAGTGTGGTACAACTGCAACCGCTCGTACTCTTATTGCCATTGATTATCAACATGCCCCATTTTTCCTGAAAAAAAAATATAAGGGTGTGAATATAAGTCCTATAAGTAATGTCTCTAATTAATCATCAACTAATTATTTTCTCAACCGATCCTATTTAAGTTTATCTTATTTTATTTAATCCTAACATTATTATGTGTCCTTCCGCCTATCTGAATTCAGCCTACCAATGATGTGATTGAAAAATCCAATTACAAAATTGAAAATGGGGTTGATAAACAAACCCAAAAGGGTCACATAACCATAAAATAAAAGGTATCAAGACCTAAACTTTAACTTAATAAACCCTAATAACTCACACACTTTTGATTATTGACAAAAAATGACCACTGAGACACTTTAAATGGCTAATTTCAACAATATACTAAATGAATTATTAAAAGGAGATGTGACAATTTTTTATTATTCACATTCAATTGAAGAAAATTAATTAGTTGTTGTTAAGCCCTATTTGACAAGGCTAGGATTTCGCATGACTCAGAGACTCTATGTTCTTTCTACACATGGAATGGGTGGTGTAGGCAAGAATAAGGTTAAATTTAATTTTACTAAACAGACTATAAATCTATGTACCGGCATTTGGTCATGATCGTGGACCATTAACATAAGCCGTGACCATTTAATTTTTTACATATCACCAACAAAAATGGGTAAAACAAAGTTTACGCATGACCTCAAACATAAATTGTCATAATATGCAAGAAATTATATAGGATTTATCCAACAAATGAAAACCATTTCAATACTTGGACTCATTAGTTAAACAACAACAAATTCTTTGTGGCGGTGCTCCCCTGGCAACTACTGATAATTCCACCACATATGATTATGCTCAACAAACTCTTAGCTATAAGTTTCAATATAAGGAAACACATGAACAAACTTAATTATTTTCTCCCCAAATAACATTCTATACTAAATCCATTAATATATTGACGAAGTTCATGATAATCCAACTAATTTAACATATTCACAAAGTGCATTTATTCTTTAATAAGTGTAATTAAATATAATAGAATTATAGATTATATGAAAGTAAAATTACAAAGCTCTGAACTTATATTTTTCCAATACCACTAAAAATAATGTGTAATTACTACACCAAATATAGGTATTTATAAAGAGCATGATTTTAAAATTATGTTTGTATATACATGGAGTTGAATATCTTAAATTTTAACCTTCTATTTATTTGATGTATATTTTCATTATACTACTATAATGCATAAAGTCCAAAATTTCCAAATAAAAAGAAACTTTTGGGTACTCAATTTATAATAAAAATACTTAATTAACTTCAAAGCCTAAATAACAACATTCAACCAAATAATAACATTCAACAAACACAAAATAACAACAATAACTAATCGCCTACAACAATAACTAATCCACTTCAAACCCTAAATAACAACATTCAATCAAATAATAACATTCAACAAATCCAAAAAAACAACATTCAATAGTAACTAAATAATAACATTCAAACAAAACCCTAAATCATGACTGAGAGAGGGAGTACCTGAGAGAGAGAGGGAGACAGAGAGAGAGGAAGTAGATGGGGGTGAGGGAGAGGGGGGGAAGAGCAGAGGGAGAGAAAGAAATCGTGAAATGAAAAAAGAGTTGGGATTTTTATGTGTAGATGATATGCTCACGGTCTTGGGTTATGACCAATTATTTTATTACACGTCACGAATCAGATCATGATCCTAGGACTGTGCTAGGTTGGTGACATGTAAACATTAAATGGTCACATTCTTGGTCCATGGCCCAAGACTGTGAACAACATCCATGATAATTTCAAAATGGTCAAGGCCCATGATAGTGACCCTTTTCAACTGAAACCCTAACATTTTCCATGCCCATAGTCACGGTCTAGGGTCGTGAACCACTTTGGTGGGAGTTTTGGAGTTCATTTTTTGCAGGCGTGGTCACGGACCAAGACCATCAACCTCGTGGTCACAGTCTATGGTCATGACGATAATAATTTAATGTTACCCTTTTTCTTTGTCACATTGTTTATCACATACTTTGGGCTCTAGTCATGGTCCTGGGTCGTGACCCACTTGTTGTGACCATTCTCTATTTATGGTGTAGTGTATGTTCAATTGATCTATGATTGAAGATTTCAATTTAACGAACTTCACTAGTGAAGGTAGTTGTGAAATGATCACTTGAGTTAGGAGGTTGAATTTATAATACGGTGTTTCTAGGTCCCCCAATTTCCATGGTGGAAGAGGTTGGTTTTTGAACTTGGATTTTATGAATGTAGGAAGATGTAAAAAGACTTTTAATGAGGAGGCTTGGATGATAAATATGTAAGTAGAAAAAATAGGATTTTCGTAGAAATGAATAAGATTTAATGATTTGATGAAAAACTAAGCTCGAGATGAATTGTTATAGTCGACTATAAGTCACTTATAATCGATTATAAGTGTCATATTTTGTGCTTTTAATGTTATTTCTTGGTTTAAGTGGGAAGTATTTAGAGTAATGATGAAGATTGTTTTACGGGTTATTTTTTGGCATAACAATGGATGAGATCAACTAGATTAGAGTGTAATTTAGGAAGCATATGTTAGGATGGAATAGATACTCTTGAATCTTTTAAAAAATCTAAGTGGTGATGTCTATAAAAGGGAAAGTAATGATGAGGTAATTTTGTTGACTTAGTTTCTTATTTTTACATTGGAGCTATGTTGGTTTCTAAAGGATTTAATTATTTGATGCGAAAAGGGGTTTCTTCCTAATTGGTTATTCCATCTTTCTACTTTTGTGTTCATGTGTTCACACTGGATAAAACCATATAAATGATGATAATGTCGCTTGGGATTGTTTGAAAGATTGGAGAGCTTTCGAGATGTTTCCTTTTTTGAGGAATTTATTTGATGAGTAATTTGTGATTGTTTCCATTTACGAGTTAGGGTATTTCCTTGACTTCTATTAAGAGGGAAATAATTCTTACGAAAAATAGTTGGAGTTTTATACTGAAATATTATGTATATATTTCTTCTTACACTTTATACAAAAAATAAAATTTCTTGGTTTGTTGGATAACTATCCTACGTTTATTTTCTGTTTATTGGAGTCCTTATAGATAATTTTTAATTTTAAAAAAATTGTTTATGTATATTTTTTGGAAGATTCTTTCATAAGTCATAATATTTTGTGCTTGTTCTATTTTCTAATTGTTCTATGAGTAAGTTTAAAATGTGACTACTTGATTCATCGGGTTTTAGATATTTCCCTTATTCTTTTAATTTTAGGTTTTTAAAGTAACATCCCGTATTTATAAGGATTTAGAATTTAATGAATTTGATGATAAAGGATTTAAATTTATTGGGACGATTTAATTAAATTAGTGAATTAAGATTTGATTAATTCAGATTATATTTTTAAATTACATATGTCGTAATTTGAGGTTGAGATTGGAGATTTAAGTTAAGTAACTCGGATGGCGATTCTAAGTGCACGGTTGATTTCGGATAGGTTAAGATAGTCGGGAATGAATACCCTGGGGTAGTAACTGGGTCTTAGGGTATTTTTAGGTATAACCAGGCCCACATGGGGGTGTTTGGGATATTTTAATTTAGCCCACTAGCTTAATTTCGGGATTGTGATATAAAACCTAAGTTAGAGAGTTTGTGGTAGTCACAACTCAAATAAGAAAACGCTAGATGCAGAGGAGAAAAGAGGGATCAAGTGGGAGAGCTTTTAAGAGCCAAACCAAGAAGAAACTGGCGTGCTCTTCATCAAATATTCATCTTCTACAAAGGGAATGAGACTCTACGAATTTATCCAGGAAAATAGTTAAACTTTCTTTCGTTTAAATTGCGGTATTGTAATTCATATTATGGCGGGTGTAAACCATATTTATATTTGGGATGGGTTATTACAAAAAAAAGGGTTTTGAGGAAATTGAACATATTGGGTAGATAACAGATGAAATTGATGTAGATATATGAATTGATGTTGATTATATCTGAATAAAATTACAATCCCACTAACTGATGCTGATTAATTCGAATTGTGAGATTGAATTCGAGAGAAACGAGTATATGAAAATGCATGTTGGATATTTTAGATTCTTATAAATTGTTGATGTTTAAAGGGTATTATGAGGGTTAAATCCAGTAGTAGGTGCTTGTGTTATGATGATTTTAACTGGGCTAAGGTGTATGAAGGTGTAGAATCTTGTTTAGGTTTGTTACTGGAGGAAAGCAGATTTCATGTGGATATAGGAATCAAAAGGAAGAAGAACTAATCAACACTGGGTCAAACGACTTGTCAAGACGTTCGAGTGACGTTGTAAGGCGTTCGAACAAAGTTAGTATCTCGCTTGACACAAATTGATACCTCGTTCAAATGACCCTGTGTTTTGGACATGGATATAGATCTTTTCGTTATGAACACGTGGCCACCAGTTTCGTATTTTTTTAATTTTTTTAATTAGTTATGATTTTATTACGGAAGGGTGTCTGAAACATAAATTCTCTGTGAGAAATAAAATTTGGATTATTTAAGTATGTACATAAATGAGTATAGGACTCTAAAAAATATTAAGGAACATTTTTTTCACCTTGGAATTGGATGGGAATGAATTCGGGGTAGGGATTTAGGAGTGTTTAGGATGGATAACACTCAAAAAATATATGAACGAATTCGAATGGAAATTTCGGATTAAATTAAGATACGGGGTGGATTGAGTTGTGCTTATTATCTTGAATAAAAATATGAATGTAAGTTAATACTTATGGAATTAAGAGTTGGGGTTGTGACTCCGATATTTTCAGGCGGAGTGCTACGGGAGTTAAGCATGGGGTAGCCAGTTTAATTTATTATAGACTTGTATAATAAATTATTGAATATTAAATTTATCAAGGGGTGTTAAACTAAATTGTGGGAATTTGTGTAATAAAGTTTAAGAGATGAAGATACACTCCGAATGAGTGGGTCTGGGTATTATAGTTGGATGATACAACTTGAATGAGAAATAATTAATGTGTGATTAATTAAGTTACAAGTCGAGATATAGAGTTGGGTATTCTTGGGCTAGTGTTACTGGTGTTAAGCATGGGTTAGCCGGACTTTTATTATATATATGTATATGATAGTGTGATAATGTATATATATATATTTGTGTTCTTTATTGATATCAGTGTGAATGATATTTATAAGAATACATACCCCTCTAGTGCTATCATAGGAGGTTGCGCGATGTGGGTGAATCCCCTAGCTTGAGGAGAATGGGGAGTATAATCCCCAGGTTATAGGCGTCCAATATTTATATGTTGTGATTATTTCAAAGGTGAGGTGCTTTGGGTATGATTTGTCCTCACTCTCGGTGAGAACAATGACCGCCTCCATTACGCTAATTTATTTTTACCAGATTCAGTGGTATTTAATCGTCTCAAGGTAACTAGGTGGATGAGTATATGTGGAGTGATAACATATTAGAGAAAACATCCGGTGAGTCCTTACTCGGGAGGATGGTTATGATACTTGTCATGTGTGTGAATGTTATATTATACTAGTACGTATATAATATGAGTAGATAATTATATACGGGATTTAATACATAAGTGTGTATGCATTTCTTATATAACTAGTGTGAAAGTTATATGATTTAAAAAGGGATTTCTTACATAACTAGTGTGGTAGTTATATGATTTAAAAGTGGTTTCATATATAACTAGTGTGAACGTTGTATGATTTAAAATAGTTGAACGGATTAATAAGTTAATCAGCAAACAACTTAAAAATCAAAGTAAGAATACTCAGGTTAGAGTAGTGTGGTGGTAAGAGGTGTGATTAGTATAGTTAGGTGGGGTAGCTTAACTAGGAGGTTAAGTGTTAGGTGTGCACATTAGATGAGGGGTGAGATATACCTCAAGAGAGTACGACACTAACTTAAATATGAAGAGTGTGCATGCATATTTAATTATTTTAATTTAACGACTTGCTAAATATTTTCAAAAATGTTTTACTTGGGCTCTGACCCGTGTTAAATTTTTTTCCAAAACCTTTTAAGTGTCCATCTATAGGACACCCAGCATGATAATTCTATCCAGGGATGCACAGCTGCAGCTCATGTGGAAGCTGCAGGACTTTGCTATAGACGCTTCATTCATTTCTTCCTAGTGTAGGGACTTTATTTCAATACTCACTTGGGCATGTTGCCCTAGATTTAGTATTCAGTTTTTTATGTTACTTTATATATCCAGGTTATGATTTCAATTTACTGTTGGATTTTATTGTTGAACCAATAGTTGATTCAATCATCTTATTTATATCATTCATCTGTGTTGGATTCAGTTATCAGTTTGTGTTGATGGTTTCATTATTATTTATTATCACATGTTTTTATTTAATGAAAGATAAAATTTGGCACCGGTCTAATTAAATTACTAGGTGGTTAGTAACTTTAAAAAGGTTTTCGATAGTGATGCTTAGAATGATCCATATGAGACCAATGTTTTATTTTGATCAAAGGTAGGCCACTCGGTATTTTAGTAGGCGGGGTGTCATATTTAATTTCTAGTGAGGTATCTTGTATTAATTTTTTTCTTCTGATTATTAATTTTTTTAGTTCTTTTTATTTTTTTGAGTTTTTTTATTTCTAAAATGCATTCTTTATTTTTTTTAGAGAGATAATTTTTGTCAATTTTCTGAATTTTTAAATGAAGATTTACTAATTTTTAATATTCACTTCTTTGATAGAAATTATTTAGGTGATAAAAAGCCAATTTTATGTCATCTTTAGAAATTTGGTCAGTATTAAGAGAATCTGTGGAAGAGAGACTATCCTCTTGACATGTGTTGATATTCTCATTTTCTTTTTTTGAAGATGATGAATACGCAGGTTCTTCTTAATCAATTATTATGCTAGTATGATCTTTATCAGGATTTTGATGAGAAGAGGAATTTGACCATTCTTTTCTGGTAGTATCTTTCCTTCTGACATTCGACATTTCATTTTGTAATTGTTGAGTATCTTGGAGTTTCTTCCATTATTGCCTCTTTTGAATGAGGAAGAAAGATTTCTTCTTTTGAGAGGAAATCTCAAATTTCACTGTTTTTTTTGCAATGGATAATAATAACTATGGCGTCTTCATCTAAAGATGAACTTCATATGATCATGCATTCATTATATCGTTCATATTTATTTTTAGTCTTTAATATATCAAGAAGTGGTGAATTTCTGTCACTAATTATTTTTCACGCGTAATAACCAAGTATTTTTTTAATCAAAGATGGATGCTACCCCCACATGCTTTATTGATTAAATAATAGAGAAACAGCCTCTCCATGGCTTAACAAATCCATACTTACCTATTTCTAGAGGTTGGTCCCAATACTCTCGAAAGAATTAAAGATAAATTTGGGACTTTATGTTAATCCCATTACAAAAGTGAGAACTTGAATGAAAAGTTGGGGATTTATCTAATCTCCATTACATTTTTTTAATCATATGACTAATTTGAGGGATATTGAATCTATCCAAATTGATAAGACCTTTAATCATCTTAGGAAGAGAATTGAAATTCTAGTATATATAACCAATGATGTTGAGAGAGGCCCTTGATGCCAAATGGCCTGTTACTGAATTTGTTTCTCTCCAAATATGATTGAACTTCAAATTCTCTGTGAAATAGATGATATTAAGAATCTTTTAAAATTTCCAAGGGGGTTTAGCCTGTTTTAAAACAATTTCAATGAAGAATATACCATCTGATTCCACTATCACATTGTGGATGTTTAATTGTAACATAAAATTTAATCCTTTCACTAGACCTAGATCTTCTGCATAAAAAGAGGATTGAATTCCTATTGATTTTTCAAAGCCTACTATAAACATCCCATTAGAATCTTTGATAACTCCTGCTATACCACTTTCACCTGGGTTTCCTTTTGAAGCTCCATCAATGTTTATCATGAAAAATCCTATAGGAGGATTAGTCCAAGAACATTTGATAATCTGAACAACATTGGGGGATAATTTAATTTTGGAATAATAAATAATTTGTAAGTTTTCTCGAAGAATTTTATCATAACATTTAATGTTGTAGAAGATAGGAGTTGTAATAATAATCACTTGATGAATTATAAACATAAAAGACGATTTTGTATTTTTAAAAACTATGTTGTTGCTAGCCTTCCATAAATCCTATAAAATACTTTTGGGAATGATTGAAAACAGAATCTTTTGATGATCTCTTCTATTATCAACCACCCACCATGAAATAAGCATAGCCCTGAAAGAAAGATAATTAGGATTAATTTTGAAGAGAACTCAGAAATGCTTTGATACCTCCTTTGTTATTTTACATTCAAGTAATACATGATTTACACTATCTTCTTCAGAGTAGCATCTCTGCAAATAGATGCTAATATGATACCTTTTTTTTTTGAATCTTAGACTCAAATGGCACAGAGTTATTTAATAATTTCCAAATGAAATTCGAGATTTTAATTGGTCATTGAATTGACTAGTTAATTTTCCAGGTGAGAGATAGAGGTTTAGTTTTTCTACAAATGTGGTATGCAGCCTTTAAGGAAAACTCTCCAGTTATGGAATGAATCCAGGCCTGATTTTCTATATCAATAAAATCATCTGGGAAATAAGATATCAGAGATATTCTTTTAATAGTGTTAGAGCCATTTCTAATATTTAACCCTCTTTGATACTTGGATCTCATAAAATTAGCCCAAAGGCCTTTATCAAACAGGAATTTCCATATAGTTTGATACTAGAAGATGACATAATATCTTCCAAACTTCAGAAGTTCATCCCTCCATCTTCAAAAGGAAAGCATATGTATTGCCATTTTGTCCATTGATATGGATTATCTTTGGAAGTTCCACCCCAATAGATTTTGGTGAAAATGTTATTCAACCTTCTAAGAATTATTTTAGGAGGGTTTAGAACAGAAATGGTGTATACATGTATAGATAGGACATTTCTGATTATAGTATCTCTTCTAGGTTGGGAGATTAACTTAGAAGACAAAGGATTAAAGTTTTGTCTAATTTTTTAAATTAACTCAGTGAACTGATTAGGGGTATGCCTTTATTGATGTAGCAGCCTAAATACT
Organism: Sambucus nigra; assembly: GCA_949130495.1. Lineage (NCBI taxonomy): Eukaryota > Viridiplantae > Streptophyta > Magnoliopsida > Dipsacales > Adoxaceae > Sambucus > Sambucus nigra. Next base: position 406,903,805 of record OX422222.1, read on the forward strand.
TCATTGGAAGCCTTTTGATTGATAAACCTGAGTTTGAAGCTATATTATGATTTTTTGAAGGGCTAATTTTATCATCAACATAAAAAGAATTGTTAGAGAAGTTTACAGTTTGGCCTCAAGTTGTTTCATATGTTTTAAGAAGATTAGATATAGCTATTAATTTTTTTTACCCCATTAAAAAATATTATTATATCATCAGTATATCCCAAATGAGAAATCGAATTCCAATTCCAAGGGTGAAAGAAATGGATAGCTTTGTTTATTTTGAAGAGGTTATCAATATTCCTACTAAAACTCTGAGCAGCTATAATAAAAAGACTTAGAAAAAAAAGGTTCTCCTTATCTTAGCCCTCTAAAAGACTTAAAAAAAAAACTTTGCATTAACCATTTATATTTATTGAAAACCAATTATGTGAAATTATTCTCCAAACCATGTCAATGAACACATCATTGAAACAAAAGTTTCTTAATACTTAACATAGGAAAGACTAGTAAACTTCATCGTAGGCCTTTTCCATATCTAATTTTATTATGACATTGTTCCCATGGAATTTTTTCCCTATAGATTGAGCCATTTCTTGGGCCAGAAGAATATTATCATTCGATACTCCTCCCTTTAACAAAGCCAGATTGATTTGGAGATATTATTAAGGGTAAAATTATAGATAGTCTATCACTAAGAATTATAGATAAAATTTTATTAGAGAAACTGCATAAGCTTATAGGTCTGAAGGATTATAAACTTTGGGAATAAGAGCAATGTTTTTCGATGTCCAACTTTTGAAGATTTTATCGCTTGCAAATAAAGCATGTATAACATTTATCAAATCAACATTAATAATATCCCAAAACATATAATAAAATTCTCCTCCATATCCATCCGGACCAGGAGAACTAGTTGAGTCCATACTTTTAGTAGCATTTAGGATCTCTTCCTCTAAAGGAAATTCAGTGAGTTGTATGTCCATATTCTCCGTGATACTCTTTTCAATGACACCTAAGTAAGTATTATTTAAGTTTATTAGTTTTTATTTCCAAATATTTTGGTAGTGGGATATGAATATATTATCAATATCTTCTTGTTTATCAATCCAATTATTATAGTTGTCTTTCATTTTATTAATATTCAATCTTCTATATCTTGATTTTACTGAAGCGTGAATTTTTTTTTTATGTTAAGGTCTCCTAACTTTAGCCATTCTTTATTACTTTTTTTGTACAAAAAGTCGTCCTCTCTATGTAATGATATGTTTAAATGAGCTCTAGCTTCAAATAATCATGCTTTAGAAGATTCAGTAGGTGAAATTTCAAAAGCATGCCCTTTGATTTTAACCTTGTCCACTAGATCATTAACAATTTGAAAAACTTTCTTGAATTGATCTTTGTTCCAAATTTTTAGTTTTGATTTTAGAATCTTTAACTTATGGCAAATTTGTTCATTGGGGGGGGGGGGGGGGGGGGGGAGGGGGGGGGGGGGGGCTAAATGATAGAAGACCTTGTTGAATTATATCTTTTACTTTGGATTTTATACACCATATTGATAGGAATTTAAAAGGTCTAGAACACTTATCTATAGTACTCTTAATAGAAAGAAGCAAAGGACTGTGATCAGAGCAGGTTTTATGTATTTGTGAGATGGTAGTTGAAGGAATTGATCCAACCATTGGTCGTTTGCTAATCCTCTATAAAGTCTACAACATATGGTAACATCTACCCTATTGTTAGTCTATGTGAATTGAGATCCAGTGTATCCTAGATCAATTAAAGCACATGTTGCGATCATATTATTAAAATCCTTTATAGCATGAAAATCAATATTATTTCCACCTACTTTTTCTTCTTCTTTAGATACTACATTGAAGTCTCCTATAATAAGCCATGGTAATGATGTATTTTGGGAAGTTAGATGCTCTAAGGCAGTCCATAAAATCCTTCTTTCAATAGTGCAGTGCACTTGGCATATATTAAAACCAAGAAGATTGATGTATTTAAAAATTCAATATCAATTTTGAAATAAATCAACTGGTTAGTGTTTAAGATTACAGATGCTTTGATATAATTCTACAATAGAAACCAGATCTTATTGGACTGATTATGACACAATTTGGAAAATTCCACTTGATTTGATATTTTGATATTGTGTCTATACTTACTTTGATCTATAATAAAGCAGTGGCTGGTAATTGATATTTTCTTATAAGATTTTTAATTCTTCAATTTGTTGCTTTATTAGAAACACCCCTAACATTTCAACATATGAAATTTAACATTAGGAATGTTTGGAAAATTTTAGAGTTGAAGACTTACCTGAAGATCTTGTGAGTCTTCTAAATAAAGGATCATGAGGCACTAGTTTAGGAGGTTTACCTTCTTGAGGATACTTTGAAGTAGTTAATGAGGTACCTGAATATTTCTTGTGCTTTTCTTTTTCTACCTTTACTTTTTGAATTGAATTCCACTTCTCATCAAACCCGTTTGCAAACATTTGAATTCTAAAATCATTGAAGTAGGGATTTTCATGTCTTCATTGTCTAAGTGATTATCCTTTTCATTAAATGGATTTTTTTCTGAAGGAGGAATTTTAGAACCTTTGGGAGAAAGGTTGAATTGATCCACTATCATAGTTTCCTCTACTAAAAAATCATTATGAGATAGTTGAACATCTTGTAACAGATAACCCCCTTTAAAAGAAGGTTTTTCCATAATTGATAGAGGAACAATCTCTGAAGAGGTAATTTAGGGATCTTAAATATTTTCTTCCTTAAGATTGTCAATACCATCTTATAGGATTTCAAATATTTTTGTTAAATTAGAGTGAGTTGTCACTATTTGAATTCCTTTGCGATTATGCTGAGTTTCCTTATCTTTTGGTCTTTGATGATTTTCTTTGTTAGTATCTTGTGATCCAATGGTTGAGTTGAGATTTCTGGTGGCTGCTGGCTTTGTTCTTAGAAGTGGGCATTTAATCATACATTTAGAGTCAGAATGACCTTTTTTCTTGCAAAATTCAGAAAAGGAAGGCAAATTTTCATATGATATTGGTTGCCAGATACCTGTGTTTGGACATCCAATCAAAATCCTATGGATTCTTTCACTGAGTATGTTAATTTCACACAAACACGTGTTCTACTTGGTCTTAAAATTGATGTTGTAGATGAATCCAATTTTAGAGGTTTCCCAATTAGTTGGGCTATAGAATATAAGCAAGATTTAACGTAGAAATGTAATGGGAAATTTGGCAAATTGATCCACACAGGGATAATAGGGCTTTATTCATCAGGTTTAAAATCGATTGTCCACTTGAAATTTCCCATAAGGGCATTTCCCAATGTACTAAAGATCTCTTAGCCAAAGCCTGACATAATATTCTTCACAATTTAGTCTTATTAGAATGGTCTTGGAATCAAGAAGTCTAATGGAATATGCTTCTTTAAATGAGAATGTTTGGAAAATCTTTGAATGTAAAATGATTGAATGCTTAAATGGTTCAGTTAGGGATGAGATGTCTTTTTGCGAGAAGATAACTGCTGGTTCATCCTTGAATGTTGTTGGACTCTTTAATTCCAATTCTTTTCACGTTTGATTCATGAGCACAATTTGGCGAAGGATTCTGACCAAAATTTTGTTTGATCAGGGGGTTTTGGAGTAATCATGGTTTCAATTGAGGAATTAGCCATGTTTGCCATGGTTTACGTCAGGTTTCACTACAGGAGAAGGAGAAGGCTCCCTAGTTTCTTGGAGAGAGCTCCCATCGCCTTTTTCTTAGTGTAACCAAGTGATTAAATTATGAAAGTTATTCTCGATTTCAATAATTTAAAATAGTCTCTTAAAAACATGGGTTGTTCATTTCTTGCTAAAAATATTTGAGAGATACTTTCCATTATTATTGTTATCTTTAAATTCAAAATATGCTTTTCAAAAAGAAAGTATTTATAAGACATACCAATTGTTGGCTCGCAGATATACTATGAGGGGGTGAATTGGGCATATGAATTTTAATGGAAATTATTAAAGATTATTTAACTTATTTTATATATTAATTTAATACGATAAATAAAATCAAGTTTGAGTAATTAATCAATAACAAGCATAATTAGTTAAGAGAGAAAGTTTAGAGAAACTTTGTAAATCGAGATTTTTAGAGGTGGTTAAGCCATAGCCTACGTCCTTGCTTAAGACGGTCGTCGAAAAAATTTACTATCTTCGATTCACTTATGGAGGATCCAAAATACTCACAAGGAATTATAACACCTTCCAAACCACAACTAATAAGATTCTAAACTCATCCTTAACAAAGTGGTACCCAGGCAAGAGCCTAAGGTCTTGACTCCCTACAACGATGGTACTAATTACCGTAAAGATACAATTAAGTTCACCATGAGTAGTAATAACAATATTTGTAACCACGTAAAGGAAAGTTGATTAACCAAAATTATTATGAAATAGGTTTACTTTCTCTTTCTAGAAATATAAGCAATCAAGTAATCTCAATTATATTGCTCAAGTGGGTTATAGGTTGATTCTTTAGCTCACAAGAATATTGTGTGTGTATCTTTAGCTAAAGACGATTTGAAGAAGAATATTTAAGCTCAAAGGTGTTTTGGGTGGAGCTTGGCTTCAATGGACTTTTTGGATTACAACTCTTACATGGAAATGGGTTTGGTACTAGCTTTCTCTCTCTAAAAAAACTCAAGGATATCGACACAATCTTCAAAATGAGAATTTGATCAAAGAGAATATTGTAGGAGTATTGTGTGTTTGATGAAGGATCCCAATATCTCCTTTTGTATGCTATTTTGAAAACTAGCCATTAGAGGGTAGTATGGTAAATTCTGGATATTTTGGAATTTAAAGTTAAAAACTATTCATTATGGAAATTTTAAATTGCTCATAGTCATAGTCGAGTGCAACTTAGTGTTAGTTGAATATAACTCTTGTCTAGAAATTGAATTTTTGTTTTTTGAATACAAATACATTTGGCTTAAGTTAGTCGAGTAACTCTCGGTGTTAGTCGACTATGAATTTTTTATGGGTCTCTTATGTTGTTCTGACTTGGTTCAATCTTTTGGCAAGATTAGGTAGGTTAGGTTGAGCATATACATGATCATGCAAGTTCATTTACTTTTGTAAAAAACTCTAAAAGATATTTCGAGGTTCGGAGAAGGTCTTCTGGGGTTTAGCCATATCTCTATTTTGCATGGAACATGTGATGTTGATTTTTTTAGATGATCAAGAACTTTGTATGTTAGGTTAGACTTTTCATTGTTGTATTATAGATGACCTTAGTTGATCTTTGTATGATCAGACCTTCTGAAGCTTTTGACCTTCTAAGGCTTGTGAATGTATTTGAGTTTTCTACCGTTGGTTGTAATTCTTAGATGATGGCGATGATCTATACATTATTCATCTTTGTTCCTGATGCATGTTTGAGTATATATTGTACTTACTAAATCATGGATGAATTCGTTCTATCTTGGTAACAATGCTTAGGAAAATCATGTCTGCATGGATGATATGATCCTTATAATATATAATATCATCTATTGAGTGCTTGTTTTTATCTCAAGTACATTATAGAGAATATGGTGAAGTATTATCAAATGTAAATTATGCCATTATCATAAAAAATCATTTTTCTTAAAATATTTTATGGTCCCCAAATCTATATAATTAAGGATCAATAGACAACTCGTGTTTTTCAAATTGGTATCACAGAGGGTCTCCTAACTTACTAGATATGGATCCTGAAGGTTTCAATATATAGGGTGATTATTTTTCAAGCCCATCTAAATTTAATAAGGGCATTTTTTATACTAGAAGGCCCGGATGAATTTTTTGCTTATGTCCCACGACGAGCGGGTGAGGGTAGCCCCATAGAAGGTATGTTCCCCTCCAAAGACAAAAAAATGATAAATGTGTCCATAAACTCGTCGAGAATCGGAATGAGTATGAACATAGGATATGTAATTATTACTAGTGGGGGATAAATTTATTTTTTAGAAGTGTCACACTAGAGAAGTTACGCCATATTATGATGTGTGAAACATCTAAGGAAGGTGCTCAGTAATGAACCTACCTTGTCTTGAGGGGGTTATGTCTCACCCAAACATGGAATTTTAAAATCTTAGGTGGAAAATGTAAATATTTTTATAAAAAACACGAACATGGTACACGCATATCAAATATATTTAATCTTTTAAAAATGGAAAAAAAACATAGCTCTAGCACACCTTCCTTCTCTTAGATATTCCTACTCCTCTTTCCCCTTAACTGCATGATACGATCATCCAATTGTTAGAGCTCTCTCTCCCTCTCTCTCTCCCTCTTTCTCTCTCTATCTCTCTCTCTCTCTCTCTCTATATATATATATATATATATATATAGACCCTGGTACATACCATTTTTTTTTAAAATAGTAAAAATATGATTTTTTATGAAACTTCATTAATATGATCTCCACGGTGAGAAGAACATCTCCAATTTTTTTCACAAAAAAATTCAATAAAAAACCCGTTGAGATGAGGTTATATATAAAAAAATGGTATAAATATGCATTTTCGACCGTTGAAATGTTAGCGATCATCTCACCCACTTATTGATTGAATTTTTTTATGAAACTTCAGGGATATAATCTCGATAGAAAGAAGATCATATCCATGAAGGTTCGTCAAAAAATTCAATCAATAATACGGCTTGCGCCGACCCAACATTTCAACGGTTGAAAATGCATATTTATGCCATTTTTTACATATGACCTCATCTCAATGATTTTTTTATTGGATTTTTTGATGAAAAAAATTAGAGATGATTTTCTCACCGTGGAGATCATATCCATAAAGTTTCATCAAAAAATTCATTTTTTTACTATTTAAAAAAAAATGGTATGTACCGGGGTCTTCACCATAAGGAGTCCTAACATGAGACTTTCTCTCTCTCTCTCTCTCTCTATATATATATATATATATATATATATATATTTATCTCGGGTCTTTACCACTCCTTCTCCAAGCTTCAATGTTCCCTCTCTAATGTTTAGTCGCGATTCTCACTCTATTAACGGTAGGTTGTTGTTTTTTGAGTTTTAAAATATTCTACTCAATCCTTATCATATGAGTAGTAGAGTAGTAATTCATATGAGAGCGAAGTACTAAAATGATAGAAATGGAATGCATTTAGGAAGACAAATACTTTATCATTAGAAAAATCTTGTTAAGTGGAGTTCAACAATAATCTACTTGTATGTAATGTTTTTATTGACACTATATTTGGTTGAAATATATTCTTATAATAATTCATTGGGGAAACTATATTTTCTGAAATATTTGTTTGTTAATTTTTATTTTTAGAAATTATATTTGTTGATATATATTATGATTTTAATTGCTAAAATATAATTTTAATTATTTTTTCAGTTTTAGGGAAATATTTTGTTGAACTATCTTTAAAATAATCGCTAATAAAGTGAGAGCTAACCCCCTCCCACACCCCCTCGCCTCCATCCCCTCTCTGCCCAATGTTATAGACAATTGAGATGAGTACTCGACTGAACTTGGATTAAGAAAAATGATTAAAGAAAATGATGTCCATAAAAGAGATACAGTTTGGTATTACTACTTGTAAAAACTCCTTTATCTGTCTAGAAATCATATTTTCCTTGACATCTTTGCGTATGTGAGAACCAAATATTTATGCCTTTGTAGTTTAGTGATCATCCTAATTGGCTAGAGTATACCATTGGTAGAGATTTTTCATTTTCTTTTTATTGATATATTTTCATAGTTTGGTAAGGTGGTGGTGATTCCTTTATTAGTGACGCGTTTAAAAATTGGAGAAATAAAGGGAGGTCGAATGTTCATAATACCCTACTGGTACACACAACAAATGCGTTGTAACATAGAATGAATTATTTTTTGTCATCATTTTTTTTGCTTATCAGCTTCAATCAAACTATGTAGGTATTTCTAAAAGTTCTACATTATTCGATATTGTTACACTTTGGACAAATGTTGTGGGATCCTCATGCAAACGCAAAGACATTCGTCATAAGAAACAATATGGGAATTTCACAATAAAAATATGTAATCAAAATATTTAAATAGGGCCAAGTTTGGTATAAGAGGTCTCATTGAAACTGGAAGCTGAGATAGGTCGGGGTTCTCATTATTGCACACTTATGGGGTTGGTTTAATTGTTCTCATCATCAAAGGATATTTAGTTTATTGTTGAAGTGGATGGAAATCATCATAATACATTACTACTTCGATTTTTTACTTTAATACAAATTTATTAGTTTATCAGACTTTATTACATTTTTTGTTGCTAACTGTGAAATTTTTGCCACTAAAAACGATCTTTGTTGACATTTCGTAACAAAAATATCATGTAGAGACGAAAAATGTACTAAAGTCTAATAAAATGATGAAGTTGTGTTAAAGCCTAAAATTGAAGATTATTAATGTATTAAAGTAAAAAAACTACAGAAAAAATTATATTGGATATTGCAAATGACTTGTCATAAGCATTAAAATGAAAAACCCAAGACATTGTGAATGCCATAACTCTTTTGAGAATAATCAAACAACAATTGCAAAAAATGAGAGGGGATAAATCGGATTCATTTTAGGATGAGGTTTATTTCATTTGTGTCAGGTATAAGATACCCATGCAAAATATTAAAGACTTGTTTGTGGGAAAACTCTAGTCTGTAGTTTAAAAACATCATTTTCCATGGTGTTGGTCTTATAGTTAGACTTTATAAGATTAGGATGCATATATTATTCAGGAATGATATCTTTTATGAATTGTGAGAAAATGGTTTCAATTTATCCTTAAGACACTTAGGGATAAAAGAGTCTTTTAATTTGCCATAAAATCATTAAGTAAACTATTATCCTCAACAGTACAAACAAGAACCCTAGAATTTTTAAAGTCCTCCAACTCTTTTTCTAAACCTGGGACTCTATCATTGCTCTCCTTTTTGGACCATTTTAAAGAATTAAAGTCCTGGTCCAAAGAAAAAAAAAATCACTATAAAAACTCTTTGATTTTGAACCGTTTGCAAAAGATCCATCGCGGATTTAAAACAAGAATTTTCTTTTTCCAAAACTTCAATTCTTTTCGCAAACGTCAAATTCAAACTATTCAAATTGTTAAAACTTTGACTTGTGTCAATAGGAGGGGACATCAAATTACATAAGTGTTCCATTGAAAAATTGCGATTTTTTACAAAACGGATTTTTCCCTCAAAAAATCAATATCACACAATTTATGCGAAAAATAGAACACGACAAATTAGCGTAACCTGATCTGATACCAATTTGTTAGACCTTATGTGTGATACCGATTTAAATAGTTGCACAAATTTTAATCACAAACTTATTTAATGAGTGTCAATTTATGAATCAAATCAATTCAACCCTTAAACTTAAATAACTACGTGCGTGCAAGTGTCAAACCATCATAAATAAAGCATGCGACACAAAGTTCGGGGAAAATCCCCTCAGTGAAAAATCTTTTTATTTCTAGAACTTTGAGAAGTTTATAAGACCATTGACTTACAAACAACTTGATAATCGGCCACAAGTGTAATGCACGGTGTCTTCGTTAAACCTTTAAAGCAGCGACTAGAAATCAACAGTGGTTCACACGCAGTTATACCACAAGGACATGCAGTTCAGACACGCGGTCTTAAAACTCTGTAGAGACTTACTCCATAATAGCACACAACCCTCGGTTATAGAGATCTCCCCAAAAAGTATGAATAATAGCAAACTATATTTTGGGTTTCACAAAACAACTCACACAAAAGTAATTGGAATTCTGAATTCTAAAACAAAAGTTATGAACCCTCAAAACGGTTGGAGAATAGTATAAAAACGTATTCTGTGAAAACCAGTTTTTCTCCACACGAAAATTAGTAGTCTGACACCCTATATATAATAAAATTTAAGGCGGTGACGTGTCAGCATAAACCACTATCGTTCGAACGAGATACGACATTGTTCGAGCGAGACAGGTCTCGTTGGAACGATAATGCTGTCGTTTGAACGATATTCCCTGATACCCTTTTAAAAAACTTTCAGTGTTTTAAATAACTTGGAAACTTCAAAAATTAAAACTGTTTACAGGATCAAAAAACATTTATCCAAAAGTTTTACGAGAAATTTGTTTTGAAAAATAAAAACCATTTATAAAAATTTCAAAAACCACTTTTCATAAATAGAAAAATATTTTAACTTTCACAAAAAATATCCCAACACTTTTAATGTAAAATGTAAATGGAACTTAAAAATATTTTACCAAATTCATCCTTGTTGGGCTTGAATGTTGAAGGTTTTTTGAAATTTGGATCATCTTGTGTAGATGTGACCTTCTCAATCCTTGGACGACTTATAGCGGTATACGACATAAATAATTATGACGAACAATGTCCTTACAAAGAAAGTTTGTGGAAGGAGACCTGGTATTAAAGACAGTTGTCAAGAACATCAAAGGGCTCTTATTGTCGAAGTTTTTTGCTAACTGGGATGGACCATTCATAGTAAAGGAGGGACATGGATTATGTTATTGCTGAATCTCGAAGATAGACCTGACACATGACTCATATTTTTTCTCAATCTCGAAGATAGAAGAAGATAGACCTTTCACAATCAATAACAAATGGCTAAAAGATTATCATGTTTAAAGATTGGCTAGCTCAACTTGAGTCTTATCTTGATGTTACTTGTTATTTTGTTTTATTTTTCTTTTTATCTGTTGTTCCTTCGATTGTTATGAAAAGGGAAAAGTTAGGAAGGCTGTTGTAAATTATAAGTAAATCACAATGATATGAAATATGGTACAGTCACATTACAATGCAAATTTGAGAAGTAGAACAAATTATGTATACACATTAGATATTTGAGTGACAAAAGTGTTATTTATTTTATATATTTGCCTTAAACAAAAAATTACTAGTGATTGGGGACTATTTCCCAGAAATACATGAAGAAATATAAAATAAGATTAAAATAAAGGGCGTTATCCAAGAAGGAACCATTAATCCGGGGAAGAGAAGAAGTTCTCGGGTAAGGAAGAGGGAGCTTGAAGGCAGGTTTGTTGAGCTGCTATAGCTGCTATACATGTTTTAAGTCTCGTTTGGACTTGAGTGTGTTGATAAGAAGGGCCTCATGTTTACCCAAAGATTTAGCCAAAGCTTCCTCAGTAGCCTTGACCTTTTAGTTCACCTCCTCAACCAAGGGGTCAAGCTCCTTCAGCGCAGCCTCCTCTGCATGTTAATTTTCCATATGCTTCTAGTAAAGCTTACTCTGTCTCTCCAAATAAGCATACTTTATGCGCTTTAGATGGTTTATATGCTAGTCGAAATAAAATCCATCCTTGCCCAACTCCCTTAAATTACCTAAGTGTTGATTGAGGATAGCCCTATTTAGATTGGCAGTCACTTCTTTTACAATAGTTACCATGCCTTGAAGACTATAGCTCATTATAACACGGTTGGACCTGAGGCACTTAATGGTAAAGATTTTTAGGAGTTAAAAAACAGTTACTCTATCACTATTCAGTGGAAACCCTGAATAAAGGGATATTATTGAAGAACTTGAAGGCAAAACTCATGAATTGCCATGCTAGGTAGAGGGGCCTCAAAACTCCATTCACGGTTCGTGGGAGCATTAATCGTGGAACCATGATCGCTGTCACTTGAATCTTCAGTCGGTACAAGATCCTAGGGAGATGGCAGGTCAACGAGCGATTGAGCACGCTAGTTTTTCTCTTGATCAAGAGAAGGCTACCTCAAAGCTTGCAAAGAATAGAATGACAAGTAATAAAAAAATTTGAGTTAAAAAATCTTAGCAAGTGTTTTTGTTGCTAAGTCACCAACCAGGTATGAGATTGAGTTAAACATTTAGCAAGTTTTTTCATTTCTAAGTCACCAAGTAGTTGTGAGATTTTGTGTTAACAAAAAACCATAGCAAACTTATTGTTAAGTCACCAAGAAAGTGTGGGTTGAGTTTTTGTTGTTGATTTTGAGTGCATGCGTATTTCAACAATGAAGAAAGAGTTAAAAGAGGGTAGAGAAAACCTTAGGAGCTTGAAAATTTTCATAAAGGACTGGGGAAATAAGACCATCCCCAGTCTCCCTAACAAGTCCATATGGGACAACCTCTAAGGGGGTCCTTTCTGTGGGAGTTGCCTCACGAGATTGCAAGGAAGGTCCCCCACCTACTGGAACAAGTGCTAATTCAAGCGTGAACTCCTCATAAACATCATGTGCATCAACGGGGACAGCTTCAAATGAGGCAGAAGGTACCTCAGGATGGGAGAAAAGGGACCAATCCCTATTAAGTACAAAGTAACCACAATGTTGATAATGGAAGGATTACCTCGGGAGAGCTGCACCAAAGAAGAAGAAAAGTCCAAGTGTTAACAATTAGGGGTAACCAAATGATGGGGAAAATAAAAAATCAATGAACCTTAATGCTTACCTCTTCAAAAGTTGCTCGTGGAATCCATCATCAAGGGAAGTCGGGGCAAAGACTCATTGAGAGCCTTAACGACAAATACAACATCCACCTGGAAAAGTAAACAATCACAACACTTAGTCTTTCCTACATAAATTATACTTGAAGAAATTGAAGGAGAGAAATAGTTACCTCTAGTGGACTTGAAGAAGCAGTCATAATTGCTAGAGGAAGCACAATCTAGGTGGGAGACTATGGATTATTTAAATGATCTGCCAATAGTAATGAGGGGTATTCATCAATATTCACAGTGGGAGTAGCCAAGCCCTCTCCCAAAGAAAGCCTACGAATAGCCTCATTTGCATGACAAGAAGGAGAACATCGAGAATTTGTAAGTCCAATCATAAAGGACTGGGGAGTAGGAGTTGTTTCACGAACAGGTTCCTTAATGATTGGACTTGTGGGAGGAGAATACCCAGGATATTGATGTTCCTAGAAAGCAAACGAAAAATTATGCTTAAGCGCCAAAAGTTAGAATTTCAAAATTAAATAATAAAGGGGGAGTTACATTAATAAAGGCAGTTACCTCTTTAAATGGAGAAGGAGGTGGCATTGGAACTACTGGATAAGGAGGTGGTATTAGAACTTATGGAGATGCCTCGATAGTTGCCTGCTCCTCCACATGGATATCATCCAAAATAATTGGCCCAGAGGAACCATATGGAGGAGGAGATAAACTTGGGGTCGAAGGAAGTATGGGTAAACGCACTTCAAAAGTGCATTTTTTCAAAGGCTTGGTGCCCAAATGTTTTTTCTTTAGGAAGGTTCACTATCAGTAGAAGATTTTTTATAACTCCACGCTCATGAACTTACTCCCTTGGGAACTAAAGGGGAGGAAATTGGGTGAAAGGATGCCAAAGATGTTGGGGGTGTTGGATGGGTGGCTAGTTGAGCTTCTCTGAATAAGCGCAAAATACAATCGACTTCAATACGACATTACTCAATAAGGTCCTCACGAACAAGAGGAGTCGCTTCTTGTGGAATAATAGCCGAAATAAGGGTAACAAAGGTTGATTTGAACTTAGGAGTTTTACCTGTTTCATATGCCTTTGTTTTTTTAGCGGCCACTTGGGAATTTCCCTCATTAGTTAGAGCTTTGACATGAGTGGTGGTGTCTTGTCTCTTAGGGGAAGGAACCTTCTTCTTCCCTTTTTGTGGAACAACGCTCATGGGATGTGAGGAGGCAACTCTGTGAGGGGTTCCTTCGGTGCGATGCTCAGAGGAAACTCAACCCCTGGAATAGAGTTATTCTTGAGGCTAAGTTTCAAAGGGGAATTTTTTTTGACTGATGGATGAATAGGAGGACTCTGAATGAATTCACTAATTCATGAGAGCTGCATCAGCCAAAGATTTATCAAAAAGTTGGTGGTGATATCTCTTTTTCTTCGAAGGATGGTAATGGTGAGCTTCCCACGAAGTTGTTCACATAGTACTGAGACAAGTGCCACTGTGTAGTTCGAACAAGCTTAAAAAAGTTCTCATTCTCAGGGGAACCTTGAAAAACTAGGCAAGGGGCACCTTTATCAAAACTAAATTGGAGAGAACACCTATTTGTGTTTAGTGTTCAGAGGTTGTTCCCCTCTCTGTGAAAGATGGAAGGAAGCCAGGAGTGAGAAGGAGCACAACAGTAAGCAAGGATCTTCAAAAGTTTGCTACCCCATTACAACTTCAATCCTTTGAAGGTGTTGATGAAACAAAGACCAACTGTGGGAAAACAAATAATCCACACCCTATAGTATGGTTAAAAATGAAGAATACAAATTAATCACATGTAAAATGTCCTTATGGATTTATTTTTTGTTCCAAGGCAAAAGACGATGGGACTTTAAAAGGTTGACAAGTAAAGGGGACGCAACGAGGGAAATATTGGAGAAAATTGTGTAGACACCCCATCTTGGGACCCCCTGAGAACCTCCTTAGGTCCCTAGCACTCACTTGTTCACTATAAACCCCAGGTCATACTCCGATCAACTTCTTCTCTAGAGAAAAATCAAAAAATATCTTTGAAGGGATTTAAATTCCCTTTCCAATGGTCTTCTCCATGCATAAATCATCCTTACAGTTTGGACGAACGATCCGTTTTACCCCAAAAACTTATCTGAAGGTCATGGGGCGGTCCGGAGCCCTGTTCGACTTCAATCAACTCTTTATCTTGAAGGAAGTTGAATGATTATTCGAAAGGACATAAATACCCTTTCCAATGGTCCACCCCGTGCATTAATCGTCCTTAAAGTACGGATAAATGACTTAATTTACTCCAAAGGGTCATCGGGCGGTGCCGAGCCCCGTTTGACCTTTCTTAACTCTTTGAATAGAATGAAGCTGAATGATATCTCGAAGGGAACTAAATACCCTTTCCAACATTCCATACCATGCACACATTGTCCTTATGGTTCTGACGAATGATATGTTTTCCTTTAAAAATTTCATGTCTAGTGCCAACGGGCGCTTCTGGGCCCTGTTTGACCTTGGTTAACTCTCGAACCTGGCAGTGGATCATGAACTATTAAAGGGAACTGAATACCCTTTCCAACGGTCCACCCCATGCACAATTCTAACTTATGGTTCCCATTTTATGACCATTTTTCCAAAACATCTGTCTCAAACTTCTGAATGGCACCCCCAGGACCTTGCGCATCGGTAGTGTGTCTGGGGTTCTATGACAATAGGAAGGTCAAGGACCCTATCGATCAGCACTTCCTTTGGCCCTATAAATAGAGGTCATGATCTCATTTTGAAAGACACCTCTGAACATCCCTCTCAACAATTCAGATAAGATTCTCTCGAATTCAGAGTCGTTCCCCTCTTAAAAAGATCATTTCTCACATTCATTCCATCCTTTTAGTAAATTTTCATCCATCTCCTCATACCACCGTCATCTCATTTTGAGATGAGCGCATCTACTATCAATATCCACTTCAGGTATTCATAAGGAGGTCCAATTCTCCACCATTGTCATTAAATTCTCTTATTTTAGCATTATTTTCTTTATTTTTACTTTAACGCTTTATTTCTTTACATCACATACCTTAATCTCAAACCTTTATTATTTATATTTTCACATACTTTATTTTCATAAAAAACCCAAAAATAAGAAAAAGAGGATTTACCAATAAATTCCAAAAGAGGAATTCTCGCTATGCATCCTCACATGTGAAGCACATTTATCTATACACACACATATAAGATAAGTGCCCCGTTTGGATTTGTGGGTTAAACCCAACCATACATTATTTTTTACTATGTGGACTATGATGCCCCTTGGGCTACACAGTCATCTTGGGTAAATCCCTAGACTCGTGTCCTCCCTTATACACCTTTGTTACCTTTTTTTTATCATATATATTGTGAATGGATTTTATATGTTTACATGCTTGTGTCTTGTCC
Source organism: Sambucus nigra (assembly GCA_949130495.1). Classification (NCBI taxonomy): domain Eukaryota; kingdom Viridiplantae; phylum Streptophyta; class Magnoliopsida; order Dipsacales; family Adoxaceae; genus Sambucus; species Sambucus nigra. Next base: position 406,919,710 of record OX422222.1, read on the forward strand.
AATGTATATATTCGTTCGTCTATAATGACTTGTGAATTGACAAACACTTACATTATACTTTGAATTACTGATTAGAGAACACTCCTAAGGATGAACTCACACCACCTTTGTCCATAATGTGAGTTGACCGATCCCAATATCCATTTATATTATTCACATAAGCTCACACACTTAACAGAGTTTAACAGGAGAAGACTAACATATGTCCATGAGAGACTGAAAGAGCGGTATTGATGCCTAACACCTTCTCAATCCGTAACTTAGTCCCTGGATCCTTGAACTACATGGTTTCGCAAGCATCAGTATTCTCCTTGATTACATTCTCTTAAGGAGGAAACATTTATTTTTCCTGTTTTGTGCAAAATAGGTTAGAGACTCTATCGATACGTATTACCCCACATCGACGCTGACCAAGCTCCCTGAGAAAGGGAGCAATTCAACGCGCATGCTGGAAGAAAAGGAAGGTATAAGGCCCTCCTCGGAGCCCCCTTATTATGGACACAGTGGCAACTCTGCTGGGGACTTTTAAGAGGACTAGACTCTATTTTTACATGGGTGTTATTATTTTCTTCATGTGTACGTATGCACCTACCTATATGTTCCCTTTTCTCATCTATTTATCTTTTTATGTATATCTCTCTTATGTGTATATCACTTTCCACATAGTTATATAATTCACACACTTGTATATACTCTCTATGTACACTTCACACACGTACACTTAGCTTTACTTTTTACTCACATATTTCACACACCACTTAAAATATCCATGTTTAGGCTTCACTAGAACACACATACACTTATATATCTCCATGCTCACTTACACATATCAGACACCACTTTTAGTTGATCCATGTATAGGCTCACTACCATACACACTAACCTGTATATATTCCCATGTCACTTACTCGCTCACATATATCCATGTGTAGTATAATCTCCATGCTAGATTTAGATTTAGTTTTCATATGATTGTATATGCTCCCTCATTAGTATAGTAATACTTTTACTCATTATGCTAATAAAAATGATAAAAAATACTCTCTCTATAATATGTTAATTAAGATTCATGCATTTTTGCACACTACATCACCATTAGCATGGCAGTATTGACCAAAATTTTGTCCCATACTTGGGGGTCACTTTGTGATGGGCGCTGGTCCTTTGGGTCACATTTAGCCTAAGCGATATGACTCTCACATTTCATTGGCCTAGTACCTTTGATGTATATCGAACGGTACTCCCCGCATCTTATCGCTTGACTAAACTCACGACGAGAGGAATATAGCAGGAAACTCATTCGCGTACATCGAGTATATAAAATTTTCTCTCACACGTATTGTCCCCATGAGGTATATAGTGAGGCAATTCACTTACATTTAGGTATATCAAATGGCTTGTCCACACGTACCGACGTATGATTGCCCTTATTGGTAAAAGGAATATCGTGGAAGTCATGCCAAAGGGGGGAACCCTTCCACTAACCCAACAAAGGCATAAACTTCATATAGGTGTCAAACCTAGGGAACTCATATTTAGCTTGTAGGTTACCATGCAAAACTATGTTGAAATTATGGTTTGGCATACTGTTCGAATTTTCGTATTTTGTCGCCTTTTTTTAAAACAAGACCCCGTCCGTGAGCCTGAAAACAAGTCAAATCATGTTTTACATACTTTCAAACCTTGTTTTCCAAGGCTTGGGTCCTATCCGATATTTTTTCTACATTTAGGCAAACTAATATAACTGAGAACCTAATAATAACAATAATAATAATGATGTTGAGATTCCTTTCCTTTTTCCCAGATTTTTTGAAAACCAAAAAAACCAAATAATAATTTTTCTCCTCCTTCCAGAATACCAAATTTTTTCTCCGTCCTTCTTTCAAAAATAAATTCGAACCATTTTCCCTCTTGGGTCAATGCATACCCGATTTTGACTTAGCTCCCTATTGGCTTCGATCTTCCGTCATACCTCCCCGAAGATCCATCAGTTCTTATGCTACTTCATTTGAGTTTGGGATTTACATTCACAAATTATAAATGGAAAACACTGACCAAGCACCGAATTTGAAGCCCTATCTGATGTCCGTCTTAGCCCAACTCAATTCCAAGATTGATGTAATATCCCGTATTTCTGCGTATTTATAATTTAATTAATTCGGGAGTTAATTGAGAAAATATTTTTTTTATTCAAATTACGCGAGTGAAGTAATTCAATGTGATTAAATGATAAATGTGATTAGTAAATATTAGTCTAGATATTGATACTGATTAATATTATTTACTAAGTGTGAATAGTAAATAAGTGATATTCAATGTGATATGGCATAGTGAGTGATATGTGCGTATTTTCATTTTGTCTCAACCGAGAATCGCCTGTAGGATAATTTGAGTTTGAGAAAGGAAATATATTTGTTACTCGGATGATAATTTATAGGTCATGGATGAACCCGAATGGGTCGAAATAGTTGAAATAGTGTACCCGGGGGTATAGTTTGGGTCCCAGGTCAATTTTAGACTAAACCGACACCTATTAAGGGTGATTCGGTCATTTGGTAAATAATGATTAAGGGACCTACGCAATTTAGAATTCTATATCTGGTGATTTGAGATTGGGGATAGGTTTAGAAACACTTATACCCAAATAAATCCATTAGAGTGAAGAGAGAAACCAATTTTTAAGGCTTTGGAGTTGTTCTTGTAGGATTGGACCTTAATCTTGAATCCTAAGCATCTAAGGAGTGAAGATTTGAAGAGAGAACCATCAATTCATCAGCAACACCACGAATTCAGACCCTACAAACCTAGAGGCAAGTTGTTTATTACAAATTAATATGAAATTATAATACCCATCTGTTTAGGGTTCCAATTATATTGATTTTTTTAATGATTCTGGGAAGAAAATATTGATTGAAATACATGTTTGGGTAGGATTTGCATGTATAATGATTTGAGCTCAGTAGAGGATAATAAATTAGTGATTATGTATTAATATCCACGAATTAAAATCTGGGTTTTGATGAATAATAGTGGATGAACATGGAAACCTAAGGTTTTTGATGTTAGAAGGGTTTAATTAGTTCTTGATTAAATATGGTACTGATTTGGTGTAAAAATCATGTTGGAATTGATCCTAAAGCATGTAGTAATGGTTAGGAAAACTCAATTTTGAGTTTGGTGAAGAATCATGAGAGTTTTATGGATGAAAATGGTGAAAAACTTATTTGCGTGTTGGAGAAGACGATTCTTCAGAAAAAAGAATCTATTCGTCTAGGGGCGAATCGATTCGGCTTCCTGCGAATCGATTCGGTTACCCAGAAAAATTGAAAATTTCCCCTTTTCGCCTTAAATCCCTAAATTGTTATTGTGAGATTTTTGAGGACTTTGGTAATGTAATATTGAGAGATGTAAAATATTACAATAGGCTTATGATAGGGATATGACTTGGTCTTATTGAGAGGATTAAGACGAGAACGAAATTGGGTTAATTTTATACTGTAAATTATCCGAGAGAAAGATCATGAATTACAGGGAGTCTAGGAATTGAATTGTTGAAGTAGACCAGTAGGGTGAGTTAGGCTTAACTACTGAAATTTATTAAGGGGTAACTAAGACCCCTAAAGCTGTGTGAATACTCATGAATACGATAAGTGGGATAATTCGTAAAGAAATTTAGTACGATTAGTATATGAGAGAAATATACGACATATAAGCGTGAATAAATAGGTTGTGTGAATACCTATCATATGAATACTTAGGTGGTGTGAATACCTAACATATATTAGATGTATTGGGGTTGAGGGAAAATCCGGACCAATACATGAGAGTTCGATTTGGGGTCGAGGGATATCCGGGCCAATATCGAACATAAATAATATTAGGGTCGATGTAACATCCGAACCAATATATATATATATATATATATATATATATATATATATAACATTTACATTGGGGTCCAGGGCTACCCGGACCATTGTGAATGACTTGAGAAATTGGGGTCGAAGGAACATCCGAACCAACAAATCCTTAATGTGTGATACGAGGATATTATGGTGAGATATATAATTATTTGTACATATTGTGTGTGAAATATATACAGTATGATTAATCTTCTTATATGTGACAGTAGATAGTTAGATGGTGTGTATCTCATAAGGATGAATTAATTCGAGAACCTTAATTATACGATTCAGCTAATAACATATGTGAATGTTAATTACGATTGTGGACATCAAAATGATAATTAAGTGAGATAAACTTAATGTATTAATTTAAAAGATAACATGTGAGGAATGTTACCTATGTTGATTATTAACATATTCGAGATGTTAATAAATTAAGATACTGTAAGGGCGGTACAAGAACTTAGGCATGTAGATAAGTTCAGTGGGATACTTTAGTCTAGTTAGCTTGGGTAGTATAGCTAGGTGTGCTAAGTATAGAACGTTAGGCGTGCACTATATATGAGAGGTGAGGAAAGCTCAAAAGAGAGTATACGTGAACATGCGTAATCAATAACCGAATTTAATTGTAATAAACGCTTCCTAAATATTTTCAAAATAATTTTTTTTTTTTGTGAAATGGATATTTATTTATATAGAAGAAGAACAACCCTTCTTCGGCAGCTTACATTTAGGAACAAGCTATAAAGAAATCATTAATGAAAGAAAATAAAAATCTAGAGAAAGGACCAATATATGGATTTGCTTTGAAAATAAGCCTAATCTCATCATGGATCTCCCTAATTATATGGCTAGAAACTATCTTAAGCCCTTCAAAAACACATTTATTCCTAGCGCACCATATTTTCCAACAAACTAAGCTCAGGATAATTCTACATAAAATTGCACATATGGAATTTCCTCGGGTTGAGAGCCACTAAGACATAATTCTAGACCTCAAATTAGTTTTTGTGGATTTTTGCCCCATCAGGTCTTCAAAGTGGTTCCACACTTGGCGAGCAATATCACTTTCATTGAATAAAGGTTCCCGATTTTCTTCTTGATCGCATGAACAACATCTACGTCTCGAAGCTATGGGAATTTTAATATCTTTCAAATTTTGGTCAAGTGGAAGACCGTTATTAAATAATCGCCACAAGAAAATCGAGACTTTTGGAGATAAACGTTTATCCCAAAACATCTTTGAAGAAAATTGAATACAGTCTCTTCTCCTAATTTGATACCATGCTATTTTGAAAAAAAATCCCTTTTCCACCCAAGAATGTATAGACTGAAATAAATCATATAAGTTCTGAAAGATCCACATACCTTGCATTCTTTTCCACGTGGTACTAATAGAAGAAATTGTTCCTCTGAAATTCTGATTAGCTAGATTCTTGTATTTTTTATTCATAAAAACCGCCCACAGAGATTTATTTTCCAGAAATTTGACCCATAATTTGCAAGTGAAAACCTTGCAGACATCCATTGTATCTCTTAAACCCAGACCTCCTTCATCCGATGGAAAATAATTTTTTTTCCACGATATCCAGTGATGCTTATTATGCTCTTCCAGTTGGGCCCAGAAAAAATTTGCACTGATTTTTTCTATGTCATTTATAGCTGACATAGTAGGGTTTATGGATTCAAACCAATGTAATCCCAACGTGTTAAACACTGATTTTATGAGAACTATCCGACCTTCATGCGATAAAAATTTACTGCTCCAATTTGAGATTTTGCCATGCGCTTTACCCAACAAAGGTTGAAAATTGATTTTCTTTTTCTACCAATGAATAAAGGGACACCCAAATAACAAATGGGAAGTTTATTTTGACAAAATCCAGTTTGCTCCTTAAACCGAAGTGTGCGCATGCTGCTACAGTTAGGAGGAGTAATGAAGCAGCTCTTAGAGCTATTAACCATCTGACCCGATTGTACTTCATAAAGGTGGAGGAAATTCATAAAACTAGAAATAGAATCTTTATGGCCATTCATGAAAAACATAATATCATCAGCAAAAGAAAGTGACGTAATAAGGGGGCAGCCACTAGGAATAGAAAACTTCTTTATTTTATTAAGTAAGGCCAACTGATGAATTCCTCTTGGCAGCACTTCACTAGAAATTACAAATAAAGTCGGGGATAATGGATCGCCTTGGCGCACTCCACGATTAGATTTAAAGAAACCAGCTGGTTTCCCTTTGATTAGAAGTGAATACCAACAGTTCGAAATTGATCTCCAAACCATGTCTATCCAAGTTTTCGAGAACCCAAAAGCTCCAAGAACTTTAATAATGAATTGCCAAGATAGACGGTCATATGCTTTGGCCATATCTAGCTTCACAACAAGGTTGCCTCTCCGAACTTTTTTATTGAAAGAAGATAACATATCTTGGGCCAACAAAATATTATCCGAAATAGACCTTCCTTTAATGAAACCTGTTTTGGATGAAGAAATAATGTTTGGAAGCACACTCCCAATTCTGTTAGCAAGAATTTTGGAAATAATTTTATTGGAAAAATTGCAAAGGCTAATGGGTCTAAAATCTTTGCAAAAAGAAGGATTATCAATTTTAGGAATTAAAATGATATTCGTTGCTGACCAACTTGTTGGAATTTCATCGCCTAGAAAAAAGGATTGGATAGCCAAAATTAAATCCACTATGATAATATTCCAAGAAGATTGGAAAAAAACTCCATTAAACCCATCAGGACCTGCTGCACTATTTTTGCCAAGTGAGAAAATGGCATTTTTGATTTCTATTTCTGATGGAACACCCGTAAGGGAAAAATTGATGTCATCATTTATAGCCTTAGGAATGCAATCAAAAATAGAATTATCAATAATGTTTTGAGAAGTATAACCAAGAAGGGATTGAAAATGGTTAAAGATTTCATTTTCAATTTCTTCTTCTTTGTCTAACCAATCACCTGAATCATTTTTTATTTTGTGAATGGTTAAACAATTGATTTTATTTTTAAACAAGGATTGAAAATAAGAAGAGTTTTGATCACCATGTTGCATCCACTTGATATTTGCCTTTTGCCTCCAATACATTTCCTCAACTCTAAGTTCAAAATTAAACTTAGCTGAGGCTCTGTCTTCTCGGTTCTCTTCTGAAGGATTCATGTCATACTGGGCTTCTTTAATGATGAGGTCGTTCTCTGCATTTTGGACCCGAAGAAAAATATTTGCAAACACTTCTTTATTCCAATCTTGCAAAACCTTTTTAACAATCTTCAATTTAGATGAAAAAACTTTCATAGGCCTTCCCTCCATATTAATATTCCAAGCATTTGAGACCATTGATAAAAATGATTTATGAGAAGTCCACATGGTTTGAAATCTAAATTGCCTAGGATTATTGTCACATGGAAAGTGCAATTTCAGAATCATTGGGGCGTGGTCAGAATTATCCCTATTCAAGTGTTCCACAGTGGACATGAATTTAGATTTAAACCAACCTTCATTCCTCAGAAGTCTATCCAATCTAGCCCAAATTCTAGCATCACCAACACGGTTATTTCACCAAGTGAAGTTCAAACCATTGTAAGAAACTTCCTTTAATCCAGCTTAGAGCATAGCTGAATTAAAATCCAAAATTGCTTGCTGATCCACCAAATTTCCTCCCATTTTTCATCATGAGAAGATATATTATTAAAATCTCCTCCTAAAACCCATTTGTCAAACTTTAAAGAAGCCAAAAAATTCATGTCATCCTATAAGTGCAACATTTCCCTTTTATTACAGCTACCACAGACAGAAGAAAAAAGGACATTTTCTCCCATGTGAGGAATATTTATTGAAATAGCTGAGATCTGATCATTGTCACAAACAAAATTGGTCTCACCTTGATATTTCCACATAATCTATATTTTACTCTTGCAGTTTGAGATTCCCCCTTCAAAGTTCAATTTTCTGCAAAGCTCGTTGAGATTACATTTATCAATTTTTGGTTCTTGGATAGTTACAAGCATAAGAGAGTGTTTTTTTATTAATCTTTTGAGTCTTCTGATAGAGGAATTGTTACCAACTCCTCGAATGTTCCAAAAAAGAGTCCTAATCATTTATGATTTGCGGGAAAAATATTTTTTGAAACATTCCTTACAGCTCTCGTTTGGACATTAGACCCTCCTGTGTTTGGTCTTTTCTTTTTGGACTTCTGAGGGGGAGGATTACCACTACATGTTTCACCTAGGCACGGCTCACTGAATAGAGTTTTGGATAATGGAAGAAAAATTTCAATCTTTCCATTCAAGGATGGAGAAGGTTTGGAAAAGGTGGTAGGTGAGGAAAGAAAGAAGTTTTGTGTGGGTGTGGTAATTTTTTGGAAGAGAGAATTTTTTGGTAAGCATTTTTGAAAAAGATTTTAATTCCTCCAAAGGGATAGGAGCTGAGTCCGTTATTCCAACTAGAATATCTTCATTAGATTTCCATAATGGCTTCCAATTAATTTTCGGGTTATAGTTGTTGACTAAAGGTGGGGTAGAGGTTTGAGAGAGATGGTTCGATTTTTTGAATTTGAAATTTTTTTGAACAGTTGGAGGAATATCACCTACTTCGTGATCTTCAGCATCCAAAGTCAACAAATCTAAAGAATTATGCGTAATAACCGAATCTTCTGATACAATGGAAACAACCTCCTCATTTTGAGGAATAGTTCCAACCTTCATTTGACCTTCTTCCCAGATATTCAGATGGCCGGAAACTTGGTTTTTTGATTGTTTTCTGGCATTGAGCAGAGTACCAGTTAGCGAGTTAGAGGTGAGCCCATGCATAGTCACTTCTTGAATCAGTAATGGTTCCTTACCTTTGTTACTGACTCTAATTCCCTCATCTGTGATGACTTTTTTATTAGGCAAATTGTTAGTGGGTTTCTCAATCCAAACCCCCGTTGGTTGAGGTTTAGGCAGTGAAATTGAATTCTTCTCCTTAAAAGAGGAAACCTTTTTACCTCTCAAGTTTCCAATGGGGTTCGACACATCTTCTGAACAGTAGTTTCTCGTTGTCACTTGAGTATATCCACCATTTTCATTCTCTATCCCACAATCAGCTTCAGTATAACCAATATTCGCACAAGATAAACAATAATTTGGAACATTCTCATAAGTAACTTTTTGCTAGAAACTCTTATTGTCACAACGTATAAGCAGTCTAGATGGAAGTTTGTTGGCTATATCAACCTCAACACATAGCCTTGCTTGGATGGGTCTAGTTACGTGAGTTGTTGCTTCATCAACTTTGAGAGGGTTGCCAATAAGGTTTGCAATAGCAAATAAATCATATTTTGTAAAGAGATGAACTGGGAGTTGGGGAAGGGATAACCATATAGGTAGAATGGGGCTATCTTGACCTGGTGTAAAATCATAGGTCCATTTCATCACTTTCATGGGGAATTTATAAATATACCATTGTTCTCTTAACCAGAGCCTCGTATAATCTTCTTCACAGAATAATTTTATGAGAATATGTTTGTCATCCAGCAGGCCTATGGAAAAAGCTGCTTTAAGAGAGAATGTTAGGAAGGCTTTGTGAATCAATTCCATGGAGGGTCTGTCAAAAGTGAATCTCCCAATGAGAGAGAACTTATATGGGTCTGAAAGTTTAAGGTTTTCTTCCTCATAGAATGATATCATGGGTTCACATTTAAAGATTTCATAAGGTTTAGATTTTATGATGTGGTCAGATGGGTTCGCAAGGATAGAGTCAAAGCTTTTGGATTTATCTCTGCCAATGTCTGGAGGTTTAGGTGTAGGTTTCAAAGGATTAGAAGATGCCATAAGGCTGGAAAAGGTGGCGTGATAGAGAGCTCTAGATAGGGTTGTGTACTAACACTTGCTATAAAATATTTTCAAAAACCTTTTAGGTGTCTAGCCACAGGGACGCTAGGCGTGACTTCATTCCAGGGACTCGGAGATGTAGCATTGTGGATGCAGACAGGATTTGATTAGATAATTCTTCATTCAGATCTAGTGTATGGTCTAATTTCATATTCCATGTATGGACATGTTGTCCATTGTCAGTTTTCAGTCTTTGACTTATTTTACTATATTGGAGTATTTGGTTTTAGATTTTTTGCCGATGGTTTATTCGACAAACCCTTATTCATTTATATATTGTGATGGTTGAACTCTAGTATATTGTGAATGTTTAATTTAGTTTTCCGCATTGTTCATTTATCTGTTTTAAAGAAAGATAAAATTTAGCACCGGTCTAATTTCACTTAGGTGGTTAGTAATTAAAAAGTTTTCGATGGTGATGCTAAGAATGGACTATATGAGAAACCTGTTTTAATTTAATAAAGGCATGATCAACCGATGTTTAAATAGACAGGATGTCATAATCGACAAGCTTCAAATTGAGGTCCATTAAATGTAGTGTCATCGGGCCCTGATTCCCAAAGAACTTGAGGATCTCTTTCCTCATGCCATGGGTCCATATGATCCCGAGACTATTTGGCTCCTAGAAGAGTATCAGCATGCTCCACGTGACCCACCTGCCAATTGGACTACACTAACTCAACTCCATATACCAAACCTTGCCCAACCAAGGGCTAACCTTCCACTACCCATGGATCCTAAAGAGGAGGAGTGTAACAAGGTCAAGGAAGACCTTAAATTTCTCTCAAATAAGAACAACCAAGTCAAGATATCTGGTAACTATAAGGAATACACCCATATATCTCCCTATCCCAAAGCCAAATTGCTAGAGAAGTTCAAGATGCTAGACATCGAGAAGTTCGGGGAAAGAAAACCCCTAATTGTTCACCTTCAAAGCTATCACCGAGATATGACCTTCCTTGGTGCCTCCGAAGAGATATTGTCCTAAGTGTTTCAACAAACCTTAAAAGAAAGTTCCCTCCGATGGTTTATGTCCCTTGAAGAATCCAGGATCCATAGTTAGGAGGAAGTTGCTCGAGAATTCTTGTCTCAATACAAGTACAATGAGGAGCTAGAGGTTACGCGCCAAAATCTAGTGCTTCTTAAGTAGAACCCTGGGAAAATAGTTAGTAGCTTCATAGGAAGGTGGAGAGAGAAAGCTACCACCGTGACCAACAAACCTTCGAGGAGGAACAAGTCTGTATTCTGAAGAACTTCTTACCTCATATCTGAGCATCCGTGGGAGGACATTATTACCCACATTTTCAAGCCATTCGAGAAGTTAGTGTATAAATTAAGGTTTTACCAAATTTGAATATGAGCCAAAGAAAGTGATCATACAGTTCACTGCACCGAAGTATGAGAGGCCCGCCAGTGCTACAGTCTCAACCATCAATAACATTTCTCAACCTGCTACCTCTTGGGCACTGAAAAGTCACCATAATCCTATCAAGAAAGAGTACACCAAGCTCCATACTCCTCTGTCCAAAGTATACCAAGCCCTGTTAAGACAAAATCTCATCAAACCCTTGGACCCCCATCCATTAAAAAATCTCCTCCCTAAAAACATCGACCCTAATGCCCGTTGTGATTTCCACCAATTCACTGGTATTACTACCGACCACTTCTTCCACCTTAGGAATGTGATCCAAGGCCTAATTTACTGGGGTATCATCACCCCACCAGCTAATCATAAACCCAATACAATTCATAACCCACTTCCAGCACATACAAATGCCATATTTCTAAAAAGTGACACAAAATTTGATCCATTTACTCAAATCATGCCAAGCAAAGCACCCATCATCCTTATAATCTCACCCAAACTGTTCAAGGTTTGCCCATATTTTCTCATATACCCTACTTGTTTCACCGATCAAGCTTTGTCACTCCTTACAAGGGATTAAATTTCCATATGCACCCAATTTGAGGGGAGAGACATGGAGTTACCAGCTATGTTAAACTAACTCTTAGAGTTTGGGCTAAAATTACCTACTGAGATGACCTTTGATTGTCAGAAATTCAATGTCTTGTTCATAGAAGCCCCGAAAGTGGCCTCGAGAATTGGATGAATGGGTGGTACATGTTAAACAAATCAATTTAGATGATGTGGTAGAGACCATGGCCGATATATTTCGATAGACAAGCAAAATCTGCAGCATTTCTTAGTTACTCACGGCTTTGAAGCTTCAGGGACAGTTGGTCCCTTCACTCCTTCACCTTCCTACTTAAGGGGAATATTTGTATGATGAAGGCATTTAGATTATTAAAGGTATTAATTTCTCTTGGCAAGAGGGAGTAGTCGCCACCGGATGGGGATGATTTTGATAGTTCAGATAACGAATCCAATCGGGAAGAATTCAGTCTGGTAGCTAGCCTTTATGGAATGATATCATTCTAAGATCAGTTAGGGGAAATCCATAAGGTGGCCATTCAGCCCAAGGTAGATGAAGCCACGGGATTCCTATTCTTCCTCGGCTCAGTGAATGGCATGACTAGGTTTGGAAGACACTAAAAATTATCTGATTCCTCATGAAATCAAAATAAATAAAGGAAAGGGAGTTGTTGAAGAACTTCCCACGCCATAAATGACAATTGAAGAAAGCAGAGTCGATGACCATCTTAAGAGGACCCAAGCCAATATCACCCTATGGGGTATTTTCATATCCTCTCATTAGCATCGGAATGCTTTGATAAAACTCCACACACGACCCACAATTCCCCCTTTCACTACTCCCGAAGAAGTGGTAAATATGGTCGGGTGCTTGAACTATTTTAGACTTCTCTCCTTTTTTAAGAAGTGACACTGAAGTTCTGCCCTGATCACTATTATGCCCTCTATATATTCATTGAATTCTTAGAAAAGACAGTCCCAATATCACTTATTGACAATGGACCTTCTCTCAATATTTCTCCTCTCAGAACCTTCAATTGTTTGGGGTTGAAAGTCAGTGAGCTCACTCCCACTTCAATCGTCTTACATTCTTGTGACAATACTCACCAAGAAGTAATGGGGTCCATAAAACTCACAATAGGGTATGACCCTATCAATCTTGTCATCGAGTTCTAAGTCATTAAATACCTGCATATTTCAATCTACTCCTTCACCGTCCATAGCTCCACATCATCCGAGGGGTATCTTCTTCTCTTCATCAGGAACTGAAGTTCTTCTCCAAAGGTAAGGTTATCATCATAATTTTAGGGGACGATGACAGTACAGACAATGCCAACATAAGTAATATAATATTGTAAATTCGACATAGGATGAATGACATGCACCACCCTGGCTTCAGAGTTGATTCACTTGATCTTCCAGTAGGGGATAATTTTAAAGATCGAGTCTGTCTAGAATACAATCCTTATGGAAACATCAATGTGATTCATATGTTCAAGAATATGCACTTCATGCCCAAAATGGGGCTAAGGCGACACCAACAAGGGATCCTTTATCCCATAGTCTTGAAGAAGGCCTTTTCCTCATGTGGCGAGGGTTACTAGACTTCACTAGAGGAACTCAAAGCGCTCTACCAACCATGACTGATAAGATCCTTAGAGGATGAAAAGACTATTTGAAGATAGTCTTTAAATGGAAGATTTTCCAAGGATAGTGAAGACTTACCCTTTTGTGGCTTCCCTAAACCGTGGTATGCCGATATTGATAAGAAGATAAGACTGGGGCTAGAAGGCTTCTTTTATGACAGTAACTCTTAGGACAAAAACTGCAAACATGAAGTACAACCTCTCACCAATAAAGACTTGATAGTTACCAGGGATTCTGAGGAAAGTAATTTCAAAGACTCATTTTACCTATATAAACTGGGGTTGAACCTCTGCATGATCCACTTAGATGATGCACCATCAGACATGTCCACTCAAATCAAAGTTGTTGACATGCCACTTCTCAACTGGAATGATGTGCCTCTCTAATCTACTCAGATTCAACTTGACCCTGCTGTTTACCATATCCAAGTATCTACACCTAATGTTATTGTTCCTTTTTCTTATATCAATGTATCTCTTTTAACGAGGTTCTCAATGTTTTTTTTCCCAAAAATGAAATAAATGAGGATTTTGAGTTTCTTGTTGAGCCTTACATTAATTGTCTCGATTCTAATCAAACCTTTGATGATGATGATTTTGAAAATGAACAATTCTTGACTGATCTTAATAAGGAGAATAACAAACAGCATAACTTCATTCAAATTAATGATGATAAGAATGGTCTTATTAATCTCAATTCTAGTATCCAATCACACGAGATTATGATAGGGTCCACCTTTAACAACCATGAATGTTTGCAATTTGAAAAACTAATGAAAGTATTCATAGAGATCTTCGCATGGTCCTATGATGACATGCCCGTCATTTATGCAGAGATAGCTCAACATGAGATCCCGACATTCCCAAAATGCAAGTCGATTAAACAAAAGATAAGGAAGCTCTGCATGAATGGTTGCTCAAAGTCAAAGAGGAAGTGGTCAAACAGTTGAACGTGGGTTACATTCGCATAGTTGAATATCCTACATGACTTGCCAATATCGTCCCTGTTCCAAACTCAGGAGGAAAACTCCACATGTGCATCGACTACCGTGATTTGAATAAAGTATCCCCAAAAGACAATTACCCATTACCCAATATCGACATGATTACCTTAAATCATTTGTCAATGGGTTCGTCGAATATAACCAGATCAAGATGCATTAATGACCATTAAGAGAAAATCGTCTTCATCACCCCATGGGGAACCTTTTATTATACTGTCATGCCATTCAGACTCAAGAACGTCGGGGTTACCTACCAAGGGGATAACACAACCATCTGCATGACCTTATTCACAAGGAGGTCAAAGTCTACATAAATGATATGATCTTTAAGTCTAAAACTCTAGAAAGGTCACATTCATGCCCTCCAAAAGTTCTTCAAACGACTGCAGCAATACCAGATGCGGCAAAATCCACATAAATGTGTTTTTGGCATCACAAAAGGAAAAATCTTAGGATTTATGGTTAGTGAGAAGGGAATCGAAGCAGTCCCTGCCAAGCTAAAAGACATTCTTGAGATTCCATCACCACGGAAGGAGAAGGAAGTTCGAGGCTTCCTGGGTAAACTACATTACATTAATTATTTCATCAGCCAACTGACTTATATCTATGAACCCATTTTCAAACTTCTTCGAAAGGATTCAACTAAAGTTCGAAATGAGGCCTATCAAGAAGCCTTTGATGAATTCAAGTGATACCTCACCCGACCTTCAGTGTGTATGCCATCGTAGTCGGGCATCCCCCTCCACTTATACTTGATCGTAATAGATAGTGCAGCAGGGGATTTGATAGCCCAATGCATCAAAGAATCCCACATGCAAAGAATCATTTTTTATGCCAGTCAAAAATTGATCGGGTACGAAGTCAACTACACTACTTTAGAGAAAGTATGTGTTGCCCTAGTCTGGGTCACATAGAAGTTACGACACTACATGATTTCCTTCCCCATTAGACTAGTATCCTGAATAGATCCCATTAAATATCTTCTAGAAAAACTCGCTTTGTCCCACTAGATGGCCCGTCAGTTGATGTTGCTAGCCGAGTTTGATATTTTGTACATCGTGCAGATTGCTACGAAAGGGAGAGCCATCTATGACTACCTTACTGATTACCCCATTAAAGGGACCGATGTGTGGGTCTCTGAATTCACGAATGAAGATATTCTCTGCACCTCTCAAGAGGACCGTAGATGGCAAATGTTCTTTAATGGAGCTACGAATAAAAAAGGATACAACATTGGGATACTCCTGATCGACCCTAATGACTCTCACAACCCTATTGCCATCAAACTAGAATTACATGGCACCAACAGCATGGCTGAGTATGAGGCATGCACTATAGGCCTCAAGATCGCCCTCGAGAAAGTAATTCGAAACCTAAACATCTACGAAGACTCTGCCCCCCTCGTCGACCAAATCCTCAGAAAATAGAAAGTCAAAGACGAGAAGCTTTTTCCCTTCCACGCCCACCTAGAAGATCTGTCCTCCCAATTCAAAGATGTCACCTTCCACTACCTGCCTCGTACAAAGAACAACCTAGCTGATGCCCTTGCTACTCTAACCTCCACGATTGATATGCCAAAGGGAATAATAATGTCCCATTCCTAGTTAAAAAACAAGTTATGCCCACCCACTGCTTCTACATTGAACTCATTACCGATGAAGATTTTGATATGGACGGGTTATGGTACTTTGACATTTAACACCTCCTCTAACATGGTAGGTATCCCCAAGACGTTGATAAGAAAAACAGTGACCATGCGACCCTTCACAAAGTGCCATCCAAGTATATAATTTATGAAAAAGCATTGTTCAAGACAAACTTCAGTGGAGCCCATTTGCACTGCATAGCATGGGCTCATGTTGAAGAAATAATACAGAAAATCCACAGTGAGAATGCGCCCCCCACATGAACGGTCACATGCTTACTAAAAAGATCATCCGTTAAAGGAATTATTGGACCACCATGGGTCAAGATTTCACTGCTTATGTTCGAAGATGCCTCAAATGATAGCAGTTTGCCAACTTCCAACACTTACCTTCGTGAGAACTATACAACATGACCTATCTATGGCCCTTCTTAATCTACGGCATTGACATCATAGGGAAGGTTACTTCCAAAGCTTCAATCGGTGACGAATTTATCCTAGTCTCCATGGATTATTTCACTAAATCAGTCAAAGCCTAGTCATACATAATGATGGATGATAAGAAAGTGTTCAAGTTTATTATAAATAACATCATCTATCGATACCGAGTTAACCATGATCTAGTATTTGATATTGGGCCCCACTTCGAAGCTGAGGTCCCCGAACTAATTAAAGAGTACGGGATTCAGAGACACAAATCTTCTCTATATCGACCCCAAACCAATGGTACTGTCAAATCCGCAAATAAAAGCCTCAAAACCATAATTGGCAAGATGACAAAGAGTTCTATAGATTGGTCCACCCAAATCCCTTACGCCCTCTAGAGATACCGCACTTCAATTAGAACACCTACTGGGGATACCCCTTATTCTTTAGTCTATGACAAGCAAGCGGTCCTATCCATTGAGCTAGAAATTCCTTCCCTGTGCGTCATGCTCGAAAGAAAATTTAGCGAAGAAGAATGGCATAAGAGCTGCTTGGATGAAAAGATGCTTAAGTCTCTATACCATATACATGGATACCATTATCGGATAGAGAAATCATTCAACTGAAAAGTCAAGGACCGCAGTGTCTAGGAAGGAGACCTTTCCCTTAAGGAGGTCATAGAATCCATCTGGGACCCCAAAGGAAAATTTAAACCGAATTTATGTGGCCCTACATTAGAAGAAAATCCTCTTAGGAACCGCCTTTATGCTCACTGACCTCGACGGAGAAGAGATGACGCGTCTAGTAAACCTCGACTATCACAAGAAATTTTACCCTTAGTCCTAAATCTCAACGGGCTACAACTCTTCTCACCCCCTTCTATTATAAAAAGAAGGAATTCTTCATTTCCCCTACCCAGAATTACGTGGGACCTAATCCTCTAAAAAAAAATTATTTTCAAAACAAAGCTCATGAAAATTTTCAAAACTCCAAGAGGTACGTAAGCAGCCCATACACCATACATGAGACCGGTCCCCTTCTTTTTTACAAAATTCTATTCTTTTTTAATCTTTGAGAACGGTGATTCATTTTAACATTTACATGAAGAAAAGTATTATGTATGCCTTAACGATCGGTATAGATAGTTAATGTGAAAAACTCATCAACAGGCACAACAAAATATGATTAAAATAATTTTTATTTCAAAATAATGAATACACCATTGTTACAAGAAATATCAACGAATGTAGTTAAGAAAACAACCCACTTCCATTGACGAAACCATTATTAAAAAAACCTAACCCTAACTAAGCTACACAATATTATTCTAAACCCCCCAAAACACAAAACACCAAAATTACCCTAGCTCACAAAAAATCACCCAAGCTTCACAAAACATTGCCTTCAACTGCCTGATGGCCCCGCTTCATCATCATTACCATCCCCGTAGGTCCCCAAGTCTCTAACTCCAGGTTGACACTTCGTATGCACTCCAAACAGTGGTAGGACCCTAACAAGCCTAGACAAAACCAAAACACGTTCCCCCATGGACTGGAAGGCAACAAACCACCTTCAACTGACTTCCTCCTCCAATACATTATCCACTACCCATTTCCGTAACCACTTTAGATAGTTCCCAAGCAAATGCCAGACCCCTCATACAAACTGTGATGGATGGGTTGATGGTCAGCGGCGCTGCCACGAGAAACCCATCATCATCTGTAATGATTCAATTAGGTCCTCCATCGGGAAGAAGTTTGTTATGTGAGGGGCATAATTTATTCCCATTTGACTTGTCGCAGAAGCCGCCAGGGGAAATAGAAGGATGTTTGGTGAAGGTTAATTAACCGCACATACTAGTACTCTTTAATCTTCAAAATAGAGTGCAAGTTTCTCCACCATGACATGACCAATAAATCCACAGGGTTCCATGCTCCGCCCACCAGTTGACCCACTTCTCTAGGAATGGGACAAAAGTGAAGAAAGAATGAATAAAAAATTTAGGAACACCTACCAAAGGATTCTCAGGAAGGGACGCCAGATGAAACCTCTCTGCAAGCCACATGAAAAATATTATCGGGATCACCCTCAGAAAGTCAAAACGTCCCTCATTCCAAGCATCTTGACGGTTCAAGGTCTCATCTAGCACCACCACCATAAGATTATGGTGGTAAGGCATCCA
The DNA here is from genome assembly GCA_949130495.1 of Sambucus nigra. Taxonomy (NCBI): domain Eukaryota; kingdom Viridiplantae; phylum Streptophyta; class Magnoliopsida; order Dipsacales; family Adoxaceae; genus Sambucus; species Sambucus nigra. The sequence continues at coordinate 406,938,333 of OX422222.1, forward strand.
TGTCGTTATCGCAGCCATTTGGGGATACATCGTCAAGTACCTAATCATAAAAAAAGCCTCGCAGTAAGGCCCAAGGAAACATCTCTGATAAAGCCAATATCCTTAAAAAAAACCTATGTCACTGAATACATAACCGCCTGAAGAGAAATAATCCCTCCTGTAACCAACGATCGAGCCATCGAAAGAAATATGGAGTAACTCTGCTAGAAGTGCCTGAGGAGAACAAGAAAGATCGGGCATAACCGCCGCCACACTGGGGCTGACACCTAATATTGTCGAGAATTCTTCAAGGATTGGACATAACTCGTCTAGATCAAAATGGAAGACATGGTCCTTAGGGTACCATAACTATACCACCACTACTAGTAAGTTCCAGTTTATGGCTCGATTACGCCATTGAGAAACCTGATATTGGTTGAAAGCATCATAGTCCACATTATATAGGCACATGGCCTTCAGACGGTAAGAGGAGAATTCTTCATACATAGGACGAGCCATTTAGGATTATAAAATGAAAAGAAAGAAGATAAATGTGCGTATTGTTGGAGAAAGCACATCCTATACCCCTCCTTTTATACTCAAAATCTTTGGGAAAAAAATAAAAACTCTTGAAACCCGATTAATTCTAAGCCCTACGGGAGTAGACTGATGCGCAGAAAAGTGAAATCAAAGCCTAATGATAATTTGACTTGACCCCCATGAAGATAGACAGGTCAAGGGTTATGTTGATCGTCATCCTCTTATTTTGGAAAATTCCAGCATTCCACCTTTTCCAAAATCAATTTTAAAAAATCCTTATTTTGAAAAATTGCCCCCGGGTCATTCATTATTAATTACTCATTTTATGTATTATATTGTCCTCGAAAAATCATTTTCATTCTCAAAATAAATACTCACTCAAAAATCTTTCCCCCCAGTAAATTACATTTACTCTCCCAATAATAAACATTTCGCCTTTCTTTATCATTTCCATACTTATCTCTTTATTTGCATAAAATAAAACGTTTCAGCAGAAAATTAAAAGCGCATATATGATAAGTCACTAAATCAAGATAATCAAACAAAAAGATGCATCTATTTTTGACTTTTTTAGTCTATCTTTTAAGGTGTAAAGCCATCACATCAAGCATAAAACATGGTTAATGCGAAGATCCCCCAGTCAACGGCAGATCTGTAAGAAAATCTCAAAAGGAAATAATCAAATATGGATATCACCTCATCCGTTACACCATCTCATCTGCCAACAAACTCCTTATCTACACCTCCATGCATGTACTCCCCGTGGCCCCGAAAGGAAAACTCCAAGGATTAAAGGTCACCTACATCCCCAACAAAGATTCAGGAATCCACCCAGAAGAAAAGTTCTAAAGCCCTAGCTCATACCGATCGGTAGTCTCATTTTCCTCTTCCCAAGGAAGCCCAAGAGTCCGTGCCATTGTCGATTGGCACTGCCCAAGACTGCCTATTGGCAACCCCTTTCAAATTTTGTATAAAAAATGCCAAAAAGTTCCAGAAAATTCCAGAACACTATTTTCTCTTAAGAAAATCATTTTCTCAAGCACTAATTGATCGAGTAGAAAAGTCGATCCATGTAATACGCTAGTCGTTGTTATCGGATTCCAATATCAATACAAAAAACCTAAACTTGTAACTACACTCTTAAGGAGTATAGTGGCGAGTCTGAGTATCGAATCCACAAGGAGTTAGGACGTATGAACATGACGCCAAAGGTAAGGTAGTTTAATCCTAAAGTTGATGTTAAAAGAAAAGAAAAGAAAAGAAAAAGATGATTGATTTTTGGATTTTATCTATGAATTAACTAAATTCAATTAAATTAACCTACGCATGCAAAATTAACTAACTAAGAAGGAATTAATATGAATGAAGAAATGGGTTAAGAATACACTCCCCCAAACCCTAATGTGTATGCCAGTACAAAATTAGTCATAAATTAGATAATTGATCAGCCCCAGTCTTTAGTACTCCAAAGCATTACATATATGAGGTTCAAGCTCGCATCATACATAATCAAAGAATGAGTAAAGCAGTGTTGCAATAGTTCATGCGCGTTGCATCCTTAAGAACCTCGGTTACCTAGGGCAAACGAGGTCAAAAGGTCTACAATGGTTGTGAAACTATACAACACGATCTAATCACTTATTTAATTTAGAGGACAAATTTTATATCTATGAATACCACATCGGGTTGGGTTCATACATCCCCACCCTTAAAAACTTAGCTTAACATGATTAAAATAAAAGAAAACTTAAAACTGAAAGTGCAGGAAAGCATAACTAAATCTATAAAATTGACAACATGACTTGAATTGGGATTGGAAAACTAGAGAGCAACAATTAATTAAACTAACTATGAAAGCAGTAAAAATAATAAATTAAAATTACTTGAAATGGATGAATGATGAATCTTGAATATATCTTTGAATCTTGAATAGTAGCCAAACTTCAAAACTAGGGTTCTTGGATATAAGAATCCTTTAAAAACTAACTAAAAAGAAACCCTAACTACTAGCCTCCTACAACTTGAAGAAAAAAAACATCCCTTTCTTCCTACTAGGGTTTGACCTTTTATACATCTAAAAAATGACTCTTCCCATGCCTCTCCATGTTTTACAACTAATAAAAAGGAATTATACAAGAAATTTCAAGAGTTGAAACTCTTCAGCTTCCAGAATTAATTTCAACTTTTGACTTTCTGTCTCCAACTTTAAATGGGCATAACTTCTTCACCGTAGCTTGGATTGGGGTGCCATTTTTTCCAATTTCTTGTAATTTAGAGATATTCAATTTTATAGCTTTCCCCACCTCCGTAATATGGCTATAATATTACAAAAATGCCCTTCAACTCCCCATTTCTTGGTTTTTTCACTATTTTGCATTCTCTTTCGCACTAATTTGAATGAAGTACCTGTAAAATACATAAGAGATACACAAAATAAGAAATACTTGCCAAAAAGAGTTATTAGAATAAATATAAGACAAATTCAGGCTATTTACAATGCACGGGATCATAAAAATACCGAAATTAAGGGGATAAATGTGAAGAATTTATGCCTAATCACTAATCCCCTTATAAACTCTCAAAATCACCAACTTGATTAATCTTACACTCTTACCCCAAGCATACTCCATAGCAGAACCAATGATGTTCTCGCATCCAAGTATATAGTAATTTCCCAAATGGAATCCTAAAACTAAACATCCCCTAGTGGAACCACAAGTGCGCTTGAACCCCTAAGATAATTTAAGGTCCTACAACTTAAGGTCCTCAGAATTGACCTCGGTTGTAGAATTTTTAATCAAAACTTAAGGTCCTTAGAATCGACATCAGCCCTTATAATTGGTCATCACAACTTAAGATCCTCAAAATTTACCCCGCCCATTAAAATTGGTCGTCCCAACTTTAGGTCCTCATAATTGACTTTTGCCCTCAGAATTGGTCGTCACAACTTAAGGTCCTCAGAATTGACCTCGACCTTCAGAATTAGTCATCACAACTTAAGGTACTCAGAATTGAACTTGTCCCAAAAAATTGGTCCTCATAACTTAGGTACTCAAAATTGTTCTCGACCTGTAGAATTGGTCGTCACACCTTAAGTCCTCAGAATTGACCTCGGCTCTTAAAATTAGTCGTCAAAACTTCAAGGTCCTCATAACTGACCTCGGCCCACAAAATTGGTCCTTACAATGTAAGGTCCTCAGAATCGATCTCGACCAGTTGAATTGGTCTCCCCAGCCCTTTTGAACTAATCTTAATACATCTTTAACCCGCTACATCGATCATCTTCGTCTCCTTAGGTCTTCAGAATTGACCTCGACCTGCTAAATCGGTCATCCTCATCCCCTTAAGTCTTAAGAATTGATCTTGACCCATTGAATTGACCATCCTAATCCCCTTAGGTCCTAAAAAATGACCTTGATCCACCGAATCGGTCAACCTCATACTCTAGGTCCACAAAATTAACCCAAAGTCATCTTCCCCAATGCCAATGTAATATCTATTATTCGACGGCCTTCACTTGATCCAAGATTTCCCATCGAGGGTATCTTTATATACACCCCATCCTAGGACCCCCTGACCACCTCCTCAGGTCCCTATGTCTTACTCAATTACTACAAAACTGAAGTCATACTCCTAGTATCGATCTGGAGTCCACTGGGTGCTCCCGGGCCACGTTTGACTCCGGTTAACTTCGTTACGTGAGTAGAATCTCAATGAAAATTTGAAGGGATATAAATCCCCTTTATAATAGGCCAATCTATGTGTGAATAGACCTTACAGTTCCGACGAACAATCCTTTTTACCTCTAAAACTAATCTGGAGGACAATGAGCGCTCTATGGACCTATTCGACTATGGTAAACTCTTCAGCTTAAATGAAGTTGAGAGAATATTTAAAGGGATCTAAATACCCTCTACAATGGTCCACCTTGAGTGCAAATCATCTTTACGATACGGACGAACGACCTATTTTATTCTGAAGAGTCGTCGGGTGCTTCTAGGACATATTTGACCTTGGTTAAGTCTCTAAACGGAATGAAGCTAAATGAAATCTCAAAGGGCTCTTAATATCATTTCCAATGGTTCATCCCCTGTGTCAATCGTCCTTACGATTCATGTGAACGATCCATTTTCCTCCAAAATTTCCTGTCTAGTGACCAACGGGCCACGTTTGACCTTGGTCAACTCCCGAACTGGGGAGTGGATTAATGGATTCTTAAAAGGCTCTGAATACCATTTCCAATGGTCTATCATAGGCACAATTCTAACTTTTGGTCCGCATTCTGCGATCATTTTTCTGTCTCAGACTGCTGAATGGCACCCCCTGGACCCTGACTATCGATAGTGTGTCTGGGGTTCTATGCTGATAGGTAGGTCAAGGACCCTAACAATCGGCGCCCCACTTAGCCCTATAAAAGAGCCATAACCTCACTTTTAACGGAACCCGTGAACATCCTTCTCAGCAATTCAGAGAATATTTTATCGAATTTAGAGTTGTTCCCCTCTTAAAAAGCCCATTTCCCACACTCCTTCCATCCTTTTCATTCTCCTTTTGGTAAATTCTCGCCAATCTTCTCTACAATCAAGATACACTTCAAGTCTTCATAAGGAGGTCTAATTCACCACCCTTGTATTTAAATCCTCTTATTTTAGCATTAGTCCTTTTATTTTTACTTTTGCACTTTATTTCATCACATCACATACCTTAATCTCAAACTTTTGTTATTAGTATTTGCACATACTTTATTTTCATAAAAAATCAAAAATAAGAAAAGAGGGTTTACCTATAAATTCTAAAATAGGGATTCTCACTCTATATCATCACACTTGAAGTACGTTTATCTCTACACATACATATAAAAAAAATCCCCCGTTTGGATTTATGGGTTAAACCCTAACCCATGCTATTTTAGAACTACGTGGACTTTGATTCCACTTGGGATACGTAGGCGCCTTGGGCAAATACCTAGACTCGAGTCCTCTACTATACATCATTTGTTACCTTATATTATAATATATATTCTTAATGGATTTTATATGTTTGCACGCTTGTGTCTTGTCTGATGTACACATTCATTCCTCTATAACGACTTGTGAATTGGTAAACACTTACATTATACCTTGAATTACTATTTTGGGATCACTCCTAAGGATGGACTCACTCTACCTTTGTCCATGATGTGAGTTGAGTGATTATATTTTCCATTTATATTATGCACATAAGAACAAACTTCACGGAGTTTAAGAGGCGAATATAAACACATGCCCATGAGATATCAAAAGGGCGGGATAGGTGACTAACACCTTCCCATTTCCTAACTTGATCCCTAGACCCTTGAACTACCTGGTTTTCAAGCATCAGTATTCTCCTTGATGTGGTTCTCTCGAGGCGATAATATTTCTTTTGCCTATTTTGTGCAAAATAGGCTAGCAACTCTATCACTACATATTACTCCACATCGACGACGATCGAGAGCCTCGAGAAAGGGAATAATCTCACGCACACGCCAAACGAAAAGGAAGGGGGAGGCCCTACTCGGAGCCCCCTCGGTATGGACACACCTTGTATAAAGGAACCCAATTAGAAGAAGATCATTAATGAAATTTCTGATGTTGTACTAGCCCAAGGAGCGCCCTATGTCTAAATGGGTCCTGTCAAGCCAACTGTTAAAGGAGCCCAACGTGAGATAAGCAAGAGGAAGCTTGACCCCCCTCTCTAACCTTACTGTGATATTGATGAGGTTACACATTGGTTGGTCGTTTGTCTTCCCAGGAAGAAGAAGGAGTGAAAGAACTCAAAGTATATAGTTCGGCAACTCCAAGAGGGAGTCCATACCATTTGTATCAGTTACTTCAGTTGAAGATCCTTCTTTCAAAGGAAGTGTGTGGAAGAAGAAATTTATAAAAGGCATGAAAGTGAATTTATTGGAACCACCAACATAGCTATGGTATATCTGATCCAACTTTGAATGAGCAGTAGTCTCCTCGTTGTCCCAAGCTTCATCAGAGTAAGATGAAGTACCTGTGGGATCAAGCCCCATCAACTCCTAAACCTCTTCAAGGGTGATGGAGAACTACCTTTCCAACACCACATTCTGGGACCTTCTTAAGACTCTCTTTATGTGCCTAGAACTTACCTATTTACCATATAACCCTAGGTCATACTCCGAGTATCGATCTAGAGGCCATCAGGTGCTCCCGAGTCCCATTTGATTCCAGTTAAATTTCTCGTCAGAATAAAAGATCAACGAATCTTGGAAGAGCTATGAATACCCTTCCCAATGGTCTATCCCGTGCATAAATCAACCTTGCGGCTTGGAGGAATGGTCCATTTTACTATGGAAAATTAATCTGGAGGCCACCAAACGCTCGCGGGCCCTGTTTTAACCCCAATAAACTTCCTCGCCCGAATGAAAGCTCAATGAATCTTAGAAGGGATATGAATACCCTTTCCAACAATCCACCCTATCCGCAAGTCGGACTTATCGTTCGAATGAACGATTTGTTTTCTCCCAAAAATTGATCCAGAGGCCGTCGGGCTATCCTGGGCACCGTTTGACTCCTATAGACTCTTCAGTTCTAATGAGGCTGAATAAATCCTTAAAGAGAACTGAATACTTCTTCCAAAGGTAAACTTTCGTGTGTGAATCAACCTTACAGTATGAACGGATGACCCTTTTTACTTCGAAGGGTTATCGAGCACTTTTGGCCCCCGTTTGACTAAGGTTAACTCTCCGAATTGAACGATACTGAATGAATATTTAAAGGGCTCTCAATACCTTTTCCAACAGTATATTCTGTGTGCGAATCGACCTTACTATTTGGATGAATAATCTATTTCCTTCGGGAATCTCATGTCCAAAAGATCGTTGGACTCTTTCGAGCCTCGTTTAACCAAAGTCAACTCCCGAACTCGAGATATGCCCAATTGATTCTTAAAGGTCTCTAAATACCCTTTCTAATGGTATGACCCGTGCACGATTTAGACTTATGGATTTCATTTTACGTCCATTCTTTCGAGAATTTTGTATGTGATTTTTGAATGGCAAACTCATTTCCTAGCCTATCGGCAGTGTGTCTGGAGATGTCAAAAAAAAAAATCTCCTCCATTTTACTAAAATTATCAAAAACATTTTCCCCCTCTTTCGTTAAAATGTAAAAAACATTTTTCCTCCTTTTGATCAAAATACCAAAAATATTTTTCCTCTTTTTTACTAAAAATGTCAAAAACAATTCTTCTTTCCCTTCTTAAAAAATAAATTCGAATATTTTTCCTTCTCGGGTCGATCGCATTCCCGATTCTTGGCCTGGCTCCTAATTGGCTTCGAACTTCCATAAAACTGACCCGAAGCTTCACCAGTTCCCTGACTACTTCATCCGAGTTCGGAATCTACCTCCGCCCGTCCTCTAAAACATCAATAAAGTACCAAATTTACAGTCTAATCTAATAGAAGTCCTAGTCCCACTTAGTGCCAAGATTTATAACCTTCAAATCGAGGTTTATGAAATGCAGCAAAACTGAGTCCAAGTTCTCGAAGAACCTGAGGTTTTTTTCCTCGTGCTATGGGTCTACCCAAGCCTGAGATTGTTTAGGTCCCGAAAAAATATCAACACGCTCCACATGCCCCACCTACCAATAGGCCACTGCCAGCTCAGCTCCCTATGCTAAACCTTGCCCAGGGAGGGGCTAACCTGCTCGTTGATCCCAAGGAGGAAAAACTGAATAAGGTCAAGGAAGACCTTAATATTTTGTCAAAGAATTTTGATCACATTAAATCCAGGAACTATATGGACTACACTCACATGTCTCCTTACCTTAAAGCAAGATTGTTGGAGAAATTCAATATGTCAGCCATCAAAAAGTTTAGGGGAAGTGGGATCCTAATTGTTCACCTTCGCAGCAATCGCCGAGTCATGACCCTTATTGGCACCTCTGAAGATATAATGGCCCAAATGTTCCAAAGTACTTTGAATGAAAATGCCCTTCATTGGTTCATATCCCTCGAAGAATCCAAAATTTGCATTTGGGAAGATGTTTCCCAGGAATTGATATCATAATACAAGTACAACGAAGAACTAGTGGTTACACATTGTGATCTAGAGATTAACAAGAAGAATCCTAGAAAAACCATCAGTTGCATAATAGCAAGGTGGATAGAGAAAGTTTCCCCCATGACTAATCAGCCCTTCGAAGAAGCAAAGGTCAGCATCGTAAAGAAGAATTTTTAGACCCATATCAGAGCAACTATGGGAGGCAATTACTGACCATATTTCCAAGCCCTCCGGGATTCAAGTGTGGAGATTGAAGAAAGTATTACCAAGATGCAAGTCTAGCCAAAGAAGATGATTAGGCAGTTTACCCCCAGAAAGTATAAGAAGCTTGCCAATGCTATTGTTTTAACCATCAACAATACCTCCGAGCCTACTACCTCTTGGGGACAAGAAAACCACATTAATCCTGCTAGAAAATAATATACGAAGATCCATTCTCCTCTCTTTCATGTCTACCAACCCTTACTAAGATGAATTCCTATCAAACCTATGAACTCTCCTCCATTACCAAATCCATTTCCAAAAAACATCAAAACTAATGCTCATGCGATTTTCGCTAGTCTTCCCGCCATACTACTGATCAGTGCTTTTATCTCCATAATGTAATTAACGATCTAATAAATTGGGCCATCATGGCCTCACTAGCCAATCCTAAACCCAACACCACTCACGACCCACTTTCAACCCATACCAATGCCATCTTCTAAGAAAATGAACCAAAATTTGACCCATCTCTTGAAATTATGTCAAGTAAAGCACACACCAGACCCATATTTTTCACCTAAATCACTCAAAGTTTTACCTTATTTTCTCCTACACCTTTTTTATTTTGCCAATCGAGATCTCTCACTCCTTACGACGGCTTGTATTTCCATTGGTACCCATTTTAAAGGAAGAGATACGGAGTTACCGACTGTTCTGAAGTAACTCTTGAATTTAAAGTTGAAATTACCCTCTAAAATGACCATCGACTATTAGAAGTTTAGCATCCTATTTATGAAATCCCCGAAAATGGGCTCGAGATTCCGATAATTGGGTGTTATGCATTGATGAAATCAGTTTGGATAGTGTAGTGCAAGTTATGGCAAACATGTTCTAATAGATCGACGAAATCTGTAATGTTTTTTATCTACTCATTGCTTTAAATCTTCGAGGGTGATTGGTCCCTTCGCTCTCACACCTCCCCATTGAGTTGGAGGATTTATATGAAGAAGATATTGAGGTCTTGGAATGCATTGACTTCTCTTGGTAGGAATATATTATCTCCATTAGCTGGGGGGATGAATTTAATAGCTATGATGTTGAATCGGGTCAGGAAATGGTCAGTCCAGTAATAAACATGTGCGGGATGATCTCTTTTGAGGACTTATTAGAGGAAATCGGTAAAGTAGTCATACAATCATAAATTGATGAAGAAATAGGTTTTTTTATCCCCGCCTTCGTAAACCATATGACTAAATGAGGGAGACACTACCAAGATTCAAATTCTCTGCCAACATAAACGGATAAGGGAAAGGGAGTTATCGAGGAACTGCCCATGACAACAATACCTTGGGAGACTCCTCATGTCTTTCCTATTACATCAAAATGCTTTAATAAAGTTAATCAAATGACCCACAATCTCTCCTTCCACCACTCTAGAAGAAGTCGTGGACCTGGTTGGATCATTTATCACCACTAGACACCTGTCCATCTTCGAAAAAACATTCCAAAGATTAACCCAGATCACAACTATGCCCTCAAAATATCCATTGAAGTGTTGGGGAAGACAGTCTCTCTCACTCGCCAACAATAGATTCGTCCTCAATGACTGCCCAGACACACTACTGATAGGCTGGGAAAAGGGTTTACCATTCAACAACTTAATGCAGATTTTTCAAAGAAATGATCATAAAATGCAATCCGTAAGTCTGAATCGTGCTTGGGGAATACTGTTACTAAGGGTATTCAGAGCCTTTTAAGAATCCATTGGGCGTCCCTCGGGTTCAGAAGTTGACTTTGGTCAAATAGGGTTTGAAATTGCCAACGATCTTTTGGACAGGAGATTCTCGAAGGAAAATGGATTGTTCATCCGAACAGTAAGGCCGATTCACGCACGAGATGGACCATTGGAAAGAGTATTTAGAGTCCTTCAAATATTTATTCAGTTTCATTTGGTTCAGAGAGTTAAACTTGGTCAAATGGGTCCCGAAAGTGTTCGATGACCCTTTGGAGTAAAATGGGTCGTTCATTCGTATCGCAAGGCTGATTCGTGCATAAGGAAAACCATTGGAAAGGGTATTAAGTTACCTTTAAGGATTAATACAAGGAGTTTAATTGGATTGATAGAAATATAATCAAACTCTTGATGATGATGATTTTGCAAATGAACAATTCTTAACTGATCTTAATAAGGTTAATAACAAATAATATAATCACGTTCAAATTAATGAGGATGAAACTGTTGTTACTAATATCGGTTATAATAGCCAACAATGTGATATTAGGATAGTATCCACCCTTAACGATCATGATCGCAGGCAATTTAAAAAGCTACTGAAGGATCCTGTGTATGTCTTTGCATGGTCCTATGATGACATGCATGGCATCGAACTCAAAGCATTTCAATACGGGATCAAAACTCCCCTAGAATGAAAACCAATCAAACAAAAAATGCGAAAGCTCCGCACTGAATGGTCACTCAAAGTTAAGGATGAGGTAATCAAACAATTAAAAGTAGGCGCCATTTGGGTGATCGAATATCCCATATGGCTAGCCAATATTTTACCCGTACTGAAATCAGGAGGAGAAGTCTGCATGTGCATCAACTACAGGGATTTGAACAAAGCATCTCCGAAGGACTATTTTCCATTACCCAATATCGACATGATTGTGGATTATGGCCATCCCGTTTCCTCCCTCCTCCTTAAGGGTTTTTCGATGCTCGGGCGTGCGGTTAGAGGGAGAGAAGAAAAAGGTCTTACGCCGTTCCTCAGGTATCTTCGATCATTGTCAATTTGGGGGTGATGTAAAGAGATATAGTCGCCAGCCTAATAAAGCAAAAAATAGGCAAAAAAATATTGTCACCTTGAGAGAATGACATCAAAGATATACTGATGCTTGCGAAACAAATTAGTTCAGGGGTCCAGGGGCTAAGCTACGGAATGGGAAGGTATTAGAAACCCATCCCTCCCTTTAGGTTTCTCATGGTCATGTGTTATTATCCTCCTTAAAAACTCCATGAAGTGTGCGTGTATATATATAAATGGAGAATGGAATTTATTAACTCACATCATGGAGAAAGGCTGAGTGATATCATCGGTAAGAGTGATGCCAAAATAATAATTGAAAACATAATGTGTGCTCTTATCGGGATATCGATCGTTATGGTGAAACGACAATATATGTTAGATAAATCGCAAATAAGAATCACAAAAACAATATATAGAAATGATATATGAATAAAAAATATGCAAGGAGGACTCGAGTCTCGGGGTTTAAACCGAGACGCCTACGTAGCCTAAAAAGGCATCAAAGGACATGTAATTCGAATGCAATATGAGGGTGGGATTTACTCCATAAATCCAACCGGGTATTTTATTTAGATGTGTATGTGTTGCAAAAGAATATTTTTATTTGAGAAAATATGGTGAGGAATCCCGTTTGGAATTTATAAGTAAAAACCTCTTTTTCTTTTTTTGGATTTTTTTACAGAAAATATTATGTGCAATAATACTTAAAAAAAAGTGAGATTATTAATTTGTATGGACTAACAAAGATAAAATGCTAAAGTAAGGATTAGATAACTAATTCGAAAAAAAAGTAAATCAAAAAAGAGAGAAGAATGTTTGGACTTTTTTTGGAGATTTGAAGATTGATCTTGATTGTTGAAAAGGCTACCCTTGCATGTGGATGGAGTTTGTAGGAGGCGAGGAATAGTGTTTTTGCTAAATTAGGTGTGAAATGAATGGGAATGGAATATGAAGGAAAGGTTTCAAAAAAGAAACCACGTTGACTTTAAGAGGATATTGTTGGGATCAATTGAGAGAGATGTTTCTGGGGTGCCTTTCAAAGTAAGCTCATGCTATCCTTATATAAGGTCAAGAGGGTGCCGATCGACATTGTTATTATTCTACCTATCAACAGGAATCCCCAAAAACACTACCAATAGGTAGGGAAATGGGTTTGCATGACGGGAACCTCATGTATATTTCACGAAAAAATAGCAGTAAAACGCAATCCATAAGTCCGAATCGTGCAGGAGTGATTCCATTGGAATGGTTATTCAAATCCCTTTAAGTCTCCATCGGGATGCTCCCGAGTTCAGTAGTTGACTTTGGTAAAACGAGGCTCGAAAGCAACTGACGGTCTTTTTGATAGAAGATTCTCGAAGGAAACCTGATCACTCATCCAAATTATAAGGTTATCTCGTGCATGAGATGGACTATTGGAAAGAGTATTTAGAGACCTTTTAAGATTCAATTAGTCTCGTTCGGTTCAAAGAGTTAACCGTTGTTAAATAGGTCCAAGAAGTGACCGGTGACCCTTCGAAGTTAAACGGATCATTTGTCCATACCGTAAGGATGATTCGCGCACTGGGTAGATGTTAGAAAGGGTATTTAGTTCCTTATAAGGATTCATTCAGTCTCTTTAGAGTTGAATAGTTAACGGGAGTCAAATGGAGTCCGGTAGCACCCAGTGGCCTCCGGATCAGTTTTTGAAGGAAAATGGATCATTCATCCGAACGGTAAGTTTGATTTATATAAGGGGTGGATAATTGGAAATGGGATTCAGAGCCCTTCGAAGATTCATTGAGCTTTCGTTAGAGTGAGTAAGTTGATTAAGGCCAAAATGGGTCCTGGGAGCGGCCGGTGGCCTCTAGTTCGATTTTTAATTATAAAACAGATTATTTGTCCAAAACATAGGGCCAATTCATGCGTGAGGCAGACCATTGGAAAGGGGGTTCAGACCACATGAAGTATTAATTGATCTTTCAATCTGAGGAGAAAGTTTATCGGAGTTAAATAGGTCTCGAGAGCGCCCAATGACCTCTAGATCGACACTCGAAGTATGACCTATGGTTCTATGGAAAATGGGGAAGTTTTATGGACATCAAGATATTCTTATGAGGATCCTAGAATGTGGTGTCTACATAACCCTTTAATGGGTGAGCTTTGGAAAAGTGAAGTCCTTCGAATAGACACCACATGGATATTTTGGAAAGAGGTCGATTCTACGAACCAAAGGGATGAGAATGATCAATTCAGAGGGTTGAGGTTGATTCTGAGAACTTGAGTTTATGATGGGAATGATAGATTCTGTGGATTGAGGTAAATTATAAATACCTAAAGTTTAAAGGGATCAATTTCGAGAGTCGAGGTTCAATTCTAAGGACCTAAAGTCGTAGGGGCTGATTCTGAAGGCTGAGGTCAATTATGAGGATCTAAACTCATGACGAAAGATTCTACAAGCCGAGGTAGATTTTAAGGACCTAAAGTTGAGGCGACCGATTCTACGGGCCAAGGTCGATTCGGAGGACCTAAAGTTGGAGCGACCAATTCTGAGGGTCGAGGTCAATTCTAAGGACCTAAAGTTCGGATGACCAATTATGATAACCAAGGTCAATTTTGAGGACCTAAAGTTGGGATGACCTATTTTGAGGGCCGAGGTCGATTCTGATGACGTGATGATGGGATGACTAATTCTATAGACTAAGGTAAGTTTTGAGGACCTAAAGTTGGGATGGCCGATTCTGCAGGCCAAGGTCAATTATGAGGACCTAAACTTGGGATGACCGATTCTAAGGATCAAGGTTAATTCTAAAGACCTAAGTAAAGGGGACCAATTTTAGGGGTCAAGGTCAATTCTGAGTATCTAAAGTTGAGGCGACCGATTCTATGGGCCGAGGTCGCTTCTGAGGACCTAAAATTAGGATGACCAATTCCGAGGGCTGGGGTCAATTCTGAGGACCTAAAGTTTAGGGGGCCGATTCTATAGGTCAAGGTCAATTATGAGAACCTAAAGTTGAAGCGACCAATTCTGCGAGCCGTGATCGATTCTGAGGACCTAAAGTTAGGACGAACAATTATGAGGATCGAAGTCAATTCTACGGACCTAAAGTTAGGAAGACCAATTTTGAGGACCAAAATTTAGGACGACCGATTCTGAAGGCCGAGTTTGATTCTAAGGACCTAAAGATGGGATGACCAATTCTAAGGGTCGAGGTCAATTATGAGGTCCTAAAGATGTAACAAGGGGAGTTTTGCTCTCCGTGGAGTCTTATGGTTTTGTCGTTCTGAGACTCTAGTGGGGAAAGATATTAACTAGGGATAATGCCTTTTTAGGGGGAAGTTTGAAATCCGCTGAAGAAATGGGAGGATATTATTTAATCCTGCTGGAGAAGCATTTGATTTTAGGTTCCGCTGGGGAATTGTAGTGGACTGTTTCAGGACGCACCATTTTGTGGCATGCGTTTTAGGTTTTGTGCTGGGGGGTAAGAATGTGATATCAATCCGGCTGGGGATTGTAGGAGCTTAAAGTGGTTTTCTGAGTGAAGAAAAGTTTGAATACTTGTATGACATTTTAAAGAATTTTTTACAGAATTTCTGTATTTTTCGTTTTGTCATTTTTTGTATAAAATTTCAGGAGGTATGCTGACCTACATGTGGTAGGGGTTGTCGTTTGGCAAGTGGCATGGTCTCCTAGGCTTCCTTGGGTAGAGTAAAAGGCATGTGCCGATAGATATTGGCAGGGATCTACCAATCGGCATGCCTTTTGCATCCTACAAAAAGGGGCGAACCCACCTAATTTTTCACATCTTTTTGCATCTGATTTTTCTGCTTCTTCTCTCTAGAGTCTGTTTCTAGAGTATTTCTTTATTCAAGACTTCAAATAGAAGGTTCTTCGAGAGAGGGATACAAAGCGTTGATTTTTGGGTGGGCCTAGAGTGGCGAGCTATGGTGCCCTTTGCTTCGAGAAATGAAAGTGCCTTCGACTTGTTTGAGCGAGTACCCAAGGATCACTTTATACTGCGCGAGCCCTAACACAACTGTTCTTATAGGGTTAGGAACCCTAGTGGCCATGTAAGTGATCTTTTGCATTCTTTTTTATTTTTCTTCTTTTCTTTGTGTTCGTGTGCTGACAAAAGGGTTTCTTTCTTTTCTTTTTGGTTTTGACAAAGTGACAATGCTCCTTTGAACCTGTGTTCCAAGGGGACAATGGGGTTGAAGAACATATGGGAGAGTCTTCCGACAGTGGTGCATTGAGTAGTTACTTTAGCTAGCTTTGGCCGCTTGGCACAGGCTTTGGATGAGACACCACATTCCACTGTGATTTTATGTGCATTGGGAGAGAGGTGGTGGGACACTACCCACACCATTCACTTCGATTTTGTGGATATGACCGTGACTCCCATCGATGTGCAATATCTACTGGGTATAGACTGTGAGAGTGTGCAGATTGAGGTGGACCGTACGACGTGGTTGACGCTAAAGGTAATTTATGCATCTTTAGAGGATGTGGGTAAGACAGTTTCCCGAGATTTTTTCCTCGTTTCCTCTTTGAGGGAGGTTCTTTTGAGTCGGAGGATTGATGAGACGGACGGGCGACCGGTGACAGATGACCCGATTATTTATCTTGCCTTTGTTGGGTGGTTTCTAAGTGGCAATGAGTGGCGATGTCATCCATCTTTGGTTCTTGCCATTTTTTAGAATCGTTTGCGAATGTTTCGCTTTATGATTGGGGGAACCTAACCTTGGTTACCGTTTATTCTTCTCTAAATGCATTCAGTCGATGCTTCAGGCAGACCTTTATGGGGGACATGTACTTGATGGAGGTAATTCTCGCATTTTCATTTCTTGAATTTTCTTCCACTTCTTTTAGGTTTATTATGATAGATGACTCTTATCCTTTCCGTAAATGTAGTTCTATGATGTTATAAGGATCAATTCCAAGGTAATAGCCTTGAAAGTTGAGGAATTGGGGGGCTTTTGCAAGATATGTCAGGGGCGGAAGTCCAATAGGAGGTCGAACTAGTCTTTATCTCTAGAAGCAAGGCGACAGGCCATGATCACTTTGACGAGTGATCAGGTTATTCCTTTTTTCTTCCTTTTAATCCTCTTTTGGTTATTTTATTTCTTTTCACGAATATTGATCTATTTGTTAGGTCTGCATGGGACCTTTCTATCCCTGGGGATGGCTCCTCAGTACACGGGGGTGACAAGCGTGCATGCATAGATGTGACGATTGATGGTGCATGAATTTGGATACATTTGTACTTGGGAGAGAGGATTGTGCGATAGATAATAGAGTAAGAAGTAAAGGTACCACTAGTGGTGCCTCTGATGTACATGAGGCGGGTGCGGGAGATGTCGAATGAGGCCAGGATGTCCGTGATGCTAGATGAGACTTATTCTCTCTACACCAATACGGTGGAGACTTACGGTCACCTCAATTTCATGACACTCTAGCTCATGGCATCATGTATTTATGATGTGGTGAATATGCCTCCGCCTCCTACATCTTTGGGAAGCAGTATGAGTAGGCCGTTGGGATTCGCCTACAACACACGTGGCATGTCGTCGTCGTCCACAGTGGCAGAGGGGGCTCCGATCATCCAGGTCACTCTACCTTTATATAATTTTCAGTTGTCTAGAGGGGGTCACTGAGCCTGCCACACTACCCAAATGCAGTGGGTCCGAGATTGATGGGGTGGATGGAGGACGCCCTTCAGTCTGAGCTATATTTATTTTTTCTTATCTTGTCTCTTTTTTATTCTTGCTTTTGCTTTTTACTGACTGATTTGGCTTTTGATTTTTGGTTTTGGTTGCATCATGTTCGGGTGGTGATTACTCTGTGACTACCTATATTAAGGGCTCAGTTCCTGTTCTTTCGTGTCTGGTTTCGCATACGCTCAGGGAGTGGAGGCTCTATAGCTCACTGCCAGGGGAAGCGCATCCGTCGCAGGGATTGAGGGTTTAGAAAGAGAGAGAAAGATTGGGTTCGGGTTGAGTCCCATTGCTTTGTATTTTCCTGTTTCTTTTTCTACCTGAAAAGAATGTAATTGGGCAAATGGCAATATATATAAAACAGATATTTTTACTATTCATTCTTGCTTTAATGACTTATTCTACATGCACTTTTTAATTTGCTACTAAGACTGTAAAAATTATAGGATGTCTATTTAGAATAGAGATTAAATAATTCGAGGAAAATGTTTGTCATAAAAATGATAAAATAAAAATGGATAAGTTTAGATGTAATAACCTACCGGCCTTGAAATTAAAGATTTATTTTTTAAAGTTTTTTATTTCGACAAAAAAGGAAAGATAGAATTTTCTAAAATAAGGGGGTTATCGATCAACATACCCCTTGTCCTTCCTATCGACATATGGGTCCAGTCAAATCACCTTAAGGCTTTGATTGCATTTAATTGCATCCCAAAGTACTTGGTAGGGTAGGTTTTATTTCGAGCTCTTTAGGTTTCTTTTCTTTAGCCAATGTATTGTGTATAAAGGGGGGTAAAGGGGGTGTAGTTTTTCATCCATTCACATTTTCTCTTATTTCTTATTTCTTGCGTTCTGTCTCATTGTTTCCCAAATGGCCCTTCCGATGAGAATGTAATTTTCTTCATACTTTGAGAGTTTAAAAGACACGTGTCTTTACAATGTAGACTACGAAGCCTTCAATTTGCGTCAGTCTCCTTATGGCGCAATCGGTCTATCAATTGGAACATATTGGAAGTGGCGGTGTAATTCTAGTACCTTGATGATCACGTATTCTTCTTTGGTTTGGACAAGGTGTGTCTGACCTACGAGGAGTTTTAAGCCATTTTGGGGAATAATCCTAGCATAGCGTCGGCTATGCCTAAATTCTCTCGATCTTATCGAGCATTATTAGCATAATTTCTCCATATTTCCCCTTCAGAAGTTCGGTCATTGGTCACTGGGGGAATGATCTTTCTTCAAGTTGTTATGTAACCTATGCGTTTAAGGGATTTCAATGATGAGGCCCATGTCAAATCAGTTTCCTAGGGCCTAACTTCGAGGCTTTTGCTAGTGACAGGGGACTAAACGGTGGACCCTCAACTGGCTAATATAACAGTGTGGGTGTCATATCATCACAATCCTACGGCGATGATGGCGGAGATTTGAAACGGTCTAGATGCTTGGTGGGAAGGCCTCTCTAACTTTCTTAGAGGAATCTCGAATATGCTATTCATATGGATGGCCGA
The DNA here is from genome assembly GCA_949130495.1 of Sambucus nigra. Taxonomy (NCBI): domain Eukaryota; kingdom Viridiplantae; phylum Streptophyta; class Magnoliopsida; order Dipsacales; family Adoxaceae; genus Sambucus; species Sambucus nigra. The sequence continues at coordinate 406,957,113 of OX422222.1, forward strand.
GAGATTATTTTTGGCAGTTCCCCCTAAATATCCCTTAGTACACGTGCCGAATTTCTTTACTCGATATTCCATTAGTTTTGGTCCATCCATAGAGAATGGTGATATTAGGTTCGTAGAGAACAGATCTTGATGTCTCAGCTAGTCGATTCCTTAGTGAGGAGATCTGCAACATATTCTCTAATTGGGATAATATTGGTACATTCGGTTAGTTGGACTTCGGTAGACCTCATTATATTTCCCCTGGTGGCTTATGCGCCAAGTCGGACAGGAGAAGATAGTCCCTCCTCGGGCACTAGACTCTTTCCTATGGAAGACTTATCTGAATCTATAGGCATGAGGTTAGGTTCTCTGTGGGAGAATCCTCGATCGTTTATCCTTCCCTCTTAATTTATAGGCAGGGTCTGGCATGTGTTTGGAGACTATATGAAATGGTAATGGAAGAGGATCGTGGAAAATATTTGGGTAGAGGATATTATCGAGAGATGGTTTGTCCTTTTTGACACTATGGAGGGGGAAGTAGTGGTTTTCTCCAGATTGGTCAGGGTATATCTTTCTATGGAGCGCCTTTAAAAGGCAGGGAAAATTTGGGGGCCTCAAGGAGAAGATGATGTTGGGAATGGGTCTTTCGGCAGCTGCGAATAGGGTCTTTATGAAGCTAGTGTTCATTTCTTGTGAAGCTTTTTTGACTAGGATACGTTTTTATGTTTTTTTATTTTGGGGAATAATTTTGGGAAGGTTTGTTTAGGATCATTTTAGGGATAATTTGTTTAGCGGAGGGTGGTTGTTTTGACTCCCTACGCTGATATTTCGTGTAATTGTACTCAATTCTCCCATTTTGGATAAAAAAGGATTTTAATTATAATGTTGTGCCTCTTGATGGGTTTTACATTTTAATTATCTATACCAATCTCTAAGACATACATAATCCTTTTGTTCAGGTAAAAGATAAAATGAATTTCTATTCTTAGAGGTAAGAAAAGAATAGCATTTTAAAAAAGAAGGGGATTGTGCCCATGTAGAGCGTATGAGTAGCCTGTATACCTCTAGGGGGTTTGAAAATTTTCTGAGTTTCATTTTAAAAGAAAAAAGTTTTTAGAGGATCAAGCCCTACGTAGTTCTAGGTAGAGGGAAACGAAGTAATTTTTCTAGAATAGAAGGGGATGAGAGGAGTCATAGCATGCCGAGATTTCGGGCAAAGGGTAGAACTTCTTGAGACGGTCCAGGTTGACTAAACGCACCATCTCTTCTCCTTCAAGGTCAGTGAGCATAGCGGTTCCACTTGACAGGATCTTTTTCACGATGTAGGGGCCACTCCAATTTTACTTGAATTTCCCTTTGAGGTCCCAGAGGGGTTCTATACTTTCTTTGAGGGACAAGTCTCTTTCTTAAAAATCGCGGTCCTTGACTCTTCAGTTGAATGATTGCATTATCAGGCCATGGTATAATTATAAGTGGTATTGAGCCTTCGGTCTCCTTTTATCCAGGAGTGATAATTTTTCAAAGCAGCTCTAATATCAATCTTCCTAGTTGATTTTTCTTTCAGGCATGACACACAGTGAAGGTATTTCTAGATCAACGGGTCGAACTGCTACCATTCCATATACTAAAGAGTAAGGAGTAGCCCCATCAGATGTCTTGACTAAAGTGTGGTAGCCCCATAAGGCGTAAGGGATCTGATCGGCCCAATCTCGACAACTCTTGGTCATTTTGCTGATGATGTCTTTAAGGTTATTATTGGCGGCTTCAACTGCACCATTGGTTTGGTGTCGGTAGGGGAAAAATTTATGTCTCTGAATCCCGTACTCATCGACCAGTTCTATGATCCTAGCTTCAAAGTGTAACCCATTATCTGATACTAGCTCATGGGGAACCCCATATCGGTAGATGATGTTCTTTTGAATAAATTTAATTACCTTTCTGGTTTTCAGTACTATATATAACTCGACTTAGATCAACTTGGTGAATTCATCAATGGAAACCAAGATGAACTCATGCCCATTGGAAGCTTTGGGTGTGACTTTCCCTATGATGTCAATGAACTAGGTGGAGAACGGCGAGGGAGAAGTCATGTTGTATAACTCCTGAGGGAGTAAGTGCTGGAGTTAGCAAACTGATGTCATTTGAGGCATATTCGAATGTACGCGGTGCAATCCTGAACCATGGTGGTTCAATAATACCATTAACGGATGAATTTCTTAGTAAGTATATGACCGTTCATGCGGGGTCCACATTCTCCCTTTGGATCTTCTGCATCATTTTTTTAATGGCATCCCCTGTGATGTGGTGCAAATGGGTTCGATCAAAGTTCATCTTAAATAGTACTATATCGCTGACAGTATATTTGTCAGCCAGTTTGTAGAGGGAATCATGGTCCTTCTTGTTGACGTCTTGGGGATACCTACCATAGTTGAGGAGGCACCAAACATCATAGTACTAAAACCCGGTCATATCGAAATCTTCCCCTGTAATAAGTTCAATGTGGTAGCATTGGGTTGGCATAGATTATTTTTGGACGAGGAAAAGGGCCATCGTTATTCCCTCATGCATGCCAACCATGGAGGCCAGGTACTAAGGAAATCCGCTAAGTTGTTATTTGCTCGGGGTATGTAGTAGAAGGTGATATCTCAAAACTTGTAGGCTTGATATTCTAGGTGGGTGTGGAAGGGTAAGAGCTTCTCGTCTTTTACTTTTCAGCTTTTAAGGACTTGACCAGCGATAAGGGTGGAGTCCCCGTAGACATCCAGGTATTTGATACCTTTCTTGAGGGCGACTTTGAGGCCCACAGTGCATGCCATTATTCGGTCATATTTTTGGTGCAAGGAAAATCCAAATTGATGGAAATGGGAGTGTGAGAGTCATCAGGGGTGATCAGTAGTATCCGAATGTCGTATCCTTTCTTGTTGGTATCACTGTTAAAGAACACTTTCCATCGGAGGTTCACTTGAGAGTTCCAAAGAATATCTTCATCCAGGAATTAAGAGACCCAAACATCTACCTCCTCCATGGGGTAGTCAGCAAGGTAATCGAAAATAACTCTCCCTTTGATAGCTTACTATGTAATATACACGATATCGAACTCAGATAAAAACATCAACCATCGGGATATTTGGTTAGATATGGCGGGCTTCTCAAGAAAGTATTTGATAGGTTCCATTCGAATCATAAGTCTTATGGGAAAAGCGAGCATGTAGTGCCATAAATTTTAAGTGACCCAGACTAGGGCAACACATGCTTTCTCCAAGGTAGTGTAGTTGACTTCCTACCCAGCTCGACTGGCATAATATATAGCCCTATTTTTATACGTTTCTTTAATGTATTGAGCTAACAAATCCCCTATTTCGGTTTCTATTACGGTTAAATATGGGAGTAGAGGGAGACCTGGCTGCGGAGGCATAAGCAATGGAGGTCGGGTAAGATAATGCTTGATTCTATAAAAGGCTTCCTGATAGGTCTTATTCCAAACTTTAGTAGAATCCTTTTGGAGGAGTTTTAAGATGGATTCACAAATCAAATTCAATTGGTGGACGAACCGGTTGATATAGTATAATTTTCCCAAGAATCCCCAGACTTCTTTCTCCTTTTGGGGCGCTGGCAGTTCGAGTATGGCTTTCAGTTTGGCAGGGCCTGCTTTGATTCCCTTCTCGCTAACAAGGAATCCTAAAATATTTCCTTTGGTGATGCCAAAAATGCATTTCAGCGAGTTTAAACCCATCTAGTATCGCCTCAATTGTTCGAAGAATTTTTGGAGGGCGAGATATGTCCTTCCCGAGTCGTAGACTTAATACGCATGTCGTCTACATAGACTTGAACCTCATTATATATCAGATCATGCAATATGGTTGTGGAAGCCCTTTGGTAGGTAACCCCTACATCTTCTTCCCAAATGGCATAATTGTGTAACAAAAGGTTCCCCGAGGGGTTATGAAGGCAGTTTTTCCTTGATGGTCAGGGTGCATCTTGATATGATTATATCTGGCTAACCCATCGATGAATCACTTGAGAGCATAACTGGTCATGTTGTCCACAATCACATCGATGTTGGGCATAGGGTAATCCTTATTTGGAGATGTTTTGTTCAAATCCCACTAGTCCATTCACATGTAAACTTCTCTTCCTGGTTTCGGTACGAGCATAATGTTGGCTAGCTATGTGCGATATTTGATCACCTGGATGAAGCCTACGTTAAACTGTTTGATGACCTCTTCCCTTACTTTGAGTGACCATTTTGTGAGGATCTTTCATAGTTTCTGTTTGATCGATTTTCATTCTAGGAGAGTTGGAATCTCGTGCTGGGCTATTTCAGGATCGATGACGGGCATGTCATCGTAGGACCATGCGAAGACGTCCATAAATTCTTTTTGCATCTTTTTGAATTGTGCACGCTCATGCTCACTAAGGGTGGACCCTATCTTAACTCATGTTGTTGGCTACTAGAATCGAGATTGATACAATAATTTCATCCTCATTAATTTGAGCGCGCTTATATTGTTTGTTATTAATGTTATTAGGATCAGCTAAGAATTGTTCATTTGTAAAATTATCATCATCAAGAGTTTGATTAGAATCAATACAATTAATGTCAATATACGAAAAAATCCTCTTTTATTTCACTTTCGAGAAATGCAGCGTTGAGAACCTCATCAAAAAAGGTCTCAATATAATGTTATCAGAAAAAGGAGAAACAACAATAGATTAGAAATATGGTAAACAACAAGGTTGGGTTGCATCTCATCAGATGGGACTGGTATAGAGTTCTAGTTGAGGAGAGGCGCGTCAGTAGCCTTGATCAAAGTGGAAAGATCCAAGAATGTAGTGCCTGAATGGATCGTGTAAAGTGTCAGCCCCAGTGTCTGAAAATTGAACAAGTCTTTGGAATCACTTACCTCGGAGTCCTTAGTAATGGAAACATCTTTCTGAGTAAGAGGTTGCACTTGATGCTGACAGTCTTTGGCCCAGGAGTAGTTGTCTTGAAAGAAGATTTCCATTCATGGCTTCATCTTCTTATCCACATGATCATACCATGGTTCAGGAAAGCCACAAAAGTGGAATTCTTCACCCTCGATGAATCTTTTGTTTAAAGAATCCCTCAAAACAATCTTTGCATCTTTTAAAATTTTCTTCAACCGTGGTTGGTGAAGCACTCTGAGTTCTTATATTAAAGTCTCATAACCCAGGCCCTAGTAGGAAATGTCTTTTTTCAGGACTATGGGTTCCAGTATCCCTTGTTGACATTGCCCCAGCACCAGTCTGGGCATAAAGTGTATAGCCTTAAACATTTGTATCACGTTAACATTATTGTGAGGGTCATTCTCTGGACAAACTCAGCCTTTGAAATTATCCACTATCAAAAGGGGAAGTGTATCAACACTAAAGCTTATGATAAGCATGTCATTCATCCCATGGTGTATTTCTAGTACCGAATTATTGGTGCCGACATTTTCAGTACTGTCATCGTCTCCCAAAATGGTAATGACTTGCCCCTTGGCAAAGAATTTTGATGAAGGGAGGAGTCACCCCTCAAATTATATGAGGCCATGGTTGACCTAGAAGTAGATTGAAGCATGCGGTTATGTAATTAACTTAAAACTCAATAATGGGATTGATAGGACCAACCCCTATTGTGAGTGTTATGGATCCCATCACCTCTAGGCGAGTATTATCATAGGCACGCACTACAACAAAAATAGGAGTCAGGTCACTTATTATCAACCCCGAGAAATTTAAGGTTCTTAGTGGGTAAACATTGAGGACGAATCCATTATCGATGAGTGAGAGTGGGGCTGTCTTCCCCATCGCTTCAACAGATATGTTGAGGGCATAGTTATGATCTTAGCTAATCTTCGATATTTATTCTCCAGAGAAGGACATGAGTCTAGTGGTGGTTAAGGATCTAAATAGGTTCACGATTTCTTCTCAAGTGATGGAATGAGGGATTATTGTCCCATGATCTTTCTTTCCTTAATGGTCATTTCTGTCTTGGGGAGTTCCTCGATAACTCCTTTTCCTTTGTTTGTTCTTGATGGCTGAAAATTCGGATCTTGGTAGTGTCTCCCTAATATGGTCATATGGTTTACAAAGACGGGTAAGAACAAGAACCTAGTTTCTTCATCGATTTCTGGTCGTACAATTACTTTACCGATTTCTCCTAATAGGTCCTCAAAAGAGATCATCCTGCACATGCTTATTTCTGTACTGGCCTTTTCCTGACCCGACTCAACATCATAGCTGTTAAATCCATCCCCTGATCTGGTGGAGATGATATCTTCCTACTGAGATAATTTAATACATTCCACGACCTCAATAGATTCTTCATATAAATCCTCCCACTAAATGGGGAGGTGTGAGAGCGAAGGGACCAACCACCCTTGAAGCTTTAAAGCAGTGAGTAGATCGGAAACGCTATAGATTTCATTAATCTGTCGAAACAAGTCTTCCGTAATCTATACTACATTATCCAAATTGATTTCATCAACATGTAAAACCTAGTTATCTGACTCTCGAGACCACTTTCGAGCTTCCATGAACAGGATGCTGAACTTCTGATAGTCGATGGTCATTTCAGAGGGTAATTTCAGCCTAAAATCTAGGAGTTGGTTCAGAACAGTCGGCAACTCCGTATCACTTCCTTTGAAATGGTTAACAAAACAAATACAAGCCCTTGTGAGGAGTGACAGAACACAATCGGCAAAACAAGAAGGGTGTAGGAGAAAATAAGGGCAAACTTTGAGCGGTTTAGGTGAAAATACGGGTATGATGGGTGCTTTACTTGGCATAATTTTGGAAGATGCATCGAATTTCAGGTCATTTTCTAGGAAGATGGAATTAGTATGGGTTATAAGTAGGTTGTGAAATGTTTTGGATTAGCTAGTGGGATGATGATACCCCAGTCAATTAGATCGTGGATTACATTTCAAAGATAGAAGCACTGATTTGTAATATGGCAGGTAGACTGGTGAAAATCACATGGGCATCAGTTTTAAAGTTTTGGGGAAGTGGGTTTGGTGATGGAGGAGAGTCCGGAGGTTTGATTAGATATCATCTTAGCAAGGCTTAGTAGTCTTTAAAGAGGGTAGAATGGATCTAGGTGTATTCCTTTCTAGCACGATTAGGGCGGCTTTCTGGTTCCAAAGAGGCAGCAGGCTGGGAGATATTGTTGATGGTTTAAACTGTAACATTGGCAGGCTTCTTATACTTTCTAGGAGTGAACTGCCCAATCATCTTCTTTGGCTCGGCTTCCATCTTGGTAATACTTTGTTTAATCTCCACACTCGCATCCTAGAGGGCTCAGAAGTGTGGGTAGTACCGGACTCCCATAGTTGCTCTAATATGGGTATGGAAATTCTTCTTCACGATGTTGACTTGTTCTTCTTTGGAGGGATGATTGGTCATGGTGGAAACTTTATTTATCCACCTTACTATGAAGCTACTGATGATTTCTCCAGGATTCTGCTTGATAATATCTAGATCATGATGTGTAACCACTAGTTCTTCATTGTACTTGTACTGTGACATGAATTCCCGAGTAACATCTTCCCAAAGGCAAATTCTTGATTCTTCGAGGGATAGGAACAAATGAAGAGAGTTTTCCTTCAAAGTCCTTTGGAACATCTGGGCCATGTGACACCCCGTCTAATTAAATATTAAGTAGCTACTCCTTTATTAAATTAATACAGAATATCAAGTTGGTTCAGTCTTAGCATCACTATCGAAAAACATTTAATTAGTTACTAGCCACGTAATATTTAAAAAGTGAGATGTCAAATTTTATTAATTAAATAACTCACAACTAAGTAATGAATAACCAACCATTCAACATTCACATAAACAATCTCAAATGGATAATTAATATAATGAAATAAACTAAGTCTGGAGTAACACTCCAAATAAAATCTCAATGCCAAATAATCCCAATACAACAGTCAAAATAAATAAATCCAACAGGTGAAATAAATGAAAGTCTAAAACTGCTATCTCCGAAAAATAATGGGAAACATGCCCTAACTGATATGAATGACTTGAAGGAAGCAAAAATAGATGTGGAGGCATCTAATATCGAGATCCTGAAACTTCCATAGCCACTACAACACGTCAATAAAATGGAACTCCTATGCTTGGCATCCCTGTGGCTGGGCACCTAAAAGGTTTTTACAAAACAAAATAGATTTGGAAGCAAACGGGTCAGAGCCCAATGTGAAAATATTCTAAACGTAGCAAGTGTTTAAATTGCATTAAACAGTAAATATTATCTACACGTTAGTCACGTGCTCTCCCTTGATATTGTCCCCCCTCAACTATTGTGCAAGCCTAATGTATACCCTTAACCCATCCTAGTTATGCTGCTAACTAACTAGTCTGTAAAAAATTTTTGCCTATAGGTATCACCACATTGAGTCACCCGTATTACTCAATTAAAACATACTTACATTTCAAATACTCATTATTTGAATCCATTTTCTCATGTATTAATTAAGTTCCCACATCTTTAAGTCATTTAAATATCTTAGCCATTGTCATTTATTAAGCAATAGTAAATAATCACAAGTAGTATATTTATATCACTCTCAGTACATATATTCACATATGGGACCCCTAGGCTAAGCTGCGGTGCACGCATACTCTGCTATCGAATCCCGATACATCACATACATAAGGATCACCAGTTCCGAATCACTCATGAATCGTATCAATACAAATCACACATATTAGAGGCGAACATATTTCACATACCCATGGATCATGCGTATACTTACGCACCCATGTTCAGCTGAATTATCAACTCACACATAAGTCTTCACAGTCCTATGTTCTTGAGTTACCAAATCTAAATCCCCCCTAAGGCACATAAGACAATATTTTCCTCTTCCTACAACCACTCGTGATAGCAAGTTTGGTAGGTATGGAATACACATAATAATCGATATATTAGGCAATATCACAATCTAAATAATCATAATTTCAATATAGGTATACTCCTATCCTAGATTAAAAGTCTCATACGTAATATAGTTTCATCCCGATTTTTTTACGTAATAATGTTTAGTGCGACAACTCTCGTCGTAAACATTCGAGTACTTAAACCCATCCCCAAAAAGGTTACTATGTCTCCCACTTGTCCCTAAGGTTATTTCAGTACATTAAAGTCCCCCTACTATTGTCTCTAACCTTAAGTTATTGTTTATCCGAATCAAATTCAAATTTTCAAAATTTCCAACCGTAACACTCTCGTTGGACAGTCATAAGTTTATCATTTAATCCCAAACCAAACTAATATTTTTCGGGCCTCAAATACATCCCTACCGACCTTCTTTAAGTCCCAATGTATTCAAATAGTCCACACCAAAAATTCTTAAAAGTCAGAATTTGGTTAAACCATAAAAGGAAATTTTATCACAAATGGAGGGGAGTCGATCGATGGATATGGTGGTGATATTCTCTTTTCGATCACAAATCCAGCAGTGGTGGCAGTGCAAGGTGGTTGTAACCCTTCCTTGTTCTCTACTTATCTCTCTCAAGTTTGTATCATGCAATAAACCTAATGATCCTAAGGGTTGGTTGATATATAAATCCTAAATTTTTTAGGCCACTATTCATCAAATAGTTAAATGACTAAAATACCCTCATGTGTTGTCGGTTTGGCCTAAAACTGCCCCGGGACCCAACCTAAACTCCCGGGTAGATTTTTCTGACTATCTCGATACTCCCGAACACATTGGTGAACTCAAAATGACCATAAGAATGACAAAAAATTAAATGACTTTATAATCCATTAAATTTGTCCTGACACAACTGACACACGCGTCCCAACCTAATTTCCAGAACTATCGTATTTCCCCCTCATGATAATTTTAATAAATTCATAATCATATATTACTATACTCGCTCAGTAATATTCAACATAAATATCATAATCAAATACTAACTCTCGTCTCGCTAGTATTTAAATCTAGATTAATAACCAACTAATTACCTATTTTTAATTCAATTAATTCCATAATTAAATCAGTAAAAATACGGGGTATTACCCTGTTCATGAGATCCATAAACACTGCAGGTGCATTAGTGAGCCCAAACGGCATCACTCTGAACTCGTATTCATTGACTACATTCTGGTTTACTCTCGCATGGAGGAGGAGCACACCGAGCACTTACGTATGGTTCTTCAGACATTACGGGACCATCAATTGTACACCAAATTTGGGAAGTGTGGATTTTGGCTTTGGGAGGTTTAGTTTCTTGGCCACATTGTGTCCGACAGAGGTATTGCTATTGATCGAGTAAGGTATCAACGGTGAGGGAGTGGGGAATACCTACAACACCGACCGAGGTTCGGAGCATTTTGGGGTTGGAAGGTTACTATCGTCGCTTCATCAAGGGGTTCTTAAAGATTGCTGGTCCCTTAACGAACTTGGAACGGAAGGGAGTACCATTCGTGTGGAGCGACTACTGTCAGTTAGCATTTGATGAGATAAAGGACAAGTTGACATCAACACACCTACTTGCATTTCCTATGAGTGGATTGGAGTATTGGATCTATACTGACGCATCCTTGCAGGGAATTAGGGGGTGCGTTACTTCAGGAGGAGAAGGCTATAGCTTATGCATATCGAAAGCTAAAGACACATGAGAAGAATTACCCCACCCACGACCTCGAGTTGGCTACGGTCATTTTTTCTTTGAGAATATGGAGACATTATCTTCTGGGAGAGCAGTTTACTCTGTTCACGGCTCATAAGTCACTTCCGTATTTTCACTGCTTTAATTGTGGGATTAATTGAATTAAAAATGGGAAATTAATTAGTAATTAATATGGATTTAAATACTAGCGTGACGAGAGTTAGTATTTGATTATGATATTTATGTTGAATATTACTGAGTGAGTAAAGTAATATATGATTATGAATTTCTTAAAATTATCACGAGTGGCAAATACAATAGTTTTGGAAACTAAGTTGGGACGCGCATGTCAGTCATGTCGGGACCAATTTGATGGATTAAAAGTAATTTATTTTTATGTCATCCGTATGTTCATTTTGAGTGAGGCAATGTGTCCGAGAGCATCGAGATAGTCAGAAAATTCTACCCGAGGGCTTAGCTTGGGTCCAAGGGTAATTTTAGGCCAAATCGGTAACCCGGGAGGGTATTTTAGTTATTTTACTACTTGATGAATAGTCACCTACGAAATTTAGGATTTATATATCAGCCAACCCTTAGCATTATTAGGTTTATTGGCTTCTACAAACTTAAGAGAGAGAGGTAGAGAACAAGGAAGGGTTTCCAAAGGTTGCTAGGGCCAAACAACCACCTTACACTGCCACCACCTCCGGATTTGTGACCGGAAAGAGAATATCACCACCAAATCACCTTCTCCAAAGGATGAGAACGTCCATTAGAGTCAAGTGATTTAACTTGTATGATTCAGTAAATATATTATCCATGGTATTTTAGAACTGGAGACTAAACTTGAAATATTTATAAATTCATGAATTGAGAGAATTTAATCTTGAATATGGGTAGATTTTGCATGTAGATAAATTCTGGAAAGATTATAGAATTGAATCAGATCCTAAAATATATAAATCACGGATCAAATCTGAGTATTTGGCTATCTTGAATTAAGAGAAGTTATTCTAGGGTTTAACCATGAAAACTTGATGAACAATTGAATTGGTACGTAATTTTCAAAATGATTTGATGATTCTGGAACGTAAGAAATCATGTACTTAGGTTGTTATAACATCAAGTATGTTTACTTTGGAGAATGGGATCATGTATAGAATTGTGAAGATAAAACAATGGCCAAAAACGCTAAAATTCTGGGTGGTAACTGGTCGATCGATCGATCCACAATCATAGTCGATCGATCCACTGGTTCGATCGATCGACATTATTGAGTCGATCAATTGACTCCCCTACATTTGTGATAAAATTTCCTTTTAAGGTTTAACCAAATTCCTACTTTAAAGAATTTTTGGTGTGGACTACTTGAATACATTGGGACTTAGAGAAGGTCATTTGGGATGTATTTAAGGCCCAGAAAATAATAGTTTGGTTTTGAATTAAATTATAAACTTACGAGTGTCCAACGAGAGTGTTATGGTTAGAAATTTTGGAAATTTGAATTTGATTCGGATAAACAATAACTTAAGGTTAGAGACAGTAGTAGGGGGACTTTAATGCACTGAAATAACCTTAGGGACAGGTAGGAGACATAGTAACCTTTTTGAGGATGGTTTTAAGTACTCGGATTTATATGACGAGAGTTGTCGTACTAAAAATTATTACGTAAAATAATTGGGATGAAACTATATTACGTATGAGACCAGTAATATAGGATAGGAGTATACCTATATTGAAATGATGATTATTTAGATTGTGATATTGCCTAATATATGGATTATTATGTGTATGCCATACCTACCAAACTTGCTATCACGAGAAGTTGTAGGAAGAGGAAAATCTTGTCTTATGTGCCTTAGGGGGGATTTAGATTTGGTAACTCAAGAACATAGGACTGTGAAGACTTATTTGTGAGTTGATAAATCAGCTGAACATGGGTGCGTAGGTATACGCGTGACCCAAGGGTATGTGAACTATGTTCGCCTATAATATGTGTGATTTGTATTGATACAATTCCTGAGTGATTCGAAACTCGTGATCCTTATGTGTGCGATGTACCAGGATTCGATAGCAGAGTATGCGTGCATCGCAGCTTAGCCTAGGGGTGCCATATGTGAATATATGTACTGAGAGTGATATAAATATACTACTTGTGATTATTCACTATTTCTTAATAAATGACAATGGCTATGATATTTAAATGACTTAAAGATGTGGGAACTTAAATGATACATGAGAAAATGGATTCAAATAATGAGTATTTGAAATGTAAGTATGTTTTAATTGAGTAATACGGGTGACTCAATATGGTGATCCCTATAGGCAAAGATTTGTTACAGACTAGTTAGTTAGTAGCATAACTAGGATGGGTTAAGGGTATACATTAGGCATGCACAATAGTTGAGGGGCGAGAATCTCAAGCGAGAGCACGTGACTAACATGTATATAATATTTACTGTTTAATGCAATTTAAACACTTGCTACTTTTAGAATATTTTCACATTGGGCTCTGACCCGCTTGCTTCCAAATCTATTTTGTTTTGTAAAAACCTTTTAGGTGCCCAGCCACAGGGATGCCAAGCATAGGAGTTCCATTTTATTGACGTGTTGTAGTGGCTGTGGAAGTTTCAGGATCTCGATATTAGATGCCTCCACATCTATTTTTGCTTCCTTCAAGTCATTCATATCAGTTAGGGCATGTTGCCCATTATTATTCGGAGATAGCAGTTTTAGACTTTCATTTATTTCAGATGTTGGATTTATTTATTCAGACTTTTGTATTGGGATTGTTTGGCATTAAGATTTTATTTGGAGTGTTACTCCAGACTCAGTTTATTTCCTTATATTAAGTATCCCTATGAGATTGTTTATGTGAATGTTGAATGGTTGGTTATTCATCACTTAGTTGTGAGTTATTTAATAAATAAAATTTGACATCTCATTTTTTAAAAATTAAGTGGCTAGTAACTAATTAAATGTTTTTCGACAGTGATGCTAAGACTTAACCAACTTGATATTCTGTATTAATTTAATAAAAGAGTAGCTACCCGATATTTAATTAGATGGGGTGTCACAAGACATTATCACTTCGGAGGTGTGAAGAAGATTCATGGCTCGGTGATAGCTGTGAAGGTGAACTATTAGGATCTCGCTGATGTTTCGATGGCTGGCACCTTAAATTTCTCCAGCAATCTTTTTTAAGGTGGGGATACATGTGAATTTAGTCCATATAGTTCCCAGATATCTTAACTAGGTAAAACTTATTTGACAACATCTTGAGGTCCTTCTTGACCTTGTTCAGTTCTTCCTCCTTAGGATCAACAAGACGGTTAGCCCATGGCTAGGCAAGGTTTGGCATAGGGAGTTGATATGGCAATGGCTTATTATCAGGCGGGGGGACGTAGAGTGTGTTAATATTCTTTCGGGTCCTAAATAAGATCAGGAGCGAGTGGACCTATGGCAGAAGTAAAAAGAACCTCGAGTTCTTCGAGAACTTGAACTCGATTTGGCTGCATCTCATGAACATTGGTTTGAAGGTTATCAATCTTGGCACTGAGTTGGACTAGGACTGTCATCATATCAGACTGTACGTTTGGTACTTGATGAGTGTTTTACATTGAGGATTGGCAGAGGTAGATTATGTACTCGGATAAAGTAGTTAGGGAACTTGCAAAGCTTCGAACTGGTTTGATGGAAGACCGAACCCAATAAGGAGCCAAGCCAAGAATCCGGTATGCGATCGACCTGAGAAGGAAAAAAATTTAATTTTATTTTTGAAAAAGAGAAAGAAGTATTGTTTTTGTTGAAGAAGAGTGAAAATGTTTTTGACTTTTTTAGTAAAAATGAGGGAAAATGTCTTTGGGTATTTTGATAAAAAAGGAGGAAAAATATATTTGGTATTTTTGGTAATAAGGAGGAGAAATGTTTTTGACACTTTCAGTAAAAATGAGGAGAAATGTCTTTGGTATTTTTAATGAAAAGGAGGAAAAATGTTTCTAGTTTTTTTGATAAAAAGGAGGGAAAATGAGAGAAGATTCTCAGCATAATTATTATTATGTTTATGTTTTCACTTGTATTAGGTTTGCCTAAATGCAAAATAAATGTCAGACAGGACCAGAGCCTGGAAAAAATTAGTTTGAAAAATAGGTAAGATAGGGTTTAACATGTTTCCAGGCTCATGCACAGAGTCCTATTTTGAAAAAATATGAATTCGTACAAAATTTTGGGCGTCATGCCAACCTGGCATTTTGGCAGAGTTTTATGTGGTAATCGGTAAACTGAATATGAGTTACCTAGGTCTAACGCCTATATGAGTTTTATGTGCTCATCATCGGTCAAGTCCTTAGATGATGGAGGGTCAAGGATGAAAAGATCCTACCCGTCCACGCCCACCTAAAATAGTTGGCCTCCCAATTTTGAGATATCACCTTCCACTACTTTCCTCGAGCGAAGAACCACTTAGTAGATGCCTTTTATACCTTAGCCTTAATGGTCGACATGCCCAAGGGAATAAGGATGGCCCCCTTCACAATCCAGAAATAAGATTTGCCAACTCAGTACTACCACACTGAGCACGTCACTAAGGAAGATTTTGATATGGCTGAGTATTGATACTACGATATTTGGTGCCTCCTCAAGCATGGTAAATATTGTCAAGACGCCAATGAGAAACATCATGTGACCCTCTACATACTGGTTGCCCAGTACATCATCCAAAATAATATATTGTCTAAAAAAAACTTCAATAGAACCCATTTGCACTGCATCGTAGGGACTGACATTGAAGAAATGATGCAAAGGATCCGCAGTGGTGAATGAGGACCCCATATGAATGGTCATATTCTTGCTAAGAAGATCATCTGTCAAGGGTATTATTGGACCGCCATGGTAACGAATTTCACCGCCAACATGCGAAGATGCCTCAAATGCCATCAATTTGCTAATCTCCAGTACTTGCCTCCTCGAGAATTATATAGCATGACTTCTCCCTACCCGTTATCCACCTTAGGCATTGACACTATAAGCAAAGTCACACACAAAGACTCCAATGGGCATGAATTCATCATGGTTTCCATTGATTACTTCACCAAATGGGTAAGAGTCGAGTCATATGCAGTGAAATGCTAATAAGGTAGTCTAGTTTATCCGAAAGAACATCAACTGCCAATACAGAGTCCCTTAAAAGTTAGTATCAGATAATAGCTGACACTTCGAATCCGAGGTCACGGAATTAGTTGATGAGCACAAGATCCAAAGGAATTAATCTTCTAACTACTGAGCTCAAACCAACAGAGCCAGTTGAAGCTTCCAACAAAACCTTAAAGCCATCATCAGTAAAATGATCGCAAGTTATCGAGAGAGGGCCAATCGGATCATGTACACCCTTTGGAGCTACCGCACCTCAGTTAGGACATGTATTGGGGCTACCCCTTACTCTTTAGTATACGGCGTGAAAGCATTCCTACTCGTTGAGTTGGAAATACCTTCCTTACGTATCATTCTTGAAATCAAAGTCAGCGAGGAAGATTGGTAGCATAGCCGTTTTGATGAATTATCGCTCTTGTACCACATAAAAGGATTCCATCAGTGGATAGCGTAATTATTCAATAGAAAATTTGAAGATCGGGGTGTTCGATAAGGATACTTGGCCCTAAAAAATTCATATAACCTGTCTGGGACCTCAGAGGTAAACTTATGCCAAACTGGAGTGGCCTTTACATCGCGAAAAATATCCTGTCAGGCGGCACCGCTATGATCACTTACCTAGACGGAGAAGAGATGGCACAACCAGTCAACCTAGACCGTCTCAAGAAGTTCTACCCTTATCCCAAAATCTCAGCGAGCTATGACTCCTCTCATGCCCCTTCTATTATAAAAAAAATCTTCATTTTCCTCTACCCAGAATTACGTTGGGGATGATCCTCTAAAAATTTTTTGCTTTAAAGATGAAACTCTGAAATTTTTTAAAACCCCCAGAGGTTTGTAGGAAGCTCATACGCTTTAGATGGGCATGGTCCCCTTCTTTTTCCCAAAATGCTATTATTTTTTTACCCTCAAGAACGAAAGTTCATTTTATCATTTACATGAACAAAAGGATTATTATGCCTTAGCGATTAGTATATATAACTCAAATGTAAAACTCATCAAGAGGCACAACAATATAATTAAAATATTTTTTTATTCCAAAAGGGAGAATTCAGTACAATTACATGAAATATCAGCGTAGGGGGTCAAAATAACCAACCTCTGCTAACCAAACTATCTCATTAATAAACCTAACCAAACCTTCCCAAATAAAGAAAATTGAAAACATACAAACACATCCTCGTAAAAAAAGCTTCACAAGAAATGTACCTAGTTTAACAAAGACCTTATTCGCAACTACCGAAAGACCCAGCCCCATCATCATCTACTCCTTAAGGCCCCTAAACTTCCCTGCCTGATTGGTATTCAAAAGGCGCTCCATGAAATGGTATGCCCTTACCATCCTGGAGCCGCAACTTCCCCCTCAATAACATCTAAAATGACAAACCATCTCTGGTCGTACTCCTCTACCAAGATCTTTGTCACAACCCGCTTACATAGCCATTTCAGATAGTCTCCTGATACATGCCATACCTTGCCTACGAATTTAGAGGGATGGGTGGACAATCGACGATTCTCCCTTAGAGAACCTAACCTCATGCGCATGGATTCAGTGAAGTCTTCCACAGGAAAGAAGTCTAGTGCTCGATGAGGCACTATCTGATCCCATCCAACTTAGCGCAGAAGTCACCTGAGAAAATAGAATGAGGTCTGCCAAGCTCCAACTAACTGAACGTGCCTATACTCTCCTATTTCAATAATAGGCTGCAACTATCCCCATTAGGGCATCGAGCTCTGTAATCCACGAACTAATTTACCCAGTTCTATATGGATGGGCCAAAACTGATGGAGTAACAAGTGAAGAGATATGGCACGAATGCCAATGGATACTCAAGGGGAACCGCCAAATGAAATTTCTCAACAGATACATGAACAACATAATAGGACTCCCTCTCATAAAGTCATAGCAACCTACCATCTAACAATCAAGACCGTTAAAAGTCTCTGCCAATATCTTTACCACATGATTGTAATGATATGAAGTCCACACTATAATGGCAGCCAATTGAGGGTCCACCATTAGGTCCCCTGTCACTAATAATACACTCAAAGTTAGGCCCAGGGAAACATCTCTACAATGGCCCGTATCATTGAAATCCCCTAAACACACAAAATATATGATAGCTGGAAGAGAGATCATTCCCCCCAGTGACTAATGGTCGAGCCGCCTAAGGTGAAATATGGTGAAATTCTGCTAATAATGATCGAGAAGATTGAGAAAATACGAGCATAGGGCCGCTACGCTAGGATTAAAGCCCCAACGTGGCTGAAAACTCCTCGTAGGTCAGGCATATTGCGTCCAAACTAAATAGGAAAACATGATCGTCGAGTTACTAGAATTGTGTTGTCGCTTCCAACATGTTCCAATTAATGGCCCGATTGGCCGCAAGGAGACTCGACCCAAATTTAAGGCTTCGTAGTCTAGATTATAAAAACATACTGATTTTAAACTATAAGGGTACGAAGTGAATTCTACGCTCATTGGAAGGGCCATTTGGGAAACAATGAGGCAGAAAGAAGAGAAGAGAATATGAGAATGGATGAAAAACTAGACCCTCTTTGGCTAAAGACAAGAAACCTAAAGAGATCTAAATAAAACCTACCCTACCAAGTACTTTGGGCTTCAAGAAAGTGCAATCAAAGCCTTAGGGTGATTTTACTAGCACCATATGTCGATAGGCAGGACGAAGGGTATGTCAATCGGCAACCTCCCTATTTTAGAAAATTCTATCATTCCTTTTTTGTCAAAATCAAAAACTAAAAAAATAAACTCTTATTTTCAAGACCCCCAAGTTATTTTACCCTAAACTTATCCATTTAATCCATCATTTTTTTACAAGTATATTCCTCGAACTTTTTAATGTCTTTTCTAAATAAACATCCTATCATTTTTATAGTCTCAACAACAAATTAAAAAGTGCATATAGAATAAGTCATTAAAGAAATAATGAATAATAAAAAATTGTTTTTATTTACTCTCTGATTAATATTTCCATAATTAATTCAATTAAATTACAACATGCAAGTAATTTAAAATTTACCCGAATTAATTAAATATTTAAATGCACAGAAATACGGGGTGTTACAGTAATCTGATTTGGAAAGAAAGGGAAGTGGAGTCCAAGATACATAGGACCTTTTAAAATCCTTGAAAAGATAGGAGTTGTTGCGTATATAATAGCTTTACCACCTTAACTCTCTAGTATACATAATGTGTTTCACGTATCAATGATGATGAAAGATGACCTAGATCCAATACATATCTTAAGTCATGAACCTATTCAAGTTAGAGAAGATTTGACATACATTGAGCATCCCATAGAAAATTTGGACCATAAGGATCAAATATTACGAACCGAAGTAATTCCACTAGTCAAAGTATTATAGCGCAACCATTCCGTTGAAGAAGCAGCATGGGGGCGGGAAGATGAAATAAAGGGGCGATATCCATACCTGTTTGAAAATTAATGTAATTCAAGTTTGGGGACCAAACTTTTTATAAGGAGGGTAGGATGTAATAACCCAACTTTTATATGCTCATATATAGTTTGTTTTTATAATTGCTTCTCACTTACTATCTAATAATGTCATATTATTACATATCTGATATTCTAGGTTCTTAATATGACAAAATCCGTTTTTAAATATGAAGAATCAACTATAAATGGGGTCAAATCCAAGTCATATGGCATATATTAAGCTAAATGATAAGTTTTGGGGTAGTAAATATAATTTTAGGAAACTTTAAGGACTTTATTTTAATTAATAAAGTTTTAGGGACCAAAATGGAAAATAAAAAGGACAGTTTTGTAATTCAAATATTTTCAAGGACCTATAAGAAATATAAAAAATATATATTGTAAAATTACCAAAATACCATTTGTGTAAATTGACCCTTACCCTTAATAACTTTCCACCTCATGCTTGGCACCTCGTGCCTTATTTTTCCACCACCACCTTACACATGTCGTCCATATAGATAAAGCCTAAACATGTATCGTGTTTAGAGAGAAAGCTAAAACACATGTCGCAGTCTGGTGAAATAAGACTGCAAGACCCCTCCGTTACGCGACACCTCGATGTTGACTCACCAAAATAAGAATTTGGTCACCTAGACATGGGTCAACACCGTAATATCCTTAGAAAACTATAATAAGGACCTTTATAATCATTTTAACTCACACCAATTCCTTAAGTAAAATGTTTGGTTTATAAGATAGAGAATGCTTGGCTCTTTACTAATAGGTTTTAAATTTTGTCTCAAGTTGTAATTCGTTGATACTTTTAGTAAATATGAAGTTTCCTTTTAGAAAGCTCTCATGATGTAATTCCTTCATTTTCAGTAGTTTACAATTGATGACCGTGTAAATGTATTTTCGTTACGTTTATTTTAAGAAATATTTTAAAGCCATAATATTGAATGCCTTAGTGGCATGTCAAGACACTCATTCCCTACTAATTTTAGGACAGGGTCGTGATAGTTTTTAGTACTTAAAAATTTGGTCGGGGGTTGTGTGTAAAGTAAAAAATTTAATTTAAACAATAACACTAGTTGCCTTGGGAAAATGCTTTCCAAGGATCCAAATAGGGTGATTTAATACACCATTTTGTTCGAAATTTAAAAATAGATTTTTTAGAAAAAGAATTAGATTTTTCTAATTGGAGACGTGCCCCAATGAGCTGGGTCAAACAAGACACGCGCCTGGTTTGATCCTCACTCCTATGTGTGTAACCCACATCATCTTCAACCTTCGACAATTTGACTTTAGGGTTTTGAAATTTTGATCCCATATTTGAGATTTTTTTGAAATCCTTTCAAGTCGTCTCATGAATGAAAATTGTATAATTTTTTAAGACGAATCCAACCATATTGGTTTCAAGGATTTTGGTGGGCTAGTTTGAGCTATTGGTTTTCTATCAAAATGGAAAATTTTTGACCTGAACATAAGTGACTAAAATCTATGATTCCTATTCCGACATATTAATAGTTCTCTTCTATATAGAAAATGCAGTAAAACAAGCCTGGTTTGAGGGATTTTGGTGGAGTAAATTTCTTGAATTCGTATTCTGAAAATTCTAGGCCTGGAAGCTTCAAGCTTCGATTTGGGGTATCAAAACTCATTTTTGGTTTAATTAAGCATTTCACCTAGATTCATGAGAACCTAAGCTTGACTTACCTCACTTTGAAACTGGTTCAAAGTCAAGGAAGCAGAATCCCCATTGACACTCAGAACTTCCAAACATTAACATTCGTATGCAAACACATAATTCTACTCTATATAATTGCATTAACATAACTAAATTAAAGAAACAAACATTCATACATAAAATGATAGAAATGCAAAAACTCTCAAAAAAAAATCTTTGGAAAAGCTATCAGCTGAAGTGAGTCTTTACAGTGGATGAAAAATGGGTACCATGAATACTCCACATGGTACATGCCTTTTGGGTTGTGTTGGGTCCTTGGATAATTTCTGTTAAGATTTTAGGGCTTCAAAATTACTTTGTAAGATTTTAGGGGCTCGCGTGCAATTTATCAAACTTAATGGATCGGTTCATGATATTCCTATAAAATATAAGTCATTTAATCAAACTTTGATCAAATGTTTAGTTTTAATTGTTATAAGTGAGTGTAAGTTAGCATGATTCTTTCTTTAGGGGTATTTCTGTAATTTGGCAAAACTCTACAGTTTCTTGGGAATTACTAGATTGTAGAGGGACTAAAGGTCTATTTAGGGTGTGTTGTTATATTGGTAACTGGGTGCGCCCTCGTATAAGGCATCCTTGATATTGCACAAAGTTTGGTATATGGGTGGCTACGCTTTCGGCCACACAGTTTGCTCATAGTATCCATTCGCCTTAGAATTGGCAACCTTATGATTGGCCAGTGTAGCAGTCACTGGATCTGGTTATAAAGAGTAGGATAATTAATTGAGGCCATCATATAGTGATATAACCCAAGGAATATTATCACACAATGTTACTTTGCCACGACGGGTGGATTAGTATAATACTTGAGTGAGTACTCCAAAGTAAGGCACCTAGAATGATACTAGGTTCATAGGTAAAAAAGGTGTTAATCGGATGAACGAAGATGATCTGGTCGGTGTGTTACTCCTCAAAGTGAGTAATTAGTGATGTAATGTTAGTATCAAGCTTAAGAGAAATTGGGTGGTCGAGATGATCCCAGAATTTTTGGACATGCAAGTTATGTGGCCCTAAGGTCCAAAATGGTTCTTGATGATAAATCTTATGATTGGTTATATTACGTTTTACAGTTGGGTGAGTGTTGATCACTAGAAGGCACTACCCGATAGGGGCACCAGTATGCTTGGGATATTATTAAGGTAATCTTAGGACTAGATTGAACGTGATCATCAAGTGAGTCGATACTCAAGTACGAATATTTGACATTGATAAAAAACATGACAGTGAGCGTTAGAGCATGTTGCATGTTAATTTTTTTGTGATAACCCCTGTGGAAGAGTGTATTGATTACTTCGATGATTTAGTCTTGTAGGATTCCTATGACTTATAATAAGAGTTGGTAAACCCCATGGACTTAAGGAATTAGCAGATCGATAATTTGGACTTCAAAATTTTGTAAGAAGGAAATAATCTAATACCCGCTCCCAATATTTTAATATCTTTCTTGCGTAAATTGTAATTTTAGGAAACCCTTGGTACTTGGACCATTAATGCATGGGCTTTTATCTCTATGATTGGTTATTCTTTTATCTTTGATGGTAATTATCGGAAGTTATGGGGTGAAATTAGAGATTTATGTAATTTTGTGGATCGAATGAACTTGAAGGTCATTTGAATGAAATCTTGTATCATTCGAATGAGAATACTAGTGGTTCGAACGAAAAGACCATTTCATTCAAAGTGGTCATCTAACGACGATCCAACGACCCTCATCTGTATAAGGTCCTAATCTAGTTAAAAGTTCGTTCGAATATGGATCGAGAAAGATCTTAATCTCATTTGAACGAGGTCCCATTCTCATTCTAATGACCTGCCCATAAATCTTTTAAATTGGATTGCCTTACGTGCTGTCACATTTTGGACTATTGGATCGATGACTTGTTGCCTCTTGGTGAACTCAGACGATCAAAATCGGGATTTTTGTTTAGAGCTTGGTTTTTAAGTGGGTTTATATGTTTATTTAGGTGAGTAGAAGAGAGGGGAGGGGAGGTTCTTCCCCCACCAAAATCCATCAGATTTCCTCTCTTGCTCTCTCTCTCTCTCTCTCTCTCTCTCTCTCTCTCTCATTTCAAGGGTGTTTCATCTTCATTAAGTTCCCCCCGCCATTGCTACACCATTCCACCACCATCCCTCCACCTTGTGTCACCATATTTTACAATTATACCGCCATATATAAGCCTTATACACCCATTTTCACTATTGTTGAGAAAAGCTACGAAATTTGGCGAAGTTATTAAGGGGTTTTTGGAGAAAAATAAGAAGAGGAAAGTATGGAGCTTGAAAGAGGTTTTGCTTGGAGATTTCATGGAGCATGCTTGTGGATCTAGGCAACCTCCTTGAGGTCACCTTTGAAGGTGGGGGGTTTCCATCACCTTCGTCTTCTTCCACCAATGTTGAAGCTTCATTTGAGGTGGGAAAACTCAATTCTTTAGTTAAAAACTCTATTTTTCCATGTGTTGATCATCTAGTTAAAGTCTATAAGAGTAGAATGCATTTATGATATAAAAATGATATCTCTTACGATTTTTAAAAATGGTTTGCAAAATGGTCTCAATTGTTTCGAGTAAAATGATATATTTCAAGAAAAGTTGGTATTAAACATTTTTGTGAAATAAAAATATTGAAAAAGAGTGTTTATTTTGCTACGAGCAATTTATGAATAAATGTTTCAAAGTTTTCTTGTGAAGGGATTTTTATGTAACTGTACATTTATTCGTATTTTTAAGAAACAAAAATGTCATTTTCCTTGAAAAGTATGTTTGCATAAACATTATTAAATTACTAGAATAAATGATATGTTTAACCCTTTCATTAGGATTTTTCGACTTAAAATCCATCTTCTCATGCATATAAACTTTTAGTATTTTGATGATGAACATATAAACAAGTTTAATGAATGTTTTATTCGGTTTAAATATGAAATAAAGGAAATAGAAATTTCAACCCTTAAAATGTATGAAAAATGTTGAAAATGTGACAGGTATAAGGTTTCAAGACTACATGTAGTAATGAAAGAAATGCTATTTTTCTTATAAAGTGATCTTTAAATGTAAAATGATTTCTTAGAGAAAGAAAGTAATGAAATAAAGATGTTTTCAACTTGAGAAGAATGTTACTCCAAAATGTTAAATAAGTGTTAATGAGTTAAAAACACTTAAGAAGTTAGTGTGGTTAACTTAATGATGTTTTGGGTGATAAAACTTGTGAAAATAGAGGAAAAGATAAGTTTGGAAACAAATAGGTAAAATGGTAATTTTGCGCAAAGTGGAACATTTTTATGAAATAAAAATGTTGGAAAGGGTGTTACAGAAAATGTTCCTAAATGAACATGATTTTGGGATAAATCAATGCTAGAGAAAAAGGGATAAGGAAATGATGATTTTAAAGTGTAACACAAGTTGAGGTGAAACCCCGAGTTTTGACTTCGGCAGGGAAAAAATAATGGTGAAATAATGTGAACATTTTCAAAATATTAAAACACATTAGCATGGACTCAAATGATATTGGGATAATTAAGGAGGGCCTGGAGACCTAGGGTGGAAAACCCAAAATAAGTGTCCAGAGCATATGGTAGCATAGCCGGCGTTGTGAAGCCCTGTAAAAATATGTGATTATTGGAAGATTTCGAGAAAAAGATAATGAAAAGTGTTAAGAAATTGGTTGTGTAGTGAATATGAGAAAAGACAACCTAACTTGAATGAATAATCAATATTCTTGTAAAGGATAACATGGACAAGTAAATCTGAAAATTGATTAATGTCCTTATAAATAAGGAATGGTATAGTGAAGTGATTAAATGAGTAGTTAAGCAATCTAAAGAGGTTTAACCCATAATTATCACAAGAGTGTGTTCATGAAAGGTTTTCAAAGAAAAATAAGTATTTTCTAACACGGTGCTTGCATGTGTTGAAAGGTAATTTTCAATTAAAAAAAAATACTATCGTGAATTGGTATGAAAGAGGGGTAATTTCGATGAAATAAATAATTTTCCTTAAACAAAGGGTATTGTTTAAAGTATTTAACCGGGTGTGTTAAATCAATAAATAAATATCAAGTTAAGTAAAAGTGGAATTATTTTTTATAATTAAGGTAGTTGCATGTGCATGTAGATATAATGTGTTTCTCCTTTCTGACATTTGATTACATAGTTCATTATCCTAATTTTCCACTAGGCATTCGGCTCATTTCCTCGTCTTTGTTATGGCAGGCTGGGAACAGTTCCGTATTTTGAGAGCATTGCACAGGTAAGTATCCTTTTTTTATTTTACGTTAGTAGCTCTGTATGCTTGGATTCTGGGGACACTTCCCACGGGTCACTCAAGTAGTTTGATTTAAATGGAAATCATATTCTAAACAAGTGAAACGTTGATTGAATAAAATTGGACTAGCAACACTAAATAGGTTGCTTCATTTCACTTCATACCAACGATTGGGTCGGACCAGGTTAACCATGGATAATCCATAAATTCGGGTTAGGGCGTTATAGTTACTGACATCACAGCGGGGTGACAATTTCATCTGAGTCATTGTGGATCGGTTGATCAAAGTAGCCCATTTCTTACTAGTTTCGGTGGATTACACGATAAGGCAGTATGCACAGTTGTTCATCGCAGAGATAGTGAGATTGGACGGGGTGCCGCTCAACATTATTTCAGACCGAGATAAGATTTTTGTCTCCCACTTCTGGCAGACCTTTCAGGAGGTGACTGGGACAGAATTGTGTTTGATCACAGCTTATCACCCACAGACCAATGGTCAGGTGGAGATGGTGAATCATATTTAGTAGGATATACTGCGGATGTGTATTCTGGACTTTAAGGGTAGCTGGGAGCAGTATTTTCCTTTGGTAGAGTTTACAAATAACAACTCGTACCAGTTCACTATTGCCATGGCACCATTTGAGTCTTTGTATAGGATACCTTTTTGTTCTCCCTCTTGTTGGTTGGAGGTGGGGGACAATAAGTTACTTGGTCCAGATTTGATTCGGGAAACGTCAGAAAAAATCAAGTTAATCAGGAGTCGTATTTGGGGAACTCTTCGCGGTAGGTACGTTCAAATTTTGAGGACGAATTTTTTTTCCACGCACTAGACCAAATTTAATTCTAAGTAACCATACGTAAGTGTGGAGTTTTAAGATAAGAAATCCCGATACTAATTTGACGATCCATCCAACTGAATTACTGTAATACAAATTAGACTCGAGGTTCTTTCTGATATGAAATAATAATTTGATCCACATATAGGGTGTCCCTCAACTTTCAGTCAAATACAATTCTCACCCTACGCAAATTCATGGTAACAAGTTTGGTCCTAGATTTCAGCAAACCTGATATAGACCACGCAGTTTTAATACTTGTTTATGGGTCCAATGGTTATGCGGAATATTAGAATCTGAAGAATTCATGGAGAACTTATTGGAGAATATTAAAACACGACTCTAAAATAATTTCGATATACATGAATCAGTCGAGTGAAGTATAACAGATAATATCATTCACAGAACATATTTTGGTTCATTTTTGGGTGAAGCATTTGAAGTATAAAATAGGTATGACTTCGACTTACAACTTAAAAACACATTCGAAACATGTTGACCAAGATTATAACATAGCATAAAATTGACAGACCATATTTCATATCATTTTTTGACATAGCATATCCTTGATTATATTTCCCCAAAAGAAATGGAAAATATTATAAGCTCTTTTCAAGTATTCAACTAATAAATTATATGCTCTATCATATCCAAATTCAGAGCATATCATTGACAGAGGTATACATGCATGTGGTACTATTTCTAATTGAAAGAAAAAGAAAAAAACGTATGTAAAATATGAATACTATGTAATCACATTTCAAACAAATATATTCAATTGGAGAACAACTATCAACTAAATTGCGAATAACAATCAATAATTATTTTCTTTAACATTTTAACAAACACCTAATGTGCAAAATAAAAAAAATTATAAATCTATTTAAAATATTATTACTATCCAATAACAGTCAATACTTATTTGCTTTACTATTTTAAGAAACATGTAATGTCAAAATTCCGAAAACTAAATCAAATGTATGTATAATATGATTGTTATGCAATCACATTTGAAACAAACATAATCAATTTGAGATCAAATAATAAACATATGCCGAATACATGGAATGAGGGGGGAAAATAATGTACCTTTCAATTGATTCCTGAGATATTTGAATGAAACTAACAAATGTTCTGCCAAAAAAAATATAATTAAAGTAAAACAAATAAACTTCTACTGTAAAAAACAACCAATGAATGGGGAAAACAGTGTTATTACTATATAGTACCTTTGAAAAGATTAAAGTGAGAATGCATTGTAGATGGATAGGCTCGTTTATCCAAAGAAGTGAGATAATAAGGATAACCGAATTTGAGTTCTGATAATGGAATAGCTGACCATGTTAACTTAATTGACATTAAATGTAGAAAAGTTAGGGTGCAAACGTAGGGAGCCAAAGATGAAACAACACTGATGTTCAAATAATAACTTACATTAAATTAATATGCCATGTGTCAGTCTCACACATTTTGGTTCTAATTTCAAGAAACAATTTTATATAGTTACATAGATAAGTGTAGCAGAAACAGATCTGTTTGGACTGATATTACAGCCTATAGCTGTTGTATGTATTGGAGAGAAGAAACATATATGTTTAATTATTTTAATAGAGGGTAGCCAAATATGTGAAGATCCTTTGTGTCTATTTAGACCGATAAAGTAAAATGTATTTGCGACCATAGCCTCACTCAGGTAGTGTTGGCCAAAAGCAAAATAAATTAGGGAAAGAATAGAAGACCTCAAAATCAATGGATATGCCCTTAAAATTATCCCCCAAAATCAATCTAAATAATATGAAATTCAACATATAAGTGAAAAATCACAGTGACATAGTATGTACTTACAACAATAGCACGATAGGAAAATAAAGATAAAATCAAACATATTTACCTGCTATATTTATTAGTTCGTGATAGTTTCACATTTTAGTTTATTAGTCCAAATAGACCCAAACAAATATGTATACACATTAGTTTATTAGAGGGAAACATATGTCCTAAAGGATCTTCACACATTCGATCATATCCAAAGAAATGCTATCTTGTAAAATACTTACACTATCACAACAAATAGTTTCATTAAAACAGATTACTCACAGATTTACTTCAAGGCAATTGGTTTGACTTGCAATTATAATTTAAAATGAATTCCCCCTCGCTCCGCCTAACTAGAATCCTAAACAAAGAATTTATTATATGCATCTTTCCTTGTTCAAATTGCAAACTAAACTCTACATTATTTCCAACATCATAGACATTAATTGTACTCTAATTGTTGTATGTAATAACAATTGAAATAACTATTAGTCTATAGTTGTTGTATATAGTAAAAATTGAAATAACTATTACTTTATAGGTGTTGTATGCATTGGAGAGCATAAACAAATCTATTTGGATAAATATAACAACCTTAGTTAACATCTATAGCATTAACATCAATAGAATCCAAACAGAGAAGCATCAGAGAGCGGAAACATATTTGAAGAATTGATTTTGGACCAACATCTATATAAATAACTTAGATACAGTAGCAACATCTATAGAAATAACATCTATAGATATTGCAGCAACAGAATTGAAGGACTGATATTGTAGCAACATCTATAGGTATTCCAGTAACATCTCTTGAAATAACATCTATAGAAAATGATTTGAAGGACCGATATTGCATAAACATATACAAAAATTATTGTATACAATAATTATTACTCTATAGTTGTTGTATACAATAAAAATTGAAACAATTATTAGTCTATAGGTGTTGTATGCATTGGAGAGCAGAAACATGTCTATTTGGACTTGTATGACAACCTTAGTTAACATCTATAGGATTAACATCAATAGAATCCAAACAGATATTATTCGGAAATTCCAAATGCATAATAGACTTGTTTTTATTGATGTTATATACAATTCCTATCAAATCTTCATCATCATGGCTCCTTATAGTATGTATAGTTAATACACCACAAGGCGGAAGGTTAATGCAGAGGTCACTTTTGCGTATCTTTAAAAAGACCTTAAAGGGGTAAGTTGTATTCATTTTCTAGATGTAATTTAAAGGCATTCATTCTATATCAAATAAGCATAGAATCATGTAGCTCATATAAAAGAATCAAACACGTGTAGTTGTGGCTCAGTAGCTAAAATAAAAATATCTAAAGGTCGTCTCTTATCCCATTCCTTCATAAATCCGAGAATGTAGGGACATTAAAATTATGTTAGGAGCTGCAGAGATATATTGGTGAAAGGTCTTACTCTATTCCTTCCTAGCGTCATGAATAGCATCCATCAGAAATCCTATTTCCTTTATTAACATTACATATATAGGGGGTATAGCTTGACACATATTTAGGGAAGAAACTCATAGTTAAACAAGAGGAGACAACATTGGGTCACCAAGTGCTAAACTATCGGGAACACATCAAGAGCATCTAGTGTTGAGGAGTCCCTATTATTTAAAAGGTCATCAAGTGAGAGTGTTCTCTGTATTACAACTTTATTACACTTGAGTGACATTGGGGGTTGAGAGTTGTGTGCACTCTTGTAATCCGCCACGTGTCACTTACGCCGCTACAATCCTCATGTAAAAGAATATGGTCGTTCATATATATAGTCTTGATTTGCCGAATGACATAAAGATCGTTGTACATTTACGTCTTGATTTCTTTATTTTGTAAATTTTATTATTTTCATCATTATAAATCCACATCTTATGCCTTAAGTGGTTCAATCAACATTTTTTGGGATCTTTGTGGTGTATTAACTATACATACTACAAGGTTCCATGATGATGAAGATTTGAAAGGAGTTGTATATAACATCAATAGAAACATGTCTATTATGCATTTGGAGCACAAAGGTGTTAAGTATCACTGCAAAACAGACATGCATGTGCCAATCTCTGAAATTAGCGCACCTCTAGGAATCCATTATTTGGATAATTAGGACATTATTGACAACTACTCTAATCATTTGCCAACAACAACAAATGGTAAGTTGTTGGTCTTTATCAAAGGAGAAGAATAGATGAAAAAAATGGCATATAATGCACCAACAAGAGTTTAAGATCTGACTTAACTACAAATGAATCAAATTAAGTTAATGGAGCTTCTAAAGTTGTCACCTAAACACATCACTACAACTCTCTTAAGCCTATATATATCACAAGAGCACATAACTCATCAAGACATCACTTTTATGTGTGTGTATGATTACATATCTCTCATAATCACAAGTACACTCATAAGCACTAGCATACAACAGTGGATTTCAGAAGATACCAAAAGAAGTTAAGAAAAAGAATATGTGCAAGTATCAAACTCGTATCAGGCCAACGTTTAAATATTAAAAAATTAAGTAATAGTATGACAATTGTAACCAAATGTAAAGTTATTGTGGTGATTTTGATAAAAGACACAATGAATATCTGGTGAGCATAGTTAAGGTCTGACTCTTTTGTGCATTACACTAATGTCTACAGACACGGCACATCGATGTCGCACAAAATGAATCAGAATCACTATTTTTCCTAAATGCCACCAAAAGACATATGGAAATTCAGGGTTCCAATCAATATTCAAAAAATATAAATTGTCCTAAAATACTAAAAATTTAACTTGCTAATAATGAACTCACATACCAGATTGATTAACTTAATCCAACTACTGATAAATTGACAGCTCAAATGCACATTTTATATATACATAAGGTTTAATTCGAGAGTGTATAAAGAAACTGACATTTTTACTTATCACCCAACAGTCTGTAGTTGAACATAAAGATAAAAAATTAAAAATAAAGATAATGTATTTATGTATATAATATGTATATGTTGATTTATTTTGTCTATATAATATGTATTTGTTAGTATGTATTTATTAAAAAACAAAACAAAATCAATCTAATCAAATCAGTTACCAATACCAAAAATACAATTAACAGCAGTGACGAAACTAAGGCATGGCCAAGAGGGACCATGGCCACCCCTAAGAATTTCAAATGGTTCGCATTGTATTGATGATTCATTGATTAAGTACCCATGTTTCTTTCATTTTAAAGTTTATACCATATTCTTTTTAATCAAGGATGAATCAAAATAATTAATAAAAAAGAAAGTCCACAAAAAGTACTTATAATCGGACTCATTTTCTTACAAAGTGAATATGATTTTTTGTGCACTATTTTGGGATTCTAAATCTATTTAATTACAAATATCGCTCTAAAAATTGTAATAGCAAATATTACTCTAAAAATTTTAAAAGCAATCATTTCTTTTAAAATATGGTTTTTTTCACTTAATTATTTAACTTAACCCTCACTTTATTAATCCCTTTAACTTAATATCCATTTTTTTAGATGGCAGCCTAAATTCGTTAAAAAATCATGAATGCATTATTAGACATAGCTCCTTAAAATTTTAAGACAAAAGTACCCTTTAATTTACATTCTCAATTATCTCAAAGCTTATTACCGCGCACAATTTGATCTTTCCAAGAAAATGCCTAATGGTGTGAAAAAATTGGAGGTTAAATTAAAGGGATTAGTAAAGAGGGTTAAGTCAAATGACGTATTAAAGAGTAAGGATCAAGTCAAAAAAGCCCAAATAAAAATAAAACAAAGCATGCATTCGAGAAGACTACAACGACTATAATGCCGACACGTGCCTTTACTATATATACATATATTGAAATTCAACCTTTCTGATAGAGAAGTGCTAGAGGAACGCCTAAAATGACAAACTTATATAATGTGAAAATCCTATCTTGATAGGCGTGTGGGTCTATTTAAAGTAGAAAATTCTGTAAAATTTTCACTCGAGTCTTTTTAGTTGGTCCTTGAATCATTCCTCTTTATTATTTGGATTCTATTATCCATAAATTCAAAATATTAATCTATTTTGTTTTTCAAATTACTCTATTTTTTTATTTTATTTTTCTGATAATAAAAGTCTATAGTCAAACTCTTTTGTTAGTCTTCAATCCAACATACAAACACACATATAAAATAAAGTTGAACAAAAACTAACAAATATCAGTTATGTCTGACGTTTTTTGCCCTCAATCCAACCACTGAGCTGCTTAGTCCCCTCTAATTTGAAATCTTGATTATGTGCCTGATTGACACAATACATATAACTGTAAGATTTTAACATCAACATATATATAACTGTTAGTATGTATCTGTTAAAAAACAAAACAAATCAATCTGATAAAATTAACATTGTTGATCAATCTAAACCCCAAAAATTTCACATTATTGAAATATAAAGGTGAAGGGTAATCAAAATCAAGAACCGAGTAGTTCCATAGGTGGGAAAAATGAGCAAATATATATTTACAACAAGAGAAATATATATAAAAACAAGAGTAAGGTCAACAGTATATATATATATATATATATATATATATATATATATATATAACTCTGGTTTGAATGTTACCTGTAATATCTGGCCAGTATGGAAGGTAGGAAAGTGAGAGATGAGACAAGATGCGTGAGAGAGAGGGAGAGTCGCATGAGAGAGAGAGAGAGAGAGAGAGAGAGAGAGAGAGAGACGCTGAGTGAGAGAGAGGGCTGAGCGCAGGACTACTCCAAAAGAACAAAAAAAAATTAGGGGGAAAAAACCCCGCTTCTAAATTTTGGGATGAAAAAAAAGGTCATAATATGTACACATAGGTTAAAACCTCTTAAAAAAGGTCATATTATCTATAATCAAATATGATTTTTATATTTAAAGTGTCATGAAAAATTATACTAATATGTATAAAATGACACTTTATATTGAAAATGTCACATTAACCTTTAAATGACATTTTTATAATAAATGTCTTTAAATTATTTTTTCGAGCATCATAAAAAGGTATTTTCTTGTACTGGTCTTCCTTTTTATTTTTCTCCTTATGCATTTTATTGTGCCCTTTTTTCCCTACGTCTGACTGAATATTTTTTTTATAAATTTCCAGCAGTTACTGGTCGATGTTATCCATTTGAGGGTGATACCGATGCGTTGGTCATTTATGCACCTGGCTTTACGCGGATTGACCTTTGAGGTCTCGATGGACACTCCTATTGATTATATATGGTTTTCTAGGGGCCTTGTTAAGTGTTTGGTTGGTTTTGTTCCTCCAATTAGTGCATCCATCTCAGAGGCAAGGGATAAGGTGCCGAAGTCGGGGTTGTGGGTGGAAGTTATGTAGGTGGACATCTAGGGAAGATGCCATGTATATGATGATCAATGTGATTGTGTTTTTTATGGATGTTTTGGGTGGTATTTGATGTGATCTCCCCAAAAGACATTTTTTGGACATTGGGTATGCTCTAAGGCACTTAGGTAGTATGTTACTCTAGGAGGAATGTGAGGAATACCCAATACACCTTTTGGCGTGTATGGGGATTCTCGCTTACACATCATGTTTGTAAATATTGCTACTTTACCTTTTAAGTATTCACACTGTTAATGTTGTATTTTTGTTTTTTATTTAATTTATGCATGGATGGTGTGGATATGTAGAGGACGAGCTGAAGCTCCTTTACAATGGCGATGACACATGGAAACAAAAGTGCCCCATCTATTTTGGACTTTTAGTTTGGAGAGATAAAACTTTAATCTGCTCACGGGGGAGCCAACTTTCTTTACTGACGTTAGAGTGGTGAGGGAAGAACTTCCCTTTTCTTTGTTTGGTGATCAAACGAGAGCCTTTTGACATAGACATGGAAATGGAGTGATGTTCTTTTGTCCTAGATAAGGTGTCATTTTGCGAGGAGACTTAGCGAGTCTGCCTGCTAATGATTCGTCCCATGGATGTGGAGTGATTTAAAGAGATAGTGTTTTGTGTTTATTTTGTTCTAGGGAAGAATTTTATGGGGGGTAGTGTATTTTCCCTTTTTGGCTTCTTTGGACCTTTACTTTTATAGCATTATCCTTTATGTGTTGTTTCTTAAATAAAGATGGCCCTGCAGAGTCTTAAAAACAGATTTAGAGCACTATTTTATTACTTGACACTTAGTTAATTTACCATGTTGACTCTTTGGGAGCAAGGGAACAATTACCAAAATCGGAGTTTTCCCATAAAATGGGGTTTATAGGTGTTTATTTAGTTTGGGTCTAAAGTGATATCTCGGGTTGCCTACGTATCTCCGATTCAAGAACAACTGGGTGTCTGTACTGAATATCTATGATAAAAAATATAACGGAGAATCAGGTCTACGTAATTCCCTTACGGTGAAGTGGTTGGGGGCTTAAAGTGTTTTTCGTTGACTTCAAGCGATATATTAGTGGCTCAATTGTTTATTTTAATGAAGGGCTGGGAATGCGTATGGGATTTCATAGTCTTCCTTACCCACTACGACTGACTATTTTGGTGTCTAAACCAGTCTTTTCCTTTTCACTACTGGCGGGCTTTAAGGAAACAATTTCTTCAATCGGTCAAGATTGAAGGGTTGGGAAAATGTGACATCTTCGAGATCAGCTAAGGTAGTCTCCTCGTCGGATTTTATTTTGGTGACGAGGTAGGGTCCTCTCTAGTTGGGTGCAAATTTTCCTCCGGGAGACCGAGAAAATTTGATTTTCTCTTTTAGGACTAGGTCGCCCTCTTGGATGTTTCTCTTCTTGACCCTTTTGTTTAATTCTCAAGTGATACATTGTTGGTAACCCTGATTGTGATAGGTTGATTTCAATCTCCTCTCATCAAAGAGAGCTAATCCTTTGTAACGGGCTTAGACCCAGTCGATTTTGGACACTTGGCATTCGAGCATGCCCCATAATGATGGTGTCTCAAATTCTATGGGTAGGAATACCTCCATTCCATAAACTAAAGAGTAAGGGTGTCCCATGTTAATTTTTTCTATGTAGTGAGGTAGCCCAGAGGGCTTATAAGAATTTATCTGACCAAACATTATAAGTCTCCATCATCTTGCTGATTATGTTTTTGACATTCTTGTTAGCTATTTTTACTTGTCCATTAGTTTATAGGATATATGGATATGGCTTATGTTGAGTAATCCCGTAATCATGCAGTAGTTCTAAGACCTCTTTCTCAAAGTGAGACCTGTGGCCCTCCGGGCTGGATTCCTCCGTCGTGGGCCTGGCCCCAAAGTCAAGATGATGGGAGAAGGCATAAAACAAAGCCCCACTCTCTCCCTTTTTTCCATGCATGTGAAGGTGATTCGAGGATATGGAGGTCCTCTTTCTGCCACTCATCTCAACATCTATATGGTCTGCCTCAGATTTAAAATTTGCAGTCATCAAATAGGGACAACATGAAAGGATGGAGTCACCAGCCTAATTTGCTCAAATAAGAAAAAGAATATCGTCTCCTCAAGATAACAGTATAAAGGTCATATTATTGTGATGATACGAGAAATCATCCACTTTCCCTTCTCGTACCAACAAGTCAAGTGTAAAATACATAATAAGCAGATATAGATAGTAAAAAGAGATAAAAGACAAGATATAGAGTGGTTCGGCTATTAACCTGAGCCTACGTCCACTTTGGTGCCACACACTCATTATATACGTTATAGTATAGGTTTATAATGCTGTAATAGGTGTACACTGTATATGAGATAAGAGAATACATGTTTGTGATGATTTCGAGAGTGCTGGAGAGATGACCGTGATGCTGGTGAGTTGCCCCCAAGTCGTACTAAGGGTTGTAGAGTTTTTGGCAATGCCTCCCCAAGTGTCATGGTCTTTGGACTGGGTGTCAGAGTAAGAAATGAGTTCGGATCCCAATTAGGTCAGGGTCCCTAATCTCGAGGTGTGGACCTCTATTTATAGGAGATATAGGTGTTATATTATTATTGTGAATGGAGGAGGATGTGTCCAGCTAAGAGGACAAACTGGGGACGCATCCTATAATGTATGGCCACAGCCTGTGTATGTAAGGTCGCATCAGTAAGGCTTCGATGCATGCCTATTATAGTCCTTCCGCGACAGGGGCCTATATTTTCCATATTAATA
This sequence comes from Sambucus nigra, assembly GCA_949130495.1. Lineage (NCBI taxonomy): Eukaryota > Viridiplantae > Streptophyta > Magnoliopsida > Dipsacales > Adoxaceae > Sambucus > Sambucus nigra. Next base: position 406,993,142 of record OX422222.1, read on the forward strand.
AGCCCCCAAGTCGTAGTGCCAAGAGATAACGATTGGGGCTGCGGATGAGTAGTCAAGTATTCTCCTCTCAAGTTGTCACGACAATTCAAACATGACGCTTCATCTTCCCATGGCCTCTAATATAAATCACAACTGGTCGTGGCCTTCATTACGTTTCTAAATCTTTGAGAGAAAATCGAGGGCAAAATTTCGCCATTTCATCCTTTGAGCTTTTCGGTGATCTGTAGGCGGTCTTGTGGTTGAGGAATTGGTGGTTTAAGGCTAAGCAACACCCAAACCTCCCTTTCTCATTAGTTTCCAGGTAACCATCAAATCTTCCTCAATAGTTTTATAATTCCAGCTCTTTGACTATTCATGATTTTTGTTTATAAACGAATAATACTACTAAATTCCAGCTCTTTGATTGTTCAAATCCACCTTTTTGCTGAATCACATTAACCAAATAATATTGAATTGAATCAATACTGTTAAATTTATGCTGAAATAAACTCGTTTGAGACCATTGATTTGAGTGGATCATAGTAGATAACTAGTTTGGATTTCAATCGATCTTCAACTGATGAAATAAACTGCTAAATCCATGTTGACTCAATAAATAAAACTTTGCTTACTTGCGTAGGATCAAATTTGTTGGCCTTAGTGTAGTACAAGTATTGAAAATATACAATTATGTTCTTGATGTTCTTTGGTAAACCTTTCAAATTCTAGGGCTTCGATCTTTAGGATATACCATCTTTGTTATCTATGTGTTTAGGAGTTTGGTCGCGGCAGGTAGCATATTCTTGTGTTACTTAGTTGCGGCCTTATGTTAATACTTTTATGATAAATACCCTTTTTCCTTTAGGGTTTAGCCATAGGCTAGTAGCTGCGGCTTTTTCCCAATCAACTAAAGGACTGCGGCATATCAGGTTATACTTAACGTGTCCTTCCCCAAAACAATACGTCGTGGTAGTAGTTGTTGTAATCTTTTAGGATTCCAAATCCCAACACTTAGTGTAGTTAAATGAAACTGTTGAAACTTCTATTTTGCTTACGAACTTGTTGTTACATTGTTCCTGCCACGGCCTCTAAGAGGCTTATCTGACCATACTGGTTGCGACACCTAACAATGGACTTTCTTCTTTTCATGTTTTGCTGTAGCCATATGAGTTGGAATCAATTTTTGAAGGATTTCTATAATAAACATTTGGAGTTTCTCCTCCCGAACTCCCTTTCGTGCGTCCTTTAAAGACATTTGGGCCTTGCAAGCTCAAAGATTGCCCAAATTGTGTCACTTCAGATTCTGACTTTGTTGATTCCACTTGTAGAAAAGAGACTGGGGTAATGGAAGAGGAAAACCACTCAAGCACCAACCCTATGGACATTGATGCCAAGGATGGTAGGACTTTAGAAGCCAGGGACGCACCTACTGGCACATCAAACAGATAGAGAGACCCCCTGTAGCCTTAAACGTCCGCAACATCATGACTCATGAATGGGTTGACCACGTTGCTAAGGCATTTGAGTTCCCAGAGAATGTAATTTTCTCAACACCCTCCGTGAAATAAAGGTCATGAATCGCTCTTGCTGATAATGGGGTTTGCTTCCCCCTTCATGCTTTCATTTATGGGTTGCGGCTACTTGTGCCAGTCCCAATTAGGAGAATCTTCCAGATCATAAATCTAGCTCCAGCCCAACTAGACCCCAATGGCTGGAGAGAAATTCTCGCATCCGTAGTGTTGTGGAAGAATAGGTTCAAGAGGGACATAACTCCCGTAGAGTTCTTCCACTTTTACAGACCAAAAGAGAACTGTGTAAAATTTGCGTGGTATTATTACTTCTCCCTTCGTGACAATGATGAAACCCTTTATACTGGAAGACTCACCAGTGTAAAAAATTGGAAGGGCAAGTATTTCTATGTCTATGGAGGATGGGAAATCCACCCAGATGAGTTTGAGAGAGAGAAATCATTCAGGATGCCGCGATAGTGGGGACGTCCATCCAAACTAGGTAAATAAGGATGCAGACCTTTAATTATATGGCGTATCCTCCTTCCACAGTTTCCTATATTCCTTCTATTGTTTTGAAATAACATTGAATTTTTATGCAGCTCTTGACAATTTAAATCAAAGTGAGCGGCAGGAGAGAAGAATGAGAAGAGGTGCGGCCATAAGTGCTGATGACAAAAAGTTTAGAACCTTAATGACTTCAGCATCAATTTTTTAGGGAGGGTACTTCACCAACAAATATCTACCCAAAGTTATGGCTGCGAAAGGTATTAATCCCTTTATCAATGCCGCGGTCATTATTTTTAAACCTTCAAACTTTGACTTTGCTTCATTTAATCTTAGGTAAGTAAATAGATAGGGAGCTCCTAGTAGCTCAATTGGCCGAAATGGATGAGGATGCGACTGCCCTCAATAATGCAGCCAGGCAAAAGAAGAAGAGAAAAAGTGCCAAGTCCAAGCGTCCTGCCGCACCTACTATGGGCGACCAAACAACTCCTATCGCGCCCATAATACAGGTTAAGGAGTTTGATCCTCAAGAAAGGCCTGAAGGCTAATTTGATGATGACATTGGCAGTCATCTCACTGTGGTTGGATTAATGAATTCTGGTTCTGATCCATAGCATGGTCGCGAAACCTCCTAAACCAGCACTTCAAATTCACCCCCTCCTTCGATAATAATGGTTGTTAATGCCAACCTGGCTCCTCCTCAAAGTCGTGTCAGCATTGGCCCATATGGTCATCCACCACCCCAACTGCGGAGACGAGATCCTCAATTATCCTGGGACACTACTGCTAGGGAGGTCCACAAGATGCGGAAGGTTCCTGACAACATAGACCAGGATCGCCTGATGGAGGAGGACCATGAGCATCTTGAAGAGTTTGCTCTACACAGCCTGCTGAGGGTAAGTGAAAATTTTCATTTTCAAAACTTTCTTCTTGTAACTCATTTTATTTTTATCCTTTAATTTCTTTTCAGGCCGCGAATGTTGTAGTGTCCCAGAAGCTCAAATACGAAGGCCTCTACAAGATGAAGAAGGTCGCAAAAAGGGTGCATTCCACTAACCTGGAGAATGCCAGGAATTCTATATTTGAGGCTGGAAAAGCATCTGCTTCCACGACACTTTAAGAAGCACAAATGGACCTTGATGCAACTATCAAGGCCAAAAATAATGTTGAGGCAAAGCTGACAACGGCCGCAGAGTCTCTACAGGCTAAATAGAATAAGGTTGCAGAAGCCTCCCTACATGCCTCCAGTATTGAGTCTCAGCTAATGGAGCTAAAGGAAAAATACAATCAGTGGAAGGCAGATCACGCCACATCACTTAAGTAAATGGAGGATTATAATGACGTAACCCTCAAGCAGGTCGCTGAGGTTGTTTTAGCAGACTACAAAAAGTCCATAGATTTCTTCCTCGCTAACAACAAGGCGTACATCCGTGTCTACCAAGAACTGAGATACAGGGTGGCCAAAAACTTCCCAGATGCCAAGGACCAGGTTATGTCCTGGAGTGTTAGTGATACAGAACATAGTGCCTACGTAGTTGAGATGAGGGCTATAGCAGAGGAGATGGAAAAGAAGCTGTTGGAGGAGGATACGATAGAGGATGAGGAGACTGAGACCTCCGCGAAAGGTGAAGATGGAGACGTTGAGGACGATGTTGTGTCCTAAACTTAGTAATTTGTCTCCTTTTTTGTAATATACGCTGGGCTGCGGCCTCCAAACATTTTATTGTACTTTTTAACATTTTACAACCTTTAGCCAAGGCTTCGGCCTTTACTCTAACTGCATCATTTCTCATTTGCTTACTTCTCTGTTGTCTTCTTTGATTTTTGAATGAATGTCGCCTCCTTACATTTGATTGCTTGAATGAACAATTTGCAAATATGCTTCTTCACTAACTGAACTAAAATATAGAAATAAGGCCATGACAATACCTTTGTAAATGGTTCCTCTAAGTAGGTTGTGGCCTGTTGTATTTTTCCTTGGATGTTTCAAAATTTTCACCCATGTTGTGGTTTTCATCCCCCAAGCCGCGGTGCTAAAGAAAAATGGCTTTGGGGTTGCGGCTTAACTTCCTTTGCATCAATTTTTCCAAGTCTTGATTACAATTCAGAGGCAACGGTTGGTTTTAAATCCTGCCATGGCATTTTGAGCAATTCAGATGTTTGTCATTATTTTTTTTGCACCTTCCAAATGAATGAATGGACTCCATAATGGTTGCAGCCATATTGATAAGGTTGCATCGCCTTTCAAGTCCTTGTAAAAAACATTGATGACAGCATGCTGGGTTGAGGCCAACTTCTTTTTCTAGCTTTCTTATGCTTCATGATGTATGTGTCACAATATCCTTTAGTTTCTTCAATTGCATTCCATGGCTTTTTTCAATCACTTTATCATGAAGCCACTTTCATATCTTTTCTTAGTCAATTTATCATGAAGCTACTTTCACAGCTTCTCTTCAGTCACTTTATCATGAAGCTACTTTTACAGCTTCTCTTTAATCGCTTTGATTGGGTTATTATCAGGCCTCCCCGGTCTAGGTATTATAAAGCTTCCCCAAGCTATGTTTGGATATATATAAAGGCTTCCTAGGCTATGATCGGATTATTCACTGACAATTAAGTCTTCCTCCCCTTCGAATATAGGATTATCTGCAAATAACTAAGTCTTTGGTCCTAGTGGGTTATTATCAGGCCTCCCCGGGCTAATATATGGGACATTATTAAGCCTCCCCAGACTATGTTTGGATATATATCAAGCCATCCTTGTCTAATTAAAGCATCACGAAAGGTGAGTGGAGGCAATTTGAGCCCTAGAAGTTGATAGCAACATATACCGAAGGACAATTGGCCTTATGAATATAAGAATATGTCCTTAAACTATGAGTGGCGTAGTAAGCCAACTAAGGTTTTCATTTTTGAACCATTGGATCACTCCCGAAATAAATAGTCTTTCGAGATGACTTGCAATCTTTCCCTTAAAATCTATTTAAGACAGCAAGGCTTTAATGAGATAACAGCTAATAAAATTAATGAATCAAGATACGGCTAAGCATGCCTAATTTCATATATTCATGACTTTGTTAGGTCAACACAAAATTAAAAAGGAACTATTCAAATAAAAATTTTCATAGAAAAAAGATAAACATAGAGTGAATCATAAGCATAGGCAGGTATGAGGTATGCGGCTTGCTAAAATAGGCTGCATCCCTTATGCATCTTTTAGTAATTATCGTAGCATCCCTTACTTAACTAGCCTCTCAATTTCATTCTTCAGAGCATGACACTGCTCGATGGGGTGGTCGTGGTCTTGGTGAAATTTGCACCATTTGGTCTGGTCCCTCTTGTGAGGTGGAGTCTTCAGATTTTCTGGCCACCTGAGAAATTTTCCTCAATGCTTCCAAGGATATCCTCTAGGTTGGTGTTCAATGATGTGTTGTTCTCATATATCTCCTTTTCTTCCTGTTTCCTCTTCCTCTTTAGGGACCTGTCGCGGCCTTGCCTTCGGCGGCCACTGCTTTTAGCTTGGATATTTCTATGGTTTCTTATGCTGCGGCCTTTGGCATAGGGGTAAAGGCTACGAACTCTAGCATGAGGACCCTTTACGCTAGGAAACTGACTTGGTCATGTAGTGAGGCCTGGTTATCATAGAGATAGTTGATGTAGTCATACAGTCGAGTTATCTCTTCATTCTGTTCTACACTTTGGTTGGACTCTACCTCCATTTTCTATTTTGATAGTCTTTAAAAAATATGTAATCTGAGACAAAACTAGCAGAAGTGAGTAATCATAGAATATAGGATGAACTAAATATTAAGTTGGGATGCAGCGTTTGCATTGCTTCAATGGGTTTACTACTAAGGTCGCGGCCAGTAAGGCACATAGGTGCACTACCGTCGCCCTTGAGTGGAATTCACCAAGGTTGATCTTGAGGCCACTTGATTCCATACCCCGATGATTTGAAGTTGTTGTAAACCAACTGCACTAATAGGGGCTGCAACAAAAGGGCAGTTGAACTACCAGGTTGCATCCCTTCTTGGGAAGGAAAGAGAAATCCGATAACTGGAACCCAGAAACTGAGTTTTTCACACGAAACACGTGGAGAACATACCTACTAGGGTCCATCCCGGACAGAACAACCTCTTGGTGCACAATAAGGCACAATCATGGTAGGAAACCCTAGATCATAGGAACAGAAAGTAGAAAACGAGCAAATAGATCTCATACCTAGCTACCCACCTTTGCGAGGTTATTGCCCTTTGCACTTTTCAGTATTATCTTGGTGAGGTAACATCATCGGGGTATGTAAAAATAGATCTAAGGTCATAAAAAGGAGACCCGTGGAAAGATCTGAATATATGTGTTACCCATTTAAGGGTGTGTATACAAAATATGAGTTCAATAACCAAAATTCACCCATGAGATAATGATCCAAAGGATCCCCATGAATAAAATAAGGTGTTTAAGAATCCAAAATATAGAAACACAAGATTGAAATACCTCATTTCCCACAGGCGGAGCCAGATTGATCATACGAGAAATCGTCCACTAGTTATTCTCGTACCAGCAAGTCAAGTGTAAAATACATAATAAGCAAATAGAGATAGTAAAGAGAGATAAAATACAAGATATAGAGTGGTTTGACTATTAAAATGATCATACGTCCACTTTGATGCTACACTCTCAATATATGAGTTATAGTACAGGTTTACAATGCCGTAATAGGCATACAATGTAGATGAGAGAAGAGAATACATGTTTATGATGATTTTAGGAGTGTCGAAGAGATGACCGTGATGCTGGTGAGTTACCCCCAAGTCGTACCGAGGGGTGAAGAGTGTTTCGTAATGCCTCCCCAGGTGTCGTGGTCTTTGAATTGGGTGTCAGTGTAAGAAATGAGGTCGAATCCCAATTAGGTCAGGGTCCCTAATCTCGAGCAGCGGACCTCTATTTATAGGATATGTAGGTGTTGTATTGTTACTATGAATGGAGGAGGATGCGGCCATCTAAGAGGACAGACTGGGGCCGCATCCTATAGTATATGAGGTCGCATCCTATAGTGTATGGTCGCAGCCTGTGTATGTAAGGTTGCGTCAGTAAGGATTAAGTGCATGCCTATCATAATCCTTCCACAGTAGGGGCCTATATTTGCCATATCATGTTGCATACGAAACTAAGTGATTCAAAGTTTTGGGGACTAAGTTACGGAATAAAAAGGTGTTAGGCACCCATTCTGCCCTTTCGGTCTCTCTTGGGCTATGTTAATTATCTCATTTTTCTCCACGATGTGTGTGTCCATGTGTATAATATAAATAACGGGAGAATTAAATTATCCTACTCACATCATGGAATGGATGGAGCGGACTCATCCGTAAGAATTATCCTTAAAATAATAATAAACATGTGATGTACGTGTTTGCCGAATCATGAATCTCTATAAAAAGAAAATGTTCATGTCGGGCGAAGCACAAATATATAGGAGTTCAAGACTCACAAAATAGATATATTAGAATATAAAAGACATGAAAATGGAAAGGGAGGACTAGAATCTCAGGATTGGCCTAAGATTCCTACGTAGCGCAAGGAGCATTAAAGTCCACGTAGCTCAAAAATAGCATAGGGGTGGGGTTCAACCCATCAATTCAAATTTAGATTTCTTTTTTGTTGCCTGGAAATCCCATATGCAGAGTTCCCACGCTGCAACTCTCACCAAAATTGGGCTTCATCGGACTAAGTGGTTTGGTGAGTTCACCTTGTCCAAGAATAATGTTGCCCTTCCTGTTCTGGTGTCTCGCTGGAACGTTACAACTCATACATTCATTGTTGCGTGGGGAGAGTTTACAATAACGTTGGAGGACGTGTGCGAGCTCCTAGGACTTGAGGCAATAGGCCATGAGCCCTATTCTGATGAAGCCCTGGATGCCCAAGCGACTGCTGACCGTTTGAAGTTAGACCGTATATGCCGAAGGTGCATCGGTACATCAAACAAAGATAACTTCACTCCTCTTATCAACTATTTCTTCAAGGATCTTTCTGAAGTTAGTTCCTCTGAGGCAGCCCCCGGTCAAGGTACATCGCTGGAACTTCCTGCCTACATCCTTATCGTTATTTCTCATTTTCTTTTAACGAGGAAACCCAATGACCAACCTCGAAGGGACCTCATCAACATATCCTTCCGTTTGGCCCGGGGTATCAAGCTTCCTTTGGCTGCAATCACACTGGGATATCTCTACACATGACTTGATAGAACCCTTTTCGACATGGAACGATCTCTGGGTCGTTATAACCTGGCCAACTTTGCCAACCATGTCCTCCTCACAGGCTTCCTCTATGTGCGTTTCCCCGCCATAGTAGCCAAGACCAATCACCCTCCTCCGGGGGAAATAATTTTGCCCCCACGCTCCTTTGTTTATCATAAGAGATAAAGCCAAAAGGAGTTGACCTCCATTATCGATGATTTTTCGAATTTTATGATAAGGCCCTATAAAGAGAATATCTTTCTCTACACTTGTGGTTTTTTCAACCATGAAGAAAGAGTGGCCCAAGAAACTACTCTGGACCTTATTATTGAAGACCTTTCACTAGCTGTAGTCCTTCTATTTTCACCAGGATACCTGCCCTCCTACACCGAGTGGGGATACACCAGCGAGCACTACAATCCCAACCGATGCAGCCATCGGCTTGGCTTAGATTAAGGGGCTCCTCGCCCAGTTTTTCAATTGTCTAACCCCAAGGTCTCCTTTGGCGAGGCATGTTCCCTGTTCTCCTCAACCGTTGCGTGGGGAGTGAGTTCGACAATGGCTGGGCGAGTCACCATTCCCAGCATCACCAGGAAAGGGGACGTGACCCCTCTATTTGCAACAAACTACTGGCCGAGACAACTGGCCCAAATTTTTGAGTTCATCGAGGGGGATCCCGTGTATCCTCCCGTTCTTTCCTTTACTGCCTTGGAGTTGGGGTTAAAAGGGAATTATGTTCTTAGTATTGAGTTGGAGTTGGGGTTAAAGGGGAATTATGTTCTTAGGATTGAGTTCCCTCTAAGACAGACCCCCAAAGTACCTCCTACTGAACTTCCTCCACACTGCCCCATGATCCCCATTGCCACGCCCAATCCCAAGGCCACTGCAACCCCCAAACCACCTACCCCTTCGACCGAAGCTGCAACAGGAGAAGGGCCTTCTCAGCCACCTGCTAAAAAGACTAAGAAGTCCAAAAGTGGGGTTTCCTCAAAATCTAAGCCCAAAGCTCAAGCACAAACTCCTTTGGAGGTATTACCTATTGCCTTCGTCCCCCCTCCTATGTCTGAAGAGGTAGATGAAGAGCTGAGGAGGCAAGTTAAAGCTGAGGTTGAAAGAATAAATGCTGAGTTTCAACTGCTGCATTGTCGTCATTCCTCATTCGGCTACCTTTCCCACGATCGTGGTTGATCCGACTGGGCCATCGGGATAGAGGATAAAAAGGTCGAGGGTACCTCAAAGTGGTGATGTAATGGGTACAAGGAAAAAAACTCTGGGCACTAATTCCCAGAAGAAATGAACAACCGAGATACCTCTATCTTCTACTCACTATGTTTCTGCCTCCTCTCCACCTTCACCGGTGGTTATACCTTCTCGTTCTCCCTATGGATTTGAGGTATGTGTGCATTCTTTATTTCTTATTCCCCTTCTCTTAAAGTGTGTTACATCTGCCCATTTCTTAATAACTTTAGTGCACGGAGTTGAAGAAGAAAGGCTCAGTCCCCCCAATCCCCCTGTAAGACGTTTCGTGAGGGGTCATGGCAGTATCCCTCAAGCCGACACTACCCTTACCCGTTCCCCCTGATAGGTCTCACGTACTCTCGCCGATTGTCCTACCAATGGGCCAAAGAAGCTGCTACAGGGGCTGCTATGGTTGGATCTGTTGAAATATCTGGCCAATCAGAGGAAACTACTCCAGCCTCTTTTGAATTACCGTCCGAGAAAGATGTCCCTCTGCCCATCGTTGCGGTCGAGGAGAGTGTTCTTGAGGTAAATTTCTTATCAAGTCTCACGTATTTTCCTTCTCCCATTGCTTTGTTTATCACTCTGATATGATGGTATGTTTTAGGTGGAAGTGGCATCTCGGATAGCTAACATTCTCCTTCCCACTGCGTTGATGAGACCCCTGACTGCAGTTCCCCTTTTGGTGCCATAACGGGGGTAAGTTAAATGTATTCCTGCCCCTTATTTTTTCTTTGTATTTACTTCTTGTGTCTAACACTTGGTTTTGTATTTGCAGCTTTCGCCAAACCTTACGCCACCCTTTGCTCTTAGTGGCCTTTTCCTTTCCCAAGCCGAGGCTGATGCTGCTGCTCCTCGTGTTAGTTCTTCTGTACCCACCGATGCTGGGGCATTTCTTGAAGGTCCAACGTCTTCTTCTGATGATACGCCCGTGTTCGCCTTAGTACCTTATATTGGCGAGGGAGGTTTGCCTACCATTGAGGCTTCTTCAGCCAAGGGCCCCATTGAAGCTACTGAGGCAATGAGCCCGCCCCCAACGGTTTCTACTATTATGGCCCCCGTGGTGACTCCCGTTCTTGCTCCTACTACTACTGAGTTACTTCGCTAATTTCTCTCTGCATTTCTCAGTTTCTCCAACTTCACCTATGTTTGTGACTTAACAATGAAAACACTTGTTAAGGTTTTTTCATAAACTCCACCTATATCGGTGACTTAAAAAGAAAACACTTGTTAAGATTTTTCATAAACTCCACCTGTATCGGTGACGTAACAACGAAAACACTTGTTAAGATTTTTCATAAACTCCACCTTTATTGGTGACTTAACAACAAAAACGCTTGTTAAGATTTTTCATAAACTCAACCAATATCGGTGACTTAACAAACACTTGTTAAGATTTTTCATAAACTCCACCATTATTGGTGACTTAACAACAAAAATGCTTGTTAAGGTTTTTTCATAAACTCCTTATTTCCTCTAACTATTTTCAGGTTTCTCAGGAGGATTCTCCACCAGTTCCTTCGCCCATTACCTCGCCCCATCGGGAACCTATCGTTTCAGAAGATTCTAGCCATAATGATCAAGGTTCCACGACCGGTGTTGCTGCGGAGAGCTAATTTGGCAGTGCGCTTCCTCTGCCCGACCTAGCTCCTCACGCCTTCTGCCTAATGGTGCTTTAGTGTTCCCCTAAAATGCCTACCAACCATCGTCTAGTAGTTGACCAGCTTGTAAATCATCATCCTGAGACGTTCATAGTGGATTGCCTGCGTTCAAACATCTCTGTTATGAGTTACAGGCTTCAGAGCATGGCTACCGTCGTTGCTAAAATTGCTAACACTCCGACTTAAAACGTTACCATACTCCTCCTTAACTAATTTTTGGGTTATCTGAGGGAGTTGGGTCGCGACGGCTTCCGTTTTGACTGACTTATCACGTATTTGAAGACCTTGAAGAGCCAATGACTGGACATCCAGAGGGAACTCCTGCAGAAACATCAGGAGGATCAGCGGGCTGAGGAAGCAAAGTTGGCTAATCTAGCACCTCTTCTTGGAGCTATTGACAAGGAGGTGGAGGACATTGAAGAAGCTCTGCGTCTGGCGAAGCTAAAATGAGAAAAACTCCTTATCAAGCACACGCAAGCACAGACAAATTTGGAGGTTTCTATTAATGCCCAACGGTCTTACCTAGAGATTTTTTCTCCTCCCCAGATCTGTGGTTCCTCCTAGGCCAATGAGCTTTTGTATATATTTTTCTCTTTTTTCTCCTTCGTATGTAATTCTTGGGCAATAGCTCCCAATTTTGTAATGCCCCAAAGTTTATGAATGAAGAAAGATATATGTTTTCCATGTCATTTATTTGTGTTACAACTGCTTTCGTACATTATGAAGTTCTATAATTCTTTCATTTCCACTTGGGCTATAGTAAAAAGAACTTGCAATAAAAAAAAATTATGTATTCATAACAACAGCTAGATACATCAGTGGTTCAAACCTAATTGCTTACATATGATAGACTTTCAACCATTTATTGTTAATCTTGAATGGTTTATCTTTTTCCATCCTAGAAATTAAACAATAACCTGAGTCATGAGCTTCTTTTACAATGAAAGGTCCTTCCCAATTTGCTGCAAACTTGGGTAGAGGAAGCTCCCTGATGTGTTTCACCACTGCTTTCAATACGAGGTCTCCCTCGATGAACTCCCTTGCTCTCACTATGTTATCATATGCCCTGGAGAGCTGTTTTGTGTACATTTGAAAGTGTTGCATCGCATTATCTATGTGTTCATCCAACGCTTCCAACTACACATGTCTATTCTGAGGTAGCATGCCACTTTGCAATGCATATCAAGCAGAGGGAACTTTTAACTCCACTGGGAGAATTGCCTCGGCCCCACAGACAAGGTAGAACGGAGTATACCCTGTGGGCTTTCTCTTAGTTGTTCGATAGGCCCACAATATAGTTGGTATCTTATCATCCCACGCTCCTTGGAAATCCTCCATTATTTTAGCGAAGATATTAACCAAAGTTTTGTTAGTTTCTTTGGCCTGACCGTTTCCCTTTGGATATGCCACCGTCGAAGTATAAGGACAATGGACTATTTGTCTATGAGCATCGTTACTCCTGAATTGATGAAAGGGGTTCCAATGTCTGAAAGGATGACCTTTGGGATTCCAAAACAACAAATGATGTATTCTATGATGAAGTTGTTCACCACCCCCGTTGTTGCCCTTCTCAGTGGTATCGCTTCAGCCCATTTTGTGAAGCACTTCGTTGCTACTAGTATCCATATCTTCCCCCTCTAAGAAGGATGTATTGCCCCTACCAGGTCAAATACCCAGGTGTGAAAATGATAAGGCATCGCCAGGGAGTGTAGGTCTACCGATGGGGCATGGATCATATTTCCATGAAGTTGATAAGCTTTGCATTTCTGAATGTACTCAGCAGAGTCTTTTTCCATTATTGGCCAATAATACCCCAACGTCATTAATTGGTCATATAACTTGGCCCCTCCTATGTGAGCTGGATCGTGCGCCTGTTTGAGGACCTCGGTTGCTTCTTCCTTCGTGATGTAATGCAACGGCCTATTGAAGTATCCCATTCGATAAAGTTGTCCCTCCTGAACGTAGAATCTCGGGGCCCTTCATCGGAGTCCCATCGCATTAATTTTCTATGTTGGGGCAAATCCATCTCTGATAAAGTCAATATACGGTTGTCTCTAATCAGGTTGAGCTTCCACGAAATGACATTCAGCTACCTCGAAGAAAAACGGGCATTTGTCGCACTTTCGTTGTAGCTTCGTCGCGACCTATTTCATTTTGGGCCAAAAATACCCCTCTCTTTGCATTCTTCGGTAGAGGGGTATCTCAGTTATTTCGCAGTGCTCTTCATGTGTTTTCTTCGATCTCCTCTTTGCCTCGTTTGGACCAATGCACCTCGACAACCATCCCCCTGCGTGCATAAAGTAATGGTTTTTTGAGTTTGTGAATAATTAGGCTAATTCCCTCAGCCCCATCGCTCCGTCCCCTGATTCCAATTCCCTCTAATCTCCCTCCTCCAGTCTACGTCGCCCTCCATCAGTAGAATTGAATGTACTATTGAAGGATCTATTCTTCTTTGGATCACGATGGTAGTTGTATCATTTCTCATGACCATCTTCTAGGCAATGGTGGCAAAGCCGTCTGGGTGACGATTCATCGTTCTGGGTTGCCTCTTGATCTTGGTCTGATGGAACTGGCAGATGAGCCTCTGAATGATTGTTCTGTATGGTTCCAGGATCATGTGTTTCAATGCGTACTCTCCATTCACTTGCTGAACCACCAATTCGAATCACCTTTGATGCAAAGTGAACAAATCCCCTTCCGAAGAGCCTCTAGCAACCCCAGCACCAATGCTTCATATTCCGCCTCGTTGTTAGAACAAGGGAAATCTAATTTGTAGGAAAAGAAAATTTCCTCCATTCTTTTTGAGAGAATAACCCCTTCTCCTCCTTTCTTTTCCGCCGAAGATCCATCGAACTGCATTGTCCATTCCTCATCCGTTGCATCTAGGTGGTTGGCCTGCAAATCCTCTCCTGGAATACTTTCTTTGGGTGGCTCAAACGTTCCCGAGGGGAAAATTACCAATAAATCGGCGTATGCTTGGCCTTTGATTGCGTGAGGAACCACACACTTCAAGTCATACTCGGAGAGGATGAGGAACCACCTATCTGCTTTACCAATCAATATAGTTCTGGCTAGTAAATATTTAATAGGATCACATCTAGTTACAATAGGAATTGTAAAGGACAGCGTATAATGTCTAAGTTTTTGCGCTATAAAGACTAAGGCTAAACAATGCCTTTCTAAGCTACTATATCTGACTTTTGTCCCATGGATGATCCTGCTAAGGTAGTAGACCGGTCGTTCTTCCCCCTCAATCTCCTGTGCCAATAAAGCTCCCATAGACCTTGTGGTGGATGTGAGGTAGAGCTGTAACGGTATTCCTTTCTGGGGGGAACCATGATCTGTGGTGAAACGAGCAGCTTCTTGAGCCCAAAGAGTGAATCTTGGTGATCCTCCTCCCACTTGAATTTGGTGTTCCTTCGTAATAGCTTCATCAATGGGTGTGTCATCTCGGCTAGCCCAGGTACAAATCTCTTTAAATAGGAGACTTTATCGAGGAAACTCTTCAGCTCCTTCGCCGTTCTTGGACTTGGCATCTCCAAGATCGCTCGCTGGTTGTCTTGGTCCATCTGTACCCCTTGCTGATCAACCACAGAGCCTAGAAATTTCCCACTTGTTACCCTGAAGACGCATTTCATTAGGTTCATCCTTAATTTATACTTCCTTCACTGGGTGAACACCTTTCTCAAATCGCCCAGATGGGACTCCTCCTTCCTTGATTTGATAACCAAATCATCCACATAGAATTCCATAAATTTGTGGAATAAGTCATGAAAAATGGCCATAAGTGTTCTCAGGTATGTATCCCCAGCGTTCTTGAGTCCAAATGGCATTACTCTGTACATGAAATCGCCCAACAGGGTCCTGAACGTCTTTTTCTCTGCATCTGAGGGGTCCATCTTGATCTGGTTGTACCCCACATACCCATCCATGAAACTATACATCTCATGACTAGACGTTGCATCTATCAGGATATTAATGGAGGGTAGAGGGAACTCATCCTTGGGGCAAGCTCTATTCAAGTCTCTGAAGTCCACGCAGATCCTTATTTAGTTTTTATCTTTCTTTCCCACCGGGACAATGCTTGATAGCCAAAGCGGGTCCTGTATCGGTTTGATGAACCTTGCTGCTAATAGGCGCTGGACTTCTTCCTTTATCTTTAAGTCTAGCTCAGGCTTGTACGTTCTCGTTGCTTATTTCATCAGAATGGCTGAAGGCATTACGCTCAATTTTTGACAGCTACTCCCTCATCTAGCCCTTCCATCTCTGTGTATTTCCATGCAAAAACGTCTATGAAGTCCTGAATCAACATAATCAAAGCCTCTCGTTTCTCCTTACTGAGATCTTTTGCGATGAAAATGGGCCTTGGGTCCTCCTTTTCTTTTGCTAGGTTTAACTGCTCCAGTTCTTGCGCCTGCGGTTTCGGTTGATCCGCCATGTATTTTGGTTCCTCGGTGACTTCCTCCATAAATTCATGTACGTTGGAGTTGTCTATCACCATACATTGTCCCCATTGATCCACCAGAAAGAATTCATATATTGGGTCAACCTCATCATCAATTTCTTCGATCGCCCGTTCACACCGTTATAATCGATATACCACTTTTCCTTCTTCGGTAATGACCTTCTTGCACTATCTGCTGGTAGTTGTAGCTTCCTTCCTCTTATTTTCTCTAGAAGCCTCAGCCACTCTTTTTTCTGAGAATCGGCTCAGTATGCTTTGTCGTTGGACGTCATGTTCCATTGGATCCACTCTGGGCCTCATCCTGTCTCTGAGCTGTTTCGAGATGTTTTGGGGCCGAGGGACCACCTGGTGAGCTTCTTCGGCCGTTACTCTTGTGCTATTTGCAGCCTCCTTATTCTGCTAGTTCAAGGGCCCCATTCTTCTCTTATCGAGGGAATACATACTCCCTCCATTCTTCTCGTTAGGACCCGAACATCCTCCTCCAACTCTGTGTAAAATGGTGCATCCACCAAGTGAGCTTCCTCGATAGTGAAGGGCCTCTTCGTAGCCCTAATGGTCACCTCTGTTCCCTTGATGTTTGCCTTAGCGGATTGGTGGTACGTAGAAGGAACTAGCCCTTGGTTGTGCATCCATACCCTTCTTATTAACAAATAATTGGAAGTTGCACTCTCTATTATGTGGAACTTGATATGGGAACTCAGATTTCCCATTACAATCCCAACATTTACGTACCCAATGGATTTAGAAGATGGGTTGTCATACCTCGAAATCACCAAAGGAATGGGGACCAACCTTTCTTCTGGGATATTGGTTGCATGGAAGGAGTTGATTGGCATGATATTTATGGAAGCTCCCCCATCCATAAGAGTCCTTGCAAAACTAATTCCGTTGACGCTAGCGGTCACATACAATGGCCTATTATGAGGGGACCTTACAACCCTATCTGCATCACTGAAGGTTGCTTCTGACAGAAACCTCCTCACCAACCTGGCCACGGGTCCCTTTCATCTCAGCGAAGGGACTGTGTTCTTCCTCGTAATATCAAGTATTGCCTGGGTTATCTCCAACCTACTCTCCTTCGGTATCCCCACTTGGTCGAAGATTCAGGTGAACTTTGGGGATTTTAAAACTGCACATTATTCTAGGACTAGTTCTGCTTCCTCACCTTCAATGCTGTATACATCCTCCACGTCCTTATCACTTGCTTCATCGTAGGCCAATACTACATTATCCATTCCCTTCGTATAATCTTCCAAAGCCTCCTCGAATTCCTCCTGCTTCGACATTGGCTCTCTTCCTTCTCTCTCACCTCCTCGTCATAGGCCACCACGAGATTGGCCCCATGTTCTAGGGGTGGGTTGTTGTTAACTTTCTGCAGAGGGATTTTCAACGTCCCTACCTTTACGTACTTGTCGATGATAATCCTCGATGTGAAATAACTCTCTGTTGGGTGTTGGATCTTCCAATGGACCTGGCAATACTTGGGATCCGCCCTTATTGCTGCGTCGGGTTCCCCAATGGGAATGCCCTTTGGTTCGTAGACCGTTCCTCCTTGGACCATTGTGTTGTAAGAGCTAACAACCTCCTCTACTGTATAAGGTAATGGTGGTGGATCCTCCCTGTCTCTTCCAAACTTCCTCTTATTGTCCTTCTTCGGCACCTTGTCCCCATCTCCTCCCTCGGTGTACCTTACCCGTGGGGGCTGAGACCTCCCCCCCCCCCCCCCCCCACAGGTTGTATCGGCTGCCTAAACATCATGGGCACCACCACCGGATTTGGTCGTACCACCAAGGAGATATTTCTTACCACTCTTAAGAACGCCAAAAAAGTCCCCTCACACGTTTCATTAATGAGATGACAGATGTACTCAGGAATAAGTCCCTCCGCACAGATCTGCAATAACTTGGACTCTTTGGCCTCCTCCCTCATATCGAGGGATCTTTCCCTAAACCTTCAAATGTACGCCACAAATTCTTCCCCGGTTCGTTGCTTCTCCCTCCTCAGTTGGGTCAAAGTAAATTCATATTCCGCCAGAAAGAACTTCTGGACGAACAAAACATGCATCTTTTCCCACATAGAAACGCTTTTGGGGGCCAAATGAGAATACCAGGTATATGCTTTATCGGTTAAGGATTTAGAAAACTCTCTCAACCTGAGCTTCTTATTATTACAATGTGCCTCCAAGTGTTCAATGAAGCGTTGAATGTGCTCCTTCGGGTTTCCAACTTTCCTTGTGTATTTTTCAAAAATAGGAGGAATATAATCCTTTTGATAGGCCTCATTGTTGTATTCCTGGGGATAAGGTGTTCGAAAGTCATCATAGACCGAAGCTACCTCACCAGCAGATTACGAGAAGGCCTGCATGAACCTCAACATCTCTTTCTGCATCTCCTTACTCATTTCCTCCATGGGTGTTGCCACTGGGGCAACATCCAACGGGACCATGGGCTAAGTGCCCGTTACAGCTGGAGCAGTCGCCACAGTTGGGGCCGTTGAAACTCCTGATATTCTCACTGTTGGATTCACAACAGAGGGTATACTCGCTGGGACTGTTCCCGTTACACCTGCACTTGGTGGGGCTGTTGGGGCTACCCCTGGTTTTACGAAGGAGTTGGGTTCAAATCCTCCCAATACCGTCGAAGCTACAGGAGTTTGCAAGAACTCATAAAACTTACTCATGAGGAGTGCCACCTGAGTAGGTCCCAACCCTGCACTCGTGGAAGCTTGTGTCACCCCTGTAACGCCTGCGTCGCCTGAACTGGAGGTACGTTTATTCGAGGAGCCCCATCCCTTAGAGCCTCCAGTTCTCTTACCGCCTATTCTTCATTGTGTTGAATGTTATTAAAGTTGAGCCTTTGATTAACATTATCTTATGCCATACTCCTTGCTTAGAAGAATGCCTCCCCAGCGGAGTTGCCAAATGTAAGAGGGTAGTTTAGATAAGATGGAGGCTTAACCCCTTTTTTTAGTATAGTAATGATAAATTAACTAGCAAACCATTGATTAACCATAGGACATACAAACACCACTCAATGAAGATGAACTCGGTTTAGACTCCCAAATCTCTCGTGTATAACTCAGAAGGTAGTAATTAACTTAGAAGTATCTTAACAAGAGGGAGAGAGAAGTAAGCACCCTAGATACACCTTGGTAGGAAGCCAAACACAAACCACCCTCAAGAATCTCTGTCAAGTATTAAAAGCTTCGTAATAAATGACAATGGTGGATGAGTAAAAAACTCTCTGGTTTTTCATAACTCTCTCTAATGTATATTATCTCTAGAAAATAGCGTCTGAACTCTCAGAAAGATCTCCCTTCCTTAAAGGTGGTTGGGGTCCTTAAATAGCCCCCCACATCACCCCCGAGGCAACTCAGTCATCAATGCTTGTGAAAGACCTTCCTCATACTTTATGTCACCAACATTAAATACCTGATGCACTAGTTGTCTCCATGTCATAAACATTAAATGCCAAGACATGTCTTTTGCCTAACCACTGTGTGTCAGGGGGCAGTTGTCACAGAGGTGGCTCACCAACTGTCTGACAGCCCCAAATACCACGACGATTTACTCAAGTGCAGGTCTGACATTATTTAGCTGGCTAGTGACATCACCTACAGTAGATGTGATATTAAGTAGAGGGTTGTTTGGTTCACAACTCAATGCCCGATGAAACTCCAAGTTTCTCCGCCCGAGGTTCTACGGCCAGGGTCCTTCAATGTTTTACTAGGTGTATCTAAGATGGTTGGGACGATCCCCAACAGTGCCTCACTTCTCAATCCTCCAAACCAAGTAACTTTAAAGTTCCCACGGCGAGGTCATTCGATAGAGCATGAAAGCTCTCCCAGGCCCTGCCAAGCCTGGTCTCTCACGAGTACCGTTTGACCTCACACTAAAACTCTTTATTATTCTCGTTACATCATTACAATCGTTATAGATCCTAGTCAATATAAACAAAGATACAATATGGCTAAGTATCACAACAAACTAAAATATGAGTTGCCACGCTGAATTGCCTCGCTGAGATGCCATGCTGAGTTGTCACGCTGCTGCCTTAACCCCAGATACTGTTGTAATTAGGGGAATTATCCCTAATCTCAGGATTAACTTCAAACCCCCTCTATAGAACCAAATTTTAATCTAAGTTGGAACGAGTACAATGCGAGTTTCGACTACCCCCCCCCCCCCCCCGTTCCTCCTACTGTTGTATTTCCCACCATCATGGTAGATCCTAATAAGGGGGATACATCAAGGAAAAACGTCCTAGAGTCCCCTCAACTGTTGGTGGTTCTAGTTCTAGGAAGAAGACTCTGGGAACAAAAACCCAGAAGAAACGTGCTTGTAAAGTGAAGCTAATACGTGTTGCTTCCATTCCCAAACTTGTCCTCCTTCAACTCCCGTTGAGGCCATTACCCTTGATGACAGTACTGATATTAAGCATGGTCCCACTGAGAGGGATTCTCCCTTACCTTCACCTCCTGCTACTCCTACGGTCATTTTATCTCATTCTTCTCCAGAGCAAGAGGTATTTTTTCCCCACACTTAGTCATTTCAAACTTAGTGGCTTCGTGAGGTATATTTTCTCTAACACTTGTGCGAATCTATTTTATATATGCATGAGGTTGAAGGACATAGACATTATCCACCTGTGAGCCCCTTCGTGGGAGGATGTTTTCGTATTTCTGAGACCGATACATCTTTTCTTCGTTCTCCCATGATTGGTCTTACTTATTCTCATTGTTCTGCCTCCAAACGTGTAGAGGAGGGTGCCAAGAGAGTTGGTCCTTTTATAGAATCCGTTGAAGCTTCCCCTCAGCCAGAGGAGACTCATATATCTTCTTCTAAGTCATCTCCCCTCCCTGTGGTTCCTCTGCATGTTGTTCCAGCATCTTCCAGTCCTTTAGAGGTAATAACTTTTTTATTTTTTGGCTATCTTTTCCCCTTAGTTGTATTATGTACTTAGAATTTTCTTGGCTTTCAAGTTGTAACTGATTTTGACCTAGCCACATCTCTTTCTGGGTCACTTCTTCAGTTCCTTCTAGGGAGGCCTGCCATTGTGTTTTCCCCTTTCATTAACATCCCTGTGGTAAAATCTTACTCCTTGTGCCTTTGTATCCCTTCTATGTTGTGTTTCTTGTATCTAACACTTAAATATTGTTTGAATCTTTCTCCGGGTCTGACTCCTCCCTCTCTCTCTAAGACACCCCAGGTTCCTCATTCTACCATTGGTTCATCTTCTCGCCAAGGGGTTCCTTCGGCCCCTGTGGGGGTTGATATATCATCTGGAGCTTAAACGCCGTTGATGGAACCTTCCCCAAACTTGGTACTTGTGACTTTTTATAAGGGAAGTGCATCGCCAAGGCTTGAGATTCCCCTTGTTGAAGGTTCAACTGAGACTCAGAGGGATGTTGGAGTTATTCCTTCACTTACTACCCCCGAAGTTGTTACTCCTATAAGCGTTACTCCTACAATTATGCTTAAGGTATGTTCTGCCCTTTCCCCCTTCTTTTCACAAGTGTTATTATTATGCCTTCGAGGTGACTTTTCAATGAAAATACATGTGTTAAGGTTTTTCATAAACTCTACCTATAATAATGACTTAACAATGAAAAAAACTTGTTAAAATTATTCTCAAACTCCACTTATAATAGTGACTTAACAATGAAAACCAATTGTTAAGATTTTTCTCAAACTCCACCTAGAATGGTGACTTAATAATGAAAACCACTTGTTAATATTTTTCAAACTCCACCTAGAACGGTGACTTAATAACGAAAACCACTTGTTAAGATTTTTTCTCAAACTCCACCTATAACGGTGACTTAACAATGAAAACCACTTGTTAGGATTTTTTTTCTCAAACTCATTTATCTTTATCACGTCTCAGATTGTGACGAAGCCTGCTACTACCGAGGCGCCAAATCGACTTGATCATTTATCTGTTAAATCCACACATCAAGAACTACTCCCTTCTGAGGATTCAAGCCATAATGATAGTGGTTTAGCCATAGACTTTCCAGCTGATAGCTATTCAGGTTGTGAAGTTCATCCAATAAACATGGCTCCTTATGAGTTCTGCCTCATGGTGCTTCACCAATCTCCCCAAGTATCTGTAATTAATCATTTTATCATTGAGAAGATTTCCATTCACCATCCTCAAACCTTCGCTACTGAGTGCCTCCGTTCAAACACCTTGGCGATGAGCTATAGGCTCCAAGGTCTAGCAGTCATTATTGCTAAGGTGGTTACTACTCAAATGTCTAACCTTACCAGAACTTTCATTAATCGGTTCCTGGACAGCTTGAGGGAAATGGGAAACGGTGGTTTCCAACTGAACTAGCTAATTGGCCACTTGAAACTTTTAAAGAGCCAATAGTGGGAGAGTTAGAGGGAACTTAATCTGAAGCATGTGGAGGCCCCACAGGCTGAGGATAGTAGGTTGCCAGCATTAACCCCATTGTTAGTAGCAGCTGACGAGGAAGTTAGGGATGCCAAAGAAGCTTTATTGCATGCCAAGCAGAGACATGAAGCCTTACTGATTGAACGGGATCAAGTACAGACCTAGCTTAAAGGTTGCATCGTTTCTCAGAGAACATGCTTGAAGACTTCTTCTGGCGTACCTGGAGATTTCTTCTCCTCACCTGACTTGTGGTTTCTCCTGGGCTAAAGTCCCTTTTTTTATGTTGTAATTTTTTGTTTTCATTTCCTCAAATGTAAATCTTGGGTTATAGTTCCCAGTTTTGTAATCCTTTTTAGTATATGAATGAAAGAAACGGTATTTTGTTATCATGCACTGCTATGTCACAATTCTTCTATTTGTTGCAAAGATGAAACTCTTATAATTTACAAGCAAACTCTTTCTTCTTATCTCATCACAAAAAAAAATAACTCATATATAAATTGCAGTATAACTTTAACACAAAATAAATTTCTAACTTAGGTTACTCTCTTAAACATGATAGACCTTCAACCACTTGTTGTTAATCTTGAAAGGTTTATCCTCTTCCATCTTAGATATTAGGCATTAAACTGAATCATGAGCCTCCTTTACAATGAAAGGTCCCTCCCAATTCAGAGCAAATTTAGGCAATGGGAGCCCTCGAATGTCCGTCATTACTTCCTTCAAAACTAAATATCCTTCTACGAACTTTTTTGGCCTCTCTAAGTTGTCAGATGCCCTGGAGAGTTGTTTCTTGTACATTTGGAAGTGTTGCATCACATTTTCCCTGTGTTCATCCAATGCTTCCAACTTTACATATCTGCTCTGAGGGAGCTTGCTGCTTCATAAGGCATATCTTGTCGAAGGAAATTCTAGCTCTATCGACAGAATTGCTTCATCTCCAAACATAAGAGAGAATGGCGTATACCATGTAGGTTTCCTCTTCATCGTTTGATAGGCCCAAAAAATTACTGGGATCTTATCATCCCACGATCCTAGGAAGTCTTCCATCATCTTGGCCAAGATGTTGACCAAGGTTTTGTTAATTTCTTTGGCTTGACCATTTCCCTTAGAATATAACATCGTTAAGGTATGATGGATGATGAAGCATTTATCTGTGAGCATCGTTACTTCTTTATTGACAAATGAGGTCCGTTATTAGAGAGGATAACCTTTGGAATCCCAAACTTCCAAATTATGTACTCTCTAATGAAGTTGGCCACCACACCTGTTGTTTCTCGCTTTAGGGGTATCACCTTAGCCCACTTTATAAAGCAATCCTTTGCCACTAATATCCAGATCTTTACCCACTAATATGGATGTATTTCCCCTACCAGGTTAAAATCCCAAGCGTGGAATGGGTAAGGACTGGCCAAAGAGTTAAAGTGCACCGAAGGAGCATAGATCATGTTTCCACGCAACTGGCACGCCTTGTACTTTCGAACAAACTCAGCGGAATCTTTCTCCATGGTTGGACAATAATAACCCAAGGTCATTAATTGGACATATAACTTTTCCCGTTAAATATGAGCTGGATCGTGAGCTTGCTTCAAAACTTCCATCGCTTCCTCCTTCATAATGCATCTTAATGTCCTGTTGAAGTACCCTCTGCGATAGAGTTGCTCCTTTTAAACGTAGAACTATGGGGCCCTTTGTTTTAGTCCCATCGCGTCAATTTTCTCCGTAGGAAAACCACTATCCTTGATAAAATAATTGTAAGGCTGCCTCTAGTCCGCCTGAGTTTCAACGAAGTGACATTCAACTATCTGAAAGAAAAGATGACATTTATCTCCCCTTCATTATAACTCTATTGCATCCTACTTCATCATTGTCCAGAAGTATCCCTCTCTTTGGATTCTTCTATACAGAGGGATCTCAGTTATTTCCTAGTATTCATCATGTGTCTTTTTTAACTTCTTCTCTGCTTCTTCTGGACCGATGCATCTTGACATCCATCCTCCCACGTTCCTGAAGTAACGACTTCCTTGATTGGAAAAGTACTGTGCTAGCTCTTTTAGGTCCATCTTGCCTTCCTCAGACTCTAACTTCTTCCTAATCTTGCATCTCTAATATGAATCTTCTTCCATTAGAAAGATCATTTTCACCACCGAATGAGTTATTCTTTATTGTACCACAATTATTGTTGTGTCGCTCTATGAGCAATGGTGGCATAAGCATCAGCATGTTTATTCATCGTTCTGGGATGCCTCCTTATCTTGAACTGGTGGAGCTAGTTGATCAGCATTGGATTATTTTTCTATAGGGTGCCAGGCTGAGGTGCTTCAACGTATACTCCCCATTCACTTACTGAACCACTAAGTTTGAATAACCTTTAATGCACAGTGAACGAATGCCCCTTAGAAGGGCCTTTAGAAACCCCAGAACTAACGCCTCATACTCTGCTTCATTATTAGAGTAAGGGAAATCTAACTTCTAGGAAAGACAAATCTCTTACTTCCCTTTTGAGAGAATAACCCCTACCCCTCTTATTTTCTATTGAAGAACCATCAAATTTCATGGTCCATTCTTCAAGGTTCGCATCCAAAAAATTAGCATGCAAATCATCTCCCGGAATGCTTTCTCGAGGTGGCTCAAATATCCTAGATGGGAAAATATCCAATAAATCTGCACATATCTGGCTCTTTATCGCATGAGGAACTACACACTTTAAGTCATATTCTAAAAGGATGAGGAACCACCTAGTTTCTCTTCCAATCAAAATAGTGTTTTCCAACAAAAATTTAATAGGATCACATCTTGTCACAACATGAATTGTGAAAGATAACATATAATGTCTAAGTTTTTTTGCAACAAACACCAAGGATAAATAATGTCTTTCTACACTACTGTACCTTGCCTCTGGTTCATGTATGATCCTGCTCAGGAAGTAGATTGGACTTTCTTGCCCATCAATTTCCTGTCCCAAGAGAGCTCCAATGGACCTTGTGGTAGATGTGAGGTAGAGCTGCAACGGTATTCCTGCCATTGGAGGAATCATCATTTGTGAAGAAGTGAGCATATTCTTCAACTTGGTCAGATTATTAGTGATATTCCCCCTATTTAAACTTTGTGCCCTTTACAACATGTCCATCAGTGGATGAGTTATCTCGGCCAGCCCAGGCATAAATCTTCTAAGGTAGGAGACAGTGCCGAGAAAACTCTTGAGCTACTTCATTGTTCTTGGACATGGAATCTTTTGGATTGCTCGTTATTTTTCCTATTCCATCTGCGCTCACTGTCGATTCACCACAAAGCCCATGAACTTTCCATATGTAACTTCGAAGGCACACTTCAGTGGGTTCATCTTCAGCTCGTATTTCCTGCATCGAATGAACATCTTCCTCAAATCGTCTAAATGAGACTCCTCCTTCTTTGACTTGATGACCAGATCATCCACATAAAATTCCAAAAATTTATGAAAGAAATCATAGAAAATATCCATCATCATTCTCTGATATGTTGCCCCATCATTCTTCAACCCAAAAGGCATTACTTTGTACATAAAATTACCTAACGGGGTTCTGAATGCCATTTTCTCTGTATCAGTTGGATCCATCTTGATCTGGTTGTAACCCACATACTTATTCAGGAAGTTGTACATTTCATGCCCAGCAGTTGCATCGATCAAGCTATTAATGGAGGGCAGAGGGAACTCATCCTTTGGGCAAACTTTGTTCAAGTCCCTGAAGTCCACGCAGATCCTTATCTAATTATTATCCTTCTTCCCCACTTGTGCAATGCTTGACAACCAAAGTGGATGTTGTATCAGTTGGCTAATAAATGTTGCTCCTCCTCTTTAATTTTTAAATCCATCTCAAGCTTATAAGTTCTTGTAGCTTTCTTCACCGGTATACACGAAGATATAACGTTCAGCTCATAGTAACTTACTTCTTTATACAACCCCTCCATATATGTGTACTTCCATGCAAAAATGTCTCTCTACTCCCCAATTATCTCAATCAAGGCCCCCTTCTCTCTTTGATCAGATCTTTCGAAATAAAGACGGGCATTTGATCTACTCCTTCTTCAGCTTGATCTAGCTACTCCAGCTCCTTCACTTATGGCTTCATGTGATCCCTCATGTACTCTGTCTCTTCTCCCACTTCTTTCATAAACTCTTGTATATTAGAGTTGTCTATGACCTTTCATTTCCCCTGTTAGTCTGCTAGGAAACACTCATACACAAGCCTCTTCGTCATCTTCTAGAATAGTTCCTTCGACCGCCCGCTCACACTTTTAAAGGTAATAGATCACCTTCCCATCCTCTGTTATCATCTTCATGCACTGTCTATTATCCGTTACACCTGCCTTTCGTTCCTTCTCTCTTGATTCTTCCACCAATATATTCCCTAAAAACCTACCTAGCACGCTCTTCCATTCTGCCTCATGACCCATCATGTCCATCCTAGGCTTCATCCTATCTCTCAATTTTGTAGAGATATTCTAGTGTCAAGGATCATCATGAATAACCTCTTCAGTTACTTCTATTATTCCTGCTCCTTCGCTACTCTCACCATTCACAGGCCCCATCCTTTCTCTGATAGAGGGAATTTTGGATCCCTCCAATCTTCATATTAGGACTCTGGCATCCTCTTTTAGCTATGTGTGGAATGATGCTTCCACCAGGTGAGCCTCTTTGATTGCAAAAGGCTTCTTCATCACACGTATAATGATCTCAATCTCTTTTACATTTGCCTTAGCGCATTGGTGATATATCGAAGGAACTAAACCATGATTGTGCATCCATACCCTTCCTATCAGAAGGTGGTAAGAAGTAGCACTCTCAATCACATGAAATTTAATGTGTGAAGTGATATTTACCATCATAAGTCCAACATTTACATACCCAATAAACATGGAGGACTAGTTGTCATAACCAGAAATCACCAAAGGCAATGGTTGCCTCAAAAATATTAGATGCATGGAATGAGCTGATGGGCATGATATTTATTGATGCTCCCCCATCCATCAAGGCCCTCGTGAAATATACACCATTGATACTATTCATGACATATAAGATCCTATTGTGTGGGAACCTCACAGCGCTATCAGCTTCATAAAAGGTCTTGGACAAGAACTTTCTTACCAACCTGGCCATGGGCTCCCTCCATCTCAGCGATGGAATAACATTATTTCATGTAATGTCCAGGGTCGCTTACGTTATCTTCAGTCCTCTTTCCTTCGCCATCCCCACTTGGTCTAAGAACCATGAAAAATTAGGCGACCGAGATACGACATGGTATTCCAGCCCCTAATATACTTTTTCATTATCCAAATTATACACAACTTCCACAACTTTGGCATTAACATCATTGTAGGCTAACGCTTCCTCAAACTCTTCCCATTTAATCTCTAGCTCCCTCACCTCTTATTCATCATCTTCATTATAAACAACTACCAGGTTAGCTACATGTGCTGGTAGTGGGTTGTTGTTAGCGTTATCCTGAGGAATCTGTAGAGTCCCTTCTTTTATGTGTTTGCTTATAATCTTCCTCAGTGTAAAGTAGGTTTTCGTTGGATGATCAATCTTTCAATGGATCTGGCAATATTTTGGATTACCTATTATCTTTGCATCTGGATCCACAACTAAAGTATCCTTGGGATCATAAACTATCCCCCCTTGGACCATGGCATTGTAACAACTGACAGCCTCCTCAACAGTGCATGGGAGTGGTGGTGGATCTTCTCTATCTCTATCGAACTTTCTCTTATTATCCTTCTTCAACTTTTTGTCCCCCTATCCCTCATCAGTGTATCCCACTCGTGGGGGTTGGCCATGTGCCACAACGGGCTGTATTGGCTTCCTGAACATCATAGGCACCATGATTGAGTTTGGTTGTACGACTAACGATATGTTCCTTATTAGCTTTAAAATGTCACAAAAGTTCCTTCATGTGTTTCATTGATGAGGTGAAACATGTACTCTGGGAGCATACCTTCAACACAAATTTGAAGCAGTTTGGACTCCTTGGCCTCTTCTCTCACATCGAAGGGCCTTTCTCTTAACCTTCGGATGTACGCCACCACTTCCTCCCATGATCATTGCTTCTTGCTACCTAGTTATGTCAATGTGAACGCATCTTCTACCAAAAATAACTTCTGGATGAATAGAAAATGCATTTCTTCCCACATTGAGGCATTATTCTATGCCAAGTGAGAGTACCAGGTGTAATCCTTATCGGGTAGGGATTTGGAAAACTCCCTCAACTTTAGTTTCTTATTATTGCAATGAGCTCCCAGATGTTCAATAAAACACTTGATGTGTTCCTTCGAGTTTCCCCCCATTCCTACATACTTCTCAAAAATATGGGGAATGTAGTCCTTTGGGTAAGGTTCCTCGTTGCACTCCTCATGATAGGTACTACTAAAATCATCTTACACCGATGCCACCTCACTGGCTGACTACAAGGAAGTTGTTATCATCTTTAGTATCTCGTTCTGTATGTCCTTCTGCATCCACTTCCTCATTTTTTCCAAGGCAGATGCAGGAGTTTTCCTAGCTACTAGAGAAATAGGCTGAGGGACCACAGGTGTAATACTTGCCACACCTCGGGTACTTGGGGAACCTCCACCCAAGGAATGTCTTTTTGTATTACCATTTGGATTCCTTTTGAACTTGGGGAACCTCCACCCGAGGAACCCCATCCCTAGCATCCTCAAGAACCTTCGCCGCTTGTTCCTCATTACGCTGGATAGCAACAAAATAAATGGTACAATTAACGTTATCTTTATCCATACTTTTAGAAGAATACCTCCCCAGTAGAGTCGTCAAATGTAATAGGGCAGTCCCCTTAAAGCCTGGGAGTATATTAATACCTGTTGAGGCGTAACCCCTATAGATATGGTGATAAACGATTACCCTAGAATTCTTTAAATAAAGATATGAACACACAATATCGTATATAATCGACACCCAGATTGAACTCTCTAGTCTATCATGTATAACTTAAATACTAATAAAGGAAACTCAGATGCAACTCATTCAAAGGGAGAGAGAAGTAAGCACCCTAGATATACCCTGGCAGGTAGCCAACACACCAACAACCTCTGATATATCTCTGGTTAACTATTAAAAGCTTCACAATAAATGATAATGGTGGGAGAGTAAACTCTCTAGTTTGTAATATTTTTTCTCTAATATATTCTCTCCTTATCAATAAAACTCTAGAAAGAACTCTCCCGTCTCAGAAGTATTTGAGGCCCATAACTAGCGCCACATCCCTTCTCGAGACATATCAATCTTTATTAATGTGAAACACTACCTCTCGCACTTTAAGTCTCAAACATTAAATGGTTGATGGATTAGCACACCTTACATCATAATCATTAAATTCCAGGACATGCCTTTTGCCTACATGCTATATGTTATCACGATAGAGGTGACTTACCATACCATCTGATAGCCCCAATACCACAGTGGTTTACTCAAGTTCGGATTGGACAGCGGGAAGGTGGATAGTGATGTCGGCTATAAAGTAAATGTGACATTTGATAGGGGAATGTTTGGCTCAAATGTCAATATGATATGGAACTCAATCTTCCATAATGAAAAGATCTCTTAGTGTTTTACCAGGTGTATCTAAGATGGTTAGGACAAGCACTTCACAATCCTCCAAACCAAGTCCCTCTAAATTTCCCACGACGAGGTCATTCGATAGAGCATGTAAGCTCTTCCAGGCCCTGTCAGGTCTGGTCTCTCGCGAGTACCATTTGACCTCACACTCAATATTATAAATCACTACAGTGTTACAATCAATGTATTTAAAAGATACAATTTGTCTAAGTAAGAAAGGACGATAAAGAAGATCTCTCTTAGCCAGTTTCCATGCTAAATTGAACTACTGGTCTTTCTCGCTCAGCTGCCTCGGTGTCTTCATATTGCTTCCTTCTCTTGAGTCTCTTCTATTAACTAGCGAAGCTTTCTCTAATTTATAGATTACCTTTGAGTGCCCTACAACTTGCAGTGAAAACACCCGCCTTTCGTCTTTTTCACTACTAACGATCAAGATGAACATTCTTAACCCCCAAATCGTTGTACCTAAGACATAGCCTTAACCTTCAACCTATATTTTAGGAAAGAAGTAAATCTTTTCTCAATAACTAACACCATCCTTTAGTTACAGATGATACTCACTCCCTAATTACAAAATGGATCAGGGTTTTTACACTATATCCAACCCAAACAATCCATTGCTCATTCATTTATGAAGATCATTTTAAGAACATGATTCTTACTTGAGTGTAATCAACCAACATAAGTGTTTACAAATTCCCAACGATCATTTTTTTTTAATTAAAACGTTCATATAGATTTCACGATGGGGGGATGGAACATATGTAAAACCTAATTTAAAATTATCATGATTATGTGATCAATTCCCTCCCATGGGGAGTAAAGCCAAATACTAACACGAGGAATTAATCACGACATAATTTTAAAAGGTAAATGGGAATCTCGAGTTAAATAAGTTTACTATCCTCTTCAAGTTAGAACAATGTTCAGATATCATTTTCAGTCCTTAAACTTTAGTCCAATGAAAATATCTACTTGAAGAATAAAAGTAGTGAGTGAAAGTTAAATTCATTTTTGAAGCCTTAAAATCATCATTAAAAAAAATTAATTCGAATTAAATGAGAGAATTAATTCAATTAAATTTTAAAGTTTTATCACTCTACCTCCACTAAAAAAACTAATCCTGTCGAGCATCCTAGTTTTCTTATGAAAAGATTTCTCAACGGGAGATTAAATCACCTGACCATGAACTAGAAAGATTTTTATCTTTCAAGAATATTCTCCGAACAATCTAGGAACCATATGTCCTACATAATTGAATAGTCAACATCATTTGATCACACATCTGTTGAGAGTGACTCTAATGGGGAGGATATTATTAGTTGTGTTTAAGTGTATACCATCGATTTGTTCATTTAAATTAAATCTTCTCGTGTAGAACTTCCTCGATGGGAGGACCTAACTCATTCGCATTTAATTTCAAGTAACTATCACTTAAGAGTCTTAAGAATATCAGATGATGTGATTTAAATCCATCCGACGGGGATCCAGTTAAGCTGACACGAGGAAGTAATCACATCATATTCTTAAAACTCCAATGGAGACCACGAAGTTTATGTTAAAACCTCTCTCCCACTTGATGTTGAGGGTATTTTAAAAAATAATTCATTCGATTCTAAATGCGTGAATTAAATCCTTGGACATTCTCAATTTACGTGCACAAACATAATAACCAGATATCACTATTTTAATTTTCTAAAATCAAAACTACTTTTAAATTAAAATAAAATTCAGAGATCACAATTTTATTTATACCTTTAAATTAATTAACCAATTAAACTTAATGTAGAAAAGAATAAATAAAAATGGCTTTTTGAAGAAAAATAGTGATTTATGAAGGTCTCAAAATTAAATTCATGTTGTCCATAATAATGGGTGACCCTAATTAATTAAATAGAAAAAAAAATATGAAATAAAATACTTAGGGCATATATGCAAATAGAAATAAATGCAAATATAATTTCAAAAAGGGACTATAATATTTCCCTTTCCATCATGGCCAAAATTCTTCCTTGAGTTGAGTCCTCGTAGGTCAATAACTCTTTGAAGAGTCTATTTTTGTCCAACTTGTTAAAGGACAGAGTCCTAATCAATCTTAAGAAAAATATGTTGATCATTAATAACCTCACGAAGAATCCTACCTAAAATATAACTCTCGAAGAATTAGAGGTCCAAAATCACTAGAACCCAAAGAGCCTTGTGTGTCGAACTTCCTTAGCCTCTATAGTGGTTCTGGGCTTCTACTATAACAATGAGGACCATCTTGGAAGTGAGGTAGGCTTAAAAGGTTCTAATATGTCAAAGGAAGCAAAATTAACAAAAGAACTATATTTAAATTTTTAAATTTTGAAGTTCAATTAAATAAGTTATCCAAATAAAACTTATCATCAATTTTTAACAAGTTTTGATTAAATAGAATTACCAATTTCATCTTAACCTAAAAATTAATTGAGGTGAGTTTAGGATAAAATATATTAAATCAAACCACAACGCCTGATGTACAAGGAAAACTTGAATGGGAAAAACTTCGGATGGCCCATCCACGCAAATTCACTATGATATGGATTTATTAAAGTTGACAAATTACTTACACAATGCTTCAACGCCCTCATAAGCCTTGACACGTCTTCTATCTTCAACTTCTCCTCCATAATGATAATGTAAAAATCCGCCCATGAAATTGACACTGCATGTGAGTCCACACATGCCTCGGTATCCACCGAATAGTTCAACAACCATCACACAATACGAAGTCGACCATATGTAAACAGATCTGGCACGAAATACATCACACAAAACTTTTATCTATCAAGATGATGAGAGAATAAACCAAAGGTACACATAAACTAGATCTCAAAGCATAATATAATGAATCTCAAGTCTAAAACTGTTTGGGTGCAAACTAGGGTTTGGGTAAACACGAAGAGCTTTTTGATAGAGTTTGGGAACTCATAAGAAATAAAAACTTATCTAAAAAAAAAAGTTTCCAGCACCTCTATTTTTATAAGGTCTTCTAAAAATGAGATAAGGATGAAAAGAAGTTTGTAAATCTCGAATTCTACGAACATTCGCAAGCTCATTCGAACAATTTTAAACCTCGTTCGAACGAACTATTGCATCTCGTTTGAACATTTATCCAATGATCTATCCAAAAATATTTAAGCGAAGGCTAAAGTTGGTTCGTTTGAAGTTCGTTGGAAGCTATTTTAACGAGATACCACATCTCATTCGAACGACATACCCAGTTTCATTCTAACGACGTCTCAAAAAAATATTATTCTTCTAAAAAATATTAAAAGAGATAAAATCATTTTAAAACATACAATGCTAACACCTAAATATAAAATATCCATGGATTAAAATATGCACGCATCCACACCTGAGGCAACCTGAGAACGTAAAGACAAAACGTGGCACTAAACATGGAATGATGATGTAGATCTTCTAACTTGGAAACTACGTCTTCAAGAAACCATATCACAAGCTTGAACGGTCAACACACTTAGGTCATAACCTATGAATTAAATAGTTTTTTGCAAACACGGAATAAAGATAAAATACATTCAAATTCACCCTATCGAAAATTTGTCCTTACAAATCTCCCCCTTTGGCTTTTCCGGGACAAAAAAAATAAAAACTCCTATGGGTCATCAAGCTCATTTATGATTTAATATCCAACCCTAAAAGGAAAAATTACAACTTCAGCGACTAATATACTCTAAATAGTTTTGCTCACTTGAAAACTTTATCGCATGTTGCAAATCTACACACTTAAAAACACCTTCAAATGCAAAGAAAATATAAAAAATATATATAAATTGCATAAGAATAAACTCCCTCTATGTCTAACGATCCTAACCTAGGTAAGACGTCTCCTCCTAAGCTAAATATCTCCTCCTAACGCTAAAGAGAAAGATACAATTTCTCCCCCATTTTGTTCTGAATTATACAAAGAAAGAATGCATAATAAAACATTTATCTTTTATAAACCATATCTCCCCTAAAAAGTGAGAACATGTGATATAAATTAGAAATATAGAAGAAAAATGATATCACGTGTAACACCCCGTAATTTTGAGTAGTTTATTTTAGCGATTAAATTGCATGTGTGACATAATTTTATTTAAATGGGAAATAATGTGAAATTAGTAAATATTAATTTGTGAGAATAAGATTAATATAAATACGGTAAATTTACTAGCGTGTCTAAGTAAATGTAATTAAGTCTAATGGAGTGCGTCGTATGTGAGTAGAAACGGTAAAAATTGACGGTATCTCAACCAGAGCGATCACTCTAGTGAATCCCAACAAAGGTAGTACCATTCCCCAGGGTCATAGGTGTTGTGCACACCCGTGTGATAGAGGGTTGGAGTAACGTGGAATAATGACCATGGACTTAAGGCCATGACTGCCTCCAACGTTCATTTATGATTATTGGGCTCGGTGGGTAGATTCCGGTCCTTATGCCCAGGATGTGGTGGACATTCCTAGAGCACGATAGCAAGCTAATGAGCTTGCTTTTAGAACGTGGAGGACATTCAGGAATGTGGTTACATAAATTACGAGCAATATATATATATATATATATATATATGTGTGTGTGTGTGTGTGTGTGTGTAAGTATACTTGTGCAACAATTCTATATAACGTATATAATAGTGTGGTAAATTATATACGGGCGTATATGGTAATGATGAACATGGTTAAATAACTAGAGTAAAGTTATAAGGTAATTAATGATTTAATAAGCTAATGAGAAACATAGCTAATTAAGAAATGAAAGTTAGATAATACTCGAGTCAGGGCAGTGTGCTAAGGAGATTTTTTAATGAGTCTAGTTAGACAGAGTAGTGTAACTAGGTGGGTTAAGATGTATGCGCTTGGTGTGAACAATAGTTGAGAGGTGAGGGGTAATCTCATGAGAGTGAGACACCGACCTAATTAATTTACTGCATATTAATTACTTGCTAAATATTTTTATAAGGTTTTGGGCTCTGACCCATTTTAAATCTATTACAATCTTTTAGGTGTCCAGCCACAAGGATGCCAAAGATGATTGTTATTTCCAGGTACACGTAGCTGCAATTGATGTGGAAGCTTGCACGATTTCTGAGTAGCCGATTTCATTCTTGATATTCTGGTTAGGATCTTTATTCTAGTATTGTTGGGCATGTTGCCCCTTTTATTCAGATTTATATTTTTAGACTTTTAGTTGTTTGGATTTATTATATTGGATTCTTACCCGATGGTTTATTCGAGAACCTTAATTGCTTATCTCAGCTTTAGACTTTATTTGCTATTTCATTAATATTTTCACTGTGTATGGACTTATTGTGTATTGGTTAATCTTTTTATACGTTAATGAAAGATAAAATTTGACACTGCTTGTTAAATTAATTAGGTGGTTAGTAATTAATCATGCTTCGACAGTGATGCTAGGAATGAGTCATATAAGACCAACATTTTATTTTGGTAGAGGGATTGTCACCCATTATTTTAATAGGAGGGGTTTCACTGATGGTATCAGAGCATCAGAATATAGTGTGCTTAGTATTCGGGTGGCTTTTACATTTTAGCGCAACGTTCTTTGATATAGATCTTTATTGTAGGATTGTTGCACTCCTTCTTACGTACATGCATCTAAGTTCTTCTGATGATTATTTTATATTTGATTGTGAGCTTGTACAAACTTCAATCTCGTTTAAGAAACTGCCAAAGAAGAACTCGTCAGACGAGAGCAAATGATGGGAAGGTAGGTGGGAATGGTGCCAATAGGGTACAATAGCAGCAAGATCGGGATTCCTGATTAGGGGACTGGCTAAGAAATTTAGATCAGGAGGTTTAAGACACGAGGGCGGTAGGTTCAGATAGGGCTAGCAGGGTCCTCATTCACAGCAGCAGCATCTAGTTCCTCAGGGCCAACAGGGCCAAGGGAATTGCAAAAGAGGCCAGTTGGGCTAGGTACAGAGGTAGGAAGGTTATTCTGGCAGTTGTTTCTGTTGTGGATAGACGGGCCACAGGAATAGGTATTTCTTAAATATAAGTAATGGGAAATTGTAGGATGGAATCCTAAAGGTACAACCATTATAAAAAAAATCATGGGTCAGTTCTGATACGAGGATTACGTTTAGGAACCCATCGGCCAGGCAAGGCAGTTGGCAAATGGAGGTAAATTTTTTGTTTTATCCTTATGAGTATGGGGTAAGTTTCGGGTGACATGGGTGCATCACAATATATGATTATTAACACTAAAATTCGAGTGTGAGGCACATTTAGTGGGTGCGTTGGTAGTATCAGACTTATTATGAATATATTTATCGTGGGGTAGTGGGGCTCTTCGGTGCCGCCTGCGGGGGAGCGAGTGTGGACACTAAGAGAATTCTTATATTTTGTGTTAGTATTGTGCTTTTTTAGAGTTATGAGAGTAGATAATATTATTATCCTAAGTGATGACTGGTTAGCAAAGGTTTGATCGGTAGTGGACTGCTATAGTAAGACTATCATATTCACTATTTCAAGGTAAGATGTATTGGCTTGCAAGGTATCACCTGAAAAATGGTCGAGTTTGTATATATTATATTGTATAGGAGACATCATAGAGTATATTTATCTCGCTACATTTGATCCCTGAGTGTAGGTGCTTTTACTTATGTGATTCACGACATATTAGGTTTACTATCGAGTGGACAGATTTAGCACGTTATGCATTTAGCGCTGAAAACTTACTGATAGTGAGAGTTTCGTAGCGTATATATCATTTAATGATGAGGGAGTGAACGATTAGATTTATATGTATAGGCACAGAATTTTGGGTACCCTAGTTATGTGCTTTGGGCATACAGATCTCGATGACTGACAATGCTAAATAGTAGTGTATCGAGGGGTTCCTTATTTGGATTTCGCTTGCGAGATGTCCCACGAATGAACCTTAGTGTGCGTCGAAAGTTGAGAGATGTTTGATCATTAGGGCATGGATTTACTACTTTAGTTGTTGCACGTGTATATGGATAAAATTGTGAGTTGATAGTTATTTGATGATTTAAGGCCAGTGGATGAGCCGAGTGGTATTTGTGCAAATTTGCATGCGATATAGGGTGTATGGGAGCCCTAATTAATTAGATTTTTAGTATCGTCCGTGACAAGAAGACGTGGGAATGTATGGGTTGAACGTATACATATGGGTAAGTTATAAGCATAATTAAAAATATATATATTGACAAAGGTGAAATGGTAAGTAAAATAGTGGGTACTTTGGTGTAAGGTATGTAGAGAAGACTGGTCATTAGTTTGAACAGTATTATATAGATCGTCGAGCTCAAGAGTGCCATTAATGGAGGTGTAGGGGAACATCATAATGGTTTTGATTTTGGAGAGATATGGTTTCCGTGCGAAGAAGTATCCGGAGATTTTAGTACCAAACTTATCAGAAGTTTAAGGAAGAAATTCCATTGTAAGGGGTGAAGTATGTAACAACCTCCAATTTTGAGTAGTTTATTTTAGCGATTAAATTGCATGTGTGACAATTTAATTTAAGTGGGAAATAATTTTAAATTAGTAAATATTAATTTGTGATAATAAGATTAATATATATGTGGTAAATTTAATTAAGTCAATTGTAGTGCGTCGAAAGTGAATAAAAACAACAGAAATTGACGGTATAGCAACCGGGGCATTTGTGTGGGCTCTTTTTGGGATGAAATAGGATAATTATGTTTAGTGATTTGGATGGTGATTTCGAGTGCACGGTTGATTCAGAATACGTGGAAATGGTCAGAATTGAGTACCTAGGGTAATAATTGGGTTCTGGGAGCTTTTTAGACTAGTCCATGCTCATATAGGGGTATTTGGGTCATTTTAATGTAGGCTAATAACCTAATTTCGGGATTAGTGCATTAAAATATAATGGCTAGAAATGTGAGGCAGCCATAAAATTTATCATAAATCCTAAGAGATAATGAAGAGAGGAGGAAGAAGAGAAATCAAAGAAGAAAGCTAAAATAGGCTAATTTGGGAGGAGATTCAAGGATCCTAACATCAAGTTAACACACACAAGAGAGAGATCAAACCCTACGAACATTCAAGGACAAGTAATTAAGTTTTTTTAAATCAAATTGAGGTGCATTCATGTTCATGTCATGGTAGGTGTAGAACAAATGATATTTTGGGAAGGGTTCTCACATATAAATGGTTTTTTTTTTATGAAATTGATATCATGGGAAGTTTAGATGATCAATTGATGAAGTAAAACCATTTATGATTACTGGAATAAGATTTTATTTTGAAATTTGATTTTTAAGACACATAAAGATGGAATCTTGTTGGGTTCTTAGTTAGAGAACACGAATCTTGAATAACTTAGGCTTTAATTGATGAACATAAGATAATAATCTGACAGAATTTTTTACGCTATTTTAAGCTGGTGCTATTTTAATTTTACTTAGAATTAGATTGCTTACCATAGATATCTTGAAACTTCTAGGTCTTAGATTTCCAATGAGATTTGAATGAGGTCATTTGGAGTTTTTTGGAGGGACAAATCGCAATTTTGCTACAGGGTGTTTAATCTGCCAGCATATCAATCTGCCAAAAATTTTAACGTTATTTTAAACGTGTGCCATTTTAATTGTGCTAAGAATTAAATTGCAAACCATAGATTTCTGAAAAGGTATAGGTCTTAGCTTTCCAATAAGATTTTAATAAGGTCATTTGGAGTTTTTTAAACGGAGAAATCGCAATTTTACTACAGGGTGTTTAATCTGCTAAAAAATTTATGACCCGATTTGATTGCTTAGAAAATGGCAATTTTGTTAGTTTAGGCATAAAACTTGAAATAAATTATTGGAACCATAATTTGAGTACTTAGGTAATATCTATCGATCGATAAAAGATGATTTTTGGAGAATTTTGGGGTTTGGTTATTGAGTAAATTCTGGGGAGTTCCAAATGAAATTTATAAGTCCTAAAGGTCAGACAGAGTTTAATGGAATGATTTAGAGATATTTTATTGCCTAGGGGTGAGTGGGTAATTAAATTCGAATTAGAAATCGTGAGAGAGATAATTGACAATAAGGGTCCGTTTGGTTCGGGATAAAATATGTTTCAACGCGGTAAAAAGTAACATGGTCAATATGTTTTCACCTATTTAGAATTAAATTTTCTTCTCTATTCTTGTTTAAAGTTTCATAATTATAGAATGTGCACTTATTCGCAATGTCAACCGAACAAAAATTTAATTTTAAATATGTTTTCACTGCAATTAAAAATATTTCAACCCGAACAAAACGGGTCCTAAAGTTTAAAGATCGAATTAATGAGTTAAATTAGGAAATAAATGAACGAGTTAGTTGGGTTAAGTCCGAGTGTTTTATCGGAGTGATGTTACTTGATAAATTAGAATGATTATACGACGAGTTGGTTGGGTAAGTCCAGACATTTTAGCAGGGTGACGCTATTGTATTTTAATTAAAGAATGATAATTTAATTAATTAATAGTCGTGAGATAGACTCGAGATTTATAGGCTAATGCTTTGAGTATAGGCACGGGTTAGCCGGATTTTATGATTTAATTTATATATAAGGGTATAGAGACAATATATATATATATATATATATATATATATATATATATATATATATATATATATATATATATATATATATATATATATATATATATCATTATGAATAATATTTGTGTGTATGATATTTATATGAAACATACCTATCCTAGCCATTATGCAATTAAGGAGGTTCCACGCCATGGGAGGTCACTCTGGCGAATCCCAACAGAGGTAAAACCGTTCCCTAGGGTCATAGGTATTGTGCACGCCCATGTGATGTAGGGTTGGAGTACTATGGAATAATGTGGTGTCGTTATGACCACGGACTTAAGGTCATGACCGCCTCCAACGTTCATTTATGATTTTTGGGTCTGGTGGTGAGATTTCGGCCCGATTGCTTAGAATGTGGTGGACATTCCTGGAGTACGATAGTATGCTAGTGAGCTTGCTTTTATAACGTGGAGGACATTCAGGAATGTGCTTACATATATTACGATCAATATATATATGTGTAAGTGTACTTGTGTGACAATTCTATATAATGTATAAAATAGTGTGTTAAATTATATACGAGCTTATACGTTAATGATGAGCGTAGATTAAATAACTGGAGCAAAATTATAAGTTCAATAATGATTTAATAAGCTAATGAGAGACATAGATAATTAATAAATGAAATTTAGATAATACTTGAGTCAGGGTAGTGTGCTAAGGAGATTTCGTAATGAGTCTAGTTAGACAATGCAATGCAATTAGGTGGGTTAAGATGTACGCACTAGGTGTGCACAATAGTTGAGAGGTGAGGGGTAATATGATGAGAGTGAGACACCGGCCTAAATATGAAAAGTTTAATTGTATATTTATTTATTGCATCTTAATTACTTGCTAAATATTTTTAAAAGGTTTTAGGCTCTAACCCATATCAAATCTATTTTCAAAACGTTTAGGTGTCCAGCCACAGGGACGCCAATGATGATTGTTCTTTCCAAGTACATGTAGATGCACTTGATGTGGAAGCTTTCAGGATTTCTTAGTAGTCGATTTTATTCTTGGTATTCTAGATTAGATTCT
The DNA here is from genome assembly GCA_949130495.1 of Sambucus nigra. Taxonomy (NCBI): domain Eukaryota; kingdom Viridiplantae; phylum Streptophyta; class Magnoliopsida; order Dipsacales; family Adoxaceae; genus Sambucus; species Sambucus nigra. The sequence continues at coordinate 407,033,375 of OX422222.1, forward strand.
CTAATCTAATATTGTTGGGCATGTTGCCCCTTTTATTTAGACTTATGTTTTTAGATTTTTAGTTGGCCGAATTTATTGAGTTGGATTCTTAACCGATGGTTTATTCGGTAACCTTAATTGCTTATCTCTTCTTTAGACTTTATCCGGTGTTTCATTTATATTGTCACTTTGTATGGACTTATTGTGTATTGGTTAATCTTTTTATATGTTAATGAAAGATAAAATTTGACACTGCTTGTTAAAGTAATTCGGGGGTTAGTAATTAATCATGTTTCCACAGTTATGATAAGAATAAGCCGTATGAGATCAACGTTTTATTTTTGTAGAGAGCTGACCACCCATTATTTTAATAGGCGGGGTGTCACATCATGCAATATTGTCTAGAGCAATAAACGCAACATGGCAAGAGAAGAAAAATTAATCCAACCAATGATCAATGAATACCAATATTTATGTAATAAATGATATCAACTTGAATACACAATGAAGCATCAGATACCAATGTAAACAAGCAACTAGAGATACCAATGTGATCCTATTGCATGCCAATTTGTTTCAATGATAAAGCACATTGCAAACACGGATTAAATGCAAATGCAAATACTCAAAAACAAAATGATACCATATATATACATATATATATATATATATATATATATATATATATATATATATATATATATATATATATATATATATATATATATATATATATATATATATATGCAAAATATACCAATGACACACATGCACGTATATATAGATATAAATGACCACAAAATGACACATAAGTGTTGCACGCAAGCATAGTATCGATGTGTCTAAATATGTGGGGTCGAGTGAAGGGGCGTGAACTAGATACAAATGAAATATGATCTAATCACTCAAAGCTGCCCAAGGATCTATATATGACAGTAATAACTTTATCAAATAAAAATTATCTTTATAGTAATCAATAAAGTGAACTCATAATGGACAAACAAGCGCAAAGCAAGCTAGCCTAGAAAATGTTGATAATTCTTAAATCAATAACATCAAATAAGAAATAACTAGGAATCATTGTGGAAATTCATTGATCTTCAACTTATAACACCCTCAAAATTTGATACATCATTTTTTCACTCAAATTTTGAAGATACGATCAATTTGAAGAATCAATGAAATAAAATTTGGCCTAGATAATATTTTCTTTTCTTTTACCTCTCAATTTTTTAGGCTCTCGGTAGCGGTGGCCTTTCATGAAAGGACGATTTCTCCCTTCATAGTACTCCTCGTGCACACTCATATATTTAATAAAAGCATGAAAATCACGAGAAATGGTTCTTACATGAAAAAATTCCCAAATCAAATATATATATACATGACAAAATTGTTATAAGAACACCTCACTTAGCTCATGTAGCAAATGAAGTTAAAATCCAAAAGAGCTCGTGCATGTGTGTGAGGAGGCATATGCAAAGTGAATCCATTAAACAAGCCATTTTCAAACTACTACATGAAAGCATGATTAAGAACAATCTAAGCATTGTAAATCATAATCAAATGTCCTAGACACATATAAATGGAATGAAGTGGATTCAAACACACCACTATGCCTCACGAAATGTGTAAAACTAATCTACACATAAACCAAAATCTTTTTGAGGTTTTAAACGTTTTTATGACATCAAATAAAAAACAAACTTAAAGAACAAACAAAATATTTTTGTATTTTTCAATAAGACCCAATAAATAAAAAATTTAAATACAAAAGACTCAAACCACATACAACTAGCAAACATATAAATCATGAAGTGCAAAAGCTAGTGTATGTAAAACAAGCGGACACAAGCAACCATAATATATAGCATGGGAAGTATCATGTGCAAGCATTCGAGAATCAACAAGTCTAACATTTAAGGCCTCCAAATATGATTTTCTGAACCCATATAGATGAATACCTAATGCCTAGGGTTTTTGGAAGCATGGTGAAACGAGATCTAGACTTCATATTACCTCTTCTAATATCATAACAAAACATCCTAAGGTGAACCTTTTGTGGTACCCCGCCTAATTAAATTTCTAGTGATCAGCCCTAAATTAAATTAAAACAGGTTTCTCAGTTGGTTCATTCTTAGCATCACTGCCGAAAACTTTTTAAAAACTAATCACCTAAGTGGAATTAGATCGGTGCCAAATTTTATCTTTCATTAACCCAAGAACAATACTCATGTGAAAATAATTAAACATTCACACTATGCAATAATTCAAACCATCACGCAATATATAAAAGAAAAATCCTTGTCGAGTCAACAATCGGCTAAAATCCAATGCTGCTAAAAACAAATATAATCCAAAACAGAATATCATAAATAAAGACAATGGACAACATGTCCCAATAGAGAGTAATAAAATGAGATCCTACACTAGATCTGAAAGAATGAATCGTCAATGCAAAGTCCTGCCAGCCTCCACAATGCTACAGTTACGAGCCCCTAGACTGAATCTTCAAGTCTGGCGTCCCTGTGGTTGCACACTTAAAAGTTTGGAAAATATTTTGATATCTAGAGTTAGTACTCAAAACGTTTTGAAGTATTTAGCAAGTGTTTAATATAATAAGATGAGTGATTGATTATACATGTTAAGATTTGCGTACGCTCTATTGAGTTACCTCACCCCTCATGTATATGCACGTCTAACATCCCGTACTTATCCCAACTAGATATACTAACCAAGCTAATAGGACTATAGTATTCAACTGAAGTTATCTACATGACTAAGTTCCCATACCGTATTTTAACAGTAACATATCTCATATGTTATATACTTAGATAACTTGTCACATCTTGTTATCTCTTACTTTTACAATTAAGCCTCACTACTTTATTTCCTTAAGATAATCATTATCTATCATTTAATTCTTCTAATTAAGTCTCTCTACTTAATTTACTTTTAGATGTATGCACGTTATCTAATTTTCTACTATCCCATATAAGTAGATTATCATACGGTATATATTTCACTCACAGTATATACTTATAAATTCATTCATCACTAATATGTCCTCATAACACACTTTAAGGACTCTTGGTTTAGAATGGTCCATCGACACCAAGTAAAAGGATTGGTTTGGAATGTCACCTCGACCCCAAGTTTATTTCCTCTATTGGTTTGGAGAATCACCTCGACCCCACTCATGAAATTTTATACATGTATTTTGTTCGGAACTCTTTCATCATGACCCCAAATCATTATTTCCATATATTAATTCGGAATCTGACCTCGACCCTAATATGGGAAAATATACTTTAGGTATTCTCTCTACCTAGGTATCGATATAAATTAGTAGGTATACACACAACCTAATAATCATGCTCGTATGTAATATTTACCTCAGATATTCACCGTACTCTTTAGATTACATTATTTTCACATATTAGTTCGGAATCCTACCTCGACCCTAGTATAATCAAATGTACTTTAGGTATTCACTCTACCTAAGTATTTATATAATTAAGTAGGTATAAACAAAACCTAATAATCATGCTCGTACGTAATATTTCTCTCGGATATTTACCGTACTTATTAATTTATGATTTATCTCACTATTGTATTTTAATTGAGTATTCACACAACTCTAAGGTCCCTAGTTACCCCTCTATTCATTTCAGTAGTTAAGTTATCTCTAACCTACTGGTATACTCCTTGGAATGACGTTTACTCTCTCCGTAACTCAAATCCCAAATTCTCGATGCATTAGTCGATCAGTTTATCCTCATCAGTCCATCACTTCAAATCTTGCACTCAATGATTATAACAGACCCCCACGATACACCTACTGGTACTCTCTACGTCCCTACATATATAAATGGCATCGCTAAGGTTCCCCTCAAGTGTCGACAATTGAATTGAACTCAACCAACAAAGGAACCCAAAATCAGCCTGGGTTGATCGATCGACCATGATCTTCGATTGATCGACTCCATCGATCGATCGACATTCAAGGGTAGATCGATCGATCGAGCAGTGACAGACGTAGTTCTTCCTCTTCTTCATGAACTTTTCACCATATTCAATTATCTAACTCACATGATAATCCACAAAACTTGTAACTAACTATACCTAACATTCCTACATATGCTAGGATGATTTTGAACAAATTAAACAACATAAATCTGTCCAATTTAGCCCAGAATAATTAAATCTTCTAATTATTCAAGAACCCTAGTATGACATGTTCTTCCCATGTTTTCAATCATCAACCCAGATTTTAATTCGTGCTAACAAACATGATTCCTCTAATTTTCAATCCTGTATAGATATAAATCTAACTACATGCTATTTCTACCCCAAATATGCAATTAATCAATTGCTTTTCTCCAAGAATATTCATCAAAATCAATTATTCATCAATCCTACGCATGGGTATTATAACTCAAAATAATTTGCAAATAACCACTTTCCTTATTCAGAGATGATCTTATTTCGTGATTGTTGTTGGTGATTGATTGTCTTCCTCCTCCAATCTTCCTTCCAAACTAGTTTGTGGTGCAAGAACCCTTTGAATTCTTCACCAATTCTTCCTTAGGCTTTGAGAATTATTTCTCTCCTCTCTAATGGCTTTTGTGTATTTTTCTCTCCTCTAGCCCTAGGCTCCAACTCTTATAATCTGATTTAGAGTTTGTAAATTCGTAGGTCTCCTCACCCGCATATGCCAAAAGACTAAAACGCCCTCGTATGGTCCCGATTTAGCCCAAAAATTCCCCGGTACCCGACCAGTACCCCCGGTTATACCATTTTAACTTATTTCAACCCTTATGGACTCATCTGTGACATCTAAATTATCATTTGAGTCACTAAAATATATTTCTCATTTCTCACCTGAAAATAGTCTACACGCGACTCTTGGTGAGACAATAACAAATACGTCTATATCACTTGCTATGACATATATCAAATTTAATGTCAAAATTTACTATTCACACACATAGTAAATATCATAATATAATATCAATCATTCTCTGTCTCTCAATTAATATTTAATCATCACATTTATTATTTAATCACATTAAATTACGTCACACATGTAATTTAACTAAAACGTATTTTTCCAATTAATTTCTCAATTAATTAAATCATAAATGCGTAGAAATACGGGGTATTACATACTTCCCCCTTACAAAGAAATTTCGTCCTCGAAATTAGGACAGGATCGGTACTAAAACTTAGGGTCTTTAATATCACGGCATCCTCTAGTACTCAAATTCAAATCACAATAACATAAGGGTCACTCCACTATACACTCGCTAATGGTGCCCACCTATCAAAAGGCTTAATCACTATAGCCTCATATTATCTACATGCTTGTTCAAATATCTTCACACTGATATACTCTACAAGTCTTAAGGTCTCACCTCAAAAATGGCACATCACACATTGTGCTTCTACCACGACATTCTAATAAGATGATCCTACACATCACTGGCTCTATTGCTTCAATACTAACGGAAGGCCTCACATCACCAGGTGACAGCTTCCCGTATCCACCCCAACACACAGCTCCCATCTTGAGGGAAGTTCTAATGACATCTAATCACTCGTGTCCGTCCTCGAAACATCAGTTCGTGGCGACGTAAGTCTTATGACTTTCAAAAGTTATCTAAAATAGTTTGGGATTCCTCCACTTTTTGCCAACGGATTCAAAATCATGTCTGATCAAAAGTCTAGTTATCCTCTCACTTTGGATCACCCGGAGGGTAAACGATAAGGCTTGCCATGCAAAAACCTCAAAAAGGCACTTAATTCTTTTATAACCAGGTACGAGTGTCTAAACACAACTCTACCTATCGGTAATTTCTCCTCCCAATTACCTTACAGTTCATAATGTTCACCGTTCACTTCAATCAACATTGTTAATCACCTCACGTATACTCATTGGCTAAAGGTGACTCAACATGCCCAAAATAAAATGCCATCCCCACCGCTTCCTGAAAATCCCTATCAGAGGTGGGATTTAAGGATCTCATCCTCGCACACAATTATATTGGGCGGCACCCTACACTGGTGCAACCCTTCTTTCCCAAGAAAATAACAATCACTTCATCTCGGTCAATCTATTCCACACACTCGAAGGAAATCTTGACCTTGTCATGATGTTGGGAACCCATCAATGAAACGTACCAGCCTGTCTTCCCATTCCGTCACTGGAATTGTCAACTTGACAAAAATTTATTCCCATTTACGAGTGGTGCATCCTGAGACAACCTTACTATGTCCCGCTCAACACCGACTTCCACTTATAACCTCTCACATTAAGTTGCACTTTTACTCCCCTTTCTCCCGGGGCATACCCATCGACATTCCATTTACGCGCAAGCCACTCTCAACAATCAAATGAGTAGGACTCCAATCTACTTCCCTGTAATAATTGAATTTCCTCTTCTCAAGAGATATCCTTTTAAATGGCTTTCCACAGCCTTTTAACCCATATCAGGTATGCTAGCTCTCGTTGCACATATATACTTGGATTATCATCTTTCTCATCGATTTTCAATCCATCACACCCTTTTAACTCTATTTATAACTGTACCTCAGGCATAATTTCCACACACTCCTTTCCACGCCTTTCTATCTCGAACGGCTTTAAAACCACTAAACAGGGCGCCCATACACCCTATGTCCCGTGAATTTCTACATAAACATTACCAGCGTCTCATACGTAACACACTTTTCTCAAAATTGGCCTCAAATTCTCGACCTGGCTATAGCACATGGGTCTTCTCAATCACTTCATATCCTATAATCGAATTCTTCTTGATATTATCCCACCCTTCAACTCATAGTGAGAAAACATTTCAATGCCTTTCTACAGCACTACTGTCTCTACTGGATTTACTCGTATAATAGCTCTCAGCTCAAAGTGTTTTCCTCACACGTATAACAATTAACATTAGAAATTGATGCCCCTATCATCCATCAACGTCTCTCCACTCCCGATGTTTATTAAGGTCCATGCGTATCTCATCCCGCAATGACACCCAAATAAGGAACTGCCCCTCCCAATGCATCATCACTAGCATTGTGGGAGATCGAGTTCTATAAGCCTAAAGCACATAATCGAAACTCAAAATCCTATCCCCAGACACTTAAATATAACTCTCAACTCCCACGTCTCTAAAGGAGTCATATTACACCCCGCTCTCACTATCCCTAGTCATTTGCGCTAATCAACACAATGAGTTTAATCTCCTCGCTCGAAAATAAACCCATTATATCCTGAACCATATCGGTAAAGTTCCTACACATCGGGATCAAATATCTCACGACAACTATACTCTCCTAAGCCTCCATCATAATATCATATAAATGTGAGCTCGACCCTCCTTCCGGTGAGGCATCGCTAAAACAATACATCCTGCCCGGGAATAGTGAACACGATAGCCTTGCACTAACCAAGAACTATCGTACCGACCATCACTAACCAGTCCATACCCAGGATACTTTCATACTCGTATAACACATCACTAGAACGAGTAATTCCTATGAAGTATATCTCCATTGTCAACACCCGCTCCCCTCAGATGAAACCAAAGATAACCCCGTTACCCAACGAAAAGATATATGCACATGATAATGTTATCGATATAACCACTAAACTCGTCTCACATGTGAATCTAGTGATAAGAAAATCCTGTGACGCATTCATCTCACATAAAACATACTTCATTCACTCGAGGGTTAAACTCATACCTCCACCTTGCCAACTGCACTGGCTGTTCAAATTGTTCCTGGACATTACACGCTTATCCCAACTGAACCCAAAGACAATTATAAATAATTGCCCCTACTGGGCACCAGGCTCTTGTCCTTTTTCCTCATTTAGGCCAAGATTAATGCATGTGGCCATACTCTCTACATAAAAATATCTCTCTACAGAGTCCCCTATTCTTGGCCACACTAACCATATTAGGGTTGTCCCTCTCTCGGACTTTGGTAGCTTCAACCTTGATGGCAACCCTCATTATTCCCTTATCTCTGTTGGCCCTAAGGAAAACATATTGTTGGTCTTACCAGTTCCGACTGAATCCACCATCACTCGATAAAAATTTCATTACTGCATTATTTAAATGGGTCTCCCCCTGTGGTGTTTTACTAGCACCATTTCATCTCATCTTAACCTCCTGACTAAATTCTTCAATTCTTTTTCCTTCGTTCACATAGAAGCATCAGTATCATCAATATACATAGGTCGTCCACACAAAAATTTCCCATAAATGCTGGGGACTCCTACTCGTGAGCCCATTATTCTATCTTATGGACTCTTTTCTCTATTATACCAACCTTGTCGGGTATAAAGTTTAATCAAAAAAAAAATTATTTCTCACACTTGGCCTCTACCCGATCCTCATGTAATAAGTTCAGAAAATTTTCCAAATTTTCAATTCTGAGAATTACCACACCCGATCATAAGTCAATGGCCGTGGGTTTCCTTTACCGTTGGCCGACACATACAAAATCAGCACTTAGCAAACTATAGTGAATGGTACTCTTTAAGGCCCCTCAGACTCTCTCCCATTTTAACTGCGCTAGGCGAGTCTACTTTGGTACCACTTTTTGCTATAGCGGTATTAGGAAAGTCTGTTGTACCCTAGCAGTCATTGCAGCATCAACTGCCAAAGCATTATTAAGGGTGACCTCGACTACGGTCATCGTCCCCATAATATTCCATAGCTCCAACTGAGCCCTGCTTCCTACTGTCCTCCCAATGGTCTTCACTGGTTGTCCTTCATTGTTTGACTTAGTAGCAAACCCGAACATGCATAAGATTCACTACAATAATACATCATAGCAGGAGAACAAAATCTCACAATAGGAATTAACAACCATAAGCATAGGTATCTATATCAAATACAAAACAATGCTGAAAATGTAGTATGTCCGTACAGATCCTATAGACACTAGAACATGATGCTCTGATACTATCTGTGACACCCGGCCTAATTAAATCCCAGGTGATCAGTCCTAAATTAAATTAAAACAGGTTTCTCAAATGATTCATTCTTAGGATCACTTTCGAAAACTTTTTAATAACTAATCACCTAAGTGGAATTAGATCGGTGCCAAATTTTATCTTTCATTAACCCAAGAACAATACTCATGTGAAAATAATTAAACATTCACACTATGCATTAATTCAAACCATCACGCAATATATATGTTGATGTAAAAAACTAGATCGCTCTAATTTTTCAATCACAGATAAATAAATAAGACAAAGATTTTTAAAGTGGTTCGGCTAGGAATAAAGCCTACGTCCACTATTATGTTATTGCTGAGTGTTTGTGGAATTCTTGATTACAAGTTCTCTCAAGAAGTTCCCCTCCCCTTGAATGGGGTTGATACAAGGTATTTATAGCCTTGAGGTTGTACATGAAAGGTTCGATACATTAAATGATATACATGTGAAAGGGTAATACATTTAATGCAGCGTGCGCGTCAAGAATATAAGCATTCAATGAATATTTGAAATGTTGATTATCTGGCAATTAATGATAAGACCGAGGTGCAGCTCGGACCGCCATAGTTGCTCATTGCTCAGGAGTTCATCGGAGCGCTGGAGTTCCTCGGAGTGTTGTAGTTCCTCGGGGTATCCTTGTTGCTCGGAGCGAACATGACTTGGTCGGGGGAAATAAACTTCCTCGTTGTTATTGTGCCATGTAGATTGACACGTGTCTTCTTATTATTGGTCCACGTCAGCAGATTAAATTTGGTATCAACAGAAGCCCCCAATGATTCATGCTTGATGGGTTACTTGAAAGGATGGAGTATTTATTCTGCAATGTTGCTCAGTGCTCGTGAAATTCTTGATCTACCTTCTTGATTTATTCAACATAAAGTTCATTATCTCCTGGACGAAGTATGGTGCAGGCTGATTGATGGTTGCTAATCTTTCTTTAGAGGAACTCCGTGTGCTATGTATCACCCCTGGGAATTTGGATGCAGCCATGCCATAGTATGAAACTTGTAGCTTGTCATAATCTTCAAGTATGTTGATCGGTTTGCCATCCGAACAACTGCTTCCTGTGTCGAGCAACTGAGTGCTAACTTCACGTGCTTGATTTTTCTGATTTAAGCTTATCTGAATACTTTGTCGAGTAACATATAGCTTTGAACCCAACTCTTCGATCTGATTAGTACCAGGCTAGTGGTGGACTTCGAAACATTTTCTCATAAATTCTTCTTCATTATTGGTTGAGACAGTATTATCAAAGATCTCAGTGCTGTAGATGTTGATTTTGACTTCTACCTCTGCTCGGGGACGAATAAGAGGTTCTCAGGGACGAGCAAGTGCTTCTCGGGAATGGGCTAATGCTTCTCGGATAGATCATCTGTGATGAATATCAGAATGTTGAAAGGTCTTAACTTCATAAACTCCTCTTATATTTTAGATGATCCTCCTACTGGTGAGGAACCTGTTTCAAAAGTAGAAGGAAAAGAAACCAATAGAATAGGAATCTCAATGTAATAGTTAGTATTTAACCTGTAACATATTTTGAATGAAAGACTTTCATTTTTATTCGCAATCTTAATTGCTATTGTGTTGTAAAATACTTTACATCTGTGCATATGTATAAGTTAAAAAGATAGCAATATTGTGTTGTTCATCGACCAACTTAGTAATAAAAAGTTACAAGTATTGGTAACGTTGCTCGATCATTTAATAATAAAGTAATGAGTATAAAAATGTTTAAACTGTTTCCAACCAACCAGGGTGGATAAATAATGTTTGTCGACCAACTACAGTTGATGGATTTTTATCTCCGACCAGCCATACTTGGTTCAATTTCAAATATTTTCATAAAATGTGCCCGACCAACTAAGGTCAATAATTTTTCCTCGTCGACCAACTACAGTTAGTGGGTTTTTATCCCCGACCAACCATACTTGGTTCAGTTTGAAATATTTTGTTCTTCGAGGAACTTTTTGTAATAATCTTACCTCCCGACCAACATAAGTTGTAATATGAGAGTATATTTTTATCTTACCAACCGTAATTGATCATGCTGGTATACACCTCTTAACCAAAGGAATATTTTTGGCTCCTTAGAGCTTTTGGCTCCTTAGAGCTGTCCTCCTAACCAAAGGAGGTTGGCTCCTTAGAGCACTTTTTGGCTCCTTAGAGCTGTCCTCCTAACCAAAGGAGGTTGGCTCCTTAGAGCACTTTTTGGCTCCTTAGAGTTGTCCTCCTAACCAAAGGAGGTTGGCTCTTTAGAGCACTTTTGGCTCCTTAGAGCACTTTTTGGCTCCTTAGAGCATTTTTGGCTCCTTAGAGCACTTTTTGGCTCCTTAGAGCACTTTTTAGCTCCTTAGAGCTATCTGGTCCATTAACTCTGAGGATATCCTGGCGCTGAATGAACCTTCAAAATGTTTGACTGATGATAATAGGCAGCAAACTCCTCGTTATCAAATTGTGTTCCATGGTCTGTGATGAAGACATGAGGGAGACCATATCGGCAGATGATGTTCTTCCAAACAAATTGGTACACCTTCCTTCTCGTATGTCATGTCAATAAGTGGCTCAGCTTCTATCCACTAAGTAAAATAATCTACTGCGATGACGAGGTATTTGAATCTTCCTCGAGTCGTCGACAATGGTCCAACCAAATCAATCCCCACATGGAAAATGGTCAAGGATAAATGATGGGTGTCAATAATGTTTGTGAAGTTCTTCGGATGGAGGAAAAGCGTTGGTACTTGTCACATTTCATGGCATAAGCTATACAATCAGCTCTCATCGTCGGCCAGTAGTATCCCTGCGCCATCACCTTTTGCAAAAGTGTTCGTCCTGCTACATGGGCTCCACAGGACCCTTCATGGATCTCTTTAATCAATTCATCTCAGAGGGATGTACACATCTTTGCAAACCTGCCATAATTCCTCGTCGAGCAGCTTTAAACTTCCATTTCTTGGCAGCGATCTTATCTTCCGAATACCATTAATTAGTACATACCGAGCAGCTTTAAACTTCCATTTCTTGGTAGCGAGCTTATCCTCCGGTAATTATTCCTCCTTAATATATGCTCTGATAGGATCCATCCAAGATGTTCCTAAATCAAGGGTAATAATATTCATCGTCAGGTCTTCATCTATGCTCCGACTTTCTAATGCTTCAATTGGTATCGTTCTTCGCAGCTCGGTACGAGTAGCTGATGCTAATCGGGCCAAGGCGTATGCTCTCGCATTCTCCGTTCTTGATATTCTTACCAGTTGAACAGCAACAAACTCTGATACCAACTCCATCACCTTTACTTGATACTTGATCATCAATTCTCCTTTGGTTGCATATATTCCCAACATTTGATTTACGATCAATTGAGAATCACTGAAGACAATAACCTGCTGTGCCTCCATAGTATTTGACAAATTAAGACCTGCTATCATATCCTCATACTCAATCTCATTATTAGAAGCTTTGAATTAGAAACGTAGGGCGTATTCCCTGTCGACCTCATCTGGGCTGTTCAAAACGATCCCTGCCCCACAGCCTGTAGTGAAAGATGATCCATCTACATATAGCCTCCCTATAGGCAACTTGTCTTCTAATTTCTGGTCTGACAGAGTTCCTCGGTGGAATACTTTTCGCTTTCTTTCATCATGTCCTGATACTTCTGAATACACCTCTTGAACTTCAATATACCTCCTGAACTTCAATATTCCTCCTGAACTTCAATATACCTCCTGAACTTCAATATTCCTCCTGAACTTTAATATTCCTCCTGAACTTCAATATTCCTCCTGAGAAAGTGATTAGTCGGGGTTGAATTTGATGCTCGACTGCATGATGATATAAGAATGTGCCACCAAATGAACAAATATATCTGTAATAGAAGCCCCCAACTGTGGAATGTGAACTTTGAATGAGATTTATCGACCAATACCAACCGGAGTTGGATTTTATCTACCAACCGGAGTTGGATTTTGTCTACCAACCGGAGTTGGATTTTATCTACCAATTGGAGTTGGTGGTAATTGATAATAAATGATGAAGACTTCCTCGGAGCTGACCAACATATTGTTGGGAATAAGATAATATAAATGCTGGAGACATCCTCGGCGCTGACCAACAGATTTGTTGGGAATAAGATAATATAAATGCTAGAGACCTCCTCGGCGCTGACCAACAGATTGTTGGGAATAAGATAATATAAAAATGCAGGATACCTCCTCGGCGATGACCAACAGATTGTTGGGAATAAGATAATATAAATGTCGGATACCTCCTCGGTGATGACCAACAGATTGTTGGGAATAAGATAATATAAATGCAGGATACCTCCTCGGCGATGACCAACAGATTGTTGGGAATAAAATATAATATAAATGCAGGATACCTCCTCGGCGATGACCAACAGATTGCTGGGAATAAGATATAATAAATTCCGGAGATATCCTTGGAGCTGAATAAGATATAATAAATGCTAGAGACATCCTTGCTGAAATGAGAATAGAATATGCATCCAAATAGATATAAAGAATAATTAAAAATAATAAAGTGCCTCGCCGATCCGTCGAGGTAGAATCATATAATGCCGAACAAGAATAAGATCTTTCAGAACATAAGAATATGGCCGAGAACGTTGTCAGGCCTGAATATAAATAAGAATTATCCAAACGAATGTTGTAATTCTCCTTAAAGCTGAATAAGTATCTTGTCGAGGCATAATTGCAGAATGCCGAATAAGAATAATATTTTCCAGAACATAAGAATATGGCCGAGAACTTTGTTGGGCCTTCATATAAATAAGAATTATCCCGACCATCTATCCGTTGGGGGTGAAATATAATAAATGTTATAGTTCTCCTCAAAGCTGAATATGATAATAAGTATCTCGCCGAACTCCATGTTGAGATGAATATAGAATATGAATCACAATGGATATATAGAATCATTTGTGCTGGAGCAGATATCTGGGCCTGAATATAAATAAGAATTACCCCGACCAACTATCCGTTGGGGGTGAAATATAATAACTGTTGTATCTTTTCCTCGGAGCCGAATATATATAGAGAGAAGAAATTTTTTCGAGCTCCATGCTGAGATAAATATAAAATATGAATCCGAACGGATATAGAATAATTTGTGCCTCAGCATTCGTCGTCATTGAATCTTGTGCCTGTAAAAATTAATAATTTGCTCTACCATTTGTGTAGGCTGAATTGATTAGTCATGAGAATAATTTACTCATCCAATCAATATATGATATGTATATGCTTGAGAAATAAAAATATTAATTTCAAAATATCAGGGGTGCTTAGCATTTTTTAAATCCCCAAGATTCTACTGCTGCCGACAAACAACATGGATGTTGCCGACCAACATTTAAGGATATCTCAAATTATAGAATATATGGTTGGATGACCAGAATATATCGAATCTTTAGATCAAAAATAACATTCAATGTAAAATTTAAGCCTTAAGACTGTTAATTAAATGAATAAATATATAACCCACTAGATCGTGTGATTTCGTCAAAGAAACCTTGTGATGTGATGAACGAGGGGCCAACATATCAAATTTGTGCCCAAAGTCTTGATATGGTCATGATTGTTTTACTGATCCTCTTTTACAAGAGGTGAGTGATGATTTTTTAGGTGAGAGAAAATTATTTTTTATATTGATCCCTTCCTATTCCCAATTTGGAGAGATAAAAATATGGTGAATGATTAAAGTTATTACCAAATAAAAAATCAATCAATTTGACTTTATTGACATAGATGGAAGGTGAACCAAATTAAGTATATAATTCATAAAAGTGAATGCAAAGAGACTCAAACTTGTGAATGCAAAGAGACTCAAACTTGAAGAGAGAGAAAATAGATCTGGGTCATGATTTTCATGAGAAGACTTTTCATTGTCTTTAACCTTTTCCCATTCTTTTATTAAAAAATATGATGGGAATTTGAATAGACATCAAATATCTTACAAAATTTATTTCAAAATCGACAATGAAAATGATCAAATCTTATCATCGTCGTATATATTGGCATATATAATCATTTAAAATATTTATTTCATGATATAAAATTAAAACTTGAGAATCAAGCACAGAATTATGATTTATGAAATCTACTATTTTTCAGATTTCTAAATAAGAATTAATCTAACAGTTATGATTTAAAAATCATGATATGCAATATTTTGCAGATAAAAATTGGACAATTAATTTATGTATATAAACATAAAAATCACGATTCAATCAAAAGATGTATGTATAATTGATTATACGTAGAGAAAATAAAAACTTAGCTTTTGGTGGAGAACAACGCTTGTAACACGTTCCCACAGACGGCGCCAATCTGTTAATGTAAAAAACTAGATCGCTCTAATTTTTCAATCACAGATAAATAAATAAGACAAAGATTTTTAAAGTGGTTCGGCTAGGAATAAAGCCTACGTCCACTGTTATGTTATTGCTGAGTGTTTGTGGAATTCTTGATTACAAGTTCTCTCAAGAAGTTCCCCTCCCCTTGAATGGGGTTGATACAAGGTATTTATAGCCTTGAGGCTGTACATGAAAGGTTCGATACATTAAATGATATACATGTGAAAGGGTAATACATTTAATGCAGCGTGCGCGTCAAGAATATAAGCATTCAATGAATATTTGAACTGTTGATTATCTGGCAATTAATGATACGACCGAGGTGCAGCTCGGACCGCCATAGTTGCTCGTTGCTCAGGAGTTCATCGGAGCGCTGGAGTTCCTCGGAGTGTTGTAGTTACTCGGGGTATCCTTGTTGCTCGGAGCGAACATGACTTGGTCGGGGGAAATAAACTTCCTCGTTGTTATTGTGCCATGTAGATTGACACGTGTCTTCTTATTATTGGTCCACGTCAGCAGATTAAATTTGGTATCAACAATATAAAAGAAAAATCCTTGTCGAGTCAACAATCGGCTAAAATCCAATGCTGCTAAAAACAAATATAATCCAAAACTGAATATCTGAAATAAAGACAATGGACAACATGTCCCAACAGAGAGTACTAAAATGAGATCCAACACTAGATCTGAAAGAATGAATCGTCTATGCAAAGTCCTGCCAGCCTCCACAATGTTGCAGTTACGAGTCCCTAGACTGAATCCTCAAGTCTGGCATCCCTGTGGATAGACACCTAAAAGTTTTGAAAATATTTTTATAGCAAGAGTTAGTACTCAAAATATTTTGAAAATATTTAGCAAGTGTTTATCACAATAAGATGAGTTATTGATTATACATTTTAAGATTTGTGTACACTCTCTTGAGTTACCTCACCCCTCATCTATAGTGCACGTCTAACATCCCGTACTTAGACCACCTAGATGTACTACCGAAGATAATAGTACTATAGTATTCAACTGAACTTATCTACATGACTAAGTTCCCATACCACCCATACAGTATTTTAACAGTAACACATCTCATATGATAAATACTTACATAACTTGTCACATCTTGTTATCTCTTACTTTTACACTTAAGCCTCACTACTTTATTTCCTTAAGATAATCATTATCTATCATTTAATTCTTCTAATTAAGTCTCTCTACTTAATTTACTTTTAGATGTATGCACGTTATCTAATTTTCTATTATCCCATATAAGTAGATTATCATACGGTATATATTTCACTCACAGTATATACTTATAAATTCATTCATCACTAATATGTCCTCATAACACACATTAAGGACTCTTGGTTTAGAATGGTCCATCGACACCAAGTAAAAGGATTGGTTCGGAATGTCACCTCGACCCCAAGTTTATTTCCTCTATTGGTTCGAAAAATCACCTCGACCCCACTCATGAAATTTTATACATGTATTTTGTTCGGAACTCTTTCATCACGACCCCAAATCATTATTTCCATATATTAATTCGGAATTCGACCTCGACCCTAATATGGGAAAATATACTTTAGGTATTCTCTCCACCTAGGTATCGATATAAATCAGTAGGTATACACACAACCTAATAATCATGCTCGTATGTAATTTTTACCTCGGATATTCACCGTACTTATTAATTTAGAATTTATCTCACTATAGTATTCTAATTGAGTATTCACACAACTCTAAGGGCCCTAGTTAGCCCTCTATTTATTTCAGTAGTTAAGCTATCTCTAAACTACAGGTATACTCCTTGGAATGACGTTTACTCTCTCTGTAACTCAAATCTCAAATTCTTGATGCACTACTCGATCGGTTTATCCTCGTCGGTCTATCACTTGAAATCTTGCAGTCAATGATTATAACGGACCCCCATTATACACCTACTGGTACTCTCTAAGTCCCTACATAGGTAAAATATCATCACTAAGGTTCCCTTCAAGCGCCAGCAATTTAATAGAACTCAACGAATAAAGGAACCAAAAATCAGCCTAGGTCAATCGATCGATCGACATTCAAGGGTCGATCGATCGATCGAGAAGTGACAGACGCAGTTCTTCCTCTTCTTCATTCGTTTTTCACCATATTAAATTATCTAACTCACATGATAATCCACCAAACTTCTAACTAATTATACCTAACCATTCCTACATATGATAGGATGATTTCCAACGAATTAAACATCGTAAATCCTTTTAATTTAGCCCAGAATAATTCAAATCTTTTCATTATTTAAGAACCCTAGTATGAAATGTTCTTCCCATGTTTTCAATCATCAACCCAGATTTTAATTCGTGCTAACAAACATGATTCCTTTGATTTTCAATCCTCTACAGATATAAATCTAACTACATGATATTTCTACCCCAAATATGCAATTAATCAATTCCTTTTCTCCAAGAATATTCATCAAAATCAATTATTCATGAATCCTACGCATGGATATTATAACTCAAAATAATTTGCAAATAACCACTTGCCTTATTCCGAGATGATCTGATTTCATGATTGTTGTTGGTGATTGATTGTCTTCCTCCTCCAATCTTCCTTCCCAACTAGTTTGTGGTGAAAGAACCCTTTGAATTCTTCACCAATTCTTCCTTAGGCTTTGAGAATTATTTCTCTCTTTTCTCTAATGGATTTTGTGTGTTTTTCTCTCCTATAGACCTAGCCTCCAACTCTTATAATATGATTTAGAGTTTATAAATTCATAGGTCTCCTCACCCGCATATGCCAAAAGACTAAAATGCCCCTGTATGATCCCGATTTAGCCCAAAGATGCCCCGGTACCCGACTAGTACCCCCAGGTATACTATTTTGACTATTTCGACCCTTACAGACTCATTCATGACCTCTAAAGTATCATTCGAGTCACTAAAATATATTTCTCATTTCTCACCTCAAAATAGTCTACACGCGACTCCCAGTGGACAATAACAAATACGCCCATATTACTCGCTATGGCGTATATCAATATTTACTATTCACACACATAGTAAATCTCATAATATAATATTAATCAGTCTCTATCTATCGATTAATATTTAATCATCACATTTATTATTTAATCACATTAAATTACGAGACACATGTAATTTAACTAAAACGTATTTTCCTAATTAATTTATCAATTAATTACATCATAAATACGTAGAAATATTGTGTATTACACCTTCCCTACAACAATGCAAACATCTGTAAACACGAGGAATGTTGCATGTGGGTTGGCCCCGCCAAAGGTCATTTTCAAATGTTGACACTCTAAACTAACATTGTTCTTGGATTTAGGTGCTAAAGCAATTGAATTATCGAAGACATTACCAACACTACTTGAGTCTCCTATATTATCTTTAAATCCTAGACTCAAGCAAAAATTTAGATTCTTCAAAAGATAGGGACTCCTTCTAAATTTTTTTAATAAAACCTAAAAGGTTATCCAGCTCCCCCTCAATATAAATAAACTTATCTCTAAAAGTCTTCTCTCGTGCCCTCAAATATTTTATCGATTTATCATTATCCTCAATGGCATGTACATTAACTCTACAAATTTTAGAGTCCTCTAATTCATTGTCTAAAGAATGAAAACTATCCTCACTCTCTTTCTTGGACATTTCTAAATTTTAAAATCGCCATTCATGTCCATAAGCTTATCACGAAGTATATATGTTTGAGTTTGAACAGTTCACAAAAATTCAATTTTAATGTTAAAACATAAAAAAAAATCAAGGACTTTAACTCTTTTTGCAAAATTCAAATTCAAATGAGTTAATTTTTTATCACGGTTACTATGATCCTTCAACTCATATCGAATATCAAAATCAGCATCATCGCTAAACTTATCGAATAACTTATCACTATGATGACCCATCGAGAGAAACAATACAAGAGAAAGAGAGAGATAAACACCCAAATAACCTTAAAACGTCACAAAAAGATGAATCTACATGAAAGCTTAGTTTTCTCACTCAAATACCAATTTTAAAGTGAAATAGGCCCGAAGGGTTCTAATATGGCAAAGGGTGAAAAACAAACAAACCAACTATTTTTAAAATTTTGAATTTTAAAGTTCAATTAAATAAGATACCCAAATAAAACTTATCATCAGTTTTAAACAAGTTGTGACTAAACAGATTAACCAATTTTATCTTAACCTAAACATGCAACTTAGTGAGTCCAAATAAAATAAAGTAAATCGAACAACAACACGAGATCTACGAGGAAAATCTAAATGGAAAAAATCTCGGACGACCCATCCACGCAAATTCACTATGATAAGACTTTATAATAGTTGACAAATGACTCGATGCCCTCGCAAACCTTGACGTATCCTCGATCTTCAACCTCTCCTTTATAGTGACAACGTAGGAATCCACCTATGCAAGTTCCATATCATGTGAGTCCATGCGCCTCGACATCCACTGAACAACTCAGTAATCATCACACAATACAAATTGCATTGTATGTAAACAGATCAGGCACGGAATCTACCACACGAAACTCTACTCTATCAAGATGATGAGAGAATAAACTAGAGGTCCCCAAAAACTAGATCTCAAAGCATAATATAATGAATCTCGGATCTAAAACTGTTTGGGTGTAAACTAGGGTTTGGTGAAACACGAAGAGCTTTTTAATAGAATTTGGGAACTCAAAAGCAATGAAAACATCTCTCGATAAAATGATGCTCCAAACTCCTATTTATAGGAAGTTTTTAAAAAATGAGATAAGGATGAAAAGTAGTTTGAAAAATCTCGAATTTCATTTCGAATGAAGTATATCATCTCCTTTGAACATGTATCAAATGAACTATCCAATAATATTCCAGCGAAGGCTGAAGTTTTTTGTGTTGAAGTTCATTAAAACTTGTTCTAATGAGGTACCATATCCCATTCGAACGACATACCCAGTGTCGTTTTAACGACCTCTCGAAAAAAAATTATTTAAAAAATATTAAAAGAGACAACATCATTTTAAACCATAAAATCCTAACACCCAAATATAAAAAACTCAGTGATCCAAATATATACGCATCCATACCTAAGGGGTCCTCAAAATGCGAAGGCAAATCTAGGAACTAAACATGACACAATGATGTAGTTCTTCTAATTTGGTTGTTACGTCTTCAAGAAACCACGTCATAGGATTGAAAGGTCAACATACTCAAGTCCTAACTTATGACTCAATTAATTTTTTTCAAACATTGAATAAAGCCAAAATACTTACAAATTGACTCTATCATAAATTTGCCCTTACATATCCACTATAACGATGAGGACCTATAGCTATAACGGTTGGTCCAGCCGCTAATGTCACTTATGATCCTTTTCTTTCGTCTTCTTGTTTCGTCTATGACTTGCAACTTAATAAATATCCATAAATATAAATCCAAGCTTATCCAGAACCCATGGTTTTCCTACAATATTAAACTCAATACTTAAATAGGAAAATAAAAATTACATCCCCTCGCAAACTCCTCCAAATACATTGATTAAATGAAATAATTAAAAACCCTAATTATTACAACAAAATAGAATCTATGAAGAAATTTAACAATGGATAAACCACCATAGTATCCAATTACATAAAACACATTCATGTGACCATGATAGAAGGGATATAAACATCAAAATCCTACAAGACTATGTTAGACAACATGGGCCTTTCCAAAACATGAATGTGTTGATGGACCTTTCCTAAGGTTTCTATTGTTGGACAAGACAGACCTTTCCAAAACATGAGCAATCTATAATTGGGGCTCTAATATCAATTATTGGGGATTAAAATTAACATAAAAACAAAAAAATGTCATACCAAAATTTTTGAATAATCATGCATTAGAAACTAAAAGTAAGAACTAGGTTTAATGCATAAGCCTAGGGTTTTGCATCACAATATCCTTGCGGATATTTTAGTGATCCGAATGAGGAGAATTGTATGGATGAAGATGATGATATTTATTCCCTCCCAAGGTCTCCCAAAACCTTGCTGGAATCCATGAAAAACCTTGGATATTCTAGTATATGATCCACTCAAAGTAAGCCTTGTATGTGGGTACTCTTGGAGTTGAAAAGTTGGTGAAATATGAGAGAAATCACCTTCTCTATGCTCACCCCTTAAAAAATGAATAGTATTTTTTCTCTACCTCTTTAACCCTTCATTATGGACATGCTACTTAAAAATCTAAATTACACTAATATATATAGGCATAAGACATGGGCATAAGACACTGGGTCTATTAATTGGGCAATGGGCTATACTGGGGACCCAAGACTAAATAATTAAATTGGATTCTAAATAAATACTCATAAATATCAAATTACATCCCCATAATTTATCTCCTTTCTTTATTTAACCGCGATTAATTCCACTAAATAATCATTATTGCACTCCAATTTAATTATCTCAAAATCACTCTGAATAAAGAGGTTTTATTTGCTAAGTTTTTCAGTGCATAATATGATTCCCCACGTAAATCATACAATACCCATTTGATCAATCTATTCGCTACTAATATATTTAACTACCATCTTATGTATTCCTTGATTCTCGAACTTAACTTATGTGATACGCTACCGGATTATAAAATCCATCGGTCATGTTTAATGAAAGAAACAAAACATATAAGTCTATCAAGGGGGTATCACAATTTAAGATCTTTCTTGGATGAGAATTACTTCGAATTATGAACTTAGACCTACTCACACAATGATTTCCCAACTTGTGGACATATATTGATCCAATCTATAATACAAATGCAGCCATAGCAATCAAAGAATTAATTATGAAAGCATTCCAACATTCATAACCCTTAAAATTAATAACCTATTCACCCTTTGCAAACATTATGAGATTTCCTAAGTCTAATCTAGTAAGTACCTAGACTTGAATCTCATGGGTGGTCCTGTTTAATACATTCCTTAATGTGCAGATCTCAATCCTTTTTTGAATTGTCAGATAAATTCTTGAACCATCAGAAAGGTTCCCGTAGTTTGAGATCAACTAGTAGGATTACACACTCAGATTTATCGCTAGGATGTATAATACTTATCTAGGTTGTGAATTTTTCAATTATACTAGAATTGGAATTATGATATCTTGTGATCAAGATAAAACCAACTCATCAAAATTTCTGCTGAGTGTAATTAACCCACGTAGTATACAACATATTTAACTATAAATATAAGGAATTGTCATAAATATGATTCTTATTTCAAAATGAACCTATACTAAAAAGTAAATGGCATACAATGGTTTAAGAATAAAACCCCAACAATCACTCTATCTAAGGACTAGTGTCCCGAGACACCTGATCAGATACAGAAGATGAGGAATATACTTTACTCTTTAACGGTGGGCAGCCTCGTATGTGGTATATTGTGTATAAGACGGGGCATCTACTTTTCCATTGGCATGATCAATGTATTTTAGTCTAACCAAAGGGGATAACCCCGATGCTTACCTACGACTCTTGGGTTGAAGAGGTAGTGCATTCAAGTCCCCCCTACCCGTCCCCCTCCCCCCAGGGATTGAACTTAAAAAAAACGCATATTTCTATCTAAACCATGTGTGGATAACTCAACTGTGGTAAAGCATATTCTCAAGTACCTGAAATGAACTAGATATTATGTGTTAGTTTACTTAGTGGACAGGGTAAAAGACTTGGTTTTGTAGACAAATATGATGCCAGGATTTTTACCTCAAGATATGTGTTTACTCTAAGAAGTGGAGACGTTACTTAAAGGAGTGTGAAGAAATCATGCATTATTAACTCCACCACGGAGGCCAAAGTTTTTGCCACTTCGAAGGCAATTAAAGGTGTTATATGACTCAAGAACTTCCTAAGTAACTTGGGTGGTGTTTATTTATTGCAGTAGACCATTACATTATATTTTATTAATAGTGAAATGATTGCAAGCTCGAAATAACCCATAACCCATAAAAAAAACCTAAGCACATTAAGCGTAGGTATCACTTGGTTCAAGGGATCAAACAAAGGAGGTGATAAGTTTGTAACTAAGATTTCATCAAATAACAATCGATTAATCCTTTACAATTACGACTAATTACTGTGAAGTATAAGGATTGATTATTTGATCAATATGCACATAGCTTTAAGAATAAGTGAAAGATTGTTAGGGTTTTATTCTTAAAACCCTGTTTATGAAGTTTTTTTTCAATAGAGGTGTGTTTGGTTCATTTTAAGAAAAGAAGTTTTGTGGAAATTCCTTATATTTGCTTATAAATATATTATATGCATATCGGTCAATTGGACTTAGTAGTAATCTAGTGAGTTGGATTCATCCTGATCACAGAAGATAGGAATTCTGATTCTAGTACAAATGAACAATTTACAATCTAGATAGGGAATTGACATCCTATCAGTAAAGTTGCGTGTACAATCTTGGTTGTTTATATTCACTACGAAAACATGTTTAATGGTTCAGTAACTTATCTGATAGTTCAAAGAGTATTGTATTGGTATATTAAGTTTGTATGAAATAGGACCACGTGTGAGATTCAAGTCTAGGTTCTGATTAGATTAGATTTGCACAATCTCATAAAATTTGAAAAGGGTGCATAGGTTCTTAATCTCGAAGATTATCTAGATTGGAGTATTCACACAATTATTGATTTGATTTACTACGGATGAGATTCAATTTATTTGGATCAAAATCTTTGTACATTGGAAAATCATTATGTGGGTATGTCTGAGATCAAATTTCGTAGTAATTCTCATACGAAATATATTTTGGATTGTGATACCCCATTGATAAACTTATAAGTTTGTATCCAACTAGTAAATCAAGTCTGTGGATATAATCCGATAAAGTATTAAAGAAGTTTAGTTTGAGATCAAGGAATAAATCAGACGTTGGCAAAAATTTATTAGCGGCGAATTGATTTTCACCCAGCAAGTATTGTATGTTTTACACGGGGAACCATATTATGTGTTATCTAACTTTGCTAACAAGGCCTCACTATTCGAGTAATTATGAGATAATTAAATTAGAGTGAAATTATAATTATTTAGTGGAATTAATTACACTTACGCATAGAAGAAAACATATCGCGGGGAGTGATTTGTGATTTTTATATTTTTGTTTGGAAACCAATTTAATTGTTAATCCACATACCAAGTAGCATTCCCAAAACTCTTTAGAAATCCATGTTTAGACCAAGCCCGGTTCATGTACCTATTTATATGGGAAAGGGAAGGGTTTAAGATGCATGATATTCATAAGGGTTAGAGAGGAAGAGGAAAAACACTATTCACATTTTTGTGATGGGATAAGGAGAGGGTGATTTCTCCCATACTTTATCTCTAGAAGTGCCCATACACATGGATTGTTTTGGATGGATCATATGCAAATAGATTTAAAGCCTACTACACATCTAAGTAAAGATTTAGAGGTGAAAAAATATTAGTAAAATAATTTTCTTCATCAAATCGTTCTCCTATCTCGGATCACCTACAAGATCCACAAAGGTATCGTGATCTGAACCCTCGATTTCTTATTTAGAATTTTTGTTTACTTTACAAAATATAATCAATCAA
Source organism: Sambucus nigra (assembly GCA_949130495.1). Classification (NCBI taxonomy): domain Eukaryota; kingdom Viridiplantae; phylum Streptophyta; class Magnoliopsida; order Dipsacales; family Adoxaceae; genus Sambucus; species Sambucus nigra. The sequence continues at coordinate 407,058,338 of OX422222.1, forward strand.
AGTTTTCGGGCAATAAAGTTTTTATAATATCAATCCCCATCAGTTCAAATATTTTAAACAGGCTATCAGGGGGTAAGTTCTTAAAAAATTATAAATAAAACTATGAAGGAGAAGTTGAAGTTATAGAAGGATTGGCTTCAAGAGTAGTCTCCAATGGGTAAACCCTAAAGGCAAAAATATCAGCTTGAAGAGTACCTTCAACCTGCTTAGGTAGCCTCTCTTTCTCTTTCCTCTCAACCTCGACGACGATTGCCATCGCCTTTTTATCGTCATTATACCATTGCTCCACTTCCTCCTTGATCTCGAGAAAATTTTGGGCTACATCAGAGGAATCTTTATATTCTGAGATGGCATTGTCCTTGGAATTCTTTAGGTTGTATGGTAGTGAAAGAGTGGCCCTACACAAGTGTGTTTCAAATCAAGCCAATTTTCACCAAAAAATATCCAACTTTTAATGTGCACCAAACCAAGTTGTGAAAAACCAATTTTTACTTTAAACCAATTTAATCTTGATTAATCCTAAACATGCATCTAGTGATTAAAGCAAGTAAGGTAAAGTAAAGTAAAGAATACTCACAACGCAGGATGTACGAGAAAAAACTCAAGACAGAAAAAAAACCTCGGACGACCCAAGCCAGACAATCACTATGAATATGGAATTACAACGAATAGACAAAAGACTCACTCAACGACTCGATCCCCATGGGTCTTGACTCTCTTCTGATCTTCAACCACTCCTCTCATAGTGCCCACGCAGAAAGTCCTTCTTCCACGATACTTGTCCAGAACATACGCGTCCACATATGTCTCGGTGTCCACCGAATGGCTTTGATACGTCTACGATATCGAACAATAAGTCCTTCTCTTTTCTTCACCGCAAAACCCAGATGTTAAAGTATAGAACAAAACTTCTTGGTGTAGAAAGATCACATAAACATATAGTAATGATAACTGGGATCTTTGCAAACTCTAAGGATGTGTTTAAGCTTTGAAACCTTAGAAAAACATGTGCAAAACTCTTACTAGATTGAAAACTGTTTTCCAGATTGCACTTCTCTTTAATTCTGATGAAACCACACTTTAAATAGGATTTTAAGTCAACGCCTAGAAAAACGTGTGGCTCGAACGATATGGCTTTGTCGTTCGCGCGACATCGGCATCTCGCTCGAACGAACTACAGGTCGCTCGAACGACGCACGTGTAAATTTAACTTTTTCTTTAAAACGTTTCTTCCAAAAGAGATCCAATTACGTCAAACTCTTTTTTGAGCTTATCAGAATAAAACGTAGTGTAAAACATTTAAAACACTTTTAAAAATATTTTAGAACATTTTCCTTATAAAAATTCATCCTTATCCTTTTATAAAAATTATTCCGAGCTCCATTAATTATACGCATTCATTCCTGCATGATCTCGAAATGCAATTAACTTGAAGACGAATAAACATGCGCCAATTAAACTTCGGCGTGATTAATTCTTTGAAGCTTTGCCGCAACGTCTTTAATTTCTTCAATACGTCATAGACCGAGTCAGATCTTGACAAAATAAAATATCCTTATGACATATTACAAACACAGTTTTGTTCATGGGATTAAGTCAAAACAATACAAGGACTCAATTGGAAATTTATGTCCTTACAAATCTCCCCCTTTGACTATTCCGGGACAAAACTAAATCAGTGAAATGCCTAAGTCGGGTCGTCAAGTCGTATGACACCTAAAACCCATGCCATAAACCCAAAGTCAAAAAATACAGGACACTGACTAGTATATGTAGCAGCGGCAAGCATAAACTGTCTGAATGTGATGTAGACTTAAAATCTCGAATCTCTGAAGCATACCTACACACATGAAACAGACAAACAAATACCTAGTGAAGTATGGTGGAACAAATGAAACCAATATATATATCCAAATGATACCAATTTTAAATAGATACCGATATGAATAAACTCTGAAAAATCATTTGTTAAACAACTGAGCAACAATATGATACCAATTTGTAAAATATGTAATCAAACAACATTTAAATCAAATCTCAATAAACATGCTCAACAAATCTCCTCATACATCACATACATCTCTCCCCTTTTTTGTCTCGAATAGACAACCCGGTGAAAAGATAAACCACTCAACAAGTATCTAGCATGAAGATATACCAAATAAAAATCGTTAGATAATCATGAAACAACCAGCTAAATATGATCAAGTAATGACAAATCAATAGCTAGTAAACAAAGGAATCACACAAAGAATATAGCAAACTAATCAAGTGTGATAAACGAATCATATGCAAAATATCAATTTTGAAACAATCTAACCTACATATAAACCAGTCACTCCAGAAAGCTTCCCGCAATACCATAAAATATACCACAATAATCGGGCTGTTGCAAATAAAAAGAAGCAAATTCCCAGACCGCTGTTCGAACGAGCCAGGGACGTCGCTCAAACGAGATGAGGACGTTGCTCAAATGAGGCTTCTCGCGAAATGGTGATGTTGTTTGAACGACTTCTCACGACAGGCCAAACTTTCACAAATTCCCATAAATATCATAAATTTTTGCCCAGTGAAAAAATTTTCAGAAAAAATTCCAGGAAGGAGTTGACAACAGCAAAACAGTGCTAAAACAGTAAGCTTTTTAACCAAAATACAAAAATGCATAAAAACTAACAATGCGAGTTACATACAAACATAGTACTTATGTGCTCAAACATGGACAAGGAATGTATGGCGTGAAACTACAACAAATGAGTCACAATTCTAACAGATCGAAAAGATCAAGAAGCTCTAATTGATAGCGATAAATCATCAAACTTTATCATAGATATATGACAATTAAAGTGTGATCTTAATGAACTAAACATACTACATGCACACAAATCCAGATTTTCGACGATTCTACAAATAATAGCGTCAAATCGCAATATTTCAACATTAGGATTAGTTGTGCAAACCTGTTTAATTTTCTCCAACCAAACTCCCTCATATATACTTACTTTTTTCAAGTTCTGTTGAGTTTTCTAGCATTCTCAACTTAGAGAAAATCTTATTGGCCCTTTTTCTTAGCATTTTGCTTTTTCTTTTGGGCTCTTTTAAACAGTGGCTTTCACGACGACTCAATTTTGAACTCTCACATCCCTTTCCCGTCAATCACTCATCATTTTTTTAATTTTGATATCAATACAAATCCTCACGGTAAACGATTCTTACATGCACACTTCTCCTTAAGACTACTTACGTATAGATGGCGAGATTGAGATAAGAATACCTCACCAAATTCAAATATTCAAGAGAAGTCAAACATCCATATAAACTCGTGCATGTGTGCAATGATGGCATATATACAAAGTCGGATCAAAATGCATATCAACTTCGAAATAACCCCATTTGAACAATGGCTAAGATCATTTTAAGCATCGATAATAATGACCAAATGTCCTAGCCATATGGATAATGAAACGATGGGGGGTCCAAGCACACCAATATGCCACATCAAACATGTAAACTCAAAAACAAAAAACAAAAAAAACGAAAATCTTTTTGGCTTTTCAAACATATTTTGACTCAAATAAAAGAAAAATCTTTTTGGTTTTTCAAAAATTTTCTCAAAAACAAAATCTTTTTGTATTGTTTCAATAGGACTCAAACAATTGAAAAACTATAATACAAAATGATACACAAGTCTTTATACTAGCAACGAATATATCACGAAGCAAACTAGCATATGACAAACAAGGAAACACTATCATCCTTTAGATTTAGCATGGGAAGAATCAAGTGCACCCAAACGAGAATCATGAAGTTTTATTCCTAAAGCCACTAAATCCGATTTCCTAACCCAAGTAGGTGTAAAGCAATGCATGGGGGTTTGGGTAATCGGGGAAACTTTATTTATAAACTTTCTAGGAGCTTGTCTAAGGTCGTAACAATAACGTCTAAGGTGACCTTTCCTACCACAAAACTTGCAAGTATAGCGACGGTGGCAATGATTACCTATATGTGGACCTTTTCTAACCTTCCTAGTGTTTCTCACATGTGCGGGGGGAATGGGAACAATTCTCTCATCAAAACATATACCTCCCCTATCTCCCTTAATTTGGACGGTGCCTAAGATCTTATCTAACTTCTCTGACCTAGCCTCCAAATCAAACTTAACTCTAGACGAGTCTCTCAATCTCTCCTCCAACTCATAAATCCTAGACTCAAGTAGATGCCTAGATTCCTCAAACTCTAAAATCTTATTTTTCAAGGCCTCCATCAAACCCCTAAGATTGTCTCTCTCTTTCTCCACAAACTCTAGTTTTTCCCTAAACTTCTTCTCTCGTGCCCTAAGATCCTCTATCAACGCATCATTATTTTCTATGGAACGCTCATTCAACTTAGCTTGCAATTTTGCATTTTACTTTTTCACTTTCACCGTCTCAACATACAACTCATTAAATGTAACTTGCAACTCTTTCACATCTACTTCCTCCTCTTCACTCTCTTCTCCCTTACTAACATGGGATTCACTCAAAACCTCCTTGGAAGTGTCATTCCCATGATAATCGGTGTTGCTCACATGACATGCCATAAACACAACAAAGTTACGCTCAATGGGGGAACTATCTCCCTCTTTCGGATCACTATCACTTAAGGTGGCACTATATACAATGGGTTACTTTCCCTCTTTCTTAAGTCTAGTGGGACACTCCTTAAATTTGTGACCATACCCCTCACACCCAAAACACTTATCTGACTCATCTCTCTTAGGCTTCTCAAACATATCCTTAGAGGTGGGATCAACTTTGTTGTTCTTGAATTTTTCAAACTTATTGGCATCTTTCGATAGCTTTTGAAACTTAATAAATTTTTTAAATTTCTTTGCCAACAAATCAACATCCTCAAAATCGAAAAGGAATCGAAATCCGAAACTTTAATTTCCTCTGTTCGGTTTTTAAAAGCAATACCCTTTTCTTTCTTCAGCACTTTCTTGGAGGTAATCATGTCGATTTCATAGGTTTGTAAGTCACCTACAATCTCTTCTAGTTCCGTCGACTCTAACTTACCCAAGGAGTTTAAAACAGTCATTTTCGCATCAAACCTACTAGGCAATGACCTAAGGATTTTCTTAATGATACGGTTGTCAGGAATTTTATCACCTAGGTTAAACGACGAGTTGACAATATTGGACAACCAAGCATAAAACTCATCAAAAGTCTCACTATCTAACATCCTAATGGTCTCAAACTGTGTAGTAAAATTTTGAAGTTTCGATGCCCTAACCATGCTAGTGCCCTCGTGAGTGAGTGACAAAATATCCCAAGTCTCTTTTGATGTTTCACAAGTCATAATTATATTATATTCTTCCGGTGTGACATGAAAAGAAATAGCGTGCAAACCCTTAGAATTATATTGTGAAAGTATATGTTCGGTTTCAGTCCATGACTCGACAAGCTTTAAATTAGTGACCTCGCCTAAAATAGTGAAAGGGGGTGTCTAACCTTTCTCAACTGCTAGACACACACGCTCATCAATAGATTTTAATGCACTTTTCATTCTCATCTTCCAAAAAGTGTAATTAGTGCCATCAAAAATAGGAGTTCGAAAAAAATCGTTATTTCCATAATTCATCTTTGAAAACAAACGGGATCACTAAACAAATAAATTATGTTTTCTAACTCTGATACAAATTTGAAAGAGTGGCCCTACATAAGTGTGTTTCAAATCAAACCAATTTTCACCAAAATTATCTGAATTTTAATGTGCAGCAAACCAAGTTGTGAAAAATCAATTTTTACTTTAAACCAATTTTATCTTGATTAATCCTAGACATGCATATAGTGATTAAAGCAAGTAAAGTAAAGTAAAGTAAAGTAAAGAATACTCACAACGCAGGATGTACGAGGAAAAACTCAAGACGGGAAAAAAACCTCGGACGACCCAAGCCAGACAATCACTATGAATATGGAATTACAACGAACAAACAAAAGACTCACTCAACGACTCGATCCATATGGGTCTTGACGCTCTTCTAATCTTCAACCACTCCTCTCACAGTGCCCACGCAAAAAGTTCTTCTTCCACGATACTTGTCCACGTATGTCTCGGTGTCCACCAAATGGCCTTGATACGTCTACGATGTCGGACCAGAAGTCCTTCTCTTTTCTTCACCACAAAACACGTATGTTCAAGTATAGAACAAATATTCTTGGTGCAGAAAGATCATATAAACATATAGTAATGATAACTCGGATCTTTGCAAACTCTATGTGACACCCCGACTAATTAAACACCGGGTAGCTACTCCTTTATAAAATTAATTCAAAATGCCAAGTTGGCTCAGTTAATAGCATCACTGTCGAAAACATTTTAAAGATTACTAACCACCTAGTATTTAAAAAGTAAGTGCCAAATTTTATTAAATCTGATTAACATGCAACAAGAGTAATGAATAACTAAATAACACCATTCACCATACTGAAGTAAAATGAATAACCATCACAATAGAAATAAGTAATGTCTGGAGGAAACCCCTCACTACAATCCCATACTGAAGATAAATAACTGAAACTGAAATACTACATGCTAAAGGCTGAAAACTGAAATGTAAAAGATGCTCTAAATAGAAATGGGCAACATGCCCTACAACTGATAGATAGTGACTCTGGAATCCAAAAGATAGAAGCGTCTATGAGCAAATCCCTGTAGCTTCCACAAACAGCTACAGCTCGTCACCTGAATGAGTACCTATGCTTGGTGTCCTTGTGGCTGGGCACCTAAAATGGTTTTACAAGAAAAAGATTTGAAAAGCAAATGGGTCAGAGCCCGAATGTGTTATATTTTAAAAACCTGCAAGTGCTTTAAAAACATTTAAAACATTAAATGCAAAGTACATGTTAGGACGTGCACTCACATTATATTCTCACCTCTCGTCTAACTGTGCACTCCTAACGCAAGTACCCATTTATAACTATCCGTACTACTAGCTAAGTGACAACGTATCTAGCTAGACTGCCAAAGGTTCTACCCATAATACTTGGTTCCATAACATAATAACACTCTTAATTAAAATAAGGTTTAACGTAAACTCAAGTACTAAATATGTCATATATATATATATAAGTACCAGCTAACTTATTATATAACTCGAAACAATACTGTAATATGTTCACAATACTAACCTGAGGATTTCTATTAAATAAATGTATATTATTCATCCCATAAATATACAATACAAGCACCCCGCAATCTAAGCTGTAGTGCATACATACTCTGCTATCCATCCCGGTACATCACGTACATAAGGATTACATATTCCGAATCTCTCAGGAATAGTTTACCGATAACAACATCACAAATAATGGAGGCGAACACAGTCACCATCACATAGGTCACGCACATACCTACGCTCCCATGATCAGCGGACTTATTAATATCACAATAAGTCTTTCAATGACCTATGTTCATCAAGGTACCAGTCTATATCCCCCCCGTAGGCACACAAGGATTAGAGGTTCCTAAGCGAACGAAACCTCCCCGTGATAGCAAGTATGGTAGGTATGTCATACATACAATCCATATATCAATACTAAGTAAGCACACATCTTAGTAATATCGTATTATATTCGTAGTACATATTGCACTCTCGTACTACTTATAATTATCACAACTTATTTTATTCCGGTTCATAATTATACGTGCCATAATTTATCCTCACATCGTAGTAGTCACTCACGTCTCAACCCAAACGATTCATTGAATATAACTCTAGTGTATGATTTTCTCATCTCAATAACCCAAAAGTCCCAAATCAATCACTATATCATCAAAGGAATGCTAACTCTACCCTTGAACCAGTTTCCGGGACTCCAAAAGTCAAAACAGTCCAAAAAGGACAAAACTGTCAACTCGTTAGAAGTCTCGTTCGAACGAGGCTTCGAACGACTTTGGACTGTCAGGTCGTTAGAAGTCTCGTTCGAACGAGGCTGTTCGAACGAGGTCCCAGTTCGTTCGAACGAACTGACTCTTCTAACGATATCTCGTTCGAACGAGATATCGAACGAAAATCCTACTCGTTAATAACGACTGGTCAACTCGTTAGAAGCTCGTTCGAACGAGCTCGTTCGAACGACCTGGGGGTTGCTTCTAACGAGAGGTCAGTTTCGGCCCAGAATTTCCCAAAAATCGTTTTTCACCATTTTTATCACTTCTAATCTCTTCCAAAGTCCATCCTAACAACGTTTTAGGGTCTATAATCAATATTAAACATATATAGTCACATCCTAACATGTTTCTAAGGGATCAATCCACCCAAATATTAATTTACTTTACACCTTTCTACACTTTTTCCAATTATCTCGAGAACATGAACCCTAACTACATATCATCATCAAATCCCAGAATTTAATTCGTTTTCTTTCCTTCTAATCACAATTATAATAAGGGAAATCATTTACCTATCATACTACATGCAATTCTCTTCACAATTTTTAAGTTCTAAACCTCAAACTACATGGGTTTTCATTATCTTCCAAGAACAATTGAAATTTATCAATTTCTAACATGGAGGAAACATTCTACGAATTTAAATACGATTAAAACACTTGCCTTGGTTTGATTTCTGGTTTGGTGTAGGTTTGGTGAAGATTCTGCAGAGTTTCTTCTCTCCCAAGCTCTATCTCCAATGGTGGCTCAAGGTGGCTAGGGTTTTGATTTGGGGAAACTTAGAAAACCTAAATGACAACCTACGTAGCCTTCTAGGTTAATATGGGTTGGCTAATGGGCTTAATGGGTTAATATCCACATCAGATTTAATCTCTAATTTTCGTCACTTTTAATTCCTCAAAATGTAAAATTACCAAAATACCCTTTAAGTTACCGGTATGGCCTAAAAATACCCCGGGACCCAAACTATACCCCCGGCTAGTGTTTTCTGACTATCTCGACCCTTCCGGACGCGATGGCGCACTCAAAACGACCATACGGATTATAGATTTTAAATTCAATTTTTATTATCAAAATATTATACCGTGACGCGGCGGTCCCACGCGTCTCAACAAAATTTCCAAATCGCCGTATATAAATCCCACGACAAATTTCATAATACCAAATACATATATAATCATATATGTACATAATCAAATACCAATTCGCATCACATTAGTATTATAACCCGGATTAATTTCCAATTAATACACAATTAATTTATTAATCCCAAAAATAATTATAGCCAAAAGTACGGGGTATTACATACTTCCCCCCTAATAACTGAATTTCGTCCCGAAATTCGAAACTAGAAAGTACCTGCTAAAAACAGCTCTGGATAACGCTCGCTCATCTCATCCTCGCGCTCCCATGTGGACTCCTCGACATTGTGATGTCGCCACTGAACACGCACTAACGGGACTATCTTTGATCGCAGTTTCCTCTCGCTTCGGTCCAAAATAGCAATCGGCCCCTCCTCATAAGAGCTATCCGGCTGGAGATCGATGTCCTCCACAGCAATGTGAGAATGAGCCAAATTATCTCTAAGATATTTCCTCAACGAGGAAATGTGGAACACGTCGTGAATCCGATGCAAATGCTCCGGTAACCCGAGTCTATACGCAACCGGTCCGATCCGCTCAATAATAGGAAACGGCCCCACATACCTCGGTGCCAACTTCCCCTTCTTCCCGAAACGCATAATCCCCTTCATAGGAGATACCCTGAGCAAAACCTGGTCCCCCACTTGGAACTCCCTAAAAAACCTCTTCGTGTCAGCATAACTCTTCTGCCTGTCTTGAGCTACCCGAATGCGACTCCGAATCAACTCAATCCTTGCCGAAGTATCCTGAATCACTTCCGGCCCAAGTAGTTTGTTGTCCCCCACTTCTAACCAACATGCTGGGGAACGACAAGGCCTACCGTACAATGCCTCAAACGAAGCCATGCCAATCGTGAACTGATAGGAGTTGTTGTAAGCAAACTCCACCAGTGGAAGGTACTGCTCCCATCCACCCCCGAAGTCAATAATACACATGCGTAGCATGTCTTCCAACATCTTATTGGTGCGCTCGGTCTGCCCATCAGTCTGCGGATGATAAGCCGTACTCAACCGCAATTCCGTGCCCATGGCCTCCTGGAAACTCTCCCAAAACCTCGAAACAAATATCTTGTCTCTGTCAGACACGATATTTAGGGGCACACCGTGAAGTCTCACAATCTCTGAAATGAAGAGCTGGGCATACTGACCCGCAGTGTAATCAGTCCTAACGGGTAAAAAGTGAGCGACCTTGGACAACCTGTCCACAATTACCCAAACGGAGCCATGACCCCTCTGCGACGTGGGCAACCCCGTGATAAAATCCATGGATATGCTCTCCCACATCCACACCGGAACCTCCAACGGCTGTAGCAATCCTGCTGGTCTCTGATGATCCACTTTTACAAGCTGACAAGTGGCACATTTCGAGACAAACTCAGCGATATCTCTCTTCATACCGCTCCACCAATACTTCCGTCTCATGTCTTGGTACATTTTGTCCCCTCCGGGATGTACCGCGAACCGTGAGCCGTGTGACTCTGCCATAACATCGTGTCGCAATTCCTCACCTTTCGGAACTACCAATCTCCCATTGAAGCGTAATCCCCCGTCTGAGCTAACGGTATAGGACTCGGCTCCCTCTGCAAGTAATCGAACTATCTGCTCCTGACAGAACGAGTCATTAGCCTGTGCCCGTACTACCTTCGTGACGATCTGCGGTGTAACGGTCATCACAGACATAAAAGATCGGGCCACTGCATCCTGGTGTCCCAATTCCTTCCACTTCGCCTTCCACGCCTCTGCCACCTCATCTGCTGGCCTACGGCTCAACGCGTCTGCTACCACGTTAGCCTTACCCGGGTGGTACTGAATGTCGAACTGGTAGTCTTTCACAAATTCAAGCCACCTACGCTGCCGCATATTTAATTCCTTCTGCGTGAACAGATACTGTAGTGACTTGTGGTCCGTGAACAGCTGAAACTTCTCCCCCAAAAGATAGTGCCTCCAAATCCGTAAGGCAAATACTACTGCTGCCAACTCCAAATCATGCGTGGGGTAATTCTTCTCATGAGGCTTAAGCTTACGGGAAGCATAAGCTATGGCCTGTCTCTCCTGCTGCAATACACCTCCAAGCCCTTGCAAAGACGCGTCGGTGTAAACCAAATACTCAACTCCCGGTCTCGGCAATGCTAACACAGGTGCTGAGGTCAATTTGTCCTTCAATTCATCGAATGCCAACTGATAGGCATCACTCCAGATGTATGGCACACCCTTACGAGTAAGATGTGTCAAAGGACCTGCTATCTCTGAGAAACCCCGAATAAACCTCCTGTAGTATCCTGCCAATCCCAAGAAACTACGAATCTCCGTTGGTGTCGTGGGCTGTCCCCACTCCCTCACCGCTGATACTTTCCCCGGATCAACTGATATTCCCCGGTCGGAAATAATATGACCCAAGAACTGGACTTCCTTCAACCAAAACCCGCACTTCTCGTATTTTGCATACAACTCGTTCTGACGAAGTGTCTGCAAAACCTGCCTCAAATGCTCGGCGTGCTCCTCCTCTGTCTGAGAGTAAACCAGAATGTCATCAATGAAGACAATGACAAACTGATCTAGGAAATCCCTGAACACCCTATTCATCAAGTCCATAAATACTGCTGGAGCGTTGGTCAATCCGAAAGGCATAACCCGAAACTCATAAGAACCATATCTCGACAAGAACGCAGTCTTCGAGACATCCTCTTCCCTGATCCGCAACTGATGGTAACCTGACCTCAAGTCAATCTTCGAGAAGAAAGAAGCTCCCCTCAACTGGTCGAATAAGTCATCGATTCGAGGCAACGGATATTTATTCCGTATCGTGACCTTATTCAACTCTCGGTAGTCCACACACAATCTCAGTGAACCGTCCCTCTTCTTTACAAACAAAACTGGAGCGCCCCAAGGTGAGGTACTCCTACGAATAAAGCCCTGCCCTAACAGCTGCTCTATCTGATCCCGTAGCTCTCGCATCTCAGCCGGAGCCATACGGTACGGTGCACGTGCTATAGGTTTCGTACCCAGTAGCAAATCAATAACGAAGTCTATCTCTCGACTGGGTGGTAAGCCTGGTATCTCCTGAAACACATCCGAATACTCCCTGACAACCGGGATCGAATCTAAAGGAATAACAACCTCCTTAGAGGTATCCTCCTCTATGTAATACAGATGAGCGGTCGATCCTCCCTCTGGGCGAGGCATCTCCACTACAAACATCTCTTGCCCCGGAATGGCAAAAACAATGCTCCCGCTAAAGCAATCAATCATGGCCCTATATGCTACGAGCCAATCCATACCGATGATCACATCGTGAACATGCATGTCTAACACTAACATGTCCGCAGGCAATACCAAACCACCAACCTCTACCCCGACTCCCCGGCATATAAAGAAAATAAGCGACCCACTCCCCAATGGTGAGTCGACACACGTCACTGTGCTCTCTGCCGTAGCTAACAATCCTAAAGCTTTCGCGAAGTGTGTAGCTATAAAACAATGTGTAGCACCCGTATCAAATAACACCCGACCCATAGTGCCATGGATAGGAAACGTACCCTCGATCGCGGGCGGTGCCTGTGGAACTGCAGCTTGGTGAACGTTGTAGACACGTCCATACTGTAGCTGCCCCTGCTGAACTGGGACGGCTGGAATGATCTGTGGCGGTGCGGGAAGAGCGGGCGGAAACATAGGCCTCTGTGGCTCTTGGCGAGCACCCTGCTGCTGCTGTGGGGCCCTGACCCTATCAGGACAATCCTGTTTCTTATGGCCAGTCTTACCACAAGTAAAGCACTTCCCTGGGAAGTTCCCTCCCCTCTGCCCCTGCTGTCCCCGGCCCTGGTGGCCGTTACCATTCCTCCCTTGGCCCTGTTGGCCCTGATGGAACTGCTGCCCATTCTGCCCCTGCTGGCCCTGATGGCCGTTTGGACCCTGATGGCCCTGACGGAAACCTCCCTGTCCCTGCCTGTAGTTCCCTGACCGGAACCTCTTATTATCCCCCTGCTGGTTACCCTGCTCAGTCTGTCTCTGCCCCTGACCGGTCTGTGCCCCGCTGGCACCATGTCCTCCAGTCCTGTCCTGATGGCTAGACTCCCCTGACCGCTTGCCCTCGGCCATATGAAAGCGGTGGTCCTGGCAGTGCAATAGTGCAGCGTTAACCACATCAGAATACGTGGCCAACGATAGGTTCCCTAGCAGATGCTGACGGATCCTCCAATTCAACCCATCAGTGAACTTCTCTATCTTCTTCTTCTCTGTTGGAATCTCGTCTGGAACGATGTTCAACAGGTTAGTAAACTCGGCCTCATATTCGGCCACTGTCTTGCTCTCCTGCCTCAGACTCATCAGCTTCCTCCTCATCTCTGTATGAACTGCGGACGGAAAGTACTTGCGGTCGAACCGCACCCAGAATTCCTGAATGGTGAGGGTATCCCTCTCCTCCGCGGTGGTAATGGACTCCCACCACTGCAGTGCAGATCCAACTAGCTTGAAAGTAGCTAGCACCTGTTTCTGAACATCAGTGCACTCATGCATCCTCAAATGCCTCTGCATGTGCTTCCTCCATTGGCTCGAGACCACTACATCTGAGCTTCCTGCAAACTCTGGCGGATGCGCTTTCTGAAAAGCGTCACGTACATGCTCCCAAGCAGACGGGAATGCATTAACCTGTGCTGGCGCGGCAACCGGCGCCTGAGGTGGTGCCTGCTGGATCACGGCAATCGTTGCATTTACCGCTTAGGCTACTATAGCAGCAACCTCAGCGGCGTTCATCATACCCTGAACTGGAGCGGGCTGGGGTTCAGGTGTCGCATCCCTGGGAACTCGTCGTGCACGTCGTGGAGGCATCTGAAATAAGAATAAAGTTTATAAGTTCGCAGTTTATAAACTTAATATAGCTGAAGAACGAAACGTACACAATAAGAGTACAACAGTCCTAAAATATAGGGCTCTATATCAAAGAAAATGTAGTGGAAACATAATAGCCGTACAGATCCTAAAGGACACTACAACCTGATGCTCTGATACCACCTGTGACACCCCGACTAATTAAACACCGGGTAGCTACTCCTTTATAAAATTAATTCAAAATGCCAAGTTGGCTCAGTTAATAGCATCACTGTCGAAAACATTTTAAAGATTACTAACCACCTAGTATTTAAAAAGTAAGTGCCAAATTTTATTAAATCTGATTAACATGCAACAAGAGTAATGAATAACTAAATAACACCATTCACCATACTGAAGTAAAATGAATAACCATCACAATAGAAATAAGTAATGTCTGGAGGAAACCCCTCACTACAATCCCATACTGAAGATAAATAACTGAAACTGAAATACTACATGCTAAAGTCTGAAAACTGAAATGTAAAAGATGCTCTAAATAGAAATGGGCAACATGCCCTACAACTGATAGATAGTGACTCTGGAATCCAAAAGATAGAAGCGTCTATGAGCAAATCCCTGTAGCTTCCACAAACAGCTACAGCTCGTCACCTGAATGAGTACCTATGCTTGGTGTCCTTGTGGCTGGGCACCTAAAATGGTTTTACAAGAAAAAGATTTGAAAAGCAAATGGGTCAGAGCCCGAATGTGTTATATTTTAAAAACCTGCAAGTGCTTTAAAAACATTTAAAACATTAAATGCAAAGTACATGTTAGGACGTGCACTCACATTATATTCTCACCTATCGTCTAACTGTGCACTCCTAACGCAAGTACCCATTTATAACTATCCGTACTACTAGCTAAGTGACAACGTATCTAGCTAGACTGCCAAAGGTTCTACCCATAATACTTGGTTCCATAACATAATAACACTCTTAATTAAAATAGGGTTTAACGTAAACTCAAGTACTAAATATGTCATATATATATAAGTACCAGCTAACTTATTATATAACTCGAAACAATACTGTAATATGTTCACAATACTAACCTAAGGATTTCTATTAAATAAATGTATATTATTCATCCCATAAATATACAATACAAGCACCCCGCAATCTAAGCTGTAGTGCATACATACTCTGCTATCCATCCCGGTACATCACGTACATAAGGATTACATATTCCGAATCTCTCAAGAATAGTTTACCGATAACAACATCACAAATAATGGAGGCGAACACAGTCACCATCACATAGGTCACGCACATACCTACGCTCCCATGATCAGCGGACTTATTAATATCACAATAAGTCTTTCAATGACCTATGTTCATCAAGGTACCAGTCTATATCCCCCCCGTAGGCACACAAGGATTAGAGGGTCCTAAGCGAACGAAACCTCCCCGTGATAGCAAGTATGGTAGGTATGTCATACATACAATCCATATATCAATACTAAGTAAGCACACATCTTAGTAATATCGTATTATATTCGTAGTACATATTGCACTCTCGTACTACTTATAATTATCACAACTTATTTTATTCCGGTTCATAATTATACGTGCCATAATTTATCCTCACATCGTAGTAGTCACTCACGTCTCAACCCAAACGATTCATTGAATATAACTCTAGTGTATGATTTTCTCATCTCAATAACCCAAAAGTCCCAAATCAATCACTATATCATCAAAGGAATGCTAACTCTACCCTTGAACCAGTTTCCGGGACTCCAAAAGTCAAAACAGTCCAAAAAGGACAAAACTGTCAACTCGTTAGAAGTCTCGTTCGAACGAGGCTTCGAACGACTTTGGACTGTCAGGTCGTTAGAAGTCTCGTTCGAACGAGGCTGTTCGAACGAGGTCCCAGTTCGTTCGAACGAACTGACTCTTCTAACGATATCTCGTTCGAACGAGATATCGAACGAAAATCCTACTCGTTAATAACGACTGTTCAACTCGTTAGAAGCTCGTTCGAACGAGCTCGTTCTAACGACCTGGGGGTTGCTTCTAACGAGAGGTCAGTTTCGGCCCAGAATTTCCCAAAAATCGTTTTTCACCATTTTTATCACTTCTAATCTCTTCCAAAGTCCATCCTAACAACGTTTTAGGGTCTATAATCAATATTAAACATATATAGTCACATCCTAACATGTTTCTAAGGGATCAATCCACCCAAATATTAATTTACTTTACACCTTTCTACACTTTTTCCAATTATCTCAAGAACATGAACCCTAACTACATATCATCATCAAATCCCAGAATTTAATTCGTTTTCTTTCCTTCTAATCACAATTATAATAAGGGAAATCATTTACCTATCATACTACATGCAATTCTCTTCACAATTTTTAAGTTCTAAACCTCAAACTACATGGGTTTTCATTATCTTCCAAGAACAATTGAAATTTATCAATTTCTAACATGGAGGAAACATTCTACGAATTTAAATACGATTAAAACACTTGCCTTGGTTTGATTTCTGGTTTGGTGTAGGTTTGGTGAAGATTCTGCAGAGTTTCTTCTCTCCCAAGCTCTATCTCCAATGGTGGCTCAAGGTGGCTAGGGTTTTGATTTGGGGAAACTTAGAAAACCTAAATGACAACCTACGTAGCCTTCTAGGTTAATATGGGTTGGCTAATGGGCTTAATGGGTTAATATCCACATCAGATTTAATCTCTAATTTTCGTCACTTTTAATTCCTCAAAATGTAAAATTACCAAAATACCCTTTAAGTTACCGGTATGGCCTAAAAATACCCCGGGACCCAAACTGTACCCCCGGCTAGTGTTTTCTGACTATCTCGACCCTTCCGGACGCGATGGCGCACTCAAAACGACCATACGGATTATAGATTTTAAATTCACTTTTTATTATCAAAATATTATACCGTGACGCGGCGGTCCCACGCGTCTCAACAAAATTTCCAAATCGCCGTATATAAATCCCACGACAAATTTCATAATACCAAATACATATATAATCATATATGTACATAATCAAATACCAATTCGCATCACATTAGTATTATAACCCGGATTAATTTCCAATTAATACACAATTAATTTATTAATCCCAAAAATAATTATAGCCAAAAGTACGGGGTATTACACTCTAAGGATGTGTTTAAGTTTTGAAACCTTAGAAAAACATGTGCAAAACTCTTACTGGATTGAAAATTGTTTTCCAGATTGCACTTCTCTTTAATTCTGAGGAAACCACGCTTTAAATAGGATTTTAAGTCGGCGCCTAGAAAAATGTGTCGCTCGAATGAGATGGCTTTGTCGTTCGCATGACATCAGCATCTCTCTCGAACGAGCTACAGGTCGCTCGAATGACGCGCATGTAAATTTGACTTTTTCTTTAAAACGTTTCTTCCAAAAGAGATCCAATTAAGTCAAACTCTTTTTCGAGCTTATCAGAATAAAACTTAGTGTAAAACATTTAAAACACTTTTAAAAACATTTTAAAACATTTTCCTTATAAAAATTTATCTTTATCCTTTTATAAAAATTATTCCGAGCAATTATACGCATTCATACTTGTGTGATCTCGGAATGCAATTAACTTGAAGACGAATAAACATGCACCAATTAAACTTCGGCATGATTAATTCTTTCAAGCTTTGTCGCAACGTCTTCAATTTCTTCAATACGCCATAGACCGAGTGGGATCGTGACAAAATAAAATCTCCCTAGGACATATTACAAACACAGTTTTTTTCTCGGAATTAAGTCAAAACAATATAGGGACTCAATTGGAAATTTATTGCCTTACAGATAGCTTCTACTCCACCGTCAACACTTAATTCAACCTCCTCACCAAATCCTTCCTCTACTGCTCCCAATTGCCTTCTCCTTATCAAGAGCCTCATACATATAACGAAGATATAATTTCTCCATCTATCGACCCTCGAAAGCCTTGGTTTGATTAGTAACAATATGAGCATTCTCCATCAGCACCGTGGCCATCATAGCTTACTGAAAGAAAAGAATTAAAAGTCAAGTAAGAAAAATATAATGAACATGTGCGTAAGAAATTTATAAGAAATAACCTACATGTAGAGATTTATATTGGTTATGGTACCAAAAAACATCGATATTAAGGCCCCTAAGGTATCGATAATCAAGACAATACCCTATATAGTCCATATGAGTCATTGTAGTCCTGGAATGAGTCCACAAGGAGTCATCATTAATTTCATGCTGAGAAACTAAGATAGGAAAATTATGATATTTCATGTACTCTAGAGGCTTGACCTCGGCGACAGTCTCTTTCCAATTTTGCCTCGTATAAGCAGCCTCGATCGAGGTATCTGGATAGGAAAGGGCTTGAGTTATCATCATTCTCATAGGATCTAATTGATCAGTTCCCTGGGTCAGAATTTTTTATGGCAGCGAACACCTTTTATGTCCTTAAAGCAGCAGCGGAAGCACGAGAGAAGGGATTCGAAGCAACTCCCCACGCGAGTTCAAAAGTCTGATTTTCTGAAAAAATGGAGGAGGAATGGGCTATTCAAATAAAGAGATTAGTGAACAATGAAATAAAGGAATACATTTGTAAACATAAGTGGAAAACTTTTTACTTGCTTCGACCTTGATGGTCCATTAGGTCAAGCTAATGGTGTAGTTGAAGCATGATATTTTCAAGAAAAAATCCTCAAAGATAAAAGGATCTTTTTGGTAATTTTTTAGCATAATATAAAAGAGATTACCAAGGATAATTTTTCTGCAAAATAATTCAAAATAATGGTCAATCAAAGAATAGTATGAATCCAAAGACAATAACGGGGTAAAATATAAGCGAATACCATTGGGCAACGGGTCACCCCAATTCTAAGGCACCAAATCGTTCCTGCCACATTCATAGGTCAAAAACTATCCCTAGCCTTAGATAAAGAAAAATATATTCTTCTAGTAATGGTTAGTGGTCCAGGATTAATAAAGAATAATATATTCTTCTAGGTTTATTAACAGATATATATCAATACCTAGGATTCTGAAAATTCTCATTAAGGCTATGAATAAACCTAAAGATCTACTCAGTAATATAATGACATGTCTTCACTTTCTAAGACATCATAGACCCAATAATGACCCTCTAAGTATGAGATCTAAGATGGGGTGATCCCATATCCCTATGAATGCCTAGGGCAATAGGATGAATGGGAGATGAAACTACATTGCTGAGGTTCTAAAATGACATCAAAGACGAGTTCATACCAGATTATGCCACTCGTGGTCAAAGGAGATCCCGAAGGGAACTTGCCTGGTGATTTATGATCATAAAAGATGTCCTTTACAAAGGGTCCACCTATCTCAAAACGTATTAAGCCCTTTTTGAAAGGGTGGAAATTTCATAAACAAAATGACAACATAACAAGACATGAAACAAAATTAATATGAAATCGATACAACCTTTTATGTTCATGTCCCAATTTCAGGAAGCGTTAGTGGGTTTTGTCATGTTTATGACCCAATAGTGACCCATTATGACACAGTTTTAACCCATTAGTAAACCCTATTTAAACCCATTAGTTGACCCCATTTAGATACAATAGTCAATTATATGAATTAAACTTTAATAATTAAAAATATACACCACAATACCAATACTATACTTATCTTATACTAGAATATTATACCCTTACTAGAGTATTCTCAAGGACCAAGTACAACAAACTTAAACCCTAAATCTAATATCACACACTCACTCCACTCTAACAATGCCTCTACCACTTTCCTCACTATCTTTCACGATCACCGTCTCCTACTCTCTCATCTCACGATTCTCTTTCAGTAGGACCAGTCCCTTTCGTCCTTACTCTAACATTAGCCCCATCTTTCAATCCCCTTGCTCCAGCCACATTTAAAACCCTAACTGTTAGATACCACTCATTTTGTCATGCACGAATCAAGATCTTTCACCTCATTTAATGGTCACGGACTTAAAGTCAAAGTAATACACTAAAACCAGCATTAAGTATTTTTTATATTCTTTATGATTTGTTCTCTCAAGTTTTGAAATTAGTTGCAGTTGAAGAAACACACTTGCACTAACATTTTTCTCTATTTTCGTTTTTGAATTTATTTAGAGTTTCTTTTAAAATAATTTTTGTGTAAAAAATTTCCTACTATTTTCCCCTAATTATACTTTCATTTTAGCGAATATAGATTTTCTCATATTTCTCATATAAATTTTATTATAAGTTTCTTCTGTTTGGTTTGTGATATGAAATTTTTTTACCGAAGATTTGATGCTAATTGTCTAATCTGAATCTTAAGGTTCAGATTTTTTTATCTCAATTAATTGAAACTTAAAAGTGACTTGTCATGTCAAGTCGGGTTTACTCGTGTCAAATTGGCCTAAAATTATTTATAGTTTTACCATGATGTGTCATGTTTTAATTGTGTAGTGTTCAAGTTCAGAAAATAACATGCCATCATTTTGTGGTGTGTTCGTATTTGTTTTGGTTAATATATCATCTTGTCGGGGAGGGTCAAGTGAAAATATTAACCATTGACCTGAATTGCCAGCCCTACCTCTATATTTACTTAGAAGCTCTATGTCTGATACTTAAGGGACTGTTGTACAAATCCTAATACTCTTGAAGATGATTTGTTTCAATATTATTGGGGTGGTTCACATTATCAATTTTTGAGGGATTAAAGGACTTTTGAGATGAGGACTTAGCCTCATCCTTAGCATCAGGCTCTGCCATGCGAGTGGACTCTGTGGAAGAAGAAGAGGCAGCAACCTTAGTCAAAGAGGCCAATATATGAACATGGGTCTCAAATGAGGTCTCATTAGGCCAACTCATATGAATGGAATAGCTAAAAGTATCTAAATATGTAAGGGTGTTAGAGTCTGTGAACTCTAGTTTACTATAATCGCAATTTGATAGGGGAAGAAAAGAAGAACGAATGGACTCAGAGGCGTTAGGAGTGATGAATTCGGGATCCTTCCTAGTGTCCTCTCTCCAAGAGTTGTACAATAGCTAATTGGAGAGGCATAAGTGGAATGGTGGAGGCCTGGACCTATACCTCCTCCTAAATTCCTTTAATATTATGTCCGCATGGATTGGGACCAAAATCAAAATGGGAAGCAAGTAATCCATGGACTACCTCCTGCTTGTATCGATGATTTTTGGGGAAAAATCAAATATTTACTAACCTCAACCAATGCAATGGAAATCCAACCAAATCCAAAAATCTTAGTCCCACACAACCACCATGACAATCACTATGGAAAAATAAGATGTAAAAGAAGAACAAAGATAATAAATAAAAATAGCGAAGGGGGAGAAACCCCAACTTTGTGCCTTATATTTTGAGGAAAATAATCTCAAATGCAAGAGAAGCTATAAAAAAGGATAGTTTATTGTGTTAACTACCTGAAAGGATGGATTTCGTGCAAGGAAAGTAGATAACAAAAGTTGAAAGCTTAAAACCATAAACGAAAATGGTGGAAATGGCAATCACAAAATTCTCTCTCCCTCTTGTTTGATAAAAATAAGTTGGAAAAAAGTGAATTGAAAAGGCAATGATGATTTCATAGAAACTCAAAATGGCGGTTTAATTGTATGGGGGTTCTCAAAAGGCAAGTTTAAAATTTACGTAGAACAATCAAGGCGCATGCATCCTAACGACTTATGACGTTCCAGCCACATCAACGCATGTCTAGACTAGGTCACAGCTCCATCCAAAAAATGAAAGGCAATGAGATTAGGTCATGTCAACAACTCTAAAATACAATCAAATATTAAAACTTCAAAAAGCTTATTAATCATATGACATCATCACAAAGTAATTATGCAAAATAAATATAAGATATGAAAACATTCTCACCCATGTGCAATAACTAACTTGTGATCATTTCTTCACATTCATGTCAAGTGTGATCTCATGTCTCTTAATAAAAATGAGACACATGTTCAATATGACCACATTATTTCACCTCTCTCATCTCACCCACCTATAAATATAGACTATGAGATCCTTAAATGGAAAGTAATATTGAACCAATTATTGTTATATTGTCCAAATGAGATCAGAGTGAAAGTGAACTCGTAATCATTCTCCCATGGAGTATTCTCGTTGCTTTAGTGAAGATTGCATCATATGTGAACGTAGACAACCAATTGGGGTAGAACCACGTAAAGTTCGTGCTATCTCTCTCTTATTTTCTACATTTTAGTTGCGTTGGGGTTCAACTCATCTCTTAATTTCTTAATTTTTATCTCACGACTAAGTTTGGCTAAATACTAATTTCTAATATCAACAATTATCATTATGTAATTATGAGTAGATAGCATGCACGAGGGAGGGGAAAATAGCATGCACGAGGGAGGGGAAAAGAGAGAGTGGGGAAGATAGATAGATAGATAGATAGATAGAGAGAGAGAGAGAGAGTATACTTGAAAGTATTAATAAAACATCCACCCTCTTCGTAAACATATGCCAAAATTGAATTGAACCACCTACATTTTTGTGTTTGAGTAAATTTATTGTTGTATATCATGTTCTATAAATTTCTAATGTGTTGATTTATCCGACATCAAAACTAGCCACACAAACACCAAAAAGTATGTTGTGGTTTTACTTGTTTTTGTGTTCTTACCCACATAAAAGCAAATACGTTTACAAAACTAAATTCATTCCTAGGCTCAAAACTATATATATATATATATATATATATAATTATACTTTTCAACCAAATTTGGTATATATGATTTACATTGTAAGGAGATCATCTAAAAAAATCAAAAAATTCAACCCGTAAGTGGGTGAGATGATACAAAAAATTTGAACGGTCGAAAATGCACATTTATACCCACTTTTCATTTCACCTACTTTCGGGTTGAATTTTTTGATGATTTTTTTGTAGGTGATTTCCTCTTTATGTAGATCATGTATACCAAATTTGGTTGAAAAATACATTTTTTTTTTTTATTTTTTAAATGAATATGTCCATAGGTATGTTGCTAAAAAAATATATTGAAAAGCCTGATTATATATATATATATATATATATATATATGCTTCATAGTATGGTAAAACACCGAAATAATACACGCTTTTAATTTTATAGCCCTTCTAACAATGCATATAATTGCCATATTGGTCATAAGGCGAAAAAAAATGGAAAATTGTTAAGAGAAATAGGGCACAGAGAGAATTTTAGAGAGAGGAAAAGTTCTCATTAATTGGTATGTATATTTATGCTTCATAGTATGGTAAAACACCGAAATAATACACGCTTTTAATTTTATAGCCCTTCTAACAATGCATATAATTGCCATATTGGTCATAAGGCGAAAAAAAATAGAAAATTGTTAAGAGAAATAGGGCACAGAGAGAATTTTAGAGAGAGGAAAAGTTCTCATTAATTGGTATGTCAATAATGAGGGGGTCACCCCTTTATTTATAATACAAGTCATCCCATCCCAAAAGCTTACTTTTCTAATGTGGGACGTGTTATAGTGGACATCCACCTTAAAATACAACTTTTATAACACTCCCCATTGTATGTACACTATTTCCACCATTCATTAATTGTTGCCTCATTAAAACCTTACTAAGGAAAAACTCATTGGGAAAAAATCAAAGTGAAGGAAAAAGAGTACAACTATTGTGATCAGTGAATTAGTGTTGGACGTGCTTAATGTTGCCTCGTTAAAACCTTTGTTAGGAAAACCCAGTGGGACAAAACCTAATCAAAGAAAAAAGAGTACAACGCACATATGTTCCAAATTACAAGTTCTTGTATCCTCTCCTTGATAAGATACTCCCCCTGATTGATATGTTCAATTTCACTTTTGGTGGAGTCAACGCATTCCAATCTCATACACAAACTTCTGAAATATCGCCTTTGGTTGTGACTTTGTGAAGAGATCAGCTAGGTTATCACTTGAAAAAACTTGCATGACTTCAATCACATTTTTCTTCTGAAGCTCGTGAGTGAAGAAAAATATTGGTGAAATATGATTGGTTATGTCTCCTTTGATGAATCCTTGTTTAATTTATGATATATATGATGCATTATCTTCCTAGACAGTACTTGGAATATCTGTAATAGAAGGAAATTGACAAGAACTACGAATATGCTGAATTAAATATATTAGCCATAGACATTCACGACTAGATTCATGAAGAGCTAAAATTTCAGAGTGGTTAGAAGAAGTAGCTACTAAAGTTTATCTAGTAGAACGCTAGGAAATATTATCATTACCACAAAGAAATACATAAACTATCTGAGATTGACCCTTATGAGGATTAGAGAGAGATCCAGAATCTGCGTAACAAACTAATTTGGAACTATTAGAGTTATAGGAATAAAATAAACCCATGTCAGTGGTTCCACGTAGATATCTTAGGATATGTTTGACACCATCCGAATGCCTTGTGGTTAGTTTAGAACTATATCTAGTAAGAAGGTTCGCAGAGAATGAGATATCCGGCCTAGTGAATTGTGCCAAGTATAATGATGCACCAATTGCACTTAAATAAGGTACTTTTGGACTCAATATTTAGGACGGTATGGATCTTTCTTTATGTCCAAAGATCGGTTAACAATGGGGGTACTTAGTGGGTGTGATATATCCATATTAAAGCGTTTTAATACATTTTCAGTATAATAAGACTGATGGACTAAAATCCCATAATTTTTCTTGATCTGCAGGCCGAGATAAAATTTAGTTTTTCCAAGGTCTTTCACCTCAAATTCCTTTTTCAAATAGCTAGAAGTTATTTCGAGCTCTTATAGAGTCCCTATTAAATTTATGTCATCCACATACACTGCTACTATTGCATATCCCTTTGAGGATTTCTTTATAAATACACAAGGGCAAATTGGATTGTTTTCATACCCTTCCTTAGATAAGTATTCACTAAGACGATTGTACCATATTCTTTAGGATTACTTTAAACCGTACAACGAACGTCTTAGTCGGATTGAATGCATACGCATTGGCTTTGCATCAGGCAAAGGAAATCCTTCAGGTATTTTCATGTATATTTATATGTCTAAGTCCTCGTATAAATAAGCGGTCACAACATCTATGAGTCTCATATCAAGATTTTTAAAAACTGCTAAGCTAATTAGATATCTGAAATTTATACTGTCCATAACGGGGGAGTATGTTTCCTCAAAATCAATCCCAGATTTCTGCGAGAAACCTTGTGCCACAAGTCGTGCCTTATACCGAGTGATTTCATTATTTTCAATTCTTTTTCTTACAAAAACCCATCGGTAACCTACCGGGTTAAAACCTTTTGGGGTTTGTACTATAGGTCCAAATACACCATATTTATTTAAAGACTCGAGTTCTACCTTGATGGCAATTTTCCATTTTAGCCAATCTACTCTTTGTTGACATTCATTTAGAGTGCGTGGTTCATTGTCCTTATCACTGCCCTTTGAAATTTGTGTAGCTACCGCATATGAGAATATATCATCAATGAAAGTTTCTTTAAGATCCCACATTCTCCCGAATATGTATAAAACATAGAGATCTCATTATTATTAATAGGTATCTATGCCTCTTCAGGGGCTTGTATAGTCAATTCAGTGACTTGTGTGTTTTCAAAAACAATAACCTCTTCAGGGGTTTCAGAGAAAGTGGATCCTTTATTTATAACCTCTTCGGGAGGATTATTAGGGCATGATTTTTCATTTTATCTCCTCTTTGGGGGAGCAAAGTCTTTGGAACCTATAAGTCTTCCACGCTTCTAGTGTGCACTAGATTCATTTGATGTTGATGTACGCATTTGTCCCACTGGTACATCAATTCTTGCAGGCACATTTATAGTGGGTACATGAGACTTGGTTACTTTCACAGCATCATTGAATGCATCGGGTAGTTTATTTGCAATTTCCTAAAGATGCAATATCCTTCTCACTTCATGCTCACATTAAGCAGTACGGGGGTGTAGATGAGACAAAGTGAAAGTATTTCATGTTAATTCTCGTCGTTCTTCAGGAATGGACTATACTTCTGGTACGTTCTTTCCTCTCCCTAACGGCGGGAAGAGTGTCTCATAAAAATGACAATCCGTAAATCTGGCGATAAACGTATCACCTGTTAGTGGCTCAATATAACGAATGATTAATGGCGAATCATAACCAACATATATTCCCAAACAACGTTGGGGACCCATTTTGGTATGTTGGGGTAGGGGGATGGGCGCGTGCACTGCACAACCAAATTTACGCAAGTGTGATATATTTGGTTGACATCTAGAAACAAGTTGAAAAGGTGAAAAAGGGTGATAAGCAGTGGGCCTAAGCTTAATTAACTTACCAGCGTATAGGATAGCATGTCCCCAAGCAGAGACTGAGAGTTTGGATTCCATAAGTAAAGGTCATGCAATAAGTTTCAAACGTTTAATCAAAGACTCAGCTAAACCATTTTTGGGTGTGGACATGGGGGACTGGGTGCTCAACAACAATTCCTTGTGATAAATAATAGTCATTAAAAAATTGAGAAGTAAATTCTCCCGCATTATCAAAACGAATGGATTTAATGTGTTGATCAGTAAAATGTGCTCTAATTTTTATGATTTGATCAAGTAATTTTACAAAATCCAAATTACGAGTAGATTACAAACAAACATGTGACCAACGAGTAGATGCATCAATTAAAACCATAAAATATTCAAAACGTCCACTAAAAGGGTGGATGGGACCACAAATATCCCCTTGAATTCTTTGTAAAAAGGATGGTGACTCAGAAGCTATTTTGAGAAAAGATGGTTTAGTGATTAATTTACCTTGAGAACAAGGGGTGCAAAAATTATCATCAGGTAAGGTGAGCTTTTATTTGTTAAAGAGTGCCCATATGTGTTGTTTATGATTTGACGCAAGATATTTGATCCAGGGTGACCCAATCGGTCATGCCACAATATTAAATTATAAAGATCATTGAGCTTTAAGCTCATGACAGTATGTGATTCTACAACATTAATTGTTGTTTGGTATAACCCCATGGATAATGCAGGCAATTTCTCTAGTGTGACCTTCTAGCTTCCAACACTAGAAATAATGCAAAGGAACTCTTTATTACCTTAATTACATGTTTCAATATGATACTCGTTTACTCTTCTGTCCTTAAAACTCAATAAATTTCTTCTGGAATTTCTTGAGTATATAGCATTATTTATCAATAAGTGGGTACCATTAGGTAACACCACATGGGCTCTTTCGGAGCCTTCAATAATCTTACCAGGACCAGTTGTAGTAGAAATATTCGTTATATTGTATACCAAGTCTGAGAAAAATTTTTGGTTTTTTAAAATGGTGTGGGTTGTCCCACTGTCTACCAGACAAGTGTCATCGCTTGCGCTTATTTTCAGATCCATACCTTTAACATAATTAAATATAAATTGAAATTCAATCCACTAATCATATAAGCATAAAAAAATGATCAAAACCATTCCATTAACTAATAAATTCTCAAAATAAAGATATTAAATACAATTGTCGAAGCTCTAATGATAAACTACTAATGTCTCAATAGAAAAGATAAAGCAGATAAATAAATAAATACATTATAATGATTTAGGTCCTCAGGACCGTCTCTGGCAGTTCTCCAAGCATGTTATCAAATGTCTCATCATCAATACCATTTCCATCATCATCTTCAAAAAAATTATTAAAATTGAGATCAGTATCGTCAAGTTTCCAACCGTCTTCAGGACCTTCCATAATGTTTGTCTCTGCTTTCTTTTTCGAGGCTAGAATTTTTTTCACAAATTTATTGGACGAACGAGAGGTACATGTCCAATGCCCACTGCGGCCACATCTATAGCAAATATCATTTGGATTCTGTAGACTTGACTTCTGATTCTCTTTATTGTTCTGATTATTCCACTTCTGGTGATTCTTGAATTTCTTATTTTGTCTAGGGCCTTGATTATGGTAGCCACCTCTTCTGGATTTTCCACGGTCCCGCCGCATATTTCCTCGGCCTCTTTCGTTATTCGAACAAAGTTAGCATTCACTTCAGAGAGTGCTACAGATCCATTGGATCTAGATGTATGATTCTTCATCGTAAGTCATTGTTCTGCTCAGCAACTAGGAGACATGAGATTAGTTCCGAGTACTTTTTAAACCCTCGCTCTCGATATTACTGTTGCAGGAGCATACTCGAGGCATGAGATGTTAAGAATGTTTTCTTCGACATATCTGCATCCTCTACCTTTTCTCCACATAGCTTTATAATCTTGAACATAGCATAATTGTATTCAGACACAGTCTTGAAATCTTAAAATCTCAAGTTGAGCCATTCATGGCGTGCACATGGAAGTATGACCGATTTTTGTACACTACACCAAAATGATAAAATTTTCGGCTTTCAGTCGGCCACCCTTGTCAACGTCATTGATCGTGACACAAATCTCGCGTTTTGTGTCACGGTCATTGACCTTGACACGACCGTGACAAAGAATTGTCACGGTCATTGACCGTGACAAGGCCGTGACAAATTTAGTTGTCACGGTCAATGACCATGATAATTCTTTAAATAATTGTCACGGTCAATGACCTTGACACGACCGTGACAACTTTTGCAGTAAAAAAAGCCCTAGGCTTCTTTTTTTTCCACCTTTTTTGGTTTTCCCCCTCTCTCTCTCTAAGCGATTTCTGCTCTCTCTCTCTAAGGTATATTTTTTTTCCTCTCTTTCTCTTTCATTTCTATATGTGTGTGTATGTGTATGTGTGTATATATATGTGTGTGGTGGTGTGTGGTGGGGGAAGGGGGAAGGGGGTAATGGGGGTGGGGTGGTGCAGGTGTGGTTGGGGGTGGGGTGTGGTGGGGGGAGGGGGTGGGGTATGTGTATATGTGTGTGTATGTATGTGTATATATGTGTGTGGTGGGGGAGGGTGGAAGGGGGTAGTGGGGGTGGGGTGTGGTGGGGGGAGGGGGTGGGGGGGAATTTTCTAACTAAAAATATGATAATATTTTGTTATAATTTGTTAAAACTATGTAAACCTTAGTATGAATGCAAGGTTAGTGATAGTTAGAATTGTGTAAATGTTAGAAAATTTCTAGAATTCATATGTTAAATTTAATTATATAAATATTTAAATTTGATAATAATTTTATTCATGAAATTAATTCAATTAGGTAAAATCCTAGATAATTTTTTAACAGAATTTGATAATATTATATAAAGTTTAGTAAATTCACAAAATGTTGCCAATTGTATGTTTTTAGAAATATCATTAGTTACTTTCGTGCCCAACTATGTAGAATCCATACACATGCATGTTGTTAGAAAGTCTTAAATTTAATTCTCACTTTAATTTGTAGAATCTCTGTACTTGGTTGGATTTATCCCTTTATGATAATGAAATTTATGCTCCAATTATAATTATCTCATGTCATAATTTTATTGATAAACAATAAATTAATAAAGTAATAAAAATATGAAAATACCCCAATTGATTTAGTAAGATTCGTTCTAGACTTCATTACAAATTATTCATGCTAAACCCAACTCTCTTATAAGATATGCATATTGTGATAAAATATAATGAGGATAAGAGACTTTTGAAATATAAAAGAATCTCAAAGAATAAAGATAAAGATAAAGGATTAAAGAAGTAGATAATTGCAATGAATATACAGGCGTGGCGGGGGGAGGGGGGCAAGGGGTGTGGTGGGGGTGGTGGGGGGGGGGGGCAATTTTAACAATTGTATAGCTTTAATTAAGAAATTGTATAGCTTTAATTGTAATTTTAATTGTATAGTTTTACATGAAAGTAAATTAATAATTAGTGCCAATTTCATATGAAAGTAGGATTGCCCCTCATTTTAAATTAGTAAATTAATAATTGTATACTTTAATTGTTAGTTTAATTCATGAAATGATTTAATTGAGTAGATGAATTAGAAGGAGTACGGGTTACACATTTGTTGTTGAAATTGTTGTTGGATTATTTTGTTTAGTAAATGTTGGGTTGGTTAGTTTTAAAAGTGGCATGACCACTGAATTATTGTCCATATGGGGGTGGGATTTTTCAACTTTTTTTGAAAATTACTTTGTATATCGAACAATATATATACAAAGTATGATAATTAAATGAAACATACATGAAATTAAATATGTGTATATGTGTGTGTATGTGTGTGTATGTGTGTGTGTGGTGGTGTGTGGTGGGGGAGGTTGGCAGGGGGTGTGGTGGGGGGAGGGGGGTGGGGTGGTGGGGTTTTTTTAACAATTGTATAGCTTTAATTAAGAAATTGTATAGTTTTAATTGTATAGTTTTAGATGAAAGTAAATTAATAATTAGTGCCAATTTCATATAAAAGTAGGATTGCCCCTCATTGTAAATTAGTAAATTAATAATTGTATACTTTAATTGATGAAATTTTGGGTTGGTTAGTTTTAAAAGTGGCATGACGTTAGATGTTTTCAACTATTCCACGTTAGATGTTTTCAACTAATTTAGACATATTTATGTAGGTGTACGTGTGCGTGTGTGTGGTGGGGGTGGGGTAGGGGTGTGTGTATGTGTACTATTAATATTTTTTTTATCTGTACTAATAACATTTTTTTACGGCAAATGTCTCCTTCAGATATTAAGGCGAAGATGATGATGCTATTTATGATGATGACGTCTGGGCTCGGTGGTAGCGGAGGCGACGAGGGCTCCTCCGCCCCTAGGCTCCCCAAATATGAAAAATTTGGGATTACCGTCGAGAACAAATCGGAGCTATTAGCGAGATCCCTCGAGCTGCTAAAGACGGTCATCGGTCCAAGGTTTATGAGTTGGAAGGAGGTGCCATATGAGCTCAAGTTAGCTGTTTGGGCGGCACTACAGGTAATATATTTATATTTATATGAATATTTCAATTTCAATTTCAATTTCAATTTCAATTTCAATTTCAATTTCAATTTCAATTTCAATTTCATTTTATATTTATATTTATATTTATATTTATATTTATATTTATATTTATATTTATTCGCAACTAACATTGAATTTGTTGGACAGGAACAATTCAACTTGGATCCAAATCTACGTGATTCCGTCTTGGAGCAGTTGAGGGAGCAACACAAGACGTGGAAGAAAAATATGCGGACACGGTACTTTGGAAAAACACGAGAGTCCATTATACAATGGCCTGGATCCGTCCCGCCCAAGGAGACGATCTCATTGGCACAATGGCAAAAGTTCATTGACAATGAGATCGAGGATCGACAATTGGCATCTCGCCAATCGGGGAGGGAAAATCGGGCAAAAAAGACGGACGTGCACTACTCCGGCCGGACCTCTTACGCCGCGGTGGAGCATAGGATGAAGGTAAGATTTAATTTTTCTATAACTACAGAAATATATTATTCTTCATTATTTTACTTTGCAGGGCCGATACTAATTTTACTTTATTTTATTTCAGGGGGTAGGGAGTGGGCCAGGGGGTAAGCCACATAGGCTCGATACTTATGTGGCTCTTCGGACGAAGAAGGGGAAGGACAAGGAGGTGTCCCCGAGCGTCGCGGCGACGATTGTAAGTAATCTGACAGTTTATTTTTTGTTAATTACGTTATAATTTTTTAGTTTACTTATTTTACTAATCATGTGTTTTTTGTCGTTTCAGACAAAGCTTAAGGAAGTGCATGAATCGCAGTCTGATGCCGACAAGGCGTCTTTGTCCATAGACTCACTCATCCAAGTGCTTGGCTCTGATCGGAAGGGGAGGACAAGGGGGGTGAGCTCGCGGGTGGCCAAATCTAGGATCATCGGATTGGAGACGAGCGACACGGAGTTGGCTCGAACGGTGGATTCACACGACGCGAAGCTGTCCCGTTTGGAGGAGACGGTCGAAGATATGTACGCATTCATGAAGCGTACGTTGGGCAGAGACTGAAAGGGGAAGGGGAAAGGGAAAGGGAAGGAGAAGGCGGTGGAGGAGGAGGAGGAGGTGAGGGAGAACGAGGCGCGGGAGGACGAGGATGTGGACCTCGCTGCTTCTTCACCGTCACGTGCCTATTTCGATTATCCACTTCCTTATTTGGCTCCCTTCCCCAGACCATTGTCGACACTTAGTTGGCCGAGCGTGTTCATATTGGATGTATTTGATGGCCAGCAGATAGGGCGGGGGTTGAGGGACCCGAATATCGTCGAGGGTGGAATAGTTCATGGACGTGCGCTTCAAGGGATCGAGTCCAAAGTGCTCGTCACGCATGTGATACCCGGGAAGAAGAACTCCCTATTGTGGTTGCGCGAACAATGCGACATGATGTATATTAGTGGGTGTGTCAATTCGTATATCGTGTGGCCAACTCACCTCCTCACATTTACCCAAGACATGTAGTAACATTATTTTTAAGTTTGCCCATTTTAATTATATTTGGATTATATCGTCATGTATATTATTTCTATTTTGAATATTTGGATTATATCGTCATGAATATATATTTGCACTATATTTAGTTTATTTGGATATATGATGTTTGAATAGGTACAACCAACGTTGTTATAACAGGTACAAATATACTGCTGGGCAGTGGCAGTGGCCATACTGCCCAGCAGAATTTTAAAAATTCTGCCCAGAATTGTCACAGTCATTCACCGTGACAAGTCCTTGACAAATCTTGTCACGGACTTGTCACGGTCAATGACCGTGACAATTTTTTTAAATATTATCACGGGTTTGTCACGGTTATTAACCGTGACTAAACTTGTCACGGTCCATGACCTTGACACGACCGTGACAATTCTAACGGACTTGTCAAGGTCAATGACCGTGACATGTCCGTGACAAAAAAATTTGTCTCGCCCCGAATTGTCAAGGTCAATGACCGTGACAATAATGCAGATTTGGTGTAGTGGTAGTCACTGCGCTCCTTCAGGGATTTTTATAAATCAAGAGGCTCTTTCACAGTTAGGTACTCACTTTTCAAATCAATGTGTATGTGATGTCTAAGGAATATCAGGGCCTTAGCTTTGTCTTGACGGGACATGGTATTTTCAAGTGTTATTGCATCACCAAGATTTCGCGCTTGGAGGTGGAGCTCAGCGTCTTGAGACCAATTAAGATAATTCACCCAAGAAATTTCAAGTGCTTCAAATTCGAGTTTAGAGATATTTGACATTTTTAAATTGTACAATAAGTAAATTACAATCAGAAATATGTAATGCATAATAAAAAAAAATTATAATTAGAACTTCAGGGTCGTGTTATTTATTTATTGGAAACTCAGATCAACACATAAAATAATGAACTTCGGGTCAATATTAATAAGTATAAGGACTTTAAAGTCTCTACCCTATTGTGTCAAAACTTCAGGTTTGATCAGATATTTTTTTTTAAATATTTGGGGACGTTTAATGTCCCTTACTCTATGATAGAAATAATCAAAACTTCGGGTTTTGATGGAGGGTATATATTATTTGGAACTTCATGTCCATAATGTAAATAACAATTCAAGTCCAAAATTTTAAAGGTAATGATAACTTCAGGCCCCAATTACTTGGAACTTTAGATTCCAAAAATCAAAACTTCAGGTTTGATTTTATGGTACATGTTATTATCATGTCCAAAAAAAATGAATATCAGTTGCGAACTACAAGCAACAAAAAAAATTTAATAGGGATTGGGAACTTTGAGTCCCAAAAATATGAATTATTAAAAATCTTCGGGTCTCCAAATTTAATCATTTGTGCATATACTAATTTGATGAAGATTTTTTTTTTTAAATAAGGAGCATAAATGCACAAGATAAAGTATTGAAAATGGGAACAAAAAATATTAAAACGTCATAACTTTTAAAGTCATATCATAATAAAATCCACACAACGATGTTGTCCCCCAAAAAAATTGTAAGAGATGGTTATTTGAACTAAAATCCATTATATATATATCATGCTCCTGATATAAAAGTTCATATGATGTCTTATATTCTTGATGAAGAATGTGCCGAATGTTGCCTTTAAGATTTTTAATAAAGAGAAACTCTCAAAGGTTCATAAACATGATACGATTTTAAAAATAATACATATGAGGTATATATATGACATGGATTGACAACACATATGAGATATATATATAATATAAGAGTAGATGACGATCCCATCTAAACTGATACAAGTCCATGAGTGGAAAGAAAAAGAATCTGGTAGTCAAAAGACGATGAAAGTCAGTCAGAAATTGTAGACTCGGAATAACGGTTATAAGCTCCTCGTGCTGATAACGTGTTAAGAGATATAGGGCACAGAGAGAATTTTAGAGAGGAAAAATTTTCATTAATTGGTGTGTCAATAATGAGGGGGTCACCCATTTATTTATAATACAAGTCATCTCATCCCAAAATCCTAATTTTTCAATGTGAAACGTGTTATAGTGGACATCCACCTTAAAATATAACTTTTATCACACAAATATTATTTTTCATTTCACAAATGTTTTTTTTTTTGTATAAAATGAATGAACATTTATGATAAAACTGGTCTCGCTGA
Organism: Sambucus nigra; assembly: GCA_949130495.1. Taxonomy (NCBI): domain Eukaryota; kingdom Viridiplantae; phylum Streptophyta; class Magnoliopsida; order Dipsacales; family Adoxaceae; genus Sambucus; species Sambucus nigra. Next base: position 407,092,745 of record OX422222.1, read on the forward strand.
GATGTTGACATGAAAGGGGTTGCTATAAGTTTCATTTAATTAATAAATTGACCTCCATGCATTCTAAATGGAGATAGGGAGTGAAGGTCCCCTCACTACAGATATGGATGTGTAGGAATTTTGATTGTATCATGTTTAACTACCTCCATATCAGCTATCAGCAAATGGATAGTGATGTGCAAGCAAACCGAAAATAAACCCTTTGTTTATATAAATAATGTATCTAATGGCAAGCGTGCGCGAGGTAGTAAGAGGGGAAAAAGTTTTAAGTGATGTTTAGTTTTTATATAATTATATTTAATTTCTATTTCACTTTAGTTTTGTAAATAACAAAAAAATTTTGGATCAAATATCAAAAAATCACTCAAATATTTTTTAATACACATTTAATTCAAGCCTTTTATTTTGTAATAAAAAGTTCCTTATTCTCTTATCTTTAAAGCCCGCGTCACCGGCATGGTAAAACTTTTTGGAGATGATGAAGGACTTTTTGGTGCAAAATAAAAAGGATTGGACTAAACGTGCATTAAAAAAAGTTCGAGACACTATTTGGTATATGCCCCAATTTTTATTATACTTCTATTGGAGTTAGTGAGACTTCAATACCTGCTATAATTTTCTCTCTTATATTAAACATTATATTCTTCTTAATAAGAAAATTAATAAATCAAAAGTATCTTGAAAACTAAAAAAGTATCTCTTTTCGGATAGAGTTGATTTTTACTATTTGGAATCAATTTTTCACATTTAGTACAATAATGTTTGACTATTTAATTTTAAAATACTGAACAAAGTTTGTATCATATTATTTTAGTTGAATATAAAGTCGATAAAAATATAATATTTTTTTAGTTTATTTTAAGCATACTATAATGACTTTAAGATAAGATATTTGGTACAATAATGTTTGATTATTTAATTTTAAAACATTGAACAAAGTTTCAATCATATAATTTTAATTGCATATAAAGTCAATAAAAATATGATATTTTTTAATTTATTTTAAGCATGCAACAGATGAAAAATGGAGTATCATTATACTGCTTTTAAGATAAGATATTGTATTTATGATATATATTAATTTTTTTAAGTTGATAATTATGATATTAATCGGTTCAACATGGCAAGGTGACGTGATAGTACCATCTGGGATGATGTGATAGTGTTACGACAGCTTTCTAATGACTTTATGACGACTTTCCAACGAGATTGTCAATTGGCGTCCGACAATGGTCATATGTGCCCGATTAATGTTTTCAAATAAATAATGAGTTTTTTGTTAAATGCGCATAGAATATAATAATGTTTAGAATGGTTAAGAGGAACACTTTTGCGTAAATTTTAACTTCCAATCGTGCAAGAATAGTAACTTTCACGTCCAATAAACCATTTTGATTAGCCTAGAATTCGAAACTCAAGACCTTTAAAATAGGTTTTGATTTCGATTCCTCCACTTGTAGGAGAGGGCTACCTCTCGTGTAGCCCAATGCTTCAGAAAAAAATACACGTGATAATTTATTTATATGCATGATTTATTAATCAAACTACACATGGTTCTTCTTCTCAGTTTTGCCATTTAGTCTATTTTATTTTGATTTTTTTAATTGGTTCTCAAATGCCTACTAAATATTGAATATATGTATAGAATAGTTAATTCTATTTAATTTATTCTTTAGAAAAAGTTATTATATAGAAAAAGATAAGTTGTATTATAAATTATGGAATATGCTAAGGAGATGAGTTTTTATACCTAATTTTGAGACACAATAATATATTATTTGCACATTTAATGATATTTTTAGTAAAATTTATATGACACACACACCACATTATTATTGTATTTTAAAATTAAATTTAAAAATTGGGCTCGTGCTTTTGTATATAAGCATACGTGCGTGTGTGTGTGTGTGTGTGTGTGTGTGAAAAGATGTTTTTACTCATTTATTTGTTTGAGAAAAGTTCATTAAAGTGAGTTTTCATTTTGGTGGTAGGGCAAGGTGCGGATGTGGACCCTTATCTAACAGCTCATTGTTATATGAATGTGACATTATAATATGGCCGGCTAAATAAGCTTCTTTTCATGTACCAAAGTGGGTCCCGATATTTTATCATGCCACACATGGCATGCCCTAATTGTTTATGTGGTTTCATCCACAAGATTCCTTCCACGCGGCTTCTTCTTTTTAGGAGGAGGTCACGAATGAGAATCTCTAGATCTATCGCCGAATCAAATATCACGAATCGATGTGGTAATTCGTGACACGTATACGATTAAAATAGGGGCATTTACATTTAGATTTTATTAGATATTTTTATATACATTCTAGTCTCATCATATTTTTCTCTTATATATAAGTTCTATTCCTAATTTTTTGAAACTTTTTTTCCAATTTTACCCTTTTAAAACAAACAATCCGTAACTTCCTTGAGAAAGTTACATAAGTGGTTGAATTTTTTTTTTTAATCTTCAAATGATCATAACTTTTGATTCACAAATCCGTTTTTCACAAAATTACTATTTTTGAAATCTGCTCGACGAGATCTATCAAACAAGATCCATGAAGGCTATAAAATTTCAAAGAAAAAAATTTACACAAACAGTAAACTTTACTGTATGCACTAGAATATGAAATAGTTTTATATATTTGACATTTTCACAAACAGACAGTAACATTTACTGTGCTAATACTACACAGTCTATATATATATATATATATATATATATATATATATATATATATATATATATATATATATATATATACGGTGGATCCAAACCTTTTTTTTTCAAAATTACCTTATATTTGAAGGTTCGCGCTAGCGGTATCCAATCCTTACCACCATTATTGGAGCTTCAACGACCTTCGTCAGAGCTTCGATTTGGGGTGGGTAAGGGTGGCATGTGGTGCCGCTGGCGCGGACCTTTGAAAATAAGAGACTTTTGAATAAATGGGCTTTGGATCCATCGAAGTATCATGGGGGGCCGCTGGCGCGGACCTTTGAAAATAAGATTGGATAAATGGGATCGGGATCATCTGGAGCGCCAATTTGGGGTGAATAGGGTGACACAAAACTTTAAAAATGAGAGCATATTGGATATATATATATATACATATATATATATAGTTTGTAAAAATGTCATAGATATTAAACTTTATTGTATACACCATAAAATGAAATAGTTTTATATTTCTGACATTTTCACAAACAATAACATTTACTGTGATAATATATTTATGAAATAGTTTTATATATATAACATTTTCACAAACAGTAACATTTACTGAGTTAATATTACACAATATATATAACATTTTCACAAACAGTAACATTTGCTGAGTTAATATATATATATATATATATATATATATATATATATACACGGTAGATCCAAACATTTTTTTTTTAAATTACCATATTTTTAAAGGTTTACGCTAGCGACATTCAATCCCCACCACTACTCACCTCAATTGTCGAAGCTTCAACGACTGTCATCAGAGCTATGATTTAGGTGGGTAGTAGTGGCATAGGGTGCCGCTGGCGCGGACCTCTGAAATTAAAAGAATATTAGATAAATGGAGTTTGGAACCACTGGCGCTCCGATTTGGGGTGAGTAGGGGTGACAGTGGGTTAGGTTTATATCTATAACATTTTTACAAACGTTAACATTTATTGTGTTATAACACAGTATATATATATATATATATATATATACGGTGGATCCAAACCTCTGTAAATGTTAACTCTGTAACTCTGTAAATAGGATCCAATATGCTCCTATTTTTAAAGTTTTGTGCCACCCCTATTCACCCCAAATTGGCGCTCCAAATGATCCCGATCCCATTTATCCAATCTTATTTTCAAAGGTCCGCGCCAACGGCACCCCATGATACTCCGGTGGATCCAAAGGCCATTTATTCAAAAGTCTCTTATTTTCAAAGGTTCGCGCCAGCGGCACCACATGCCACCCTTACCCACCCCAAATCGGAGCTCTAACGAAGGTCGTTGAAGCTCCAACAATGGTGGTAAGGATTGTATGCCGTTAGCGCGAACCTTTAAGTATAAGGTATTTTTGAAAAAAGAGGGTTTGGATCCACCGGATGTGTATATATATATATATATATATATATATATATATATATATATATATATATATATATATATATATATATACTGTGTAGTATTACCACAGTAAATGTTACTGTCTGTTTGTGAAATGTCACATATATAAAACTATTTCATATTCTAGTGCATACAGTAAAGTTTACTGTTTGTGTAAAAAAAATTCTTTGGAATTTTATAGTATTCATGGATCTTGTTTGATAGATCTCGTCGAGCAAATTTCAAAAATAGTAATTTTGCGAAAAACGGATTTGTGAATCAAAAGTTATGATCATTTAAAGATTAAAAAAAAAAAGTTCAACCACTTATATAACTTCCTCAAGGAAGTTACGGATGGTTGGTTTTAAAAGGGTAAAATTGTGAAAAAATTTCCTAAAAAGTTGGAATAGGACCTATGGGATTATTAAAAAGTCAATAGGACTTATAAGTTGTTGACCCGATAAATGGGTCCTAGATATAATTACCCCTTAAAATAGGACACGACATGATACGAATAACACGATTTCTTAAATTTTATATTAAATTAAATATATATAGACATGATAATTCGAATAAAAACACGATTAATACAATTCATAATTTTGACACAAACTCGACACGACATAACTTCATATTGTAAAACACGAACACGACAAATCATGTTAATTTCGAATGAGTTTCGTGTCGTATCGTGCCGTGTCTAAAATTGTCATCCGCACAAACCAACACTTGATTTGAGGGAAAAAAATGTTTATTTATATTATTCAAAAAGTTCAAGAAACTAGAAAGAATAAAAAGTACACTTGTATAAAAAAAAATCCAACAATAAAAATCAATTCTATCTAAACTAGGACAATATATAATAACAAAAATAAATTAATTACATATTATAAACGTTAAATTTTATTCTTGGAAGTTTTTTATTTTAATTATTGTTTAAGATTATTTTTTTGACTATAGTTCACTTACATATTTTTTTTGTCCTCTAAGGTTTCTCACCACTAATGTAGACCTTATAAGTTAGGGTACGCACAAACTTAGATATTAAAAAAAATGGGTTTGTGTTAGGTAAAAAAAAATAACAATTTAATGACATGACACCATATTTTTTACACGCATATAAAAAACATGATACAATACAACACGTCATGAAATCTTAATTTGGGTACCTAAATAAGATTTTGGAACACGACACAATTTAAACTAAAAAAAATCTTATTTAAGTACCAAAATTAAGATTAAGTCATTCTTTAATCTTATAAACTATATAGAAAATATATTTTTATCAATAAATTGTTTTTAACTTTTTATAACTATTTTTTAAAAAAAACATTTCAATTGTTTTAAAAAAGGTCGATTATTGTATAGTTCCCAACATAAATACATATTTGGTAAAAAAGATAACTATTTTTAGTATAACACATTCAGTCCCCCAAACACCTATTTGCCCAATCTTCTGTTATTTTTAAAGGTTCGCACCAGCAGCACCCCTCTCATGTCCCCACACCACCACCCCCGCACTGCCCCCTTTTTTACTTTTTATAAATATTTTTTGTAAATTATACAAAATATTTAAATAATTCCTTTTGTATATATGTGCACCCAAAAAAAAAAGAGATACGGTTTTAAGGAAGCATAAGGAGGCGGAACAATTCTAGATGTATCGCCTCCTTATTCTGCTTCCTTTTTTTAGAGTTTTAATTGTGTCGTGTTCCAAAATCTTATTTACGTATCAAAATTAATATTTCATGTCGTGTTATGTTATATCACGTTTTTATATGCGTGTAAAAATGTGGTGTCATGTCATTAAATTGTTATTTTTTTACCTAACACGAACCCAATTTTTTTTTAATATCTTGTGAGACCCCGTTTAATCAAATACCGGCCGATCAGTCATTTATTAAATTAAAAGAGGATTTTCATTTGTTTCATTATTAGCATCACTATCGATAAACCATATTCATTACTAACCACCTAATTAATTAATTATACGGGTGCCAAATTTTATCTTTCATTAAACAGATAAATATACATGCAGAACCAAACTAATAAATGCAAACACACCGACATCGAATATGAACATAATTTTGAATCAATGATAAAATGAATGGCTGAATAAATCATCGGCTAAAATCCAAAGCGCACATAATAATAATCCAATGAATAAATAAATACTCCAAAACTGAATCTGAAAATAAATGGGCAACATGCCCTTAATGGAACTGTAACTGAAATGAAATTTACAATCTAGGAATGAAGGAAAGATACGTCTAATCTAATCTCCTGCGTACATCCACATATGCCACAACTATGTATCCCTGGAATGAAGTCTCAAGTCTGGCGTCCCTGTTGTTGAACACCTAAAAAGATTTTTAAGAAAAGAAAATATTTTGCAAACGGATCAGCGCCGAATTATTTAAAAATGTTGAGGAAGCATTTTATTGCAATAAATGAAATGTGTAGTACATAGTGTTTATAATCGATTTCATGATAGCACTCTCTTGAAGACCGCCTCACCCCACTTCTACAGTGCACACCTATCGCATTCATTTTATCCTATCTGGTCATTACACGGTTTGTAAGGACATTTTTGTCCGTTATTAATTTCTATGTCATATACCGCTACACCGTCGAAGAAGTTCAAGATCATATTCACATCACGATGGATCCGAATAATCAAGGTTCTTCAGCAAATAGTCTTCACGGATTGACTTTGGCAAGGTTTTGTTTTAGAGTACCTTAATAATACACCTAGAGTATTGGGATCATTTTTCATAAAATATTTTCTAAGTGTTGGAGCGGATCTTTAAATATTTTTTCAAAAAATATATTTTCGGAGTTTTTAAGGTGGTACATTTTCTAAAAGGATAAACGAGAAAAAATTATTTTTTTAATCATCTGGTTCGAACAGCATCCCATCCGGTTCGAACGACATCGTTTGTCGCTCGAACGAAACGTGTTGTCGCCGAAAAAAATTGAAAGGCAATAAAAAGAAAATTATGCCAAAAATAGGCCAATAGATTTTAGTTTCATCACCTCATAAGAAAAATAAAAAGCATTATCATTTAATGAGGGAGTTTTTGGATGGAATTTTCTACGGTTTGCACGTCCTTGGAGGTCATGAAAAAGCATTACATAGTTTTGGATGTTATTGGTGTGGAAATAATTTTTACTTTGATTTGTTAATATGATTAAGGCGATGTCTCTAAATTCAACAATTTTTACGCCTAAGGACTATTTTGATGTTCATTCGTTAGGAGTACACGTATATATCGTGTACATATGTCATGATTGAGTCAATTTTCCTATCGAATTTGTTCACACCCATTCATTCCGTATCCATGATTTGGTTATCTTAATATAAATTCATGGTGTGCAATTTTTGTAACATCATTTTTTCATTTTTGTATGAAAAATCTGAAAAATCATAAATAGTTTGTTTGCTTTGTTTCCCATGACACCCCGATTTGATTTGTTTTATTTATTATTTTTCTTGTCTACTTCGGTTAACTAAAAAGAGGCAGAACGAATTATGATATTATGGAGGAGTTTAAGTATGGGAGATATTTGATTATGCTTACATGTTTTATGTTTATCATTTCAAACTCGATACGCCACAAGGTATTTGCTTTGTCTCATGTGTGTAGGAACAATTGAAGATCTTTTGTATTGCACACCCTGATGATGACAAAGAGTGTTTGAAGTTTGTTGAAAATTGAAAAAGTTTGAAGAGTTGTCATTTATCTTTTCAGTTTTGGATTCATGGGAGGGTAGATTTGTATAGGTCATATTTATGTTATGATAATTCGGATTTTTTATTTTATACCAGCGTAGACATAGGGGGAGATTTATAAGGATAATTTTGTCCGTTAACAATTTATATGTCGTATACCGCTACACCATCGAAGAAGTTCAAGATCACATTCACATCAAGACGGATTCGACTAATCAATGTTCTTCAACAAATAGCCTCTGCGGATTGACTTTGCTAAGATTTTGTTATAGAGTACCTTAATAATACACTTAGAGTATTGGGATCATTTTTCATAAAATATTTTCTAAGTGTTGGAGCGGAGCTTTAAATATTTTTTCAAAAAATATATTTTCGGAGTTTTTACGGTGGTACATTTTCTGAAACGATAAACGAGAAAATTTTATTTTTTTAATCATCTGGTTCGAACGACATCCCATCCGGTTCAAACGACATCGTTTGTCGCTCGAACGAAACGTGTTGTCATGCGATACTTCAAACAACATCATCTCTCGTTCGAGCGACACCACCGCCTTAAGTCTTTTATAAATTTGACTTTCCAACTCTGTTTTTCACAAGAAGTCTTTTCATTTTTCCATTCTGCAAACACTGAAAATCGGCATAAGGCTTTTGGTTTCTTCCTTTAAGGTTTAAACACCTTTTTGTTTTCAATTCACAAAATCCCGATATCTTTATGTGAGTTGTTTTGGAACCCAAAGAAAATACTTTGCTATTGTTCATCCTTAGTGGGGAGATCTCTACAACCGAGAGATGTGTGCTATTTGTGGAGTGATTCTCTACAAAGTTTATGACTCTGTGTCATTGAGGATCTTCTGCGTGTTGATTCTTTGCTGAAGACTGCGTGTCCTTGTGATATAGCTGCGTGTGAACCATTGCTGATTTCTAGCCGATGCTTTGAAGGTTGACGAAGACACCGTGTGTTACACTTGTGGGCGATTATCAGATTGTATGTAAGTCAATGATCTTGTAAACTTGTCAACGTTCTAGAAATAAAGGTTTTGCCCTTCGAAAATTTTCCTGAATTTTTCGTCGCATGCTTACTTGATTTGTTTTTACACATGGTTGCATATTTTGGGGATGAACTAAAATTGGATTAAAATTAGGGAATTTGTGAAAACCACTAAGGCAATTAATATTTTGCATTCTCACAGTTCAACTAGACACAGTAGCTACTTACACTAGCCTGATAACTAACCCGATATAAGTTTTACCTACTATCATAATTAGTATAATACATATAATCCTCGTCTATATGAATATACCGTAAGGACATTTTGTCATTATTAAATATTATCTCATACGCCGTTACACCGTTGAAGAAATTCAAGATTCATATCGTCATCAACGGATCCGAATATCAAAGTAGAAGAGGAATCAAAATTCTGACAGGCCGGATCGATCCTCCTGTTTAAAAAAAGAACCGGTCCGCCTACGGACCGATCTGCCCTCAACCGAATCGATCCGTTTGTGCACTATTCCAGTACACCCCAGACTGGTAGCGAATCGAATAGAGGCTTTGAGAAAACGAATCGGTCCGACCCCTCAGACCGGTCCGCATCAGAGGCAGACCAGTCCGCCTGGGATAAACTCAGCCAGATCGTACAGAGATTTTTTAGGCTGAAAGATTTATATTTAAACCCACTACGGGGAGTTGGTTTAGAGAGACTTCTACACACGATTTTCAGAGTCTATAAACTCAAAGTCTTCATCTTTGTGAGTTATCAAACTCATGTTTTGATTCACACAAATTTCTAAATCATTTGTGAATCGTTTTGAAACCCTAGAACACAAACTCTTTTGCTGTTCATACCATTATGGAGAAGACCGACCTTCTTCTTCATTGTTGCCCTCCTGGAAAGGGAAACTTCCAACCGCCGACTATAGATCCGACGCCTGACGGTAATTCTGTGTCACCCTTGTATTTCCTTGTAATCCGTGTAAATCGTACTTTAAAAAATTATAGTGAAATAAATGGTTTTGCCCCTTTGGGGGATTTTTCCTCATTTGTGTGTGTTTGAATCGTTGTTGCATGCTTTACATTATATTCAATCACACCTAGATGCATGTTTAGGATTTAATTGGGTTAAACTGTGTTTAATTATATAATTTCTTAATTTGAACGCAAGCCCGATTCTTCAAATTGGTATCAGAGCAGGTTACGCTAATCTATCGCGTATTCCTAGTTTTCGCAAAAATTTTCTAAGATATCAATTTTTCTGAAAAATTGATTTTTGAAAAAGTGCGTGTTCAATGGAGAAATCGTATAATAAAATGCATGTCTTTTACGGAACTAACTATGCATATTGGAAAGCCCGCATGAGGTCTGCATTAAAGCCCATAGATGAACGTGTTTGGATTCTAGTTGAAAGAGGGTGGACACCTCCCTCCGTCACTGCTGAAAACATGACCAATTTAAAACCTGTCACCTCATGGACTGAAGATGAATTTAAATGGTCTTCTTTTAATTCTAAGGTTTTGGGTGTTATTTTCGGATCCATCACTCTTGATGAGTTTCGACGTATCATGACGTGCACCACGTTAAAAGAGGCATGGGATGTTTTGCAACTTACCCATGAAGGAACTAATGTTGTGAAAGAATCTAAATTGTAAAATTTAACAACTCAATTTGAGACCATCGCCATGCTTGAAACTGAATGTTTTGATGATTTTTATGCTAGGCTCTCTGATATTGTTAATACTAGCTTTAATCTTGGTGAACATATTCCTAATACAAGAGTTGTGAAAAAGATTCTTCGATCTTTGCCTAAGCGTTTTATCCCTATAGGCACTGTGCTAAATTCTATGGGTAATTTAAATACGCTAAAATTGGAGGAACTTGTAGGAGACTTGCAAACATATGAAATTGACATGTTTCCTAAATCTGTGAAACCTAAAGATAAGGGAATTGCACTTAATGCCCAAGAGAGAAAAAGCGAAGGGTCGGCAAGAAAAAGAGTAGAGTCATCTAGAAAGAAAGATAGTGAAACGTCTGATTCTGAGTGTGATTTCGACTTAGATGATTTAGCTCTATTTGCAAAAAACTTCAAGAAAAATCTCAAATTTAAGAAAAGTGGACATTTTAAAGATAAGAAGAATTTTCAGAAAAATAAGTTTGAAAAGAAAAATGAGAAAGATGTTAAAAACCCTCCTAAGAAAGACAGTGAGAGATGCTATGAGTGCGACGGTAGAGGACATAGAGCTTTTGAGTGTGCTACTCGTCTGAATAGAGACAAGGGCAAAGTTGTCCTTAATGCTACCCTTAGTGACGACAGTGAGGTCGAGTTGGTGGACTTAGGAGATGAATCACCGCATGAGTGTAACTTCACCGCATTCATGGCTAGTCATGTGATTACTCCTGGTGCACCTCACGACGATGAGGATGCTACTTCACAGGGACACCTCGACAATGAGAACGATGTGAGTGAGGGGGAGGATGACGCAAGTGAGAGCGAGAGTAATCTTCAACGCGCCTACGCCGAGTTATATAATGAGTCATTTAAAAATAAAAAGCGTAACAAAGAGTTAGTTCTTAGGATCACCGCGTTAGAAGAAGAGTTAGAAGAAGCGAGAGAGAGAGAGAGAGAGAGAGAGAGAGAGAGAGAGAGAGTATTCCACCTGCACCACCATGAGAGAGAGAGAGAGAGAGAGAGAGAGTTTGTTTAGAGAGAGAGAGAGTTGTTGTGAGAAAGAGAGAGGGGACTTGACTAAACAAGTGGCTAGTCTTACGAGTGAACTCCATTCCTCCATGGAGACTCGGAAGAAACTTGAAGCCCTTGTTGCTCAGCTTAATCATGATCTTGAGAGAGCACGAGAAGTCAAGGTACAAATCGAGGATAGATCTGGGAAGATTGGAAAGATAATCCTCGACCCCGCTTTAGGTTTTGGTGATCGGCAGGGAATTGGTTATGATGGTGCCTCCACGTCCCAAATTGCACCAGGACCAGTCCCTAAATTTACCACTACTCCTTATGGTCATCGCTAAAATCCACGAAGGAGAGTTCGACCAAGAAAATCAAACCAAGGCTCGTCTAAGACTGTGTTCTTTTATACATATTGCAAAAGAAAAGGCCACCCGAGGGAGTTATGCTATAGTTTGGGTCAGACACGACGTATTACTTCTCCACCACGTCATACTGATGAGTTTTCTAGTCTGAAAGAGCGTGTTGAGTTTTTAGCCGCCACATCACAGAGTTTGATGGAGGAATTCCGACGGATGTCTTTGCCGTCAGTAAATGCTTCTCACATTCCGGCTAAAACCAACAACAACAAGGGTAAACAAAAGGTTACCACTTCTTGGGTGCCCAAGAAAGATAAGAAAGACCTTATTGTTCATATTGAACTCAAAGCACATAATACCTCACAGTGGTATTTTGATAGTGGATGCTCCAGACGCATGATAGGTGATGTCTCATTTTTTACCCACCTTGAGAATTATAAGGATGGTAGAGTCACCTTTGGAGATGGGAGAAAGTCTAGAATTGTAAGATGAGGTACCGTATAGTTACCAGGATTTCCTAAGATAGAGAATGTGTTGTACGTCAAAGGTTTAAAAGTAAACCTTCTCAGCATTAGCCAGCTGTGCGACACTGACTTTGCAGTAAAGTTTGACCGGGACGCGTGCAATGTCTACAATCAAGCCGGTAAACTTTTGATGCAAGGGGTGAGGATCGAGGATAATTTTTATGGGACTGTGCCTACTTCCTCACTTGTCTGCAACAGCGCCACGAACACTCCTATAGATTTGTGGCACCAACGTCTAGGTCACGTGAACGTTAGAGATTTGACTCATTTAGCCAAAAAGGACCTAGTACGTGGCTTACCATCTCTTGGAAAGTCAACTTCCACGGTTTGTGGACCTTGTCAGTTGGGAAAGCAAATTCGGAGCCCTCATAAGAAGTTGCATTCCATTACCACCTCCAGAGTTCTTGAGTTGATTCACATGGATCTTATGAGTCCTAGTAAGAGGTATATCCTCGTGATGGTAAATGATTTCTCCAGATATTCTATTGTAGGTTTTCTGAGGGAAAAATCCGATGATGTAGAATTCTTAACGATCAAGTGCCGTATCCTACAAAACCAACACGGAATCACTATTAATAGGATCCGTAGTGACAACGGCACAGAATTTAAGGAAGCAAAGGTAGATCTTTATTGTGATAGCCTTGGGATCAAACATGAGTTTTCTGCTGTGAAGACTCCTCAGCAAAATAGGATTGTTGAGAGAAAGAATAGAACGATCCAGGAAATGGCTAGATTTATGCTTCTAGGTAGTAAGGTTTTTAGGAGATTTTGGGCAGAGGCAGTGTCTACTGCATGCCACATGGTGAATAGGATTTACCTGCGTTCACACATACTTAAGACGCCTTATGAATTGTGGACTGGCAAGAAACCCAACCTGGCATATTTTCATGTTTTTGGGAGTAAATGCTACATCCTACGGGATAGAGAGCAATTAGGAAAGTTTGACTCCCGGAGCGACGAGGGAATATTGCTAGGATATTCATCGAATAGTAGAGCGTACCGGGTTTTTAACCTAAAGAGCTCTAAGGTTATGGAATCAATAAACGTCACCGTGAAAGATGACGAACCTCCGACAGCTATTGATTCTAACCTTCAATGTGAGGATGAGGACTTCTCTGGGAGTGACTTACTAGTTCCTCACCCACACTCTGTGGACCCCACTCCTGTGTTAGGGGACACACCTACTTGGGTTCGCAAGAGTCATGACCCTTTCGCCATTGTTGGCGATCCCACTCTAAGGGTTAGGACTCGTGCTCAGCTAGAGAATGTTGTTAGTCATCTTTGCTACACGTCCAAAGTCAAGCCCAAGAATCACAAAGAAGCACTCTAGGATGAACACTGGATATCTGCCATGCAGGATGATTTGCTTCAATTTAAAAAGAACAATGTCTAGGAACATGTCCCCCGACCTAGTGATACTAATGTGATAGGTACCCGATGGATTTTCAAGAATAAAATGAATGAAAATGGTACCATAATCAGAAATAAGGCTAGGTTGGTCGCTCAAGGCTACACACAGATAGAGGGTGTAGACTTTGGGGAGACATTTGATTGCGAGGCTTGAGTCCGTCCGCTTACTACTCGCCATCGCATGTCATCTACGCTTTAAGCTATATCAGATGGATGTCAAGAGTGCCTTCTTGAATGGCATTCTACAGGAGGAGGTTTATGTGAAACAACCAAAAGGGTTTGAAGACCCTAAGCACCCTGAGCACATTTTTTATCTGAGAAAAGCCTTGTATGGTTTGAAGCAAGCACCCCGTGCTCGGTACGAAAGGCTTACTTCCTATCTCTTAGCCCGTGGCTTCAAGAGAGGGGGAGTTGACATGGCGTTGTTTGTCAGGAGAGATGATGGAGCTATTTTGGTTGCTCAAATCTATGTGGACGACATAGTCTTTGGATCCACATGCTCCCAGTATGCTCACCACTTTGAGGAGGAGATGAAAAGTGAGTTTGAGATGAGCATGGTAAGTGAGCTTACTTTCTTCCTTGGTCTCCAGGTTCGTCAGCAAGAGGATGGGATGTTCGTCTCCCGATCCAAGTATGCTAGAGACCTAGTGAAGAAATTTGGTTTACACTCCACTAAGCATGCACGTACACCTATGAGTACTTCTATCAAGATTAGTAAGGACACTTCAGTCAAGGACGTAGAGCAAACCTTGTATCGGAGTATGATAGGTAGTCTTCTATACTTGACTGCTAGTCGTCCCGACATCGCCTTTAGTGTTGGAGTCGGTGCGCGATATTAGGCATCTCCGAAAGAGTCACACTTACTCACTCTAAAACGTATCATTAAATATGTGAGTGGGACTCTCTGATACGGTATTTGGTATTCTATTGATACCGATGACCGTTTGTCTGCCTATTCAGATGCCGATTGGGCCGGGGATGTAGATGGGTGTAGGAGCACTTCTGGTGGGTGTTTCTATTTTGGTTCTGCTCTTGACTCTTGGTTGAGCAAGAAGAAAAACTCCATCTCTTTATCCACTGCGGAGGCTGAGTACATCGCCGCCGGGAGTTGTTACACGCAACTCTTGTGGATGAAGTAAATGTTGGAGGATTATGGGATTTCACAAGACATCATGATCATTTCCTGTGATAACACGAGTGCGATTCACATATCTCGCAATCCCGTCCAACATTCGCGCACAAAGCACATCAGGTTACGCGAGCACTTCTTACGTCAGTTAGTTGAGGAGAAGGACGTATCCCTGAGTTTCGTTCCTACCAACCATCAGTTAGCCGATATTTTCACAAAAACATTAGATGCCCTTATATTCGAGAGTCTTAGGAAGTCTTTGGGGATTTGCACAGTTGACTGAGGGGTTGGTCCGTGTCTAGCATAAGATGCATTGTCATTATCATATCCTCTGATTCCTATTGCTGGATTGTATCACTAGTGTATTTATTCTTTTTACTTTTTATATTTCTTTTGAAAAACACAAAAATATTTTCTTTTAGGAAAATTTTTGAGAAAAGCACAAAAAGATTTTATTTTGATAATTTTTTTTGACAAATCCAAAAATATTTCTGTTTTGCACCTTTTATGGATGAGCATTTAAGATAGCCAAGTCACAACTTCACTTCATATATCCATGTGACTGCTTGATAGAGATTTGAGACGCTACATCATTTCATCCATGTGCTTTACATTGCTTGGAGTCTTTGAGATGTAATTAGTGATATTTTCCTACATGTTTGACTCCTATATCCTTTATTGCACACATCACAACTTTACTTGATTATTGTACTTGTCTATCACATATTGGCTTGAGTGTTTCCATCTCAATTCTGTCTATACAACGTTCAATATGCGATAAAACTTGACAAGATTAGACTGCATGTAAAAATCATTTTGGTGAGATTGTCTGTCTTATTTAGAATGGGGAGGGGCTACGAAAGGTAATTATCTATCCTTTGTGCAAAAGCCACAGTTAAACAGTACCTAAAAAATGAAGGAATTTTATTATCCGAGGTCCAAAGAGGTTAAAAGAGCCCCAAAAAAATTGTAAAGGCAATAAAAAGCAATTCATGCCAATTATGGGCCAGTAGGTTTCATCATCAATTCTCCAAAGTTTGAGAATTTAGATTGCCTCTATTAAAAATTAAATCTGAGGGAGTTTGGTTGGAGAATGGTTAAACGGGTTTGCACTTCCTTGAAAGTCCTGAAAAAGCATGAAATTCGTTTTGGACGTTATTGGTGTGGAAATCACTTTGAGCTTTGATTTGTTGATTTGATTAAGTCAATGTCTCGTTCCATTTTTACTTACACAAAAAGGAATCATTTGAGTTCATTCTTTAGGAGTATCTGATATTCATCGTGCACATATGTCATGTTTGTATGCATTGATTTTCCTATCGAATTTGATCACACCTTTTCATTTACGCCATCATCGACTTGGTTGTTTTGTGTTTGTTCATGGTGTGTTCTTGTTTGTTTGAAAATTTTGAAAAATTTAAAAATAGTTGTTTTGCTTGTGACACACTTGCTTTACTTGTTTGATTTGTTCTTCTAATTTGTCTATTTGGGGACATCATAAAAAGGGGGAGAAAGAATTATCATATTATGGGAGTTTTTAGTTTTTGAGATTTGATAAAGTATGCTTTCATCATTTGATATCTATGTTTATCTCATTTTAAACTCGATACGTCACTTAGTATTTTGTTTTATCTCATGTGTGTAGGTACATATCGATGATCATATGCTGCACACCCTGATGAGAGAAGCATTGAGATTTCTGCAGATTTGAAGAACAAACGTTGAAGTCTTATTCATTTGTATCTTTACAGTTTTGGGTTCATGGAAGGGTAGATTTCTATAGGCAATTTGTTGTTTGATAATTCGGATGTTTGTTTTTATGTATGTACCGGCATAGACATAGGGGGAGATTTATAAGGACATTTTGTCCATTATTAAATGTTATGTCGTACGCCGTTACACCGTTGAAGAAATTCAAGATTCATATCGTCATCAACAGATCCGAATATCAAAGAAGAAGAGGAATCAAATTTCTGACAAGCCGGACCGATCCGCCCTCAACTGGACCGATCCGTTTGTGCACTAATCCAGTAGACCCCGGACTGGTAGCGAATCGAATATAGACTTTGAGAAAATGAACCGGTCCGACCTCCCAGACCGATCCGCATCAGAGGCAGACCGGCCCGCCTAGGATAAACTCGGCCAGATCGTGTAGAGATTTTTTAGGCTGAAAGATTTCTATTTAAACCCACTACGGGGAGTTGGTTTAGAGAGACTTCTACACACGATTTTCAGAGTCCACAAACTCAAAGTCTTCATCTTTGTGAGTTATCAAACTCATGTTTTGATTCACACAAATTTCCAAATCATTTGTGAATCGTTTTGAAACCCTAGAACACAAACTCTTTTGTTGTTCATACCCTTGTGGAGAAGACCAACCTTCTTCTTCATTGCTTCCCTCCTAGAAAGGGAAACTTCCAACCGCCTACTACAGATCCGACGCCTGACGGTAATTCTGTGTCACCCTTGTATTTCATTGTAATCCGTGTAAATCGTACTTTACAAAATTATAGTGAAATAAATGGTTTTACCCCTTTGGGGGATTTTTCCTCATTTGTGTGTGTTTGAATCGTTGTTGCATGCTTTACATTATATTCAATCACACCTAGATGCATGTTTAGGATTTAATTGAGTTAAAATGTGTTTAATTACATAATTTCTTAATTTGAACACAAGCGCGACTCTTCATATACTAAGTGTCACATCAGTACTGTCAATAGATAGTCACACATCATCTACAAATATATACACATATCACGCACTACGCGTGTATATACATATCACATCCTCATAGCGTGGTCCTATTAGATGCATTTCCAAACATGCTATTGGGTGTCAGGCACATCTCGTGTCACCTTTGGTCACCGAATCAAAATCTCACCATCGATCCCAAATCGCCAACAAATAATGGAAGCAGTTATAAATACATAGGCATTTGAATTTCAATGCACCTTCCTTAAAGACTTGCGTGACATCCCCCTCTTATCACGGTAGGAGCCACCCGAGCACTATAACCTGGAGCATAATTCGAACCCCTCTATGCGCAACCTCTTAGATAGCATCCATGAGTACAATTTAATAAACACAATTTGCATTCAGCTCCCATGCATACATTTATATATATAATTCACATATTTATATATATGTATATTACAAATATTCACGAGTTCATTCGTAAATTTCCATGTCCCACATTAATTAGCTACACCCCATTATTTATTTTAACTATATGATTTTTACTTCTCGCCTCCTATATACTCGAATTGGTTCCTATTAGTCTCACAAGGTCCCTACAAATTTTGGTTTAAATTTTAGGATATTTTTGTCCCTCATTACATCTTCAAGGGTATTTTAGACTAGGCTTGTAAATGGATCGAATACGGACAGAATCAAGAAAATCCAAATCCATATTCGTTTATGTTAAACAGATTCGAATTCGATCCATTTATTAATCGGATCGGATCAGGAAAATCCATATCCGTTTATGTCAAACGGATTCGGATCCGATCCGATTATCCGTTTATATTAAACTTGATTTGCAACATTTTTATTTCCAACTCTTATTTCATAAATTTATTTTGCAAATGTTCCAAAAAACAGATGATGAACTAAAGAACAATTATAATATATATTTAAAATATTTTTAAATACAATATATATGAATTAAAAATATATTTTATATATATATATATATATATATATATATATATATATATATATATATATATATATATATATATTTTAAAAAATATTAATCGGATCGGATTATTAACAAATCGGAGTATACGAATCCAAATTCGCTCCATTAAATAAACGAGTGATCGGGTAATCGGATTGTAGGCATGATCCATATCCGCTTAAATGGATCGGATTCGGATTTGGTTTTGGATAAAATTCGATCCATTGACAGGCCTATTTTAGACCTTTCACATTTTATGTCTAAATAATAATTTTCATAGGATTGTGTACTCCTCTTAAAAAAATAAGCACACTTCTCGCCTTATTGCCCCGCGCTTTAGGCTAAAACCGACCCCTGGTCGACCGGCCCTGGGACCTCGGTCTACCGGTACCCCCAGATCTAATGAAAAACGCTACAGCATCAGTGCATTTTCTCAATTTCCAAAACCCTTTTTCCCTCAATTAATTGCACGATCCTATTTATAATTGCTATTCCCAACAACCATCATTAAGGAGATGTCAGAAACCAATTTATTTCAACACTAATATCTTCTCCAAATTAATTTTAACTCAACCTTTTAACCCTAATTTCTCACAGATTCTTAATTTCCACCATTAATAGTTTAATCATTATCCTTCACATCTAAAACCTAGAAATTTATAAATCAATTCCTACACAATTATTTCTCTAATTCCTAGATTTATTAATAACATCTCAATTATTAACACTACAAACTACAACTCATATAAAGCAATAAAATACTTACCTCGATGGATTAAATCCGACGACTTCTTCTCGAAAAACTTGCCCGAAAGGATATTTCCCTCCATTTTCCCTTTTTCTTCTTTCTCCTTTCTCTCCTCTCTCAAACTTTTGTAATTAAGGATCAATAACTGCTACCCACTCTCGTAGACCTGGGTTAATTACCACCAAATCCCGAAATTAAGCCTGTGGGCTAAATTTAAAAGACTAATATATTCCCATATAGGCCCAGTTATGTCTAAAAAGGCCCTAGGATCCAATCACTACCCCCTCCCCCCCCCCCCCCCAGTACACTCTTTTGGCTACTTCGATCTATATGAACTCATTCGTGACCTCAAAATTGTCATCTGAATAAATCAATAAAAAATTCCTATAAAAAGTGCGTTACAACGGAAATAATGCGACTTCTCAAATAATTCCAATTTTAATTAACCCAAATTTTAGTTAAACCCTAACACATGCATCTAAGTGATTTGACAGCATAAAATCAATAAGCATGCAAAGGAAACCAATTTCAAGAAAAATCCCGGAAGGACAAAACCTTTTATTTCACTATAATTTGTAAGTAACTTACACGGATTACAATGAAATAGATTTTGACACATGAATACCCGCAGGTGTCGGTTGGTGTCGTCAACAATGGAACAACCGCACCTACTCCACAACAACACGCAGTTCTATCTTCAGCAAAAATCCACACGCAGGGAACCTCAATGATCGCACTCGTCAAAGTAGTACCTCCCTCAAGTGGTACCTAGATCAGCAGTAGCTTACCCTCCCTACAAGAGCAAACTTTAACGAGATGTATGTTCTTGGGTTCTAAAACAATTCACCATAGCATATGGGATTTTTGTGAATTGAAAACAAAGAAGAAGCCAAAAGTGTTTTGCTGATTTCGTAGTGTTTGCATAATGAAAAACGAGAAAGACTTCTTATGAAAAACAGAGTTGGAGAGTCCTATTTGTAAAAACTTTAAGGCGGCGATATCGTTTGATGTATCGCTCGACATCCAGTGTCGTTTGAACGACGTACGATGTCATTCGAACGAGATGATTAAGATAATAATTTTTTTTCATTTATCTTTTCCTCGTTAAATGCACCACCTCAAAAACTCCGAAAATTAATTTTGACGAAAAACATTTAAAGCTCCGCTCCAACACTAAGAAAATATTTTGTGAAATATATCCCAAAGTCCTTAGTGAATAATTATGGAATAAAAGCATAATATTTACCAACTTCGTCTTGCAGAAGCTTGATTGTTGAAGAACTTGATATTCGCATCCGTCTCATTGCTATTTGATCTTGAACACTCTTCGACGGTGTATCGGTATACGACATACTAAATTGTGATGGACATTTATAAAATCATGTCCTTACATTTCCCATCTTAACCCAATTGTTTCACACACGACTTCCGGTTGAGATAAAATAATTGTCACATCACCATCGCTAGTTATGACGTCCAATGCTATTACCATGCACTTAGTAATTTTATTTGATCAATATTAATCATCTCTCTCTCTCGATTAATATTTAAATGAACGCATAATAATTAATTAGATTAAATTATGACACACATCGTAATTTAAAATTACCCGAATAAATTAAATATTAAATGCTCAAAATTACTGGATGTTACATATCTAAGTTTGTGCATACCCTAACTTATAAGGTATACATTAGGGGTGAAAAACCTTAGTGCACAAAAAAATTTGTAAGTTGACTAGAGCCAAAAAAATAATATTAAACAACAATTAAAATGAAAAACTTTCAAAAATAAAATTTAATGTTTATTATATGTAATTAATTTATTTTTATTATTATTTATTGTGTTAGTTTAGATAGAGTTGATTTTTATCGTTGGGTTTCTTTTTATACAAGTGTGCTTTTTATTTTTTCTAATTTCTTCAACCTTTTGAATAATATAAATAAATATTTTTTTTCTCAAATCAAGTGTTGGCTTGTGGAAGGTGGTTTGATTCGGGGGTACATCTAGAACTTCTCCACACAAATTCACAATTACTATTTAACATCATATATATGCTTAAAATAATAAATGATGATTAGAGATAAAAAAAATTAAGGGAATTGGTTTTACTCCATTATAGATATGATTTTTTATATTGGAACTTGACTTTTTTTTTAATGTGGTCTCGATATTTGTGTTGTATACATGATTTTTATATTATTTATATATATTTTTTTGTAAAGTATGTATGGTGTGTAATGTATACGAGTTAAATTTGTGTATATGCTAACAGATTTCGTATATACTAAAAGTGGTGAAAAATATATTAATGGACTAGAGTGAAAAATCTTATTAGTTATGGCCCAAATTGTGAAGCGCTCTTTTTTTTATCATTAATATTATAGTAAATTTTTAAATAATAAATACTTATATTCAATGGGAGACCCCGAAATTCTCGTGAGGGGTGCGTAATTTTTTTGTGAAGGTCGGGGGTTCAGGAGTGGTAGCCCCAATGCGATTTTTTAGGGTTATTTGTGTTATTTTTGTAATTTTTTTACCCTAAAAATCTTAAAGTTAATATTCACTAATATTTGGCACTCACTTTGTTCGCCAATTTTTTTAAATACCTCAACATAATATTGCCCTAAATTTGAAGTAACAATTAAAATACTTCAACACAATTGCCTAAATTTAAAAATATTGCAAATTGTATTACAATAATTAAATGGCAACAATTAAAAATAATAAATAATGAGAAAATTGTTTTAAATATTTGTATTTATCATATTTAAGTGGATGTTCACTCTTATTAGGACTCTAGCAACTTGTATTATAAATAAGGGGTGACCCCCATTATTGATATACCAATTAATGAGAAACTTTCCCTCTCTCTAAAATTCTCTCTGCGCCTTATTTCTCTTAACACGTTATCGGTAACAACTGTTTCAATTTTCTCACCTAAAAGCTCCCAAGTACTATTTAAAATTTGGAACCTGAAGTTTTCAATTCTTATTTAAATTTTTGCGGCCTAAAGTTTGTAATTGATGTTTAAATTTGTTAACATAATAATAAAATGTGTCCTAAAATCAAACCTAAAGTTTTGAATATTTTCTATAATAGGTCCAGGAATATTAAAAATACCCTAATAATTATTTATATTTGGACCCTAAGTTCCAATAAATTTTTCTTTAATCAAACAAGAAGTTTTGATTTAAAATTTGGGACTTGAAGTTTCCAATAATATGCAATTACCATTTAAATTTTGTACTTGAATTACTATCTAAATTATGGACTCTAAGATCCAAATAATATATACCCTCAATCAAAATCCGATGTTTTGATTATTTATATCATAGAGTACCACAAATAATTTAAAATTTGGACATGAAGTTCCAAGTACTTTCTTTTCAAACTTGAAGTTTTGACACAATAGGGTAGGGACTTTGAAGTCCTTATACTCAATAAAATTGACCCAAAGTTCAATTATTTTATGTGTTGACTTGAATTTCCTACAAATAAATAGCACGAACCAGAAATTCTACTTAAATCAAGGACTTAAAGTCTTAATTGCACACATGATATTCCAATTAATATTGAGTTATTATTTTTCTTTATTATGCATTATATATTTCTATGTAATTTATTAATTGAAGAATTTAAAAATATCAAATATTTCTAAACATGAATTTGAAGCACTTGAACTTTCTGGGGCGACTCATCTTAATCGGTCTCAAGATGCTGAGCTCCACCTCCAAGATCAGAACCTTGGTGATGCAATAACACTTGAAAATACCATGTCGGCTCTGATATTCCTTAGACATCACATACACAATGACTTAAAAAGTGAGTGTCTGACTATGAAAGATCCTCTAGATTTATGAAACTCCATGAAGGAGTGTTATGACTACAAAAATTTGATCATACTTCCATGTGCACGCCATGAATGGCTCAACTTGACATTTTAAGATTTTAAAACTGTGTCTGAATACAATCCGCTATGTTCAAAATTACCTTCAATCTAAATCTATGAGGGGAAAAGGTAGAGGATGTAGATATGTTTGAGAAAACTTTCTCAATTTTGCATGCATCGAATATGCTCTTGCAGCAGCGCTATCAAGAGCGAGGGTTTAAAAGGTACTCAAAACTAATTTCATGTCTCCTTGTTTCTGAGCATAAAAATGACTTACTAATAAATAAGCATACATCTAGACCCACTAGATATGCTTCAATCCTTGAAATGAATGCCAACTTTGTTCAGAATTATAAAATAGGTCGAGAAACTATGCGACGGGACCATAGCAACTCCAGAAGAGGTGGCTACCATAATCAAGGCCTTAGAAAGAAAACAAAATTCAATAACCACCAGAAGTGGAATGATCATAATAATAAATAGAATAGGAAGTCAAATACGCCAAATCTAGATGATATTTGTCATATGCGTGGACGTAGTGGGCATTGGACACATACCTGTCGTTCGTCCCAAAAAATGGTAAAAAAATATCAGGCCTCAAAAAATGGAGCGGAGACAACCATGGTGGAAGGTTCTGAAGACCGTTGGGGACTTGATGATAGTGATATCAATTTTAATTATGAAGATGAGGATGGAAATTATATTGATGATGAGACATTTGATAACATGTTTAGAATAACACCTAAGACGGTGTGTAATAACCCCCATTTCTCACATAAAGGGTTGGTCAGACACAGTACGCCGAAGATGAGGCTTGTTATACAATCAATATCATCCTCGTCATCAAGACCATAAAAACATTTATTAATAGCCACAATTGAAATAAATTGAAGTTTCATAATTAAACAAATACCAATCAATCCAACATCTACAGTCTATGTAGTGAAATAAAATCCCGACATGATAACATCTCAATCTAAAAAAAATAAACATCGAGCTTATGCTCTTAAAATATTCTGAGAAAATAATAAAACTGAAATGGAGGAGCAACTTAGTCTAGAACTAATGAACGAAAGTAGTTATTGTACGAAATGTGATCTCAAGTTTGATCTTCTGCTAGTCATGTTGTCCCTGTCGATATAAACCTGGGGGAAAAAAGATTTATAATTTGGGTCAACGCCCTAGAGTGTGCAAGAATTAACTTGCTGAAATTGAAATGCACGACAATATTTAATTTCAATAGGGGTCTCCCATTGACACTAGCATACAATAATTTTCTCACCTTTCATCTAAGTGTAATACTAATCGTATCATATCCCCAGAACCCCCCAAGTGTATTATTGAAAATTATAGCATTATTAAATACGCGATGCTTCTAGTATAAATCATATATTGGACATAGCATTGTCTACGCCATTGTTCCTATTTCCCGAGTACTCTAGTGATAAATACTTACAATAGTGTCGTAACCATCCCTTCTGGATACTACATAGTATTGGGTCTGGAATTCTTTGTCTACATCATTAGACTTGGGTAATTAACTTAACTTAATTAGCAGAGTTATATATGTATATATGTCCATAAATATATATGACACTACATGGTATCTACCATTTGTGTCACGTTCGTGCACTATCGGTAAGTCTGAAGGACTCCATATCCAAATCAAACATCACAAAACACATACAAGTGGGGCGGTCCCTATGCAGTACACCAATTCACTGCCCATAACCAACACCAAATTATCCCAGCATCTACACCTACCTCCCGTAAGTGACGCTCCTACGTAGTATCTAAAATAATGACCTACATGACGCTTAGCCCACCTGTATCGACGTGTGCTACGTTCCTGAATGCGCGCAACCCCAACTGATAGGACCGTCCATGAACATAGGTATGTTCCACACAAATAATATAATTACATATTATAATATGTAAAGGTAACTACTCTAATAATTACACTCTAGCTGCCCCATAAGGATTATTCATAATTATCCTTAATTAATAATTAACCATCACGTAAATTAGTAACTTCCTTTTCTTTATACACTACAATTAACCATCACGTTATTTTAATTTCCACGTAAATAATTAATTACATATTTTCATCATATAATATGTACAGGTGATTACTCTATAATCACCCCCACAATGTATTATTGATTTACTCATCACTATTTCCCCATTTAATTAACTATCTTGTTAATTATTAGTTTATGTATTTAAATAATAATCCCGACATTATCAGAAATTATCCCTAATTAATTTTGGCGCTTACCCACCTTCTCATCAAGTATTGATTCCACTATTTTAATCAGTCATTCAGCATTAGTGAATTCAACAATTTATTTAGGTCATAACCAACTTTTTAGGGTCATACGGTAAACTTTTATATTCCTGTATTTCGGACCGTATTCCCAACTATAACCCAATGGATATATATATATATATATATATATATATATATATATATATATATATATATATATATATATATATATATATATTATCCTACCAATTTTCCCAGAAGTATTAAATTACCCTTACGGACCCCCTAGATTTAGATAGACCCCTAATGATCTGCCTAAAGCACAAAACACCAAATTGGGGTGAGCTGGGCAACCGAACTCGTTCACCCCCTGGCCGAACCGATTCACCCCTTGGGTCTGATTAAGGTGGTGCTGTTACGGGTTTGGGCAAAAAATTTCCATTTTTCTTCATCAATAACTCATTGTTCATCACCCAAAAGTCATCCAACACCGCATCTGGTCATATAATGTTTTTATATCATCTTCCAACAAATTTTACATGAAATTACACCTAATTCATGATCAACTCATAAGAGTAAAATTATCTCCAAAAATTATAAAGTAGGCGGTTCCTAGCTTTTAAGATCTACATTTTTTTATAAACTTGTGTCAAGAAGCAATCTTTCTCAGGGGGATACATTAGATTTACATTATCACCACATAATATCGCAATATTCATTTCTAAACCAATGTTATTATTTCTTTTCCTGAATTTTGTAATCAATCTCTCAATCCTACGATTTTCCAATCATCAAATCGAGATCCTCTACATTCATATAATGAAACCTATTTCATGTCATCAATTATAATTTAAAATCAAAAATCTACATGGGAGTGAAACCTAAATAAATTAAGAAATAGATTGGAAATTGATTTAAGCAAGAAAACTCTTGCATTAGGATGAAGGTGGAAGTTCCTTCTCTTGAATCCTCTTTTTCAATCTCCAATTCTCCTCCATATTTTTTACCTTCGTGTCTCCTCTCTGTGGGTGGGGCTTCTAGGGTTTCTTTTGTTATATAAATGGTGTTTCCCAAACTCTTATTTAACTTATAAAACCCTTAATCTCGAGTTAAGCCTAAATCGCCATTTTTGGACTCCCAAATGGTCCCGAGCCGATAATCGAAATAGCCCAATAACCTTCCAAATGATATACCTATACCTCAGGACCATTTTTAATGGTCTAAAATACCTAAACGAGTTCATAAAACCTCTCGAAATGCGTCCCAGTTACTTTTATTCAACATAGTCATTTTTATTATGTTTTGACGACGCGTAACAATAAATTAATTACTATAACATTTTTTATACTGTGAGGGAACCTATCATGTCCAATTAAGTCCAATAATTATAAAATCAAGAATAAGTATTGTTTCTCAATTTAAATTTTACTCATTTAAATTTAATCCCTTCGATTTGATTTATTCCCAAGTTAAATTCGAATTTATTAAATTAATTTTCGTCATAATATTATATTTCGAAAATACAAGATATTACATTCTTCTCCCCTAACAATAAAATTCCTTCCTCGGAATTCACTGAAGCTTAACCTTACATTTTAATCAACACTATTTTTGCAAGTTTTACAACTAGTTAGTCCGTACCCATTTCCCATGAGATAAAAGAAAAGACTCGTCTATGAATATCATAACATCACTGGGGTGCCCATATATTCCACATTATATGCACACACGCGCGCAAATATGAAATATAAATGACGCCTATACATACAAATTGAACCATACATAACAAACATATCAAAAAATCAAAGTATATCTCCACATATATAAAACGTAACAAGTAAACATCTTAGTATCCAACTTTCCTCAACTCCTGACTTTTGCCAATTTTGTGTGTGGGACGTCTCATCAGGGAAATACAAACAAGGAAACCTCTCTATACACTATTGCACGGATTAGTTAGTTATTGAGATCTTTCGGCCCAAGACTAAAAGGGAAAATAAAAATAATTATCTACGTTAATTACATAAATTTCAGTTTGATCCTATTGCCAACAGAAGTCTCATCACTCCTAAGGGATACACTAAATCCCGATAAATTTACCAATTTGATCATACCAGGAACATCATGTTCATTTTTACTCATACGATAAGACATCATCTGTCCATTCTGAAGTATAACAGAGCACTTAATCACTCTTAAGCCTCCAAAGAGCCACTAATTCCCATAAGGGCTACTACTGCCCGTTTATAATGACACTGTCGTTATTATAAAATTATTTATGATTGTACACATCATCATGTAACTGAGACTATCACTAGTCTTAAAGTTCTCCAAAGTAACCCAATACCTTTTTTCCACATGAATGCTTCTCATTTTGTATATCTTTTTCGAGACAAATAAATCTGCCTCTAGATAACTATCGTATATATTAATCTCGCAAAACATATCGTTATTAGTATTTAGTCTATGTCCATATTACGAATTGAACATTCATTATTTCTCTAGTTTTCAGAAATACTTTAGTACCCAAACCTAAAATCTTCACATTGTTGTGCCTATTCTTGATAAGGCAACTCTTCCCAATTCATACAAATCCCACATCTATAACTCTAGTATCCGTATAAACACTCGTTATGGTTTATAACTCCTTTGAACCATTATGGCCCTACAATACTATCTCCATAAGTTCATAATTGGACACCTACTTATCCCCTTATCTACCTTAGTACATCAACAAAACACCCATTTATGATGCACAAGACACACATACTTGTAGAAGTTTTCTAATTGGGTCATTGCCGCACTTTATTTTTTCTGAAATCACGAATGATGTAACAACACAATAAATCTTTCTCAATATGAGTACATCATCAATTAATGCTCTTTACTCAAAAAATTTCTGCCCATAACATCTCTCCTCAAAATTCCCACAATCGTCACTACGCAATTCTCTCTATACTTTATAAAATAATCGTACCAATTCAAAGTTTTCATATCCATCCATTTTACCATATAATTACTTCTCGTCACTCATGTCCTTAGTATGAAAATAAACACCTCGTCGGCTAACCACTCCATGTAGCCATCCCCTAATGTATGTCGTCATCAACATATAATCCATATCAATACTTGGAACTCAAAAATCACCTCCAATATACAAACTCATGTCGTAAGCTAAAAATCATCATCATATTCACTCTAAGAATCCATAGTAGGGCATCATAATTGCCCAAGAATAACATCTAGAACACACAAGGTGTTTACAAAACCCATCAACCATTAAGCCCTCTCCCAACATAATAATAAGTAACAACAAATAATGGGGCGCTCACATGCCCACTACTATCTAATGTCAAGAGGAGAATATCCAAATAATCAACCCGTATATGATAAATCGCATAGTCACTTCCATATGAAATGAGATCTCTCACGACTAACACAAAATCCTAGTGTACACTAACCCATAATCCACGTGGTTGTGTTAACAATCAATCCACTTATAAAGAGACAACGCTCAGCAATACCATCATGTTCAAACAAAATACATCACCATACAATGCAAAGATATTATGAACATTATACCTTAGTATATCCATACTTCAACAACTACGTCATTAGCCAACCCAACATCACCATATCATTGCAAACACTCTCAGTCAGGACCTAACTCTCTGATCATACGAAATCTACATCTATAACCCTAATGCCTATACAAACGCCCACCATATAAAATCTATAAAATGCCAACCGAACCACCTTTGGTTCTACTCTACTATACCCGAAATCCATATTTGGGTAACTGGAAAACATGTTGCCACACATCACACGTTATAATATCAAAATTATAATTCACCTTTGTAGTTCTCCCTCTTGGCTCAATTCGCTATTTTATAACATCATTTTTCGTTTTCCCCTAATTGTCTCTAATAGTAGTATTCTCAATCCTAAATTTGAAATAACAATTCTTAATCCAAACATGATCTTTCTTTGAGTTTCTTGGAATTCACTTGTTCCTATATCTTATTTATATCTGATACACTAAAAAATTACTCGTCTATAATGAACATATAACTCCATACTTATACAGTTATCTAATTGGGTTCTCTCAACTCGAACCACCCAGAAAATTAATGCTCTCTGTTCCAATTTCCACTCACATAGGTGTATTACGAATTATCTAGCTAGTCTTCACCCCTATTACTTCACCACACGTTGAACCTACTATTAACACTAAACACTCTCATTCTATCATCACCTAGATCACAAACGGTTTCAATATATAGATGTACATTTCTCAAATCTGAGCGCAACATTAATTTAAACCTTTACTTAGAATTAATACCCAGTTAATATTTTCATTAAAATCCTTATCTTTTTCTAAAACACAACAATCCATTGTCTTTACGTGCAATAAATTTCATAAGTTCATTCTACTGTGACACCCCGACTAATTAAATACCGGGTAGCTACTCCTTTATTCAAATTAATACAAAATGTCAAGTTGGTTCAATTCACAGCATCACGGTCGAAAACGTTTTAAAAATTTCTAGCCACCTAATATTTAAAAAGTGAGTGTCAATTTTAGTTAAATCTGATTAACATACAACCAATTTAAATCATGGAATACTAATACCACAACCACAACATAGTCACAATAGAATAACCATGGAAATAAAATAAGACCGGAAGAATACTCCTCTCAATAATCCGAATACTGAATACAACCAAATACAAATTCTGAATCACTAATTAATTAAATCCAATACTGAAATAAAACTGAATAATAAAGTTGTCTCTAAGAAAGAGGGGCAACATGCCCTACAGATAAGTGAGCCTGAAATGGGATCAAGATGAAAAGTGGAGGCGTCTACTATCAAGGTCCTGTAACTTCCACAGCAGCTACAGCACGTCACTGGAATGGAACTCCTACGCTTGGTGTCCTTGTGGATGGGCACCTAAAAAGGTTTCTACAAGAAAATAGATTCGAAAGCAAACTGGTCAGAGCCCGATTGTGAAAATAGTTTAACATATAGAAAGTGTTTAATTTCATTAAACAGTGAATATAAAATACATGATAGTGCGTGCACTCACATGAGTTCCTCACCTCTCAACTAATTGTGCACACCTATTGTACCCGTACCCGTTCTGGTTATTCTACTATCAAACTAGTCCAATCCGTAACCTGACATTACTTTACAATTCAAAGTTCGCTTCCTAACATCTTAATATAAACAGGAAATCTAACTGTTTTTACTCAGAATTAGTTATAATAATTTATAAAAATGTCTCCATCTTTAACTCTACTAAAAATGTTACAATTATTCACACTTACACTTTAATAAACGATTCATCTCAATAATCAGTATATTAATCTCATCACAAATACACAATAATGGCACCCCTAGGCTAAGCTGCGGTGCTCACATACTCTGCTATCAAATCCCGGTACATCACGTACATAAGGATCACGTATTCCGAATCTTTCAGGAACCGTTTCGATAAGTAACACACACACACATAATGGAGGCGAACATAGTTCACATCACATGGGTCACGAACATACCTACGCTCCCATGATCAACAGACTTATTAACTCCTCAATAAGTCATTCTCTGACTTATGTCCTCGAGGTACCAGTCTAAATCCCCCCGTAGGCACACAAAGATTAGATGGCCCCGATCGAACGCCGACCTCCCGTGATAGCAAGTATGGTAGGTATGTTATATACAGATAACCACATATACTAAGCATTCACACATCTTAGATATCTTATAATTTTAATAAAGGTATATTTTACATTCCTATACCGTCATTAATGTAGTACACTTACAAGTCCCCGAATAATACACATCATACATAATCAACTCTTCTCACATCGCAGATTCAAGTACTTATTTCCTAATCCATAGATATCATTCGGTTTATTACAAAATTCTAAGTTATAATCCTCAATGTACTCCAATCTCACAACTATACCCACTAGTCAACAAGGGAAGGTTAATACTCAATTAAATAAGTCTACTGGAAGTTCGAAATAAAATCAAGCCTAAAAAGGCCATTCTGTCAACTCGTTAGAAATATCATTCGAACGAGGTAGTTCGAACGAGTGTTGTTCGAACGAAGGGCTTCGAATGAACTCGTTAGAAGGGATACTATCATCTCGTTAGAAGTCTCGTTCGAATGAGGTCGTTCGAACAACCTGGGCGGGTCTTCTAACGAGATGGCAGAAAACGCCCAGAATTTCCCAATTTCATTTTTTCTTCATTTTTCTCTTCTTTAAATCCATCTTAAGATCATCCCAATAACGTTTTAATATTTTCTTAACATATTATTGGGGTCAAATCCTCCTAATCAACATGGAATTAACATAAATTCCCAAATTTTGCCCCAAACCCTATGAACATGAACCCAGAATTTCATTGTACCTAAATACTCATCATTAATCCGTTTTTAAATCATCAAAGTTAAGTTTTTGGGTACCAATTTCGTCCATAATCATTCTACATGCAATTCCTAACCAAAATTAAGAGTTTCTACAACAATCCCATTGGGTTTTCCACAAAACTTTCAAAGCATATAAGGTTTCCACACTAAACATGGAGGAAATATTCATTGCATTTAATGACATCAAATCACTTGCCTTAAATCCGATGTTCGGGTTCTTTGTTGATGATCAAGGTTGGCTTTCTCTATTCTTTCCGGTCACAAATCCTTTCAAATTTCTGGTGATGGAAGATGGTTTGGTTTGGAACCTATTTTAACTTTTCTCTAACTTCTCTCAAAACTCCCGTAGCCCACTCTCTTGCCTTTTGTTGGTAATGGCCTTAGTGGCCTCTTTAAAAAATATATAAATGAACTCTAAAATTCGTGGGTTTTAATTCTATAATTTTTAAAATTACCAAAATACCCTTCTGGGTTGTCGGTTTGGCCTAAAAATGCCCCGGGACCCAAACTAAACTCTCGGCTAGTGTTTTCTGACTATTTCGACCCTTCCGGACGCGTTGGCGCACTCAAAATGATCATTCGGTTGATAAAAATATAAATTACTTTTTAATCTACTTAAATTCATTCTTGACGCGACTGACACGCGCGTCCCAATTTAATTTCCCAAATTATCGTATTTCTGCCTCGTGATAATTTTAATATTTTCAATACTCATATATTACCATATATGCTCAGAAATATTCAATTTTAACATCATACTCAAATACCAACACACGTCTCACTAGTATTTACATCCGGATTAATTCCCAATTAATTCTCATTTAATTCAATTAATCCCTTAAATAAAAATTAATAAAATTACGGGGTATTACATACTTCCCCCCTAATAACAGAATTTCGTCCCGAAATTCAAAACTGAAGAATAGCTGGTAAAAATAGCTCTGGATAACGTTTGCGCATCTCATCCTCGCGCTCCCATGTGGACTCCTCGGCATTATGATGCCGCCACTGCACGCATACTAATGGTACTATCTTCGACCTCAGTTTCCTCTCACTGTGGTCCGAAATAGCAATCTGCCCCTCTTCGTAGGAACTATCAGGCTGAAGATCGATGTCCTCTAAAGCAATGTGAGTATGGGCCAAATCGTCCCTAAGATATTTCCTTAGCGAGGAAATATGGAACACATCATGAATCCTATGCAAGTGCTCCAGTAACCCAAGTCTATAGGCAACTGGCCCAATCCGCTCGATGATAGGAAATGGCCCCACATATCTTGGTGCCAGTTTCCCCTTCTTCCCAAAACGCATAATCCCCTTCATAGGAGATACTCTAAGTAGAACTTGGTCCCCCACCTTGAACTCTCTGACGAACCTTTTGGCATCGGCGTAACTCTTTTGTCGATCTTGAGCTACCCGAATACGGCTCCGTATCATCTCTATCCTTGCCGAAGTATCCTGAATTACTTCCGGCCCAAGGAGTTTGTTATCCCCCACCTCTAACCAACATACTGGGGAACGACAAGGTTTACCATATAATGCCTCGAATGGATCCATGACAATGGTGAACTGGTAGGAGTTATTATAAGCAAACTCCACCAGTGGAAGGTACTGCTCCCAACTACCTCCAAAATCTAGGATGCACATACGCAACATGTCCTCCAACATCTGATTCATTCTCTCAGTTTGCCCATCTATCTGCGGGTGGTACGCCGTACTCAGTCGCAACTTCGTACCCATTGCCTCTTAGAAACTCTCCCAAAATTATGAAAAAAATATCTTGTCTCGGTCAGACACGATATTGAGAGGCACCCCATGAAGTCTCACTATCTCTGCTATGAAAATCTGGGCATACTGTCCCATAGTGTAGTCTGTTTGGGCTGGAAGAAAATGAGCAACTTTGGTCAGTCTATCCATGATTACCCATATGGAGTCGTGACCCCTCTGCGAAGTAGGTAATCCCATGATAAAGTCCATGGATATGCTCTCCCATTTCCACATCAGAACCTCTAACGGCTGTAGAAGTCCTGCCGGTCTCTGATGGTCCACCTTTACTAGTTGACAAGTGGTGCATTTAGAAACGAACACGGTAATATATCTCTTCATCCCGCTCCACCAGTATGGTCGTCTCATGTCTTGGTACATCTTATCCCCACCAGGGTGTACCGCGAACCGTGAGCCGTGCGACTCTGTCATTACCTCGTGTCGCAAGTCTTCCCTTTTTAAAATGACCAGTCTCCCATTGAAGCGAAATCCCGTGTCTGAACTAACGGTATAAGACTCGGCTCCCTCTGCTAGTAATCGAACTATCTGCTCCTGATAGAACGAGTCTTTTGCCTGGGCCTTTATCACTCTCATAACAATCTGAGGTGTAACAGTCATCACAGACATGAATGATCGGGCCACTTCATCCAGGTGTCCCAACTCCTTCCACTTAGCTTTTCACACCTCGACCACCTCATCTACTGGCCTACAGATCAACGCGTCTGCTACAACGTTAGCCTTCCCTGGGTGATATTGGATATCAAACTAATAATCCTTCACAAACTCAAGCCACCGACGTTGACGCATAATCAGTTCCTTCTGCGTGAAGAGGTATTGTAGAAACTTATGGTCCGTGAACAAACGGAATTTCTTCCCCAGGAGGTAGTGTCTCCAAATCCGAAGAACGAATACGACCGCCACTAACTCCAATTCGTGGGTGGGGTAATTCTTCTCATGAGGCTTAAGATTACGGGAAGCATAAGCTATAGCCTGACTCTCCTGTTGCAGTACACCTCCAAGTCCTTATAAGGACACATCGGTGTAGACTAGATACTCAACTCCCAATATCGACAATACTTACACAGGCGCTGAGGTCAACTTATCCTTCAGCTCATCGAATGCCAACTGACAGGCATCGCTCCAGATGAATGGCACACCTTTGCGAGTCAGATGTGTCAAAGGACCCGCTATCTTTGAGAAACCTCGAATAAACCTCCTGTAGTATCCTGCTATGCCCAAGAAACTACGAATCTCAGTCAGTGTCGTGGGCTGTCCCCACTCCCTCACCGCGGATACCTTCCCCGGATCAACAGATATCCCCCGATCCGAAATGATATACCCCCAAAACTAAACCTTCTTCAGCCAAAACCCACATTTCTGGTACTTTGCATAAAGCTCGTTCTTACGCAGCGTCTGCAAAACCTGCCTCAAATGCTCAGCGTGTTCCTCCTCTATCTGGGAGTAAACTAGAATGTCATCAATAAAGACAATGATGAACTGGTCTAGGAACTCTCTGAATACCCTATTCATCAAGTTCATAAACACGGCTGGGGCATTGGTCAAGCCAAAAGGCATAACCCGAAACTCGTAGGAACCATATCTCGTCAAGAAAGCAGTTTTCGAGATGTTCTATTCCCTGATACACAACTGATGGTTTCCCGATCGCAAGTCAATCCTTGAGAAGAAGTAAGCTCCTCTCAACTGGTCGAATAAGTCATCGATTCGGGACAACGGATACTTATTCCGTATCGTGACTTTATTCAACTCCTGGTAATCTACACACAACCTCAACGATCCATCCCTCTTCTTTACGAACAGCACAGGGGAACCCCACGGTGAAGTACTCCTACGGATAAACCCCTGACCCAACAACTGCTTTATCTGATCCCTTAGCTCTCTCATCTCCGCTGGAGCCATACGATAAGGTGCGCGAGAAATTGGTCGAGTGCCCGGTGTCAAATCGATAACAAAATCTATCTCTCTACTAGGAGGTAGTCCAGGTATATCCTGAAATACATCAGCAAACTCCTTAACAACTGAAATTGAATCGAGTGGTAATACCACTTCCTTAGAGGTCTCCTCCTCTATATAGTACAAGTGAGTGGACGATCCTCCCTCAGGGTGAGGCATCGCCACTAAAAACGTCTCCTTCCCGGGTATGGAAAAAATGATACTCCTACTGAAACAATCAATCATGGCTCGGTGCGCAACTAGCTAATCCATACCAACAATCGCATCGTACTCAGTCATCTCTAAAACTAACATATCAGCGGGTAAAGTAAATCTCCCGATCTCTATACCCACACCTCTACAAATAAGGGAAATCACTGAACCCCTACTCAACGGTGAATTTACGCAAGTAATCATGCTTTCTGCAGTGTCTAACAACCCCAAAGTGCGTGCAAATCTCGTGGCAATAAAACAGTGTGTGGCCCCCGTATCAAATAAAATACGCCCCATAGTCCCCTGAATAAAGAACATACCCTCAATAGCAGGTGGATCCTATGGGACTGCGGCCTGCTGGAGTTGATAAACTCACCCGTACTGAAGTTGCCCCTGCTGGACTGGGACTGCTGGAATGGGTGGCAAAGATGGCATCTGTGATGGTGCTGGGAGGGCGGAAAGAAATATAGGTCTCTAGGGATCATGTCGAGCACCTTGTTGCTGCTGTGGGGCCCTGACCTTATCAGGACACTCTTGGCATTTGTGGCCAATCTTTCCACAAGTAAAACATTTCCCCGGAAAATTTCCCCCTCTCTCACCCTGCTGCCCACGGCCCTGGTGGCCGTTGCCATTCCTCCCCTGGTCGTGCTGGCCCTGATGAAACTGCTACTGTTAGCCATACTGGCCCTGGTGACCGTGTTTTGCCATACTGACCCTGCTGACCATAACGAAAACCTCCATGTCCATTTCTGAAACCCCCAGATCTAAACCTCTTAGAATCCCCCTGCTGGGAACCCTGATCACCCTACCTGTGCTGACCCTGAGCTGATTGTGCCCTGCTGGAACCATTTCCCCCCGTCCTGCCCTGATGGATGGACTCTCCTGATCGCTTACCCTCTGAAAAGTGAAAGCGGTGGTCCTGGCAGTGAAGCAGTGCTGCGTTAACCACATCAGAATAAGTGGCCAACGAGAGATTACCCAAAAAGTGATGACGGATCCTCCAAGTCAACCCATCCATGAACTTCTGAATCTTTTTCTCCTCGGTCAAAATCTTATCAAGAACGATGTTCAAAAGATTAGTGAACTCGGCCTCATACTCTACCACTGTCTTCCCCTCCTGCTTGAGGTTCATTAACTTCCTCCTCATTTCAGTGTGAACGACTGATGGAAAATACTTGCGATTGAACCGCGCCCAAAAATCCTGAATAGAAAGAACATCTCTCTCATCTGTGGTGGTAATGGACTCCCACCATTGCAACGCTAACCCTACCAGCTTAAAAGTAGCCAATATCTGTTTCTATACATCCGTACACTCGTACATCCTCAAGTGCCTTTGGATGTCCTTCTTTCACTGACCGAACACAACGACGTCGGAGCTACCTGCAAACTCTGGAGGGTGTGGTTTCTGAAAAGCATCACGAACACGTTCCCAAGCAGAAGGGAATGCATGAGCCTGTATTGGCGCTACTACCGGCGCCTGAGGCGGTTCCTGCTGCACAACTGCTAAAGCGGCATTTACCGTTTGGGCTATAATAAAGGCAACCTCTGCGGCATTCAAGGAGCCCTGAACTGGTGCAGGCTGTGGCTGCACATAGTGGAGGCATTTGAAATGAGAGTAAAGTCTTATAAGTTCGCACTTATTATCTCAAAATAGTTGAAGAGCGAAACATACACAAAAGAGTACAATAATCCTAAAATATAGGGTTCTATATCAAACAAAAGCTACGCGGAAACATAACAAGCCGTACAGATCCTAAGGACACTACAACCTGATGCTCTGATACCACCTGTGACACCTAGACTAATTAAATACCTGGTAGCTACTCCTTTATTCAAATTAATGCAAAATGTCAAGTTGGTTTAGTTCATAGCATCACTGTCGAAAACGTTTTAAAAATTTCTAGCCACCTAATATTTAAAAAGTGAGTGTCAATTTTAGTTAAATCTGATTAACATACAACCAATTTAAATCACGGAATACTAATACCACAACCACAAGATAGTCACAATAGAATAACCATGGAAATAAAATAAGACTGGAGGAATACTCCTCTCAATAATCCGAATACTGAATACAACCAAATACAAATTCTGAATCAATAATTAATTAAATCCAATACTGAAATAAAACTGAATAATAAAGTTGTCTGTAAGAAAGAGGGGAAACATGCCCTACAGATAAGTGAGTCTGAAATGGGATCAAGATGAAAAGTGGAGGCGTCTACTATCAAGGTCCTGTAACTTCCACAGCGGCTATAGCACGTCACTGGAATGGAACTCCTATGCTTGGTGTCCTTGTGGCTGGGCACCTAAAAAGGTTTTTACAAGAAAATAGATTTGAAAGCAAATGGGTCAGAGCCCAATTGTGAAAACAGTTTAAAATATAGCAAGTGTTTAATTTCATTAAACAGTGAATATAAAATACATGATAGTGCATGCACTCACATGAGTTCCTCACCTCTCAACTAATTGTGCACACCTATCGTACCCGTACCCGTTCTGGTTATTCTACTATCAAACTAATCCAATTCGTAACCTGACATTACTTTACAATTCAAAGTTCGCTTCCCAACATCTTAATATAAACTGGAAATCTAACTGTTTTTACTCAGAATTAGTTATAATAATTTATAAAAATTTCTTCATCTTTAACTCTACTAAAAATGTTACAATTATTCACACTTACACTTTAATAAACGATTCATATCAATAATCAGTATATTAATCTCATCACAAATATACAATAATGGCACCCCTAGGCTAAGTTGCGGTCCTCAAATACTCTGTTATCAAATCCCGGTACATCACGTACATAAGGATCACGTATTCCAAATCTCTCAGGAACCGTTTCGACAAGTAACACACACACATAATGGAGGCGAACATAGTTCACATCACATGGGTCACTCACATACCTACGCTCCCATGATCAACAGACTTATTAACTCCTCAATAAGTCATTCTCTGACCTATGTCCTCGAGGTACTAATCTAAATCCCCCGTAGGCACACAAAGATTAGATGGCCCTGATCGAACGCCGACCTCCCGTGATAGTAAGTATGGTAGGTATGTTATACACAGATAACCAGATATACTAAGAATTCAAACATCTTAGATATCTTATAATTTTAATAGAGGTATATTTTATATTGCTATACCGTCATTAATGTAGTACACTTACAAGTCCCCGAATAATACACATCATAGATAATCAACTCTTCTCACGTCGCAGATTCAAGTACTTATTTCCTAACCCATAGATGTCATTCGATTTATTACAAAATTGTAAGTTTTAATCCTCAACGTACTCCAATATCACAACTATACCCACTAGTCAACAAGGGAAGGTTAACACTCAATAAAATAAGTCTACTGGAGGTTCGAAATAAAATCAGGCCTAAAAGGCCATTCTGTCAAATCGTTAGAAATCTCGTTCGAACGAGTGTCGTTCGAACGAACTCATTAGAAGGGATAGTGTCATCTCGTTAGAAGTTTCGTTCGAATGAGGTCCTTTGAACGAGGTCGTTCGAACGACCTGGGCAGGTCTTCTAATGAGATGGAAGAAAATGCCCAGAATTTCCCAATTTCATTTTTTCTTCATTTTTCTCTTCTCTAAATCCATCTTAAGATCAACCTAATAACGTTTTAATGTTTTCTTACTACTCTAAGTCCTCCTAGGTCGCATCTTAACATATTATTGGGGTCAAATCCTCCTAATCAACATGGAATTAACATAAATTCCCAAATTTTGCCCCAAACTCTATGAACATGAACCCAGAATTTCATTGTACCTAAATACTCATCATTAATTCGTTCTTAAATCATCAAAGTTAAGTTTTTGGGTACCACTTTCGTTCATAATCATTCTACATGAAATTCCTAACCAAAATTAAGAGTTTCTACAACAATCCCATTGGGTTTTCCACAAAACTTTCAAAGCCTATAAGGTTTCCACACTAAACATGGAGGAAATATTCATTGCAATTAATGACACCAAATCACTTGCCTTAAATTCGATGTTCGGGTTCTTTGTTGATGATCAAGGTTAGCTTTCTCTATTCTTTCCGGTCACAAATCCTTTCAAATTTCTGGTGATGGAAGATGGTTTGGTTTGGAACCTCTTTTAACTTTTCTCTAACTTCTCTCAAAACTCCTGTAGCCCACTCTCTTGCCTTTTGTTGGTAATGGCCTTAGTGGACTCTTTAAAAAATATATAAATAAACTCTAAAATTCGTGGGTTTTAATTCTATAATTTTTAAAATTACCAAAATACCCTTTTGGGTTGCCGGTTTGGCCTAAAAATGCCCCGGGACCCAAACTAAACTCTCGGCTAGTGTTTTCTGACTATTTCGACCCTTCCGGACGCGTTGGCGCACTCAAAATGATCATTCGGTTGATAAAAATATAAATTACTTTTTAATCTACTTAAATTCATTCCTGACGCGACTGACACGCGCGTCCCAACTTAATTTATCAAATTGTCGTATTTATGCCTCGTGACAATTTTAATATTTTCAATACTCATATATTACCATATACGCTCAAAAATATTCAATTTTAACATCATACTCAAATATCAACACACATCTCGCTAGTATTTACATCCGGATTAATTCTCATTTAATTCAATTAATCCCTTAAATAAAAATCAATAAAATTACGGGGTATTACATCTACTAGGTTAAATTTCCATCATAACCCATATTACCATAAGTAAAACCAAAAACTCCAATAATATTCTCAACAACTAGAATCCCTTAATATCTCCAAAAATGGACCAAACATAAAATACATTCATTAATTTGTGCCCCCAAGGGGCACAAATACATTCATTAATTTTCACAACTATGGTGAACATCCTTGTCCAACCACTCGTCCCACGCCTGACCATTAACTCACAAAAGTCCTAATTCTCATGCTATTCTAAGTTCAAATACTTAAGTCTTGCTAATACTCAAATAATAGTGAATGATACCGACACAAGTGTCATCATGACACCGGATTATAAAATCTTATAACGAGCTCTAGACACGTCAAATAACGCTCACTATAAAATAATATGGACGCAACACAGATCCTAAGGACACTATAAACTGGATGATCTAATACCAACTGTAACAATCCTCATTTTTTCACGTAAAGGTTGTCCAGATACAGTACGCCAAATATGGGGCAATCTATATCATTCTCAGCACCAAGACCGTAAAAACATTTATTAATAGCCACAATTGAAATAAACTGATGTTTCATAATTAAACAAATACCAATCAGTCCAAAATCCATAGTATAAGTAAAGAAATAAAATCCCAACATGATAACATCTCAATCTAAAAGAAAATTAAAATAAAAG
Source organism: Sambucus nigra (assembly GCA_949130495.1). Lineage (NCBI taxonomy): Eukaryota > Viridiplantae > Streptophyta > Magnoliopsida > Dipsacales > Adoxaceae > Sambucus > Sambucus nigra. Next base: position 407,133,984 of record OX422222.1, read on the forward strand.
TCGGGCTTATGCCCTTACAATATTCTCAGAAAAATAATAAATTTGAAATGGAGGGGCAACCTAGTCCAGAACCGACGAACGAAAGTAGTCGCTGTACTAAATGTGACTGCAAGTTTGATCTTATGTCAGTTATGTTGTCCCTGTCTATATAAATTGGGGGGGATATTTATAATTTGTGTCAGAGCCCTAGAGTGTGCAAGAATTAACTTATTGAAATAGTTGATTTAAATAGGTGTCTCCCATCGACACTCACATCCGATAATTTTCTCACCTCTCGCCTAGGTGCAATACCAGTTGTATCCTATCCCCTAGACCCCATTTGTATTATAGATAATGAGAGAATTATTAAACACGTGATTCCTCTACCATAAATCATATATTGGACATATCATTATCTACTCCCTTGTTCCCATTTTCCGAATACTCTAGTCATATTACTTACAATAGTGTCATAACCATCCCTTATTGATACTGCACAGTATTGGGTCTGGAATTATTTTTCTACATCATTAGACTTAGGTAATTAACTTAATTTAATTCACAGGGTTAAATATGTATATGTTCGTACATATATACGACACTACATGGCATCTACCACTTGTGTTCCGTTCATGCTCTATCGGAAAGTCCGAAGGAGTCCCTTATCCAAATCAGACATCACAAAATACATATGAGCGGGGAGGTCCCTACGCAGTACACCAGTTCACTTCCCATACCCAATAGTGATAAAGGATCCCAGCATCTACACCTACCTCTCGTAAGTGGCGTTGCTACGTAGTATCAAAAATAATGACCTACACAATGCCTAGCCCACATGTGCCAATGTGTGCTACGGTCCTGAACGCACACAACCTCAATCGATAGGACTGTCCACGAACGTAGGGATGTTCCAAAAAAATAATATAATTATATATTACAATATGTAAAGGTAATTACTCTAATAATTACCCTTTAGCTACCCCATAAGGATTTTACGTAATTATCCTTACTTAATTATTAACCATCACGTAAATTATTAACTTTATTTTCATTATACAATACAATTCACTACACCAAAATGACAAAATTGTCACCTTTCAGCCGGCCACCTTTGTCAAGGTCATTGACCGTGATAAAAAACACGCGTTTTGTGTCACGGTCAATGACTTTTACACAACCTTGACAACTTTTACAGCAAAAACCCTTACCCCTTTTTTTTCCCTCTCGCCGTTTCCTCCCTCTTTCTCTCTACGCTGCTCTCTCTCTCTCTCTCTCTCTCTCTCTCTACTTTCAGGTTTATTTCTCTCTCTCTCTCTCTTCCATTTATATATATGTTTGTGTGTGTGTATGTATATATGTGCGTGTGTGTGTGCGTGTGTGGGGGGTGGGGCAGGGTGGGGGTAGGGGGTGGGGCAAAGGGCTGTTGTGTGTGTGTGTGTGTATATGTGTGGTGGGTGGGGGGTGTGGAGGGAGGTGGGGCAGGGTGGGGGGCTATTGTGTGTGTGTGTGTGTGTATGTAGTGGGTGGGTGTGGGGGTGTGTGTGTATGTGGTGAGTGGGGGGTGTGGAGGGAGGTGGGTGTGGGGGTGGGGGTGGGTGTGTATTTGAATTAACCCATGAATTTGTATTTTTGTATTTGAATTAGCCCATGAATTTATTTTTGTATTTGAATTAACCCATGAATTTGTCAATTTGTTTGTGGGGGAGTGGGGGTGGGGGTGGGGAGGCGGGGTAAGTCAAGGTACCATTGTAATTCTCTTAATATCGTGCAAGTACCATATGAAAGTAGGATTGCCCCTCAGTGTAAATTAGAAAATTAATAGTTATATACGTTAATTGTTAGTTTAATTGATGAAATGAATTAATTGAGTAGATGAATTAGAAGGAGTACGGGATACACATTTGTTGTTGACATTGCTGTTGGATTATTTTATTTAGTAAATGTATGGTTGGTTAGTTTTAAAAGTGGCATGACCACTAGATTATTGTCCATATGGGGGTGGGTTTTTTCAACTTTTTTTTAAAATTACTCTGTATATCGAACAATATATATATAGTATGATAATTAAATGAAACATACTTGAAATTAAATATAGTGCGCATAGATACTAGCCATCTAGTTCTTATGCGTACGCATTCAATAGCCCTTAGACCCGTTCGAGAGTCATTACCCCTGTAATGAGATCTCTCGAATTGTCCCGTTTGGACACTTTGAGACTGTATAATTTCTGTATAATATTCTTATTGGCTTAAAGTTGTTACTTTTGGAGGAAGTTCTGCATTCGTATCTTAATGTTCTCTGGGTACATACTAGATTGACAAGTGTGACTCTTATTTCAATTGATCAATTGAAATAACACTCACACCTGTCAATCTACGTCGTGTACTTGGAGAACTACGGGGATATGTTGTCGATTTTTTTTTAAATCGTAACAATGTGCATGAGCTGTTAAGTATATTACAGAAAAATGCAGTCTTGAATGGGATAGGACCACTCACCCTTTAATAGGATAATTAAATTATGGGATAATTAAATAAAACATACTATAAATCTAAGTTTTGTTTACCTTTAATAGGTGTTTAGTTGTGGTAGCTGTGATGGGATATCCGAAATACAAAGAGTGGATGGGTGAGACTAATAGAATGGGGGATGTGTTTCGCAGAGGTGCTAACGAATTTGTGAAATATTCAAAGAGATGTCAAAATGATGAAGAGTTTCCGTGTCCGTGTGCTAGGTGTAAGAATGGTAAGGTGTTTGAGTGAAAAACAGTTGAACTACATTTGTTAAGATCGGGTATGCAAGATAGTTATCGATTTTGGAGTTTTCACGGTGAATTGAAAGTTCCTTTTGTCCCCGACCAACCTTCACAACAACCTTCAACAAGTAGAATAGATGTAGAAGGGGACGACGTAGATCATAATATGTTAGAGGATTTAGTTGATGACGCGTATGGAGTTTATGAAGTAGAGGAGAATGAGGTTACTGACGATGTAGAAGATTCAAGTGCTCGTGAAGATAACACGATAAAACTTGATGATGACTACCAAAGTTTAAAATTTAAGGCGACCCAACCGTTATACTCTGGCTGTGAGAAATATCAAACAACATTACATGCCATGGTTGGTTTGCACAGTTTGAAGATCCAGTACGGTTTGTCTGCAAATAGCGTGATGGGAATTCTGAAATGGGTGAAGGGCTTATTACCCAAGGTGAATACACTTCCAAATAGCTATCCTGTTATGAAGAACAGTTTGAAAGGTTTGGGAATGAAGTATAAATCGATTCATGCTTGTGTGTATGACTGCATACTATACCGAAAGGAGTATGAAAATATCGATCGTTGTCCGGTATGCGATGAACCTAGATATGTCCAATCTACTACTAAGGAAGGCACAAGCTCAAAAGTGCCTCAAAAAGTATTGAAATATTTTCCTGTTGGGCCTAGATTAAAGCGATTTTTCACAGTACCATGGATTGTAGAGGCAATGACTTGGAATGCTAGGGCAGAAGTAGGGGGTAATATCATGCGTCATCCTATTGATTCTACTGCCTGGCGGAGGATGAATTTTGAGTATCCCAATTTTGCTCGAGAACAACGCAACATTCATTTTGCTATATCAATAGATGGTTTCAATCCATTTTGAAATCTAAGCACCAATCAGAGTGTATGGCCAGTGATCCTAGCCCCACTCTACCTCCCTCCTTCACAGTGTATGAGACCTAAATTTTTAATGATGGCTTTGTTGATACCTGGGCCAAAGGCACCAAGTGATGACATTGACGTCTACTTGGATCCTTTGGTAGAAGAATTAAATGAGTTGTGGGAAGAGAGTGTGCAATCATTTGACTCTTTTAGAAAAGAAGAGTTTACGCTAAAAGCTATGTTGATGTGGGCAATTCATGATTTTTTAGTTTATGGGACATTATCCGTGTTGATGCAAAAAACTGGACCGAATCCCATTTTTATGATCACAGATAAATAGATGAAAGCAATCCAATCAAGCACATGAGAGACAAAGATTTTTAAAGTGGTTCGGCTATAAGGAAAAGCCTACGTCCACTGTTATTTTATTCCCAGGGGTTTACAATAGCACAATGTGGTGTAGAGAGAGAAAAAGGTGTGGATCTTGTGTATGGTGTCTCTCATCCTTGTCGGATCTCCTGGATCTCCTTTTGGCCAAGGGAATACATGTATTTATAGTGATGGGAGATAAATAGATTCATTGTATATAGACATTTATACATTATGTCTACATTCAACCAATCTAATTGTTGAATTGCTTGGTATGCTATGTGTTGTCATCTACAGTATAAATGTACATTAATGCTCATTAAATGCATAGTTATCCTTTGATCTTCCTGGTTGGTATGCCGATCAGCTCTCCTCGGGTGCCGACTAACTCTCCTCAGGAGCCGACCAACTCTCCTCGGGTGCCGACTAATTCTCCTCGGGTACTGACTAACTCTCCTCGGGTGCCGACTAACACTCCTCGAGTACCGACCAACTCTCCTCGGATGCCGACCAACTCTCCTCGAGTGTTGAATATTGCCACGTAGGATGACATGTGTCCTTTTCTGATTGGTCCTCGTAGATGGAGAATTTTTGCGTTAACAGAAGCCCCCAATGCTCCATGCTTGATGGCTTACTTGAAAGCATGGAGTATTTATTCTACAGTGTTGCTCGGTGCTCGTGAAATTCTTGATCTACCTTCTTGATTTGTTCAACATAAAGTGCATTATCTCCTGGACGACATATGATGCAGGTTGATCGACGGTTTCTAATCTTTCTTTTGAGGAACTCCGTGTGCTATGTATCACCCCTGGGAATTTGGATGCAGCCATGCCATAGTATGCAACTTGTAGCTTGTCATAATCTTCAAGTATGTTGATTGGTTCGCTAGCCGACCAACTGCCTCCTGTGCCGAGACACTGAGTGCTAATTTCACGTGCTTGATTCTTCTGATTTATGATCCTCTGAATACTTTTTCGAGTAACATACTAGCTTTTGAACCCAACTCTTTAATCTGATTAGTACCAAGCTAGTGGTGGACTTCAAAACATTTTCATACAACTTCTTCTTCAATATTGGTCGGGATAGTAGTAGTAAAGATCTCAGTGTTGTAGATGCTAAATTTGACTTCTGAACTTCAATAGTATGTGCATAATAACTCCTGAATATGCCTCCTGAACTTCTGAATTTACCTCCTGAACTTCTGAATACGCCTCCGTGTGAGTTTGTGAAGTTGAATTTGGTGCTCGACTGCATGATGTTATAAGAATGTGCCACCAAATGAACAAATATATCTGTAATAGAAGCCCCCAAATGAACAAATACTTTCTCGAGCACCTCCTAGATCGACCATCCGTGATGAACATCAGGATGCTCAAAGATCTTAACTTCATAAATTCTCCTCTTGCTTTAAATGATCCACCTGCTGGCGAGGAACCCGTTTCAAAAGCAAAGGGGAAGAAACCAATAGAATGGGAATATTGATGTAATAAATTTGTATTTCATTCCTGATGTATTTTGTTTTTGATTTTAATGAAAGACTTTCATTTTTTTTCGCAATCTTAATTGCTATTGTCTTGTAAAATACTTTACATCTGTGCATATGTATCTGTTAAAAAGATAACAATATTGTGTTGTTTGTCGATCAACTTATTGTCGACTAGTTTGAATTTGTGGTAACCATTTGATAAAAAATGATGTTTTGTTTGTCGACCAACTTAGTAAAAAAGTTACGAGTATAAAAAATGTTGCTCGATCACTTTCTCGTTTTCATAAAATGTTTCCGACCAACCAAGGTTGGTAAATTTTCCTTTTCGACCAACTACAGTTAGTGGTTTTTTATCCCCGACCAGCCATAGTTAGTGGATTTTTCCTCTACGAGCAACTTTGGCGCTTTCTAGAATAATCTTACCTCCCGACCAACATAAGTTGGTATTTTCGAGAATATATTTACCTCCCGACCAACATAAGTTGGCATTTTCGAGAATATATGTACTTCCTAACCAACATAAGTTGGCTTTTTTAGGAATATTTTGTTTCCTAACCAAACATGTTGGCATTTTTAGGAATATTTTGTTTCCTAGCCAAACAGGTTGGCATTTTTAGGAATATTTTGTTTCCTAACCAACCGAGGTTGGCATTTTTAGGAATATTTTGTTTCCTAGCCAAACAGGTTGGCATTTTTAGGAATATTTTGTTTCCTAACCAAACAGGTTGTCATTTTTAGGAATATTTTGTTTCCTAACCAACCGAGGTTGGCATTTTTAGGAATATTTTTACTGAGTAGTCTGAGCTTTGCCGAGTTTTGCCGAGTAGTGTGTAGCACTAGTATTCCCCGAAAAATTTTCAATAAAAGGAGCAGGTATAACAGCTTCACTTCCAAATGCCAGCATATATGGTGATTCTCCAGTTGCTGCTCGGGGTGTAATACGATAAGCCCACAGTACTGACTGTAACTCGTTGATCCAGTTTGCTTTTGCGTCACTTAGTCTTTTATTCAATCCATTTAGAAGTGTTTTGTTCGTCACTTTAGTCTGTCCGTTGCTTTGAGGATGTCCTGGTGCCGAGTGGATCTTTAAGATATTGGACTGATGGCAATAGGCAGTGAACCCCTCGTTGTCAAATTATGTTCCATGGTCTGTGATGAAGGCATGAGGAAGACCATATCGACAGATGATATTCTTCCAGATAAATTGGTACACCTTGTCGTACGGCATATCAATGAGAGGCTCCGCTTCTACCCACTTAGTAAAATAATCCACTACGACAACGAGGTATTTGAACCTTCCCCTGGTCATTGGCAGTGGCCCGACCAGATCTACTACCCACATGGAAAATGGCCAAGGGGAAGTGATGGGTGTCAACAATGCTTGTGGAGTTCTTCGGATGGAGGAAAAGCGCTGGCACTTGTCACATTTCTTAGCATAGGCTATACAATCAGCTCTCATCGTTGGCCAGTAGTATCCCTGCATCATCATCCTTTGCAAAAGCGTTCGACCTGCTACATGGGCTCTACAAGACCCTTCATGGACCTCTTCAATCAAATCTTTCACCTCGGTGGGATGCACACATCTTTGCAAACCTGCCATAATTCCTCGTCTATACCGTTAATTAATACATACCGAACAGCTTTAAACTTCAATTTCTTGGTTGCGAGCTTGTCAATTGGTAATTCTCCCTCCTCAATATATGCACTGATGGGATCCATCCAAGATGGTCCTAAATCAAGGGTAATAAAATTCATCGTCAGATCTTCATCTATACTCCGACCAACTAAAACTTCAATTGGGATTGTTCTTCGTAGCTCGGTACGAGTAGCTGATGCTAATCGAGCTAAGACGTCTACTCTCGCATTCTCCATTCTTGGTATTCTGACCAGCTGAATAGCAACAAATTCTGATACCAACTCCATCACCTTTGCATGATACCTAATCATTAATTCTCCTTTGGCTGCATATATTCCCATAATTTTACTTACGATCAATTGAGAGTCACTGAAGACAATAACCTACTGCGCCTCCATAATTTTTGCCAAATTAAGACCTGCAATCATGGCCTCATACTCAACCTCATTATTGGAAGATTTGAATTGGAATCGTAGAGCGTATTCCATGTCGACCTCGTCCGGGCTGTTCAAAATGATCCCTGCCCCACAGCTTGTTGTGCAAGATGAGCCATCTACATATAACCTCCATATAGGTAACTCGTCTTCAAATTTCTGATCTGACAGATTTTCTCGGTGAAATATTTGTTGCTTCCTTTCATCCTCCCCTAATATTTCTTACTCCTCATCGATCATCTTTTCTTGCCCTTTTACCAACCGGAGTTGGTCTGAGCTCGAAATTGATGATCCTGTAACATCCACTCACCCTTTTACCAACTGGAATTGGTCTGAGCTTGTGTCTGTTAATTCTGTAACATCCACAGGTTGATCAGCGAGCAACTTTTGCTCCTCGGGGGTATCAGGATAGGTGAACTCTACTATAAAATCTGCTACAGCCTGCCCTTTTAGCGATGATCTGGGTTCGTAAACAATATCATATTCACCGAGCTCTATTGCCCAATACATCAATCTCCCTGATTTTTCTGGTTTATGAAGGGCTTGCCTCAATGGCATATCAGTATATACTACTATGGTATGAGCCTGGAAGTATGGCCTCCTTCTCCTACTTGCCTCAATCAACGCCAGTGCCAATTTTTCCAGCCTCGGATATCTGATTTCTACTCCTCGGAAGGCCTTACTCGTGTAATAAATTGGTTTTTGCACTCCATTCTCCACTCTGATCAACGCCGAGCTAACTGCATTCTCCGATACTGCTAGATACAAGTATAATTTTTTCCATCACCGGCCTGGATAACAGTGGCGGTGCTCCCAGGTATTTCTTCAAGTCTTGAAAGGCTTTCTCACATTCATCATTCCACTCAAAAGTCTTTCGGAGCGTTGTGAAGAATGGGAGACATCTATCAGTTGCTCGCGATACAAATCTGTTGAGTGCTGCTACTCGTCATGTGAGACTTTGTACTTCTTTCTTCGTCGTTGGAGATCTCAGCCCTAATAGGGCTTTGATCTTTTCAGGATTTGCTTCAATGCCTCGTTGATTGACAATGTACCCGAGAAACATGCCTTCTCGAACTCCATATATGAACTTCGTCGGGTTCAGTTTCATTTGATATTTATCCAGTTGATCAAAGGTCTGGCCTAAGTCAACTAGATGATCGGCATCTTTCTTGCTCTTTGTCAGCATATCGTCAACATAGACTTCCATATTGCAACTGATTTTTTCAGCAAAGACCTTGTTCATCAGCCGCTGATATGTCGCACCTGCATTTTTCAAACCAAAAGGCATAACATTATAACAATAAGTTCCCCTAGGGGTAATGAAAGAAGTACTCTCCATGTCTTCAGGTTTCATTTTAATCTGGTTGTAACCAGAATAAGTATCTATGAAGCTCAGCAACTCGTGTCCCGAGGTAGCATCGACTAGTTGATCAATTCGGGGCAGCGGAAGGTGATCCTTTGGGTATGCTTTATTGAGGTCGGTGAAGTCTACACACATCCTCCACTTGTTATTCTTGTTTTTTACCATCACTACATTTTCTAACCAGTCTGGATATTTAACATCTTCAATGAAACAAGCTTTCTGGAGCTTCTCGACTTCCTCCTGTATAGCTTGATTCTTCTCGGGACTGAATACTCTTCTTCTCTGCTTCACTAGTTTGATCTCCTTATTCACGTTGAGCTCGTGACATAAGAAATTTGGGACTATTCTGGGCATATCTTCATGACTCCATGTGAAAGTTTTCTTTTTGCTTCTTAGGAAAGTTATCAATTCCTGTTTTCATGAGGTATCCAATGACGAACCTATTTGAGTAGTTCGTTCAGGGTGCTCGTCGTCCAGAATGATATTTTCAGTAACTTCCACCACTTGACCCTTCACGAGTTGCGACTCATCTCTAGGATCCAATGTTTCAATTTTTGCACCTTCATCCACTTGATAAGTAGTAGTCTTTTTCCTCAACTCCTCCAGCTCCTCTTGCTCGGCAGATGAATAATAACATTCCCGAGCTACTTTTTTATCACCTTTCACAACTCCTACTCCAAAATTTATTGGAAATTTTAGGCACTGATGTACTGTAGATGGCACTGCCTCGAACGTCTTCAATCCTACTCTTAACTCGATTAAGTCAAGTGTGAAGCTCTATGCCCAGGATTGGGGCATGTATGAAATGAATCTGATGGTGCCAATTGAATTGTTGTTTGTAGTCTTGCTGCGTTGTTTTTGTTCGGTATTGACCTTTTAAGGTCTTTATGTGCTGTTGATGAGCATCCAAGAATTGTACTGGGCAGATAATTTTTCTTGAGCACCTGTTGAGGCTGAATCATATAAAAATTACGATTAGAATAATTATTCAGCCGACCAATATATAGTGTGCATTGGCTTCAATATTGGACAATTTAAATTTCCAGATAATAATATGAGAGATAACAATCAAAACATCTCGTGTTCTCATAAAAATATGATGTACAAAAACGTGTCTCCATAAAAATATTTAACGGACTTGTGATTATGAAATTTTTGTTTATTCATATTTGAAATAAAAACCGATCCACTAATTTAATAAAATCGTGATTTGCAATATTTTGCAGATTTGATAAATGAACAATTGGACAACTAATTTATGTTTATAATCATAAAAAGCATGACTGAATCAAAAGATGTATGTATGTATGTACAACATATAATTGATTATTCATATATTGATAAAATTGATCGTATCAACACAATTACATAATATGATTATTTGTGCAGAGAACATAGTTTTCTTGAAGAGAGAGAAAATGGGTCTGATTCAATTCATGTTAATATCGGAATGGAAAATACATAATCGTTCTTAATGCTTATCCATATCCTAACATATTTGTTCAGAAAATCTTTAAGTGGATCCATAGATGCAAGGATTTGTATAATATTTATGATTCTAAAATTCACCAGATCCCCAAATTGAAATCGATCGCACAGTTAGTGCATATAAAAATTATGACCAAATTAAAAGATTTACAAATGAATCAAATTTGTATATACTCATATAAAAGAGATTTATGAATATAGAGAAATTATTTTATCTCCTTAAAGAAGAAATAATATAATATGTACACAAATTTCTCAAACTTTGTGATTATGATATGTACATTTATCCAGATTTGTAAAATTAGATTCAACAATTTGTGAATATAAAATCATGATTGAATTAAAAGATGTATGCACAATATATAATTGATTTGATCTCTAAGTTTATGGATATAAACATATGAGAATCATGATTTGAACAAAAATATAATGGGAATTTGAATAGTCATCAAAGATCTTTCACAAATTATTTCAAAATCAACAAAGAAAATTATCAAATCTTATCATCATCGTATATATTGGTATATTTAATCATTTAAAATATTTATTCCATGATATAAAATTGAAACTTGAGAATCAAGCAAAAAGTTATGATTTATGAAATCCACTATTTTTCAGATATCTAAATAAGAATTAATCTAGCAATTATGATTTAAAAATCATGATATGCAATGCAGATAAAAATTGGACAATTAATTTATGTATATAAACATAAAAATCATGATTGAATCAAAAGATGTATGTATAATATATAATTGATTATACATATAGAAAATAAAAACTTAGCTTTTGATGGAGAACAATGCTTATAACACGTTCCCACAGACGGCGCCAATCTGTTAATGCAAAAAACTGGACCGGATCCCATTTTTATGATCACGGATAAATAGATGAAAGCAATCCAATCAAGAACATGAGAGACAAAGATTTTTAAAGTGGTTCGGCTATAAGAAAAAGCCTACGTCCACTGTTATTTTATTCCCAGGGGTTTACAATAGCACAATGTGGTGTAGAGAGAGAAAAAGGTGTGGATCTTGTGTATGGTGTCTCTCATCCTTGTCGGATCTCCTGGATCTCCTTTTGGCTAAGGGAATACATGTATTTATAGTGATGGGAGATAAAGAGATTCATTGTATGTAGACATTTATACATTATGTCTACATTCAACGAATCTAATTGTTGAATTGCTTGGTATGCTATGTGTTGTCATCTACAGTATAAATGTACATTAATGCTCATTAAATGCATAGTTATCCTTTGATCTTCCTGGTTGGTATGCCGATCAACTCTCCTCGGGTGCCGACTAACTCTCCTCGGGGGCCGACCAACTCTCCTCGGGTGCTGACTAACTCTCCTCGGGTGCCGACTAACACTCCTCGGGTGCCGACCAACTCTCCTCGAATGCCGACCAACTCTCCTCGGGTGTCGAATATTGCCACGTAGGATGACATGTGTCCTTTTTTGATTGGTCCTCGTAGATGGAGAATTTTTGCGTTAACAATCCGGTTGTGTAGTACATGGTTATTTGGGGTGTCCTATTTGTGGAGAGGAGACTGAATCTCTTCGTCTATCCTCTAGCTTAAAAAATGTATACCATTGCCACAAGAGGTTTTTACCCCCATCTCATAGTTTCAGATCTGAGAAAGGTTCCAATTTTTTATGGGGCGGAGTTGAACATAGGCTACCGCCGAGACAACTTTCGGGTTCAGAAATTGAAAGTAAATCTTCTGAATATTGCCATAATATGCCAGGTAAGAGTCTAAAATTTAAGAATGTCAAGCATAAGAAGACCCCAACTGGGAATGAAACTGAGATAAGAAAGGCATGGTCTCGGAGATTAATTTTATTTGATTTGCCTTATTGGAAGAATAACCCGGTGCGCCATGTATTGGATGTGATGCATGCAGAGAAGAACTTCGCTAAACATATTGTGGGTACTTGCCTTAGGGGGGTCATTCGAAGGATGGAGAAAATGCACGAAAAGACCTTAAAACGTTAAAACTTAAGCCACAACTATGGTTGAAAGAAGATAGTAGGGGAAGGACAATAATTCCCCCTAGTTTGTTTACTTTGACGAGTGGGGAAAGGAAGGTGCTTCTAGACACAATATATAATTTGAAGGGCCCATCTACTTTTTCGTCCAACTTGCAAAGGATTGTGAATTATGCTACTCATGATTTACATAAGTGTAAGTCCCACGATTAGCATGTGATCATGCAATTGGTTCCTCTATTGTTTAAGCACTGTTTCTCCAAGCACAAGGATTTGCGTAGGGCTATTATGCAAATTAGTATTACCTTCTCCCTCTTGTGTGAGAAGGTAGTGAATTGAGAACACATAGTGGCCGCAAAATTGGTTGTGATCAAAGCGATTTGTGTATTGGAAAAGTACTTTCCCCCAGCATTCTTTGACATAAGTGTTCACTTGTTGGTACACCTATGTGACGAGGCACTTCTTTGTGGTCCAGTTAGATATCGGTGGATGTATCCGTTTGAAAGATTGATGAAAGTTTTTAAAGATTACGTCAAGAATACGCGATACATTGCAGGATCAATTGCAGAGGAATACATTACCGTGGAGTCATAAATATATACTTGGGAATATATGACTGACTCGACCAGGTTGATGACACTGATGAATTCGTCGATGATGGTGGTCATGTGATGGGAAAACGATTGAAATTAACGAGTTTGCAACATGAACAAGTAGCTCGTTATCTATTTGACACACATGAAGATGTCGAAGAATGGAAAAAGTAAGTTTCGATTATTATAATGTTTAGCATTATTTTAGATTATTTTATACATTAATTTTATAATATGAAGAAAATATGAAGCGTGTGAGAACAATAAAAGACGAAAAATAATGGTACAATCAGACAGCGAATTTAGGCTATGGTTGACACAAGAGGTAATTATAATGAAAATAGTCGTTATATAACGTTACATTACACTCAAATGTTACCACTAATATAATTAATTTATCTATATTCTCAGCTCCTAAAGATGGGTGATGCGACATCAAGGCTTGCTCGTCTAGCCACTGGACCCTTGTTTGTGGTACAAGAGTACAAAAAGTATCGATTGAACGGTTACATTTTCGGCGCTAAAGTGTACGAGGAAAGTACAAATGTACAGAACTCGGGAATTTCATACAAAGCTCTTACTATCTTCCGAGCGAGCGCAAAAGATAAAAACCTCGTTGAAGCTGAAATGACTTACTATGGTGTAATCCAAAATATATTTGAATTGGATTATATAAGCTTCAAAGAGGTTGTATTTTACTGTGACTGGGTAAGAGTTGAGGATAAAAATGCTTGTAAAGTTGATCCTGTCACCAATTTGATCATGGTTGACTTGTCCAAGTTGAAGAGCAACGACCACATGAGCGATGAGCCGTTTGTTTGTGCATTTCAAAAGGTTAAGCAAGTGTTTTATTCGGAGTATATCAACAACGAGCCGTGGTCAATTGTCCAACACGCTCCAAGGAGTCTAAATAGTAGTGTGGATGACTTGGCTGCTCCTACCGAATATCAATCCATTTTTTATGATAACCCGAACTTGAAATAATTTTTCAATTTGTAATAAATATTTTAATTTGTATTGAAATATCCATTTTTAATGCTTTTAATTGATTTGCACTTTATCATTTTCACTCTAATGTGGTGTGCGTGTGTGGAGAGGAGATTAATACATAAATATTCCAACTACATCTAAGTTTTCTTTATACTAATCCATGAATATACGCTTCTTACCTTTAATAGGTGATTAGTACATAGTTATTTGGGGTGTCCTATTTGTGGAGAGGAGACTGAATCTCTTCGTTTATTCGAACACTAAGAAATGCCATAATCCTATGGAGTTATGCTCTGCAAATTCCTCCCAACCGTTATGTAGCCAAACATCACCAGTTGAAGCTGTCAATTCCACTTTCCATACCCCACCACTTGGAACCTCTAGCAAAACATGGGAGACCATTGAAAGGTGGAATTGACAACTTCAACTGCTAATTTTTGGCTACAAAACGGTTGGAAGGAATTTGCAGCGCATAACTCCATAGGATTATGGCATTTCTTAGTGTTTAGATATGAAGAGAATTATATTTGACACGATTTCCCAGGGTACATTAGTTGGAAGGAGGTGCCATATGAGCTCAAGTTAGCTGTTTGGGTGACACTACAGGTAATGTATTTAAATTTATTTGTCAATTTCGATTTCGATTTCAATTTCGATTTATATTTATCTATATTTTGATTTAAATTTATATATCAATTTCAATTTCGATTTCAAGTTAGCTGTTTGGGTGACACTAATTTTACTTTATTTCAATTCAGGGGACAGGGAGTGTCCCTAAGGGTAGGCCACATATGCTCGATACTTATGTGGCTATTCGGACGAGAAGGGAAGGATAAGGAGGTGTCCCCGAGTGTCGCGATACAAAATCTCTTTTCCAGCTAAATAGTTTGTAGATTTGAGATAATTGATGGTGATGTTGTTTCTTCTTAAATAGTTTCTATTTTGAATATATATTTGCATTATCTTTAGTTTGTTTGGATATATGATGTTTGAGCAGGTACAACGTTGCTATAACAGGTACAAATATACTGCTGGGCAGTGGCAGTGTCCATACTGCCCAACAGATTTTTTTTAAATTCTGCCCAGAATTGTCACGGTCATTGACCGTGATAATTTTTTAAAAAAGTGTCAAGGCTTTGTCACGGTTTTTAACCGTGACTAAACGTGTCACAGTCATGGCCCGTGACACGACCGTGACAATTCTAACGAACTTGTCACGATCATTGACCATGACACGTTCGTGACAAAAAAAGTTATCTTGTCCCGAATTGTCACGATCATTGACCTTGACAAGTCCAACTTGTCAAGGTCAATGACCATGACAATAGTGCAGATTTGGTGTAGTGATTAACCATCACGTTATTTTAGTTTCCACACCAATATTAAATTACATATTTTTATCATATAATATGTATAAGTGATTACTCTATAATCACCCTCACAATGTACTATTGATTTACTCAACACTATTACCCCGTTATATTAACCATCTCGTTAATTATTAGTTTACATATTTAAATAACAATCCCAACATTACCAAAACTTATCCCTAATTAATTTAGGCACTTACCCACCTTCTCATCAAGTATTAATTCCCCTATTTTAATTAGTGATTCAGCATTGCTGAATTTTTATAATTTATTTAGGTCATCACCAACCTTCCTGGATCAGACGATAGACTTTAATATTCCCAACTAATCCAGGGGATATATATATATATCATCCTACCAATTTTTTCATATGTAGTAAATTACCCTTACGGACCCCCTAGATTTAGCTACATCCCGAACGATCCGCCTAAAACACAAAACACCAAACTGGGGTGAGCAGGGTAACCGAATCAGTTTGACCCATGGGTCTGATTTGGTGGGGTTGTTATGAGTTTGGATGGAATCTCCCTATTTTTATTCATCAACAACTCATTATTCATCACCCAAAAGTTATCCCAACATCACATATGATCATTAAATGGTTTTATATCAACTACTAATAAATTTTACATGAAATTTACACCTAATTCATGATCAACATATAAGAGTAAAATTATCTCTAAAAATTATAAAGTAGGTGGTTCCTAGATTTCAAGATCCATACTTTTTTAATAAACTTGCATCATAAAATAATCTTTCTCAGGGGGGATACATTATATCTACATTATCACAACATAATATCGCAAGATTCATCTCTAAACCAATGTTGTTATTTCTTTTTCTGGATTTTCTAATCAAACTTTTAATCCTACGATTTCTAATCATCAAATAGAGATCCTCTACATGCATATAATGAAACCTATTTCACATTATCAATTATAATTTAAAATTAAAAATCTACATGGGAGCCTACTCAAATAAATTAAGAAATAACTTGAAATTCCAGTAAGAAAATTATTGCCTTAGGATGAAAGTGGAAGTTCCTCTTCTTTAATCCTCTTCTTGAATCTCCGATTCTCCTCCTTTTTTTTGACCTTACTATCTCCTCTTCGTGGGTCAAGCTGTTAGAATTTATTTTATCATGTTAATGGTGTTTCCCAAACTCTTATTTAAGTTAAAAAAAAATTAATCTCGAGTTAGGCCTAAATCTCCATTTTTGGACCCCCAAATGGTCCCGAACCCATAACCGAAATAGTCCAATAACCTCACAAATGATATACCTATTCTCCGGGACCATTTTTAAAGTTTAAAACACCTAAACGAGTTCATGAAACCTCCCGAAATGTGTCCCAATTACTTTTATTCAACATAGACATTTTTATTATGTTTAGACAACGCGTAACCATAAATTAATTACTATATGTTTTTTTTAATGTGAGTGAACCTATCATGTCCAATTAAGTCCAATAATTATAAAATCAAGAATGTGTATTGTTTCTCAATTTAAATTTAAATCCCTTCAATTTCATGTATTCCCAAGTTAAATCCGATATTGTTAAATTAATTTCCGTAATAATATTTTATTTTGAAAACACGGGGTACTACAAGGTCCTAAAGACCTAAATGATTATTTTTAATTATTTATTTATTTATATTCTTCATATTTACTATTGAGACATTAGTAGTGTGGTGTCAATTATTATGCAACACAAATAGATAAGAAAAAATCAATCACGAAGTAAGAACAAGGAATGTAAAATGACAATCACACAACAAAGGATGTACGTGGTTCAACAAAGATGTGCCTACGTCCACGGTGGTGCAGTTGATATTATTTTTATATACTCCGGAGAGTGGTTACAGAGAATACAACTTGTCCTTTTGCCCTAGACTTAGGGTTCAATATATACATGTACGTTTAGGTGAGTAGGGGAGTTGGATTCCCCCACGTCTTCCATCTCTCCCTATAACCTCCCTTAATGGGAACGTGGGAAGAGACCGAATCTCAATCAAAATAAGAGGTGGGGGGCCTGGACTTTGGACCGCCAGAATTGGGCTACTCGTCCAGGCCCATGGTCTTAATTTTGGGTACCCACAATTGCCCCTAAGTTTGTTGG
Source organism: Sambucus nigra (assembly GCA_949130495.1). Taxonomy (NCBI): domain Eukaryota; kingdom Viridiplantae; phylum Streptophyta; class Magnoliopsida; order Dipsacales; family Adoxaceae; genus Sambucus; species Sambucus nigra. The sequence continues at coordinate 407,151,444 of OX422222.1, forward strand.
GCTATGTTTTGGGCTCAATAAATTTAAATGATTAGTCATAATCGCTTTTTGTACACCGTGTAACTCTTTGAAAGTTGTGAAGCTGATTTTGGCGGCACCCACTTCGTATCTTGTGCACTATGATTAGAAAAATTTGATGGTTTTCTGTAATAGGCACTTTTCTACCGTCGTTTCAATCTTTCCAGCACTCTTTCATTCCCTGTGAGTTCTAGCACTTCGTACCTTCTTCTCTCAATCTCCATTTTCGTTGCTTCCTTGTCGCTTGGGCCAATGCTTATTCATCGTTCGAATTGATCTTTAATCTTGTAAGTTTCCTGTACCTTTTCTTTGTACTTTCTCTTTGAGTTTGTAGTTTTCTAGGGTTTTCTAATGGCGAAGATTGGGAATAGGTCGGTCTCTGAGTTTAGGAAGTTTTACAACATCCCTGAGTGGGTAGTTATTGAGTGCTATGCTTCCCCTCCTAGAAACGTTAGGGAGATAGATGATGCCCACTGGATCCACGTTTTGTTGATTTCCCAGGGGGGACTCACTTTTCCTCCCAATGATTTATTTTTGCATTTCTTTGGCTATTTTAATATTGTTCCTGCACAATGCTCGCCCAATGTGTGGAAAATAGTTAATGGAGTACATAAGATAAATCAGTTGTATGGTACTAGGTTAGGGATCGCCGAGGTCTGTTTTTGCTATTCCTTTTCTCGAACTATATCTGGTGTCCTCTACCTCAAAGCTAGGATCCCTGACAGGGTATTGGTAGTAAATCTACCTGATTCCCATATGGACTATTGGCAAGAAGGTTTCCTTGTTAGAAACTGGCAGTTCCCTCCCCAATTTGAAGGGTTGAGGCCTGAGAGGTTCTCTGTTCCCTTTTATGGGGAAGAATATATAGGTAGACTTTGCTCTATTATTTCAATTTTTGTTGTTTTGTGATCTTTCTAATTCTTCTTTGCTTTTTCTTCCACAGCAAAGTCAAAGAACTTAGAACCTGCTCTCAACGAGGTTCGTCTCTCGGAATTGGTTAAGGCTTGGAATATCAGGGAGCCTTTGGGTGACGGCGAGCATCCCAGGTCTGTTGCCTTTCTGCTCGAGTACAAGAATGTTGGCTCCAGCTTCATAGCAAGGACTGTGGACAGTATCCCAGAGTTTGATTCTTCTAAAGAGACTACTGCGGATCCTATCCAGTTGGACGAGGAGGAGAGCAGCTCTGAAAGTGACATTGTAGGAGCCGTAGGTAATTTGGGTGGAGGGTGCTCTAGTAGTAGCAGTTCCTCAGATCGTGGGGAGGTCTCTGAAGCTCGAGAGTCATCGAGCACATATAGCAGTTCGAGCGAGGAAATGGCTCCTCCAAGGAAGAACTTAATTCGGGACGATGATGATGAAGACCATATGCTTCTCGCACAGAGGTCAAAGAAGCAAAAATCTAGCTCTGGGGATGTGGCTATTGGTTCCCGGTCCTCTGCTCAGGAGTAGGAGAAAAAGAGGAAGGAAGAAGAGCAGGTAAGGGAGAGGGAGAGAAAAAGGGAAGAAGAGAAGAAGAAGATGGAGGAGAAGAGGAGGGTAGAGGAGAGGAAGAAGAAAGAGAACGAGAGAGAGGAGGGGAATAGGAGGGTGGAAGCGAGGACGAAGGCTGGGCAGGCCTCAATCCCGGTGTTCGCGCTGTCCGAGGGGACTTCTGTTGCAATTTCCCCTCAGTTGGCCCCCGCTCTGCTCGAGAGAGCTGTCCTCCCAGCTGATCATCAAAGGGCGGTAGGGTCCAAGCAATTGGCCCTTCAGGCTAGTCAAAGGCTAGCTTTGGTAAGATTTTTCCCCTCCCCCATGTTTTTATGAATTCCATCATTTCCCTCTTCTAATGTCTTCTTTTTTCTATAGTTTGTGACTGACTTCGCCATGATGTATCGTTCACGCGATGAGCTGGTGAAGAAAAATAGCGAGCTGGAGAAAGAGAACGCTGCCTTGAAGCTGAGGGGTACATAACTCGAGGCTAGTTTTAAGGCCGTTGATGCTGCTCGAATATCATCCAGGGCTGGCAATTCGGGTTAGTCGTGTCATTTTCGAGTCGCATTGATTTTGATTTGAGTATAAGTTTTAGGTACTCTTAAATCTATACAAGTTAATTGTGTCATGTTCGGGTCATTTCGGGTTATTACCATAAATGAGTTATCGTGTCAAAAATTGCCAGCCCTAATATCATCCGACCTGGCTCTTGTTATAGCTAACTGGGAGAAGGACACAGCAGTTAAAGATCTGAAGGAGTTGTAACAAGCCTACGACTTGGTTTGCTCGAGCAAGATGATCGTTGTGGAGGAGAACAAGGTGCTCTCTGAAGAGCTGAAGAAGAAGGAGTCTGAGGTTGTCACTACTAAGGAGGACTCATACAATTCGGGTTGGGCTGCAGCATACGAGGATGGTGAAGTTCAGATAGGCTATATTAGTCATCTGAACTTCAAAAAGGGATGGAATAAGGCCCTATTGGCTGCTGGCGTCAATATCGACTCTCCCCTATTTAACGAGATAGCCCGAGCCCGAAGCCAACAGTAGATGAAGTCCCTGCCCCAGTTGTTGAAGGTGCTGATCCTGTCCCCCAGATGACCCCTACTGATGCTGCCCTTGTTATGGAGACAGATATTACCCCTACCGAGGGCGGTGCTTCTGCTGATGCTGACAAAGGGAAGCAGCCATGACCTCTGGGCAACCTGAGGTTGCTAACTAGCTATTTTCTAGGATTACTTTGTACTTTTGCTTTTTTTTTTATTTGTAAACTTTCTTCTTGCTGTTTGATGTAATTTCAACCTTTATTAATGAAAAGGCTCCTTTTTTCTCCTCGCACTGATTTGTCTCTTTCTTTCCCTTGTCTTTCTATTGCTTGTAGTTAGTTGATGTGGATGATTACATTCTTGCTACTTCCCAATTGGGAAGGATGTTGGGGCCCATGTGAGCTCCGAAGTTCGTCACACCTTTGTGAGGATCTGCAAGTCTCTGCGACTGAGGAATAAGTGCTTTATAGAGCAAACAAAGCTCATCGCCAAGCTGAAGGACATGCTTCAAGAGATGGAGGACATTAGTGTCTCAGTCCAAGAGGAGGTCAATGCGCTGAGAACGAAGCTACTAGAGGCCTCTGAGATCAACCAAGTTGGGGAGGTTCTCCAGCAGGAGAATGAGGCTCTGAGGAGAGAGGTATCACGACTTAGGGAGCATGCACCGAGCACTGCCCCAGCAGCATTACACGGTTCCTCATCATCGCGAGATAGAGCTGGTCAGAGTGATATTCCTCTTGTGTTGCGGGGTTCCACTGGTCCATCTGTTCCGCGAGTTGGCAGGAGCACCAGGAGCCAAAACAGGGAAGTGGAAGAACTTCGAGATAGGGAAATGGAAGAGCTTCGTGGTGATGTCCAGCGAGCATATGTGATTGTTGTTGGGCTTTAAAGGGATGTTACTTGGTTGCGGTACCTGTTCAAAAAAGGTCCTCGACAAGTGGGGGCTGATGGCTACGACCAGGGTTGGTCAGATGCTCCAACAAGGTTGTCAGAGTTCGAAGAGCTTTCCTTTGTCAGGGGGTGGCTGAGTGCTTTGAAGGAGCTGCAAGTCCCGAGGAACTCGATGCTCTGGTATCGCTACGAGATTTCTCCCTCTACCCTGATGCCTAACCCCTTTCGGAGGGATGATCGATGGATCCCCATCGATGCCATCCCTCGACAATTATTAGAGTCGGATGCGTGCGAATGAGGTTGAGGAAGAGTTAGCTCCTGCTCCCGGTGACGGACGAAGAGCTCGAGTGGCTGATTATCTCGCTCAGAGGCCTCACCCCAATTGAGATTTTTCCAGTTGTTTTTTATATTTTTGATAATGTAAATGCTTTGGGCGAGCTCGCCGACTAAACATGTGTCACCATTGTTTGTAAATATGATGGATTAATGAAAAGTTTGTGTTTTGGGAAATTCTGCCGACTAAACAAGTGCATTATATTCTACATATTCTTGATGCTTTATGATCTTCTAAGTTTATGTTGTTATGCAAGTGTACTCCCAGTCCAGTATAATACCGAGATACCATTGTGCACCACTTTACCTTTTAGGTTGTGTCGTCACACTCCCTTAGGCCTAAGTGAGGCAATTGGCAAGGACACACCTGGTGTTGGATGCTTTATCCGATCAGGATTTTATTCAACCAAAGAAGGTTTGATGACCAGTATAAAATTTGGTCATATTGCCTAAGGATCCCCTGTAGGGCTTCATATATTGCCAGGGGCAATGCTAAGAGGTCCTTCGTGTTTCATAACGATGACCTGAGGAGGGATATTCCCCTACTATAGTGTAGTGATCAATGTGCCTATTATTTGGAAAAGATGTGAGATAAATCTCATGCAGCTGTTACTTATCAGAATGTAACCAATTATATAACTTTCATTAATGATAAGGAAAATGAACTTCTAGTTCCATAACAAAAGAATAAGAGAAAGATCTAAAAATAGAATCTCTTGAGATTGGCTGCGTTCCATGCTCGTGGTATTTCTCTTCCTTCCATTGTTTCCAAGTGATAGGCGCATTGCAGATCGTCTCTTGTTATCTTAAAGGGTCCTTCCCAGTTTGGGCCTAGCTTGCCGTCTGATGGCTTCACTGTGATGCCCAGGACTTTCCTTAGAATGTAGTCCCCAACTTGGAAAGTTCTCAGGTTAACCCTTTTGTTATAATTCCTCGCGAGCTGTTACTGATAGCTCGCTCGTTTCACTAGGGCTAGCTCCCTGCGCTCGTCGGCTAGGTCGAGTTCAGCGAGCAATGCTTCATCATTATGTCCCTGGTCGATAAGGTTGGACCTCATTATTGGCAAACCTTCTTCTAGTGGGATGACTGCTTCCATGCCATATGTCAGAGAAAATGGGGTTTCTCCTGTTGCTCGCCGAGGAGTGGTTCGGTACGCCCATAGGATATGGGGTAGTTCGATTACCCATGCGCCTTTGTCCCGCTCCAATCGCTTCTTTAATCCATTGATCACAGTTTTGTTGGAAGCTTCAGCTTGGCCATTGCTCTGAGGGTAGGCCACCGAACTGAAGTGGTGTTTGATACCGTGTTCATCACAGAAATTCTGAAAGGGGCCGCTTTCGAATTGTGTTCCATTATCGGTGATGATGGTTCTGGGGATTCCGAAATGAGTGATTATATTCCTCCATATGAACCTTATCATATCAGCATCTCGAGTGATTATTTTTCTACTCGCACTGATTTGTTTCTTTCTTTGCTTTATCTTTCTCTTGCTTGTAGTTAGTTGATGTGGATGATTACATCCCTGCTACTTCCCAATTGGGAAGGATGTTGGGGCCCAATGTGAGCTCCAAAGTTTGTCACACCTTTGTGAGGATCTGCAAGTCTCTGCGACTGAGGAACAAACGCTTCATAGAGCAAACAGAGCTCGTCGCCAAGCTAAAGGACAGGTTTCAGGAGATGGAGGACATTGGTGCCTCAGTCCAAGAAGAGGTTAATGTGCTGAGAACGAAGCTACTCAAGGCCTCTGAGATCAACCAAGTTGGGGAGGTTCTTCAGCAGGAGAATGAGGATCTGAGGAGAGAGGTCTCAAGACTTAAGGAGCACGTGTCGAGCACTGTCCCAGCAGTATTACAGGGTTCCTCGTCATCGCGAGCTAGATCTGGTTAGAGTGATATTCCTCCTGTGCTGCGAGGTTCCACTGGTCCATCTATTCCGTGAGCTGGTAGGAGCACCAGGGGCCGAAACAGGGGAGCGGATGAACTTCGAGAGAGGGAGATGGAAGAGCTCCGCGGTGATGTTCAGCGAGCATATGTAATGGCTGCTGGGCTTCAAAGGTATGTTACTCGATTGCGGCATCTTTTAAAAAAAGGTCCTCGACAAGTGTGGGCTGATGGCTACGACCAGGGTTGGTCAGATGCTCCAACAAGGTTGTCGTAGTTCAAAGAGCTTTCCTTTGTCAGGGGGTGGCTGAGTGCTTTGAAGGAGCTACAGGTCCTAAGGAATTCGATGCTCTGGTATCGCCATGATATTTCTCCCACTACCCTGATGCCTAACCCCTTCCGGAGGGATGACCGATGGATCCCCATCGATGCCATCCCTCGGTAATTATTAGAGTCGGGTGCGAATGAGGTTGAGGAAGAACTAGCTCCTGCTCCTGATGACGGATGAAGAGCTCGAGTGGCTGATTATCTCGCTCAGAGGCCTCACCCCCATTGAGATTTTGCCAGTTGTTGTTTTTTGTATCTCTGATAATGTAAATGCTTTGGGCGAGCTCGCCGAATAAACATGTATAACCATTGTTGTAAATATGATGAATTAATGAAAAGTTTGTGTTTTGGGCAATTTTGCCGACTAAACGTGTGCATCATATTCTTCATATTCTTGCTGCTTTATAATCTTCTAAGTTTTGTTTTGTCATGCAAGTGTCCTCCCAGTCCAGTATAATACCGAGATACCATTGTGCATCACTTTACCTTTTAGGTTGTGTCGTCACACTCCCTTAGGCCTAAGTGGGGCAATTGGCGAGGACACACCTGGTGTTGGATGTTTCATCCGATCAGGCTTTTATATTCAACCAAGGGAGGTTCGATGACCAGTATAAAATTTGGTCGTATTGCCTAAGGATCCCCTGTAGTGCTTCATATATTGCCAGGGGCAATGCTAAGAGGTCCCTCCTGTTTCATGACGATGACATTAGGAGGGGTATTCCCCTGCTATAGTGATTAATGTGCCTGTTACTTGGAAAAGATGTCCGATAAATGCTGTTGTTACTAATCAGAGTGTAACCAATTAGATAAATTTCATTAATAATAAGGGAAATGAACTTCTATTTTCATAACAAAAGAATATAAGAAAAAGATCTAAAAATATAATTTCTTGAGATTAGCTGCGTTCCATGCTCGTGGTATATCTCTGCCCTCCATTATTTCCAAGTGATAGGCACCGTGCAGATCGTCACTTGTTATCTTAAAGGGTCCTTTCCAGTTTAGGCCTAGCTTGCCGTCTAATGGCTTCACTGTACTGCCCAGGACTTTCCTTAGAACGTAGTCCCCAACTCAGAATGTCCTCGGGTTAACCCTTTTGTTATATTGCCTCATGAGTTGTTGCTGATAGCTCACTAGTTTCACTAGGGCTAGCTCCCGGCGCTCGTCGTCCAAGTCGAGCTCAGCGAGCAGTGCAGCATCATTATGGCCCTGGTCGATAAGGTTGGACCTCATTGTTGGCAAACCTGCTTCTAGTGGGATGACTGCTTCCATGCCATATGTCAGTGAAATGGAGTTTCTCCTGTTCCTCGCCGAGGGGTGGTTCGGTATTCCCATAAGATATGGGGTAGTTCATTTACCCATGCGCCTTTGGCTCGCTCCAATCGCTTCTTTAATCCATCGATCACAGTTTTTTTAAAAGCCTCAGCTTGGCCATTACTCTGAGGGTAGGCCACCGAACTGAAGTGGTGTTTGATACCGTGTTCGTTACAAAAATTCTGAAAGGAGCCGCTTTCGAATTGTGTTTCATTATCAGTGATGATGGCTCTGAGGATGCCAAAGCGAGTGATTATATTCCTCTATATGAACCTTATCATATCAAAATCTCGTATGTTCGCCAGGGGTTCCGCCTCAATCCATTTGGTGAAGTAGTTGGTCACAACTAACAGATATTTATGATTATCGGTGGCGATAGGCAGTGGTCCCACGATGTCCATTCCCCTTTGGGCGAATGGCCATGGGCTGGACAGGGATTTTAGATCACTGGCGAGTTGGTGGACCATAGGAGCGTAAAGTTGGCATTTCAGGCATTTTTGGACATAATCCGCAGAGTCCCTTTGCATATATGGCCACCAATAGCCTTCCTTCATTGCTCGAAAAGCTAGAGACCTTCCTCCGATATGGCTTCCACATACTCTTTTGTGAAGCTCGTGTAGCACTTGTTCGACATCCCCTGGGTGAACGCATTGGAGGTAGGGACCGGAGAAGGATCTCTTGTACAAGTTACCTTCTGGGGATAAGTGAAAGCGAGCAGCTTTGACTCTTATCTCGTGGGCAGTCTTCTTGTCATCCGGGAGCGTGCCATCCTTTAAATAGTCCCTTAAGGGGTCCATCCAGCTGGGGGCTGATCCCACCTGGAGTACTTGTTCCACGTTTGGTGGTTTGCTATCACGAATAATGCTCAGACGAGTGAGGAAATCGATGGGGATGGTTCTTTTTAGTTCGGAGTCAACTGCCGAACTCAGGGCTGCTAAGGCATCATCATGATTGTTTTGCCCCCTGGGAAACTGCTAGATGTTGATCTCTTCAAAGCTTGACATCAGTTTTTTCACTAAGGCGAGGTAAGCTGCCATTCTTTCATCCTTTGCATTGTAATCTCCACTTATCTGATTGGAGACTAGTTGGGAATCGTCGAACACCTGTAAATGTTTTGCTCCCAAAGTGTGCGCCTTTTGGAGGCCGGCTATTAAGGCTTCGTACTCTGCTTTGTTGTTGGAGGCTGCAAATCCAAGCCTGATTCCTTGTTCAAGGATGGTATTCTCTGGAGTAATGAGGACAATTCCTACCCCTGCCCCCTTTGAGTTGGAGGCTCCATCAATAAATAGTTTACAGGTTTCCTCTGTTGCTTGGTTCTCCTCTTGCCTTGTTGGTCAGAGGGTTCCTCGCCCGTGAATTCGGCTATGAAATCAGCAAGGATCTGACCCTTGATAGTTGTCCTTGGTTGAAATCGGATGTTAAATCGCCCAAGCTCGACTGACCATTTAGACAGTCTGGCCGACAAAACCGCTTTCCTCAGGATTGCTTTAAGGGATGCGATGTAAGGACGATAATAGTGTGGGCTTTGAAATAGTGCTTCAGCTTCCTCTAAGCCACTACTAGTGCAAAAGTGAGATTCTCCAGTGGTAGGTACCTCTGCTCGGCGTCCAGTAGGGTCTTGCTTGCGTAATAAACGGGGTACTGGACTCCTGCATCCTCGCATATTAACGCAGAGCTGACAGTGTGGTTGGAAATGGAGAGGTACAGGTACAAAGAATCTGTTTGCTGTGGTATGATGAGCAGTGGTTGAGAGCTTAAGTAAGACTTGAGCTTGACCAATGCTCGCGAGCAATCTGGGCTCCATTCTACCATTTTGCTCCCCTTTAGAAGCTGGAAAAAAGGCTTGCACTTCTCGGAGGATTTAAAGATGAAGCGATTTAAGGCAACGAGCATACCAGTGAGTTTCTGTATGTCCTGAATTGTGCGAGGGGGTTGCACCTGATTGATTGCATCGACCTGGTCTGGGTTAGCCTCTATGCCTTTCTTACTGACCAAGTACCCAAGAAATTTTCCTGACTGGACACCGAAGGAACACTTGCTCGCGTTAAGTTTCATCTGGTACTTCCTGAGGATTTCGAAGGTGTTTGACAGGTCTGAGAGGTGATTTTCCTTCTTCTTACTTTTAACGAGCATGTCATCGATGTAGACCTCCATGGTGTCTCCCATCTAACCCTTGAACATTTTGGTGACCAGTCGCTAATAGGTTGCCCCTGCATTCTGGAGCCCAACGGGCATGACTTTGTAGCAGTACAACCCAACTGTCGTGATGAATGCCGTTTTGTCCTGGTCTGGGGCATATAAGGGGATCTGGTGATACCCTGAGTACGCGTCCAGGAAACTCATTCGCTCGTGAGCTGCAGTGGCGTCTACTAGTTGGTCTATTTTTGGGAGGGGGAAACTATCCTTAGGATATGCTTTGTTGAGTTCAGTGAAGTCGATGCAAACTCTCCAATTCCCATTGATCTTCGGAACTACTACTAGGTTGGATAACCACTTGGGGAATTGTACTTCCCGTATGGATCCTGCATCCAGTAGTTTTTCAACTTCTTTTTTGACCGCTTTAGCCTTCTCGGGTGCAGTTCGCCGTGCCTTTTGCGTGATCAATTTGAAGGTGGGATCGATGTGCAGCTGATGACAGACCATACTAGGATAAATTTCGGGCAGCTCGTATGGTTCCCACGTAAAAACATCTATGTTGCACCTCAGCAGGGTTGTCAATTCCTTTTGTTCCTGGTCGGTGAGAGATGCTCCAATCAAGAAGACTCTATTACTGTCGCCATCTCCAGCCGTAACTTCTACCAGGTCCTCGACGACCCGCTCGGAGGGGAGGAACCTGGTCTCTTCTACTCCAGGTCTTCCGTACTTTAATTTCTATTTAGAAGGTGTCAGACCTTCTTCAACTTTCTCGCTGGGCTGATCGGCCTTGTTCTCTCGCTTTGGTCGGATGGCTGCTATGAAGCACCTTCTTGCCATCGCTTGGTCGCCGTGGATCTCCATTACTTCTCGCTCGGTTACATACTTGAGTTTTTGGTGGTAGGTCGAGGAGACTGCCTTCATCGCATGAAGCCATCCCCAGCCGAGGATGGCATGGTATAGCGAGTCGATATCGACTACCAAAAACTCGATCATCTTGGAGACGTTTCCAGTGCGCACCGGTAGTACAATCTTTCCCAGGGGCATAGTTATTTTTCCAGCGAAGCCAACTAAAGGGATAGTAGCTTCCTTTAGGTCGGTAATGCTTAACTTCAACTTTTTGAATAGGTCGAGATACATTACTTCGGACGAGATTCCTTGATCGACGAGCAACTTGTCGACGTCAAAGTTGGCTATCCTGAGTGTAATAATCATAGCATCATGATGTGGGGTTCTCACTCCCACCAGATCTTCATCTGTGAAGACAATATGCTTGTTATAGTTGACGTCATCTGCTCGTCGATGCTTTCCTGACTGTGACTTTGCTGGATCGATCTGAAAATCCTGGATTACCACTGTAAGTTTTTTCATCTCCATCCGAGCTGAGTTTCCTAGTATCTGCCTGGCGTCAGATGCCCCGTGAATTACTGCGAACTCATGTCCAACGTCATCTTCCAGCACGTTGTCATGTCTCGCCTCTCTATTGGCAGCCACTTTCTCTGCCCTTTTCTCCACAAACTCGTTCAAATGCCCAAACTGGGCCAGCTCCTCGAGGTGAGACTTAAGAGCTTTGTAGTGCTCAGTCTTATGTCCTCCCTCTTTATGAAAAGTGCATCTTAGCATTTTTCCTCTTCGAGGGATCTCCTACCATCTTCCTGGGCCACTTGCTGAATGGCTCATCTTTGATCTTCACGAGAATTTTGTAAATTGGTTCCTTGAAGATGGTGTTGACCGCCTGGAATGCTTTCTATGCATCATGGTTCCCTCCGTTCTTGGAGCCATTTCCCCCCATTCTTTCCTCCTTTCTTCTGGTTCTCAGCTTTGTCACTTCCCTTGGTAGTGAGTTTAGCTCGACCGTTCTCTCCTGTACTGGGGCGGGTGACATCTTCCACCTTAGCGTACTTCTCGATGTGATCCATCAGGTCGTCAATAGTCATAGCCTCCTTCTTCGTCAGGGACTGGCATAAAAGGGAAGAACTAGGGAGCCCAATTTTGAAAGAGGTCACTGCCACTTCCTCTGCGCAATCCTCGATCTCATTGAATAACTCCCAGTACCTCTTTGCGTATTCTCGGGGGGTCTCTTGAGGCGTTTTCTTCATTGTCAGCAAAGTATCCATCCTTTTGGGATGGGAGCTACTGGTAATGAATCAGGCCGTAAAAAGTTCGGCCAAGGATTTGAAACTCCTGATTGACCGGTGGGGGAGCCTTTAGAACCACTTCTGCGCTACATCATGTAGGCTCGAAGGAAAAATTCGGCACATTAGTGCATCCCAGTGGTTCCAGAGGGTCATGGCCTATCGGTACTGCCTGGCGTGATCAATGGGATCAGTCTTACCGCCATAAATCTTGAACCTTGGAATGGCAAATTTCTTGAGGGCTTCTTCTTCCTCAATTTCCCTCGTGAAAGGTGACTTCATCTGGGTTTTGAGAGCTCGCCTAGCGAGTTCTCGGGTCGATCTGGTACCGTGGTGGGCAGGATGTTGGTCTATCTCCCTGCGGACCAGATTTCGTATGTTTTCGTCTTTGCGATGGGCTCTAATAACGGCGAGCTCTTCGCAGCTACTCGCGAAGGTCGTCGTCTGATTCACCTCCTTCGACCTTTTGAGATCCCCGCCTAGGGCTCCTTCCTCAGCTGCGAGACTTGCTCGCCTCAGGGCTAGGAGTGCGGTATGGATGTCTCCTATTATCAGGATGAAGCTCCCTCTCCATTCTTTCCAGTTTCTTTTCAAGCGAGCATTCTCAGCCTCGTATCTGCGAGAAGACTCCCTCTGCTCGTGGAGCCTTGCCTCGTATGCATCAATCAATCTAGATATCTGTGTGGACCTCGCTGGTCCCTGGCTTTCTTCTGAGGCTGGCCTTTCCAAGCGAGCCCTCTGATCTGAACTTCGAACTTCAGACCTAATCCTGCGAGGAGCGGGTGGTTCTTGAATATCCCCTGCCTGGGGGGCATTGCTGCTGTGACCAGACATTTTAAACTCCTTTTTTGGTGTGGGCTTTTCATAGGGAAGATAAACGCTTCCCACAGACGGCGCCAATTATGGTGTCAATTATTATGCAACACAAATAGATAAGAAAAAAGCAATCACCAAGTAATAACAAGGGATGTAAAATGACAATCACACAACAAAGGATGTACGTGTTTCAGCAAAGATGTGCCTACGTCCACAGTGGTGCAGTCGATATTATTTCTATATACTCCGGAGAGTGGTTACAGAGAATACAACTTGTCCTTTTGTCCCGGACTTAGGGTTCAATATATAAATGTACGTTTAGGTGAGTGGGGGAGTTGGATTCCCCCACGTCTTCCATCTCTCCCTATAACCTCCGTTAATGGGAACATGGAAAGAGACCGTATCTCAATCAAAACAAGAGGTGGGGGGCCTGAACTTTGGGCCGCCAGAATTGGGCTACTCGTTCAGGCCCATGGTCTTAATTTTGGGTACCCACAAGTAGTTTAGGATTAGAGCATAAATAAATTTATTTAATATCTTTATTTGAGCATTTATTAGTTAATGCAATGGTTTTGATCATTTTTTTTTACAATGCTTAAATGATTGGTGGATTGAATTTCAATTTATATTTAATCATGTTAAGGGTATGGATCCGAAAGTAAGAGCAAACGATGATACTTGTTTGGTAAATAATGGGACAACCCGCACCATTTTAAAAAATCATAAGTTTTTCTCAAATATGGTATACAATATAGCGAATAATTCCACTATAGTTGGTCCTGCTAAGATCATTAAAGGCTCCAAAAGAGCCCACGTGGTGTTACCTAATGGTACCCACTTATTCATAAATAATGATACATCTCAAGAAATTCCAGAAGATATTTCTTGAGTTTTAAGGACATAAGAATGAACAGGTATCATATGAAAATATATAATGAATGTAATAAAGAGTTCCTTTGCATTACGTCTAGTATTGGAAGTCAGAAGCTCATATTAGAAAAATTACATACACTATCCATGGGGTTATACCATACAACAATCACTGTTGTAGAATTACATATTGTCATGAGTTGGAAGCTCAATGATCCTAATAATTTAATATTGTGGCATGACCACTTGGGTCACTCTGGATCAAATATATTGCATCGAATCATAAATAACACTCATGGGCACTCGTTAATAAATAAACAACTTACCTTACCCGATGATCATTTTTTCACCCCTTGTTCTCAAGGTAAATTAATCACTAAGCTATGTTTTCTCAGAATAGATTTTGAGTCACCATCCTTTTTACAAATAATTCAAGGAGATATTTATGGATGCATCCACCCTTTTAGTGAACCTTTTAAATACTTTATGATTTTAATTGATGCATCTACTCGTTGGTCACATGTTTGTTTATAATTTACTCATAATTTAACCTTTGCAAAATTACTTGCTCAAATCATAAAACTTAGATCATGTATTCCTGATCAACACATTAAATCCATCCATTTAGATAATGCGGGAGAATTTACTTCGTGAGTTTTTTATGATTATTGTTTATCACAAGGAATTGATGTAGAGCACCTAGTCCCTCATGTCCATACCTAAAATCGTTTAGTTGAGTCTTTAATTAAACGCTTACAATTTATTGTACGACCTTTATGAAATCCAAACTCCTAGTCTCTGCTTGGGGACATCTTATCCTACACGTTGTTAAGTTAATTATGGTTAGACCTACTTCTCATCATCCTTTTTCACCCTCTCAATTTGTGTCTAGATGTCAACTAAATATATCACACTTGCTTAAATTTGGTTGTGCCATGCATGTGCACATCCCCCAACCACAGCGTACCAAAATGGGTCCCCAATGTCATTTGAGAATATATGTTGGTTATGATTCGCTATATCATTCATTATATTGATCCACTAGAAGGTGATACATAAATTGTTAGATTTACGAATTGTTATTTTGATGAAACACTCTTCCCACCGTTAGGGGTGGAAAGAACGTACTATAAGTACTGTCCGTTCCTGAAGAATGATGAGAATTAATGTGAAACACTTCCACTTTATCTTATCAAGACTCCAGTACTGCTCAATATAAGCATGAAGTGAGAAAAATCTTAAGGAAATTTCAAATAAATTACCCGATGCATTTAATGATACTACAATACCAACCAAGTCTCATGTGCTCAATGTAAATATGCTAACCAGAATTGATATTTATGGGACAAACTTTGATTTCAGCATCAAATGAATATGTTGCAAGCCAGAAGTGTGGAATACTTATAGGTTCCAAAGATTCTGCTCCCCGTAAGCGAAGATCAAATGAAAAGGAATTCCCTCATAACACTCCTGAAGAGATTATGAATAAAAGATTCCACTTTCTCTGAAATCCCTGAAGTGGTTATTGTCTTTGAAAATAAACAAGTCCTTAAAGTGACTATACAAGCCCCTACAGAGGTAAAGGTACCTAATGATAATAATGAGATCTCTATGTTGTATACATATTCAGGAGAAATATGGGATCGTAAAGAAACTATCATAGATGATGTATTTTCATATATAGTAGCTACACAAGTTTTTTAGGGAAGTGATAATGGTAATGAACCACGTACTCTAAATGAACGGTGACAAAGATTAGATTGGCAAAATATTAAATTTCCATCAAGGCAAAACTTAAGCCTCTATATAAATATGGTGTATTTGAACCTATAGTAGAAACCTTAAAAGGTTTTAACTCGTTAGGTTACCGGTGGGTTTTTGTAAGAAAAAAAAATGAGAAGAATAAAATCACTCGATATAAGGCACGACTTGTGGTATAAGGTTTCTTGCAAAAATCTAGGATTTATTTTGAGAAAACATACTCCCCCGTTATGGATGGTATAACTTTTAGACATCTGATTAGCTTAGCGAGTTCTGGAAATATTGATATGAGATTCATGGATGTTGTGACTGCTTATTTGTATGGGGACTTAGACACGAAAACGAACATGAAAATCCCTTAAGGATTTCCTTTGCCTGAAACGAAGACAAGGAGTACGCACTTGATCCGACTAATACGTTCATTGTATTATTTAAAGCAATCTGGAAGAATATGATACAGTCATCTAAGTGAATACTTGTTTAAGTAATGGTATGAAAATAATATAATTTTCCTTGTGTATTTATAAAGAAATCCTCAAAAGGATATGAAATAGTAGCAGTCTATGTGGATGACATAAATTTAATCGGAACTTCAGAAGAGCTTGAAACAACTTCTAACTATTTGAAAAAGGAATTTGAGATGAAAGGCGTTAGGAAAACTAAATTTTATCTCGACTTGCAGATCGAGAAAAATTCTAGTGGGATTTTAGTCATTCGGTTTAATTATACTGAAAATGTATTAAAATATTTTAATATGAATAAAGCGCACCCACTAAGTACCCCTATGGTTGTTCGGTATTTAGACATAAAGAAATATCCATGTCATCCTAAAGAGAAAAATGAGAAAATTTTGGAACCAAAAGTACCCTATTTAAGTGCAATTGGTACATTGTTGTACTTGGCATAATGCACTAGGCCGGATATTTCATTCTATGAACATTATTGCTAGATATAGTTTTGAATCAATTAAAAGGCATTGGGATGGTGTTATGTATATCCTAAGATGTCTGTGTGGAACCATTGATATGGGTTTATTTTATTCTTAAAATTTTAATAGTTCCAAGTTAGTTAGTTATGCAAATTTCGAATATCTCTCTGATCCTCACAAGGGTCGATCTCAGACAGGTTATGTAACTCTTAGTGGTAATACTGCTATTTCTTGGAATTCTACTAAATAAGCTTTAGTAGTTACTTCTTCTAACCACTTTGAAATTGTAGGTCTTCATGAAACTAGCCATGAATGTGTATGGCTAAGATCTTTAATTCAGCATATTCGTAGTTATTGTCAATTGTCTTCCATTATAGATGTTTCAAGTGTCATCTATGAAGACTATACAACATGTATAGCACAAATTACAAAAGGAATCATCAAAAGAGACAGACGCAAGTACATTTCACCAAATTTTTTCTTTACTCATGAGTTTTAGAAGAAAAATTAGATTGAAGTCATGCAAATTCGTTCAAATGGAACCTAGATGATCTTTTCACAAAGTTACTACTAAAGGCGACATTTCAAAAGTTTGTATATGAGATTGGAATGCGTCAACTCCACTAATAGTGAAATTGAACATATCAATCAATAGGAGCATCTTATTTGGTGAGAGGATATAAGTACATGTTATTTTGGACATTTGTGCGTTGTACACTTTTTTTTAACTAGGTTTTGTCCCATGAATTTTTCTTGTAAAAGTTTTAATGAGACATAACTAAGCACGCCTAACACCAACTCAATGATTACAAAAGTTGCACTCTTTTTCCTGCACTTAAGTTTTTCCTATTGGGTTTTTCTTAGTAAGGCTTTAATGAGGCAATAATCATTGAAGAGTAAAAATTGTGTACATCCAAGGGGAAGTGTTATAAACAGGGGTGGACCTAGGTGGTCTCAAGGGTGGGGAGCCTCCCACCTAGGTTTTTCAGAATTTTTTCCCGGGTATAGGCTATATTTTTTTGGACCTTTGTGTAATATTTTATAATATAAGGTGTAAAGTTTTGGGGGCACAAATGAAAATAACTCTTATCTTATTTCTACACATACACAACACACATGTTTTTTTTCTAACCTAACAGTCCCCTCTTTCTCACTCAATTAGACCCGTACATCCGTCCTCTTCTCCTCTCCAACGACGCATGCAGCTGCGCAGCTCCTCCGGACCTCCAGCCCTCTCCTCCTCTGTTGTGCAGCTACTCCTCCGTCTCCCTCCACCCCTCTACTCCTCCGTATCCCTCCACCCTCTACTCCTCTGTTGTGCAGCTGTCAGTTGCTGATTCTCTCCACTCCGGCCTCACCTCTCTCTCCGTCTCCGCCCTCTCAAGTGCAGCGCCGCTCTCAGTCGCGGAGCCTTCTCCTCCTCTCCAGTTCTGAGAAGCAAGCAGGTAGGTAATTTTTTTTACATTCTTGAGTTCTTGACATTGTTGAAATTATTATTTTTTTGACATTCTTGAGTTCTTGACATTGTTAATTTATTGTAAAAACATTGAAAAAAAATAGTTTATTGTAAAAATTAGTTTATTGAAAAAACTAATTTTTGACATTGTTAGTTTAATCTAAAAATTAGATTGTTGAAGTTAGTTTATTGTAAAAACATTATTAGTTTATTGTAAAAACATTGAAAAAAAATTGTTTGTTGTAAAAATTAGTTGATTGAAAAAACTAATTTTTGACATTGTTAGTTTACTGTAAAAATTAGATTGTTGAAATTAGTTTGTTGTAAAAATTAGTTTATTGAAAAAAACTAGTTTATTGTAAAAACATTGTTAAATTAGTTTGTTGTATTTTATAAAATATAGGGCAATATGTTGAAATATTTTAAAAAGACACGTGGAGGAGGCAAAACAAGTCAAAGTCATACAACCCCAACACCAACACATCTGCCCGGACCATCGGCCCCACCCAATATTGAAGCAAATTTAGAAAATTATCCTATTGAGCCGAGGTTATGAAAAAGTATTTCGGAGTATGATGTGAGTGAAAGGAATGTGGTTCGATTGTATTACTTGACAAAAGGCCCTTGCCATCCTAAAAATCACACTTTCCTTGGCACTTATGTGCAAATGAGAAACGCAGATTTAGGCATTTATGGTTCAATGATCACGGAAATTGGTTAGAGTATAGCATTGCCAAAGTAGCTGATATTTTTTGTATTGCTATCTCTTTAAAACTGATTATGGTGGATGCTTTGTTGCTGAAGGATATACGAATTGGAGAAAGAAAGAGAACTATAATAAGCATGTTGGAGAACCTATTAGTACACGTAATAAATGTGTAAAGGTTGGTGAAGATCTATTAAAGCAAAAGAAACACATCGAATTTTCTTTGGCTAAACAATGTATTCAAACTCAAGCGAACTATCGTGTTCGTTTGACCGCATCAATTGATTGTATTAGGTTTCTTTTACGTCAAGAGTTGGGATTTCGAGTCCATGATGAATCACTAAATAAGGGTAACTTTCTTTAGCTGTTGTAATACTTTCCGATCACAATGAGGAAATCAAGAAAGTTGTATTAAAGAAGGCCCCCCAAAACCACACGTTGACATCACCCAAAAGTCAAAAGGATATTATTAACTCCATCGTAGTTGAGACTACAAATGCTATCCTTACCGAGCTTGGGGATGATTATTTATCTATCTTAGTTGATGATTCCCATGACATATCGGTGAATGAACAAATGGCTGTTGTTTTATGCTTTGTTGATATAAAAGGATATGTAATGGAGCGTTTTCTTGGGATTGTACATGTTAGTGATACTTTTGCTTTGTCACTTAAAGCAGTTGTTGAGGGACTTTTATACACACATGGATTAAGTATTGCAAGTTTGCGTGGGCAAGGGTATGACGGAGCTAGAAATATGCGAGGAGAATTCAATGGACTTAAAAGTTTAATTTTAATGGAGAATGAAACTGCTTATTATGTTCATTATTTTGCTCATCAACTTTAATTAAATCTTGTAGTTGTAGAAAATCACCCTAAAATTTTTGCATTATTTGATATTGTAACACTTCTCACAAATATTGTTGGAGCATCATGTAAACGTCAAGACATTCTTTGTGAGAAACAGTTTGAGCAGGTCACAATAAGAATTTGCGATGGGAATATTTTGACCGGGCGGGTTTTGAATCGGGAGTTGGCATTAAAATGGGCGGGTGAGACACGTTGGGGTTCTCATTATGTCACAATTGTGAGTTTGATTTGCTTATTCTCATCAATAAAGGACCTTCTCTTAATTATTAAAGATGATATAAGAAATCAAAACCATAGGGGTCACGCAATGAAGCTAATGGTACTTATGCAATGATTTGAATTTGTATTTCACTTACATTTGATGAGAAATGTATTGGGTATTGTGAATGACGTATCATAAGCATTACAGAGAAAGGACCAAGAAAGGACCAAGACTCTTGTGAAAATAACCAAACAACAATTGCAACAAATGAGAGATGATGGGTGGGAGTCATTGTTGGAAGATGCTTATTTATTTTGTATCAAACATCAGATCCCCGTGTCTAGTATGGAAGACTTGTTTGTGGTTATAGGAAGATCTCGTTGCAATCCAGTAGAAGCCACAAATTATTATCATTATCACGTTGAAGTGTTCTATGTAGTGATAGATTTGCAAATTCAAGAGCTAAACAATCGTTTTAATGAAGTGAATACAGAGTTGTTATTGTGCATATCTTGTCTTGATCCAAGCAATTCATTCTCTGCATATGACAAGAGAAAATTGATCCGATTTGCTGAGTTTTATCCCACTGACTTTCCTCCACAAGTGTTAATGATACTCGAGCGTCAACTTGATAATTATATTGCGGATTTACGATACGATGACCAATTTGTAGGAGTAATGGGCGTTGGTGGGCTTGCTAGAAAGTTGGTTCAATTGAAGAAGTATCGTGCATATCCGTTGGTATATTTGCTTGTAAAATTGGCACTACTCTTACCCGTTGCAACTGCAATTGTAGAAAGAGTATTTTCTGCAATGAAAATCATCAAAACTTCGTTACGCAAAGAAATGGGAGATGACATGATGAATGATTGTTTAGTGGCATATATTGAAAGGGAAATAGTGATTGACATTGACAATGAAGATATCATTCGACGCTTTCAGAATATGAAGACACGAAAAGTTTTGTTGTTAACAAGCTTATGTAGTTTGATGTTTGATGTCTAGTGTTTGTAATGAAAGACAATTTGGCTATTTATATATGGTATTTTCTATAATAAGCAGGTTTTATAAATTGTGAATTTTTTTAATATTATTTAATTTAATTAAATATTATTTTATTTTTCGCCCACCCTTCGCTAAAATCTTGGGTCCGCCACTGATTATAAATATGTATATTTATCATATTTAAGTGGATGTTCAATCCTATTAGGACTCTACCAACTTTACTATAAATAAGGGGTGACACCCCACCCCCCAAAATTATTAATACAACAATTAGTTAGAAACTCTCCATCTCTCTAAAATTCACTCTATACCCTATTTCTCTTAACACAAACTAATATATCCACCAAACAAACCAACATGTTGAACAACTTAACAAACTAAAAAACCAATATATTTTTAACAATATCTTTCAGATATTAAAAAACATACATTTAAGCATTTAACATTAAATACTTTTAAGCATTTAACATTAAATACTTTTAAGCATTTAGCATATGTCAACTTGGAACAGACCTTTGGGTATATCTTCTGCTATGTCGTGCGCTTCCTTCTATATACCCTGCTCAGATGATATATATGGAGCACAATGAGGCCATTTATATATTCCTTCTCTTCTCGGCAAAAAAGAAAGAGGATAGGGACAGTAATAGGCAGAAAGAAAGGAGGATCGGGAAGAGGTTGAGGGGTGTTAAGTTAGAGTTTTGTTTTAGAAAAAACGCATGTTGTTTTCATTTTTTAGAGGTTATAACCAGGGCCGGCTCTAGGCATAGGCGGGTTAGGCCGCCGCCTAGGGCCCCCGATTAATTAGGGCGCCTTCCGAAAAAAAAATTAGGTATAAAAAAAAATTAGGTTTAAAAAAAAATAGTTGTGAAAAAAAAGGCCCCCAAAAAAAAATTAGTTATGAAAAAAATTAGAGTTATCACTTAAAAAAGGGCTCCCAAAGATAAATTTGTTCTATTTAAAATAAACTCATACACTAAACCCAAAAACAACATAATAACCCACCTACCCACACTAAAAAATAAACCCACACAATAAACCCATCATCATAGCCCAACCCAACTCAAACTCAAGCCAACCCATTTACTTATTCTATTCTAACCCTAACTCTTCCATTTCTCTCACCCACTTTCTTCTCTCACTCTTCTTCTCTCTCTCACATTACTCTCTTTCTCTACTAACCAAAGCAAGAATAAACTCTCTCTTATCCCCCCCCCCCCCCCCCCAGCCCCCCCAAAATCCTCATCCACCCTGCCCCACCCCCACCGCCCAAAAAAAGCAGTATTCGCCCCCCCTTTTTTATTGAACTACCCTAATCAAAATAAGGGTTAAAAATTTAGAGTTTCAATTTCTTCAATTTCAGAAAATTAGGGCTTGATTGGAGATTGTTTGAAGCTTGTTTGTGTAAGTATATATTATTCATTGCTTTGTTACATTCCTACTATATAAATTTGTTTGTTTTACTACTAATATTTGTGTTCTATTTTTTTTTGTAGATTTCAATTTGTTATTTGGGCATTTACAAATTAAAACTTGAGATTGCTCTCAAATTGGTTACAAATCAGATTCTATTGTTCCTCTTTAGCATTTTTCGTTAATATTGTTTGTCAATATTGTTGAGAATCTTGTGATCTTGTGATTAATTTTACAAATTACACTTGTTGTTGTGTGAATATGTCTACTAGAAAATATCCCTCTGATCACGAAAAAAGAAAAAGACAAAAACAATTGAAGAAGAAACATCAAAACTAGCGGGTTCACTAAATAAATATTTTAATAAAAAAAAATAGATTTTGAACATCAAAATATAGAAGATTTAGATAATGAAAATGTTGTTGAACATCAAAATTCAGAAGAATTAGATAATGAACAGTTAGAAAATGAACGTGTAGAAGATTTACCACTAGATATTTATGATCCGGCTAATTGAAAAAATATTAATCAAAATTTGATAGACACAATGGTAAAAAAAGGTCCAATAAAAGATAATGATATTACTTTTCCTAAAGATATAGAAAATAGGCGTTTTTCTACTATACATTACACTTTTTATTGGAAAAATGGAGAAAAACGTAATAAAGAATGGCTAGTGCACTCACTATTCGAGGATAAGGTTTTTTGCTTTTCTTGTAACTTGTTAAAAAAGAATGGCTAGTGTACTCATGATGTAATTGATAGTTTTGCATCGAAAAATGCGAGAAGAACACGTTTTCTTTTTAAAAAAAATTAATATAAAGGGCCCCAAATTAATTGATCGCCTAGGGCCCCTAAAATTTCAAAGACGGCCCTCGTTATAACGGTCTTTGCCCTGATCTTTCAAAAGAGCGGAATTTCAATGTCTTTCACCTTAAAAAACTATACTTAGGTTCCAAAAATAAATTTAACATATATGTCGAGAAAATTCCCGAAAACTCAAGCAGGGCGGCCGCCCGCCCCTTCTTATATTTGAATATTGACGGAGCCAAGCGAAAATATTTTGATGTTTTCCGCGGGGGGGGGGAGATCCTCGAGTCGAATTTTTTCGAGTTCATTTTTTAGTATTTGCTAAATAATTACTTAGATATTTAATAATTGACGTCCGACGGCAGCTCTCGGGTGGAGGCGGAGGGGAGGTGTTTGCCGAGAAGATGAGAGGGAGGCGGATGTGTGGAGGGAGCCAAATTGTTTAATGGGACAACAAGTAAAGTTCATCTATTTACATATATTCACCCAAATTTATACAAATCTTCAATTTATACCTACATTTTTATACGAGTATTTAAGTAGGAAAAAAAAAGGAAAAAAAAAAAACTGTGGGGGCTTGAGCCCTCACTGGTCCCGCCCTCCCTCCATCCCTGATTTTGCATGGTTGTAGTGATAAGAAAAATAGTATCGTTAACGACACCGTAAAATAATTTCCCCAAAATGATGGCACAATTTTAAGAAGAAAGATATGTGGTGTTAGATGGTAATTGTACATGTGCCTGAGCAATACCCTTCTTAAAAATATTTAAGTACAAAAAACAAGATGAGCTTTTTATTTTTTTACAAGAAACTCCATGAATTATTTCTTGATTCAAAAAACTCTCCTAAGTCGTTCAGTTTTACAGAACCCCTTGTGTGTTACTAAAAATATTGCTATAAATTATAAAAAAATAAAGTATTTATAATAAAGTACATAATACAGAAACAGAGAGTTATTTGAACATTTATGGAATTATTTATGAGACTATAAAAGTGTTTTGGGTTTCTTAGCCTTCTAAAATATATGAGAGTGACTACTAGTGTCTAGCTCTAATTTGTGAACGGAGTAGAACTACTAGTCTGCATTGCTAGATTTAGTGGTTTATGAATAAAGTTATATATGCAGATTTATTTCAGGCCCCCCACTCACTTGATAGTCAATTGTGGATGAGTGGGGCCACACATGTCCAAAACCAAATGTTGTAATCTCAAACAGCCCACTTGATCTAATTTATGATGCTTGTTGACAAATTTCATAAGAGTTTTATTGGCTGCTATTCGTTTTATTTTAGAATTAATATTATTTTGTTACTTTATCCCTTCACCCATTAAATTTCAAATTTTAGCACTTTAGCACCTGAAGTTTTAAAACTGTTCACTTCACCACAAAATTTTATTACGAAAATCAAAACAAGACATTACTTTTACAATCAATTTTATAAGAAATTTCTCGTTTGACTTATGATAGGATGAAAATGTCCGTTCAAAAGCTTTTTACTAGATATATTCACAATATAACCGAGGTTCTTACCATTTTTTATGTGATATTAACATAATCAAAATTTTAATACATATTTGTTCCTTTTAATATGTACACTATTGAAGTGAAAGAAAATATTCGAGTTCAAATTAGAATTGATAACGGATTGCGCCATCTCAAATTTTAAAAGGCGTAAATTAACTTAATCCAAGCATGTCATATCTGAAACTATGTGTGTATTATTCATGTGTAACTATAGTTATGCGGACTCCTTAATTAAATTTAGGTAGTTTCCTATTTTAATCATTGGCCAATATTTCTTTTGGCTCTAGTCCAATAGCATATTTTTTGGGCATGGGTCCCTATCCCCATAATTATACCTAATAAGTGAAGTTATGCACAAACTTAATGCGTGTATACATTAGGAGATGAGGAATCTTAGTGTCCCGAAATATGTTATTGGACAAGAGCCCAAAGAAATTTATGACCGGTAAGTTAAGCAAACGTTATTTATTGGATGGGTTCACCCTTATGTGATGCATCCGTTAAACTTATATCCAAAATTTCTTTTATTATGGATTATGGATATTCAAAAGTAAATTCAAGCCGACTTGTAAGTCTTTTAATTGATATTCTTAATTTATACAGTTATCTTTGTTATTGTTAGGTTTCTTTAGGAATGCTTTTTTTCCTCTCTTGTGAGTCTTGGTGACGGTCACACTCATCCACCTTATTTTATTTTATTTTTAATAAAACATAGCTCCTATTGAGCATTATTTTTTTGAAAAAATCAATTATATATTGATTGGTGTTTTAATAAATTGTGTGATAATTTCGCACCATTGCATATTTGAATAAAGAGTCGAATAAAAATGTAAGTTACAAGAGTCATAATAGAACTAATGATCTTTTGAAGTACAATCCATTGGAACAAAGGGGATAGCTAGATATTTCTTTTGATTGGGTTCATTTAGAAATTCGCCTTCCATTTTGTACGAGAAAAAAGTAGAACGGTTTTTATACTAGTACCAACATCAAACAATAATATTTTAGTGTTATGATTCAACAAATAATAACAACTCAACTTTATGAGATAAATGGGCCTGACCTAAATTAAGCAACTATGGTTACTTCAAAAATCTATAGATATAGGCCCTACTTTACCCCAACGTAGTCCAATGTTATAAACTACTTCTTTAATGTTATAAGCCCTAGCTTATCCCAAAGTGGTCCAATGTTATAAATTACTTCTTTTATTTTCAATTGTAAGCCCCAAAGTGGTCCAACGTTATAAATGGGCCTTACCTAAATTAAGCAAATATGGATTTTATTGTGCATGTTATTTTATTAAGCAAACATACACACGTTTTACATAATTCTCCAAATTAGACTCTATCTGGGCCAGTATATATAATCAAGCCCTTGTGGTATTTTATTGTGCATGTTATTTATTTTTTTATAACAATTAAATATACGTCAAAATACTCTTTATTCTAAGTTTCTAAACCTCTATTTTTTCCCAAAAAAACACCTCCAAAAATATATCTCAAATCGATGATGGGTTTGGAAAATATAATTCTCCTACAAGTGGTCATGCAAAATTGCGAGTTGGTGACTTGCAACGCGACACCATCACTTACGAGCCATAAAAAATATTTAGGATTTTTTTTAAGTTTCGTCCAATCGCACCCCCCCCCCCGAGATAATGCCGTTAAACATAACTCGCTTTTAGAAAAATTAGACTTAATCCCCACATGCATCATCGCGCTTGTAACTTATGCATCGACTCACCTATAACTTATGCATATGAGGGGATAAGTCTAATAACTGAACATCTAAGGGATATCTATAAATACCGCATTACCCCAGAGCGTAAAGTCAAAACCCCTTAAATATTTATCTAGTTTAAACATTGAAATAATTAATGCCACATGAATACTGACATTAACAATGAAGTCTTGCAAGTCTTAAAACAGAACTCTAATCAAAATCAATAATACATCATTTTCCTTGGTCTTAACAAGCGATAACAATTACTTTCACTCGCAAGTAAATATGAACTATCATGCATAAAACATATTCAAACTATTTTCTTTTGATCACAACACAAAAATCAGACATTCTTTCTACTACAAATTTTAAAGACCTTATAAGATTAATGACTAACTAAAATTGCCGCAAATTTCATAAATCACCTCCCAATTTAGAAGCATGTTCGAAAACAAAGAACGCCAAAAAGATAAAATCGCAACAATATTGAAAGGACAATTTATTTTTTAATCCACCTACTTATAATTTCCGAAAATGTGAAAAATAAATTTAAAAATAAATAAATTAAGCTAGTATCAAAGGGAGTTTAGAGTCATTGGCCAAAATGTTAGACCGCATTAACGTCGTCCCGAAAAGAATCTCCCGCATATATGCTAAGCCCTCTTGTCCGCCCGGGGGCCCCTCCTTTAATTGAAGACAAATCCAAAACAAACCTACATGGAAGCGGCTTCCAAAATTAGAATGTCATATAATCAAAGTATTCATTAGGCAAATTAAAACTTGTGTTTAAAAACAAATTTAAGAAAAGAATGAAAGAAAACAAATTTAAGAAAAACTTACATGTTATTGGATGATTTTTCTAGTTCAGCAGAGCTACAGTTTATCAGGATCTTCTGGTCAATTTTTGATACTGAATGGTCCATAGGGACATTAAAGATTTTGGGTGCTGGATTAAAAATCAAAATCTCCATCAAAGTTATTTTCATGGGCACAAAAAAATTTATCTCATAATTAAAGGGTCAATAGAAATAGCTTACATGATTCATGGGTAGTGTTGATGCCCTCATCAAGACCCAAGAGTTTCTGCATCAAATGGAAGATGTTGCATGAGATTATTATCTAAAATTTGTAAACTCATTGTACATATTAGGGTTATTTGCACTTGAAGGTCCATATGTTAAGTGAATTATGAGGTTGAAATTAAAAAAAAAAAAAAAAAAATCCATACTTTAAGGTTTGGATCCAAAGTGCCCTAGATAATATGAAAATTTTAGACCTCGACCTCATGCTTTGCATAATAACTAGACCCCAAAGGACAAATAATCTATAGTTAAATCATACAATAACTTCATTGATTTTTTTTGTCATTCTAGTTTTATTTATACTTTTGGGTCATTAAGGATTTTAGCCCCATTTATAGGAGCAGCCTCTCCATATATGGAGGTGTCAGCTGCTTCTCCCAGTCTCTGCAGTTAAGCGGGAGTTGCACTAGGTACGACCTTTTTAATTCTTTGATACTAACTTTGGCCCCCAAAGTTTTCATTTATTGGGGTTTCATACCAAAATGACTACTAGCAACACGTTGTAAAACCTTTTGCGTCGCTAAAAGTCAAATTACCTTGTACTTTCAAGGTTCAAATATAACAAAACAATATGATAATAGGGATATATGGTATGTCAAGGAGCAATAAATACCTTAAGCCTCTCGTAACAAGTTTCGAGGTCATCATTTACCAAAATATGATCAAAGAGGCCGGGTGAGTCTCGTTGTTCGAGCTCTGTCCTAGCATTCCGCAATCGCTTTTGAATTTGTTCTTCCGTCTCTGTCCCCCTATTCACGAAATCAAATTTCTTATCAACCAAAAGGAGAGGAAAATGAGGCATGATTTTAATATCTAAGGCCCCATTTGGTTTGTAGTCAAATATTTTCATTCGAGTGAAAATTAAAACTATGCGAAAAGAAAATCACCAATTCATTAAATTGTAAATCACCGTACAAAGCTATACTAAAGTTATTTTGGGGAAAATAGAGAACAAATTTAACTCTGAAAAGGTGAAAAACCTTCACTTGTTTAACTTGACCTAGGTAAAAAAATATTTTACTTCAAACCAAACAGTGCAAATATCTAGGTTCAGCTCTCACCTTGCACGAAGACGCTCCTCCAGCTTTTCAAATGAAGGAGGACAGATAAAGACGAAAATCGCTTCCAGAGAACTAGCCCTCACGGATCGTGCCCCTTGAACATCAATGTCAAGAATGCATCTCTACATTAAATCACAACGGACTATTTTAAGTTCACATCATGAAAAAAGTATTGCGAATTTTCGAGACCGACGATTTTAAGTTCACAAAATGAAAAGGCGTTAAGATATAACATGGTGGCCATGAGACTGTGCAACAAACATGACAGACGGTAATCATGCAACAAACAAGATAAAATAATAAAGCTTGTTTGGTGGTTCGAAAATGTATAATTATTCTATTTTTCTAATTTTAAGATTGTTCTTAAATCATGTATTATATAATTTTTTGCTTACCCCCCCCCCCCCCCCCACCCCACCCTCTTTTTTATGACTGGTTTTGAGCTCCACCCCTAATTTTGGAATAATTTGCAATAAACCCCCATCCCAGGTTTTAGTTACACTTGGTAATGATATTTTGTGAACTTCGTTAACTTTTGCAACACTTACGGGGGAATATTGGAATTTTTTTAATACTTTTATGGTTTAACAGTACTCAAAAAGTATCCATCAAAGAGGGTGGATAGAGTCAAAATAACCTTTTTTATACTTTATAAATGCATATGATCCTAACAATTATCCAAACAAAATCGACAAAACCAACCCATCCAATCCAATCCAATTAGAAAAGCAACCTAAATTCGACTGGATTGGGTTTAGCTTTTAAACAAACGACATCAATTGGGTCAGTTTCGTTTTGTATATATCAAAACCAATAAAACCTCTCCCTCATAAGAATTGAAAACGATCCACTCAAATCTTTAGATTTCAACTACAGTTCTTTCAAAATAGTTCGGTTTTGAAAAACCGATATCAATTAGATTAGATGTGGTTCTTACAAAATACTTCAGTTTTGAACTGATGCACAACCCTAATGAATTCTCTCCCCTAAACAATTATATCAATACTTTATCCACATTATGCTCACTGATAACATCATACAATGATTCTGTTAACAATTTCATTTACAAAAATGACATAAAAAAATAAAAAAGAAAAGAAATACACGAAATACATACCTTTCCCGCATCCGCAACAACCTCAACCGCTTCTACACTTGTTCCGTACAGATTTCCATGAACAGATGCAAACTCGAGAAATTTCACCGCCTTTATCTCTCTCTCCATCACACTTCGCTCAGTAAAATGGTAGTGAATCCCACCGATCTCCTTTTCCCTTGGGGATCGCGTTGTGTGGCTCACGGAGAATCCAAACATGGACGGGAATTCGTTCATTAGTTTGGATATTAATGTACCCTTACCCACACCAGAAGGACCACTAATAACAATGGGCTTATCAAAATCACCTATAAGTCCCTTACTCCAAGCCACCACCTCAGTTTCAAAATTCTTCTTTTGTTCTCTAACAAATTGGGTATCCACCTTACAATCCAAACAACAAAAGGAAAAATTGATATTAAGGGACCCAAATTAAAAAAGGCTTTTGTCTACTTCACCTTCTGAGATACTGTAGTCTTTATAGATACCTCCTACATAGTCATTAATTAGAGTGACCCCCCACATGCATTAATAATGCATAAGGTACAATGGGTTGAGACACATGCAGGGGTAAATCTAATTAATGAAAATGTAAGGAGTTTCTCTAAATGCTGATCTATCTCAGGGGGTAAAGAAAAAAAACCAATAAAAAAGAGGCCTATAAATAGAAAATACAAATGCAACTGATCTACCACAATTAAATTTGCGTTTAGAACCAATATTTAGACGAGTCTTTTTTACTTGACCCCCACTTTTAAATATGCAATTTGCCTTAACCCCCAGTTTTCTAATCACCCCCCCCCCCCCCCCCCCCCCCCCAACACACACACACACACACGCGCGCACGTAAAAAAAATGAGGTTAAGTCTAATTTTACATAATAAATATAGGGGAAAGTTATTTGACTTAACCCCCTATTTTATTTATTATTTTGAGATAACCCCCTCATGTAGGGGGAAAAGTCAAAAAGATTATCAAATAGAATATTAATATGTAGGGGGGTAAGTCAAAAAACACCTATTTAGAATCAGTCTCAAATGGTATTGAAAACAAAAAATGAAATGACCACAAATTTCTCGGAATGTTATATATATATATATATAGACACACACACACACACACACACACACCAACCTCAAGAAACCAAATGCAGTCATTAGAGGTGCAATTTCCGCTGACAACTAGTATCCGATCGTCATTTAAAAGCACGGCTGAATGGATATCAAACGGTTTGGGTTTTGTTCCCAACACAGTTGGAATTACCCTGCAAATATAACCAGAAGCAAGGTTATAAAATAGAAAGCAATTAGTGCAAAAGGGGAAAAGAACAACCGATTTGATATCATTCGTTGAGGTTCTCTTTTCGACTTTTGTACAAAAGAAAATCCGTTCTATACTCGTGAAAAACAAGAGTGTAAAAAGGACAGAAAAAATGAACATTTGATTAATGTTGCATGAAATTTCTATTAAATCGTCACGTTTATTCAGTTCTGCATGCAAAATAATGTACACATATAGCTGTAACATAATTTCATAAACGAAAGTGTTAAGCGTATCTTAAGATATGTTACAAGACACGATATGGCTACTACACCCTCCCTCAAAAAAAAAAAAAAACGCACCATTCACCAGTCGAATTGTCAAATATACGAAGTCCAATGGTTGATGATGATGATGATTCATACTCGGTCCCAACAATTACATGCTGTAAAAAGATTAGGCAAAAAATTCAATTTCAGTGGTAAGTACGATTGTCTCAGTTCCAAGTAAAGAAACAAGTACAATTTAGGACAAGATCAAATTTAGCAAATTGATCATCATACGGTTTTATTTCCAACAATAGTAGCTGTTTGATGGCCTTTGGATTTCAGATCAACCCCATTCGAAAAATTATTGGGAAGGTTATCAACACAGAAAGCAGGAGCTTCCCCCTAAGTATCAAAACCCAATAAATTCAGATTAGATATGTCCAAAATTAGCTTATTATGAAATCGAGATTTATACATTGAGATATGAACTCACCATCGATATGAAAGCTCCTCGGATTCAATATTCAACCTGACATCAACATACACATCCCATTCAGATATATTGCTTTATAAACAAGGGCTTAATTTGAACAGAAAAATTGAAAGAGCTTAGATAGAAAATGCCCAAAACCCATCAAATATGACGACAAAGTCAAAATATGCATATGAGCAAAATAACAATCAAAACTGATATTAAAAAAAATAACCAGATGCCATTTTAACATCAGAATATAAGCCTAAATAATAAAACTAACAAAATTTGAAGGGGAGGCGAATGGCATTTGTAAATTTCAAAATTGAATATACCAACATATACATACACATATATACTAGGACTAAATAACCAATATAGAAGAGAAATTAAAAGGAAACCCACCTCAATGATCTAAGCCATAAACCCATCAAATATGTCAAAATTTAGCTGCCAAAATCTGAACTTACACAGCCTAACAATCAAAACTAACTTCAAAGACCAACACCCAGATGCCGTTTTAACATTAAATAGAGTATAAGTGGTGTTGGGGGGGGAGACCCTTTTGCAATCTACAAAATTGAATAAACCAACATCTATACAACTAAAAAAACAAATATAGAACAGAGATTAAAAAGAAACCCACCTCAATCTGACCCAACCCAATATAACAAAAACTTAATTGCCAAAATCTGAACTTGAACAATATAACAATCAAACTTGACATTAAAAACAAATACCCAGATGCAATTTTAACAATATACAATATAAGCCTAAAAACAAAATTAAAATTTGAGAAAATCTCAATATCTAACTTACCAACATATAAATACACATATATACAAGTAATAAACAAGCAGCAAAAAAACAATATAGAAGAGATATTAAAAAGGAAACCCACCTCAATCTAAACATCAACCCATCAAATATGACAAAATTAATTGCACCGTATAACAATCGAAATTGACATCAAAAACAAAACCCCATATGCCTTTTGTAAATTTCAAAATTGAATATACCAATGTACACACCTATATACAAGAGCTAAGAAAGCAATATATAAGAGATTATAAATAGACCCTCCTCAATCTAACCCAAAACCCATCAAAAAAATGCCAAAATCTAAATTTAAACAGAATAACAACCAAAATTGACATTAAAAACCAATACCCAAATGCCATTTTGACAATAAATTCAATATAAAACCACATAAAAATTTAAGATATATCTCAAAATTGAATATACACATATATATAAGCAGAAGGAAAAAAAAAAAAAAAAAACCCATCTCAATCTAAGCCCAACCCCATGAAATATGACAGAAGTAATTGCCAAAATCTAAACTCAAAAACTATAACAACCAAAAATGACTTTAAAAACCAAAACCCACGTGTCTTATGTAAATTCAAAATTGAACATACCAGCTATTGATTATATATAAGATACACACATATATACAAGATACACGAAAAGAAACCCACCTCAATCTAGCTATTGATTATACAAAAAGACACTGAAGAATACCAGAGATAAAGCAATATATATTTATATATATATACACATATATATATATACCCACCAAGTTATTTCTTCTTATTCCACTCAAGGTAATAAAATCAAATAAAAAGTCACTGAAAGACCGAATTGTGAGTGCTTTATTCAACCCAAGTTTCCTTTTTTTCAAAGCAGAACAAACTTAGGATGGTAAAAGAAGATTAAGTTGAAATAAATCTCAACATTGAATATACCAACATATCAATACACATCTATATACAAGAAATAAAAAACACACACACACATATATACACACAAACATATATATACGGGGGCTCCCATACGGCCACCACTTACGGACCCCCGTGCAGGGTGTTTCTTGTTAAAAAAAACTCATTTTTTAAAAATACCAAAACAAATCATTTTGAGATGATTTTTTTTAGAGGTACATGAATGAAATGTTTAGAACCAAAAGAAAACTTTTTTTATATATAAAAAACATCCCGTAAAGTGCCGTAATAAAGGCTCCTTAAGAGAGCCTTTGTGTGTGAGAGGATCACAAGTGAACCTATAAAACAAACTTTTTAATGGACCTTAACAAAAAAAATACCTAACAACCCATTAATTTTAATTCCTACGGTATAATTGATCCGCGCCAGCGGCAACGTACACGCGTGTGACCCAAGACCACGCGTGTTCGTTGCCGCTGGTACGAACCAATTACACCGTAGGAATTAAAATAAATGGATTGTTAGGTGTTTTTTTTTATTAAGGTCCATTAAAAAGTTCGATCTTTATGTCCACTTGCAATTGTGATCCTAACCCTCTGTATATATATATATATAATTTGAAACAAAGACCCACCTTAATAATATAAGCCCCAATCTATCAAATGTGACAAAATTAATTGCCAAAATCTAAACTTAGACCGTATAACAATCAAAATTGACTTTAAAACCGAAAACCCATATGCCTTATGTATATCTCAAAATTGAATATACCAATGTACACACAAATAAAAAAAAAAAAAAAAAAAATATATATATATATATACAAGAGATTAAAAAGAAACCCACCTCAATCTAGCTATTGATTAGACAAAAAGAGAATGAATAATACCTTAGAGACAGCACTATATTTATAGCCAAGAAGCTTTTTCTTCTTTTTGCAGTGAAGGGAATAAAATCCAATAAAAGGGTGAGTGAAAGAGCAAGTTTTTGAGTGGTTTGTTGAACCCAAGTTTCCTTATTTTGAAAGCAGAACAAACTTAGGATGGTAAAAGGAGAAGATTAAGTAGCAAGAAACATTGATGAGAATTTGCAGCATATTTGTAGGCATGTGAGGGAAAATTGGAGTTTGAGAGGGAGAATGAGACAGGCACAGGAGGTTGCCTTTTGGTGGTGGCATTTGAATCTGTGCGGTCTGGATGCCTTTTCAAATTTTAGGGTTACCATGTGTGAGTAGGACTAGGAAAACTTGTGTGACGCGGAAGGCACGTACTTTCCAATTTTATTTCCTTCCAACCAACAAGAATCATGCATATTTAGTTTTATTTTTTAAGATATATTTATATTTATTGTTATATTTATATTTTTTTTAAGGCAGTGGTTATGTTATAATAATTCTAGGATACCTGTTATTTTCTATGAAAAGAAGAGAGACAGTTATAAAGTGGTTGTGGGAGATTTTGAAAAATTATGGAACTTAATTTAAAAAATACATGGGAGGGAACCTAAAAAACCTTTTACTATGAGACTAAATCCAAAAACAATTATATTTGTAGTTTAAGATTTAACTCACTTGGTTCATTGAAATATGACTACAAAGAAAAACTACTCTTAATATGGACAATTTAAAGATAATGGTAATTTAGAAAAGACTTGGTAAAACGAGGCATCCTAGACGACCTACTTATTTGGTGTCAACGTAAAAGTAATCGTTAACCAAGAAGCCTGATGTCAACGTAAAATTAATCGCTAACCAAGAATTCTTCTGCTTTTGATTGAAGCCCATTTAGAGCTTAGTGCGTATCCCATTTAAATATCTAAAGCCCAAACTGAACACAAAAAAACATGTGAAAATATGTGTAGGCCCCTTTTTCTTTCGAATGTGTTTTAAGCTCTGTTCTAAAAGGCCCGCCTAGGCTCTGTCTAGTCCCGCCTACGCTTGAGGCTTGAGAGAAACGCATCGCCTACGCCTTATTTTTGGTAAAAGACTTAAGGCACACTTTTTTTAAAAAAAACAAAGGATTAGTTGATAAATATTGGTTATGGAGTACGAATATGAGAAAGATGGCTACCAAACATATGGATATATTTTCAAAATTCAAGGTATGTACTATTTTATTATATTACTAGCCTTGGAATAATTAAAATAATAAAAAAAAGAAAAATGCCTTTTTACTCCTAGGCTCCTAAGGCTTGAGGCTTGAGGCTTGACCTTTACGCCTCGACCACGCCTCGCACCTTTTAGAACCTTGATTTTAAGGATGGCAATTAAAACCCTTTTCCAATTTTAAACCGCACCAAGTTGTCAACCAATTTTAACTTAACCAAATTTTATCTTGATTAATCCTAAATATACATTTAGTGATTAAAGCAAGTAAACTAAATAAAAGAATGCTCACAACACCGGATGTACGAGAAAACCACAAAGGGAAAAAAATCTTGGACGACCCAAGTCAAACAATCACTATGACGTGAAATTACAAGGAACAGACACAAGTCTTACTCAACGACTCGATCCCCCACGAGAGTTGACGCTCTTCTGATCTTCAACCAATCCTCGACAGTGCCCACGTGAATCCTTCCGCGATACCTGTCCACAGCAGTCGTCTCCACGAATGCCTCGGTGTCCACCGTTGTAGTTTGGAAAGTCTATGGAACTGGAACACAAACTATTTTGCTTCTTCTCCGCAAAACCCAACGATGTTCTTCAAAGTGTAGAATAAACTTCAACAAGGTGCAGACAAAGATCGTTATTGCATATGATAATGAAAGCTCGAATCTTTGAAACTCTAAGGATGTTTTTGTACTTAGAAACCCTTAAAAAGCATGTGCAGAATATGTACTGGTTGTATACTGTTTTTCAGATTGTACACTTATGAAATTCTGAGGAAATCACGCCTTAAATAATTTTTTTGAGGCGGCGCTTCGTTCAAATGACTTAACATGTCATTCGAACGATAGTGGAATCTCGCTTGAACGGTAGATAATGTCGTTTGAACTAGAAACAGTAGAGTTTGCATTTTATACAACTCTAATCCATCCTTATTGCAAAATAAAATGAAATATAATCCTTTTAAAACTCTTTTAAAAACATTTTAAAACATTTCTTTAATAAAATAACATCCTTAAACAATTTAAAATATTTTTCGAGTCCCATTAAAATTACGCATTCATACCTAAGTGATCTCGGAATGCAATCTGATTTGAAGATAAAATATGCACCATAAAATTGGCAACATAAATCTTTAAAGCTTTACCGCAACGGCTTCAATAAACTTCAATACGTCATAGTCTGTGTGAGATCGTGACAATAAAAATACTAACGTGATTTATTTCGAAAATAAGTCAAATAAACATACAACGGACTCAATTGGAAATTTTGTCCTTACGAATCTCTCCCTTTGACCATTTCGGGACAAAACCAATAGTGAAATACCTAAGCCGAGTCGTCAAGACGTATGACGCCTAAATCCCATCCCATGAACCCAAAATCAAAAATTATGAGACAAGACTAGAAAATGATGGCCCGAGAAGCCTGAATTGTCTAAATGTGATGTAAATTTGAAATCTTGAATCTTAAGCATACCTACACACATGAAATAGACAAATACCCAGTGAAGTATGGAGGAACAAATGATATACAACATGTGAGCAAAATTATGTATACTAATTTGTAAACAACATCTAAATCAGGATACCAATTTGTGCAAACTAATTAATACCAACATATAAACATGAAAGCATATGATATTAATTTGTAATGCAATAAAATCTACGTGCTCAACAAATCTCCCCCTACATCACATACATCTCTCCCCTTTTTTGTCTCAAATAGACAATCTGGTGAAAAGATAAACATATCTAGCATGAGATAATCAATGAAGTGTATCTATATAAATATAAAACAACCAGTTAATAATGATCAAAAGATGTCAAATCCATAGCTAGCAAACAATAATCACATGTGAGAAATCAACACAATCAGAAGAATTAAACCAACATAATGCAACATAATTATATAATCGGTGAGAACTGCATACTGATCAAACATACCCAGTAGTACCAAAAGAAATAAGCATATGAACTAGGGTACTGAAATAGCAGAAACCAGAGAGTTTCAAAAATCTCCAGATTGTCACTCAAACAACACAGCCTTATCGTTCAAACGATATAGGCTTGTCAGTTGAAAGCTTTGCACGACATCGATATCTCGTTTGAACGAGAAAAAACAAAAACTCATTTCCAGTTCTAAATATCATGAAGTTTCATCCGGTGAAAAAATTTCTTGAAAAAGTTAACTGGAAAGAGCATAAACTGCAAAACAGAAAACAAAACAAATAAAACACTGTGAGTTACATGCTAACATAGAACTGATGTGTTCAAACATGAACATGGAATGTATGGGCATGAACTACAACGGATGAATCACAATTCCAACACATTGAAAAGATCAAAAAGCTTTAATTGATAGCTATAAATAATCAAACTTTATTTTAGTCATGTATGACATTTAAAGTGTGAGCTAAATGAACTAAATAATCAAACATGCACGACGATTCTACAAATAATAGCATCACGATACAATATTTTAACATAAGGATTCGTGGTACAAACCCGTTCAAATTTTCTCTAACCAACTCCCTCATATATATTTACTTTTTAAGCTCTTTTGAGGTTTTCATCATTCTCAACTTAGAGAAAATCCTCTTAGCCCTATTTTTAGCATTTATTTCTTTTTTATTGCCTTGATTTTCTTTTGGGCTCTTTTAAACGGTGGCTTTCACGACGAGTCAATACTGCACTATCACAACCCTTTTCCCGTGAACACTCATTAATTTTTCATTTTAATCCTCACGGTAAACGATTCTTACATGCACACCTCCTCC
Source organism: Sambucus nigra (assembly GCA_949130495.1). Classification (NCBI taxonomy): domain Eukaryota; kingdom Viridiplantae; phylum Streptophyta; class Magnoliopsida; order Dipsacales; family Adoxaceae; genus Sambucus; species Sambucus nigra. The sequence continues at coordinate 407,188,918 of OX422222.1, forward strand.
TAAGTATACTCATGCAAAGATGATAAGACTGAGATAAGAACGCCTCACCAAACTCAAATATGCATGAGATGTCAAACATTCGTATAAACTCGTGCATGTGTGCAAAGATGGCATATACAAAGTCGAATAAAAAAGCATATCAACTTCGAAACAACCCTACAATACAATGGTTAAGATCATTCCAAGTATTAATAATTATGACCAAATGTCCTAGCCATATGGATAATGAAAGTATGGGGGTCTAAGCACACCAATATGCCACATCAAACATGTAAACTCAAAAATAAAAACAAATTGAAAATCTTTTTTAGTTTTTCAACATATTTTGGCTCAAATATTTTTTATTTTCTCAAAATATTTTGGCTCAAATAAAAGAAATTTTTTTTTGAATTGTTTAAAAAGTTTTATCAAAAACAAAATATTTTTTTATTTTCTCAAAAAATTTCTCAAACCCAAAATCTTTTTGTCTTTTTTTAAATAAGACTCGTATAAATGAAAAAAATATGATGCAAAAGATACACATGTCATAACACTAGCAAGCTATAAATCATGATGTAAAGACTAGCGTATGACAAACATGACAACACACTCATCCTTTAGATCAATCCTGAAAAGAATCAAGTGCAACCAAAATGAGAACCATGAAGTTTAAGTCCTAAAGTCTCTAAATCTGATTTCCTAACCCAAGTAAGTGTGAAATTATGCATAGGGGTTTTGGGAACCGAAACGGCTTTATTTTTTAACTTCCTAAGATCATTTCTAAGGTCATAGCAAAAACGTCTAAGGTGACCGTTCCTACTGCAATGTGTGCAAGTGTAAAGATGAAGGGAATGATTATCAAGATGCCAACCTCTCCTCACGTTCCTAGTTGTCTCTCTCACATGGTTGGTATTAGCTTTGCGAATGGGAACAACTCTATTATCGTATCCTATACCAAACCTATCACTTTTGACTTGGACAGTGCCTAATATCCTATCCAACGTTTTCGACCTATATTTCAAGTCAAACTTAACCTTACTCGAGTCTTTCAACTTCTCCTATAACTCACAAATCCTAGACTTAAGTACACCCTTAGACTCCTCAAACTCTAACACCTTTTTTTTCAACGCCCCTATCGAACCACGAAGGATCTCTCTCTCTTTCTCAACGTACTTTAGTTTTTCCCTAAGCATCTTCTCCCGTGCCCTAAGATCCTTAATCAAACCATCGTTATTTTCTACGGCACGCTCATTCAACCTAGTTTGCAATATCGAGTTTGCCTTTTTCACCTTCACCACCTCGATATACAATTCATTAAAGGCAACTTGCAACTCTTTCACATCAACCTCCTCTTTCTCGCTCGCTTCATCCTCACTCACTTGGGATTTAATGGCCTCAGAAGTGTCATTCACATGAGAATCTTCATGGGAAGATTTATCGTCGTCGCTCACATGACATGCCAAAAAGTAATAAACTTGCTCTCATTGGGGGGACTCTCTCACTCTTTCGGATCATTATCACTTAAGGAGGCATTATAAGCTATCGATTTCTTTCCCTCTTTCTTAAGTCTAGTAGGACACTCGAAAACTTTGTGACCATACCCCTCACACCCAAAACACCTATCTGAATCAACCCTATTAAATTTCTCACCTTATCCTTAGGAGTGGAATCTACCTTTAACTCTTGAATTTCTCAAACTTTTTAACATCTTTTGATTGCTTTTGAAATTTAACAAACTTTTTGAACTTATTTGCCAACAAGGCGACATCCTCAAAATCGGAATCGGAATCATCATTCGAAACTTTAGTCTCCTCCTTTCGGTCTTTCAAAGCAATGCCCTTTTTCTTTCTTTGGCACTTGCTTAGAGGAAAACATATCGAGTTCATAGGTTTGTTGATCACCTACAAACTCTTCAAGTTTTGTCGATTCAAGCATACCTAAGGAGTTTAAAACAGTCACTTTCGCATCAAACCTACTCGGCAAAGTAAATAAAATCACAAAGGGAAAAAACCTCGGACGACCCAAGCCAGACAATCACTATGATGTGGAATTCCAAGGAACAGACATAAGTCTTACTCAATAACTCGATCCCCCGCGAGACTTGACGCTCTTCTGATCTTCATCCACTCCTCCACAGTTCGCCTCCACGAATGCCTCGATGTCCACCGATGTGGCCTGGAAGTCTACGGAATCTTAACATAAACTCCTTTGCTTCTTCTTCAGAAAACCCAACGATGTTCTTCAAAGTATAGAACAAACTCCAACAAGGTGCAAACAAAGATCACTATTGCATATGATAATGAAAGCTTGTTTTTTACCTTAGAAAACATGTGCAGAATACATACTGGTTGTTTACTATTTTTTCAGATTGCACACTTATAAAATGCTGAGGAAATCACGCCATAAATAATTTTCTTGAGGCGGTGCATCATTCGAACGACTTAACATGTCGCTCAAACGAGATATCCATGTCGTTCAAACGACAATGGAATCTCACTTGAACGACAATTGATGTCGTTTGAACCAAAAATAGTAGAGTTTGTGTTATATACAACTCTAATCCATCTTTATTACTGAATAAAATGAAGTGTAATCCTTTTAAAACTCTTTTAAAACATTTCTTTAATAAAATAGCATCCTTAAACAATTTAAAATATTTTTCAAGTTCCATTAAAATTACACATTCATACCTGAGTGATCTCATAATATAGTTTGATTTTAAGACGAAATATGCTCCATAAAATCGGCATGATAAATCTTTGAAGCTTTGTCGCAACATCTTCAATAAACTTCAATACATCAAAGACTTTGTGGGATCGTAACAATAAAAATAGTGCGTATGACTCAAACGTGTTTTGTTCCAGGAATAAGTCAAATAAACATACAACTGACTCAATTGGAAATTTTGTCCTTACAAGATGAATGAAGTTTTTTAAGAGAATGGAGCTTCATAGTGAAAATGATGCAAAGGGATAAGGTGATATATGTGGTTATTTGAACCTTTTAAGATCGTGATAAACTATACTACGTGCACTATAAAGGACCAACTCCTCTCAATACAAAATTGCAATGTTTCTTTCGCTATAATTTCTTTCGCCGCCTTCATTTTAAACCCACAGGAATGGGTTATTAGGAAGCCACCATGAAAGTATTGGATAACATCCCTTACTTCTAATCCATCATTGGTTCTTAGTACTAAAATTACTTTATAAACTCCCATCCAGGGGCTAACCAATTCACAAATGGTATGGTGTTGATCATTGGCTCCCTATTGTTTGCATTATAGGAATATAAAAAAGTCGCACTGATAATTAATATTTCTCCCAAGGATGAAACGATTTCTCCTTGTGATGCGCTCAATATCAGTTATGCCACAATATCGAGCATATTCTACGCATTAAATCTAATTTGTTGGTCAACACGTCTAAAGCCACCGCCATCAACATATTTCAAGTTGAATTAATTGTCTCCACTTCTCCTATCAATGATAGTTTAGATGGTTGTCACACCTCTCTCACAACTTAAAAGTCTCAAAACACGTGGAGGTGTTATTCCCCTATTTTTTGCATACCCAGCAAACCATATATATTCTAAATGTATGTTAATTCGAAATTCTCATTGTTGGATGAGAGTTTGCCCACACTCTCCATATGAAATGATTCACTTTATGTGAGACATGACATATCCAAACTTTGTTGCATTCGATACGCGATTCAAGAATCGATGGGAAGCCTTAACCGACTTGATCCTTTATGAGTTTATGTCTTATAGTTAATCAATATCCACCTTATGTTGAGTATTCACAACACCAAAAATACCAGTCTAACATAGAGAATATGGAATGATTTTAAACCGTGTCAAAATTAGGCACGCTTTTGAACCTGTAATACTCCGTATTTTTCTGACTTTTAAATTTGGGGATTTATTAAATTTAATTTGAGATATTAATTTAATATTAACCCAAAAATTATTTTAAATATTTACTAGCGTGATGAGAGTTAGTAATTATTGAGATTTTGTTGAAAATTACTTATTGGATAAAGTAATTTGTATAATCGAATTTATTAAAATTATCACGAGTATATAATTTGATAATTTTGGGAAATTAAATCGGGACGCGCCGGTGTCGTGTCGGGATTAAATTAATATTATTAAAAGTGAATAAATTATAAGTCACTCATATGGTCGTTTTGAGTGCGCCAATGTGTCCGTAAGGGTTGAGATAGTCAAAATAATGTACCCGGGGGTTTATTTTGGGTCTTGGGGCGTTTTTAGGCTTAATTAGCATCCCGGGAGGGCGTTTTGGACATTTCATATTTTTGGGTAATTAAACCCACGAATTTACTAAGGATATATCAGATGTTAGGGGTTGTCATCTAGGGTTAACATAAGGAAAACCAAAGAACGGCCATTGGAGAAGAAGTGGAGAAGTTTTCCAAGGAGTTCTAGGCCAAAAACTCCGTCGTTTGCACCGTCGTCACCACCAAATTGTAGATCGCGCGATGAGAAACACAACCACACCACCTTTTTCCACAAATCAAAAACAAAATTTCCAGGAAAGTATCTATCTTGCTTTATTTTTAGTTATTGCTTCAATTACATTAGTCTAGGGTTGATTAGAACTAGTTTCATGAAAGAAAGCATATATTGGAGACTGGAATTCACATGTTGTAGAGATAATAATCATATTCTGGTATTCTAATTCACATGTAAAGAATAAACCATGAATTTTCATTGAGTTAGGAGTAGAAAATCTGGAAAAAGAATTGCAAGAATTGAAAGTTAAAGAAAAGATTAGGGTTCTTGAGGTTTATATAGTTTTTGCCCTTTTAATTGTCATAATTGATGAAAACCCATATGTTTTACGTAGAAAATTATGTGTTTGGGTATATAACACTTGTAGTATCAATTGTTGGGAGTTTGGGAGATAAATATGATGATTTGGTTGAGTTTGGAGACTGATTTTCGTAACTGGGTTTTCTGTAGTTTCACCATAACTGCTTGATCGATCGATCAACCCCCTTCCATCGATCGATTGACCCCTCTTGGAAAACTCATATTCCTCTTATAATAGTTTATTCCGATTAAAATGAGTAGCAAACCTTGAGCATTATTGTTAGAACATTTTGGGACATAAAGAGGACCAGTAGGACTTAATTGCCGAGGCCCTCAACCAAGTGGAGTCCCAAGTCCAGATCGAGGGGGTCGGTACATCTGAAGATCATCCAGTGCTGGTAACTGAGGAGACCATTCCCATTGATGTTGAGGCCCTGCCCTCTGATGTCGTCCCATAGGGTGGCTGCCTGTAGCCCATACCCTTCAAGTGTATTTTTGTTCAACGGCCTTGTAAAACACTTAATATTTTATGTTTGATTAATACCAGTCTCTTCCATAATTGCTGTCTTCCATACTTAATTCTATTATGGCTTGCTCATTGTTGATGCTACTAACCCCTCCCTCGTCTTTTTTGAGGACCACTGTGGGGTCGTCCCCTCATGTGGTCTCATTATAGCCGAGGGTTCAAGTAACCAAATTAATGATTTTTAAATAAAGTCTACCCTCGTCTTTCTTGAGGACAGTGGTGGGGTCATCCCCTCCACTGGTCCCCATTATAGCCGAGGGATCAACTTTCCAATTTAATGGATTTGTCTTCCCTCGTCTTTCTTGAGGACAGTGGTGGGGTCGTCCCCTCCACTGGTCCCCATTATAGCCGAGGGATCAACTTACCAGTTTAATGGATTTTAGTCTTCCCTCGTCTTTCTTGAGGACAGTGGTGGGGTCGTCCCCCCCACTGGTCCCCATTATAGCCGAGGGATCAACTTACCAATTTAATGGATTTTAGTCTTCCCTCGTCTTTCTTGAGGACAGTGGTGGGGTCGTCCCCTCCACTGGTCCTCATTATAGCCGAGGGATCAACTTACCAGTTTAATGGATTTTAGTCTTCCCTCGTCTTTCTTGAGGACAGTGGTGGGGTCGTCCCCTCCACTGGTCCCCATTATAGCCGAGGGATCAACTTTCCAATTTAATGGAATTGTCTTCCCTCGTCTTTCTTGAGGACAGTGGTGGGGTCGTCCCCTCCACTGGTCCCCATTATAGCCGAGGGATCAACCTTCCAATTTAATGGATTTTAAAGTCTTCCCTCGTCTTTCTTGAGGACAGTGGTGGGGTCGTCCCCTCCACTGGTCCTCATTATAGCCGAGGGATCAACCTTCCAATTTAATGGATTTTAAAGTCTTCCCTCGTCTTTCTTGAGGACAGTGGTGGGGTCGTCCCCTCCACTGGTCCTCATTATAGCCGAGGGATCAACCTTCCAATTTAATGGATTTTAAAGTCTTCCCTCGTCTTTCTTGAGGACAGTGGTGGGGTCGTCCCCTCCACTGGTCCCCATTATAGCCGAGGGATCAACTTTCCAATTTAATGGATTTTAAAGTCTTCCCTCGTCTTTCTTGAGGACAGTGGTGGGGTCGTCCCCTCCACTGGTCCCCATTATAGCCGAGGGATCAACTTTCCAATTTAATGGATTTTAAAGTCTTCCCTCGTCTTTCTTGAGGACAGTGGTGGGGTCGTCCCCTCCACTGGTCCTCATTATAGCCGAGGGATCAACCTTCCAATTTAATGGATTTTAAAGTCTTCCCTCGTCTTTCTTGAGGACAGTGGTGGGGTCGTCCCCTCCACTGGTCCCCATTATAGCCGAGGGATCAACTTTCCAATTTAATGGATTTTAAAGTCTTCCCTCGTCTTTCTTGAGGACAGTGGTGGGGTCGTCCCCTCCACTGGTCCCCATTATAGCCGAGGGATCAACTTTCCAATTTAATGGATTTTTGTAGATGTTTCCATGCATGCTAGGACTGACAACAGGATGAAGGAAACACTGATATTTCTCATTAATTTTCTGAGTGTTCTGTTGGAGCAACTCTCATTACAATTATGGCCTTTCAAGACCTTACAACACTACTGATAGTATTTCCTCAAATGATCTGCATTCCAGGGGTTTGAAAAAGGTTCCCCCTCTAGGTTTTCTAGCCTGTAGGTCCTAGGGATGACTTCATCGATGACCCTATATAGGCCATGCCAATTAGGGTGAAGCTTGTTGGGCTTTTGCCAAGTCTTCTTGAGGACCAAGTCCCCCACTGCGATGGGCCTCTGTTTCACCCTCTGATTATAGAACCTTGCGGTCCTCTGTTGGTAGGAAGCCTGCCTTATCTCGGCACCCTCCCTTCTTTCCTCAATCAAGTCCAGGTCAAGTCTACTCTCTTCCGTATTTCCCCGGGGGTCGTACATTTGGACTCTATGCGTAGGAAACTCAATCTCGGTGGGGATGACGGTTTCTGATCCATATGCTAGCATGAATGGGGTCTCCCCGGTGGAGGTCCTCACTATCGTCCTGTATGCCCACAGCACGGCATATAACTCCTCGACCCATCTCCCTTTTTCCTCCTCAAGCCTCTTCTTAATCCCATCTAAGATTGTTCTGTTTGTAACTTCGGTTTTCCCATTGGCCTGAGGTCGGCCTGGGGTGGAGAAAAATTGTTTGATACTTACCCTCTCACAGTACTTCTGCAGAGAGGCATTCTTGAACTGGGTCCCATTATCCGAGATGAGGGTGTTGGGTAGACCATGTCTGCATATCACATTTTTCCAGATGAACTGGAAGGTCTTCTGCTCCGTGATCGTGACCATTGGCTCGGCCTCTACCCACTTTGAAAAGTAGTCAATTGCTATGATGAGGAACCGATAGTTATTGACTGCCCTCGGTAAGGGTCCTACCAGGTCAATCCCCCACACTGCAAACGGCCATGGGGATGTAACGGAGGTAAGGGGCTGATGAGGTTGGTGAGGGATGGTAGCAAATCTTTGGCATTTATCACACTTTTTAACGTATGCGGCAGCATCTTTCCCCAAGGTCGGCCACCAGTAGCCTTGGGTGATCACCCTCTTTGCCAAGGATCTACCCCCAATGTGGCTTGAGCATGACCCTTCATGCACGTCTTGCAAAATGGAAGGGACTTCTGAGGGATGCACACACCTAAGTAAGGGGAGCAGAAACCCCTTTTTGTACAGCGTGTCTCCGATGACAGTGAACTTTGCAGCCCTGTATCTCAGCTTCTTCCTCTCTTGGCTTGCTTCTGGCATCTCTCCCCCTTTAATGTATCTGATCAGAGGGTCCATCCATGAAGGTTCTTGAGAAACATTCATGCAAATGCCAAGTGTTCCCTCGTCGTCTTTAATAGTCGGTCGGAGCAAAATTTCTACTGGGACCATCCTCCTGATGTCTGTTCTTGTTGCCGAGGCCAGCCTAGCAAGGGCATCAACGCGGCCATTATCAAGCCTAGGTACCCTCCTTAATTTCACTTCTCTGAAGCCCTTCAGTAATGACCTCACCTTCTCGAGGTACCTAGCCATCCTTTCGTCCTTAGCCTCGTAGGCTCCTAGTATCTGATTCACGACTAGTCTTGAATCACTATGGACCAAAATCTGGCCGACACTAAGAGACTTGGCCAAGGAGAGGCCTGCTACTAAGGCCTCATATTCAGCCTCGTTGTTGGAGGCTTTGAAGTTGAACCTTAGGGCGTATTCGACGTCTGTGCCATCGGGTGCTGACAGTATCAGTCCAGCACCACTTCCACTATCACAGGAGGACCCATTAACGAAGAGGCTCCACGGAGTCTTTTCTTCTGAAAAATTTCCCTCAGAGAGGGACCCCTGTCTAAAGATGTATCTTCCCTCTTCATTTTCAGTCGCTTTCCTTCTATCGGTGCTCGTCTCAGCCCTATCTGCGGGTGTGTCTGCGGGTCTGTCTTCTGTATCCGTCTTCCCGAGGGTCTCACCCTCGGCCTCATCATCTTCCCAGGTGAACTCAGCCACGAAGTCTGCCAATGCCTGCCCCTTAATGGCTGTCTTAGGCTGATACACAATATCGAACTCCCCCAGCTCTATAGCCCAGGTCATTAGCCTTCCTGATTTTTCAGGCTTGTGTAGGACCTGCCTAAGAGGAGAGTCAGTAAGGATGACCATAGTATGGGACTGGAAGTACGGTTTTGAAATAGCGTTGCCAAAGCCGTTTATGAAAATAAACTATTTAAGCAACTCCGAAAGTTTGTTGAAGAAACTCTTTACTTAAATCAAAACGATTTTGAACACAAGATGTGTTAACAACAGTATGTACGAGATTAGGACAAGATTTGATAACAAGTTTTAGTAAACATTTTAAAATGTTTTAAACTCAGCACACTATTAGAAAGAGATGAGAAGATGTAGAAATATTGATACTCAGGATTTTTAACGTGGTAAAACCTCAACCTTGAGGAAACATCCACGACTCCCTCTACGGAGTAAAACAAAAACAATCACTAAAACAAATATATGAGTTACAACCTATTTAACTAACATGCACACAAAAACAAATCTATACAAGTTTAGGATTGTACCCTCTGGCGTCCTTAACTTTTCTGCAGATCTTGTTTGTTGATGTAGTTGTCTCAGTTTGTCAACTCTTCTTTGTTTCAGCACTTTACGTCGACTTATTGTTCACCAAATCTTATAGCCAACACTTTGAGTGTTTGTAGTGTGAAGATGTTTGTGAATGGTGTTCTAAAACACATGCATGCACACACACACACTTATTAGATACAGACGATCCTAACAAATCACATATAAAGTCTATATGCAGTGTATTTGTTATTTTTCTTTCTTACAAAACCAAGAACCTTTTTGACCTTTCAAAATAACCCAGATTCCACGGAGATCTTGCTTAAGAAATCGGTCAAGACCTTTCTCAATCACTTTTGAAAATATTATGTGGATTGAGAACCCTCCAAGTGCGAATCCCACTAGGTCAGGTTAGGTTTTGTAAAAACAGAAATAGAAAAACATCTATTGTTGATTCTGAAGTAAGAAAATATTTTATCAGAAAACAATCAACAACGAAATTCTCAAGATGAGAAATAAATGCAACTAAGTGTGCTGTGACATGAAAAACTTCAGATCTATGATTTCTATTGAAAGAGAAACAAGATCTGAGTCTATGTCTAAGTTGGAAATAAGATTTATGAACACAAGGATTTCAGCAACCCAGAAATCACTCAACTCGAACTCTCATAACTCAAGAAACACTAAGGATGGTGTTTATCTGGTTATGGTGTTTATGAAGAGGTAAGTGGTTTAGGTTTAGAGGTATTTGAACGAAGTTAGGGTTTCTAACTAGGGTTTGGTTTCTCTCTCTAACTTCTCTCTTCTCTCTTCTCTTTTCTCTCTCCTCTCTCTATTCTCTGAGACTTTTCAAAATGGAAAAAGCTTTTGAAGGCTGAAATTGGAGGCCTTTAAATAGGAAGAGAGGAAGATTCCAGAGCATCGTTCAAAAACAATGGCTGAGATTGAGTCAAGCTCCTTTGACTACAATCTAAGGGTTCACAGCAGGCGGTGGATTAAACAGGCTGTGATTGGCTTAAGGGTTTACACTGGGATTCACTCAAAAGACATGCAGGCCATCGATAAGGGTTGATCTAAGGGCTGAAAGCACGCAATGGTTTGTCTCAGTAAAGAAACACAGTTCAGGCCAATCAGAGGACACCAGGTGTAGGCCTGAGGTTGAATGTAATCGCGCGTTCCAAAATAATTACAAAGCCAACCCTAGAGTCTCTAGCGCTTTCGGTTTCTACCCAGAGTAACTTTAGGCCAATAAACACAACAATCCATATTTATACATTAACCCCAAGACCTTTTAAATCAAGTTTTAATTAAATAAAACCTTGTTTAAAATATGTTTTAAATTCCCAAAAAATTATTAAAAATCAAATTGAGGGATTTAAACACACTCACAACATTAATACTCATAGTGGTGCAATATGAAATGCAAGAATGAAATTCTAAGTGTGTGAGTGATGGCTATAGTCTCAGGATCATCACAAGATGGATAGAAGAAGAAGCAACCCAATTTCTGAAGCTCTTTGGTTTCTAGGATAGACACTATTTTGTCACAATTTCCAAACTAGATGAGCTCTTATACAGTCTAGACTCAAATGAGTCAAAAGTATAAGGGCTTCAATCTCCCCCTTTGGAAATATGAGACAAAATCTCCTTTGAGTCATCTCAACTCGTAAAGCGACAACAAATAAGAAAAACTTATTCCTATAAAGGTTCTATCTACCCAAGTCCTAGAAAGCAAAAATTACATAACTCAACTATATACAGTTTAACATCCTATTATTACAATGAATAATGACTGTACAAGAAGAATACCTGCAAAAAATTACTAAGATCAAGCTTTTTAGTATATGCAGTAGACTCAAATTTCTCCCCCATTTTGTCTCAAATGGACAAAGGGAAAGAACTTGGCAAATATGACAGGTATTTACTCAACACAAATCATACCAATAGATTTACGTAAAGAAATGAATCTATTATAATCAAGAGGTTTGGTAAATAAATCTGCAAGTTGTAGATCAGTAGAAAGATAATTGATTTCTAATTCCTTGGTTTCAACTAATTCACGAATAAAATGATGTCTTATTTTAATGTGCTTAGTTCGCGAGTGTTGAACTGGGTTCTTAGAAATGTTAATCGCACTTTGATTATCACAATAGAGATGAAGTGTGGGTTCTAGAATACCATAATCACTTAGCATTTGTTTAAGCCATAACAATTGGGCACAACAGCTACCGGCGGCTATGTATTCAGATTCAGCAGTCCAGAGAGATGTGCAGTTCTGTTTTTTACTACTCCATCCTACCAAGTTATTACCAATATAACAACATGCGCCTGAAGTGATTTTACTATCATCAGTACACCCAGCCCAATCAGCATCAGTGTACCCAATAATAGTGCTAGGTGTGTCATTCGTGTACCAAATTCCTAAATTTAGAGTGCCTTTAACATATTTAATTATGCGTTTAACAGCGTTTAAATGGCTGTCCTTGGGGTTGTTTTGATAACGCGCACAAACACAAACAGCATACATAATATCAGGACGCGAGGCAGTCAGATAGAGTAATGTGCCAATCATACTACGATATAAGGTAGAGTCTACAGATTTTCCATTTTCATCTTTAGATAATTTCTCTGTAGTATTCATAGGCGTTTTAGCACTTTTAGCACTCTCGAGGCCAAATTTTTTAACTATCTCTAATGCGTACTTAGTCTGCGAAAGAAACAAGCCATCTGGTTGTTGTTTGACTTGGAGACCTAGGAAGAACTGTAACTCCCCCATAAGGGACATCTGAAATTCCTTACTCATAATTTCAGCAAAAGATTTTACTTCTGAGGTAGAAGTGGATCCAAATATGATATCGTCTACATAGACTTGAGCGATAGTAATGTGTTTGCCAAAATGTTTGACAAATAAGGTTTGGTCATTTCCACCTCTTTTGAAACCTTTGTCCAGCAGAAAACTGGACAGCCGCTCATACCAAGCTCTAGGAGCTTGCTTAAGACCATATAAAGCCTTTTTCAACCGAAATACATGATTAGGATAATTAGGGTCAATGAACCCTTTAGGTTGTTCTACATAGGTTTCCTCGGCAAGTATTCCATTAAGGAACGCAGATTTAACATCCATTTGATATAATGTAAAATGCATGTGACAAGCTATAGTAAGAAGCAGACGAACTGATTCTAAACGAGTAACAGGAGCAAACGTCTCATTAAAATCAAGTCCTTCTATTTGGGAGTAACCTTGAGCAACTAGTCTAGCTTTATTTCTAATTATCATCCCATTTTCATCAGTTTTATTTTTGAAAATCCAACGAGTACCAATAACCTTTTTGTGATCAGGACGTGGAACAAGAAACCAAACATCATGAATGACAAATTGTAAAAGTTCATCCTGCATAGCAGAAATCCAGTGAGAGTCATTCAATGCCTCATTTACATTCTTTGGTTCCAAGAGAGAAACAAAGCAAGCATAGAGAGCATAATTTCTAAGTTGGGATCTTGTACGTACTGGTTCACTAGGGTTACCAACTATGTTGTTTATGGGATGATCTTTAGAAACCCAGTTAGGTACTTCAGGTGACTCAATAGGTAATGAATTATCTATTTCAGAAGAGTCATTTTCTAAAATATTTGACGATTCTTCTTCTATAGTTAATTCACTAGTCTTGCTTTCTACAGTAGTGTCACTAACAATTACATTTATGGATTCCATTAAGGTCCTAGTGCGAAGATTATACACTCGATAAGCTCTACTGTTAGGTGAATAACCTAAGAATATGGCTTTATCTCCTCTGCTCTCAAATTTAGATAAGTGTTCCCTATCTTTGCAAACATAGCAGGTACTACCAAAGGTTCGAAGGTACTTAAGATTAGGCTTTTTATTGTACCAAAGTTCATAAGAGGTTTGTTTCGAATTCTTTCTAAGATAGACCCTATTAATAAGATGGCAAGCTCTACGAATAGATTCTACCCAAAAATACTTAGGTAAGTTCTTAGCATGGAGCATGACACGTGCCATCTCTTGAAGAGTTCGATTCTTTCTCTCAGCTATTCCATTTTGTTGAGGGGTCTTAGGAGCACTGAACTCATGTTTGTAACCATTATAGTCACAATATTCTACAATACCAGTGTCTTTGAATTCACCACCTCTATCACTTCTGATTCTATTCACTTGAGTGTCTTTTTCATTCTCAATCCGTAAGAGAATCTTTAAAAAAGTTTGAAAAGTATCGAATTTTTGTTTTAAGAAAGCTACCCAAGTGAATCTGGTGAAGTCATCAACCATAACTAGAATATAACTGTGTCCACAAAGGCTAACAGTTTGAGAAGGACCCATTAGGTCCATATGGATGAGTTCTAAGGGATTAGATGTAAGGATATCTTTAACCCTTTTATGAGGTGCTTTAACAATTTTTCCTTCTTGACAGGGACCACAGACAATGTTATGAATAGGTTTAATTTTTGGTATTCCTCTAACTATCTGTTGAGAAGACAATTTACTCAAATTTTCGTAATTAATGTGACCCATTCTGTTATGCCATATCTCGTTGTCATCCATTCTGGCAACATTACAGATTTCAGAACTAGACATGACAGTATAACAATTGTCAGGGGTCCTGAATCCTGTAATTAAGCATTCTCCCTTTTCATTTAAAATCTTGCAATTGTTCTTTGAAAAGGTAACAGTGTAGTTTGAGTCACAGAATTGCGAAATGCTAAGTAAATTAGCCTTAAGACCTTTAACTAAGAGAACATTTTCAAGAAGAGGAAGTCCTTTTTCTTTAAGGGTTCCTTTGCCTATGATCTGGGATGATATACCATCACCAAAAACAACTTTTCCACCATCAAAATGGGTTTTATTTAAAAGTTTTGTATCATCACCTGTCATATGCTTGGAACATCCAGAATCCAAGTACCAACCAGAAGATGTAAGTTCAGCTTTTAGAGTAGAAACAACAATGTTACACTTCATTTGGGGTGCTAGATCATCTTTTCTAATCCAAATTGCCATGGTTTTTAGTTTGCGCTTGTTTGCTCTTATTTGATAAAATTTGCGAGCATTAGATTTTTGTTGAAAAACATTTTGCGCATGATTTTGAGTAAATTTGAATTCCTGAGCATTTGATTTAGAAAAGGTTCTGGTAATCCTTCTAGTAAATGTCCTTTTAGGTTTAGTCTTTCTATTCCTATAGTTAGAGTTTTTGTCTGGTGGCCTGGGAAGGACATAATTGTTACGACTCCTCCTAGAATAGTTAAAGTTATGATACATAGGAGTGTTGTAGATAGGCTTAATCAGTCTCCTAGCATAGCAATTATTTAAAGAGTGACCATATATATCACAATAGGAGCAATAAAGATTGCTCAGAATAGGGTTTTCCTTAGGAAAGTCTCTAAACAAAGGTTTTGAGAAATTTTGAGGCTGAATTTTATTCCTAGGTAGCACAGATTTGAAAGCAGGTTCACTTTTCCTAATAGGGGGGCAGACATATTTTCCCTTTGGTAAACTTTCATGCTTAGAGCAACTTGCATCTCCAGTGTTAGTGTTTTGATGGTCAAACTTAGTTTTTAGAGAATGAAAGTCTGGACATGTTTCAATAGGTCTTTTGACTCCTGACACAAACTTGATAGGTTCAACATGTTTAGTTTGTGTCTTCAAATTGGGGCAAAACCCTATTCCAGTTCTATCATCAGAATTGGTTTTAGATTTAGCAACGAATTCCTCAAAACATTTAGAATTGTTTTCAAATTTGGTAAATTTTTTGAAAACAGTTGCTGTCTTTTCTTTTGTTTGTTCCAATTCTAATAATGTCCCTTTGTATTTTTTCTCCAGAATTTCATTAGCTTCAGTTAAAGTTTTCAGTTTTTCATCAAACACTTTAACTTCACTTTCATGAGACATGCATTGAGTAGTATACTCTTCAGCATTCAGTTTTACCATTAGGCTTAGATCCTCTAGTTTTTTTGTAAGATCTTTTACAATCTTTTCTAGTCTAGTACTTTTCTTAAGAGTTTTAGTATATAGAGTGTGTATATCTGGAAGATCATCATTGTCTGAGTCACTAAGTGAAGTGTGTGAGGTGACCCCTAAGGTTTCATTTCTTATACTCACGCACCCATTGACATCAGTAGTATCGATTCCCCTTTGACTCACACACCCCGAGGAAGAGGTATTAATGTTCTCAGTAAGTAAAGCATCTAAACCAGTTAAAGTATGATTCAAAGCAACAGAACTAGAATTACTAAACTCATCCTCACTATCAAGCATAGGCATATCATCATTGTATATGATTTTGGCAAAGAAGGCTAAACAAGGATCAAAACCATCAGGTGTCTCAGGTTCCTCATTTTCAGAATCACTTGAGTCATCCCAGGTTTTGCAGATATTGGCTCTAGAGTGTTTGTTTTGGGTATTTAAATTAACTCTACAGTCTTGAGCAATGTGTCCTAGTTTACCACATCTATAGCATTCAGTCTTCTTGAGGTCTCTGTGAGGTCTTGTGTTGTCCTTGTTCTGTTTGTCATGAGGTTTTTCATGAGGCTTGTGATTTGAAGGAGTAGAATAATTAGACCTGCCCTGTCTATTTGCAACACTGTTTCTAAATTTAACAATTTTCTTAAATTGTTTTGTCATTAGGGCAATCTGATTATCTAGACTTTCTAAGTCACAGTCCTCATCAGAATCATTACTAGGAATGTTTATCTCAGGCTTAGTCATCTTAGAGGTAAAGCTAAGGTTGGAATTGGTATGTTTCCTATTAGTGTGGGTCAATTGTTTCTTAAACTCTAATTCCATTTCCACAGTTCTTAATTTGCTACTGAGTAATTCAGGAGTGAGATTAATATCACACATATCCTCAATAGCATATCTTTTATTGTCAAATTTCTGTGGTAATGATCTCAGAATTTTAGACACAATTTCTTGTCTATCATAAGTTATACCATTGGCATGAAGTTTAGTGACAATATCAGTAAGGTTCATATAAAAATCATCGAAAGACTCAGATTCAGACATGATTAAGGTATTATACTGTTGGATTAACATCTGAGTCTTAGCAGCTTTTACCCTAGAGTCTCCTTCGTGGGCAGTAATCAAGGTATCCCATGCTTCCTTGGAAGTGGTACAGGATGAGATTCTCTTGAACTCATGTTCGTTAATAGACATAAATATAGCGTTCTTGCCTTTGTTATTATTTCGAGAAACCTGTTTCTCTTCTTGAGTAAACTCACTCAATATTTTCTTAATCCTTTCATTGCTTCCATCAGTGGCTGGTTTAGTTGGATAAGAGTATCCATTTTCAATAATATCCCAGACATCATCTCCCAGAGTGCCTTGAATGAAAGCAATCATTCTTACTTTCCAGTAAGAAAAATTGGTTCCATCAAAGACTGGAGGTCTGGTCAAGTTACCATATCTTTCGTTTTTCTCGTCCATAATTGATTTTGAGAAAACAGTTTCAGAAACTCGGGATCTTTTTGAAAAAAGTTCACCAAAAGCTCTGATACCAATTGAAATAGCGTTGCCAAATCCGTTTATGAAAATAAACTATTTAAGCAACTCCGAAAGTTTGTTGAAGAAACTCTTTACTTAAATCAAAACGATTTTGAACACAAGATGTGTTAACAACAGTATGTACGAGATTAGGACAAGATTTGATAACAAGTTTTAGTAAACAGTTTAAAATGTTTTAAACTCAGCACACTATTAGAAAGAGATGAGAAGATGTAGAAATATTGATACTCAGGATTTTTAACGTGGTAAAACCTCAACCTTGAGGAAACATCCACGACTCCCTCTACGGAGTAAAACAAAAACAATCACTAAAACAAATATATGAGTTACAACCTATTTAACTAACATGCACACAAAAACAAATCTATACAAGTTTAGGATTGTACCCTCTGGCGTCCTTAACTTTTCTGCAGATCTTGTTTGTTGATGTAGTTGTCTCAGTTTGTCAACTCTTCTTTGTTTCAGCACTTTACGTCGACTTATTGTTCACCAAATCTTATAGCCAACACTTTGAGTGTTTGTAGTGTGAAGATGTTTGTGAATGGTGTTCTAAAACACATGCATGCACACACACACACTTATTAGATACAGACGATCCTAACAAATCACATATAAAGTCTATATGCAGTGTATTTGTTATTTTTCTTTCTTACAAAACCAAGAACCTTTTTGACCTTTCAAAATAACCCAGATTCCACGGAGATCTTGCTTAAGAAATCGGTCAAGACCTTTCTCAATCACTTTTGAAAATATTATGTGGATTGAGAACCCTCCAAGTGCGAATCCCACTAGGTCAGGTTAGGTTTTGTAAAAACAGAAATAGAAAAACATCTATTGTTGATTCTGAAGTAAGAAAATATTTTATCAGAAAACAATCAACAACGAAATTCTCAAGATGAGAAATAAATGCAACTAAGTGTGCTGTGACATGAAAAACTTCAGATCTATGATTTCTATTGAAAGAGAAACAAGATCTGAGTCTATGTCTAAGTTGGAAATAAGATTTATGAACACAAGGATTTCAGCAACCCAGAAATCACTCAACTCGAACTCTCATAACTCAAGAAACACTAAGGATGGTGTTTATCTGGTTATGGTGTTTATGAAGAGGTAAGTGGTTTAGGTTTAGAGGTATTTGAACGAAGTTAGGGTTTCTAACTAGGGTTTGGTTTCTCTCTCTAACTTCTCTCTTCTCTCTTCTCTTTTCTCTCTCCTCTCTCTATTCTCTGAGACTTTTCAAAATGGAAAAAGCTTTTGAAGGCTGAAATTGGAGGCCTTTAAATAGGAAGAGAGGAAGATTCCAGAGCATCGTTCAAAAACAATGGCTGAGATTGAGTCAATCTCCTTTGACTACAATCTAAGGGTTCACAGCAGGCGGTGGATTAAACAGGCTGTGATTGGCTTAAGGGTTTACACTGGGATTCACTCAAAAGACATGCAGGCCATCGATAAGGGTTGATCTAAGGGCTGAAAGCACGCAATGGTTTGTCTCAGTAAAGAAACACAGTTCAGGCCAATCAGAGGACACCAGGTGTAGGCCTGAGGTTGAATGTAATCGCGCGTTCCAAAATAATTACAAAGCCAACCCTAGAGTCTCTAGCGCTTTCGGTTTCTACCCAGAGTAACTTTAGGCCAATAAACACAACAATCCATATTTATACATTAACCCCAAGACCTTTTAAATCAAGTTTTAATTAAATAAAACCTTGTTTAAAATATGTTTTAAATTCCCAAAAAATTATTAAAAATTAAATTGAGGGATTTAAACACACTCACAACATTAATACTCATAGTGGTGCAATATGAAATGCAAGAATGAAATTCTAAGTGTGTGAGTGATGGCTATAGTCTCAGGATCATCACAAGATGGATAGAAGAAGAAGCAACCCAATTTCTGAAGCTCTTTGGTTTCTAGGATAGACACTATTTTGTCACAATTTCCAAACTAGATGAGGTCTTATACAGTCTAGACTCAAATGAGTCAAAAGTATAAGGGCTTCAATCTCCCCCTTTGGAAATATGAGACAAAATCTCCTTTGAGTCATCTCGACTCGTAGGGCGACAACAAATAAGAAAAACTTATTCCTATAAAGGTTCTATCTACCCAAGTCCTAGAAAGCAAAAATTACATAACTCAACTATATACAGTTTAACATCCTATTATTACAATGAAGAATGACTGTACAAGAAGAATACCTGCAAAAAATTACTAAGATCAAGCTTTTTAGTATATGCAGTAGACTCAAATTTCTCCCCCATTTTGTCTCAAATGGACAAAGGGAAAGAACTTGGCAAATATGACAGGTATTTACTCAACACAAATCATACCAATAGATTTACGTAAAGAAATGAATCTATTATAATCAAGAGGTTTGGTAAATAAATCTGCAAGTTGTAGATCAGTAGAAAGATAATTGATTTCTAATTCCTTGGTTTCAACTAATTCACGAATAAAATGATGTCTTATTTTAATGTGCTTAGTTCGCGAGTGTTGAACTGGGTTCTTAGAAATGTTAATCGCACTTTGATTATCACAATAGAGATGAAGTGTGGGTTCTAGAATACCATAATCACTTAGCATTTGTTTAAGCCATAACAATTGGGCACAACAGCTACCGGCGGCTATGTATTCAGATTCAGCAGTCCAGAGAGATGTGCAGTTCTGTTTTTTACTACTCCATCCTACCAAGTTATTACCAATATAACAACATGCGCCTGAAGTGCTTTTACTATCATCAGTACACCCAGCCCAATCAGCATCAGTGTACCCAATAATAGTGCTAGGTGTGTCATTCGTGTACCAAATTCCTAAATTTAGAGTGCCTTTAACATATTTAATTATGCGTTTAACAGCGTTTAAATGGCTCTCCTTGGGGTTGTTTTGATAACGCGCACAAACACAAACAGCATACATAATATCAGGACGTGAGGCAGTCAGATAGAGTAATGTGCCAATCATACTACGATATAAGGTAGAGTCTACAGATTTTCCATTTTCATCTTTAGATAATTTCTCTGTAGTATTCATAGGCGTTTTAGCACTTTTAGCACTCTCGAGGCCAAATTTTTTAACTATCTCTAATGCGTACTTAGTCTGCGAAAGAAACAAGCCATCTGGTTGTTGTTTGACTTGGAGACCTAGGAAGAACTGTAACTCCCCCATAAGGGACATCTGAAATTCCTTACTCATAATTTCAGCAAAAGATTTTACTTCTGAGGTAGAAGTGGATCCAAATATGATATCGTCTACATAGACTTGAGCGATAGTAATGTGTTTGCCAAAATGTTTGACAAATAAGGTTTGGTCATTTCCACCTCTTTTGAAACCTTTGTCCAGCAGAAAACTGGACAGCCGCTCATACTAAGCTCTAGGAGCTTGCTTAAGACCATATAAAGCCTTTTTCAACCGAAATACATGATTAGGATAATTAGGGTCAATGAACCCTTTAGGTTGTTCTACATAGGTTTCCTCGGCAAGTATTCCATTAAGGAACGCAGATTTAACATCCATTTGATATAATGTAAAATGCATGTGACAAGCTATAGTAAGAAGCAGACGAACTGATTCTAAACGAGTAACAGGAGCAAACGTCTCATTAAAATCAAGTCCTTCTATTTGGGAGTAACCTTGAGCAACTAGTCTAGCTTTATTTCTAATTATCATCCCATTTTCATCAGTTTTATTTTTGAAAATCCAACGAGTACCAATAACCTTTTTGTGATCAGGACGTGGAACAAGAAACCAAACATCATGAATGACAAATTGTAAAAGTTCATCCTGCATAGCAGAAATCCAGTGAGAGTCATTCAATGCCTCATTTACATTCTTTGGTTCCAAGAGAGAAACAAAGCAAGCATAGAGAGCATAATTTCTAAGTTGGGATCTTGTACGTACTGGTTCACTAGGGTTACCAACTATGTTGTTTATGGGATGATCTTTAGAAACCCAGTTAGGTACTTCAGGTGACTCAATAGGTAATGAATTATCTATTTCAGAAGAGTCATTTTCTAAAATATTTGACGATTCTTCTTCTATAGTTAATTCACTAGTCTTGCTTTCTACAGTAGTGTCACTAACAATTACATTTATGGATTCCATTAAGGTCCTAGTGCGAAGATTATACACTCGATAAGCTCTACTGTTAGGTGAATAACCTAAGAATATGGCTTTATCTCCTCTGCTCTCAAATTTAGATAAGTGTTCCCTATCTTTGCAAACATAGCAGGTACTACCAAAGGTTCGAAGGTACTTAAGATTAGGCTTTTTATTGTACCAAAGTTCATAAGAGGTTTGTTTCGAATTCTTTCTAAGATAGACCCTATTAATAAGAAGGCAAGCTCTACGAATAGATTCTACCCAAAAATACTTAGGTAAGTTCTTAGCATGGAGCATGATACGTGCCATCTCTTGAAGAGTTCGATTCTTTCTCTCAGCTATTCCATTTTGTTGAGGGGTCTTAGGAGCACTGAACTCATGTTTGTAACCATTATAGTCACAATATTCTACAATACCAGTGTCTTTGAATTCACCACCTCTATCACTTCTGATTCTATTCACTTGAGTGTCTTTTTCATTCTCAATCCGTAAGAGAATCTTTAAAAAAGTTTGAAAAGTATCGGATTTTTGTTTTAAGAAAGCTACCCAAGTGAATCTGGTGAAGTCATCAACCATAACTAGAATATAACTGTGTCCACAAAGGCTAACAGTTTGAGAAGGACCCATTAGGTCCATATGGATGAGTTCTAAGGGATTAGATGTAAGGATATCTTTAACCCTTTTATGAGGTGCTTTAACAATTTTTCCTTCTTGACAGGGACCACAGACAATGTTATGAATAGGTTTAATTTTTGGTATTCCTCTAACTATCTGTTGAGAAGACAATTTACTCAAATTTTCGTAATTAATGTGACCCATTCTGTTATGCCATATCTCGTTGTCATCCATTCTGGCAACATTACAGATTTCAGAACTAGACATGACAGTATAACAATTGTCAGGGGTCCTGAATCCTGTAATTAAGCATTCTCCCTTTTCATTTAAAATCTTGCAATTGTTCTTTGAAAAGGTAACAGTGTAGTTTGAGTCACAGAATTGCGAAATGCTAAGTAAATTAGCCTTAAGACCTTTAACTAAGAGAACATTTTCAAGAAGAGGAAGTCCTTTTTCTTTAAGGGTTCCTTTGCCTATGATCTGGGATGATATACCATCACCAAAAACAACTTTTCAACCATCAAAATGGGTTTTATTTAAAAGTTTTGTATCATCACCTGTCATATGCTTGGAACATCCAGAATCTAAGTACCAACCAGAAGATGTAAGTTCAGCTTTTAGAGCAGAAATAACAATGTTACACTTCATCTGGGGTGCTAGATCATCTTTTCTAATCCAAATTGCCCTGGTTTTTAGTTTGCGCTTGTTTGCTCTTATTTGATAAAATTTGCGAGCATTAGATTTTTGTTGAAAAACATTTTGCGCATGATTTTGAGTAAATTTGAATTCCTGAGCATTTGATTTAGAAAAGGTTCTGGTAATCCTTCTAGTAAATGTCCTTTTAGGTTTAGTCTTTCTATTCCTATAGTTAGAGTTTTTGTCTGGTGGCCTGGGAAGGACATAATTGTTACGACTCCTCCTAGAATAGTTAAAGTTATGATACATAGGAGTGTTGTAGATAGGCTTAATCAGTCTCCTAGCATAGCAATTATTGAAAGAGTGACCATATATATCACAATAGGAGCAATAAAGATTGCTCAGAATAGGGTTTTCCTTAGGAAAGTCTCTAAACAAAGGTTTTGAGAAATTTTGAGGCTGAATTTTATTCCTAGGTAGCACAGATTTGAAAGCAGGTTCACTTTTCCTAATAGGGGGGCAGACATATTTTCCCTTTGGTAAACTTTTATGCTTAGAGCAACTTGCATCTCCAGTGTTAGTGTTTTGATGGTCAAACTTAGTTTTTAGAGAATGAAAGTCTGGACATGTTTCAATAGGTCTTTTGCCTCCTGACACAAACTTGATAGGTTCAACATGTTTAGTTTGTGTCTTCAAATTGGGGCAAAACCCTATTCCAGTTCTATCATCAGAATTGGTTTTAGATTTAGCAACGAATTCCTCAAAACATTTAGAATTGTTTTCAAATTTGGTAAATTTTTTGAAAACAGTTGCTGTCTTTTCTTTTGTTTGTTCCAATTCTAATAATGTCCCTTTGTATTTTTTCTCCAGAATTTCATTAGCTTCAGTTAAAGTTTTCAGTTTTTCATCAAACACTTTAACTTCACTTTCATGAGACATGCATTGAGTAGTATACTCTTCAGCATTCAGTTTTACCATTAGGCTTAGATCCTCTAGTTTTTTTGTAAGATCTTTTACAATCTTTTCTAGTCTAGTACTTTTCTTAAGAGTTTTAGTATATAGAGTGTGTATATCTGGAAGATCATCATTGTCTGAGTCACTAAGTGAAGTGTGTGAGGTGACCCCTAAGGTTTCATTTCTTATACTCACGCACCCATTGACATCAGCAATATCGATTCCCCTTTGACTCACACACCCCGAGGAAGAGGTATTAATGTTCTCAGTAAGTAAAGCATCTAAACCAGTTAAAGTATGATTCAAAGCAACAGAACTAGAATTACTAAACTCATCCTCACTATCAAGCATAGGCATATCATCATTGTATATGATTTTGGCAAAGAAGGCTAAACAAGGATCAAAACCATCAGGTGTCTCAGGTTCCTCATTTTCAGAATCACTTGAGTCATCCCAGGTTTTGCAGATATTGGCTCTAGAGTGTTTGTTTTGGGTATTTAAATTAACTCTACAGTCTTGAGCAATGTGTCCTAGTTTACCACATCTATAGCATTCAGTCTTCTTGAGGTCTCTGTGAGGTCTTGTGTTGTCCTTGTTCTGTTTGTCATGAGGTTTTTCATGAGGCTTGTGATTTAAAGGAGTAGAATAATTAGACATGCCCTGTCTATTTGCAACACTGTTTCTAAATTTAACAATTTTCTTAAATTGTTTTGTCATTAGGGCAATTTGATTATCTAGACTTTCTAAGTCACAGTCCTCATCAGAATCATTACTAGGAATGTTTATCTCAGGCTTAGTCATCTTAGAGGTAAAGCTAAGGTTGGAATTGGTATGTTTCCTATTAGTGTGGGTCAATTGTTTCTTAAACTCTAATTCCATTTCCACAGTTCTTAATTTGCTACTGAGTAATTCAGGAGTGAGATTAATATCACACATCTCCTCAATAGCATATCTTTTATTGTCAAATTTCTGTGGTAATGATCTCAGAATTTTAGACACAATTTCTTGTCTATCATAAGTTATACCATTGGCATGAAGTTTAGTGACAATATCAGTAAGGTTCATATAAAAATCATCGAAAGACTCAGATTCAGACATGATTAAGGTATTATACTGTTGGATTAACATCTGAGTCTTAGCAGCTTTTACCCTAGAGTCTCCTTCGTGGGCAGTAATCAAGGTATCCCATGCTTCCTTGGAAGTGGTACAGGATGAGATTCTCTTGAACTCATGTTCGTTAATAGACATAAATATAGCGTTCTTGCCTTTGTTATTATTTCGAGAAACCTGTTTCTCTTCTTGAGTAAACTCACTCAATATTTTCTTAATCCTTTCATTGCTTCCATCAGTGGCTGGTTTAGTTGGATAAGAGTATCCATTTTCAATAATATCCCAGACATCATCTCCCAGAGTGCCTTGAATGAAAGCAATCATTCTTACTTTCCAGTAAGAAAAATTGGTTCCATCAAAGACTGGAGGTCTGGTCAAGTTACCATATCTTTCGTTTTTCTCGTCCATAATTGATTTTGAGAAAACAGTTTTAGAAACTCAGGATCTTTTTGAAAAAAGTTCACCAAAAGCTCTGATACCAATTGAAATAGCGTTGCCAAATCCGTTTATGAAAATAAACTATTTAAGCAACTCCGAAAGTTTGTTGAAGAAACTCTTTACTTAAATCAAAACGATTTTGAACACAAGATGTGTTAACAACAGTATGTACGAGATTAGGACAAGATTTGATAACAAGTTTTAGTAAACAGTTTAAAATGTTTTAAACTCAGCACACTATTAGAAAGAGATGAGAAGATGTAGAAATATTGATACTCAGGATTTTTAACGTGGTAAAACCTCAACCTTAAGGAAACATCCACGACTCCCTATACGGAGTAAAACAAAAACAATCACTAAAACAAATATATGAGTTACAACCTATTTAACTAACATGCACACAAAAACAAATCTATACAAGTTCAGGATTGTACCCTCTGGCGTCCTTAACTTTTCTGCAGATCTTGTTTGTTGATGTAGTTGTCTCAGTTTGTCAACTCTTCTTTGTTTCAGCACTTTACGTCGACTTATTGTTCACCAAATCTTATAGCCAACACTTTGAGTGTTTGTAGTGTGAAGATGTTTGTGAATGGTGTTCTAAAACACATGCATGCACACACACACACTTATTAGATACAGACGATCCTAACAAATCACATATAAAGTCTATATGCAGTGTATTTGTTATTTTTCTTTCTTACAAAACCAAGAACCTTTTTGACCTTTCAAAATAACCCAGATTCCACGGAGATCTTGCTTAAGAAATCGGTCAAGACCTTTCTCAATCACTTTTGAAAATATTATGTGGATTGAGAACCCTCCAAGTGCGAATCCCACTAGGTCAGGTTAGGTTTTGTAAAAACAGAAATAGAAAAACATCTATTGTTGATTCTGAAGTAAGAAAATATTTTATCAGAAAACAATCAACAACGAAATTCTCAAGATGAGAAATAAATGCAACTAAGTGTGCTGTGACATGAAAAACTTCAGATCTATGATTTCTATTGAAAGAGAAACAAGATCTGAGTCTATGTCTAAGTTGGAAATAAGATTTATGAACACAAGGATTTCAGCAACCCAGAAATCACTCAACTCGAACTCTCATAACTCAAGAAACACTAAGGATGGTGTTTATCTGGTTATGGTGTTTATGAAGAGGTAAGTGGTTTAGGTTTAGAGGTATTTGAACGAAGTTAGGGTTTCTAACTAGGGTTTGGTTTCTCTCTCTAACTTCTCTCTTCTCTCTTCTCTCTCCTCTCTCTATTCTTTGAGACTTTTCAAAATGGAAAAAGCTTTTGAAGGCTGAAATTGGAGGCCTTTAAATAGGAAGAGAGGAAGATTCCAGAGCATCGTTCAAAAACAATGGCTGAGATTGAGTCAAGCTCCTTTGACTACAATCTAAGGGTTCACAGCAGGCGGTGGATTAAACAGGCTGTGATTGGCTTAAGGGTTTACACTGGGATTCACTCAAAAGACATGCAGGCCATCGATAAGGGTTGATCTAAGGGCTGAAAGCACGCGATGGTTTGTCTCAGTAAAGAAACACAGTTCAGGCCAATCAGAGGACACCAGGTGTAGGCCTGAGGTTGAATGTAATCGCGCGTTCCAAAATAATTACAAAGCCAACCCTAGAGTCTCTAGCGCTTTCGGTTTCTACCCAGAGTAACTTTAGGCCAATAAACACAACAATCCATATTTATACATTAACCCCAAGACCTTTTAAATCAAGTTTTAATTAAATAAAACCTTGTTTAAAATATGTTTTAAATTCCCAAAAAATTATTAAAAATCAAATTGAGGGATTTAAACACACTCACAACATTAATACTCATAGTGGTGCAATATGAAATGCAAGAATGAAATTCTAAGTGTGTGAGTGATGGCTATAGTCTCAGGATCATCACAAGATGGATAGAAGAAGAAGCAACCCAATTTCTGAAGCTCTTTGGTTTCTAGGATAGACACTATTTTGTCACAATTTTCAAACTAGATGAGCTCTTATACAGTCTAGACTCAAATGAGTCAAAAGTATAAGGGCTTCAGGTTTCATCTTCCTTGAGGCATGGATCAAGGTGTAGGCCAACTTTTCCATCCTCGGGTATCTTTGCTCTGCCCCCTGGAGTGCCTTGCTGTTAAAGTATACAGGCTTCTGTATACCATCCTCGTCTCTCACAATGGCTGCGCTGATGGCAGACTCTGAGACGGTGAGGTACACGTAAAGTCGTTCACCCTGCACGGGTCGTGACAGCAGCAAGGGAGACCCTAAGTATAATTTTAGCTCCTTGAAAGCCTCATCACACTCTTCACTCCATTCAAAGGCCTTCCTGAGGATCTTGAAAAATGGTAGACACCTGTCTGTAGCCCTCGACACAAATCTGTTCAAGGCAGCCACTCTCCCTGTGAGCCTCTGAACGTCTTTGATGGACTTGGGGGTCTTCATCTCAATAAGGGCCTTTATCTTTTCAGGATTGGCCTCGATGCCTCTTTGATTGACAATGAACCCCAAGAACTTCCCCGCTCCGACCCCGAAGACACACTTGGCCGGATTAAGCTTCATCTGGTACTTGTCCATCGTATTAAAGGTCCTCTCCAGGTCTGCCACATGATCCTCTGCTTTCAAACTCTTGGTCAGCATGTCATCCACGTAGACCTCCATGGACTTCCCAATTTGGTCTTCGAACATTTTATTTACAAGGCGCTGGTACGTTGCCCCCGCGTTTTTTAGACCGAAGGGCATGACCCTATAGCAGTATGTACCCTTGTCAGTGATGAAGGCAGTCCTCTCCGAGTCTTCAGGGTTCATGAAGATCTGGTTGTACCCTGAGTAGGCATCCATAAAACTCATGAGCTCGTGGCCTGCAGTAGCGTCTACCATCTGGTCAATGCGGGGGAGAGGGAAGCTGTCTTTGGGGCAGTTCTTGTTGAGGTCTGTGAAGTCCACACACATCCGCCACTTCCCGTTGGCCTTTGGGACAATAACTGCATTGGACAGCCATTCAGGGTAGATGACCTCTCTGATAAATTTAGCGTCTTCTAATTTTTTGACCTCGTCCCTGATGACCTCATATTTTTCTCTGGAGTAAATTCTCCTCTTCTGCTTGACCGGCTTCACTCCCTCTACCACATTGAGCTTGTGACACATGATTTCAGGGTCAATCCCGGGCATATCTACATGACTCCAGGCGAATACACTTCGCCTTCTCCTCAGCAGTTTAATGAGGTCTTCCTTGATTTTAGACTTCAGAGACTTGCCAACTTGGACGGTTTTTTCTATGTCATCCTCATCGAGGATGATGGATTCTACCTCTTCCGCAGCCTCTCCTTTTTTCAGCTTCGTTTCATCTCTGGGGTCTAGGGTATCAATATTATAAGTGGTTGTAACCCTCTTGTGTGCCTCCCTCTCTTCAGCGGAGTTGTAGTAACATTCTCTCGCCGTCGTCTGGTCTCCTTGAACTTCCCCCACCCCGTAAGGGGTTGGAAATTTGATCATCTGGTGCACCGTAGACGGCACGACTTCAAACCCCTTGAGGGCCACTCGCCCCAGTATGATGTTATAGGCCAAAAACACCTGCTCATCCATCACAAAGAAACTGACCTTTTTGGTGAGCCATCTCGGCCACTCGTCTCCCATCCTCACGTCGGCCTCATATACCCCAAGGGGGTGAACCCTTTCCCCACTGAACCCAATCAGTGGATGATGGCAGGGGACGAGTCTAGCACGGCTGAGACCCAAGGCCTTGAAGCATGGCCAGAACATGACATCTGCAGAGCTACCCCCATCTACCAAGATCCTCGGCACCTCGCATCCGTGCACCCTAGTAGTGATGACGAGAGGGTCATCGTGTGGGGCTAAGAGGCCTTTGAAATCCAACCTTGAAAACCCTACTATCAGTGTGTCCATATCAACCTTCTTCCTCTTTTCTGACTTGACCTCCAGGGAGGTTGCGTGCACCGTCTTCGTCAATGCCTTTGCTTCAGCCACATGGGCCTTCTTGTCGGCGACCTCAGACCCTCCTCCTGCAAGTCCCCAGGAGATCATTCCCACTCCGAGGGAGATCATATTGAGCCTCTTGACAGGGCCGTGGTCGTCTCTCGGCGGGAGGTCAGGGTCGTCCTCATCATCAGAGGGGTCGTCCCCTCTTTTTTGAGGACCTTCTCTGCAGGCATCGACTCGCTTCTTTCTGGGGTCGTCCCCTCGGCCCCTCTTGAAGTCGCTTTTGTCGACGTACTTTCTGAGCTTCCCTTCCTTCAGCATCTTCTCAATCTCGTCTTTCAGAGCAAAGCATTTATCCGTCACGTGGCCGTGGTCTTGGTGAAATTCGCACCACAGGTTCTTATTCCTCTTGCTAGGGGCTGCCCTCAGCTTCTCAGGCCACTTCAGCGTCCGGTCACTCTTTATCTCATTGAGGATCTGTTCACAGCTGACCGTCAGAGGGGTGTACCCCGCGAACTTATCATCCATGGTTCTTTTCTTCCCCTCTTTGTTCTTCTTGGGGTATTTACTCCCACTTGCACCTCCTCTTTCGTCCTCATATTTTGCAGCCATCGCCTCTTCGGCGTTCATCACCTTTCCTGCTGTTGACAACAGCTCGGCCATCGTCCTCGGAGGGTCTTCAGCAAGCTTCCATAACAGCTTCCCCTTTTGGAGTCCTCCAATCAGGGCTGTCATAGCTATGCTCTCCTCATAGTCTTCCACCTCCAGCTTCTCTTTATTGAATCTGGCTATATAGTCTCTCAGACTTTCACTCTTCCCCTGCTTAACATAGAGCAGGTGGGTGGTCTTCTTTTGTGGCCTCACCCCAAAGCAGAAATTATGGATGAACAGGTCGGCCATCTGCTTAAAGTTTTCAATGGAATTTTTTGGAAGAGACGTGTACCAGACATGCGCAGCCCCTGTCAAGGTACCAGAGAAGGCACGGCACCTCATCTCATCTGAGATAGAGTATATGTCTGCCGCCGACTGATACATCTCCACATGGTGGACGGGGTTGGTACTCCCGTCATACCTAGGGTTGACCATAGGTGGCTTGAATTTTGATGGCGTGGGGAAGTTGACTATCTTTGCTACAAAGGGTGAGCCTATGGTGTATCCCCTCTGAAGTGGGTCTCGACTCTTTAGTATATCACCAATCTTATCCTCTAGCCGCTGGATTGAGTCGTTCCAGGGCCTCACAGGGTCGGCCTGGCCGATGTTATCCCCTGCTGCCTCTCCGAGGTGGACGGAGGGTTCTGCTGCAGCAGGCCTGTGTCGGCTGTTTACTTCCCTTTAGCCATCATCTCGTCCTCGGGGTCGGCCATCTGCTGCCTCCCTCCTGGATCTTGCAGCACTCCTTGGACTGGACAACTGCTCTCGTAGGTCATTTACTGGGCCTAGCCTCTCAAAGGCCGACCCCCTGCTCAAGCAATCAAAAGCAGAGCCTCTTGGGCGATCATCAGGGTTCGGTCTCCCGCACTTTCCCCTACTGTCCTGGAGGGGTCGCACAGTGTTGTTGGAGACCTCGTAAGGTTCCCAGCACTCTATAGGAGCCTCCTCTCCCTTCAGATCTCCATACCTATCCTCAGGTCAAGGGTTTTCTTGCCTCCCCAGGCGTAGACGCCGGGGGTCAGCAACATCCCTACGCCGCTGAGGGGGTGGAAGGTCTTTGCGGGGTGCCTGGGGTGGTCCCCTAGCCTCATGCTGTCCTGGAGTTGCTGCCGGAGTAATCATCTCAGGCGAAACCCCTGGTGCTCTTAGTATGTTCTGGCTTAGAGCTGTGAACTGCTCCTGCATCATCCGCTGGCTTGCTGCCAGAGACTTTAGGGCTGCTGCCACATCAG
The DNA here is from genome assembly GCA_949130495.1 of Sambucus nigra. Lineage (NCBI taxonomy): Eukaryota > Viridiplantae > Streptophyta > Magnoliopsida > Dipsacales > Adoxaceae > Sambucus > Sambucus nigra. The sequence goes on from OX422222.1 coordinate 407,219,502, forward strand.
CCATCTCAGACTGAGGTAGCGGCTGACTGGAACTGGGTCTTCCCCCCTCATCTGGCGGGGGAAGTGGTGGCATCTCAGGTGCCATGTGCTTGAGCTATGACAAGTTGAACTGAAGAAAATACTGGTTAGCTTGGGAACCTTAGTGGGTCTCTTTCAATGGTGAAACACCTCCTCTCAGGGGGAGTGTTGGTTCACCACCAGAGTGCCCAGTGAGGTCAAGCTGTACAAAGGAAGAGATGTCTTCTCGTTCCCACAGACGGCGCCAAACTGATGATGCTGAGATTTAGCACCACCAGATAAGTGATAGTGAGCTCAAGCAGTAGCAGCCATGGCAGCCATAGAGATGTATAAGTATATAGAAGGGGATGAGTATAAGAGGAAATTAGACAATGATGTATAGTGGTTCAGCCAACTTGGCCTACATCCACTGTGAGTGTGTGATCCTCTTAGCATGGGCACTAATGGCCTTGGATACAATGCATATAACCCTCTCTCTCTCTCTACTATGTGTGTACAAGCAGAGTTTTAGCTAGGGCTACTGTTCCAGGATCGATCCCCTGTAGGGTTGTAGGTGACAAGTATATATAGGTCTTGGGGGGTGTAGTGTACCCCCCAAGTAAGCATGGTGCATGTGAATAATGATCTAGCCAATCCCCTGTTGACACCTGTAGATGCCAAATGATGACTTAATATTCCCTCACGTGAGGGTGTGATTCTGTTATAACGGTCTGCCACGTGTCATATGAGCCTGACGCGCACTGTCCCACGCGTGTCCCAAACCACGCGCTGTCATGATGTCACCCTCGGCCTATGAGTCGAGGGCAAAGTTTCTTATGGCAGGGAGTCTGGCTTGATTCTGGCCTCGTACTGTCGTACCCTCGTAGGGTCGTCTGGAGCCTGGGGAAGGGTCGTACCCTCGTAGGGTCGTCCGGAGCATGGGGAAGGGTCGGCCCCTCGTAGGGTCATCAAGAGCCTGGTGGAGGGTCGGCCCCTCGTAGGGTCATCTGGACCTGGTGGTGGCCAGCCGGGGCCTGGTGAAGGGTCGGCCCCTCATAGGGTCGTCCGTATAGGAGGTAATATCATCCAGGCTGAGGGTATAAACGGGTATATCAACAGTCTCACGAGTCCAGATTTGCGATACATCCCGAAGTAAATAAGATGTACCAGGATATGAGGTGGCAGTAATGGTGGAGTGGGATGAAGAAGCACATTGCTGAGTTCGTGTCCAAATGTTCTACTTGCCAGATGGTAAAGGTAGACCACCAGAGACCGCCAGGGTTGCTTCAGTCGTTGGAGATACCTACGTGGAAGTGGGAGAGTATTTTCATGGACTTCATTACAGAGCTTCCTACATCACAGCGGGGTCACGACTCCATCTGGGTGATCGTGGACCGTTTGACCAAAGTGGCTCATTTTCTGCCTGTACGAACTGACTATACCACGGGCCAGTATGCACATTTGTTCATTGCTAAGATTATTAGGCTACGTGGGGTGCCCCTGGATATTTTGTCAGATAGAGACAAGATTTTCGTATCGCATTTCTAGGAGAACTTTTAGGAGGCCATGGGTACAGAGTTGAGATTGAGTTCAGCTTATCACCCACATATGGATGGACAAACAGAGCGTACCAATCATATGTTGGATGATATGCTACGCATGTGTGTCCTTAATTTTGGAGGAGGATGGGAGCCATATCTTCCACTAGTGGAGTTTGCTTACAATAATTCCTATCAGTTCACGATCGGCATGGATCCATTTGAGGCATTGTATGGTAGGCCTTGTCGTTATCCAACTTGTTGGCTAGAGGTGGGGGACAACAAGTTTCTCGTACCAGAGGTAATTCAGAAAACCTCCAGCTAGGATTGAGCTTATCAGGAGTCGCATTCGGGTAGCCTAGGACATACAGAAAAGCTATGCTGATGCAAAAATGTTTTTTTTTAGAATTTAATATGGAGGGACCAAGTATTACTGCGCGTGTCTCCTATGAGAGGAGTGATGAGATTTGGGAAGAAGGGGAAGTTGGTCCCAAGGTACGTGGGACCATTTCCCATTATCGAGAGGATTAGTCCGGTAGCATACAAATTGGGACTGCCAGAGCACTTACATCGCATTCAAGATGTATTCCACATTTCATCGTTGAGGCGATACCTTCGGGATGATATGACCCATACCCACATCGCGATAGAGGAGATTGACTTACAGCCGATAGCTCTTATGAGGAGAGACCAGTGGCTATCCAAGACCATAGCGAATGGAGATTGAGATCGAAGGTAGTTCCACTTGTACGAGTCCAGTGGGAGCATCATAATGTGGAGGAATCTAGTTGGGAGCGAGAGGCGGACATGCGCGAGAAATACCCAGAGTTATTTTTACCAGGTATGCCTTATTTTCTGAATTTCAAGACGAAATTCCTTTATTAGGGGGGAAGTATGTAATACCCCGTATTTTTATGACTTTTAAATTTGGGTATTTATTAAATTTAATTTGAGATATTAATTTAATATTAACCCGGAAATTATTTTAAATATATACTAGCGTGATGAGAGTTAGTAATTATTGAGATTTTGTTGAAAATTACTTATTGGATAAAGTAATTTGTATAATCGAATATATTAAAATTATCACGAGTATATAATTTGATAATTTTGGAAAATTAAATTGGGACGCGCCGGTGTCGTGTCGGGATTAAATTAATATTATTAAAAATGAATAAATTATAAGTCACTCGTATGATCGTTTTGAGTGCTCCAATGTGTCCGGAAGGGTCGAGATAGTCAATATAATGTACCCGGGAGTTTAGTTTGGGTCTTGGGGCGTTTTTAGGCCTAATTAGCATCCCGGGAGGACGTTTTGGACGTTTCATATTTTTCGGTAATTAAACCCACAAATTTACTAAGGATATATCAGATGTTAGGGGTTGTCATCTAGGGTTAACATAAGCAAAACCAAAGAACGACCATTGGAGAAGAAGTGGAGAAGCTTTCCAAGGAGTTTTAGGCCAAAAACTCCGCCATTTGCACCGCCGTCACCACCAAATTGTAGATCGCGCGATGAGGAACACAACCACACCACCTTCTTCCATAAATCAGAAACAAAATTTCTTGGCAAATATCTATCTTGCTTTATTTTTAGTTAATGCTTCAATTACGTTAGTCTAGGGTTGATTAGAACTAGTTTTATGAAAGAAAGCATATATTGGAGATGAGAATTCACATGTTGTAGAGGTAATAATCATATTCTGGTATTCTAATTCACATGTAGAGAATAAGCCACGAATTTTCATTGAGTTAGGAGTAGAAAATCTGGAAAAAGAATTGGAAGAATTGAAAGTTAAAGAAAAGATTAGGGTTATTGAGGTTTATATAGTTTTTGCCCTTTTAATTGTCATAATTGATGAAAACCCATATGTTTTACGTAGAAAATTATGTGTTTGGGTATATAACACTTGTAGTATCAATTGTTGGGAGTTTGGGAGATAAATATGATGATTTGGTTGAGTTTGGAGAATGATTCCCGTAACTGGGTTTTCTGCAGTTTCGCCATAACTGCTTGATCGATCGATCGACCCCTCCTGGAAAACTCATATTCCTCTTATAATAGTTTATTCCGATTAAAATGAGTAGAGAACCTTGAGCATTATTGTTAAAACATTTTGGGACATAAAGAGGACCAGTAGGACTTTTAAAAAAAAGTGAGTATTTAATGTAAGACGAGTTTAGAGTTAACGGAGAGAAATTCACACATAGGAAATTCTGGGAACGTATAACTAATGGAGTGAGACTCGTAAGGCAGTTACATTAGATAATAAGAGAGTACCTAATGAAATTATACTTAGGGAGATAAAATATTACGAGAGATATGAGGTTAGTATGGAATAACCTGTAAATAAGAATAAAAGAGACGAGGCCGTTATACGGGATAATCGAGTAATGTGTACTAAGAACGAATATTATAAGTATAGGTCATGGGTGTACCTAATTTAGAAATGGGAATAGCAGTGTATATATATGACTGTGTTGGTGCATATGCTATATATGTGTAAAAATCATACCCACGTTACTTTCTATCATTGAGGTTACCGCGCCGGGACAGTCTAATCTCGATGGGACCTTTATAAAGGATATTGACTTGTACCCTAGAACATAGGACTCCTTTGTACAAGCTATCTGATTGATAGTCAGACGATTCTAAGAGACGTGAGGGTATGTGCTGACCTCTTAGTGACTTGGAACTATGCTTCGCCTCAATTTGTATGTGTTTTGTGTTAATACAGTTCGAGAGTGATTCCAAACTAGTATTTCCCTTAGTACGAGTGATACGGGGACTTGATAGCAGAGTATGACAGCACCATAAATCTTATGTGGGGTGTCAATAGTATACATATTATATGAGTAATTAATATATATAGACTTGAAACTGGGAACCTTCTACTGCGAAATAAAAGTAGTTAAGTAATGAATCAATACTCCAATTTTATTATAAGTGTTTGAAAAGTTTGTGACGACACGCGATTATTTTGTAATGAAATGAAATACATGTGAAAAACTCTATTTTTAGAAATTAATTATCTTAGCCCTAGTAATTGTCAGCATGAAACCTTATGAGAGAATTAAGTAAGCTAAACTTTTGGGATAAATAGTACGGTAGGCGTGCACACTGGATGAGAGGTGAGAATTTCTCAAGGGAGTGTCGCATACTAACTTGATTGTTGCATTAGCCGGTAAGCTTTTTAAATACTTGCTAAACTAAATTTTAAAACTGTTTTACAATCGGGCTCTGACCCGTTTCCTGTTATCTCTTTTCTCTTGTATATATATGTATATATTACAGGTGCCCAGCCACAGGGGCGTCATGCTTAGGTTCTTTGGACTGGACGTGCTGCAGCTTATGTGGGAGTTGTAGGCCATTTGTTTAGACGACCTCATTATTGATTCAACTCTTAGTTCCGTTTTAATTAGTTGGGCATGTGTCGCCCTTTTTCCTTATTCAGTTGGATTTGTAAGAGATTATGTTCATTTACTTTTAGTATTCTACTTTGGGATTTGTGTACTGTCATGATGTTTTTCCTTTGTGGTTTTAAAGTTGGTATTAGATAGTTGAATGCTTAAATTCTTGGATGTTCATTTCCAGTCTTAATAAGTGTGTGACTGTTAAACTGTTATTTATTAAAGGATTTTATAATTGGATTTAAATGAAATGGAAATACCGTTTTAAATGATTTTGACACTTAGCTTAATTATTTAGGGTGTTTAAATTGGAAAGTTTATTTTGCAACAGTGATGCTAAAATGAACCAATCGTTCACCTTGATTATAATTTAATAAAGAACTGATCACCCGGTATTTAATTAGGCAAGGTGTTACAGAACCATGTCAAATTGGTAAACATTTCATTAAAGTAACCTACCTAAAAAATCTCAATCATTTCCATTATTCGTAATCACTTTGACCTAACTCTCAGCCACTCTTTCTATCACGGCAACTTAACCTCCCTCCTACCGCTACCCTCCACCTCCCTCCCACCGCTACCATCTTTACCCTGTCATCGTCGAGATTACACCATCGCGGCGATCTCTCTCCCTCTCTCTCTCCTTATACACACACACACACACACACACATATATATATATATATATGTGTGTGTGTGTGTGTGTGTGTGTGTGTGTTCAGATTTAGGAATAGCTTTCTTATCATAGAATGGAAATCGTGTATGGAAATGAATTTTTTTTTTCAAGAGTTTATGATGTATTGTAAAGTTTTTATGATATATTGCAAAGATTTTAAAAGAGAAAGGATAAGATTTATCTCATAAAATAACTTTAAATTTTTTTTACAAGTTTACCAACTGATAGGCATGTGCAATTGTATAAACTAAAGTTTGTATTGGTAATTTTGTGTTGTTAAATTACCAATACATTTTTCAATTGTTTCTCTTATTTTCTGGCTTTGTATAATTTCTGATTATGCAAACTAGTAGCTTTAATTATTTGCATGCTAACTGTGCAGGCACCAAGAACATCAAATGCTTTGTGGTCAGCTTCACGACCCTTTAGCAACAATCCTCTGGCTAGTCATTGGCAAAGTATCATTAGGACCATGAATGGATTTTTCAATTTATTGAAAGAAAACTATGTAAATTAAAAAAAATTAGAATATTGTGATATTGTAATTCATTTATTTTTGGATGCATATGCAACCTTTCACGTTTTGTTGTTTCAGGTGCCTCCAATTCTTGTTCAAAAGATTTTCACTTAGATTATCTCTTATATTAATGTTCAATTTTTCAATAGGTAGTTGCCTTTCCCTTATCGGTAGCTAGAGCATTTAACCTTATAGTCAACTATATTAACTTATTAATTGTATTACTTTTGTGTTCAACCTAGTCTACTTCTTCGTCGAGAGTGTTGTTCAGAAGTAGTGAATACGTGAAAGCTAGCTTAACTGAATCAGAGCTTTGGTGGGGTCAGTCAAAATAAGAGGTACTTTGAAGTTTGTGATTATCTAAAGGGTATATCTTTGATCATACAATTATAGTCCCTCTATCCTAAAATTATAGTAATATTCAAACAAAGACTATCCATCTTTTTAAAATAAAGTCCACTGCAAATTGCAATCGATGATTTACCACTTATCGCTACTCATTAGATATGGTTACTGAGGGATGGCATTATAATTAGCTTATAATAACAAATTATATTTAAGATGTTATTTGTTCCATCATGGTATTTCAAACCTCTTATGTTCAATGCTTAAATTTTAATTTTATTAAATGGGAATGTTGCGCGAAATATGAGTAAGCACTTGCTTAGGAGAGTGATATTCACTATTTTTTACCTTGAATTTCTCTCGTAAGCTTTTGTGTATGTATATGTAATTCATATGTAGAATATATAGACATAGGGTTTTATAGCTTTCTGTCTCCTAAAAATCCAATGTCATTGTACTATTGTTTTCCATCCTAAAAAATTATAAGTGCTTAAAATAAAAAAGTTTTGCATTCTATGCAAAGATGGTCTAGCATATTATCTTTTTATTTATGCAGTTTTACATATAAAACGGTTTGTTTTCTTATGGTGCATATAGGAGATATATCATGTTATGGAATATGTACCCTCTACTAGGATGATAACTAAAACACTCAAAGTATATCCCAAAATGTAAGTTTAAAGAGTCTACGATATGATTAGAGACTTATCTTTGTTCCCTGGTAATCAATATTTATTCATTTTGGTTTTTTATTGTGATTCGTTTCAACATGGGTCCCTCTTATTCGTCTGCTTTGTACACGTTATTTTTAGCATGAAACTATTGATGGCAGAGGACTCAAATAATGCTGAAGGCAGCTCCTTTTTGCTAGATAATATTTATAGGTATCATGATAAGAACCTAATCTTTTATCATTTAAATTTGCTATAAATTTTTAGGGGGATGTGCACAAAAATTACCCTGAACCTTTGAATAACCCCATGAATAATGCATTTTATTATAAGACTTGCTTCTGGGAACTTCTACATGTAACAATTTTTTAAGGGGGTTTCATGAAAAATCAGCATTATTTTTTCCCTTTCATATATCTGTTGCAATTTGGCTTTTTTAATAGAAAAATATAAGAGATATATATGGTGCCTTTTAATTGTATCAATTTCTTCTCGGTTGATGACCTTAGTGATTCCATCAAAGAGAAATATTTCTTCAATGTAAAGGAAGTTGCTGAATTGATTGAAGATCCAACCTTCCAATTTTTACAAGAATAAGGTTGTGGTTCTTTTAGAATTCATATGAGTCAAAGATATAGCGGATTAATTTTAAGCACCCTCATTCCATGGTTAGACTAATACACTCGTGGAAAGAATTTGGTGTTTAATTAATTCTAAGTAGGACAGTTACAATAGGATTATTTTTACTTGTGGAGTCAAGACTTAATCAAAGAACATCGAAAAAACAAAATTCAGTACATAATGGAGTTTTTTTGCTTAATAGTTAGTCTTGATAGTTTTCAATACTTACTAGAATTTCTTCCCATTTTTAATGTAGGCCTTACACAAGTCTTATTTATTAAAGCTCATAGTTGCACCCTCAGACTGTTATGACTAATTTTTTTTGTGAAGTATTAACTTGCTATCTTATGTACTTTATATTGTTCAATTTTATCTAAATCAGTGATCACGACACATTATCGTTGCCTATGTGTAACTACCCGTACCTCTTAGAAATTACCCATATATGTGAAATTACTTGTGTAGCTCTATCTTTCCTACAAATTTAATTATGACTATGTGTTATGACAATATCCATTTTTATTGACCTGTAATAGATTTTGGTTTGCGTACATTCAAATTTTAGCATTATTTCTTGCCATTCTATATCCAGACTTTCCTTTCTCATCTTGATTTTATTAGAAAATACTCTCTTCGTCCCAAATTAAGAGTTCATGTGTGCAAGTCAAATATTTTGAGAGAAAGTGACTTTTAACATAACTAATTAATATAATTAAAAAATATAATAATCTGAATTTAGTTAATTGATTCTCAAAGTGTACTCTTAACTTGGAACGTAAAAGAATAAAGTACGACTCTTAATTCAAGTCCAAAAGAGCATTCAATATGAACTTCTTTTCCTTTTGTTGTGGTCTAGTTGAAGGAACTAGCCCTATTAGACAAGAGAAGTTAATTGAACTACTTGATATTGATTTGTAATGGCAGATGCACAAGGTTTCTGATGGTTAGTGACGTCGAGTCCAAATGTGCATGTGCCTCCTTCATCCTTTTCATGTAATTTTCATTTGATTGAAGTGATCGATAAATTCAAAAACTACCAATGATTTTATACATACTCGTAAAGTGTTAGATTTTTATACGAAAATTATAAAATTTATTTGTTTGTGCAGATTTACTTGTTAATAAGAAAAGATTGTTTATACAAATTTGTTGTGAAAGTACTAGTTGGAAGCAACCGTGTATATTGTTCTTCTTACTAATGAACCAGTTTTCAACAATTTGTTTATTGGTCTAACTATTCTGTTTTTTAACTTTTCTTCTCGAGACACTTTGCTCGGTTCCAACTAATCATTTGAGTGCAAAACAACAATTGGACACTTTACATTATTATTTGAATAGGAAAAAATTGAGTTCCAGATTAATGAATGGAAATGGAATAGGAAAACGTTTATAATTCTGAACTAAAAGCATCCCAATTCCATTTTTAAGGCATGAAATAAAGGTCCCATACACACTATAAGGGTGTATTTGGGAAGCCTTTATTTAAGCTTTGGAATTAAAATACGGGTATTGAATTTCGATTCCATTGTTTTGTTATAAAATAGAGTTACGGATTAATGTAGGATTGTAGTTGTAAGAATTCCATTATTTTGTAATTGTAGTTGTAAGAATCCCATTATTTTGTAAGCATTATAGGGAAAAAAATTACTTATAATCCAATGCCTTTTGTTTGTTCTTTTGGATCTTAATGGAATATTTAGTGATCAGTAGAAGGTATGCACAATATGTTGTTGTCAATCTATTAATTCCATTAATTTTCTGCTATCAGATATTGAGTAATTTGTTATACTTAATGCGGGTTATTGAGAAAGTTACGTGAAGACGAGTTGCATTATCTCTTGCTCATCCTTGTACACCCAATGATCAAAAAAACATTTTTATTGATAACAGTGGTAACATCCTTGTGAACCATTCACCTTAGAATCATTTTTCTATTACCGTATTGGTCCTTCACATTGGATCATGGTATTTTACCATTTTCCTCTTCTTTCAGGGTTAAAGTTGCATTTAGAATTTCTAGAACTAACAAATTTCAAGCTCCAATGACATGGTTAATTTTGTTTGCACAAGTTAGCTGACAAAGCCAGCTCACTTTCTTCCATGGATGTAGGTCCTCCATCCCCAATCTCTGAGGTGTGCCATTTAAATATTTGTTAGTTTATATATCCATGAATTAGAGTTTCTAATTAGTGTTTATTAGGTTCGAGGTTTTTGGTATTCGAAAATATCGGATTGGTAAATTGACATATAAACTCTCATTATTCATGTTAAGGACTTAAGTAGTACAATTTGAATTTCTTCCCTACTATTTAAGTTTTACACGTGAAATTACCAATTTAGATTCTTGAAAACCATAAAAACTTGAACCAAACTAGAACTTAAAGTATTACTGGATTAATAATTGTTTCCAGTTACTTTTATCTATTCAAAGTAATGAATTATGTTAAAAACATGCCACCTTTAGTTAGATGACAACTTTATGCCACCCAAACGTCCCCGTAAGAGACACAGATACCTCGTACGGGACCAACATAAATAGTACAAATAGACCTCCTAATAATGGGACTCCCAGTTTGAGAATATGACAATAATTTAAAAATATTTAGACTTAAGCTTAAAAACATTCCATTAGAAGGCGAAAATTCAAAACAGTCCACAAATGGCCCCGTAAGAGGCACGAACACCTCGTACCAGACGGGACCAATGTAACTCATAGGAACTAATTGGATAGTTATGGGACTCCTAGTTTGAGAATATCATAATAAATTTTCAATCTCAAGACTTAGGCTTAAAACATGCCGTTTGAGAGCGAATACCCAAAATAACCTTCAAACGGCCTCGTAAGAGGCACAAACACCTCACACGGGACCAATTTAACTAGTAAAAACTGACCATGTAGTCGCAGGACTCTTGGTTTGAAAATATGATGATAATTTATAAATCTCAAGGCTTAGGCTTAAAAACATGCCGTTAGAGGGTAAAAGCCCAAAAATCCCCCCAAACGGCACCATAAGAGACACGAACACCTCACACGGGACCAATATAACTCGTGGGAACTAACTGCGTAGTCACAGAAATCCCGATTTGAGAATATGATGATAATTTGGAAATATCTAGACTTAGGCTTACAAAAAATTTGTTAAAAGGAAAAAACCCAAAATAGGCTGGACTAGTGTGATTTATAGGAACTGATCGCATAGTCAGGGAACTCCCGATTTGAGAATATGAAGATAATTTTGAAGTATCCAGATTTAGGGTTAAAAACATGCCTTTAGAGGTTTAAAACCCAAAACACCCCCCCCAAACGACCTCGTAGGATGCACGAACACCTTGTTCGGAACCAATGTAACTCGTAGAAACTGACCGTGTAGTCAAGGGACTCCCTATTTGAGAATATGATGATAATTTGCAAATATCTAGACTTAGGCTTAAAAATATATCATTCAAGGGCAAAAATCCAAAATATGCCCTTAATGACCCCGTGAGATGCACGAATACCTTGCACAAGACCAATGTAACTCGTAGGAACTGGTCGCATAGTCATATAACTACTGGTTTGAGAATATGATGATAATTTGAAAATATCTAGATTTAGGCTTAAAAACATGTTGTTCAAGGGTGAAAACCCAAAACAACACCCAAGTAGCTTAGTAAGAGGCATGAACACCTTGCACAGAACCAATGTAACTCATAATAACTAGCCGCATAGTTAGGAACTCTCGGTTTGAGAATATGATGATAATTTATAAATATCTAGACTTAAGCTTAGAAATGACGATAAGTATATGCACTCTTTCTACTTTAATATAACTATTTATACAATATTTGACTATTGATATCATCTTTGTTTTGTATACTATTTTTTGAAGGATGACATTTCATCGTTAGCTTTTATTTGCGTATGACACACAAGCAAGTCAAAGGTTCACACCAGGGAGGTTGTTTATATATTATTGTTGACATTCAAGATTGTTGTTATGGATGTTTTGTGGTCATGCGGGCTTTTGTGATTTTATAATTTAATTTTATGTCCATGCGGTTTTTTGTAATATTATTGTTTAATTTTATGGTCATGCGGGCTTTACATTTAAGCAGGTTTCAAAATGTCCAAAAAATAGAGGAATTTCTGCCTAATTTTTTTATCTGTGAACTATTAAGACTTGTAATATTTTGAAGTTTAATTTGTACATTAGTTTATCAATAACAACGTACCAGATTTGCAATTTGTGAATTTTCTTGATTTTTTTGCAAATAATAAATATTTTTTCTGCTAGATTTGCAATTTGCTGATTCTTCTGATTTGTTTGCAAATAATAAATATTTTTTAATAATTGAAAAATCTGGCATGGTTTAAAACCATGTCAGGGTATCAAATATGAGTATGTTTATCCCACAATCTGGCACTCTTTATAACCATGCCAAAAGCGTGCCAGAAAATGAAAATCTGTCATGATTTAAAATAGTGCAATAAAATCTAGTACGATCGATTTTGGTACGGTTTAAAACCTTGCAAGATTATTGTTTTAGGTGTAGTGATTTGTCATTCTTCTCACGACGTCAAATATCTTTATCTTTTATAGCATGGGAGCTCCAATATGTCATTAAAAGGTGTCACGTAGAAGGAGAATAAGAATGTTTTAATTCCAATCTATACAATGGTAATGAAATTTCTTCTTCGGCCTACATCATTTGTACGTCTTCAAATTTTAGAGTTACCATGTGTGAGTATAACTAGGAAAACTTGTGTTATGGTAAAGGCAGGTAAATAAAAAAAATCCTTTAACAACCACACGTGCAATAAGAATAAATTCTATGATGAATTACAATTCATACTTTACTTCACCCTTTTTACATTTTAAGATTTTCTTCTTTTATTTTGGCATTTATTATTGATACACTAATTTACTTATAGTGAGATTTGGTTCATTAATATTTAACTAAAAAGAAAACGAGACTGTTAATATGGACAATCAAAGAATGAATATTGGACTTTTAACTTGGAGTGGATAGGGCACAACTTATTTTGCGTTTCGGATAAAAACACCATATAAATTATTTAATGTAATTAACCCGACGCATGAAAATAGTTGTCAAACACCCTAAGTTAACATACTTTCCCTTTATTTATATTTTGTCATTTTTAATGGCACACGATATCCGATTCATAAAGAGAGTGATCATATCATGTTGTATGGAAGTGACTGGTAAATTTAGGTAAAAATATGCCAACCATGGCAATTTGCAAAAGACTTGGCAAGCCGAGGCATAATATGCGCGGGTTTGTTTCCCTCACATTTCATAAAGTATATAGATTAAAGAGCATCTCCAGCCTAGTTCTCCGGTGTCATCGAAAATGGATCCATTAATCGAGAAGCCTTTCGCTTTTGATTGAAGCCAATATATGACATTTTTCAATCCCGTTCAAGCACTATAAAGTATCAACTCCTCTCAATACAAAATTGCAATGATTCTCGAGTTGTTAGGAAGACACCATGAAATTGGAGGATAACATCCATTACTTCTAATCCATTATTAGTTCTTAGATATCGTCGTACATAAATTACTTTTTAAACTACCATCCTATGGGATGACCAACTTGTAAGAACATGTTTTCAACAATGTTCATAACATAGCTATAGGCTAGTTTGCCGTATATCGTTACACATCGTCACGCTATGTCAAGAAGAACCAAACATAAAGATCTCCAAAGTTTGAAGACTTCTCGACATCCCAAAAGGTATAAAACTTATTTAGATTTTTTATTTAATTCATCAAACTATAATTGGGATGTTTAATTTTATAAAAATACGAAGAGCATTTTTTCTAAGCAAAAATGAATATTTATAAAATGTCATGCGAAGTCATTCGAGCCACATCTGATCTCGTTCGAACGAGCCTCCTGTAACAACCCGCGTAACTTTTGGGATATTTTCAAAAATAGAGGAAAAATAAAGTTTTTGATAAAATTATTTTTCTTGCTAAAAAATGTTGGATTTTATTTTTAAAGGCGAGAATTTCAAACGGTTTCAAAACCGGAGTTAAAACGGATTTTATATTGATTTTTAAATATTTTATCCCTTATAAAAAATTTAAGCCGAACTATTAGCATACCTGGGCGATCGATCGATCGATCCCCTCAGTTTTCGTACACAACAAGTTTTCCCAAGGAGTTTTGGTTTGTTTCCAACTCTTATATTTTTATCTTATAAAAAAGGATCGTGGGCAATTGTTTTGGAACAGTCTTGTGGCACAAAAATACCCAACAAACTTATTTTATTTCCTATTCATTTTATATACACTTTGCCCCTTTTATTTATGCATTCAACCTTAGGTTTTTGGAGGTATTCTTGGGGGCTGTTTTGAGTTTGATCTTAGAAGAGTTTTTGGTGATCTTTGTGGGCTATTTTGATGGTGTGTTCTGACTTTTCTGGGCAGAGTTATATTGGTTCTTTGTGATGGTTTAAGGTATGGGATTTTACACAATATGCTCCTTAATCTCGCGAGTATTATTTCCTTTGTTTTCTTGTTGTTATTGACTCATATTTGAATTGCTAAATTCTTTTAGAAATCTAGAAATTTTTGTTGGAATCAAATTTTGATTCATGTGGTATTATTATTGTGTTGGGCATATTTCCATGAGATTTTAATATGGCACTGATGTTGGGCACTTGCCAAGACTCCAATTTCCGGCTACTTGATAAAGTATGGGCGTAGTATGGTGAGGCGTGGTGACTCTGATTAATGTGTTGTTGAGAAATTATATTGATAAAAATGCTATTGAGATTATTTATTTTGATTATTCGTACTCGTATTATTACGCTTTATTCACCGCTAATATTTGTTGAGCATCTTTCTTGTCGTATTGTGTACTTCTCCATATTTTCTTTTAGTGGCACTATGGAGATTAATTTTTAGCGTGGATTATTTTGGAAAGATTATTCAAGAATACAAGATAAGAAGATTGTATTTATTTTTTATGTATAGTGCACTGGAGATGTATTTTTATTTCGAGATAGACAGTTGTATTATTTCGAGAGACTATTGGTTGTATTTAATTTGAAGATTGGGATTAGTGTTTCTCTTTTATTGTGGGTTTTGTTTTAGATTCTCTATACCTTGTTTATATTGTGGATATAGTTAGTTTTATCGATAGTAGCGCTCTGTTCGCTCTCCCCGGGTGGGCAGGGTGTTACAGAATGGTATCAGAGCTTAGGTATACAACCACCCTCGGGTCTTAGGTTTTGGGTATGTTGCGTTTTTGTGGCGCATATTTGGAGATAGAAATTTTAGATGATCGTTTCGTGTTAGGTTTCGAGATTATATGTGAGGAAATTATTTTTGGGAGACGAGATTATTTTGGAGATTGTTGGCTTGATTTTTTAGAGTTAGGCATTCGACGAAATTTGAGGGAGAAATTCCATTGTTAGTGGGTAAGTGTAACAACCCGCGTAATTTTTGGGGTATTTTCAAAAATAGAGGAAAAATAAAGTTTTTGATAAAATTATATTTCTTGCTAAAAAATGTTGGATTTTATTTTTAAAGGCGAGAATTTCAAACGGTTTCGAAATTAGAGTTAAAACGGATTTTATATTGATTTTTAAATATTTTATCCCTTATAAATTTTTTAAGCCGAACTGTTAGCATACGTGGTCGATCGATCGATCGACTCCAGGGGTCGATCGATCGATCCCTTCAGTTTTCGTGCGTAGCAAGTTTTCCCAAGGAATTTTGGTTTGTTTCCAACTCTTATATTTTTATCTTATAAAAAGGGATCATGAGCAATTGTTTTGGAACATTCTTGTGGCACAAAAATACCCAGCAAACTTATTTTATTTCCTCTTCCTTTTATATACACGTTTCCCCTTTTATTTATGCATTCAACCTTAGGGTTTTGGAGGTATTCTTGGGGGTTGTTTTGAGATTGATCTTGGAAGAGTTTTTGGTGATCTTTGTGGGTTGTTTTGATGGTGTGTTCTGACTTTTCTGGGTAGAATTATATTGGTTCTTTGTGATGGTTTAAGGTATGGGATTTTACACAATATGCTCCTTAATCTCACGAGTGTTATTCCCTTTGTTTTCTTGTGGTTATTGACTCATATTTGAATTGGTAAATTCTTTTGGAAATCTGGAAATTTTTGTTGGGATCTAATTTTGATTCATGTGGTATTATTATTGTATTAGGCGTACCGTCATGAGTTTTTAATATGGCATTGATGTTGGGCACCCGTCAAGACTCTAATTTTTGGCTACTTGATAAAGTATGGGCGCGGTATGGTGAGGCCTGGTGACTTTGAGTAATGTGTTGTTGAGAAATTATATTGATAAAAATACTATTGAGATTCGCATTTGATTTGAATATTTGTACTCGTATTGTTATGCTTTATTCACTGCTAATATTTGTTGAGCATCTTTCCTGTCATGATGTGTACTTTCCCATATTTTCTTTTAGTGGCTGGTTAGCGCGAATTTTGTGGCGCTATGGAGATTGATTTTTAGCGTGGATTATTTTGGTAGGATTATTCGAGAATACAAGATGAGAAGATTATATTTATTTTTGATGTATAGAGCATTGGAGATGTATTTTTATTTCGAGATAGATAGTTGTATTATTTGGAGAGACTATTATTTGTATTTAATTTGAAGATTGAGATTAGTGATTTCTCTTTTATTGTGGGTTTTGTTTAGATGCTTTATACTTTGTTTATATTGTGAATATAGTTAGTTTTATCGATAGTAGCTCTACGTTCGCTCTCCCCGGGCAGGCAGGGTGTTACACCGCCGCCTTTAGGAATCTTTTATCAGTATAAATACCTGTTTCGTGGTTCACTTTTCTCAAGACTTTTGACAAAAATGCAGTGCCAAATTATGGGTAAAAGTTCTTCATGTTTTGTGTGTCAAAACACTTTTTAATTCACAACCAAAGCATCCTTGAATATGATTCTTGTGAATTAGTTTAGAACCCTGGATAGTTTTGTATCTATTTGCATACGCCTTTTGGATGGCTGACTAGGTACCACTTGAGAGAGGTACTGGGCTGATGACGACGACTGCGATTATTGGGATGACTTGAGGGTTCTCCCTACTAATTTAGAGCTGGGGTTCTTGTGGATTTTCTGCGTGTTGTTCCATTGAATATTTCATTATAATCAGTGTAAGTTGCGATTTACAGTTTGTAGTGAAATAAAAGGTTTAACCTGAAAGGGGTTTTTACCTCATATTGATCGTGTTGTATTTGCATGGTTTGATTTATCTGTTTTATCACATAGTTGCATGATTAGGATAAACAAGATAAAATCGATTTAAAAAGTTGGTTCATCATAATTAAAATTAGTGTCACCATTTTCATTTTGAATTCACCCTTTGCGAGTAACTGGCATTCTACACGATTCACCAATGGTGTGGAGTTGATCATGGGCTCCCTATGGTTTGTATTACTGGTATATCAAAAAATTTCACTAATAATTAATATTTCTCCTGAGGATGGAACAAGTTATCCCTATGGTGCACTCAATATAGAGTGTGCCATAATATCGAGCATATCATACTATTAGATTGAGTTTGTTGTTCGACAAGTCCAAAGCCACCACCATCAGCAAATCATAAGTTGAATTCACAGTCTATATCTATATTATCAATGATATTTTGGATTTTTGTAACATCTCTCTTGCAACTTAAAGTCTTGAAACATGTGAAGATATTATCTACCTCTTTTCTTCATGCACAATAAACCATATTTGTCTTAAATTTCTTTTGATTTAAAATCACCATTGTTCGAAGAGAGTTCGTCCACCCTCTCTATATGAAGTGTTTCACTTTATGCATGACCCAACATTTCTAAATGTTGTTTAATTCTTTACGTGATTCAAAAACCAATGGGATGCGTTAACCGATTTTATCCTTTGTCCGATTGTGTCTTATAGTTGATTTATATCCACCTTTTGTTGACCAAATGTCAATATTCTCACAATGTCAAATATATGTATCTTTCATAGTGTGGGATCTCAAAGGTGTAATTAAAAGGGGCCATTAATAGGGATAACGAGATAAAGAGGGGCCAAGGAGGTTGCTTTTGGTGGTATTCAATTGAAGAAAGTGTGCATTTGAATATGTTCAGTAGTAATGAAGATTTCTTTTTAGCCTTCTTTTTTGGATGCTTTCAAATTTTAGGGGTTACCATATATGATTAGGAAAACTTGTGTGATGATAAAGGCACACAATTTATTTATTTTTCCTTTGATAACCACATATGCGACGATAATACATTTTAGGGTTAAGTATAATATATAACTTATTCATCTTTTATTATGGAATATGATAACACGGGTATATGTTTTGTCTCTCAAAATGGTAAGTATGAGAATTCTTCATTAATATATGTGCCTTATTTATTATATATCATACTCATATCCTTAATATTTTTAGGCTCTTAGTGTGTGCCCTTTGGGAATCTCCAAAGTTCTTGACTCAAAAATTATCTTTATCCCAGCTATTGCAGCAATCTTTGAAAATGTTCATGTCCACATGTCATCCTTTTAAAATTATAAAGGGGGTTTCAAAGCATTATCTCCAATAATTGATGTTCTTCACCTTGTTCATTCTACATAAAATCTCTACTACACAGATATTGTGGGTGGTTTCAAAGAATCTACGACTAAGAGAGATCGTGGATGGTTTACAAAAGTTACACATCATATTATCTAACTGAGATTCATCTTCCACATAATTTCTTCTTTTACATACAGACTCTTGTTGGAGAGTTTTTTCCTTGAGAAAGCGAGATTCTATGGATTGATTCATATATTAGTCCAACCACACTCAAATCCAATTTTATCTTTGAATTTATATATTGTGCATGCAATTTTGTAGTCCAAATTACATATAGCAAACCAAATAGGCAAATATGCGAAGAAGTAGAAAATATCCCTTTAGGGCAAAACCTTTCATTCAACTCTATACAAGATTCGCAGATACGATTCGACTTACATATTACTTAGCTCAGTAAGTATGACACGCAATTATTCAAATCTTCTACAACAACGATACAATCCAACATCGCCAATAGGAAGCAGTATTCCCTCGATATCCACCGATCAGTCTTGTCCACCAATGGTAAAGCCCCAGCTTCACAAATCAGTAGTAAAGGTGGAATCTACAAAAATTCTTAAAAATGAAAGTGCTCTTCATAATTTGATAAAGTGATCTCTAAATATCCAAGGGTTTTAGATGATATTTGGAAGAGTTTGTTCACAAATTGAACTCTAAAAGGGTGTGAAAAAGTTTCTAAAGAGTTCTTGAAGACTTAAATCCCGCATCTCTTTTTATAAGGAAGTTTGTTATAAAAGGATAAACATAAATATTTGGATCAGATTTAATTAAAAAATAAATCCTCTCGCGCTTGTTCTAATGACTATGTACCTCGTTCAAACTATGTACTCATTTTCAATCGAACCAGCTTCCAACAACCTAATGAATGATATTCTAGGGAATGATGAAAAATTATTTCGTTTGATCTTTTGAACCTCATTCTAATAACCTTGTGTTTCTCGTTCGAACGACACTTCAAACTCTATCTAACGTCCCAACGAGATTTCAAAATTTTCCTTTAAAAATATTTAAATAATTTTGAAATGCAAACTCTTAAAAATATAAAATGTCCTGTAAATTAAAGACTTTTCTAAAGAAATCAAAACAACCATAACGCTTTTTGAATGTTTTTGAGAGGAACAGTTCTTCAATCTTCCAAAAGTTTTCAACTTGTCTTCAAATCCATAAAAGCAATTATGAAGGTGCAGTGTATATGTAATGGGATAAGACAAAATAAAATTACATTGAGCAATTATAAAATGTTCTCTTACAAATCTCCCCCTTTGTCTATTCCAATACAAAACACAAACTGAAGCCAAATTGACCCCTAAAACTAATAAAATAAATTCCCTCCCAAATAAAGAAACGAAAAGGCTATCTTGTATATGCCTTTAAGTGAAAAGTCTTCATTTTTTGCGGTCCATGAAATCACCATTAAGGCGGAATGACCTACACACATGGACAAACAAAATATATGAGTTTTAAAAGATAAATATAACTCCCCCTCAATTTATTCCACCCCTTTTTGTCCATAATAGAAAAAGGAGTAGAATCTAATTATGAATAATAAGTATCACATGAAAAAGCAATATATCATCACAAAGATAATAAACTAAAGCACACGTAATGATAATCTCAAAAGATATATGTTCTCCACATACTTTTTTTGAAGTTTTTCAATATTTTTAATAAAATATAAAGTGTACAAATACAACATTCCATGGACTAACACTAAAATATTAGAATTGTGAAAATGAATTAAATTTGTGAACATTTTTCATACGTAAATCAACATAAACATTCATAATATAGGTGCACAAAGTCACGAGACACTTTTAAAGAAATAACTCAAAGTCTACCTTAGGCGTAAAATTGTGAACTCAAATGAAATTGAATCAACTTATGCAATATGCCATGAACTTTAATGATTATCAAAACAATCCAAACTATTTAATATTCTGCAAGAAAGTCCATTGTGCAAACCCATTGATCTTTTACTTTATAACTCCCTCAAAATCTCGCATATATAAGAATCCACTCTCAATTTTTTTGAGAAATCATAATGCTCATATGTAGAAAGCATCAATGAATATAAACTAAATGGCCTTGGCACTTCTGTTTTTGTGTGCCTTTGATCTTTTAGGCTCTTTTTGCAAATGGTGTCTTTTAACACAAAGAAAGTTTTGCTTTTTCATAGCCCTTTCCATTGCTTAACATACAATAATATTTTTTGAAAAAAGAAATTCGGGTAGTGGTTCTTACAAGCAAAACTTATCTCTTTTAAATTTGATTCGTTATTAAGCAGAGTTGAGATGAGAACATCATATTTGACACATGACAAGTAAGTATACTATTAAAAAAATTCATGCACGTGTGCAATAAAGGTGATAAAGAGTCTAACATTTAGAGAGTAATCACCAATGATCAATAAAATGTTATCCACACATTATTAAGCACACTAACGAAATAAAGTCATGTCTCAAAACATTATAAAAAAGTCACGTATATGGATGGAATATTGGAGGGATCCAAATATCTTAAATGTTCTTCCACATAAGGTGAAAAATGAAAATACCAAAATCTTATTGTCTTTTTGAAAAAATTTATCAAAAAAATCGTGTTCACTTTTTTTAAACTTTTTCTTAAAGCAAAAAATATCTTTGAATTTTTCAAACTTTTTCAGAAAAACAAAACTCTTTTTGTAATTTTTCAAAATATATTTAAAAGAAAACCATTTCAATACAATAAAAAATACAATATAGCAATAGAGATATAAGATATGAACCTGATAAATATCCTACACTGGATAAAGTATCCGAACTCAATCAACGGAGCAACTACCCATAGACTTCCCAAGATCCTCAACTCTAAGTGCATCTAAAGGTTTCATGAAAATATTAGTTAATTGATAGTCGATGCTCACAAAGATTAAGGACATGACATTCTCCTCAACGAGATCACGTATAAATCTCAAGTATCCTAATGTGCTTTGTGTAAGAATGTTGGAAGAAATTACGGGATATATGGATCGCAGTTATATTATCACAAGAAATAGTCATTATGCCTTATGAAATCCCATAATCTTCCAACATTTTCTTCATCCATAAGAGTTGCGTGCAACAACTCCTGGTGGCTATATACACAACCTCCATCATAGAAAAATATATAGAGTTTTTCTTCTTGTTCAACCATGAGAAAAGATCACTCCCAAAGTAAAAACACCCACCTGAGGTGCCCCTACAACCATCAACATCCCCAACCCAATCGACATCCGAATTGTAAAAAAATGATCATTACTATCAAAGCAATAACAAATATCATAGGAAAGAGTGACCGCCCCAGGTATTTGATGATATGTTAACTTTAAGTGCAAGTAAGTGAGACACTTTTGGGGATACCTGGTATCGGGCATATACTCCAACGCTAAAGGCAATGTCGGGATGACTAGCGATCAAGTTAAGAAGACTACCTATCATAATCCAATAAAAAGTTTGCTCTACATCCTTTCCTAAAGTGTCTTTGCTAAGATTTTCCGATATACTCATAGGGGCGCATGAGTGCTTAGCGCAGTTTAAACCAAAATTCTTCTCTAGGTCCGTAGCATATTTGGATTGAGATATGAATATTCCATCCTCTAATTGATAAACTTGGAGACCTAAGAAGAACGTAAGCTCACTAATCATTCTCATCTCAAATTCTCTCATCATTTCCTCCTCATAAGTGTGATCAGGTGGGGTCACGCGGATTAAAATACTATGTCATCCACAATGACTTAGGAAACCAATATATCACCACTCTCTTTCCTTACAAACAATGTCTTCTCCACTCCCCCACTCTTGAAGACACGAGTTAAGAGATAGGAATTGAGTCTCTCGTACCAAGCATGGGGTTCTTGCTTCAAATCAACAGGGCCTTCTTAAGATAAAATACGTGTCCCGAGTGCTTTGGGTCTTCAAACCCCTTTGGTTGTTCCACGTAAACTTCCTCCTGTAGAATGCAATTTAGGAAGGCACTCTTGATATCCATATGATATAACTCAAAGTGAAGATGACATGTTATGGTGAGTAGTAAGCGGATATACTCAACCCTAGAAACAGGAGTGAATGTCTCGTCAAAGTTTAAACCCTCAATCAGTGTGTAGCCTTGATAGACCAACTTAGCCTTATTGCAAACTATGGTACCATTTCATCCATCTTATTTTTATGAATTCACTTGGTAACTATCACATTAGTCTCGCTAGGTCAGGGAACAATCTCCCTGACATCATTCTTGTGAAATTGAAATAACTCATCTCTCATAATGGATATCCAATGCTCATTCTTGGGTGCTTCTTTCGCATTCTTGGGCTCGACTAAGGATGTATAAAAATGATAACATACCTCATTCTTAATTTATGCGTGAGTATTGACACCTAGTGTGGGATCACTAAGTATAGCAGAAGGGTCATGACTCTTTCAAACCCAAGTGGTTGGATATTTTAAATCAAGAGTGGGGTCCACTGAGATAGTATGAGGAAGAATGGGATCATCACTAAGGAATGCATCATCCTCACACTGGGGGCTAGGGTAAATAGATGTTGTTGGCTTGTCATCTCTAATTGTGACGTTTATTAACTCCATAACCATAGAGCTTTCAAGGTTAAACACCCTATAATCCCTACTCGACGATGAATAATAATAAAAATATTTTCTCATTGCTCTGGGAGTCAAACTTTTTCTAAGTGCTCTCTATCTCTCAAGAAGTAACAAGTACTCCCAAACACACGAAAATATGATAGGTTGTTCTTCTTCCCTGTCCACAACTCATATGGCCTATGTAGTGCGTCTGGACAAAAATACACACTATTCACCTTATGGCATGTGGTTCTCATTGCATCTGCCCAAAATCATCTAGAAACATTTCTCCTAAGAAGCATGGATCTATCCATCTCTTGCATCATTGATTTTTCCTCTCAATAATCACATTTTGTTGAGGGGTAGGAATCTCACGTTTGATGCCCACTCCATCACAATAGCTATCCATTTTGGCTTCTTTAAATTCAATGTTGTTGTCACTACGCATTCGATTAACAGTGACACCACGTTGGTTTCCCAGGACATGACACTTGGTTGTTAGGAACTCAACTGCATCGGACTTTTCCCTAAGAAATCTCACGATAGAGTATCAAGAAAAGTCATCGACCATCATGAGAATGTATCTCTTACCACCTAAGCTCTCCGAGCGAATACAAACTACAAGATCCATATAAATCAACTCCCAAACATGGATGGCAGTAATGGTATTTTAGACACCTGTAATACCCAGTATTTCTACATATTTGAAATTTAATCAATTCAGGAATTATTTGAGAAATGCGTTTTAATTAAATTAGGCGAGTGAATTAATTTAATGTGATTGAATGATAAATGTGATTATTAGATATTAATCGAGAGATAGATAGTGATTAAAATTATGATATAATATTTACTAAGTGTGAAGGGTAAATAATTGATTATTAGTGTTATACGACATAGGGAGTGATATGTGCGCATTTTATTTATCTCAACCGGGAGTCGCGAGAAGACTAATTTGAGGTCGAGATAGGAATTATATTTTAAGTGAATCAGATGATAATTTAGAGGTCATGGATGATTCCGAATATGTCAAAATAGACTACCTGGGGATATAGTTTGGATCCCGGGTCAATTTTAGACCAAATCGACACCTATTCAGGGCGTTTCAGTCTTTTGAAAAATAGAGATTAAGGAGCCTACAAAATTTAGAGTCCTATATCTGATGATTATAGATTGGGGTTAGTGTTAGAAACACATAAACCCAAAGGAGGCCATTAGAGAGAAGAGAGAAACCATTTTCAAGTCTTAGGAGGTGTTCTCGAAGAATGGGACCTAAATTTCGCATCTTAATAATATAAGGAGTACGGATTTGAAGAGTGAACCATCAATCCATCATTAACACCAGGAAATCAGACCTTTTCTGTTAAGTCAAGTTGTTTATTGAAAATTAATATGAAGTTATAATGCACATGAGTAGGGTTTCAAAATATGCTTGATTCAATCATGATTCTTGGATGAAAAAGAATGGATTTTGATGCATGATTGGGTAGGTTTTCATGTAAAATGATTTAATAACTGTAGAGAAGTATAAGACTTATGATAAAGACCCATCATCATGAATTAAATCTGAGCTTTTGAATGAATAATTGGAAAGAACACAAAACTAGGTTTTTAGAAGACTTTTGGGTTTTAATTCGTTCTTGATTGAATTATGTGAAGATTTGATATATTTAGAACGTTAAAAATCATCCTAATACATGTAAAAATGGCTAGGACTATTGGTTGTGATTTTTGTGAATTAACATGGGAGTTGGAATAATGGAGGAAAAACGCACGAACTGGATGAAGAAGACGAATTACAGATAGGCAAACTGGTTTTATTCAGAGGGCGAACCGGTTCAATCCTTGGTGAAATTTATAAATTTCCTGTTTGGGCCAAGTTCTTACAAACGGTCATCGTGGGAACTTTTGGGACTTTGTTAGGATGTAATAAGAGATTTATTACATTATCGTAGGCCCATATTGGGTTTGTGGTTTAGCCTTATTGAGAGGGTCAAGACGAGAATGAATTAGGATGAATTGTAATGTAATCAATTCGAGAGAAAGAGAATGTAATTATGGGAAAGCGTAAGTGAGCTTAATTATATAAGCCGGTAGGATAAATATTGATTTAGCTACTGAAAATAAATTAAGGGGTAACTGGGGGCCTTAGAGTTGTGTGAATACTCAAATAAACACGATAGTGAGAGAAATCGTAAAATAATAAGTATGGTAAGTATGGGAGAGATATATACTACGTACTAACATGTATGGTCAGGTTGTGTGAATATCTATCGACGGATACTAATACATAGTTTGTGTGAATACGTATAGTATACTAAATAAATATTGGTGATCGAGGTAGGATTTCGAGCCAATCTAGATATGATTAATATTGATGATCGAGGTGTCATTCCGAGCCAATATAATCAATAATTACTGGTGATCGAGGTATAATTCTGAGCCAGGATATATAAATCGCCATTGGCGATCGAGGTAGGATTTCGATCCAATGATCCCTTACGTGTGATACGGGGATGTGATTATAAAGTATGAAATTATAGTATATATTGTGGGTGAAATATATAATTTATGATTATTCTACTTATGAGTGATAGTAGACTGGAAGATGTTTTATATAGATATATATCTGAAAGGCAAATTAATTAGAGAGACTTAATTAATGGAGTAAAGATAGATTATGAATATCTAAGAAACTAAATTAAGTAAAGAGACTTAATTATAAAGATTGAAATATAACATATGTGAAATGTTACATGGAAAATAATTAACATACGAGTGATGTTAATAAATTATGTACTGTATGGATGGTACGAGAACTTAGACGTGTAAGTAAATTAAGTTGAATACTTTAGTTTAGTTAGCTTGGGTAGTATAACTAGGTTGTATAAGTATAGAATTTTAGGCGTGAACTATAGACGTGAGGTGAGGAAACTCAAGAGAGTGTACGTGAACCTAACACGCACTACACCAAAATAATAAAATTGTCACCTTTCAGTCGGCCACCCTTGTCAAGGTCATTGGTCGTGACAAAAAACACGCGTTTCATGTCACGGTCATTGACCTTGACACGACCGTGATAAAGAATTGTCACGGTCAATGACCGTGACAAGGCTGTGACAAATTTACTTGTCACGGACTTATCACGGTCATTGACCGTGACAATTCTTTAAATAATTGTCACGGTCAATGACCTTGACACGACCGTGACAATGGTTCCAGCAAAAACCCTTTTCCCCTTCTTTTTTCCCTCCCGCCGTTCCCTCCCTCTCTCTCTCTCTCTCTCTCTCTCTCTCTCTCTCTCTCTCTCTTCCATTTATATATATGTTTGTGTGTATATATATGTGTGTATGTGTGTATATATGTGCGTGTGTGGGGGGTGGGGCAGGGTGGGGGTAGGTGGGGGGTAGGGGGTGGGGCAGGGTGGGGGTAGGGGGTAGTGGGTTAAAAATGTAAATAAATAAGTAATTTTCTATAAATTTCCAAAAATAATATCCAAAAATGTAAATGTAAATAATATCCAAAAATAATATCCAAAAATGTAAATGTAAATAATATCCAAAAATATTGGATAACAATTTATTTTCATTCAAAATAAATAAGTAATTTTCTACAAATTTCATAAAAAAATGAAGGCCGGCTTAATATGTGATTTAAGTGTGAAATAATCGCTATATACTTATACTAATGGAGAAAAAAACCATATATGGCGTTTTTTGTTGACTTTATATGGTGAAATAATCACATGACTTTATATCCATCAAATAAAAGCATGAAAACTAAAAAACTACAATAAGGGTTAAAATGGCATCCGAAGTTGCTAAAAGCATGAAAAATAAAATATTTTTTAAGATTTGTGGTGAATAACTAAAGTTAAAAAAAATATTACTTTAGTCATTAAATTACTTCTTGAATTCGGGCGATGCGCATAAATTTGTAGTAATTGTCTTATAATAAAGATCAATTAGTCTATGTTGTTGAAAAGTTTGATCAAATTGGTGAGCCCTTCATATTTTAAAAATGTAGTTTTTATTTCTATTTAACTTTTCTTTCTATACACCCCTAATTATATTTAAAGTTTAATAAAATAGGAGTTATAGAAAGAAAAGTGGGGTTTCCATAATCTTACTTTGTCACAATTAATTTATATGCCTCAAAGTTATTTTATCACTCTTAGTTTATATTTGTGATAACACTTTATTAAAGATTTTTATGGGAACTTGTTATACTAGAACTTAGATGAACACTAAGTGATGAAAATAGTCCTTAAAATTGAAAATATTATATCTGTACTAATATCATTTTTTTACAGCAAATGTCTCCTTCAGATATTAAGGCGAAGATGATGATGCTGTTTATGATGATGTCGTCTCGGGTAGGTGGTAGTGCAGGCGACGAGGGCTCTTCCGCCCCTAGGCTCCCCAAATATGGGAAATATGGGATTACCATCGAGAACAAATCGGAGATATTAGCGAGATCCCTCGTTCTGCTAAAGACGGTCATCGGCCCGGGGTTTATGAGTTGGAAGGAGGTGCCATATGAGCTCAAGTTAGCTGTTTGGGCGGCACTACAGGTAATATATTTATATTTATATTTATATTTATATGAATATTTCAATTTTAATTTCAATTTCAATTTCAATTTCAATTTCAATTTCAATTTCAATTTCAATTTCAATTTCAATTTCAATTTCAATTTCAATTTCAATTTCGATTTCATATTTATATTTATATTTATATTTATTCGCAACTAACATTGTATTTGTTGGACAGGAACAATTCAACTTGGATCCAAAGCTAAGCGATCCCGTGTTGGAGCAGATTAGGGAGCAACTCAAGTCGTGGAAAAAAAATATGCGGGCACGGTACTTTGGGAAAACACGAGAGTCGATTATCCAATGGCGTGAATCTGTCCCCCCCCCAAGGAGCGATCTCATTATCACAATGGCAGAAGTTCATTGACAATGAGATCGAGGATCGACAATTGGCATCTCCCCAATCGGGGAGGGAAAATCGGGAAAAAAAGACGGACGTGCACTACTCCGGCCGGACCTCTTACGCCGAGGTGGAGCATAGGATGCAGGTAAGATTTAATTTTTCTATAACTATAGAAATATATTATTCTTCATTATTTTACTTTGCGGGGCTGATACTAATTTTACTTTACTTTATTTTATTTCAGGGGGTAGGGAGTGGGCCAGGGGGTAAGCCACATAGGCTCGATACTTATGTGGCTCTTCGGATGAAGAAGGGGAAGGACAAGGAGGTGTCCCCGAGCGTCGCGGCCACGATTGTAAGTAATCCGAAAGTTTAATTTTTGTAAATTACGTTATAATTTTTTAGTTTACTTATTTTACTAATCATGTTCTTTTTGTCGTTTCAGGCAAAGCTTAAGGAAGTGCATGAGTCGCAGTCTGATGCCGACAAGGCATCTTTGTCCACAGATGCACTCAGCCAAGTGCTTGGCTCTGATCGCAAAGGGAGGACAAGGTGGGTGAGCTCACGGGTGGCCAAATCTAGGATCATCGGATTAGAGACGAGCGACATCGGGTTGGCTTGAACGGTGGATTCACACGACGCGAAGCTGTCCCGTTTGGAGGCGACGGTCCAAGATATGTACGCATTCATGAAGCGTATGTTGGGCGGAGACCGTAAAGGGAAAGGGAAAGGGAAGGAGAAAGCGGTGGAGGAGGAGGTGCGGGAGGACGAGGCGCAGGATGACGAGGATGTGGACCTCGCTGCTTCATCACCGACACGTTCGTACTTCGATGATCCACTTCCCTATTTGGCGCCCTTCAACAGACCAATGTCGACACTTGGTTGGCCGAGCGTGTTCATATTGTACGTATTTGATGGCCAGTGGATAGGGAGGGGGTTGAGGGACCCGAATATCGTCCAGGGTGGAATAGTTCATGGACGTGCGCTTCAAGAGATGGAGTCCAGGGTGCTCTTCACGCATGTTATACCCGGGAAGGAGAACTCCCTATTGTGGTTGCGCGAACAATGCGGCACGACGTATATTAGTGGGTGCGTCAATTCGTATGTCATGTGGCCTACTCACCTCCTCAGTTTTAACAATACACCAGACATGTAGTGACATTGTTTTAAGTTTGAATTGTGTTATTTTAAGTTTGAATTGGATTATTTTAAGTTGTCACATTTGAATTATATCGTGATGCATATTGTCTCTATTTGAATATATATTTGCATTATCTTTAGTTTGTTTGGATATATGATGTTTGGATACTGCTGGGCAGTGGCAGTGGGCATACTGCCCAACAAATTTTTTTAAATTCTGACCAGAATTATCACGGTTATTGACCTTGACAAAAGTTATCACAGACGTGTCACGGTCATTGACCGTGACAATTTTTTTAAAAAAGGGTCACGACTTTGTCACGATTATAAACTGTGACAAACGTGTCACGGTCATTGACCACGGCACGACCGTGACAAAAAAAGTTATCTCGCCTCGAAATGTCACGGTTATTGACCTTGACAAGTTGGATTTGTCAAGGTCAATGACCTTGAAAAATCGACAGACTTGGTGTAGTGACGTGTAATCAATATCTAAATTCTATTGTAATAAACTCTTGCTAAATATTTTCAAAACATTTTGAGTACTGACTCTTGCTATCCAAATATTTTCAAAACCTTTTAGGTGTTCAGCCACAGGGACGCTAGTCTTGAAGACTCCATTCCAGGGACTCAGAGCTGTAGCATTGTGGATGCTGATAGGACTTGAGTAGATGGTTCTTTCTTTCAGATATAGTGTAGGATCTTATTTTTCATTTCATTGTATAGACATGTTGTCCGTTGATAGTTTTTCAGTCATACAGTTCTTTTGTTAGTATGGAGTATTTGGTTTTGGATTTTAGCCGATGGTTTATTTGGTAAAAATTTATTCATTTATATATTGTAATGGTTGGACTCTATTATATTGTGAATGTTTAGTTTTAGTTTTTCCCTTTTTTCTTTTATCTGTGTTAAAGAAAGATCAAATTTGGCACCGGCCTAATTTCACTTAGGTTGTTAGTAATTAAAACGTTTTTTACAATGACGCTAAGATGGAAACATATGAGAAACCTTTTTTAATTTAATAAAGGCCTGATCAACCGATGTTTAATTAGGCGGGGTGTCACAGATGGTATCAGAGCATCAGGTTCCTGAGTCCTTAGGATCTATGCGACTTTTCACGTTTCAACTTAGCGTTCTTTGATGTAGATCCTTATGATAGGATTCTTATATTCCCCTACATATGTGACTTACGTTCTCCTGCTATTAAGTATAGTTGATGTGATTCATATACGAGTTAGGTTGATCTTCGTACACCGAGCAATATGGGATGACTAGTGAGGGGCCGTTAGAAGGGCTGCAAGAGGAGAGGAGAGGAGAAATACATAGAGTATCTTGAGCACGATGATTGAGATAAAAGTAACCACGGTTATTATTTAGACAAGTGATGATAAGATAATCATACAACGTTAGTAATCCCCCAAACATCGTCGTAGAAAATTTTGACACATCTTTAGAATTATCCAGCATTGTAGGCAAAGGGAGAGTCAGGGGGACTCTTTCCAAGAGTCATCTGTAAGATTTTGGGAAAGAATAAGTGTGATGAACCGATGGATGGAAGTAAATCTATAGAAAAGAGTGCAGGGTGGAGTGCAGCAACACCACCCACGACTAAATCTAGGGCCAAATACTTACTCATGAGAGCAAATTGGTGGTGATAGGCAAATTGAGGAGATTGATTTGCAGCTAGTCATATCGTATGAGTAGAGACCCATGGCTATTCTAAATCGTAGTGAGCGTAAGTTACAGTCCAAGGTGGTTCCATTAGTGCGAGTTCAGTGGGGACACCATAGTATTGATGAGTCGACATGGGAGCGGGAGAATGACATGCGAGGGAAGTATTCAAAGTTATTCACCGCAGGTATGCCCTAATTTCGGGGACGAAATTCCTTTATAAGGGGGGAAGTATGTAATACCCTGTATTTCTATGTATTTGAAATCTAATCAATTGGGGAAATAGTTGAGAAAGTGCTTTTAATTAAATTACGCGAGTGAAGTAATTTAATGTGATTGAATGATAAATGTGATTATTAGATATTAATCGAGATATAGATATTGATTAATATTATAATATAATATTTACTAAGTGTGAATGGTAAATAATTGATGATTAGTGTTATACGACGTAGCGAGGGATATGTGCGTATTTTATTTATCTCAACAGGGAGTCGCGTGTAGATTAATTTGAGGTCTAGATAGGAATTATATATTAAGTGACTCGAATAGTAATTTAGAGTTCACGAATAATTCCGAATAGGTCAAAATAGAGTACCCGGGGGTATAGTTTTGATCCCGGGTCAATTTTAGACCAAACCGAAACCTATTGAGGGCGTTTCGGTCTTTTGGCAAATAGAGATTAAGGGGCCTACGAAATTTAGAGTCCTATATCTGATGATTAGAGATTGGGGTAAGGGTTAGAAACACATAAATCCAAAGGAGGCCATTACAGAGAAGATAGAAACCATTTTCAAGTCTTAGGAGGTGTTCTCGAAGAATGGGACCTAGATCTCGCATCCTAATCATCTAAGGAGTACGAATTTGAAGAGAGAACCATCAATCCATCATCAACACCAGGAACTTAGACCTCTTCTGTTAAGTCAAGTTGTTTATTGCAAATTAATACAAAGTTATAATACACATGAGTAGGGTTTCAAAATATACTTGATTTAATCATGATTCTTGGATGAGAAAGAATGGATTTTGATGCATGATTGGGTAGATTTTCATGCAGAATGATTTACTATCTTTAGAGAAGTAGAAATCATATGACAAAGATCCATTATCATGAATTAAATCTGATCTTTTGAATGAATAATTGGAAAGAAAACAAAACTAGGTTTTTGGAAGACTTTTGGGTTTTAATTCGTTCTTGATTGAATTATGTGAAGATTTGATATGTTTAGAACGTTAGAAATAATCCTAATAAATGTAACAATAGTTAGAACTATTGGTTGCGATTTTTTTGAATTAACATGGGAGTTGGAATAATGGAGTAAAAACGCACGAACTGAACGAAGAAGAAGAATTACAGATAGGCGAACTGGTTCGATTCAGAGGGCGAACCGGTTCAATCCTTGGTGAAATATATAAATTTCCTGTTTGGGCCTAGTTCTTACGAATGGTCATCGTGGGAACTTTTGGGACTTTGTTAGAATGTAATAAGAGATTTATTACATTATGGTAGGCCCATATTGGGTTTGTGGTTTAGCCTTATTGAGAGGGTCAAGACTAGAATAAATTAGGATGAATTGTAATGTAATTAATTCGAGAGAAAGAGAATGTAATTACGGGAAAGCGTGAGTGAGCTCAATTATATAAATCAGTAGGGAAAATATTGATTTAGCTACTGAAAATAAATGATGGGTAACTAGTGCCCTTAGAGTTGTGTGAATACTCAAATAAACATGATAATCCGAGAAATCATAAAATAATAAGTACGGTAAGTATGAGAGAGATATATACTACGTACTAACATGTGTGGTCGGGTTGTGTGAACACCTATCGACGGATATTAATACATAGGTTGTATGAATACCTATAGTATATTAAATAAATATTGTTAATCGAGGTAGGATTCCGAGCCAATATAGATGACAAGTATTGGTGAGCGAGGTATGATTCTGAGCCAATCTAGATAGGATTAATATTGGTGATCTAGGTGTCATTCGGAGCCAATATAATCAATAATTACTAGTGATCGAGGTATGATTTCGAGACAGGATATATAAATCACTACTGGGGATCGGGGTAGGATTCTGAGCCAATAATCCCTTACGTGTGATACGAGGATGTGATTATAAAGTATGCAATTATAGTATATATTGTGGGTGAAATATATACTTTATGATTATTCTAATTATGAGTGATAGTATACTTGCATATGTTATATATAGATATATATCTGAAAGGAAAATTAAGGAGAGAGACTTAATTAACGGAGTAAATATAGATCGTGAATATTTGAGAAATTAAATTAAGTATTGAGACTTAATTATAAAGATTGAAATATAACATATGTAAAATATTACATGAAAAATAACTAACATATGAGTGATGTTAATAAATTATGTACTGTATGGGCGATACGTGAATTTAGACGTGTAAGTAAGTTCAGTTGAATACTTTAGTTTAGTTAGCTTGGGTAGTATAGCTAGGTTGGCTAAGTATAGAACGTTAGGCGTGCACTATAGACGACAAGTGAGGAAACTCAAGAGTAGGCATGTAAACGGGTCGGATTCGGACCGGATCAGGCCAATCCAAATCCTAATCCGTTTATGTTAAACGAATTCGGATCCGATCCAATTATCCGACGAATTATCTGTTAAGGTTCCGAATTCGAATCCGTTAATCCGGTCCGTTTATTTATTTTAATTATGATTTGCATTAAAAAAAATGTAATTTTAAGTTAAAATTATATTTTTTTACCACTTAATTTGCAATAATTTAGACTGAAAAAAAACATTAATTGAAAAAAATTCAGACTGAAAAAAATTTCAGCACAAGAATAAACCAAGGTCTAGAAATTTCAGCACAAAAAAATTCAACTGTAGCTTAAACCAACTATAGAAATTTCAAATCCAATAACAAAAAATTTCAAATAGAAGAACAAATCTGGGTTAAAAAAATAAATCTGGGATAAAAGTAATCTATGAAAAGTCTATAAAACTTCTGAAAAATTACCAGATATGGGTTAAACATTTGAAAATTGCACAAACAAATATGGGTTAAGCATTCTGAAATTTTTTTTCTGCAAAAAAAAAATAGGAAACCCACAAACAAATTTGGGCTGATAAATGAAACCCACAAAATAAGAAAAATGTACAAGATCGCCATTTGAGAGTTATAATAATAAAACCCACAAACAAGAAATACCTCAAATGCTAAAAGTCAAAGTAATCAAAACCATATTTGTTTGAGAGGCAAGCAGGAGGCGTGCGAGTTATAGTAATCAAACCCACAAATAATTCTAAAACATAAAACTCACAAACATATCAAACCCACAAACAAATCACCACAAAGTAATCAAACCATACCTGCTCTCTATGTGAGAGGCGAGCAAGAGGTGTGCGAGAAGAGGAGCAGGAGGCGTGCGAGAGGAGGCGAGTAGGAGGTGTGCAAGGCGAGAGGAGGGAGGAGAGGAGGAATTGTGGAGGAGAGAGGGCGCTGCTCAAAATCTATGTGAGAGAGTTTTAGATTTAGGTTTAGTGTAGTGTGTGCGTGTGGTTTTTTTAGTGTGTTAGGTTAGGGTTAGTCGTGTGCGTGTGTATTTTTTTTTCTTATATAATATTATAAATATTTAGTATAATACATATTTAAAATATTAAAAAATTCAATATATATTAATTACAAATATTATATATATATATATATATTAATCGGATCGAATTATTAACGGATCGGATCATATGTGAAATGTTACATGAAAAATAATTAACATATAAGTGATGTTAATAAATTATGTACTGTATAGGCGGTACGAGAACTTAGACATGTAAGTAAGTTCAGTTGAATACTTTAGTCTAGTTATCTTGGGTAGTATAACTAGGTGGTATAAGTATAGTATGTTAGGCGTGCACTATAAAGGAGAGGTGAGGAAACTCAAGAGAG
Organism: Sambucus nigra; assembly: GCA_949130495.1. Classification (NCBI taxonomy): domain Eukaryota; kingdom Viridiplantae; phylum Streptophyta; class Magnoliopsida; order Dipsacales; family Adoxaceae; genus Sambucus; species Sambucus nigra. The sequence goes on from OX422222.1 coordinate 407,254,156, forward strand.
TGTATGTGAACCTAACACGTTTTGAAATATTTTGATATAAATGTAATCAATAACTGAAATATATTATAATAAACGCTTGCAAAATATTTTCAAAACGTTTTGAGTATGGACTATTTCTATCAAAATATTTTCAAAACCTTTTAGGTGTCCATCCACAGGGACGCCAGGCTTGAAGACTCCATTCCAAGGACTCGGAGATATAGCATTGTGGATGCTGAAGGACTTGAGTAGGCAATTCTTTCTTTCAGATCTAGTGTAGGATCTCATCTTACATTTCCATATATGGACATATTGTCCGTTTACAATTTTTTAGTCATTCAGTTCTTTTGTTATTATGCAGTATTTGGTTTTGCATTTTAGCTGATGGTTTATTTGGCAAAACCTTATCCATTTATATATTGTGATGGTTAAACTCTATTATATTAATAATGTTTAATTTTAGTTTTCCGCTTTGTTCTTTATCTGTGTTAAAAAAGATAAAATTTGGCACCGGTCTAATTTCACTTAGGTGGTTAGTAATTAAAAAGTTTTCGACAATGATGCTAAAGATGAACCATAAGAGAAAATTGTTTTAATTTAATAAAGGCCTGGTCAACCAATGTTTAATTAGGCGGGGTGTCACAACACCCTGCTAAATTAAATACCGGTTGATCAATCCTTTATTAAATTAAAATAGGATTTCCATTTGGTTCATTCTTAGCATCACTGTCGAAAAATCAAATTTATTTACTATTCCCCTAAGTGATTAATTAAACTAGTGCCAAATTTTATCTTTCATTAAACAGATAAATAAACATGCGAAATAAAATAATAAATCCATGAAAACAATGATGAATAAATAACTATAAGACTGGCCTAATAAACCATCGGAGATCAATCAAAATCCAACATAATAATCCAACGAAACAAAAATAAGTTCAAAACTGAATCTGAAAGTAAATGGCCAACATGCCCTAAATGGAACTGTAATTGAAATTAGATCCCTAATCTAGGAATGAAGGAAAGATGCACCTAATCTAATCTCCTTCATGCATCCACATATGCCGCAGCTACGTATCCCTAGAATAAAATTTCAAGCCTAGTGTCCCTGTGGCGAGACACCTAAAGGGTTTTGAAAATATTTTGCAGAAAGGGTTAGAACCCAAAACATTTGGAAAATATTTAGCAAGTGATTAAAATTGCAGTAATTAAAATGAATGAATGCTTTTCATATTTAAGCTAGTGTCGTACTCACTTGAGATAATGCTCACCCCTCTACTATTGTGCACACCTACCGCTTTTCCTTATAACCATCCTATCTACACTACCTCGTCAAACTAGCCTTGCTAGAACCGCTGCCTGAAACCTTACTCTAACCCAAGTAACCTTTACTAATGATTAATAAGTTATTTCTCACGTTAACTTAATTTATCATCTTTAATTGACTATATAACAATCTCACTAATTATATAAATAATACCATAGCACTCCAGGTATTTCATCCGTATATAATTATCGACCCTATTATATACGTATTTCTATACTACACATTCACACACATGTTGTATATAGTATCTATCCCACGTTTACTCAATCCAACCCGAATATCACGAAATGGTTTGCTCACACGGAGTCGCGAAATAATATAATAAACATAACGGAGGTGGTCATAGTTCCCCTAGTGTGAGATCGAATCATACCGAAAGTATTTCACTTCGAAACGAATCACAAAGTAAAATGTTTGATAATATGACCTAGGGATTATACTCACCTTGCATTCGCTAGGCAGGGGATTCACCAACATCGTGCAACCTCATATGATAGCGCTAGAGGGGTATGTATTTATAAAACTATCTACAATGATATTAAAAGAGCACACAATAATATATATATATAGATATATAGATAGATAGAGAGAGAGAGAGAGAGAGAGAGAGAGAGAGAGAGGCTCATGTGCACACTAAGTTTGCACATTATGTTTTTAAAATAGTAAAAAATATTTTTGAGTTGATTTTTTTATGTGATATTTAAACATTTCAACGGACCCATGTAAAAAAATCAGCTTAAAAAACTTTTTTTTTACTATTTTTAAAAAATCGGTCAAACTTTTGCTACTTTTAAGTACTTTAAAAGCTGTGAAAATTTGACCGATTTTTTAAAAATAGTAAAAAAAAAAAAATTGACCTAATTTTTGTTACATGGGTCTGTTGAAATGTTTAAATATCACATAAAAAATAAACTCAAAAATATTTTTTTTAATGCTTTAAAAAAATTAGTGTGCGCCAGCACTGTGCAAACTTAGTGTGCACATGAGCCTGCTTCTCTCTCTCTCTCTCTCTCTCTCTCTCTATATATATATATATATATATATATATATATATATATATATATATATATATATATATATACACTATTACACTTTTTGCATATATATAATTAATTTAAACCCGGCTAATCCGTACCTTACTCTCGTATCACTAGCCTAAAATATCTGAGTCAATTCTCCGACTCTAAGTTAATTAATTTGCATATTTATTAAAATGGTGTTGCTCAACCAAAATACCCAGAAACATTCCCTTGTCCCGTAATTTATTCTTCAAAATTCATTACCCCAAATTCTATAATCTAGATTTCACCCTTTTGTCTCTACATAATTGTTTGTACTCATCCCCACTTTAAACCCCTAAATGTGAAAGAATATGAACTCCTTACTGAATATCTTCTTTTGAACCACCAAAATTAACCTCTCTGACCTAATTAAAAAAATAACCAAATTACGCCTGACTTTCCCCCTTCTCTCGAACTACTCACCCAGTCATTCGAACTACAAGTGATGTCGCGCGAACGAGACCTAAGGTCACTCGAATGACGCCTTGGGTTTTCCCCCCTTTCGTATTCTACTAATGTTCATCTTCCATGGATGAACTCACAACCTCTTTTACCCAACCTTAAGATAAGAATGATTTCTACCAGATTCATATTCCATTTTTATTAACCACCGGCACGGGTTTTACAAATTCCAAATCATTTACAGTCCATGATTTTTCATCTGTAAATTCATAAGTCCAATTACAACATATTCATAACACCTCCATATAAATTTATAGATTACTACATATATATATTTTGAGGAAGATTAATATCTCATAGGATACTATTGGAGGATTAAACCCAATTTATGTATCAACCCAACCCAAAAATAATGTATTTTATCACACCCACTATGATATGAATTCAAGACTGAAATTAAAATTAAAATCGAGTTAACCACTTGCCTTTTCTAGTTCGTAGGGTCTGAATTCCTTTGGTGTAAATGCTGATTCCACGAAGAACACGCGAATTTTCTTTTGATTTGGCTACCCAAAATCTCTCTACTTTCTCCTTTTTTTCTTCTCTGCGGAACTAGGGTTTTCCTTTTGAGTTTTAACTGCCACAAACTCTGTAACTTGGGTATTATAATATAAATTCAGAAATTCTGCTTATAGGCTAAATTAAAATAGTCCAAATATCCTCGTGTAGGCCCGATTATGCCTAAAAAAGTCCTGAGACCCATTTACTACCCCCGGGTACTCTTTTCCAACTATCTCGGCCTCTTCGAAATCAACCGTGCACTCAAAATTGTCATTCGAATTACTTTACTAAAAAATTCCTATCTCGACCTCAATATAGTCTATGCTCGACTCCCGGTTGAGATAAAATAATACCACATCACTATCACTCGCTATGACGTAAATTAATTATTCTATTCATTTAGTAATTTGTATTCCATAAATATTAACCATTTACTCTCCCGATTAATATTTAAATCAACTTACAATAATTAATTCAATTAAATTACGACACACAAGTAATTTAAATTACTCGAATTAATTAAATATATAATGCTTAAAAATATGGGGTGTTACATACTCCCCCCCTTACAAGGAAATTTCTTCCCTGAAATTAGGTCATACATGCGGTGAATAACTCCGGATACTGCTCTCTCATGTCATCCTCTCGCACCCATGTCGACTCATTAGTACTGTGTTCTCCCCACTAAACTCTGACTAGTGGTACCACCTTAGACCGCAGCTTATGCTCACTACGATCCAAAATAGCCCTGGGTCTCTCCTTATATGAGATGTCGAGCTGCAAATCAATATTCTCAAGTGGAATGTGCCATAAAGCTCTCTCGCTCCTCTAATATTTATTCAGCGAAACCACGTGGAACACGTCATGTATTCGATGAAGATGCTCTGGTAAACCCAGTCTATATGCCACTGGCCCCACTCTCTCAATAATAGGGAAGGGTCCCGCGTATCTCGACGCTAGCTTCCATTTCTTATCCAACCTCATGAACCCCTTCATGGGAGGTGCTCGAACCTACCCGATCACCGATCTCTAACTCAACGTGTCTTCGGTCTGAGTCGACATAACTCTTATGCCTGTCATGATCTATATAAATACGACTCTAAATCAGCTCGATCTTGGTAGTAGTCTCTTGTATCATCTCTGGCCCCAATAACTTGTTGTCCCCCACCTCTAACTAGTAGGATGGCGAATGATAAAGCCTCCCATAAAGTGCCTCAAACGGTGCCATGTTGATAGTGAACTGGTAGAAGTTATTTTACGCAAACTCTACCAACGAAAGATATCGTTCCCATCCTCCTCTGAAATCTAGGATGGACATACTTAACATATCCTTAAGCATATGATTGACCCTCTTCGTTGTCTAACTGTCTGTGGATGATATGCAGTACTCAATCGCAAGTTTGTGCCCATGGCCTCCTAAAAGCTCTATCAGAAGTAAGACACAAAGATCTTATCTCTATCAGACACAATGTTTACTCGTACTCCGTGCAGCCTAAATATCTTTGCAATAAATAACTGCGCGTACTACATTGTCTCAAAATTGACGCGGATAGGTAAGAAATAGGGCACCTTAATAAATGGATCCACTATCACCCAAATGGAGTCGTGACCCTCCGTGACGTTGGTAATCTTGTAATAAAGTCCATCGAAATTCTCTCTTATTTTTCACATGAATCTCCAGTGTCTATAGCATCCCCTAAGGCCTATGGTGGTCTACCTTAACTAATTGACAGGTAACACATGTGGAAACAAACTACGCTATTTCTCGCTTCATCCCTGGCCATTGATACTCTCTCCTCACATCCTGGTACATCTTATCCCTGTCGAGATGTACCTTAAATCTCAAACCTTGGGAATCCATCATCACTTCATGCCTTAAATCTTCATCCTCCGGTACAACTAATCTCTCATTAAAAATTAGGCCTCCCTCTAAGCTGATCAAGTAAGACTCTGCACCCTCAGCTAATACATGACGTACCCTATCCTGCCATTACTAATCCTCTAGTTGTGCTTTCATTACTCACTTGATAATCTCGAGAGTGATATCTAAAACTGACATGCACGCTATGACCACCTCATCATCATGTTGAAGCTCACTCCACTTCATTCTCTAGACCTCAGCTAACTCCCTAGTGGGTCTTCGACTCAACGCGTCAGCTACTATATTAGCCTTACCCGGATGATAGTGTATATCAAACTGGTAGTCCTTCATAAATTCTAGCCACCGCCTTTGCCTCATATTCAGATCCTTCTGTGTGAAGATATTCTAAAGTTACTTATGATCCATGAACGATGAAAACTTCTCCCCCAACAGATAGTGTCTCCATATCCTTAGAGAAAAAATAATCGCTACTAACTTAGGTTATGGGTGGGGTAATTCTTCTCATGGGGCTTATGTTTTCAAGACACATAAGCTATGACCCTCTCCTCTTGCTGCAATACACTCCTAAGTACTTGCAAGGATGCATCCGTGTAAACTCGATACTCCATCCCACTCCTAGGCAATGCAAGTACTGGTGTTGATGTTAACTTATCCTTTAGCTCATCAAAGACTAGCTGAAAGTGATCACTCAATACAAACAGTATCACCCTGAACTCGTATGACCCATACCGCGATAAGAAATTAGTCATAAGAACATCCTTCTCCCGAATACGTAGCTGGTGATATCCCGATCGCAAATCAATCTTTGAGAAGTAGGCATCCTCTCTTAACTGATCAAACATGTCATCGATTCTCGGAAACGAATACTTATTCCGTATCATGACCTTGTTAAGCTCCTTGTAGTCCACACACGAGTGAATTGAACTGTCCCTCTTCTTCCCAAACAACACCTGTGACCCCCATAATGATGTACTGCGTCGAATAAAACCCTGTCCTAAAAGCTGCTGAATTTTCTCCCTTAACTCTTGCATATCCGATGGGGCCATGCGATACGATGCTCGAGAAATTGATCTCATACCCCGGGCTAAGTCAATAATGAACTCGATCTCTCGACTAGGTGTTATCCCCGGTATCTCTTAAAATACATCCTCAAAATCTCTCACTACTGGAATCGAGTCTATCAAAATCACTATCTCCTGTGAGGTCTCCTACTCAATGTAGTATATGTGGGTGCATGACCCTCCCTCAGGAAGAGGCATCGGCACCAAGAACATATCCTAACCCGGAACGAAGAACACTATGGTCCTCTCGTAATAGTCTACAGATGTCGAATATCCTGCCAACCAATCCATACTTAAGATAACATCGTATCCCCCCATGTCTAACACTAGAAGGTCTACTACTAGACTCAGAATCCTAATAATAATATCCACACCTATACATACTAAGTTTATAAGTGACCCACTACCCAACGACGACTCTACACACATTAGGGGAGTGCCAGCTGTCTCTAAAAGATCGATTGCTAGAGAAAATCTATTAGTAATAAAGGAGTTTGATGCACCCATATAAAAAAGAATCCTACCCTCATGACCATGAATAGGAAACGTATCCTCAACTTTTGGCGATGCGTGAGATGCTAGTGGCATAGGCACGCCTCGTACGTCATACACACGCCCATACTACATCTGCCCTCGAGGCTGCGAGGCTGGTGGTGATGGTGCTGCTGGAGGCCTCTGTACTTGCTGCCCCTGTTGGGCCCCCTATTGTTGTCTTATATATCTCTATGGAAATTCTTTATTCACATGTCCTGGATGGCCACATACAAAACATCGCCCTTGAAAACCCCCTGTCCCTGTCACTGTTGTCCATGACGAGTTTGTCCTTGCTACTGGCCCTGGTGGCCTCCCCAGTTGTTCCTTGGCCCTGTCGGCCCCGGGGAACCTGCTGTCCCTACCTGAATCCCTGGACATCTGGTCTATACCCACCAGATCTAAATCTTTTGGTAGAATCCCCCTATCAGGTGTCCTGCCCTTGTTGTCTACTAACCTTCTGTTATGCTCCACTAATAGTACCCCCACCAGCCTTGCCCTGCTGGATGGGATCACCTCCCCTCTTTCTTCCCCTCATGTGGAATCTATGATCCTGACTGTGCAATAATGATGTATTGACAACATTAGTATACGTCACCAATGCTGGATTACCGATCAAGTGTTGTTTGAATCTCCAGGCTAAACCATCTATAAAATTCGCTTTCTTCCACTCCTCATTACTCACCTTGTTTGGCACAAAATTTTTCGAATGGGTGAACTTCTCCTCATACTCTTCCATGGACTGATCACTTGGGTCACCTCGCTGAACTTCATTTGCATCTCGACCTCCACTACTGGCAAAAAGTACTTGCGATCGAACCATACCCAAAAATCAGAAATCGTCATCATATATCTATTCTCGACGGTGGTAATAGACTCCCACCACTATAATGTTGCTCCAGCAAGTCTGAAAGTCACTAACATCTGCTTTTATATCTCACTACAGTCCTCCATACCCAGATGGCATTTTATATTCTTCTTCCACTAACACGCCTCTACCACATCAGAGCTACCCTGAAACTTGGGTGGGTGGCCCTTCTAAAATGTCTCCCTGACTCTCTGCCAAGTAGATGGCCCGGGATGGGCCTGGATCACCGGTGCCACTGGCGGCTATGATTGGGGATGTGGGAAATGAACGATCATAGGTGTCCTGTCTATATTGACCACTTGGGCCACTATCTCAGCCACCCGTGCAGTTAAGATCATCTTCGGTGGTGGCTGTGGTTGTGGTACCTGTGGCTCCTGGTGAGCCTCCCTCACCTCATATCTAGCCTTTGCTTGAGCGACTCGCTCCTTGGTGGCATCTGAAAATCGATCAAATTTGCATAAATACATAGTTTATAAAAAATTTAATAGCAGAAGCACGATATCTTATACACGCAAAGATAAAAGCAACAGTCCTAATAATAGGGGTCTATATCAAATGGACGATATGCAGAAATCATAATAAGCCGTACATTTTTTATGTACACTAGAACCTGATACTCTGATACCATCCGTGACACCTCGGTTAAATAAATATCGATCGATCAGTCCTTTATTAAATCAAAATAGGATTTCCATTTGGTTCATTCTTAGCATCATTGTCGAAAAACCAAATTTATTTACTAATCCCATAAGTGATTAATTAAAATGCTGACAAATTTTATCTTTCATTAAACAGATAAATAAACATGTGGAATAAAATAATAAATCCATAAACACCATCACTGAGTCTAAAAACAATGTTGAATAAATAACTATAAGACTGGCCGAATAAACCATCGGAGATCAATCCAAATCCAACATAATAATCCAACGAAACAAAAATAAGTTCAAAACTGAATCTGAAAGTAAATGGCTAACATGCCCTAAATGGAACTGTAACTGAAATTAGATCCCTAATATAGGATTGAAGGAAAGATGCGCCTAATCCAATCTCCTACATGCATCCACATATACCACAGATATGTATCCCTAGAATAGAACTTGAAGCCTGGTGTTCCTGTGGCTAGACACCTAAAAGGTTTTGAAAATATTTTACAGAAAGGGTTAGAACCCAAAACATTTGGAAAATATTTAGCAAGTGATTAAAATTACAGTAATTAAAATGAATGAATGCTTTTCATATTTAAGCTAGTGTCGCACTCACTTGAGATAATGCTCACCCCTATACTATTGTGCACACCTACCGCTTTTCCTTATAACCATCCTATCTACACTACCTCGTCAAACTAGCCTTGCTAGAACCGCTGCCTGAAACCTTACTCTAACCCAAGTAACTTTTACTAACGATTGATATGTTATTTCTCACGTTAACTTAATTTATCATATTTAATTCACTGTATAACAATCTCACTATTTATATAAATAATACCATTGCATCAGGTATTTCATCCGTATATAATTATTGACAATTAGATACATATTTCTATACTACACATTCACACACATGTTGTATATAGTATCCATACTTCCGATTAATAACTCACCGAATGTTTTCTTTAAAATGCTATCATCCCAGGTGTACTCAATCCAACCCTGATACCACGAGACGGTTTCCTCACACCGAGTCATGAAAAAAATATAATAAACGTAGTGGAGGAGGTCATAGTTCCTTGAGTGTGAGACCGAATCATACCTAAAGAGTCTCACCTAGAAACGAATAACAAAATAAATATTGGATGCTATCACCTGGGAATTATACTCGTCCTGAATTCACTAGAGAGGGGATTCACCCACATCGTGGAACCTCCTATGATAGCACTAGAGGGGTATGTATTTACAAAAATATCTACACTGATATTAAAAGATAACACAATAATATACACACACACACACACACACACACACACACACACACACACAATTTTATTTTTCGTATATATATAATTAATTTAAACCCGACTAATTCGTGCCTAATTCTCGTAGCACTAGCCTAAAATATCCGAGTCAATTCCTCGACTCTAAGTTAATTAATTTGCACATTTATTAAAATGGTTTTGCTCAACCAAAAAACCCGGACACGTTCCCTCGGCCCGTAATTTATTCTTTAGAATTTATTGCCCTAAATTCTAGATTTGGCCCTTTTGTCTCTACATAATTGTTTGTACGCATCCCCACTTTAAACCTCTAAATATAAAAGAATATGAACTCCAAAATGAATATCTTCTTTTGCAGAAAACAATCCAAATTGTGCCTGGATTTCCCACGTCGCTCAAACGACTCACCCTGTTGTTCGAACGATAGGCTATGTCACGCAAACGAGACACAGGGTCGCTCGAGCGACGCCCTGGGTTTTCCCCCCTTTCGTCTTTTTCTACGGTTGATCCGCCTTGGATGAACTCTCAACCTTTTTCACTTAGATTATTCTTGGTGTAAATCCCTTAAGATCAGAACAATTTTTACCAGATTCATATTCCAATTTCATTAACCACCAACGACACAGATTTTATAAATTCCAAATCATTTACAGTCCACGATTTTTTTATCTTTAAATTCATAAGTCCAATTTCAAAAGATTCATAACACCTCCATCTAAATTTTATCAATCAACAATTTAAATGAGCTAAATTTTTGGGTTCCAATCACAAATCTTAATCCCCCAATAGTATCCTTTGAGATATTAATCTTCCTCAAAATATATATATACGTACTCCATAAATTTTTAAAACCCAATTTATGTATCAACCCAACCCAAAAATAATAGATTCTATCACACCCACTATGATATGAATTGAAGACTGTAATTTAAATTAAAATCAAGTTAGCCACTTGCCTTTTCTAGTTCGAAGAGTTTGAATCTTTTAGTGTAGATGGTGATTCCACGAAGAACATGTGACACCCCGACTAATTAAATACCGGGTAGCTACTCCTTTATTAAATTAATACAAAATGTCAAGTTGGTCCAGTTAACAGCATCACTGTCGAAAACATTTTAATCATTACTAACCACCTAGTATTTAAAAAGCAAGATGACAAATTTTAAATTAAGTCTGATTAACATACAATAAAAGAATTAGGAAAGAATATCATAACCATACACCATAAAGTCTCAATAAAGTAACCAACAAATAATAATAAGTCCGGAGGAAAAATCCTCACAACAATCCCACCACTGAAATAAATAAAACAGTATATCCTGAATTAATTACATGCCAACAATCTGAAAAACTGAATATGAAATGTCTCTAATAGAAATGGGCGACATGCCCTACAAATGATGAAAACTGAATAGAGTCAAGACAAAAGAAGCGTCTACTATCAAGGCCCTGTAACTTCCACAAAAAGCTACAACTCGTCACCTGAATGGAAATCCTATGCATGGTGTCCTTGTGGCTGGGCACCTAAAAGGTTTTTACAAAAAAATAGATTTGAAAGCAAACGGGTCAGAGCCCTAAAGTGGAGAGTATTTTAGAAACAACAAGTGCTTTAATAACATTAAAACAAAGAATGCAAAGTACATGTTAGGACGTTCTCTCACATGAAATACTCACCTCTCGTCTAATCGTGCACTCCTAACGTACAATACCCATCTAGGTGGTATTTATATCTAACTAAACCGACATAAGTTCTAACCCATCTACTCGATTCACAATATGAATTCCCAATGTTATCACTTGAATAGATGGCTTTACTTAAACTCGAATTCTCAATTATTAGCATTACCATTTACTGGAGGTTATCCCCTTATTTATCTTCTCAAGGAGTTACTATAAATTATTCTCATAATTAAACATGACAAGTTTGTTCATTTAACCGTATACCATTCACATCATAAATATACAATACAAGCACCCCGAGACTAAGCTGCGGTGCACACATACTCTGCTATCCATCCCGGTACATCACGTACATAAGGATCACGCATTCCGAATCTCTCAGGAATCGTTCTCAGATAACAACAATCACAAACAATGGAGGCGAACACAATCACATCACATGGGTCACGCACATACCTACGCTCCCATGATCAGCGGACTTATTAACTTCCCAATAAGTCCTTCTCTGACCTATGTCCTCGAGGTACCAATCTATATCCCCCCGTAGGCACACAAAGAATAGATGGCCCTAAGCGAACGCAAACCTCCCGTTATAGCAAGCATGGTAGCTATGTCATATACATAAAATCATATACATATACTAAGCATACACACATCTTAGTAATTTCCATAAATTATTAGTTGTATACTTCTCATTCTCATACCAACTTATAATGTTACACAATTCTCATATACCCGGTTAATACAAATATTTAAGTCATTAATAATCCTCACATCATATATAGTCACTAGCGTCCTAATCCACAAATATCATTTGGTTCACTCCTCATTATATCCCAATTCTCCCAATTATACCAAATAGTTAACAAGGGAAGGTTATCTCTAGAATTAAATATGGTTACGGGACACTAGAAATCGAATCAGGCCAAAAAGGCCAATCTGTCAACTCGTTAGAAGTCTCGTTCGAACGAGGTCTTTCGAACGAGAGTTCGTTCGAACGAAAGGGGCATCTAACGAATATCCAACTCATTAGAAGGCAAACTGTCACCTCGTTAGAAGCTCATTCGAACGACCTGGGCAGGTCTTCTAACGAGATGACAGTTTCGAGCCCAGAATTTCCTATCTCGTTTTTCCAAATTCTCTTCTTCTTAAAACTCATCCAAAAATCATCCCAACAGTGTTTTAATGTTCCTAATCATTCCTAAACATACTTAGGTCGTACCTCAACATATTTATAGCGTCAAATCTTCCTAAACAACATGAAATTATCATCAATCCCCAATTTTACCCAACCCTCATGAGTATGAACCCTAGAAATTTAAAGTCATCAATTTCCCTTAATAAATCCGTTTTTGTATCATTAAAGTCGTATTTCTATTAGTATAATTACCCAATAACAATTCTACATGCAATCCCTATATCACAACCTGAATTTACAACTCCAATTTCATGGATTTTTATAAATCTCCCAATACAATGCAATTATATAAATTTCTAAGCATGGAAGAAACATTCGCTTGAAATTAAGGTAATTAAACCACTTGCCTTGGATTAATCTTCAGAATTTGATGTTGATTGTTGAAGGTTGTTCTCTCCTTTTCTCCCAAGGTTGAAGGTTGAAGATGGAGGTTGTGTTTCTCTTTTGGGAACTTCTCCTAACCTCTCCTAAAACTCCCGTTGCCCTCAACTCAGTTAATTGTTGGTAATGGGTTAGTGGGTTATGAAATTACCTATTTTAAACTCTCCAAATTCGTTGGTCATAATTCCTAAAATTCCAAAATTACCAAAATACCCTTTTAAGTTGCCGGTATGGCCTAAAAATGCCCCGGGACCCAAACTAAACCCCCGGCTAGTGTTTTCTGACTATTTCGACCCTTCCGGACGCGTTGGCGCACTCAAAATGACCATACGGTTGATAAAAATAAAATTCACTTTTTAATTAAAATAGTTATATTCCTGACGCGACTGTCACACGCGTCCCAACAAAATTTCCAAATTGCCGTATTTCTATCTCGCGACAATTTCAATATTTTCAATATTCATATATTGCCATATATACACGTTAAAATCAAATACCAGCTCGCATCTCGCTGGTATTTTATCCGAATTAATTCTCAATTAATACACATTTAATTTAATTAATCCCATAAATAAATATCCATAAAAGTACGGGGTATTACAGAACATATGAATTCTCTTTTGATTTGGCTCCCCAAAATCTCCCTACTTTCTCACTTTTTTCTTCTCTGCAGAACTAGGGTTTTTCTTTTGAGTTGTGACTGTCACAAACTCTCTAACTTGGGTTTTATAATATAAATCCCGAAATTATGCTTATGGGCTAAATAAAAATGGCCAAATATCCTCGTATAGGCTCGATTATGCCTAAAAATTCCCCGAGACCCATTTACTACCCTCGGGTAATTTTTTTACTATGTTGACCTATCCAGAATCAACCATGCACTCAAAATTTTCATTCGAATTACTTTACTAGAACTTCCTCTCTCGACCTCAATATAGTCTATGCCCGATTCCCGGTTGAGATAAAATAATACCATGTCATTATCACTCGCTATGATGTAAATTAATTATTACTACTCATTTAGTAATCTATATTCCATAAATATTAACCATTTACTCTCCCTATTAATATTTAAATCAACTTACAATAATTAATTCAATTAAATTATGACACACAAGTAATTTAAATTAGCCAAATTAATTAAATATATAATGCTTAAAAATACGGGGTGTTACAGTATTCAACTTTCAATTGGGACTTCGAATTTATTTTTCTTATTGGCAAGGGCCACATAAGTGATGGTAATCCACGAACTGGATCCCTTTTCACTAATCTCTCAAGATCTATAGAATTCATATGACCTAGTCGTTGATGCCAAAGGTTCATAAAAGAGATCGCGACACTATTGCACACAAATAAGGACTTGTGAACAATCCTATTGAAATTATCTTCGATCCTCACACCTTGTACTAAAAGTTCACTGGATTGATCATATATGTTTCATTTGGACCGATCAACTTTTTTGCAAAGTTTGCATCGCATAGTTGGATTAGGCAAATTAAATTTTCTTTTAACCCTTTTACGTACAACACATTGTCTAGTTTAGTAAATTGGGTTATCTCAACACATCAACCTATTAAAACACTAGACCTACTCCTATCTCTAAATGTGAATTTCCCTTCTATGTGATCCTCAAGGTTGGTAAAACATTTAATGCAATTAACCCAACATATGAAAAAAGTTGTGAAAAACCCAAGTTCACATATCTTCCTCTTTTATATCTTTGTATTTTTTAATGAATTAATACATTCAATTACTTAAAATGCGATTACAATGTTTTGGAAGGAAGTGCCCAACATTGCAGGGAAACATAGTGCCAAGCAAGACCATTTATACAAGATATGGAAAATTGAGCCACAATATGTGCGGGGTTATTTTCTTCACATTTCACAAACGAAATAGAGATAAAAGATCACATCTTACCTGATTCGCTCATGTCATTAGAAATTGAGCCACTAACATAAACCTTCATATTCGATTAGGGCCCACTAAATCAATGCTTCTCAGATCGTAATTCCTTTTATGACATTTGTTTATAACCCACCAAGAATGCGTTGAGCGCAGCTTATAGGAATCCACCAAGAAAGTCTCGTTAAAAATAATTATTTTAATCCAACCTTATTTCTTAGAAATCATCATGCTAAAAATAATATTTAAACTCTCATATGGGACTTCCCATTTCATGAATGGTGTTATGTTGGAAGTCTACTCCCTATTAGTTGCATTATGGAAATTTTAAATAAATTTAATTATTTATTCATAAATGGCATGTGGTTGTAATGGTTGCTCCCCACAGTGCATTTAATATCGATTATATTGAAGCACCCAACAAGTCATACATAATAAATGGAATTGATTGTCACACATTTTCAAAGTTGCCACCATTAATCAATCACAAGGTGATTTCATCATCTTCATATATCATAACAACATTTTGATTTTTTCCTCTCTTTCTCTCTCTCACACACACACATACTTAACAATATTGAAACACATTAAGGGTATTTTCTTCCTCTTCTGTGCTTACATAAAACTTATATATATTTTCACGTTTTCCATGCTTCAAATTTGTTGTTGGAATAGAGTTTGTCCTCGCACTCCGCATGAAGCATTTTACTTTATTTGTCATAAAGATCTATTCCTTATGTGGTTGGAAAATTGATAGGGCACCTTGGTCGAATTTATATTTTGTTAACTTAAGCCTCATGGTTGATCGATTTCCAATTTGGGTTAAGTACTTGTTAATTGTATTATAATGGTAAACCTCCTTATCTCAGTCGAGTGAGGGCTCAAAGATATCATTAAATTAACATTTGCCTCATTGTTTGAAAATCACATTTCAAGAAGTTCCTTATTCTAAACCATTTCTTGATAGTTAATAATCCCCCCACTACAACATCTCCCTCAAATATGCATTTGTCCTACTAAGAGATGTTGAAAAATTCATACCATAATTTTGATTATAAGAAAATTTCCCAATTCTATTCCACGTTGAACCAAGTTAATTTCTTCAACGGTTTTCGTTTATCCGTCCCGCTTCCCACTCTAATTTTCTGGATTGAATAATGAAGATACGCATCCATGGTGATGCTCATAAAAATACCCTAATTCGAAAAGGGTGCTTCTCACAATTACACTCACGATTATTACAAGTTGTAAAACACCAATATTTTTATATACTAAAATAAATATTATTTGTATGCTCGTGACCTGTGATGACAATATATATATATATATATATATATACAGGTATAATATTGATTAATTGGAAAATAAGACATAATAAAATATTAATAAATATTTTGAACGTGACTACATATTTGGGAGACTATGGATTGATCTAGGGTTTGATATTGAGGGTTTTCTTATTTTGATTATCCCCTCAGTGTCGCGTACTGATGTCTATTAAATAGTAAACTATAATGTCGTGTTACATCAAAGTGACTAATTATGATTTGAGTGATTTTTACTTAAATTAGATAATATTTTATATGTGTGACATTTATTAATATTGTTCAGAAGGTTAATTGTTTATAAGAGTTTTTAATACTTAGAATCATGGTTTCTAACTTACAATAACTTATTTTGGGTCTATTAGGTTAGTATAATGTCTTGGGAGACTTTTTGGTTAGTTAAAGGTTAATTTAGACAAGTTACGTAAGGGCTTATTTTAAGCCCATGTCTAATTTTATTTTTAAGAGGTCTTAATGACTATTTTGGAGGTTCATTTAACATAAAAACATAATTTAAGGATTTTACAACTTAGAGAGAGGAGGACTCAAAGAAGAAGAGGGAATTCTAGAAGATCTTGGCCCTTTTTCTTCATCAAATTTTGAAGCAAGTTTAATTAGAATAGTTGTATGATTGACCTTGATTTAAATTAAGCATATTTATGTAACTTTAAAACATAATTGTGATTTATATATGATTTTTATGAATTAATTTGATTAAATTTCTAATTATAATAATTAAGTAGAAATTAGTGTCAATTTGTCTTGGTTTGATTGATTTCTATATAAATCTGAGTTGGAATCATTAGATTATGTATAGGTTTGAGCTTTTAGTTTGAATCCTTCGCAAATCCTTGATTATATGCATAAATATATAGATATTTAAATCAAATTGATAGAGATTGAATTCATAAGGTTTTTGATAGAGAACTGGGCGTTTATATTAAATCTTAAATTGAAATTGGGATTTCTATAATAGAGTCATATTTCAATCATGTTTTATTTGTGGATTCATTATTTATATGTTATATACATTTTATATGGAGGTTTTGGGTCCATTAATGGAGTTTTTCTTTTAGTTTTATTGGGTTGGAGAAGATGAATTCCGAAGTGGGTTTTTTGGGAGGTCTGTAGCTACCAATCAATTGAGAGTTAACCGATCGACCGACGGTGATATGTATTTGGAAATTTTGGCTTTAGGTTATTGGATTGGAATTTTTGGTTTAGGGGATAATTTATATTGAGTTTTGGATTCAATTAACTCTAGGAAAGCATGCTATTAGGTTTAGTACCCCATATTTTTATGACTTTTAATATTGGATTAATTAGAATTAATTGTGATATAATAGAAAATTAATTCGGATTTAAATATTACTCGAGAATAAAGTAATATGTGATTTATGTTGAATATTACTTAGTAATTAAAAGTAATATATATGATTATGACTTTATAAATTATCGTGAATTATGTGTACGACGATTTCGGTAATTAAATCGGGACGTGTGTGTATGTCGTGTCGGGACTCGATTTAAATGGAATAGAAGTGAATTATTTATATGTCATTCGAATGGTCATCTTGACTGCGCTAAAGTGTCCAAAAGGGTTCAAATAGTCAAAAAATTCTACTTGGGTGTTTGATTTGGGTCTCGGGGCACTTTGGAACCGAAAGGACACCCCAGAGGGGTATTTTGGTCATTTTAATTGGGATGTGAATAGTAAACACGGAAATTAGGAGTTTCTTATATTAGTAAGGAGATTAGAGAACTTAGGTTCTTCCTACCAAAAGCAAAGGAAAGGTCTTTAAGGAGAGTGAGAGGCTTTTCAAGGAGAGTAAGAGGTTTTTGGAGCAAACCAATGGACAACCACCTTGCACCACCAAGAGCCACCACCACTGTCGAAAGTTGGCGAAAAAAAGGTAGGACCACCAGTAGAGTATCATCCCCAATGGTTCAAACCTAAAATCTCAAGGCAAGTGATTAATTACTGCAAATCTAGCATGTATAATGTTCATATTAGAATATAATAAAATTCTGGACAGTTTTACAAATCAAAAGATGAATTTTGATGATTTAAGATTGATCCCTGTGATGATAACCGTGATTATATTAAACCTTTTTGGATTAGAAAAACATCTTTACGAAGATTGAGTTATAATTGACGAAGAACTATGAGATTTAAATGTGTTCTTGCAGAATTTCTGAGTTTAAAATGAAGATTAGCATGATTAATTGAAACTCTTGATGACTGATATGAGTTAGATGTTAGAAATCATGTATATACCTTATGACATCATTTGGGTTGAATAATGAGTAGATTAGGATCATTTAGTATTGATTTTGGTGATGAAAAAGTATGAAACCCATAGGCAAATCATGCAGAAAATCTGGGCAAATATCTGGTCGATCGATCGATCGACTCAAGACTGTCAATCGATCGATCGAATACCCTGGAAATATGATGTATTTTCCTTTTTAATTGTTGATTAAATACCAAACTTTGAGGAATCTTTGATGATGATTAAATGAACCTGCTGGGACTTAGGAAGGGCAATAGGATATGCTTAAGCCTGGAAAATGTTATTTTGGGATTTTGAATGGGGGAATTTATCGAGTGATTAATTAACGGAGTTGTTTTGGAGAATTATATAAATTGGGATGAAAATCAAATGCAAGATGGATGAAGGTTAGGACCAGTAGTAAGAGGGTTATAAATTACTGGCATAACCTTAGGTATATTTAGGATTAACCTTGAGAGATGAAATTAAGGGTTAAGATCAAATTAGGAGTTAATGAGAAATAAACCTAATTGAAGAATTTTTAATTCATAAAGATTCAGGAGTTGTGATGACATGGATTGGTAGGGCGTGATGTTTACCTAGTGAATTAATTTGAGGATTAAATGATAACCATTGTGAGGTAAGAAAAGCTCAGAAATAATATATTGAGGATTAGTCATAATCGAAAAATACGTAGGATATTCGGGATATAAATACACTACTTATGTGATTTATTATATGGGTTGTGCGTATGCCCTGTTGTTATTATTTATATATAGGTTAGATGAATACCTATAGTGATTATATATAGGTGAGATGAATACCCGTTATTATTATATAAATAGGTGAGATGAATACCTATTGTTATCATATGGTTGTGTGAATACCTTATTGATGTTATATTTATATAGGTGGAGTATATACCTATATTATTATTTATTGTGTGTATGACATACCTACCTTACTTGCTATCACGGGAGGTTATCAAAAGAGGAGAATCTTATCTTAGGTGCCTTCGAGGGGATGTAGATTTGGTACCTGAAGAACATAGGATTTTGAAGACTTATTTGTGAGTTGATAAGTCAGCTGACTTTGGGAGCATAGGTATATGCGTGACCCATAGGTATGTGAATTATGTTCGCCTCCAATATGTGTGATTTGTACTAATACGGTTCCTGAGTGATTCAAAACTTTTAAATCCTTACGTATGTGATGTAATAGGATTTGATAGCAGAGTATGTGTGCATCGCAGGTTCCAGCCTTTTGGGGTGCCAGATTAGTATATATATCATGTTAGTGAATTATATATATACCCTTGTGATTATTCTACTGTTTCTTAGTAGATGAAAACGACTAAGACACTTGTATGCTTTAAGAATGTGAGAACTTAACTAATACTTGAGACAAGTGATTTAATCAATGAAAATGTGAGAAGTAAGTAGGACTTTTGGGTAATACGGGTGGGAATATTAAAGAAGACCGTATAGCCAGAATTGGTACAGACTAGTTAAGTAGTGGCATAACTAGAATGGGCTAAGGGTATACATTAGGTGTGCATTCTAGATGGGAGGTGAGAATATCAAGTGGGAGCCATGAAAATAACATGTACATAATAAATGCTTAATTGTACTAGTTAAGCACTTTCTATTTTAACAAAATATTTTACACTCCGGCTCTGACCCGTTTACTTGTATATTTTCTTCTCTATTGTATCCTTGGCATCAGATATCCAATAGCAGGGATGCCCAGTATATATTATGGATGTATCGATGGATTATAGGTGCTATCAGAGATGAAGATTTTGTTTAGATGCTTCCATTATTTTGATTCATATATATATAGTGTCTATTTTCATTTAGGGCATGTCGCCCAGGATTCTAGCTATTCCATTTATATTCCAGAGAATTGTAAGTACTTATGTTAATAATTTTGAGATCAGTTTTTTAAGGACATAAATTTCCAATTGAGTCCCTGTATTGTTTTGACTTAATTCCGTGAACAAAACTGTGTTTGTAATATGTCATAGGGAGAATTTTATTTTGTCACGATCCCACTTGGTCTATGACGTATTGAAGAAATTGAAGACGTAGCAGCAAAGCTTCAAAGAAATAATCATGTCGATGTTTATTTGGTGCAAGTTTACTCGTCTTCACAGTTAATTTCATTCCGAGATCACTCAGGTATGAATGCGTATAATTAATGGTGCTCGAAATTAATTTTATAAAAGATAAGGATGAAATTTTTATAAAGAAAAATGTTTTTAAATGTTTTAAAAGTGTTTTAATGGTTTAAACTTCGTTTTATGATGATAAGCTCGAAATAAAGTTTGACTAGTTTGAATCTCTTTGTTAAGAGACGTTTTTATCAGAAAGCCAAAAGAAAGTCAAACTTCGCGAGGTCGCTCGAATGACATTGGATATCGTTCGAACGAGATACAATGTCGTTCGAACGACATCTTAAGTCGCTCGAACGAGATACTATGTCGCGCGAATGACACGTTTTTTGAGGCGGTGTTTAAATCCTATTTTAACAGTGTTTGCATCATAATTTCGACAGAGTGTGCTTTCTGGAAAAAAAGTTTTACGAACCAGAACCTTGTTTGCACATGTTTTCCAAGGTTTACAAAGCATAAACACATCCTTAGAGTTTGCAAAGATCCGAGATATCATTCTTATATGTTTATGTGATCTTGCTTCACCAAAGTTGTTTGTTCTACACATTGAACACAAAGGGTTTTGCGGTGAAGAAGCGACGGACATCGTGTTCGACATCGTAGACGTATCAAAGCCATATCGGTGGACACCGAGACATACGTGGAGGCGTGTGTTGAGGACAGAGATCGTAGAAGACGGAATTTCTGCGTGGGCACTATTGAAGAACGGTTGAAGATCAGAAGGAGCGTCAAGACCCGTGGGGATCGAGTCTTAGTGTAAGGCTAATCTGTCTTTGTAAAATCATTATTCATAGTGATTGTCTGGCTTGGGCCGTCCGAGGTTGTTTTCCCGTTTTGGGTTTTTTCCTCATATATCTGGCGTTGTGAGTATTCTTTACTTTACTTGCTTTAATCACTAGATGCATGTTTAGGATTAATCAAGATAAAATTGGTTTAAAGTGAGAATTGGGTTTTCATAACTTGGTTTGGTGCATAATTAAAAGTTGGATCTTTTTCAAAAAGGAAAATTAGCTTTGTTTGAAAACACACATATCGGGACCCTCCACAAATTGGTATCAGATCTAGAAAACATTATTTATTTGTTTTGTGATACCGTGTGTTTGTTTACCTCTCCTGTGTTTGTTTTCTCTCGATGGATTCTCTAAGCTTTGACGATTTACATCGTTTGAATTTAAAGTTTGCAAAACGTATTGAAGTTTTGGAAAAAGAAAATTCCGGTTTTAAAAATAAGATTGAATATTTGCAAAGCTTTCAAATTCAAAGAGATATTTGTCGTGAGCACTTTAGTTCCTTGTCTAAAGATTTTAATATATTAAAATTAGGCAAAAAGGAGAGAGATGATAGAGTCCTCATTTTAGAAAAAGAGTTAGAGAATTTAAAAAATTCTAGTTTTTGTGCCGTTGAGGAAAATATTTCGATTAATGATTTTGTGGCACGAGAAAAGGCTCTTAGGGATAAGTTTGATCACATTAAGGGGGAGCGAGATAACCTTCTAGGGGTAATTGAAAATTTAAAGAAGGAGTCCCGAAAGTTTGAGGAGTCTAATCATTTGCTTGAGTCAAAAGTTTTGAAGTTAAAAAATGATTTAAATGACTCGAGTAGTGTTGGTAGCGGCTTATCTTGTTCTAGTGGTTCGATTCTAAAAGCCAAAACCATAGTTTTTTTTAGAGCGCCAACCACATCCGAGGGTATTAGAAAAGGTCAACCTAAAGGTCCCGTTCCTCATCGTGTCTTCACATGTTCGTATTGTGGTAGGAAAGGTCACCTTAGGAGTTTTTGTTTTAATCTTAGAAAAGACCCTAGGAAGATTAAACGTAGTGTCCCATTGGTTCCCAAAACCCGTTTTGTTAGGTATACACCTGTTTGGGTTTGGAAATCCATTTTGGAGATTCTAAATGCTTCGTTGGTTGATTTTCACATGCGTGCACTTGATTCTTCCCATGCTAAATATAAAGGATGATAGTATTGCCATGTTTGTCATATACTAGTTTTCCTTCATGATATATTCATTGCTAGTATTATGACATGTGTATCATTTTGTATTATAGTTTTCATTTGTTTGAGTCTTATTTGAAAAATACAAAAAGATTTTGTTTTTGAGAAAACTTTTGAAAATTAAAAAAGATTTTGCTTTTCTTTGAGTCAAAATATGTTTGAAAAGCCAAAAAGATTTTCGTTTTTTGTTTTTGAGTTTACATGTTTGATGTGGCATATTGGTGTGCTTGGACCCCCCCATTGTTTCATTATCCATGTGGCTAGGACATTTGGTCATTGTTATTGATGCTTAGAATAATCTTAACCATTGTTTATATGGGGTTGTTTCAAAGTTGATATGCATCTTGATTCGACTTTGTATATATGCCAGCAATGCACACATGCACGAGTTTATATGGATGTTTGACTTCTCTTGCATATTTGAATTTGGTGAGGCGTTCTTATCTCAATCTTGTCATCTATGCGTAAGTAGACTTAAGGAGAAGTGCACATGTAATAACTGTTTACTGTGAGGATTTAAAAAAAATGATGAGTGATTCACGGGAAAAGGCCGCGAGAGTTCAAATTAACTCGTCGTGAAAGCCACCGTTTAAAAGAGCACAAAAGAAAAAACAAAAATCTAAGAAAAGGGCCAATAAGATTTTCTCTAAGTTGAGAATGCTAGAAATCTCAAGAACTTGAAAAAGTATGTTTATATGAGGGTGTTTGGTTGGAGAAAATTTAAACGGGTTTGCACAACTAATCTTAATGTTGAAACATTGCAATTTGACGATATTGTTTATAGAATCGTCAAAATTCTGGATTTGTGTGTAGTATGTTTAGTTCATTAAGCTCACACTTTAATTGTCTTTTGGCTATGATAAAGTTTGGTGATTTATCGCTATCAATTAGAGCTTCTTGATCGTTTCGATGTGTTGAAATTGTGACTCATTTGTTGTAGTTTCACGCCCATTCATTCCATGTCCATGTTTGAGCACATCGGTACTATGTTTGCATGTAACTCACATTTTTAGTTTTAATGAGTTTTTGCGTTTTGTGCAAAAAGCCTACTGTTTTAGCACTGTTTTGCTTCTGTTAGTCCCTTCCTGGGATTTTTTTGTGAAATTTTTTTCACTGGGCAATACTTTATAATATTTCTGGGAAACTGGGAAATTTTGGCAGGTCGCGCGAAGTCGTTCAAACAACATTGCATCTCGCGCGAACGGCTTTGTACTTTGTTCAAACGACTTCCTCATCTCGTTTGAGCGAAGTCCCTGGTTCGTTCGAACAACATGGTGATAAATTGCTTCTGATTGGTTTGCAGTCCTCTGGCTTAATTTGATATATTTTTGGTACTGCAGGAAGCATTTTTTTGGGGTTAATTGGTTTATATGCAGGTTCTTTTATGTTCCAAATTGATATCTTGCATATATGTCTGTTTATCACACTTGTTGTGATTGATATACTCTATGTGTGATTCTTTGGTTTACTAGCTACTGATTTATCATTGCTTGATCATATTTAGCTGGTGGTTTCATGATTATCTAGAGGTTTTCAATTTTTCAAAATTGGTATCAACTTGAGTCTATTTGTTATCATATTCTCATGCTAGATATTTCATATCGATTTATCTTTTCACCGGATTGTCTATTCGAGACAAAAAGGGGGAGAGATTTGGTATGTGATGTAGGGGGAGATTTGGTGAGCGTATCTTTATGATTTGTTTCAAATTGGTAACAAATTGGAATTGGTAACAAATTGGTATCAAATAATTGCTCACTTGTTTAAAATGATTTGTTTTAGAAATATAAATTGGTATCATTTGTTCCTCCATACTTCACTATGTATCTGTTTGTCTGTTTCATGTGTGTAGGTATGCTTCAGCGATTTGAGATTTCAAGTCTACATCATATTCAGACAGTTCATGCTTGTCGGTGCTACATATATTAGTCCGTGTCCTATATTTTTGTTTTTGGGATTATGGGATGGGATTTAGGCGTCATACGGCTTGACGACCCGGTTAGGCATTTCACTGGTTTAGTTTTGTCCCGGAATAGTCAAAGGGGGAGATTTGTAAGGACATAAATTTCCAATTGAGTCCCTATATTATTTTGACTTAATTCTGTGAACAAAACTGTGTTTGTAATATGTCATAGGGAGAATTTTATTTTATCACGATCCCACTTGGTCTATGACGTATTGAAGAAATTGAAGACGTAGCGGCAAAGCTTCAAAGAAATAATCATGCCGATGTTTATTTGGTGCAAGTTTACTCGTCTTCAAAGTTAATTTCATTCCGAGATCACTCAGGTATGAATGCGTATAATTAATGGTGCTCGAAATTATTTTTATAAAAGATAAGGATGTAATTTTTATAAAGAAAAATGTTTTTAAATGTTTTAAAAGTGTTTTAATGGTTTAAACTTCGTTTTATGATGATAAGCTCGAAATAGAGTTTGACTAGTTTGAATCTCTTTGTTAAGAGACATTTTTATCAGAAAGCCAAAAGAAAGTCAAACTTTGCGAGGTCGCTCGAACGACATTGGATATCATTCGAACGAGATACAATGTCGTTCGAACGACATCTTAAGTCGCTCGAACGAGATACTATGTCGCGCGAATGACACGTTTTTTGAGGCGGTGTTTAAATCCTATTTAAACAGTGTTTGCATCATAATTTCGACAGAAAAAACGTTTTACGAACCAGAACCTTGTTTGCACATGTTTTCTAAGGTTTACAAAGCATAAACACATCCTTAGAGTTTGCAAAGATCCGAGATATCATTCTTATATATTTACGTGACCTTGCTGCACTAAAGTTGTTTGTTCTACACATTGAACACAAAGGGTTTTGCGGTGAAGAAGCGACGGACATCGTGTTCGACATCGTAGACGTATCAAAGCCATATCGGTGGACACCGAGACATACGTGGAGGCGTGTGTTGTGGACAGAGATCGTAGAAGACGTAATTTCTGCGTGGGCACTATTGAAGAACGATTGAAGATCAGAAGGAGTGTCAAGCCCTGTGGGGATCGAGTCTTAGTGTAAGGTTAATATGTCTTTGTAAAACCATTATTCATAGTGATTGTCTGGCTTGGTCCGTTCGAGGTTGTTTTCCCGTTTTGGGTTTTTTCCTCGTACATCCGGCGTTGTGAGTATTCTTTACTTTACTTTACTTGCTTTAATCACTAGATGCATGTTTAGGATTAATCAAGATAAAATTGGTTTAAAGTGAGAATTGGGTTTTCACAACTTGGTTTGGTGCATAATTAAAAGTTGGATCTTTCTCAAAAAGGAAAATTGGCTTTGTTTGAAAACACACATATCGGGACCCTCCTCAAGTTTTGCTTAGTGGTAATAAGATATTTTAACTGGAGAGTTTCCCAGTCTCATTTATTCCTGTGATATATAGTTCAGTTGGGATGTGTTAGTACCTCATTATTATTCTATTGTGTGGAATGGTTTTATAAAGTTGAAAAGTTTTTGACACTTAGCTTAATTAATTATTAGGTGATTAATAAAGAAATTGTTTTCGACAGTGATGCTGAGAATGAACCAACTGGATATTCTGATTTAATTTAATAAAGGACTGATCACCCGGTATTTAATTAGGCGGGGTGTTAGAGGTGGTATCTGAGCAAGGTTCTAGTGTCTTAAGGATCTGTACGACTTATCAAGATTCAGCATTGCATTCTTTAATGTAGAGTCCTATTATTAGGATGTTGAATTCTTCTACGTATTCTGACTTACGTTCTCCTGTCATGAAGCATGTGTGATGTAATTATTATAAGAGTTTGGTTTATCATAGTGTGCCAAATATAATGGGATGACTAGCAAGGGCCGTTGGAAGGACAGCTGGAGGAGGACTCGGCTGAAGACTTGGATCAGTTTGAAATGGTAATCGAGATAGACCCCACCATAATTGTTGTTCGACTTGAGAACATTAAAGAAGTCGCATGGGAGCTGCAGTTTCCCAAGCACCATCATTGAAGGCGTTTTGTGACATTCCAAACCCACTCAGCACATTCTGTGAAAGGTGAGGGAGTCGAAAGGACTCTTATAAAGGAAGAAATCCAGAGGCAATTATGTAGGGTGAAGTGTAGTAACACCCAAGACTTGAATATTTTTAGCAAAATTTTGCTCATTGGATCAATCTAAAATGATGTGAGTTAGACATAATATATAAAGGAGTTGTGTGTAGCTAAAGGAGAAATTTGGGTTTGCTTGATCGTGAATTGCCCATCTGCAGTTTTAACTGGGATATGAAGGAATCTCGAAACTTATTTTTATAGACAAGAAGGAAAACCCAAATACGAGATAGAAGTTAACGACTGTAGCATACCATTTCTTAGGGTCACCAGGGCCCATGAAGAAATAGGGAGGCCAGTAAGGCCGTAATAGAGGCACAGAGATTTTTGGTCAACGTTCCAAATAATGGGAGTGTAAGCCAGAGAATGGAATAAATTTCCCACAACGAGGAGAGGGAAACTACCGGATAAAATCCTAGAAGTATAATGATTGCCAGCAATAATGGGTTGTTTTGACAACAAGAAATTTCATGCAGGGACCTGTTATCAGGTGCAACCGATGAAGCTTTGTTTCCCCCTTGTGAGTAAAGGATAAATTCTTGTGGCTTCGGTAGGTCACAAAATATATGTGAATTGTTTAAAACGTAAAAATTCTTGTGAAAGTCGAGTTTAGTGAGAACATTAGTTTTAACAGTTTGGGTATAAACGTATTTCTCATTGATAACGAGGTTTGTTGATGTCGGTTGTGAGTGATCAGGGTGGGAAATAAGAGCATGTTTTTATAATTATATTTTACTTCTGTAATGAGTTAGCAAAGAAGATATTATTATGGTAATGTGTAATTAATCACCGAATGTTCGAACGATGGTAGATTGAGTTATAAGACTATGGTGATGGATACTGCGAGTGAGTAATATTACTTTGGTGAGGCGCCACCTGAAATAGAGTTGGACCTATATTTGAATATATGGAAATTTCATGGTACCGTAGAACTTCAGTGAGTATTTTGTTTAGTTATATGTGATTCCGATGTATAGAGACTTATTTATTGATGTGACTCGGGATACATTATGTTCTTTATCGAACAGAGAGATATAACTCGTTGTATATATCGCACTAAGAACTTGGGATAGTGCGCATGAAACTAGCGAACGTCGGGAGTCAGAGAGAAGTTTTGATGACAGCACATGGGTAATTATACGAATATATACTTGAGAGTTAATAATTCCATTATGGCTTAAGGACGATAGAGTCACCTAGTCTTGGCATGAAAATCAGTATATAACGGCTACGTTATAAATTGATCCGTATGCTTAGTGTGCGAAAATTGATTTCAGAAAAGTGTATTTCATTTGTAATATAATACTCAAGACATAGGGTGTATGGGTGCCCTAGGAAATTGAATCTTGATATTGTCCCCATTTTGGAGGTATGTGAAAAAAAAATATAGAGGTTTAGATATCGGGACTTAATTGTTCGATCATTTATGATGATTAGGATCATCTTTCCCCAAATGTCCCCGATGATGGTATTGTATCCGACAGGGTAATATGCTTGTCATGTGAATTCGACAACATTTAGCCGGAGAGGTCGAAGTTTATTTCGTAAGATCTGGTAGGGGCTTACATTTCACGATAAACTAATTTTTAGAGTTAGGGAATGACTTGTGACATACGGTGAGGCAAAGTCACATGGATCATGGTTAGAGGTACATTCGGGTGAACATAAAATGTTTCAGGTTATAAACAATAGTGGTGACAAGAAAGTGATGTCAGTTAAGACTAATCATACTATGGGACAGTATGCGCAGATCTTTACATAGCCGAGAAAGTGAGG
This sequence comes from Sambucus nigra, assembly GCA_949130495.1. Classification (NCBI taxonomy): domain Eukaryota; kingdom Viridiplantae; phylum Streptophyta; class Magnoliopsida; order Dipsacales; family Adoxaceae; genus Sambucus; species Sambucus nigra. The sequence continues at coordinate 407,282,538 of OX422222.1, forward strand.
TTACATGGGGTTCCGATTACTATTGCGTCCGATTGGGATAAGATCTTTGTCTTTCAATTTTGCGAAGAGCCTTCACGAGGCCGTTCGTACCGAGTTGTGATTGTGTGCGGCCTATCATCCGTAGACGAATGGGCACACCACCTGAGTAATCAGATGTTGAAGGATAAATTCCATATATAACCTTAGATTTTAGGGAAGGATTAGAACAGTACCTTCCACTAGTGAGATTCTGCAGAATAACTCCTATAATTCACTTTTGGCTTAGTGCCAGTCGAAGTATGGTACGATAAGTCTTATTGTTTCTACTACTTGTTAGAGGACCAGGAACTATTACGAATAGTAAAGATGAGTTGAAACTTACAGTATATATTATGTGTGATATATATATATACAGCACAAAGATTCTACTCGTTTAAGATAGTAGCAAGATGAGATCATATTTATCTAAAGAACGAGTAATCTACTTATAAGCAATAGTAGACGGTTAGATAGTGAGTATCCAAAATAAAGTATAAGTAGTGAAACTTCAACTGTAAGGCTTGGATAACAACCTACGTGACAGGGTAACCGGGGGTTAAACGATCATAAGTGAGGTGTTCATTGTTGGAGGTATTCGATAGCGTACTGTACGAGCGGTACGAAGTAGTCTACTTTGGAGTGTAAGTATGCGATGCGCAATATTTATCCAAGATTGTTCTTGCGTGATATAGTTTTATTTTCCAAATTTCGGGATGAAATTCCGTTGTAAGGGGGGAAGTATGTAATACCCCGTATTTTTATGACTTTTAATATGGAATTAATTAGAAATAATTGTGATATAATTGGAAATTAATCCGAATTTAAATATTACTCGAGAATAAAATAATATGTGATTTATGTTGAATATTACTTAGTGATTAAAAGTAATATATATGATTATGACTTTATAAATTGTCACGAATTATCTGTACGATGATTTCGATAATTAAGTTGGGACGTGTGTGTATGTCGTGTCAGGACTCGATTTAAATGGAATAGAAGCGAATTATTTATATGTCATCCGAATGGTCGTTTTGACTACACCATTGAAGTATTCAAAAAAGTCTACTTGGGTGTTTGATTTGGGTCTCGGGGCACTTTGGAACCGAAATGACACCCCAAAAGGATATTTTGGTCATTTTAATTGGGAGGTGAATAGTAAACACAGAAATTAGGATTTTATTATAGTGAGGAGATTAGAGAACTTAGGTTCATTCACCCAAAATCAAAGGAAAGGTCTTTGAGGAGAGTGAGAGGCTTTTCAAGGAGAGGAAGAGGTTTTTGGAGCAAACTTAGGGACAACCACCTTGCACCACCAAGAGCCACCACCACCACTGCCGGAAGTTGGTAGAAAAAAGGGAGGACCACTAGTAGAGTATCATCCCCAACGGTTCAAACCTACAATCTCAAGGCAAGTGATTAATTACTGCAAATCTAGCATGTATAATGTTCATATTAGAATAGAATAAAATTTTGGACTGTTTTATAAATCAAAAGATGAATTTCGATGATTTAAGATTGATCCCTATGATGATAACTGCAATTAGATTAAACCCTTTTTGGTTAGAAAATCATCTTTACGAAAATTGAGTTATAACTGATGAAGAATTCTGAGATTTAAATGTGTCTATAGCAGAATTTCTGAATTTAAAATGACGATTATCATGATTAATTGAAACTCTTGATGACTTATATGAGTTAGATGTAGAAATCATTTACATACCTTACTATATCATTTGGTATAATAATGAGTAAATTGGGATAATTTAGTATTGATTTTGGTGATGAAAAAGTATAAAACCCATAGGTAAATCATGCAAAAAATCTGGGCAAATATCCGGTCGATCGACTCAGGACTGTCGATCGATCTATCGACCAGAAATAGTTGATCAATCGACTCCCCTGGAAATGTGATGTATTTTCCTTTTTAATTGTTGATTAAATCCCAAACTTTGAGGAATCTTTGATGATGATTAAATGAACCTAATGGGAGTTAGGAAGGGCAATAGGATATACTTAAGAACCAAAATATTTTATTTTGGGATTTTGAATGGGGGAAATTTATCGAGTGATTAATTAACGGAGTTGTTTTGGAGAATTATATAACTTGGGGTGCAAATCAAATGGAAGATGGATTAAGGTTAGGACCAGTAGTAAGAGGGTTATAAATTACGGACATAACCTTGGGTATATTTGGGATTAACCTTAAGAGATGAAATTAAGAGTTAAGATTGAATTAGGAGTTAATGAGAAATAAACCTAATTGAAAAAATTTCAATTCATAAAGATTTGGGAGTTGTGATGACTAGGATTTGTAGGGCGTGATGTTTACCTACTGAATTAATTTGAGGATTAAATGATAACCACCGTGCAGTAAGAAAAGCTCAGAAATAATATATTGAGGATTAGTCATAATCGAAAAATACATAGGATATTTGGGATATAAATATACTATATATGGGATTTATTTTTTGGGTTGTGCGTATGCCCTGTTGTTATTATATATATATATATACAGGTTAGATGAATACCTATGGTGATTATATATAAGTGAGATGAATACCTGTTGTTATTATATATATAGGTGAGATAAATACCTCTTGTTATTATATGGTTGTGTTAATAACTTATTTATGTTATATTTATATAGGTGGAGTATATACCTATATTATTATTTATTGTGTGTATGACATACCTACCTTACTTGCTATCACGGGAGGTTGTCGAAAGAGGACAATATTATATTGTGTGCCTTCGGGGGATTTAGATTTTGTACCTCGAGAACATATGATTGTGAAGACTTATTTGTGAGTTGATAAGTCGGCTGACTATTGGAGCGTAGGTAATTGCGTGACCCATAGGTATGTGAACTATGTTTGCCTCCAATATGTGTGATTTTTATTAATACGGTTCCTGAGTGATTAAAAACTTGTAAATCCTTACGTATGTGTTGTATCGGGATTTGATAGCAGAGTATGTGTGAATCGCAGGTTCCAGCGTTTTGGGGTGCCGGATTAGTATATATATCATGTTAGTGAATTATATATATACACTTGTGATTATTCCACTGTTTCTTAGTAAATGAAAATGACTAACATACTTGTATGGTTTAAGAATGTGAGAACTTAACTAATGCTTTAGACAAGTGATTTAATTAATGAAAATGTGAGAAGTAAGTAGGACTTTTGGGTAATACGGGTGGGAATCTTAAAGAAGACCGTATAGACAGAATTAGTACAGACTAGTTAAGTAGTGGCGTAACTAGAATGGGCAAAGGGTAAATGTTAGGTGTGCATTATAGATGGGAGGTGAGAATATCAAGTGAGAGCCGTGAAACTAACATGTACATAATAAATTCTTAATTGTACTGGTTAAGCACTTGATATTTTAACAAAATATTTTACACTCGGGCTCTGATCCGTTTCCTTGCATATTTTCTTCTCTATTTTATCCTTGGCATCAAGTATCCAATAATAGGGATGCCCAACATATATTATGGATGTATCAATGGATTATATCTACTATCATAGATGAAGATTTTGCTTAGACGCTTCCATTATTTTGATTCACATATCTGTAGTGTATATTTTCATTTAGGGCATGTCGCCCAGGATTCTAGTTATTCCATTTATATTCCACAGAATTGTAAGTACTTATGTCGATACTTTTGAGATCAGTTTTGCTTAGTGGTAATAAAATATTTTAACTAGAGAGTTTCCCAGTCTCATTTATTCTTGTGATATATAGTTCAGTTGGGATGTGTTAGTACTTTATTGTTATTCTATTGTGTGGAATGGTTTATAAAGTTGAAAAGTTTTTGACACTTAGCGTAATTAATTATTAGGTGATTAATAATGAAATTGTTTTCGATAGTGATGCTGAGAATGAACCAACTGGATATTCTAATTTAATTTAATAAATGACTGATCACCCGATATTTAATTAGGCGAGGTGTTACATGTGGTATCGGGGCATCAGGTTCTAGTGTTTTTAGCATCTATACGGCTTACTATTTTTCAGCATTGCGTTCTTTGATGTAGATCCATATTATTAGGATGTTGAATTCTTCTGTGTATTCCGACTTACGTTCTCCTGTCATGAAGCATGTGTGATGTAATGCTTATAAGAGTTAGGTCTGTCATCGTGCGCCAAATATAATTGGACGACTAGCAAGGGCCGTTGGAAGGACAACTGGAGTAGGACTCAGCTGAAGACTTGGAGAAGTTTGAAATGGTGATCGAGATAGACCCTACCATAATTGTTGTTCGGCTTGAGAACATTAAGGAAGTCGCATGGGAGTTGTAGTTTCCCAAGCACCGTCATAGAAGATGTTTTGTGCCATTCCAAACCCACCCAGTACATTATGTGAAAGGTGAGGGAGTCGAAAGGACTCTTATAAAGGAAGAAATCCAGAGGCAATTATAAAAGGTGAAGTGTAGTAACACCCAAGACTTGAATATTTCGGGCAAAATTTTGCTCATTGGAGAAATCTAAAATGATGTGAGTTAGACATGATATATAAAGGAGTTGTGTGTAGATAAAGGAAAAATTTGGGTTTGCTTGATCGTGAATTGCCCATCTGCGATTTTAACTATGATATGAAGGAATCTCGAAAATTATTTTTATAGGCAAGAAGGAAAACCCAAATGCGAGATAGAAGTTAACTAGCTTATTAAAATCTTTACCCAGTGGAGAAGGGGTATATCGTAGATAAGAAGAGTTCATTGTGGTAAAAAGAACTCCGAAGTTAAATAATCTAGTGCTGATGGAAATATGACAAAGACGTCTAGGGTTAACGACGCCAAATCTGTATGCTTATAAATTTTCTTAACATTTCCAAATGGAGGGGAGTTAGAAAGGTAGGGAAACCTATCTGAAGGGAAAGATTGAATTAATGAGTTAGTAAAACACTACTGGAAGATATACCCAGTAGGGGACCTATTTAAATACTTACTAAGTGGCGATGAATTCAACTAAGACTAGCGAGGTCGACAACATATTTCTTAGGAATTTTAGAGCCAAAGGAGAAATGGAAATAGCAATTAGGGGTTAATACTACCAAGCCCAAGATAAGGACATCCCAAAATGGTTAGTGGTACTAGTGACGGGAAATGTCAAGGGAAATTTGGGTGCCCTTGGCTTGCGTGCCAATTCTATCCTATAATTTTTTTTTCTGTTATTTTGAGCGAGAGATATAATCTTGTATTTGTCCACTTTATATGGATTGGAGTTAGTTTGTATGACAAAATTGATGTATTGGTTTTTGGATTATGATTAAGGTATCAAAGATATGGAATAGGTTTCATTGTAGTTACACAGTATTGATTTCAGTTTATTTCTTTTCATGCATACTTAGAATGGTACTTAATTATTTTGACTCCTGTATTATTTAACTTATCACTAATCAATCTATTTTAAATATTACGAGGTGTCACAGTTGTTATTAGAGCATTTAAGGTTCTTGTGTCATAGGGATCTTGTTTGCCCTTATTTATTTTTCGCGTTGCCTTCTTTGACTACTTTAGGGGCTTATATTTTAGACTTTGTACTCTTTATAACGATAACTTTATTGTGGTGAAGTGTCATTGTTTCCCGAAGAATGACTCAGATAAACCAAGTGTATCGAGTGGGTTCCTTATATGTATATCACTTGTGAGACATCCCATGTATGAGGTCGACTTCAGTCATGAGTGAGGGAGTTTTAGGCATGAGACCATTAGCAAGTGCTTAGCCTATGGTTCAAGGGGAAATTATTTCCCCCACCATCCATGACAATGTTAAGATTAAGTTTTAAGTATATCGTTTATGTGACCATGAGGTGACCAATATAAGGAGGAGTTCGACTATCTTTCTCTTTCAGTACCGGGAGATATTGATAAGAAGTGAAGGTAGAGGTTCGCGTCATCAGTTCAATGCAAGAAACACTTTTTTGGGTTGATAGAAATTGTGTGAGAGTTTTAGGTGTTACTAGGTAACCCACTTTTCACCACTTGCGCTCAGGTGGTTGAAGTTTCACTCCTACATCAGTAGGATAATTATAAATATTATAGGGGTAGAGTCCAAGGCTAAAGTCGGCCTAACAAGTAGGGACATTGTAGTGTTGACCCGAGTAGGGGGACCTTACTAGTAGAAGGAACCACATAAGGGGATATGAACCTAAGAGGTCTCTAAGTATGGCCACTGTTATCTGTTTTGGACAGAAGGGCCACATAAATATTAGCTAATGGATCCGCGACCTATGAGAGCAGGGGTAACAATGCAAATTTTAGCAGAACCGACTAAAAACGTAAGGTCAGTGGGGATGCCCGTGAGGCCTCCATTTTGATAGTTCCTTTAGAGGAAGGTGTTACTCTTGTGGAAAGTAAGGTCGCCTAGTTATTAGATGATTCAGTGGAAAATAATGTTTGGGGCTACCTTCGAGGGATAGTCATGGGTACGTTTATGGACTCTGCACACATGAGCCTTGCTTAGACTCCTAGGATTTTTCATTTCTATATTAGTAGTGTGTGTGTGTACTACTATTATGAGGTTTATATATTTTTATCTCCAAGCTTTATGCATATGTGGACACCCCAGTGGGTGGGTGTAGCTTTACGTCATGATTATAGAGACGTGGAGGGTCAACTTAGTTTTCAGCCACTTTATTAACTTTTGGGGAGAAATCATTGTATTAGTACTGAGATTGCATATAGAGCTAGGTGTAAACTTATATCAACTACCATGGGTAGAATTTCATATGCTAATTTTTGGTCAAAATTTTCCTGGAGTAGTTATGCTTAGGCTCGGAAGAAAGTATGGCAACATTGTTTATGTATGTTTGCAATCACAATAAAAGGGATTGTGGTCTCATAGAGGTGTCACTGGTGGTTCGAGATTCTTCTTGTCTTTAGTGGTATGGGTGTTAACTTATCACCAACATAAGATATTAATTTTTGCCTTAGAATAGGCACTAACATTGAACCTGCCACGAGGGCATGTTAGGGGATTGACTTTGTCAGGGATAATAGAGGTTTCGTGGGAGTAGACACCACCATTTTTGAATTGATTGATTACTCAGGATAAGGAAGCTCCAAAGAGGGATGGGTCACAAAGCGACGTGTGAACCACTAGGAATAGGATAAGATCGAGATACAGGATGAATGCTTATTGTTACATATTAATGACCTATTAGAATAGTGGAGGAAAGTGTTTCCTCCTGATGATTAAAATGTGAGCGAGTTATTATTATTAGTGAGATCGGGAGGGGGATATCCCGAAGGCAACGTTTTAGCACAATATGGAGCTAGCACATCATTAGTGGATTTTGACCACGTTAAGTGTTGGTTCGCTGTGAATTACGACGTTATTCGAGTGAAGAAGGGATGGTGTAGTAGTGGTGTTCACTACACCCAAATTTGTTATTAGGGGTGTGTGTCCATTCGGGTCGAATTCTTCGGTGCGGGCATACCCGAAATTAAAGAGGAGGGAAAATCGGAGAAATTCCTCTCTACGCACATGCGAGAATTCGAGGATAATGGAATCCTCTTTCTACCGCGCTGATCTTCGCGAATTACCAATGATATAAAATGGTCTTCCTCAAAAGGGAAGAAAAATGTAGAATGGAGTCGCCAACCTTTTTTTCTCAAAACAGACAAAAGAAATGTACTCGTCCCAAGAGAATGGCATCCAAATACAGACTAATGCATACTAAACATAACGAATCAAGGGTCTGAGGACTAAGTTACATAATGGGAAGGTTTTAGGTACCCATTCTTCCTTTTTAGTCTCTCATTAGCTATGATAATTCCCCCTTTTTTTTAAAGTGTGATACGTGTGTACATGTGTGAATAATGAGAGAAAGAAATCATCCAACTCATGTCATGGGAAAGACGGAGTGGAATCATTCTAAGAAATGTGCAAAAGAAATAATATAAAAATATAATGTGAGTGTCCATCGAATAACAAATCATTATGAAGAAGTGAGTGTATATATTGAGCGTAACACTAATATGTAGGAGTACGCATATCCTCAATACCACTAAACACAAGAAAGTATAAAGTGGATAAATGAGAAAATATGGCTGGAATCCCAAGATTGTCTTGTGATGCCTATATAGCCCAAAGAGCATCAAAGTCTAAGTTGTTGGATAACGCACAAAAGTAGGCTTATCCCAAAAATCCTAAGTTATAACTTCCTTTAGTTTCTTTTTAAAAAATGCGTGCAAGTTTAAAGAGTATTAAAAGAATGAGGAAATTCTAATTTAGGGCTTATAAGAAAACCCTCTTTTTATTTATTTTTATTTATGAAAATAATATTTACGTGTACTAAATAATAAAAAGTGAGACTAGTTTTGGAATGAAGAAATGAAATAAAGATATATTAAAAGTGAAATAAAAGTAAAGAACTACTAATAATTGAGTGAGTTGTAAATGAATAAGGAGAGACCTTTTAGAGAAATTTAATTATGATTTTATAATAGTGGGGGGGGCGATTTTACGTGGTTGGATGGTGGTGAGGTAAGAATGGAAAGTTGGGAGAAAAATGGATAAGAATTATGTAAGGAATGGAGAGAATGTTTGGAAAAATATAACTTCAGCGCACTGATTTCAAGGGGAATGTTTTGACTTTTGAATAAGACCCTTTGAAATGAGGTCATTGTCTCCTTACATAGTAAAAAAATAGGGTTTTAGGGGAGTGTCGATCGACATATACCCTAGCCTGCCTATCGGCATACCCTGCCTTGCTGGCAAAGAAAAGTATACCGTGAAGATAGGTAGGGGGTCTAGGGTGACTATACGCAGTCCGGAACAAACTTTTTTTTAGAAAAACATACATAAAATGCAAACCATAAGTTCGAATCATGCATAGTCAGGAATCGGGATCGTTGGAAAGGGTATTCAAATCCCTATAAGAATACATTAATCCACTCCTAGATTCAAGAGTTAGCCAAAGTCAAACGGGGCTTGAAATAACCCGACGATCTCTAGACGGGGGTTTCTTAAAGTTAAAAGGAAAGCACGCGCGACATGAGGTCGATTCACCCATGGTATATATCGTTGGAAAGGGGATTCAGAGCCATATGAGATTTTAATGAGTTGCACTCGATTTGGAGAGTTGATCGAGGTAAAAAAGAGCTCAAAAACACCCATGGTCTATAGATTTGGGTTTAGAGTAAAAAGGTGAGTACGCGCGTACCATGGAGCTGATTTGTGCACGTTATAGATCGTTGGAAAGGAAATTCAGAGTCTTATGAAATTTTAATGTGATTTAATCGATTTGAAAGTTGACCGAGGTCAAATGGGGCTCGAGTGCACTCGATGGCCTCTAAATTAGGTTTCAATGTAAAACGGTGAGTACGCGCGAACCATGAGGTCGATTAGTGCATGGTATGGGACATTGAAAATTTAGAGCCCTATGAGAGTTCAATGAGCTCTGCTTGATTTGGAGGATTGATAGAGGTCAAACGAGGCTTGGGAGCACCCGATGGCCTCTAGATCAGGGTTCAGAGTAGGACCTAGGGTCTTATGGTGGGAGGAGAAGTGTTAGGGACCTAAGGAGGTATTTATAGGGTACCAGGATAGGGTGTATACAAAGCCCCTATATGGGAGAGCTTAAAAGAATAAGTGATCATCGAAAGATAGACACCTCATTAGTTTTTAAGGCTTGAGGACTTTGCTTGGGGTTTAAAGGTGTTCGATTAAAGGGTTGAGGTCGATTATGCGGACCTAAAAGGTTAAGGTGACCAATTTGGAGGATTGAGGACAGTTATGGGGACGAAAAGAGTTAAGATGACTGATTCATAGGGTTAAGGTCAATTATGTAGACCTAGAAAGTTATGATGATAAAATTAATAGGGTCGTAGTCGGTTCTGTGAACCTAAACAGTTAGGATGATCGATTCAGAGGGTCGAGGTCAGTTGTACAGACCTAGAAAGTTATGATAATCGATTTAGAGGTTTGAGGTCAAATGTACAGTCCCAAAGAGGTAAAAAGATCGATTTAGAGTGTCGAGGTTGGTTTTTACAGACCTAAAGAATTTAGGCGATCGATTCAGAGGGTCGAGGTCTATTTTATGGACCTAAAGAGTTGAGATGACCGATTCAAAGGGTTGAGGATGAATTTATGAACTTAAAGAGTTTAAATGAATAATTCAAAGGGTTATCTAAATCGATTAAGTTCAAATTCTCGATTCAAATGCTCGAGGTTAATTTGCAAACCTAAAAGGTTATAATGACTGATTCAAAGGGTTAAGGTCAATTCTATAGACCTAGGTCTATTTTGTGGACCTAAGGAGTTGAAATGACCGATTCAGGTGGTCGAGGTATATACTGATGACTAAGGCGTTGAAGTTACCGATTTAGAGGGTCAACATCAATTTTGCTAGCCTAATTATTGAGACAACTAGTTCATAGGGTCGAGGTCGATTCTATGGACCTACGTTAATTATGTTAACCTAAAAGGTTAAAGTGACCTATGTAGATGGTCGAGGTCATCTATGGACGTGCAGACCTGAGGAGTTGAGGTGAACAAAATCAAGGTCGATTATGTGAACCTAAATTAATTTTACAAATTAGAATAGTTAGGACGACCGACTCAGAGGGTCGAGGTCGATTTTTTGGAGCTAGGTCAATTCTATAGATCTAAACAGTTAAGGTGACCATTTCAGAGGGTCAAGGTCGATTCTGCGAACCTAGGTCAATTTTATGGGCCTAAAGAGTTAGGACAACTAATTCGAGGGGTCAAAGTCGACTCTATGAACCTAAAGAGTTGAGATGACTAGGGAGTCAAGGTTAATTATGTGGACCTAAGGAGTTGGGACAATCGATTCAGGGGATTGAATTTGATTATGTAAACTTTTTTAATATAACAGATTCAACCTAAGGAGTTGAAATGACCGATTAGGGGGCTGAGGTCGATTCTCCATACTGAAGGACCAGAAATGACTTATTTAGAGGGTCGAGGTCTTTTTTGTGGACCTAAAGAGTCAAGACAACCGATTCAGGGGTTGATGTTGATTATGTGGACCTATAGAGTTAAGATGGCCGATTCAGGGGGTCGAGGTTGATTATGGAGACGTAAGGAGTTAAGGTGACCAAATCAGCAAGTCGAGATCAATTTTGTGGACCTAAAGAGTTGAAATCCTCAATTTAGGGGGTCAAGGTCAATTTTATGGACCTAAAGAAATAAAATGATCGATTCATGCAACCTAAAAAGTTAAGATAATCGATTCAGGGGTCATGGTCGATTTTACAGACATAAAGAATGATTTACGGGGAGTGTTCTTCAATATTGACTTAGCTGGGGAGGGTGTTGGTATTACGAGTGCAGACACACTTGGATTTTGGTTCCACTGGGAGTAGACTAGTGATGAGAGGTTTGTACGTGCTAATACATTTTGCTTCTGATCCTACTGTGGATTATTTTCTTTAATGAGTTTTCTCGAAGTTAGGATGCATTCAATATTGAGGGGACTTTCTAGAATTTTTTGGGAATTTTTGGGTAATTTTTGAATTTCCTAACAAATTTTTTAGGGGGGGTACCAATTGGCATAGCTGGGGGTGCCTATGGGCATAAGGCACAGATTCTTGGGCTTCTTGGGAAATGTGAAAGGCTACCGCTGATTTTTATCTTTTTTGTGGTTTTAGTATTCTGTTTGCACTTAGTAGATTATTAAATCTTGTTGGGGAAATATGAGACATTCTACCCTTGCCATTTGTCCTCAAGGGCCGCTGGGATTACAAGAATACATGCCTAGATAAGGAGGATGCTGACGCACGAGTTTGGGTACGTCTGGTACCTGGAAGAGAGAGTTGTGAATTAGATTATGGAGGGTGAGGTGGAGGTCCCACCACTGTCTCCCTCAGAGTATATGAGGCGGGTAAAGGAGATGCCTGATGAGGTAAAGACGATGAAAATAGAGGGTGAGCACAATACGCACTATGCTAACATGATGGAGGACTATGACTATTTGGACTTTATGACCAGTTGGTTGATGACATCATGCATTTTTTATGTGTATAATATGCCTCCACCCTCAAACGGGATCTAGAAGGGGTATCGGCGTATTAGCGGTGTCGACGGATAGCACGAGGGGAAGTGAAATGACGACATCTAAGGAGTTTCCCTTCTATCACATTTTCACCCCTTCTTATCATATTCGGGTGCACAGTGGGAAGGTGGTATTGGTGCCCTATAACCTTCATGAGGAGATAAACGTCTTCACGAGTCTTCCTCAGGAGGCTTGCCGAAGATATGTATAACTTCTTTTCTTCTCCCATTTTTCCATTTTCTTCTTCTCATTACTAACTTTTTTTACAGACCATTCGCATATTGATGACCTGATTGTGGGATATTCGGGACTGGATGGCATTAGTGGTTGACTATGTGAGAAAGTCGGTCAGTTCCTGCCTGGTTCCACTAACTACATCTTAGGAGAGCTCTAATTTCGGGAGTAGGGGGTAAGGGGACTACCCCACATCATCAAGGGAAACGTGTTCACCGAGGCTCTTGAGTTTGGAGTTATATTGAGATTTTAGGAGGTTTGGGGTACATCCCGAATATTTTCTTTTTCTTTTTCTGCATTTTTATACCTTTAGAAATAATGTAACCATTTTTGACAATTTAATATCAAATGCATTTTTTTGTTATCTTGATTTAGTGGCTTACTCTACATGCACTTTAATTTTCTACTGAGATTTTATTTATTGCTAAGATAAGATAAAATGGAATAAATAGAAAAAAGACTCGAGGGTTAAATTTTTCATAAATAAAAGTCTTTATTTTGGAAATGATATATACAAAAGGGGAAAGTAAAGAATTTTTTAAAAAAGGGAGGGTATCGATTGTCATACCACATGGCCGTCTTATCGGCATAAGGGTTAAGTCAAAATCATTTCCTCAACTTTGATTTCACTTCTTATGTACTTATAATTACTTAGGATCAGAGGTTCTAACAACAACTCGAATTATTTGTCTTTTATGGATGTTTTTGGTATAAAAAGGGGACTCTAATTAGGGGGTTTCATCATTACAAATCAAACTTATTTCCCTTGCAATATTTCATTTTCTTCTTTTTTTTGAAATGGCGCTTCCGATGTCTTAAACTTTCTTGTTTATCTTGAAGGCTTAGAAGCCATGTGTCTTTATAACGTTAATTGCTAAGCTTTCAGCTTGCGCCATATCTCCATATGGTATAATCATTATATAGTCTGGAATATTATAGAAGAGACAGTGTAATTCTAGTATCCTCAAGACTATGCATTTCGATTAGGCTTGGATGAAGTATGTCCCTCTTACAAAGAATTTTCTGCTATGTTGGGTCTTAATCCAAGTGTGGCGATAGCCATACTGAATTTATCCCATTCCTCTCGGGTATTATTAGCAGAGTTGATTCATGTCTCTCATTCAGCTACTCAACCATTAGTTTACAAAGGGAATGTCATCCTCCTTATAGTACTGAACTCAGTATATCGAAGAGATTACACTGATAATGGCTTTGCTAACATCGTAGTCTTGGGATTTACTGTCAGGCTTCTTTTAGTGATAGGTGACATGATGGCCGACCCTCAAATAGCTATGAAAGTGTTGTGGATGTCTTACCACTGTAGTCCAGTTATTTTAATACTAGCGGGGACTCTAAATGGTTTGGACGTCTGGAAGGAGGGCTGGGTTAATTTCTTGTGAGGGAACCTTATCATGTTGTTCATATGGTTGTCTGAGAGTTTGTGCCTTGCAGCCCCTTCAGAGTATCCTCTGTCGGTTATTCCTAATTTCCTTTCTCGACCTTTCTTCAGCTTCGGCTCGACAACAGAGAACTGGGTGAATTAGCTTATAGAGCATGGGGTCAGAGTCTTTCCAGGTCTGTATAGTGGTGGGAGAATTTGATGTGTTCCTTGAAACGAGGTGATTACCAGTACGTATGGTTGGTGGGATTTTATCAGTTTCTTCCTATTTTTCATGGCAACTTTTGCGCTAAGTGGTATGGGAGAAAATTATTCGTTCCCACATGTAATACCCCGTATTTTTATTCTTTATAAATTTGGGGATTTATTAAATTTAATGTGAGTTATTAGTTTAATATAAATTTGGAAACTAATTATTTTTAATTATTAACGTGATGTGAGTTAGTAATTATGGGAAAATAGAATGACAATTTTGGAAATTTAAGTCGGGACGCGCCTGTGTCGCGTCGGGAATAAATGTTGATTAATAAAAGTGAAATATTTTTACGTTATCCGTATGGTCGTTTTGAGTGTGCCAACGTGTCCGGAAGGGTCAATATAGTCAGACAAGTGTACTCGGGAGTTTAGTTTGGGTCTCGGGGCGTTTTTAGGCTTAATTAGTACCCCGGGAGGACATTTTGGACATTTTACATTTTTGGGTAATTAAATCCACCAAATTTCAAGGGATATATCAGATGTCTAAGGTTGCCTTCTAGGGTTAAAACAACCAAAGAAAAGTGACGGCCATAGGAGAGGAAAGGAGAAAGCTTTCCATGCAATCCAAGGCCAACGATTCACCCGATTGCACCGCCACCACCACCAACGCGTAGATCGCGTGACGGGGAACGTAACAACACCAAATTCATCTACAAATCAGAATTCTGAAAATCCCAGGCAACTGTTTATCTTGCTTATTTTCATTAATGCATCACTCATGTTAGTCTAGGGATGATTAGGATGAGTTTTATGGAAGAAAACCCAAATTTGAGATAGGAAATAGCATGTAGTAATGATTTGAATGTAAATCTAGAAACCCCTTCACATGTAGAGGATTAAACCAAGAAATTATGATGTTTTAGAAGAAGGAAATTCTGGAAAAGATTTATTAGAACCATGTTAAAGAGATTCTAGGGTTCTTGAGATTTTTATGAAGTTTTTGCCTATAAATCCATGATTAGTGACGAAAATTTACATGCTTTACGTAGAATATACATAAAATGAGATTATAATGTTAGTAGTACAAATTTCTGGGCGATTGGGAATGAAAGATTTGGAGGAGGTTATGTGATAGAACCCGTAACTGATTAACTGCAGAATTCGCCATACCTGTTTGATCGATCGATCGAGCCAAGTGCTTCGATCAATCGAGCCCCAGACCTCGATCGATCGACCCTTTCTGGCAGACTCATATTTACCCTTTTTAAATTAGTTGAATTCAATTTAGTGAGAAATAATTCTTGGACACCCTTATTAAAATGTTTTGGGAGATAAAGAAGACCAGTAGGACATATGAATAATTTTGGGACCTTAATGTAAGACGAGAGTTGTATTTTTGGGATAGTTACATATAAGGGACGATGAAACTAGGTATTAAAGGGAGAGACGCATAAGATAGTTACGTTGGAACATAAATGAATACTTACTGAATTTTACACTTGAGAGGATGGAGTCCATGAGTATTACGTAGTAAGTTGGAAAAATCCCTCAAATTAAAGTTAGAGACGGATCGTTATACGTGATAACTAATAATGGGAAAATAAGGATAAAAGTCATGATTATGGGTTATAGGATGAACCTAAATTGATATGATAAAAGTAGTATATTTATATGACTGTGTGTATGCATATATTATATACATGTGAAAATCATGCCCCCGCTACTTGCGATCCTTGAGGTTACCGCGCTGGGACAGTCTCATCTCGATGGGACCTTTACGGGGGATAGTGACTTGTACCCAAGAAGATAGTAATCCTAGGTACAGACTATCGAATCGATAGTCATGGTACTAAGAGACTCGAGGGTATGTGCTGACCTCTTGGACTTGGAAACTATGCTTCGCCTCAATATTGTTTGTGTATGTATTAATACAGTTCGAGAGTGATTCCGAACGTTTATTTCCCTTAGTACGAGTGATGCAGGGATTGGATAGCAGAGTATGCTCGCACCATAATTTTTATGTGGGGTGCTGTTAGAATATATATATTATATGAGTATTTAATATATATATTAAATTTTAAAATTTGGAACTAACTACTGTGTTATGGTAAGTAAGAAATGAATAATGACTTCAAATTGAAAATACTTGTTTTGAATAGTATAATATGACACTGGGAAACTTTATTAAGAAATAAAGTTAAAATGAGAGCTTTGTTACTGAATGAAAATTTTCTCTTAAGCAATTATATTGTTCAGTTTTAAATCTTACGAGTAACCTAAGATAAGTTAAACCATTGGGAAGTTTAGTGCGATATAAGATATGATAATCTGTTGGGAAGATTAGTGCGATAGGTGTGCAGATTAGAAGAGAGGTGAGAATTTCTCAAGAGAGTGCCGCACTAATATGTTGTTGCATTGGCCTATAAACATTTTAAATACTTGCTAAACAAATTTTAAATCATTTATACTATCGGGCTCTGACCCGTTTCTATTTCACTTTCTCTCTTGTATATATATGTATATATTACAGGTGCCCAGCCACAGGGGCATCTTGCATAGGATCCCTTGGAAGGAACACGCTGCAACTTAGGTGGGAGTTGCAGGCCTCTTGCTTAGACGACTTCATTTATTTGATTCCACTCCTAGCATATTCATTTAGTGGGGCATGTGTCGCCTTTTCCATTATTCAGTTGTTTATTTGGACTTTGTGATTCAGTTATTTCTAATATTATGACTTTGGGATTTATTACTGTCTAGATGTTTTACTTTAAGTTTTAAATGTTGGGATTTAGTTGTTGAATGTTTAAATTATTTGGATTATATGTTCCAGAATTATTGTGGTGTGATTCTTTAATATTGAATTGTTGTAAATAATTAAATCTTTGTTTTTAAAATAAAATTTGGAAAGTAATGTTTAAAAATGGTTTTGACACTTAGCTTAATTAATTAGGGTGTTTAAATTGGAAAAGTTATTTTTACGACAGTGATGCTAAGAATGAACCAACTGTTCACCTTGATTTTAATTTAATAAAGGAGTGATCGCCCGGTATTTAATTAGGCGGGGTGTCACAGGATGTATCAAAGCATCAGGTTCTAGTGTCCTTTAGGATCTGTACGGCTTATTTCGTTTCCAGCTTAACATCTTTGATATAGAGCCCTAATACTAGGAATGTTGTGTTCATCTCTATACATTGGGAATTCGTGCTTCTGCGATTTGTTTATGTGAATGATAAACTCATCCAAATTTATTTAAATTTTCAGATGGATCGTCAAGAAGAACTAGCTAAAACGGTTAGGGGAGTCAACGAGCAAGATCGACTCACACCTCAGGTATCTCCAGAGAGAATATCAACCGCAGAGTTAGCAGGTATTGTGGCACAGGCAGTTACCACTGCGGTCTTGCAGTATCAAGAACGCAGCACACAACTTATGGGTGGCAAAAGATCTAGAGAGTACAGTCAGTCTGTCGTGACTGGCAATAACAAGTGTGTGAAGACACAAAAATCGCAACAACAAGCTCCTCAGGCCCATAAAAGCCACGAAGGTAACGAATTGTGCGGGGAAGCCCAAAAGCGTCAGGGTCAACAAAGCCAGGGTCCGGGTGAAGTCACGAAGGAGTGTTTCAGATGTGGAATGGACGGTCATGAACGTCAAACTTATCCGGATCAGTCTAAAAAGGAACTCCAAATCAACCATCGAGAACTTTCGGGACTCTGCTATATATGTGTAAAGCCGGGTCACAAGTGGAGGGATTGTCCTCACCCTGACATAGTTTCTCCGCAAATTTCCCACCAAGGCCAACAAGACCAGGGAAAAAGCGAGACTAGTCAACAACGTAGTGAAGTGAAGAAGTTTCGGGAGAGGTGCTTCCAATGTGGCGGAAATGGCCAGAGGCGTCAGGATTGCCCAGAGAAGAATAGAGCCCCACGACAGGAAGGTGCTAGTAATAAACCACAGAAGCCAGCTCCACCACCCTTTCCAACAGCCTCAGTTCAACAGAGACAGTTACAGTATGGATGTGTCTGTAACGTCCACCAGATAGCAGCATCTCAGGCCCCAATCGAGAAAAGAGGTATGTTTCCTATCCATGGTACTATGGGTCGAGTTTTATTTGATACTGGGGCGACTCACTGTTTTATAACTACTCATTTTGCGAAGGCCTTAGGGCTATTAGTCACATCAGAGAGCACTGTGACATGTGTAGACTTACCACTGGGAAATGGTTCACTTATTTTTCTTTATATGCCGAGGTGTGGGAGTAGAGATTGGTAGCTTAGTATTACCAGCAGACATGTTAGTGTTAGATATGCATGATCACGACGTTATTATCAGTATGAATTGGCTCACAACTTATAGAGCCATGATAAATTGCTTTGGTGAGAGTAATGTCTTTTCCATTTCGGGGCAAGAAATGTTTGAGTGGCAATACATCGCCCAGAAGGGGGATCTTACACCTATTTTTATTATATAAAGGAGGATACCTTTAAGCAAATTGTAATTCTCCTGGATTCGATTCCAGTAGTTCGTGAGTTTTCAAATGTATTTCATATGGTAAGTGGATTAAATATAGAAATATCTTGCAGAGAGTGAGATCACAGGTGCTAAAATATTTTTCGAAGCAAGTATGTAGACAGAGTGTGGTGTCTAGTAAGGGACAACAATTATCGTAGTTTTGTTTTGGTTTGGACCGGCATGTTACATCCGGAGTCAATTTGTACGGTCAAGACGATTGGCAAGGCAGAATTATAGGTTTTATCCTCAGAGGGTGAAGCATGTTTTCTGTGACACGAGCGAGTCATTATATTATGTTCATTACTAAATTGGCATGTGAGGCGGGTTTAATGTGTATAACTACGAGCGGTATTATCATGTGAATATTTTTCCTAGTGTAGTGGGATTTTTCCTTAGTGCTATCCGCAGAGGATGAATTAGTATATTAATAGTGTTATATGCTTTATTGGAGTTACTCGTTTTAGTGAGGTGATATACGAGTATAGTATGGTATTGATTACAACTTTATAGAAATTGTCAGTACAATAGTAGGCAGTTATTGCAAGGCTATTGGAGTGGTTGCTTTAGTGCAACGTGTTCTGTTTTGGCGAGGCCTCACCTGCAAGTGGGTTGGACCCGCACTTATATATTATCTATCCTAGAGACTTCGGAGGGGATATTGAGTTTGAGATGTTCGATACCGGCGCGAGGGGACTTGGTTGTTATGATTCAGTATGTATTGGGTTTACAGTTGAGCGAAAAGTTTTAACTCAGTATTATGGGTGGCGCTCAAGACTTAGTAATAGAAATGGTACATTATTATATATATCCTGTAGATATGAGGGCATTAAGAGTGATACCCCTATTATTAGGGGAAGGAGTTTCACAAATTCCGATTGTATGTATTCGAGATTCATGGAACGCAAATTTCCAACACCCAATTCTGAACGATAATATAATTGGTGAGATGTTCTTTATTAGCTGTAATTACGGGAGGAAATGTAACTTTTCTGCCAAAAGACGGAGTAAAGGGGTAAATGTTATGGACGGAGGACCTAACGGATCTCGATAATCGACAATACTAAGCAGTAGTGTATAGGGAAGGTTCCTTGTTTGGATTTCGCTTTGCGAGACATCCTACGCATGAAACTTAGTATAAGGTTGGAAATAGGGAGACGTTTGGTCACTATTCCATGAGTTCGGTACCCCAATAGAAAGGGGATCAAGTAATTATATCTTTAAGTGGGAAGTTAAATTTTGATTTAAAACTAGTGGAGCCGATTATGTGGTAAGAAAGCATTGAAAGTTTTGCTTTGTCACCACGAGTTAAAGGGGCGGAATGATAATAAGGAAGATTTAAAATTTTGATTTTTAGGGTGATTAAAGTGTTGTAATCACGCTTCAAGCATCAGGGAAAACAAATAATTTGTTTATTAGTATGGAGCGTATGTGATGCTTACGTTAGTATGCACGGTTTATAGGGTGTGTAGACATCCTGGTTAACTGATGTTAAAACTCGTCCGAGATGAAGGGGCGTGACAATGGACGTGTGAAAAATGTGTTTGTGGGGCTAAAAGAACGAAGTGGAAGTGATATAGTGGATTACATGTCACATGAGGGGCGATAATCCATACGTAAGTGTGCAATTAAAATAGCACAACCTAATTTGATGGGAAGGCTGTAGGAAGCCATTTAAGAAAGGGTATCCCTTGAATAGAGTAGAAAATTAATTATTATGAAGAACCCTCAGAGCGGAGTAGTTATTAGACAAGTGTGAGAGAGAACTTGCGCATGCAAAGAGTGATGATGTTAGTATGGTGTAAAGGATTCAGAAGTGCGCTTCGTGGAGGAAAAGATCATGGGTCAAAACTTTCGGCATAAACCAAGGAAGGAAAGGGGATGTTACGTGTCACATAATGTGAGAGAATTCAAGGAAAGATCGATGTTTGGCGGGACGTAGTAAGTAGTGCCTACATGCACCGCCTATGGGTACAGGTAGGTTGGAAGAGGAAAAGCGACTAGAGGATTTGTGTTTATCGACAATTCCTGAAATGGAGGATGTCGGTAAAGTCGATAAAGTTCTTGGATGGTTTACCACCCTCAAAACAAGATCAAGGCAATGTTAACTAGTGCGCCCCAAAATTTCTTTGAAAGAAAGGATCGCGCCAGTGCATGGTCTGGCGCAGTGTTAATTCCTGAATCGGGATGAGATTTTTGAATCCCACCTTTAATATGGGATTTCACGAACCAGTGGAGATAACATTTCATTGCGAGAAGGATGTATCACCCTTAGCCAGGAAATAGGTGCACGGTGATTAGAAATTAGGGGAACCACGTGAAGAAAATTTTGGAATCTTAGCACGGTGTTTTCAGGAGTGCTCTGAAAAGGCACTCGCATTTGTTAATCGCGTATGAGGTGCTTATTAAGGTTTTGGTATGGAAGAACCTCGGATATTCTCCTCTCGTATATTTATAGGTGAGTGGATACTCAGAATTTTGGATCGGTCGGGAATACTCCAATGACTATGGTGAAATTCCACGACTGTTTTAGGCGAACAAGAGTGGTCAGAGGTTTCTATGGTTTTCTCATAATGGGAGTTTTGTATATAGGTAAATCCGAGTAGCTGCCATGTAATGAGGCACAACCTATGCGAATGTTGTCGGTTAGGAGCACCATGTAAATGTAACACCCCGACTAATTAAATACCGGGTGGCCAGTCCCATACCAAATTAAAACAGAATATACAGTTGGCTCATTCTTAGCATCACTATCGAAAACATTTACAACTCACCCAATACTCAATTCAGCTGGTGTTAAAATCTTTCCAAATTTTAATTTAACAAAATCCATTTCCAGTTTAAGAATAACACAACACATTTTATTCTACAACATTGATAACCATGTAGATAACACAAAAGAATTTGAATGCAATTCTAATAAACATTCCCAAATAATATAAATCCATTACAATAATCCCAACAATGTCAAATGTATTAAAAAGACACGAATACAATAGTATTTAACCCCGATAGAAAAAGATAACTGAATCCTTTGGGCGACATGCCCCAACTAAGAGAATACTGTGAATCAAATGAAGATAGGCGTCTAAGCAATAATCCATAGCTCGTCATAATTCACTAAGGTTGGCGTCCCTGATGCTGGACACCTGATATAGAAGATACAATAGAAAAGAAAATATGCAAGGAAACGGGTCAGAGCCCGATTGTGAAAATGATTTTTAAAACAGCAAGTATTTAACAAGTGCAATAAAACATTTATTATGTACATGTTAGTATCCAACTCTCACTTTCTTATTCTGACCTCTTAACTAGAGTGTACACTTAACGTTTCCTATTAACCTCCTAGTTAATGGTTCCTCTTTAACAATTCCATAATATAATTCCATTCCCATATCATAACCCCGTATGTCCCATACCATACGTCGTATAATCATTCATTTACATTTCTCATTTATATGAATTGTTTCTCATTAACATGAATCATTTCTCATTAATATGAATTAAGCTCTTCAATAAATATTCATTAACTTATTTCAATTATTTTCTCAATTCACCGTTATCTACAATTATCACACAGTAGATGTTTTAACCACAATATAACCATTCTTTCATTTAATCCATTATATATATATTCATATATAATACGGTACCCCGAGTCACAGCTGCGGTGCAATGCATTACTCTGCTATCAAGTCCCATCATCGCAGGTCGCCGAATAAGGGACTAAAGGTTTGGTAAGGATTCCACGAACCATAAACAACATCACAAACATTGGAGGCGAACATAGTTCTCGTATCCATGGGTCACGCACATACCTACGTACCCACAGTCAGCGGACTTATCAACTCCCCGATAAGTCTTTCATAGACCTATGTTCTCGAGCGATAAATAAAAGATACCATGGATTCATCAAGATATGACTTCCCTCACGTACAAACCTCCCGTCGATAGCAAGTAAGCTAGGTATGTCATACACATAATCATAAATCAATCAAATAGGCATTATCATACCTATAATATAATATCAACAAGGTATTCACATTACCCTTAGATTATTCCCATACGTAGCATTATATCTCCTTAAATCCCACGTATTACAATATCATATCTTTACTTCATAATTTAATTGTCCTCGCATCCTATAACATCTCTCCACTCCCGACGTCGTTAAGGTTCATGCGCGGAGCGTCTCGCAAAGCGAAATCCAAACAAGGAACCCCTCCAATACAGTACTACTTAACTTTGTCGAACGTGGAGGTCCGTCAACTTCAAATACACAACCGGAATAACCTCATCCCCTCTTTCAACCAAATGTGGTCTAAACTCCCCTCTATTCAGGAGTCGTACCGCTAAGCGCTTGTACTAAACTCAGTCCTTCATATTCAAATTGTAACCCTAAGGCTACCCAGGTGTTATATTAAATCACCCCTACTGGTCCTATCTTTAATCCTCCTACATCCCAATTATAATCCAACAAATGAATCTAGCAACCGAAATTTCTTTCAATTTAATTATCATCATTCTAATCAATTAAATCCCAATTAAATTAAATCTTATCAAGGGCTCACCGATATTTTCTAAGTCCCATAATATCCAAATAATAATCACCAAAGATCCAGAAAAGGTTTGGGAATAAGAATCAGCATTTAAAAGAAAAACTATAGAAATTCTAGGGAGGTCGATCGATCGAAGGCAGGGGGTCGATCGATCGATCCCTCAGGTCACAACCTGGTTTTTCTACATTTCAGCAACTACGGGTTTCACCATTTTTATTCATTATATCCTTCATATTAACATCCAAAATGACTTATAATCCTTACTACATGATGTATCAACATATATAAATGATTTCTAATGATCTAAACATCCTAGAATCATCAAGAGATTGAATTAAAAGCATATTTATCTCCTCATTTTTTTTCAAAAAATTATATAACTAATATCCTCAAGAATACAACAATGGTTTTCATAATTTCCTCCATAGATATATGATTATTTAATGGATTATTATCATCCTACAACATGAGTTTACTTCCTATATCATTTCAGTTTCTAGAAATCCATAAAACAACTCCATTATGTCTTCCAAACATGAAAAATCATCTCTTTTCATAATTATTCTAACATGGACAATATACGAACTTAAGTTGAAAAAATCAAACACTTTCCTTTACTGAAGGTCTGATCCTTTGGAGTTGAATAACATAGGTGGTGATAGTGGTGGTAACCTTTGACCTTTGGTTCTCCTCATTTCCAAGCAAGCTTTTCCCTTCCCAAGCAACCTTTCACTCTCTCTAGGAAGATGACTTCTATAATTTGTGAAGAGGAGATGTATAACCCATGTACACTTAATCTACCAATACTTATAATAGGACAAAACCTGAAATCACTATTCACCCCCCTTGTAAAAATGACCAAAATACCCTTTTGGGTTGTCTTTTCATTTCCAAATGACCCGAGACCCAAATCCAACATCCAAATAGACTTTTCTGACTATTTCAACCCTTCCGGACGTAACGACGTAGTCGAAATGATTATAAGGTCAATAGAAAATAAATTTTCTTTTTAATTTCATAAATTAGTCCCGACACGTCCCATACCACGTCTAACTAAAAATCCAAATTATTGAATTAATATCACACCGCCATATCAATAGCATCACATTCATATATTACCTAAATATCTTTAAGTAATATTCAGAATCATACATTTTAATATCCACAATTCGGATAAAACCCAAATGAATTAATTAATAATAAAATCCAATTAATCTATTAATTTAAAATATAATGTAACAACCCGCGTAATTTTGGGCTATTTTAATAAATTTTTGGAAAATGGAGGAAAATAAAGTTTTTGATAAAATTATTTTTATTGCTCAAATATGTTGGTTATTATTTTTAAAGGCGAGAATTTCAAACAGTTTTGAAAACGGATTTTAAAATGATTTTTAAATGTTTTTAACTCTTGGAGTTGTTTTGACTTCCAACTCTTCATTTCTTTGCCTTATTTAAAGGAGTCTTTTGGATTCCAACTCTTCATTTCTTTGGATTATAAAAGGAAGTCGTGGGCAACCCTTTTAACATACTTTTGGCACAAATTTTGCCAGCAAATATATTTTATATTCCTCTTCTTTTTATATACACATTGGCACTTGAGATTTGTGAGTTCCAACCTTAGATTAGAGGTGTTCTTGGGGCTATTTTTGTTGGAGGTTCTTGGAGGAGCTTTTATAGATCTTTTGAGTTAATCTTGAGGATGTGATCATTGGTTTCTCATCATGGTTTGAGGTATGGGGTTTTACACAATATGCTCCTTAAATCTCGCGAGTGTCATTCTCTTTGAATTATTGTTTAGTTGAACTCATATTTGAATTGATAAATTCATTGATATCTGGAAAATAATTGTTGAAATTATTTTGATTCATGTGGTATCATTATATTGTTGATGAGCACATTGTCATGAGATTTTAATATGGCACGGATGTTGGGCACCCACCAAAATTCCTGTTTCCCGGGCTATGGCTTGATAAAGCATATACAGATGTGGTGAGGCCTGGTGACCCGGTTTAAGTGTTGTTGAAAAATTATAATGATGAAATGCTATTGAGATTTGCATT
Organism: Sambucus nigra; assembly: GCA_949130495.1. NCBI lineage: Eukaryota > Viridiplantae > Streptophyta > Magnoliopsida > Dipsacales > Adoxaceae > Sambucus > Sambucus nigra. The sequence continues at coordinate 407,307,543 of OX422222.1, forward strand.
TTGATTTGAATATTCGTACTCATGTTGTTACGTTTTATTCACCGTTAATATATTTGTTGAGAATCTTTCCTGTCGTATTGTGTACTTCCCCATATTTTCTTTTAGTGGCAGGTTAGCACGGATTTTGGGGCGTTACGGAGATTGATTTTAGTGAGGATTGTTTGGTAAAGATTTGTATTATTTTGATGTATAGAGTTTTGGAGATTTGTATTTTATTTTCGAGTTAGTTGTTGTATTTTTTATTTGAGAGACTTGTTGTAATTGAAGATATTGAGATTAGTGGATTCATATTATTGTGGGTTTATTTAGACGCTCTATACCTTGTCACTTGTGGATTGGATTTATTTTATCGCATTAGCGCTCCGTTCGCTCTCCCCGGGCGGGCAGGGTGTTACATATAACCCATTTTAAAAGTCATTAAAATTACGGGGTATTACAGTAAAGTGTCTCCAATAAGAATGTTAATCAAGCTCGCTGTGAGGCGGGGACTATAGTGATTAAGTGCCTTACTATGTAGATAGTCTGCGTACAAAGAGATATCCAGAATTGTTCTACCAGTTAGGCCTTATTTTCCAAATTTCGAGACGAAATTCCGTTATTAGGGGGGAAGTATGTAATACCCCGTATTTTTATGCTTTATAAATTTGGGGATTTATTAAATTTAATGTGAGTTATGAATTTAATATAAATTCGGAAACTAATTATTTTTAATTATTAACGTGATGTGAGTTAGTAATTATGGGAAAATTTGTTGAATATTACTAATGAGCAAAGTAATATAAAATATTGATTCTATTAAATGTCACGAGTGAATTGAATGATAATTTTGGAAATTTAAGTCGGGACGCGCCTGTGTCGCTTCGGGAATAAATGTTGATTAATAAAAGTGAAATATTTTTGAGTTATCCTTATGCTCGTTTTGAGTGCGCCAACGTGTCCGAAAGGGTCGAGATAGTCAGAAAAGTGTACCCGGGGGTTTAGTTTGGGTCTCGAGGCGTTTTTAAGCTTAATTAGTACCCCGGGAGGGCATTTTGGACATTTTACATTTTTGGGTAATTAAACCCACGAAATTTCAAGGGATATATCAGATGCCTAAGGTTGCCTTCTTGGGTTAAAACAACCAAAGACAAGTGACGACCATAGGATAGGAAAGGAGAAAGCTTTCCAAGCAATCCAAGGCCAACGATTCACCCGGTTGCACCGCCACCACCACCGTGTAGATCGCGCGACGGGGAACGTAACAACACCAAATTCATCCACAAATCAGAATTCTGAAAATCCCAGGCAAGTGTTTATCTTGCTTATTTTCGTTAATGCATCACTCATGTTAGTCTAGGGATGATTAGGATGAGTTTTATGGAAGAAAACCCAAATTTGAGATAGGAAATCGCATGTAGTAATGATTTGAATGTAAATCTGGAAACCCCTTCACATGTAGAGGATTAAACCATGAAATTATGTTGTTTTAGAAGAAGAAAATTCTGGAAAAGATTGATTAGAACCATGTTAAAGAGATTCTAGGGTTCTTGAGATTTTTACGGAGTTTTTGCCTATAAATCCATGATTAGTGACGGAAATTTACATGCTTTACGTAGAAGATACATAAAATGAGATTATAATGTTAGTAGTACAAATTTCTGGGCGATTGGGAATGAAAGATTTGGAGGAGGTTATGTGATAGAACCCGTAACTGATTAACTGCAGAATTCGCCATAACTATTTGATCGATCGATCGAGCCAAGTGCTTCGATCAATCGAGCCCCAGACCTCGATCGATCGACCCTTTCTGGCAGACTCATATTTACCCTTTTTAAATTAGTTGAATTCAATTTAGTGAGAAATAATTCTTGGACACCCTTATTAAAATGTTTTGGGAGATAAAGAAGACCAGTAGGACATATGAATAATTTTGGGACCTTAATGTAAGACGAGAGTTGTATTTTTGGGATAGTTACATATAAGGGACGATGAAACTAGGTATTAAAGGGAGAGACGCATAAGATAGTTACGTTGGAACATAAATGAATACTTACTGAATTTTACACTTGAGAGGATGGAGTCCATGAGTATTACGTAGTAAGTTGGAAAAATCCCTCAAATTAAAGTTAGAGATGAATCGTTATACGTGATAACTAATAATGGGAAAATAAGGATAAAAGTCGTGATTATGGGTTATAGGATGAACCTAAATTGATATGATAAAAATAGTATATTTATATGACTGTGTGTATGCATATATTATATACATGTGAAAGTCATGCCCGCGCTACTTGCTATCCCTGAGGTTACCGCGCTGGGACAGTCTTATCTCGATGGGACCTTTACGGGGGATAGTGACTTGTACCCAAGAAGATAGGAATCCTAGTTACAGGCTATCGAATTGATAGTCACGGTCCTAAGAGACGCGAGGGCATGTGCTGACCTCTTGGACTTGGAAACTATGCTTCACCTCAATATTGTCTGTGTATGTATTAATACAGTTCGAGAGTGATTCCGAACGTGTATTTTCCTTAGTATGAGTGATACAGGGATTGGATAGAAGAGTATGCCCGCACCATAATTTTTATGTGGGGTGCTGTTAGAATATATATATATTATACGAGTATTTAATATATATATGAAATTCTGAAATTTGGAACTGCCTACTATGTTATGGTAAGTAAGAAATGAATAATGACTTCAAATTGAAAATACTTGTTTTGAATAGTATAATATGACACTGGCAAACTTTATTAAGAAATAAAGTTAAAATGAGAGCTTTGTTACTGAATGAAATTTTCCTCTTAAACAATTATATTGTTCAGTTTTAAATCTTACGAGTAACCTAAGTTAAGTTAAACCATTGGGAAGTTTAGTGCGATATAAGATAAGATAATCCGTTGGAAATATTAGTGCGATAGGCATGCACATTAGAAGAGAGGTGAGAATTTCTCAAGAGAGTGCCGCACTAATATGTTGTTGCATTGGCCTATAAACATTTTAAATACTTGCTAAATAAATTTTAAATCATTTACACTATCGGGCTATGACCCGTTTCTATTTCTCTTTCTCTCTTGTATATATATGTATATATTACAGGTGCCCAGCCACAGGGGCGTCTTGCATAGGATCCCTTGGAAGGAACGCACTGCAGCTTAGGTGGGAGTTTCGGGCCTCTTGCTTAGACGACTTCATTTATTTAACTCCACTCCTAGCATATTCATTTAGGGGGGCATGTGTCGCCCTTTCCATTATTTAGTTGTTTATTTGGACTTTGTGATTCAGTTATTTCTAGTATTGTCACTTTGGGATTTATTACTGTCTGAATGTTTTACTTTAAGTTTTAAATGTTGGGATTTAGTTGTTGAATGTTTAAATTATTTGGATTATATGTTCCAGAATTATTGTGGTGTGATTCTTTAATATTAAATTGTTGTAAATCATTAAATCTTTTTTTTAAAATAAAATTTGGAAAGTAATGTTTAAAAATGGTTTTGACACTTAGCTTAATTAATTTGGGTGTTTAAATTGGAAAAGTTATTTTTACGACAGTGATGCTAAGAATGAACCAACTGTTCACCTTGATTTTAATTTAATAAAGGAGTGATCGGCCGATATTTAATTAGGCGGGGTGTCACACCACATAAAAACTTCTTTCCTGTCGAGGACTTGCATGACTCGCTGAGAATGATATTGGGGATCTTATGGCAGTGCTATCTATCATCTACCCATCTGCTTTAATCTGTTAGGGGAAACTACGTTTGTATCCATGGATTATCTGAAGTGTTTGTGGAAACGAATGGTTGAAAAGATTCTAGCTGAGGAGGCTGTTCAGAGATGTCTTCTGATGTTCGACACTTTGGAAGGTGTCATGGTTTTGTCCAAGATAATAAAGGCTTACTACTACACGGAGTGAATTCGAAGTCGCAACCAGGAGTGGATTCTTGGGGCCCTTTAGGAACATGCAATGATGATGAAGTGGGTCCATCATGCAGCTGAAGACGAGGTCTGTGGTAAGAGATGGAGTGGTGAAAGTTTGTGTAAGTTCTGAGACATCTGTGGGAAGCTTATTTTTGGTTAAGAGGTGTTTGGTTTTTGTAAAGCTGGTAATGATGTGGTTTTTTAGTTTTTGATATTTTTATGGGGCTTGTAAGGGAGTGGGTTACTTTTCATTCCCATTGTTGATATATCATGAATAATAATAATTTCAACATATTTTGTTGTGTATTTGATGAATTATGTATTTGAACTATCTATACCGATCTCTAAGGCATACATAATCCTTTTGTTCGTTTAAATTATAAGGGAGACCATTGTTCTTGGAGGGAGAAACGAAAATAATTTTATGAGAAAGAAAGGACTATACCCATGCGTGTCTTGTGGGCTGCCTATGAACCGCTGTGGGATTGGAAATTTATTTGTTAGTTTTTTGAAAATGGGGATTTTTGAGAGGATTAGGTCCTATGTAGTTCTTAGTAGAGAGAAAGGAATTTTTATAAGAATAGAAGGGGTTTGAGAAGATTTGTAACGTGACACAAGTTCGGACTAGGGATAAAATATCTGGAGACGATCCAAGTTGATTAAACACTCCATTTTTTTCCATCGAGGCATGTGAGCATAGCGACACCAGCCAATAGGATTTTCCTCATGATATAGGGTCCACTCCAATTGCTCTTGAATTTTCCTCTCGGATCCTAGACTGGTTCTACAATTTCCTTGATGGTAAGATCACTTTCTTGGATACCGTGGTCCTTGATCTTTTTATTGAATGATCGCACAACACAACGATGGTACCCTTGTATATGATATAAAGTACTACTTAATCATAATGATTTTGATGCCACTCTTCTTCATCGACCTGAATTTCGATCATAACTCGTAGAGAGGGCATTATAAGTTCAACACGGAGTAATGCCTCCATTCTATATACCATAGAATATAGAGTAACATCAGTGGGTGTTCTAATGGAGGTGCGGTATCCCTAGAGGGAAATAAGTTCTAGTCGGTCCAGTCTCTATAGCTTTCGATCGTCTTGCTAATGATGGTATTGAGGCTTTTATTGGCGGCTTCAATGACGCCATTGGTTTGATATTGGTAAGATGAGGATTTTTGCCTTTGAATTTCGTACTTGCCAACTAGTTATCTGAACTCAACCCCAAAATAGAGCCTATTGCCTGACATCAACTCTGAGGAACTCCATAGCGGTAGATGATGTTCTTTCTGATGATCTTGGCTATATTCTTCGCATCCAGTACCTTACATAACTCAACTTAAACCCATTTTGTAAAGTAGTCAATGATAGGATAAATTCATATCCGTTTGAAACTTTGGGAGTGACTTTCCCGATGATATCTATGACTAAAGTGAATAAGTGCTAGGGAGAGGTAATGTTGTATAAATCTCGTGGAGGCGAGTGCTGAAGGTTGGTAAATTATTGACACTTAAGGCATCTTTAAATATAAACATTACATTTTAAACCATAGTGGTCGAGTAATACCCTTGACAGATGATATTTTTAACAAGCATGTGATCGTTCATGTGGGGCTCACACTCCTCATGATGGATTTTCTACATCATGTCTTTGATCCCAACCCATGTTATGCAATTCAAGTGGGTTTCATTGAGATTCCTTTTAAAGAGTGCCTTGTCACAAACGATGTACTAAGCATTCAGCTTGTGAAGAGTTGCACGGTCTTTCTTGTCAGCATCTCAAGGATACCTACGATATTTTAGGAGGCGCCAAATATAATAATACCACAATCCTGCCATGTCTGGATATTCTTATGTAACGAGCTGAATGTGGTTACAGTGAGTGGGTGCACCCTATTTTTGGACCAGAAAGGGGGTCATTGTTATCCCCTCAGGCATGTAGATCATGGAGTCTAAGGTCGCCGATGCATCGATCAGACTATTCCTCGAGCGAAGAAGGTAATGGATGGTTACATTTTTAAATTGGGAGGAGAACTCTTCTAGGTGAGAGTGGAAGGTAGGAGCTTATCATCTTTGGCTTTTTATTTCCTAAGGATTTGCACTACACCAAAATGGTCAAATTGACACCCTTCAACCGGCCAGCCTTGTCACGGTCCTTGAAGGTGATAAAAAATACGCATGTTTTGTCACTGTCATTAACCGTAACAAGATCGTGACAAGTTCATGACATTTACTGTTGTCGCGGACTTGTCACGGTCATCGTCCGTGACAATCCTTATAAACTTATCACGGTCAAAGACCGTGACATGTCCGTGACATTCTGTCAGTAAAAAAACCTCCCCCCTTCTTTTTCCCACCGATTTCTAGTCCCACCATTTCTCTCTCTCTCTAAGCGACTGCACTCTCTCTCTCTCCACGATGTGGTACGTTTTCTCTCTCTATTTCTCTTCCATTTATGTATATGTGTGTGTATATATGTGTGTAAATATGCGTGTGTGTGTGTGTGAGTTTGTGGTGTATATATGCATGTGGGGGGGGGGGGGGGGCAGGGCTGGGGGCAGGGTGTATATGTGCGTGTGTGTGTATATGCATGTGCGTGTGTTTGTGAATGTGTGTGTATATATGTGTGTGTGTGTGCACGCGCGCGTGTAGGGGTGGCAATTTTAGAAACGACACGAAAAAACGACACGGAATGACACAAAATTGACACGATGTTTCGTGTTGTGTCGTGTTTTTTTGACACGAAGTCGTGTTGTGTCGTGTTCGTGTCTTAATTATGAGTCGTGTCATGTCGTGCTATCATGTTATCGTATTTTTTAGGCCTGAAATTTAAGAAATTATGGTTGTCATGTCGTGTTATTTTTTATTCGGGTCGTGTTCGTGTCAGCTAAAAAAAACACGAATTCGTGTCGTGTCGTGTTCTTGTCCGAAAAAACCTTGTCGTGTCGTGTCGTCTCGTGTCGGGCTGAAACACGACCCGTTGACCCGAATTTCCACCCCTACGCGCGTGTGTGATGGGCCATGGCAGTGGGGGGGGGGAGGGGGGGTTATGTGTGTGTGTGTATGTGCGTGTGTGTGTGTGTGTGTGTGTGTGCTTGTGTGTCTAGTGAGAGGGGAAGGGGGTGGGGTGGGGCAGGGGGAAATGGGGCGGGGAGTGGGACTTGTTAATTCTTTTAATTAAATTTTTATTGGTTTATTAGATATTGCCCCTCATATGCAAGTACTGCCCCTTGTAAAAGAATTGATTGATTAAATATTGATTGGTTGTTAATTTTTTTAGTAAATTGATAATTAGTGCCCCTTTCATATGCAAGTAGGATTGACCCTCATTGTAAATTAGTAAATTAATAATGATATACTTTAATTGTTAGTTTAATTGATGAAAATAATTAATTGAGTAGATGAATTAGAAGGAGTATGAGATACATATTTGTTGTTGCTATTGCGATTGGATTATAGTGGATCGATGTTCGGTTGGTTAATTTTAGAAGTGGCATGACCACTGGATTATTGTCCATATGGGGGTGGGATTTTTCAAATTTTTTTAAAAATTACTTTGTATCACGAACAATATATATATAGTATGATAATTAAATGAAACATACTTGAAAATACATAAAGTGCACATACATACAAGCCTTCTAGTTCTTATGTGTATGCTTCAATAGCCCTTAGACTCGTTCGAGATTCATTTCCCCTGTAATGAGATCTCTCAAATTGTCATGTTTGGACAGTTTGGGACTGCATAATTTATGTATAATAATATTCTTAGTGGCTTAAAGTTGCTACTTTTGGTGGAAATATGCGGTCGTATCCTAATGTTCTCTGGGTACATACTAGATTGACAAGTGTGACTATTATATCAATTGATCAATTGAAGTAACACTCACATTTGCCAATCTACGTCGTGTATTTGGAGAACTACGGGGATATGCTGCCGAATTTTTCTCAAATCGTAACAATGTGCAATAGCTGTTAAGTATATTACAGAAATATGATGTCTTGAATGGGATAGGACCACTCAAACTTTAGAGGAGATGGAGGATATAGGAATTTCTATTATAAATTAAATTTGAACTTGTGTAGGAGGGTAGTGAGACTGGGGTCTATGAATAACTGGAAAGGTTGAGGCGTGACCCACTCCAATGGACGCTGCCTGCAAGGTCTTGAAGGTCTCCTGGTGCAACTTCTGAAGAAGACTTCTCCTTCTGGTAACAATGGAACTCAAGCTTCAACTCACTCCCTGTAAGAAGATGAACTTTCACAGCAAAAATAGTAATTTTCTCAAGGGAAACACCTGAGAGTGATGGCTGTCGGTGGGGAGTGAAGGAACAAGGCACTCAGCACTAAGAGAATGAGCAGGGAGAGAATACTAGGTAGGTCTGGTGATATTTTAGCAGAGTAACAGTGCAATTGAGTTTTTTCTTCTTCTTTTTATGACCTTGCCCAGGGGTCCTATTTATACTTGGGCACTAAGGCTGGGTTGGCAATTTTGGCCCCAAAACTTAGAGGATTGGTAAGGGACAAAGTCTGTAGTGTACTATTTATCCTTACCTGCAGGTAGCTCTGCCTGTTCCCTCTGGCAGATGCCCCCTGCTGCCAACCAAAATTCAAAAGCAAATATGTCTTTTAATGGATACACAATATCTGATTTACTAAATATCTTTTGAAACGGTAACTTTTTGTGCAATTTTGCAAATCTTGAGATAGGAGGCCTTAAGGACCCCTCTCCTCTAAAAATATTGTTTTTTCTTGAGAGGGACCTTGAGGACCCCCTCTTCTGGAAAAAGTCATTTTCTTATAAAGAGTTTATTTCTTGTGAGTAGCCAGCTCTTTGGTTGTTCACTTCACTTGTGAGGAAGTGTGAAGTGTGTGTAGTCTTAAGTGACTTCTAGGTCTTCCTACTAGTATTCTCTAAATCCTATAGTGCTAAGTGGTTGAGCTTGCTCAACATACCTTATCCCTCAGCCGCCAAGCCAAAACTCCCAGGAGATCCCAACGCGCCTGTTCGAGCCCTGCTTGCTCAACTAGGCAACTTTTACAAAAAAGTAAAGTGTTAATACTGTTGTTCATTTAAAGACTGATGTCTCATGATGAGGAGTTGCTCGTGGTAGCTACTCCCTCATCATGGCCACTCTGGGTAGGTTCCTTCTCAATATGAGTTTCTGTCGAAACCCTTGTAATGCCACTTCTCAAATAACATTTCTGCAGTGACCCTTGCAGTGGCGCTGAGCCTTGCAGTGGTGCTGAGCCTCTCGAATTTCATTACTGCGGTGACCTTGCAGTGGCGCTGCCCTATGAAGTGGCACTAACCCCTGAAGTGGCGATGACCCTTGCATTGGCACTGACCCCTGCAGTGGCGCTGACCCTTGCATTGGCACTTCTCAATCTTGTATTTCTGTGGTAAGCCTTACGAGGCACTTCTCGAATGTCATTACTGCAGTGATCCCTGCAATGGCGCTGAGCCTTGCAGTGGCGCTGACCCTCTCGAATGTCATTGCTGCAGTGACCCTTGCAGTGGCACAGACCCCTGCAGTGGCGCTGACCCTTGCAGCAACGCTGACTCTTGCAGCGGCACTGACTCTTGCAATGGCACTTCTCAATCTTGGACTTCTGCGGTGACCCTCACGGGAACCTCTCGAATGTTATTGCTATAGAGGCTCTGACGCTTGCAGCGGCGCTGACGCTCGCAGCGGTGCTGACGCTCGCAGTGGCGCTGACACTTGCAGCGGCGCTGACTCTTGCAATGGCACTTCTCAATCTTGGACTTCTGCGGTGACCCTCGCGGGCACCTCTCGAATGTTATTGCTGTAGCGACGCTGATGCTTGCAGCGACGCTGACCCTTGCAGTGGCGCTGACACTTGTACCGGCGCTGACCCTTGCAGTGGCGCTGACCCTTGCAGCAGCGCTGACCCTTGTAGTGGTGCTGGCCCTTGCAGTGGCGCTGGGGGTTCCTGCTCAATATGATTTTCTGCCGGGACCCTGGGGTGGTTCCTTCTCAATTATGAGTTTCTGCCGGGACCCTTGGTGGATTCCTTCTCAATATGAGTTTATGCCGAGACCCTGGGTGGGTTCCTTCTCAATATGAGTTTCTGCCGGGACCCTGGGTGGGTTCCTTCTCAATATTTCTAAAAAAAAAATTTTATTTATATTTTTTTGTAGGTAGACACCCTTCTACATTAGCCCCTCGTGCAAAGTCTTTTGTGTTGGGTAGACCAAAAGGCTTTGTACGCCATAAATTCAGTTTTTTTTCAGGGACCCTAGGGTTTCTTCATCATTCCTCTTAGGGTCATTAAATGTTATGTCACTTCATCCCAAGTTTTGTAAATGAGCCCACTTATAGTGGACCTCCTTATCAGGGTATAAACTTGGTCGGAGGGGTTACTCACGATGAGCCCCTCATTTTTAGCCTTCTTCTATGGCCTTCTACTTTGTTTAAAGCTGTTGTTCATGGTGAACCCCTCACCCTTGGCCTTTTTTCTATGGCCTTCAATCTTGGGTAGAGGGGTTTCTCAAAGTGATCCCCTCTCCCTTGGCCTTCTTCTATGGCCTTCTATCTTAGGCGGAGGGTTACTTACGATGGGTCCTCGCCCTTGGCCTTCCTCTATGGCCTTATGTCTTGGGTGGAGGGGTTACTCGCGGTGAGTTCCTCGCCCTTGGCCTTTATCTGTGGCCCTTCATCTTGGGCGGAGGGGTTACTCGCGGTGAGCCCCTCACCCTTGGCCTTCCTCTGTGGCCTTTCATCTTGGGCGGAGGGTTTACTCGCGGTGAGCCCCTCACCCTTGGCCTTCCTCTGTGGTATTTCATCTTGGGTGGAGGGTTTACTCGCGGTGGGCCCGTCACCCTTTGCCTTCTTCTTTGGCCTTCTATCTTGGGCGGAGGGGTTACTCGCGGTGAGCCCCTCGCCCTTGACCTTCTATCTTGGGCGTAGAGGTTACTGGCAGTGAGCCCCTCACCCTTGGCCTTCTTCTGTGGCCTTTCATCTTGGGCGAAGGGGTTACTCGCGGTGGGCCCCTCGCCCTTTGCCTTCTTCTGTGGCCTTCTATCTTGGGCGGAGGAGTTACTCGCGGTGAGCCCCTCGCCCTTTGCCTTCTTCTGTGGCCTTCTATCTTGGGCGAAGGGGTTACTCACGGTGAGCCCCTCACCCTTGGACTTCTTCTGTGACCTTCTATCTGAGGCGGAGGCGTTACTCGCGGTGAGCCCTTCGCCCTTCGCCCTTGGCCTTCTTCTGTGGCCTTCTATCTTGGGCGGAGGGGTTACTCGCAGTGAGCCCCTCGCCCTTGACCTTCTATCTTGGGCGGAGAGGTTACTCGCAGTGAGCCCCTCGCCCCTGGCATTATTCTGTGGCCTTTCATCTTGGGAAGAGGGGTTACTCGCGGTGGGCCCCTCACCCTTTGTCTTCTTCTGTAGCCTTCTATCTTGGGTGGAGGGGTTACTCGCGGTGAGCCCCTCGCCCTTGGCCTTCTTCTGTGGCCTTCTATCTTGGGCGGAGGGGTTACTCACGGTGAGCCCCTCGCCCTTGGCCTTATTTTGTGGCCTTCTATCTTGGGCAGAGGGGTTACTCGCGGTGAGCCCCTCTCCCTTGACCTTCTATCTTGGGCGGAGAGGTTACTCGTAGTGAGCCCCTCGCCCTTGGCCTTCTTGTGTTGGCCTTTCCTTTTAGGCGGAGGGGTTACTCGCGGTGAGTCCCTTGCCCTCGGCCTTCTTCTGTGGCCTTTCATCTTGGGCGGAGGGGTTACTCGCGGTGGGCCCCTCCCCCTTTGCCTTCTTCTGTGTCCTTCTATCTTGGGCGGAGGGGTTACTCGCGGTGAGCCCCTCGCCCTTGGCCTTCTTCTGTGGCCTTCTATCTTGGGCGGAGGGGTTACTCGCGGTGAGCCCCTCACCTTTGGCCTTCTTCTGTGGCCTTCTATCTTGGGCGGAGGGGTTACTCATGGTGAGCCCCTCGCCCTTGGCCTTCTTCTGTGACCTTCTATCTGAGGCGGAGGGGTTATTCGTGGTGAGCCCCTCGCCTTTGGCCTTCTTCTGTGGCCTTCTATCTTGGGCGGAGGGGTTACTCACGGTGAGCCCCTCGCCCTTGGCCTTCTTCAATGGCCTTTTATCTTGGGCGAATGGGTTACTCGCGGTGAGCCCCTCGCCCTTGGACTTCTTCTGTGGCCTTTCATCTTGGGCGGAGGGGTTACTCGCGGTGAGCCCCTCACCCTTGGCCTTCTTCTATGGCCTTCTATCTTGGGCGGAGGGGTTACTCACGGTGAGCCCCTCGCCCTTGGCCTTCTTCTATGGCAATCTATCTTGGGCGGAGGGGTTACTCGCGGTGAGCCCCTCGCCCTTAGCCTTTTTTGTAGCATCAAGTTTGGGAAGAGAGGGAACTTAAGGTGGTTCCCCTCGCCCTAGGCTATTTTCTGTCAAGCTTGCAATCTTGGGCAGGTGGAGCCACTATAAGTGGAACCCCACACTCCAAGTTATTTTACTATTTGTTCACTTGCTTGAGGATTTCTCAATATTAGCCCCCTCGTGCAGAAGTGTCTTGTAATGTCGAGAGACTTGTGCACGAAACTGTCGTACCTTTTATTTATACTTGGCAGTTGCTCAAGACTGTGAGCACTCTGGTGCCCTTGGAGCCTTAGGTGCTAAACTGTCGCACCTTATATTTATACTTGACGCTTGCTCTAGACTGTGAGCGCTCCGGTGCCCTTAGAGACTTAGGTGCTCAACTGGCGCACCTTATATTTATACTTGACGCTTGCTCAAGACTGTGAGTACTCCGGTGCCCTTAGAACCTTAGGTGCTCAACTGGCACACCTTATATTTATACTAGGCACTTGCTCAAGACTATGAGCGCTCCGGTGCCCTTCGAGCCTTAGGTTCTCATCTGGAGCACCTTACGTTTGTATGTGGCATTTGCTCAAGACTGTGAGCACTCCGATGCCCTCGGAGCCTTAGGTGCTCAACTGACACACCTTATATTTATACTTGGCACTTGCTCAAGACTGTGAGCGCTCCTGTGCCCTTAGAGCCATACGTTTATACTTGGTATTTGCTCAATACTGTGAGCGCTCCGATGCCCTTGGAGCCTTAGGTGCTCATCTGAAGCACCTTATGTTTATACTTGGCACTTGATCAAGACTGTGAGCGCTACGGGGCCCTTAGAGCCTTAGGTGCTAAACAGTCGCACCTTATATTTATATTTATATTTGGCACTTTCTCAAGATTGTGAGCGCTCCGGTGCCATTGGAGCCTAAGGTACTAAACTGTCATACCTTATATTTATATTTATATTTGGTACTTGCTCAAGATTGTGAGCGCTCCGGTGCCCTTGGAGCCTAAGGTGCTCATCTGGAGCACCTTATGTTTATATTTGTCCCTTGCTCAAGACTGCGAGCACTCCGGTCCCTTGGAGCCTTAGGTACTAAACTTTCGTACCTTATTGTAATACCCCGTATTTTTATGGATATCTATTTATGGGATTAATTGAATTAAATGTGAATTAATTGAGAATTAATCCGGATAAAATATTAACGAGATGTGAGTTAGTATTTGATTATAATGTGTATATATGGCAATATATGAATATTGGAACTATTGAAATTGTCGCGAGATTGAAATACGAAAATTTGGGAAATTTTGTTGGGACGCGCGTGACAGTCGCGTCAGGAATATAATTATTTGAATTAAAAAAAGTGAATTTTATTTTTATCACCCGTATGGTCATTTTGAGTGCGCCAACGAGTGCGGAAGGGTCGAAATAGTCAGAAAACACTAGCCCGGGGTTAAGTTTGGGTTTCGGGGCATTATTGGGCCATACCGGTAACTTATAAGGGCATTTTGGTAATTTCAGAAATTGGGTAATTAAAACCCACGAAAATTAGAGTTAAAAATCTGACTTAGTCTTAAACCACAAAGCCATTTCGAACCCCAATTTAGGTAGTGGGCTACGGGAGAAGTTTAGAAACCTTAAAACTTGGCAAAAACCAACCCCACCTCCATTATCACCTTGAGAAGAACTTGTAGAGAGAGAGAGAAAGAGAAGAATTCTGCAGAAAGAGAGAGAGAGAGGAATTCAACCACCTTCAATCAACAACAAACCTGAAGAACGATTAAGGCAAATGGTTTAATTACAATTGATTCAATGTTATGCTTTTCCATGTTTAGGAAAATTATCGAATTTATCTTGGAAGATTGATATAGACCCATGAATTGGAAGGTTAAAACTATGAACTATGTTAGGGACTGCATGTAGAAACATTATGGACGAATTATGAATTCAAAATTATGACCCTTGATGATCTAAAAACGGATTTAAGAAGAGATTTATTAATGTTCTTGAAAGAAATAGGAAACTAGGGTTCTTGATGAAGTTTTGATCCAAACAAAGCCCTTGGTTGATGAATTATTGGTTTTAGAACGTTAACAATGTTGTAGGATGGTTGTATGATGATACTATAACGTTATATTAGAGTTTCATGCATTAAAATAATGCTTTGTGATGATTTGAAAACTGCAAAACGAAGCAGTCCGTAGCCATACCTGGTGCGTTCGATCGATCGATGTTCATCAATCGATCGATCGACCACCATCGATCGATCGAAGGTAAAGGTCGATCGATCGACCTTCCCAGAATGAGTAAAGTTTTCCCTGTTTAAATTTTAATGGTGGTAACCCTTGGAAAATATTATTGGAGACCTTATGATTACCCTTAAACTTAAGGAAGACCAGTAGGCATGGTTATGAAATTTGGACCTTAATTAGAATTCAATTTGAGGAATTTTTCTAAATCTAATGGAATCCGATAAGTGAGATAATATTTGGGTTAAAAGTGTAAATTTGAATAATTTGATGAAATGAGATATGGGGCAGAAGTAAGGACCTTAGGAATAATGATGTTATATGTGGGAATAATAGGAAACTTAATAATCTCTTTGAGATAGGTTTTAAGTATAAGAAACTATGACGTGAGACGTGTCGACGGTTTAAAATTTTATATTTTCGGGAGACTTAAAATATATAAAATTGGAATAATGGTATACGGATGTAGAGTATGCCTTTATTAATATTAAGATATCTAAGATGTGTGAATGCTTAGCATATAATTTTATGTGTATGACATACCTACCATACTTGCTATCACGGGAGGTTTACGTTCGCTTAGGGCCTTCTTATCCTTGTGTTGCCCGGATTTAGATTGGTACCTCGATGAACATAGGTCAGAGAAGGACTTATTGGGATGTTAATAAGTCTGCTGATTGTGGGAGCGTAGGTATGTGCGTGACCCATGTGATGTGACTGTGTTCGCCTCCATTATTTGTGATGTTGTTATCTGAGAACGATTCCTGAGAGATTCGGAATGCGCGATCCTTATGTACGTGATGTACCGGGATGGATAGCAGAGTATGTGTGCACCGCAGCTTAGCCTCGGGGTGCTTGTATTGTATATTTATGATGTGAATAATATACGGTTAAATGAAAAGGAATTTGCTATGTTAAATTGTGAGTATTGTGATTGTAACGTTATGATTAGATAAAAGGGGACAGATATCAATAAATGGTTTTGTTAATAATTGGGAATCCGAGAATTAAAGTAGAACTCTCTATTTAATTGTTAAGGTTGGAATTAAAACGTGAACCAAGTAGAAGTGTTAGAAACTCTTTTGAACTAGACAGTTACGAGAAAACACATGAATGGGTACAGGAACGTTAGGAGTGCACAGTTAGACGAGAGGTGAGTATTTCATGTGAGAGCACGTCCTAACATGTATTTTGCATTTATTGTTTTAAATGTTATTAAAGAACTTGCTGTTTTTAAAATACTCTCCACTTTCGGGCTCTGACCCGTTTGCTTTCAAATCTATTTTTTGTAAAAACCTTTTAGGTGCCCAGCCACAAGGACACCATGCATTGTATTTCCATTAAGGTGACGAGCTGTAGCTGTTGTGGAAGTTACATGGCTTTGACAGTAGACGCCTCTTTTCTAGTCTTGATTCCATATTCAATTCCATCATTGTAGGGCATGTCGCCCATTTCTATTAGAGACATTTTATATTTCTGTTATTCAGATTTTTGTTTGTATATATTCAGTTTACACTATTTTATTCATTTCAGTTGTGGGATTGTTGGGAGGAGTATTTCCTCCAGACTTATTATTAATTGTTGGTTATTCCATTACGACTTTATGGTGTATGGTGATGTTATTTTACATTTCATTCATCGCATGTTAATCAGATTTAATTTAAAATTTGACATCTTACTTTTTAAATACTAGGTGGTTAGTAATCATTAAATGTTTTCGACAGTGATGCTATTAACTGAACCAACTTGACATTTTTAATTAATTTAATAAAGGAGTAGCTACCCGGTATTTAATTAGTCGGGGTGTTACAGGTGGTATCAGAGCATCAGGTTCTAGTGTCCTTTAGGATCTGTACGACTTATTATGTTTCCACTGAGCTTTCTTTGATGTAGAGCCCTATGTTTAGGATTGTTGATATCTTTGGTGAGATTTCGTTCTCCTGCTTTAATACATATGGTAGTGAATCTTATTTGCGATCGGGTGTATTCGTGTGCCGAACAATGCAATACGTCTGGCGAACACAGTTGGGTGAACAGCAGGAGGTAAACATATATTGAGGTTAATTGATTTATTTAAAGAAGGACGACCGTAGTTGAAGTCACCGATATTATGGCACGGAAGTCCTGGAAGATATAGCAGGCTAAGGCGCGACTTGAGACTTCCGGATACGTCTATAGTAGGAATGGGGTCAAATTAGACACATCCAACAAGGTTGGAACGAGGGAGAAAGAATTAAATGTAACATTGAAGAGAACCAGCAGTAGCAATACTCGAAAGGCGAAGACGACAAGTGCTAGCCAAATGAACGCAATGTATCCAAAGGCTTGGACTTGTGTCGGAGTATGGCCATTCGAGAGTGAAAAATTTGAGGAAATTTTTTTCTTGTCTCATGAGAATTCCAATGGGGAGAAACAATCCCCACACTTATAAGTGGAATGTGGCGTCGAGAGAAGGCGTACACGAATGGTTAGACCATAAGTTCCCTGATCAAATGTTTAGGATGAAAATCGAATGTCGTTCTGAACTCACACGAGAGGTCCGGATAGAGGTCACTCTGTGAGAAGAAATAAAATTATTTAGTGAACCCTACACCGGGTGAAGTAGGTGAAACAGGGAAGGGGATATTAAAGGGAGAATTTGCATAGAAGAATTGCTAGTCCTTCTGGGAAAATTCTGCTTGGACGGTTAAAGCAAATGGTATTGTCGCAGTGTTAATTTGAAGGTAAACAACCCCGGGTGGGGATATACCAGAATCGAGAACTTTATATAAAGTAAGACTGGGGAAAACTGGTGTTGGAGAAGCACCACAATGGGAAGACCCAATGGAGAAACCGTTAAAATAATTCGATAGCAGAATTACTACCGAGCGATGGTAATTCTAGTAAGAGAGATGGAAAATTAGTAGCATGTTCCTTAGGGCCGTCAAAACTAAGGGAACAACAGAGATAGTCGTCTGAGTCGAGACTACCAACGTCCGAGAGATGGACCACCTTAACATGATTTGTGAAACAAAAGATAAGTGGAGTATGTGTAGAGGTATTTCTGTGGGGAGTGAAACCCGTGCGTTATAGAATTTTTCCCGATGCGAGAGTAGGGATCAAGGTATTGAGCCTGGCGCGGGCAAGAGTTATTGAAATATTCGGTTTGGGGCAACATGTGTGGTAAGTCCAGAAACCATTTGAGCAGTCGGGACGATTGATAAGATAGAAGTATGAGTTACATCTTCAGATGATGATGCATGTCAATTGTGGCATGAATTAGTTGTTACCTTTATCATAATTATTATTTTCACTTGAGAGTCGAGTTTGGTGAGTATATCAGTAATTGTAGTAGATATAAGAACATTTTTCCCTGCTAGTGTGGGGGTTACTTTTATTGTCATTCGTGGAGGATGAATGCGTATATTGATAGCGGTTTATACTTTAATGAAATTTCTCGTTTTAGTGCTGTATTATACGAGTATGATATGATATTATTTATGGTTTTATATATATGATTATACCGATAGTGTGCTTGTATTACGAGTTTATTGGGATTGCCACCTTGGGGTAGCATGTTTTGTTCTGGCGAGGCCCCATCTGTGAGAGGGCCAGACTCGTAATTGTACTTTTGTATATAGGTATATATACATATTTATGAATATGTTGTGATTTCTAAATGGTATACTGGTCTCGGATATTTAATCCCATGATGCGTAGGGATTTCATTATTATGAGTCGTATGTAATTGATTTACTAGTCAACAAAGAGTTGGTTTTATAATTAACGATAGAGAAGTAGTAACAAAAAGAGTGCATTATTTTATTCCCCGTTAAAGATTTGGGAGTTTATACTCATAGTTGTGTGTCTGGGGACGGGATTTTGAGAACCCCGATTTTAGTTACATGGTGTATATGGGATGTGATTACCATCAGTGTCAAGAGAAAGTGCCATTCGAAAGGAGTTCCTTGTTTAAGTGTCATTGCGACAGAATGTAACTTTGTTGAGAAATGAGAGTGTAGGGGTACATATTATGGACAGGGCTTAACGGATTCCGATGACCAACAATGTTAGGTAGTAGTGTATCGGGGGGGTTCCTTGTTTGGATTTCGCATTGCGAGACACCCCACGCATGAAACTTAGCGTAAGATTGGTAGTAAGGAGAAGTGTGGCCCTTCATTCATGAATTGGATACCTCTATCGATATGGGAGTACGTAGTTATAACGGGAAATTACACGGAAGAAATTATGTGGTAAGGCCATTAGAGCCAGTTGTTAGTAAATTACGATATAAGTACTAATAATGTTGGTTTTGTCACGGCATGTTGAAGGACGCATTGAGGATAAGGAGGATTTAGGATTTCTAATTCAGAAGCGATTGAGAACGCCCAAGTGGTATAGCACCGTTGTATTTACAGTGACAATAAAGAGTTTGGGATTTGTATGAAGCGTATATAATGTTTAAAAACCGTATGGTTGGGTTATAAGGGGCATAGCCATCTTGATTTACTAAAGTGTAAATCAAAGGAGGAGGGAACATGGACGAGTGAGATTATTACTTATGAGATTAAACGTCATAAGAAAAGGTGTAAGTGGATATCATATGTCAGTGTAACAAGTTCAAATTTGGAGAAAAGGCAGTAGAAAGCCATTTAATAAAGGGATATCTCTTGAGAAGGCGAATAAATTATTCTGAGAAATTTGAAGTAGAGTTCTGATCAATCGAAGGTTGAGGGTAACTCAAGAGTAAATAGAATGAGGATGTCAATCAGGTATAAGTCCAGATATGCACAAATTAGTGAAAAGGGTAAAGGTCCAAACTTTTGGTATTCGTCGGGAGGATAAGATCATTAAGTATCATTTAACGGGAAAATTTTATGTGAATATCGGCGTTGAAGGAGGTATAGTAAGTAGTAGAATAGTTGGGGTTAGATGATCAACCAGATAATTTTGTATCAAGACGACGATTCCAAGAATGGGAGGGTCAAGTTGGAAAATTTTCTTGAGAGGTAGCCAACTTATTGATAAGTAATCAGTTCCTTCGATTATGTGGGACATGTTGTCCAGAAGGAGAGAAATTGTTATATACTTGGGGTGATTTACACTATTAGATAGTGAACACGCTGGTACATGGTTCGACGTAGTATTATTTAGAACTGGGATGAAATCCCCGAAACCCAAATTCCGGTGGGGTGACAATAAGTAGTGGTAAATAACGATTCAAACTTAGGGTTGAATCACCTATAACCCGAGGTACAGGCGCAAGGTGACTAACGACTGATGGATTGTATGAAAGAAATTTTGGATTCATTGCGATATTTTCAATTCCAAATCGAGTATAACTAGTGAGGTATATTGTAGTCATGAGGAGCAGATATTACCTAATGGTAGAGTTGGGGGAAAAGCACCCATATCTATTTTATAGTGAACAAGGTGCTTACAATTATTTTGTGCAACACCAACCGGCTGTAGTAGTTTTCCTTATGTAAAGGTCACAACGTCGGGAATAGAGATTCAAAGAGTGGAGAAGAGTAGTCAGATGTGTTATTGATTCCTTCCAGAATGGGTGTTTTATGTTTTGATAAACGCGGGAGTTAATGCGTAGTGAGGTGAGGACTCATAATGATATTGAGATAAAATAACCAATGAAGTATAAGGTATTTTTATTCGAACGTTGTTTAATAAGAGCACAATGCGAGGTGCATTTATCGAAGATTATTCTGATAAGGTATCAAGTATGTTAAACAAGCTTATTGTGAAACGAGGGTTTTACTGATTTGGGCTTTTCTTAATAATTGTTTTGAATACTAGAGGATACCTAATTTTTCCAGGTGTGCCTTACTTTTCTGAATTTAGGGACGAAATTCTGTTATTAGGGGGAAGTATGTAATACCCCGTATTTTTATGGATATCTATTTATGAGATTAATTGAATTAAATGTGAATTAATTGAGAATTAATCCGGATAAAATATTAACGAGATGTGAGTTAGTATTTGATTATAATGTGTATATATGGCAATATATGAATATTGGAACTATTGAAATTGTCGCGAGATTGAAATACGACAATTTGGGAAATTTTGTTGGGACGCGCGTGACAGTCACGTCAGGAATATAATTATTTGAATTAAAAAAAGTGAGTTTTATTTTTATCACTCGTAGGGTCATTTTGAGTGCGCCAACGAGTGCGGAAGGGTCGAAATAGTCAGAAAACACTAGCCCGGGGTTAAGTTTGGGTCCCGGGGCATTATTGGGCCATACCGGTAACTTATAAGGGCATTTTGGTAATTTCGGAAATTGGGTAATTAAAACCCACGAAAATTAGAGTTAAAAATCTGACTTAGTCTTAACCCACTAAGCCATTTCCAACCCCAATTTAGGTAGTGGGCTACGGGAGAAGTTTAGAAACCTTAAAACTTGGCAAAAACCAACCCCACCTTCATTATCACCTTGAGAAGAACTTGTAGAGAGAGAGAGAAAGAGAAGAATTCTGCAGAAAGAGAGAGAGAGGAATTCAACCACCTTCAATCAACAACAAATCTGAAGAACGATTAAGGCAAGTGGTTTAATTACAATTGATTCAATTCTATGCTTTTCCATGTTTAGGAAAATTATCGAATTTATCTTGGAAGATTGATATAGACCCATGAATTGGAAGGTTAAAACTATGAACTATGTTAGGGACTGCATGTAGAAACATTCTGGACGAATTATGAATTCAAAATTATGACCCTTGATGATCTAAAAACGGATTTAAGAAGAGATTTATTAATGTTCTTGAAAGAAATAGGAAACTAGGGTTCTTGATGAAGTTTTGATCCAAACAAAGCCCTTGGTTGATGAATTATTGGTTTTAGAATGTTAACAATGTTGTAGGATGGTTGTATGATGATACTATAACGTTATATTAGAGTTTCATGCATTAAAAGGATGTTTTGTGATGATTTGAAAACTGCAAAACGAAGCAGTCCGTAGCCATACCTGGTGCGTTCGATCGATCGATGTTCATCAGTCGATCGATCGACCACCATCGATCGATTGAAGGTAAAGGTCGATCGATCGACCTTCCCAGAATGAGTAAAGTTTTCCTTATTTAAATTTTAATGGTGGTAACCCTTGGAAAATATTATTGGAGACCTTATGATTACCCTTAAACTTAAGGAAGACCAGTAGGCATGGTTTTGAAATTTGGACCTTAATTAGAATTCAATTTGAGGAATTTTTCTAAATCTAATGGAATCCGATAAGTGAGATAATATTTGGGTTAAAAGTGTAAATTTGAATAATTTGATGAAATGAGATATGGGGCAGAAGTAAGGACCTTAGGAATAATGATGTTATATGTGGGAATAATAGGAAACTTAATAATCTCTTTGAGATAGGTTTTAAGTATAAGAAACTATGACGTGAGACGTGTCGACGGTTTAAAATTTTATATTTTCGGGAGACTTAAAATATATAAAATTGGAATAATGGTATACGGATGTAGAGTATGCCTTTATTAATATTAAGATATCTAAGATGTGTGAATGCTTAGCATATAATTTTATGTGTATGACATACCTACCATACTTGCTATCACGGGAGGTTTACGTTCGCTTAGGGCCTTCTTATCCTTGTGTTGCCCGGATTTAGATTGGTACCTCGATGAACATAGGTCAGAGAAGGACTTATTGGGATGTTAATAAGTCTGCTGATTGTGGGAGCGTAGGTATGTGCGTGACCCATGTGATGTGACTGTGTTCGCCTCCATTATTTGTGATGTTGTTATCTGAGAACGATTCCTGAGAGATTCGGAATGCGCGATCCTTATGTACGTGATGTACCGGGATGGATAGCAGAGTATGTGTGCACCGCAGCTTAGCCTCGGGGTGCTTGTATTGTATATTTATGATGTGAATAATATACGGTTAAATGAAAAGGAATTTGCTATGTTAAATTGTGAGTATTGTTATTGTAACGTTATGATTAGATAAAAGGGGACAGATATCAATAAATGGTTTTGTTAATAATTGGGAATCCGAGAATTAAAGTAGAACTCTCTATTTAATTGTTAAGGTTGGAATTAAAACGTGAACCAAGTAGAAGTGTTAGAAACTCTTTTGAACTAGATAGTTACGAGAAAACACATGAATGGGTACAGGAACGTTAGGAGTGCACAGTTAGACGAGAGGTGAGTATTTCATGTGAGAGCACGTCCTAACATGTATTTTGCATTTATTGTTTTAAATGTTATTAAAGAACTTGTTGTTTTTAAAATACTCTCCACTTTCGGGCTCTGACCCGTTTGCTTTCAAATCTGTTTTTTGTAAAAACCTTTTAGGTGCCCAGCCACAAGGACACCATGCATAGTATTTCCATTAAGGTGACGAGCTGTAGCTGTTGTGGAAGTTACAGGGCTTTGACAGTAGAAGCCTCTTTTCTAGTCTTGATTCCATATTCAGTTCCATCTTTGTAGGGCATGTCGCCCATTTCTATTAGAGACATTTTATATTTCTGTTATTCAGATTTTTGTTTGTATTTATTCAGGTTACACTATTTTATTCATTTCAGTTGTGGGATTGTTGGGAGG
The DNA here is from genome assembly GCA_949130495.1 of Sambucus nigra. NCBI lineage: Eukaryota > Viridiplantae > Streptophyta > Magnoliopsida > Dipsacales > Adoxaceae > Sambucus > Sambucus nigra. The sequence continues at coordinate 407,330,568 of OX422222.1, forward strand.
AGTATTTCCTCCAGACTTATTATTAATTGTTGGTTAGTCCATTACGACTTTATGGTGTATGGTGATGTTATTTTACATTTCATTCATCGCATGTTAATCAGATTTAATTTAAAATTTGACATCTTACTTTTTAAATACTAGGTGGTTAGTAATCATTAAATGTTTTCGACAGTGATGCTATTAACTGAACCAACTTGACATTTTGAATTAATTTAATAAAGGAGTAGCTACCCGGTATTTAATTAGTCGGGGTGTTACACTTATATTTATACTTGGCAGTTGCTCAAGACTGTGAGCGCTCCGGTGCCCTTGGAGCCTTAGGTGCTAAACCGTCGCACCTCATATTTATATTTGGCAGTTGCTCAAGACTGTGAGCACTCCGGTGCCCTTGGAGCCTTAGGTGTTAAACTGTCGCACCTTATATTTATACTTGACGCTTGCTCAAGACTGTGAGCGCTCCGGTGCCCTTAGAGCCTTAGGTGCTCAACTGGCGCACCTTATATTTATACTTGACGCTTGCTCAAGACTGTGAGTGCTCCGGTTCCCTTAGAACCTTAGGTTCTCAACTGGCGCACCTTATATTTATACTAGGCACTTGCTCAAGACTATGAGCGCTCCGGTGCCCTTAGAGCCTTAGGTTCTCATCTGGAGCACCTTACGTTTGTACGTGGCATTTGCTCAAGACTGTGAGCACTCCGATGCCCTTGGAGCCTTAGGTGCTCAACTGGCGCACATTATATTTATACTTGGCACTTTCTCAAGACTGTGAGGGCTCCGGTGCCCTTAGAGCCTTACGTTTATACTTGGTATTTGCTCAATACTGTGAGCGCTCCGATGCCCTTGGAGCCTTAGGTGCTCATCTGGAGCACCTTATGTTTATACTTGGCACTTGCTCAAGACTGTGAGCGCTCCGGGGCCCTTAGAGCCTTAGGTGCTAAACAGTCGCACCTTATATTTATATTTATATTTATATTTTGCACTTGCTCAAGATTGTGAGCGCTCCGGTGCCCTTGGAGCCTAAGGTACTAAACTGTCATACCTTATATTTATATTTATATTTGGCACTTGCTCAAGATTGTGAGCGCTCCGGTGCCCTTGGAGCCTAAGGTGCTCATCTGGAGCACCTTATGTTTATATTTGTCCCTTGCTCAAGACTGCGAGCGCTCCGGTCCCTTGGAGCTTTAGGTACTAAACTTTCGTACCTTATATTTATACTTGGCAGTTGCTCAAGACTGCGAGCGCTCCGGTGCCCTTGGAGCCTTAGGTGCTAAACCGTCGCCCCTTATATTTATACTTGGCAGTTGCTCAAGACTGTGAGCGCTCCTATGCCCTTGGAGCCTTAGGTGCTAAACTCTCGCACCTTATATTTATACTTGGCAGTTGCTCAAGACTGTGAGCGCTCCTATGCCCTTGGAGCCTTAGGTACTAAACTGTTTTACCTTATATGTATAATTGCAATTGCTCAATACTTTGAGTTGCTCTTTTTTTTTTAGAACCTCAAGATTGAACTTCCTGCTTCTAACTGTGGGGTATTTGCATATAAGATGAGCACGTTAAAATTTTGAAGCTGCCCCTCTAACTGCGGGGTACTTGCATATAACTGAGCAAGTTAAAAAAATTTTAAGTTACCCCTCTAACTGCGGGGTGCTTGCATATGAGCTGAGGTAGTTAAAAATTTTAGCGTAGCCCCATGTGCCTGTGGGGTACTTTTTAGCGCACCCCCATGTGATTATGGGGTATTTTGTTATGCATATTCATTTCTTAGGGAGTATCTAGGAGATGGGGTTAGTCCTTCTCCTTCCCACAAACTTTGAATAAAATTTCGCATATATCCTAAGTAAAGAAATAATTATTTCTTTATACTGGAAATTTCCCTTTGTCTGCAAGAGTGCTTGTTCCAAACTTTTCTTAGGAACTTTTTTTGTCTTATAAAAATAACAAGTTTAGAGAGGGGGGTAGACCCGCTTCTCCCTATTTTTTGAAAACTGGTCAAGTAAATTTTTCTTGAGAACAGAGGTTAAGACTTGTTCTCTAGGATATAAATCTATATTGAATAATAAGGAAACGTAGTGAATTCTTTTTTTATTATTATTACTAGGAGGATAACCTCCATGCTGGTCCTGTCGGGTCTTAGGGACTTTACTCACTATACTTTTACTTTTGGGTTGGATATCCCCCCAAGTATGATGAGGAAAGTTCCTTATATCATGGGCCCTCTTCTAATCCAGCAGAGGTTCCGCCCTTCTTTTAAGAAAAGAACGCATAAATCTGGTGTACCCACCGCACAATGTAGGTAAATGAGTCATGCACAAAATTTCTAGTGCAAAAAATAATGGGTATTACTTTTCTTCATTGCGATCAGAGTTTATATTTCTTACAAGAAGTGTACTCATAAAACTAGAGCAGGCTATTCAAAATTTTTTAAGAAAATGAAACTGGGCAGGAGTTAGGCATAGTACCTTCTCAGTTGTAGTGGTGAAGATGTCTGTTGACGACGGGTTGAATTTTTTTAGGCGACGACCTATATGGGTTCCTCGCCGTTGCCTGCCCTGGAGGAGGGTTCCTCGCTTGAAAGTCCCTTTCTTGGAGATGAGTTTATTGTGGGTTCCTCGCACCCATAGGTTATTGGGGGGGGGGGGGGGGGGCTCCTCCTCTGTAGTTTGTGTATTTGAGAGTTCCTCGCGAGGGCTATTACCCATTGGGGGCTCCTCGTAACTTTATGACACTACGCTGCTGAGGTCTCCTCGCAAATGCCTCTGTCAACAGAGGGTTCCTCGCAAGCACTACTATCAACGACGGGTTCCTCTCAAGCCTTTCTGCCGCCAGAGGGTTCCTCGATCAAAAGTTTGGAACCAAGGGGTTCCTCGCTGGAAGTTTTCACAGTCGCGAGCCCCTCGTCCGAGGCTTCTCATTTGAGGGGTATCTCATCTGTCACTTTGACCCCAATGGGTTCCTTTCCTGCTGTATCGACCGTGATAGGATCCTCAACCATCTAGGGTTCCTCGTGACCACCATTAGTTGAGGTGGGTTCCTCGTCTGAAGCGACTGTGGCGACGGGTTCCTCATTTTTGGGGTTTGCTAGAAAAAATTCCTCATTAGAGGCTCCGGTAACGGTGTGTTCCTCTACTGCCAATTTGACTTCGAGGGGTTTCTCGTCGATGGCTAATACTCCTAATGGTTCCTCGCCGACTGTGGGTACCATGGCATCGAACGCTGACGACCAAGGTTCCCTCGTGACCCACCCTGTTAGTGGGTTCTTCGCCAACTATATATTCCTCACCCATTTTTTCTGTATTAATTATAGATCGTTCCTCACCATCTGATTTCGATAAGGGCGGAGGTTCCTCATCATCTTGTCTAACTAACGAGGGTTCCTCGCGACCCATACGCTCTTCTCATCCTGCTAAAGAGAATTATTTTAAATCGGGTTCCTTGTGCACCATTCAAGGAATGGTCATGGTTTCCCTTAGAGGTTTGGGGTATGTGGGTTCCTGGTTAGAAATTATGTTACCCCCTTGTTTTCCCACGAGTTCCTCGTCGGCAGTATCCATATCCAATAATTTGGGATTTTTGCGCAAGGGTTCCTCGCAAATCTCTCTAGAGAGCAAGGGTTCTTTAGCGGTTGATTCTTCAACTACCAGCCAACGTATGGCTTCGCGAGGTACAAATTCATTCAGACCACTATTGGCCTCGGGTTCCTCGACCGAACTTTTGTTGACAACTAGGGGCGTCTCGACCTGTGATAGCATGGTGGTCTCTCGTCAGCGGCTGGGGGTCTCACGGCTTGGCATCACGTATATGGGTCCCTCGTCAGAAATTGGGGGTGTCTCGACATCTTGTCCCGTCGAGGGTTCCTCGACCCAGGGTGTCTCGACCCCTTGTGGTGTTGAGGATTTTTTGACTGGTCGTGTTGCGTTTGTGGAGATGCGCGATTTGCCATTTATTTCTGGTGGGGGGGGGGGGGTTTCGACCTCTTATCACGTCGAAGGTTCCACGACCCAGGGTGTCTCTCCCATTATTGGCGTCATGGAGAGTATGCTGCTGCTGCCATGGACACTTTATTGACGACGAGAGGTACCCAGGGCTCCTCGCCCCTGGGTTGTTAGTGATTTGTTATTTCTACAGGGTCACCACTTCCACTTCCTTCTTGGCGGAGGGGTGTGTGTCGCCGACTGTTGGTACTACGGGTGTGTGCTGCTGGCCAAGGGTTCCTCGCGACCCCCTTTCCAGTGAGTTCATCTCAACCCCCTCGCCAGTTAGAGGTTTTCCATCTTTTGGGATTTCCACTATGGGACCCACTACGGAGGGTCCCTCATCGTGAGCTGCTGCTGCCATGGGTTCTTTTCTTAAGGGTTACTCATCGCTATCATTGAGCGAGAGGAGTTCCTCGACCATACCAAATTCATCGCCAAACACTTAGGGTTCAGGGGGTTCTGCCAGTAAACTTGACGATTGTCACAACTTGCTCCAGCGCCGTCCTTTGCGGCTGAGCTACTTCTGCCGGAATCGCTGCCGGAACGGCTGCCCCTCCAGAGGGGGTTGCTGCTGGTGTTACACAATCTTAACCCAAACTTGCCAAGTCTCAAAAAACATACTCATAAGCCTCTACCACCGGAGCTGCTGCCGGTGAGATGGTCTGCCCTCCCGGAGGAGAAGGTACCTTTGCTTCGGTCACCACCACATCCACCTGAGTGGCATTGTCTCTTTGAGCCCCATTTCTAGATGGAAAGTCTGCAAACACTAGCTGCCTAGAAACATTAAAACCTTCTTTGTCCATGGAAGTGAGGATACCTCCCCAGCGGAGTCGCCAAATGTAAAAGGGTAGTGAGAATGGGGTCTATGAATAACTTAAAAGGGTGAGGCGTGACCCACTCCAATGGACGCTGCCTGCAAGGTCTTGGAGGTCTCCTGGTGTAACTTCTGAAGAAAACTTCTCCTTCTGGTAACAATGGAACTCAAGCTTCAACTCACTCCCTGTAAGAAGATGAACATTCACAGAAAAAATAGTAATTTTCTCAAGGGAAACACCTGAGAGTGATGGCTGTCGGTGGGGAGTGAAGGAATAAGGCACTCAGCACAAAGAGAATGAGCAGGGAGAGAATACTAGGTAGGTCTGGTGATATTTTAGCAGAGTAACAGTGCAATTTAGTTTTTTCTTCTTCTTTTTATGACCTTGCCCAGGGGTCCTATTTATACTTGGGCACTAAGGCTGGGTTGGCACTTTTGGCGCCAAAACTTAGAGGGTTGGTAAGGGACAAAGTCTGCAGTGTACTATTTATCCTTATCTGCAGGCAGCTCTACCTGTACCCTCTGGCAGATGCCCCCTGGTGCCAACCAAAGTTCAAAAACAAATATGTCTTCTAATGGAGATAAAATATCTGATTTGCTAAATATCTTTTAAAACGGTAACTTTTTGTGCAATTTTGCAAATCTTGAGAGAGTAGGCCTTAAGGACCCCTCTCCTCTAAAAATATTGTTTTTTCTTGAGAGGGACCTTGAGGACCCCCTTTTCTAGATAAAGTCATTTTCTTATAAAGAGTTTATTTCTTGTGAGTAGCCAGCTCTTTGGCTGTCCACTTCACTTGTGAGTAAGTGTGAAGTGTGTTTAGTCTTGAGTTACTTCTAGGTCTTCCTACTAGTATTATCTCAATCCTATAGTGCTAAGTGGTTGAGCTTGCTTAACATACCTTATCCCTCAGCCGCCAAGCCAAAACTCCCAAGAGGTCCCAACGCGCCTGTTCGAGCCCTGCTTGCTTAACTAGGCAACTTGTACAAGAAAGTAAAGTGTTAATAATGTTGTTCATTTAAAAACTGACGTCTCATGATGAGGAGTTGCTCGTGGTAGCTACTCCCTCATCCTGGCCACTCTGGGTGGGTTCCTTCTCAATATGAGTTTCTGCCGAAACCCTTGTAATGGCACTTCTCAAATAACATTTCTGTAGTGACCCTTGCAGTAGCGCCGAGCCTTGCAGTGGCGCTGAGCCTCTCGAATGTCATTACTATAGTGACCTTGCAGTGGCGCTGACCCTTGCAGTGGCACTGACCCCTGGAATGGCGCTGACCCTTGCATTGGAAATTCTCAATCTTGTATTTCTGTGGTAAGCCTTACGAGGCACTTCTCGAATGTCATTACTGCAGTGATCCCTGCAATGGCGCTGAGCCTTGCAGTGGTGCTGACCCTCTCGAATGTCATTGCTGCAGTGACCCTTGCAGTAGCGCTGACCCCTGCAGTGGCGCTGACCCTTGCACCGACGCTGACTCTTGCAATGTCACTTCTCAATCTTGGACTTCTGGGGTGACCCTCGCGGGCACCTCTCGAATGTTATTTCTGTAGCGGCGCTGACGCTTGCAGTGGTGCTGACCCTCGCAGCGGCGCTGACTCTTGCAATGGAACTTCTCAATCTTGGACTTCTGCGGTGACCCTCGCGGGTACCTCTCGAATGTTATTGTTGCAGCGGCGCTGACGCTTGCAGCGGCGCTGACCCTTGCAGCGGTGCTGACGCTTGCAGCGGCGCTGACCCTTGTAGTGGCGCTGGCCCTTGTAGTGGTGTTGGGGGTTCCTGCTCAATATGAGTTTCTGCCGGGACCCTGGGTGGATTCCTTCTCAATTATGAGTTTCTGTCGGGACCCTGGGTGGGTTCCTTCTCAATATGAGTTTCTGCCGGGACCCTGGGTGGTTCCTTCTCAATATGATCTGTCGGGACCCTGGGTGGGTTCCTTCTCAATATTTCCAAAAAAATGTTTTTATTTATATTTTTTTGTAGGTAGACACCCTTCTACAACTTGAAATATAAAAATCGAATATAAATAAGACATAATTAAATGAAACATACTATAAATCTAAGTTTTGTTTATACTAATTCATTAATATGCGCTTCTTACCTTTAATAGGTGATTATTTGTGGTAGCTATGATGGGATATCCTAAATACAAAGAGTGGGTGGGTGAGACAAATAGAATGGGGGATGTGTTTTGCAGAGGTGCTAATGAATTTGTGAAATACGCAAAGAGATGTCATAATGATGAAGAGTTTTCATGTCCGTGTGGTAGATGTAAGAATGGTAAGGTGTTTGAGTGGAAAAAAGTTAAACTACATTTGTTAAGATGGGGTATGCAAGATATTTATTGATTTTGGAGTTTTCACGATGAATTGAAAGTTCCTTTTATCCCCGAACGACCTGCACAACAACCTTCCATAAGTAGGATAGATGTAGAAGGGGACGACGTAGATCATAATATGTTAGAGGATTTAGACACAATAATTCCCCCTGGTGCATTTACTTTGACAAGTGGGGAAAGGAAGGTGGTTTTAGACACAATATATAATTTGAAGGGTCCATATAATTTTTCGTCCAACTTGCAAATGATTGTGAATTATGCTACTTATGATTTACATAAGTGTAAGTCCCACGATTGGCATGTGATCATGCAATTGGTTTGTCTATTATTTAAGCACTATTTCTCTAAGCACAAGGATTTGCGGATGGCTATTACACCAGTTAGTATTACCTTCTCACTTTTGTGTGAGAAGGTAGTCAATTGAGCATACATAGTGGACGCAAAATTGGCGGTGACCGAAGCGATTTGTGTGTTGGAGAAGTACTTTCCCCAAGCATTCTTTGACATAAATGTTCACTTATTGGTACACCTATGCGACGAGTCACTTCTTTTTGGTCTAGATAGATATCGGTGGATGTATCTGTTTGAAAGATTGATGAAAGTTCTAAAGATTACATCAAGAATACGCAATACATTGCAGGATCAATTGCATAGGAATACATCACCGTGGAGTCATCAATCTATACTCGGGAATATGTGCCTGACTAGACCAGCGTTGATGACACTAATGATTTCGTCGATGATGGTGGTCATGTGATTGGAAAAGGAGTGAAATTAACGAGTTTGAAACATGAACAAGTATCTCGTTATCAATTTGACACACATGAAGATGTCGAAAAATGGAAAAAGTAAGTTTAAATTATTTTATGTTTTACATTATTTTAGAATATTATAGATTATTTTATACATGATTAATTTCGTAATATGCAGAAAATATGAAGCATGTGAGAACAATAAAAGATGAAAAACAATGGTACAATCAGACAACGAATTTAGACTGTGGTTTCACAAGAGGTAATTATAACAAAAATGGTCGTTATATAGCATTACATTATACTCAAACTTTACAACTAACCTAATTAATTTATCTATATTCTCAACTCTTAAAGACGGGTAATACGACATCAAGGCTTGCTCGTCTAGCCACTGGACCCTTGTTAATGGCATAAGAGTACAAAAAGTATCGATTGAACGGTTACGTATTCGTCACAAAAGTGTACGAGGAAAGTACAAATGTACAGAGCTCGGGCATTTCATACAAGGCTCTTACTTTCTTTCGAGCGAGCACAAAAGATAAAAATCTCATTGAAGCTGAAATGACTTATTATGGTGAAATTTGATGGCCAGTGAATAGGGCGAGGGTTGAGTGACCCGAATACCGTTCATGGTATGCTAGTTCATGGACATTTGCTACAAGACATCGAGGCCAAGGTGCTCGTCACGCACGTGATACCCGAGAAGGATAACTCCCCATTATGATTGCGCGAACAATGAGGCACGATGCATATTCAAGGGTGTATCAATTCGTATATCGTGTGGCCTACTCACCTCTTCAGACCTACCCCAGATATGTAGTGACATTATTTGAATGGAATTATTTTAAGTTGTTACATTTGAATTATATTTGGATTATATCGTGATGCATATTGTTTTTAATGTATATTTGCATTATCTCTATTTTGTTTGGATATATGATGTTTGAACAGGTACAACGTTCCTATAACAGGTACAAATATACTGCTGGGCAGTGGCAGTAGCCATACTGCCCAACATATTTTTTTCCAATTCTGTCCAGAATTGTCACGATCATTGACCGTGATAATTTTTAAAATAATGCCATTGATTTATCACGGTTATTAATCGTGACTAAGCTTGTCACCGTCATTGACCGTGACAAGTCTAATAAACTTATCACGATCAATGACTGTGACAAGTCCATGACAACAAACATTGTCACCCCAGACTTGTCATGGTCATTGACCATGGGACTTGTCACAGTCAATGACCGTGACAAGTCAGCAGATTTGGTGTAGTGTTGTCTTGCAATGAGGGATAAGTCTCCATAAATATCCACGTGTTTGATTCCTTTCTCAAGAGAAATTTTAGGTCCTACAGTGCATGCCTCGTATTTTATCATGTTTTAGCTGCAAGGAAAATCCAATTTTATGGCAATAGGAATGTGAAAATCGTCGGGGGTGATCATGAGTATATCAATACCATATCTTTTCTTGTTTGTAGCTCCGTCGAAGAACATCTTACATATGAGGTACTTGTGAGAGGTGTAGAGGTTGTCTTCGTCTAAGAATTCAAAAATCCAAACCTTAGTCCTTTCCATGGGATTATTGGTAAGGTAATCGAAGATGGTTATCCCTTTCATAGCCTTCTGCGTGACATATGTGATATCAAACTCATCCAGTAAAATAAACTAGTAGGTTGCGGCTAGACAAGGCGAGCTTCTCCAATAGGTATTTTATGGGATCTATTCGAGACACCAGTTTGATGGAGAATTCAAGCATATAGTACGGGAGCTTTTGTGCGACCCAAAATAAGGCGACATATGCTTTCTCTCTTGTGGTGTAGTTTAACTCATAACCGACTAACTTTTGATTAGTATAGTATATTTCTCTCGCCTTACGAGAATCCTCAATGTATTAGGCTAGTATAGCCCCTGCTTCGGTGTTGGTGACAGTTAAGTATAGGAGAAGGGGAGGCCTTACTGTGGAGGCATGAGTCCCAGAGGTCGGGTGAGGTACCATTTGACCTGATCGAAAGCTTCTTGACACACCTAATTCCAAACTTTAATTGAGTCCTTACGGAGAAAATTGAAGATGGGCTCTATATAGAGGTCAGTTGGCTGATGAATAGTTATAGCGGCCCTCTGGTAGGTAGTTCCGACATTATTGAGACCAAATAACATGATTGTGTAGTAAAAGGTCCCCCACGGGGTGTTGAATACAGTCTTTTCCTGATGGTTCAGATGCATCTTAATCTAATTATACTCGATAAAACTTTCGATAAATGATTTGAGGGCGTGATTGGAAGTATTATCTATGATCGTGTCGATGTCGACAAAGGATAGTAGTTCTTTAGGAATGCCTTGTTTAAATCTTGATAGGCGACGTACATGAAGACTTTCCTCCCGATTTTGGCATGGGGACGATGTTTGCAAGCCAGGTAGAATATTTGGCAATGCGAATAAAGCCTATGTTTAACTGTTTCATCACTTCATCTTTGACTTTGAGGGACCACCCTATCCAGAATTTTCTCAGTTTTTACTTGATAAGTTTGCTCTCTTAGAAGGTAGGGATCTCATGCTGTGCTATCACTAGGTCAATACCAAGCATGTCATTATAGGACCATGCGAAGACGTCTACGAACTCTTTCATAAGCTCTTCAAACTGCGATCGGCATGCTCGTCGAGAGAGGAACCTACCTTAATCTCATGCGAATGACTACTAAAATAGAGATTAATAGAAACAGTCTCGTCATTATTAGTTTGAACACATTTATGTTGTTTATTTTTCCCTTATTGAGATAAGTTAAGAATTATTCATTTATTAAATCATTTTCATCAAAAGTTTGATTAGAGTCAAGACAATTGACATAAGGCATAACAAGGTACTCAAACCCATCGTTTATTTCATTGAAAGTGTTTCCAAAAAATATAGTAGTGAGTACCTCATCAAAGGAGGCCTTGTTCAAAATTACATTAAAAATAGGAGAAAAATAATAGGTTCGAGTATTTCTGAAGAAAATGGACCGTAGGGTCCATGCTGACTTGAGCGGGCTGAACTAGAATGGCATGCTAATTGAGGAGGGGTGCATCAACAATGGTGATCTTCTCGGATAGGTCAGATAGCTCATTTTTTTGGTGGATCATGTACAAATCTAGCCCCAATATGTGTAGTTCGAATGACTCATCAGTGTCACTCTCCCTAGAATTTTCAGTGCATTTCGTGGCTTTATCTGTTGAAGGCTCTACCTCGTGTTTTTGCCATTTATCTCAGGCAATGTCATCTCCGAGGAATATTTCTAGACCTAATTTCATATTTTTATCGACATGACCATGCCATGGTTCAGAGAATTTGCAAAAGGGGAAATCCTCACCCTCCGATTCATTGTTTAAGCTATCAAAATCATCACCCCACCCGGTGTCAATGATGTCATCCTTCCAAGAGTAGTAGACGCATTCAAAAACTTATTTAGATTCATTATATAGATCTTTCCACTCAGTGGGTAAGTGATGGTATAAAGGGATCAGGATCCCTTAGAGTTTCAGGATCATGGGCAACTCGGAGATGGTGCATATCTCTCTCTTTTGGAGGAACATATCTCACATGACTTGCACACTTTTGTCAATGATGAATTCTTCCATGGGCACAACCCATTCATTAGATTATCGATCCCACCTCCGAGCTTTCATAAACAAATTACTGATCTTCTCGTAGTTAATAGTCATTTCCCAGGGCAATTTCAACCTGAACATTCAAGGCTGATCTAAAACCACAAGTAGTTTTAGGCCCCCCCTTCTGATTGAGCACAAACGATAATGTAGGCTTGGGTGAAGAGTGAAAAAGCTTGATTAACCGATCTTGTAGGATGCTGGAGAAAGGAAGGATAGATTTGAAGGGTTTTTATGTGATGGTAAGAAAATTGGGTGTTTCAACGGGCTTGTTTCTAGTTGAGGGGTCAAATTTTGGATCTCCTTCTTTGATGTTATCAATCTTAGCACCGAGATAGGCAAGGATGGTCATCAGATCTGGTTAGGAGATCTCAGCCTAGTCAATGTTTTCCATGAATAACCTTCAGAGGGATAACTCAAAGTCGATAGAAGCATTTGAGGAAGCAACCGAGCTTTGGGGTGGTTTGACGAATGATCGGAGCCAATGGAGATCTAGGCCAAAATTAGGGTACGCGATCTAACTTAGAAGGAAAACTGATTTTGGGTTTATTTTGAGGGAAAGAGAACTATTTTTGGCAATTTTTTTCTTTTTTGAGAAGGGGGGGAGGTATTCTTGGTATTTTTTGGAGAAGAGGGAAAAATGGATAATCCTGAGCATGGCTATTATTATTAGGTTCCTCATGTATTATTTTGTGCTTATGATGTAGAAAAAAATACAAGACAAATTCTGAGTCTGGAGAAAAGCTAGGGTATATGATTCAATTACTTGTTTCCAAACTCATGAATAGGGTTCTATTTTAAAAATGGGTGAAATAGTGCAAAAATTCAGGGGATAAGGCGGCTCAAAATTTTGGCAGAGTTTTGCATTGTAACCGACAAAACTAGTTATGAATGTCCTAGGGTAGATGCTTATATGAGGTTGACGCATTTGGTGGGTTAGTGGAAGATTCCCCCTTTGGCATGACTTCCACGGTATACCCTTTGCTTATAAGGTCAATCATTCATCGGTACTTATGGACAAGCCATTTGATAAACCTGAGAGTACGAGATTGCTTACGATATACTTTGTGGAGACAATATGTGTAAGAGATCATTGATATACTCGATGTGCGTGAACGAGTTCCCTATTATATACCTTATATCATTTGTTCGGTCAAGCGATATGATGCAGGGGAACAATTTAATATACATCGAAGGTACTAGGCCAATGGAAGGAGGAAATCATATCGCTTAGGCTAACCTCACTCCGCAGGATCGACACCCATCATGAAGTGATCTCATTATACGGGATAAAATTTTAGTCAATATTTTAATTCTCAAGTGATGTAGTGTGCAAGAATTCATGAGTCTTAATTAGTATATTATATAAAGTTTTACGTATGCTAAATAAGAGGAATACTATCACTATGAGGGAGAGAATGAAATAAACAAGTAGAATGGGATATAGGAGGATAAACATGGAGAGTAAGATTATCAAGTATGTACATAGATGATGGAGACTTTACGAAGCATGGTGATAGATACAAAGTGTGATGTGCATGGATATACACGAGTGACTAAGAAATATGTGCAAAGCTAGAGAGTGACATGTGAATACGTGTGAGTAAAAAAAGTATGTGGATATATATGAGTGAGAGAAATGTGGAAGTGTATGCTAGTGAGACTACACATGGACAATCTACAAGTGGTGTGTGAAATATGTTAGTAAGCGTGAAGCTATATACAAGCGAAAAGAGTGAGAATGTGTGCTAGTGTGACTAAACATTGGTAACCTATAAGTGGTGTGTGAAACATGTGAGTAAGAGTGAAACTATATACGTGTGAAAAAAATATGAGAGCGTGTACAAGTGTGACTAAACATTGATAATCTACAAGTGGTGTGAATCATGTACAAGTGAGAATGTGTGGAGTGAAACATGGTGACTATATACAAGTGATTAAATGGTGAAAAATGGTGACTATATACAAGTGAATAAAGGGTGAAACTCGTGATAAGAAGATGCTATATACATGTGATGAGAAAAGAGCATGGTAGATATAAATGTATAAACATCATGATATGAATAAGGCATGTATACAACATGTAAGTATGAGAGTAAGAAGAACATACAAGTGGAGGCATATGTACACATGTAAAAAAGTAGAGAGAGGGGATCAAAGGAAGCAAAACCCATATCAAATAGAGTCTATTCCTCTAAAAACAACAATAGCAGGGACAACAAGGATATGTTGTTCTTTCCAATGGTAGCTGTGGATCCTTGTTTAGATCTTTCATCCGTTTTTCTCTTAATCGTGATCACCCACCGAAAAAACCGATATGGTAAAGACACATAGGTTCTGAAGGAACGATACATGAAGGTAGGTTCGTGAGCAATCATCATAAAAAACTGAACCAACTACAACTTCGTTCGGCAAAACCACTTGCGCTTATTGTGGGAGATCCGAGAAGCTACCATCCGGGTCAAATTCCTTCAGCTGGGGTCATCCTCAAAATTGGAAAGGAATGAAAACCAAAGAAATCCCTCTCTATGCACATGAGGGGATAATAGGATAGGGGAATTATCTTTCTCCACTCGTACTGATCTTTGCGGGTTGCCGCACATATAAATCGGTTATCATCAAAAGCAGAAAAAATGTAGAATTTGAGTCTCCAACATATTTTTCTCAAAATAAGGAAAAGAAATGTAGCCATACCGAGATAAAGAATTTAAAGACATACTGATGTGTACCAAAACAAATGAATTAAGGGTCCGTGAACTATGTTATGGAATGGGAACGTGTGAGGGACCCATTCCGCCCTTTTAGCCTCTCATGGGTTATGATAATATTCTCCTTTTTTTCAAAGTGCGATACATGTGTACATGTGTGAATAATAAAATGAAGAAATCATCCGATTCACGTCATGGGGAAGACAAAGTGGAATCATTCTAAGGAGTGTGGAAAAAAAATAACATAAAAATATAATGTGAGTGCCCGTCGAATCACAAATCACTATGAGGAAGTGAGGGTGTATATTAAGCGGAACACGAATATATAGGAGTATACAATACTACTAAACACAAGAAAATATAAAGTGAATAAATGAGAAAAGAGGACTCGAATCCCAAAATTGGCTCGGGATGCTTACATAGTCCAAAGGGCATCAAAGTCCACGTAGTTCGATAATGCGCAAGGGTGGTATTTAACCCATAAATCAAAGTAAATTTTTTTGATAGTTTGGTTTTTAGAAAATGTATGCAAGTGTAGAGAGTGTGAAAAAAATGAGAAAATTCTAATTTTGGGTTTATAAGAAAACCCACTTTTGGGATTTTTTAGATTTTATGAAAATTAGATTTGTGTGTAGTAAATAATAAAAGGCGCGATTAGTTTTGGAATCAAGAAATGAAATAAAGATATATCAAAAGTGAAAATAAAAGTAAATAACTATTACTAATTGAGTGACTTATAAATGAATAAGGTTAGACCTTATAGAGAACTTTAATTCTAATTTTCCAATAGTAGGCGCTGATTTTAGGTGGTTAAATGGTTGTGAGGTAAGAATGGAAAGTGGGGTAAAAAATAGATCAAAATGATGTATGGAACTGGAGAGAATGTTTAGGAAAAAAATTGGCGCATTGATTTCGAGGGGAATGTTTCGACTTCAGATAGGGACCCTTGGGAATGAGGTTATGGTCCTTAAATAGTAAAAAAATAGGGTTTAAGGGGGGTGTTGATCGAAATATCCCCTATCCTACCTATCGACAAACCCCTGCCTTATTGGCAAAGAAAAGTATGCCCTTCCGATAGGCAGGGGCTCTACGGTGCCAATAGGCAGCTTGGAATTAACTTTTTCAGAAAAATGGGCATACAATACAAATCATAAGTCCGAATCACGCATAGCCAGGACCGTTGGAAAGTATTTTTAGATCCCTATAAGAATCCATTGAGCCACTCTTGGGTTCAATACTTTACCAAAGTCGAACGAGGCTCAGTAAGTACATACGAATCGTGAGGCTGATTCACACATGGTATAAACCGTTGGAAAGGAGATTTAGAGATATTTAAGATTTCAATGACTTTTATCAGTTTAGAGAGTTTACCGAGGCCAAATGGGACTTGGAAGTGCCCAATGGCCTCTAGGTCATGATTTGTAGTAAAAAGGCGAGTACGCGTGAATCGTGAAGGTGATTCGTGCATAGTATGGATTGTTGGAAAGGGAATTCAGAGACTTATTAGAGTTTAATGAGATTTACTCGATTTTTCAATTTGAATGAGGTTAAACGTGGCTCTGGAACATTCGTTGGCCTTTGAATTAGGGCTCATAGTTAAACGGTAAGTATGCGCAAACTGTGAGGCCGATTCGTGTGCATTATGGACCGTTGGAAAGGGGATTTAGAGCCCTATGTGATTTCAATGAGATTTTCTTGGTTTGGAGGATTGAATGAGGTCAAATAGGGCTCGAGAGTTCTCAATGGCCTTTGGATTAGGGTTCAGATTAGGATCTAGGGTCTTATGGCGGGAGGAAAAGTGTTAGGAAGCTAAAAAAGTATTTATGGGGTACCGGGATGGGGTGTCTATAGGGCTGGTTATGCCCTGGAATTAAAGGTTACCGGAAGAGGGTATATAAATAATATTGGGAATAGTTTCTTTCTCCATCTGATGACAAAAGAAGGTTACATTTTTTGACGAATTTTTTTTGGGTAGGGGTCCAAAACTACGAGAGGTAGCGTTTACCAAGGCAAGTTTTTGATGATTCACTCTAAAGTCCAGAGACAATTAAAAGTATTGAGGTAAGAGATTATACACATCTGATCATGATAGGGTTTTGGGGGATAAGTGATCATTTGGGAGGCCTTTGAGTTGATTGATCCAGCTGTTTAGTAGTATAAGTTAATAAGTTATTAGGGTGTGAATGTGTGGGAATACCTTGGATGTTAAGGTATCCATTGTAGAATGTTTTCATATTATCGGAGCAGACAAAAGGTAAACTAGGAGAGAATATAAGTATAGTTAGATATTCAAATAAAAGATCAAGTGTCATTAATTATCTTTTCAGTAAGGAAATGGAGGAAGGAGGTTTCTAATAGGGAGTAGACAACCGATGGAGTGCCCCTCTTAGAAAGCTTATGTAGGTCAAGGACGGTGTCATTTGACCTCACCTTATTACTATTAGTATGTACGGAAATTTTACACAAAGGCATGACGAAAGGAATCCTTGAATGTCAAGTTGGTGTTTCAACGGTTATATTAATTTGGTTATGAGTATAGGCGAACACGATGTTACGATGAGAGTGGCCATAGGATGTGATAGGTCATGGATGGAATATATTATTTTATGATAGTGGGAGAAACATGGACAAGACTTACTGGATTTAAGGTGGAGTACGCTGAGAGAGATTGACTTAGTGGATGCTTTCATGGCCATGGTGATGGTTACCTTGACCATTATTTTATGGATAACTCAGACCCGGTTATGGGATCTTTTTTTGTCAAGAAAAGGTAGAGTATTTAGAAGTGGGAAGAGTTTATTCCTTTTCAATCGAATAAAATAGAAGTTTATTGTTCGAGGGATGACTAGTAGTGCTCGAGGATCCAAAAGTACTAAAAGCGATGTTAATTAAGACTCACGAGTCATGGTACATGGTTAATCCTAGAGGGGACAAGATATACTAGGACATGAGTCGATAGTATTGATGGGCCAACAATGAAGATGGATATTGTTAGTTAGGTGTCGAGGTGTGTTACTCATCCAGTAGTGAAGGTGGAGCACTAACAATCGACAGGAGAGTTACAATACTTGGAGGTACCTTAATGGAAATAGAAGACCATCTCGATGGATTTTATTATTGGGTTACTGCGGTTGTAGCACGATCATGATCAATTAGGGTTATTATGGATAAATTAAAGAACATGGCCCATTTCCTACCTATTAGGACTGATTATTCCACATACCAGGATGCAAATTTATTTATGGCCGAGATAGTGAGACTAGATAGGGTGCCAGTGGATATCGTGTTAGATAAGAGGTAACACTTTAATCTCCCAGTATTAGAAGGCAATTGAGTATGCTATGGGAGTTCATATATGTTTTAGCATGACTTTTTACCCCCATTCAGATGGCCAAATATAAATGGTGAGTCAGGTGTTGAAGGAGATGCTCAGGGCTTGGATGTTAGACCTCAAAGGAAAATGGGATGTAAATTTGGCACTTGATGAGTTTGCTTACAATAATAACCAACAAAAGATGATTGGAATAACACCATGATAGGTGTGATATGGATGGATAGGTCATTCAACCAGGTGTTGGACAGGCCTAGGGGAGTATAAGTTATTTGCACTGGACCTTATTTGTGACACCTCAAGGAAGGTGATGCACACTAGGATGCTCATGGAAGAATCTTGAAAACAACAAAAAGAGTAAGAAGATAAGAGAAAGCATAAACTAAAATTTCGAGTGGGGGATCAAGTGTTGTTGAGACTCTTCCTAATGAAAGGGGTGGTTAGATTTGAAACAAATGGAAAGTTGGCTTCCTGTTACGTTGACCCTTTATGATTATAGAGAGAGTGGTACCAATGCTTATCATTTGACATTGCTCGATTACCTTCAGATGATGCCTGACATTTTTCATAGATTCATGTTGAGGAATGAGAATGAGTATCATCATATAGATCTGGATAGTCTTGAGTTGCAACAAGATGCTAGTTACAAGGAGAGCCCCAACGTATCCTTGATCGGAGAGAGCATTATCGATGATCGAAATTTATTCTGCTTGTGACAATTTAGTGGGAACATCATAGTGAGTACGAGTCCAGGTGGGAGCGAGAGGAGGACATGTGGCCAAGACATCCAAAATTATTCTAGTGAGGCAATATTCCAATTTCGAGATTAAAATTCCTTATTTAAGGGTGAGGAATGTAATACCCCATATTTTCATATACTAAAATAAATATTAGTTGTCTGCTTGTGATGTGTTAAGTAACTACATTTGTAAATATACATATAGGTACAATATAAATAATTTGGAAAATAAGACACGATAAAACATTAATAAATATTTTTAACGTAACTGCATACTATGGGAGACTATAAATTATTTCGGGGTTTGATATTGAGGGTTTCCCTGTTTGGATTTATCCCTGCGGTTTTGGGTCCCAATGATTGTGAAGTAGTCAACCATAATGTCGTGTAATTAACTAATTATGATTAAGTGTATGACATTTTTTTTATTTTTCATAAGGTTGATGATTTATAAAAATTGGTAACATTTAAAATAGTGGTTTTTAGCTTAAAAGAAGGTATTTTGGGCCTATTTGGTTAGTATAACGAAATGAGAAATTTTTAGATTAGTTAAGAGTTAATTTGGGAAAGTTACTTAAGGCCATATTTTAGGCCTAAGACAATTTCCTTTTTAAGAGGTCTTAGTGGGGTATTTGGGAGTTTCATTTAGAAAACATAATTTGGGGATGCTACAACTTAGAAAGAGGAATAATCAAAGAAGAGGATATAATTATAGAAGATCTTGACCCTTTTTCTTCATCAAATTTAGAGGCAAGTTTAATTATAATAGTTGTATATTGACCATGGTTTAGATTATGCCTATCTATATAACTCTAAACCCTAATTATGATTTAAATCTTATTCTTACAAATTAATTAAATTAAATTTTTAATTAAACTAATGAAGCAGAAATTAGTGTCAATTTTTCTTGGTTTGGTTGATTTTTATTTAAATCTGAGTTGTAACTATTAGATTATGTATAGGAATGTACTTTTAATATCATTCCTTCATAAACCCATTATATGCATAGATATGTAGAGATTTAAATCAAGTTGATAGATATTGAATTCCTAGGTGAAAGAGTGGCCCTTATGCGTGTGTTTCAAATCAAACCAATTTTCTCCAAAAATCATCCAACTTTTAACTAGCACCAAACCAAGTTGTGAAAAACCAATTTTTACTTTAAGCCAATTTTATCTTGATTAATCCTAAACATGCATCCAGTGATTAAATTAAGTAAAGTAGAGAATATTCACAACGTCGGATGTACGAGGAAAAAATCAAAATGGGAAAAAGCCTTGGACATCCCAAGCCAGACAATCACTATGAATAAAGGTTTTACAAAGACAGATTAGCCTTACTTAATGACTCGATCCCCATGGGTCTTAGCGCTCCTTTTGATCTTCTACCATTCTTCAATAGTTCCCACGCAGAAATTCCTTCTTCCACTATACCTGTCCATAATACTCGACTTCACGAACGTCTCGGTGTCCACCGAATGGATTTGATACGTCTACGATATCGAACAAGAAGTCCTTTTCTTTTTTTCACTGCAAAACCCAGATGTTCAAGTATAAAACAAACCTTCATGATGCAGTAAGATCACATAAACATATAGTAATGATAACTCGAATCTTTGCAAACTCTAAGGATGTGTTTGAGCTTTGAAACCTTAGAAAAACATGTGCAAACAGGTTTCTGGATCGTAAACTATTTTTCCAGAATGCACACGCATTTAATTCTGATGAAACCACGCTTTAAATAGGAAAAGTTAAACACCTCGAAAAATGTGTCGTTCGAATGAGATTGACCTGTCGTTCGCGCGATATGGTCATCTCGCTCGAACGATCTGAGTCGTCATTCGAACGACGCGCGTGTCAGTTTGACCTTTTCTTTAAAACGTATCTTCCAAAAGAGATCCAACTAAGTCAAACTCTTTTTCGAGTTTATCAGAATAAAACGTAGTGTAAAACATTTAAAACACTTTTAAAAACATTTTAAAATATTTTCCTTATAAAAATTCATCCTTATCCTTTTATAAAAATTATTCCAAGCTCCATTAATTATACGCATTCATACCTGTGTGATCTCGGAATGAAATTAACTTGAAGACGAATAAACTTGCACCAATTAAACTTCGACATGATTAATTCTTTTAAGCTTTGCCGCAACGTATTTAATTTCTTCAATGCGTTATAGACCAAGTGGTATTGTGACAAAAATAAAATCACCCTATGACATATTACAAACATTGTTTTGTTCACGAAATTAAGTCAAAACAATACAGGGACTCAATTGGAAATTTATATCCTTACACTAGGGTTCTTGATAGATAATTTGGTGTTTATGTTAAATCTTGAATTGGAATGTTTTGAGTAATGTTTTATTTGTGGATTGATTGTTTAAATTTTATATACATTTTATTTTGAGATTTCGGGGACATTAATGGAGCTTGGTTTTGAATTTTGTTGAGTTGGGGAAGATGAAATCTAAAGTGAATTTTTTTGGCCGATCTATAGCTACCAATCGCTCGGTACCTGACTGGTTGACCGATGATGACAGCTATCTGGGAATTTAGGCATTGGGTTATTGAATAGGTTTTATGGGCCTCGGAGTTAATTTAGGTTTGCATTTGGATTTAATGACCTCTTTTAAAGCATGTTATTAGGGGTGATTCATATCTTTATAATGTGTGATCAATCAATTATTTAACTAACTTTACAAAAATACTAAAATGAATAATTCCTATGTTTTTATTAGATTTTCATGTGTTATGAGAATATCTTTTATTATGTTAAAAGTGTAAAATGCATACCGTGTGCGTACTTGTGGATATCATACCAAAGTGGGGATTCCATTATGGGTGTGCATAGGATGCGGATCACAATAATGCCTCGGTGAGTAGATGAGTAAGCCTTGGTCGTATTATCGTTGGGTCACACATCTAGGTAACCACATCCAAAGTGGAATAACGAGGAGAATTAATTATATAACCCAAGCATGGTAGACTATACGAGTGATGGATAGGCATAGTGATTCATCCCATATAGTTTGGGATGACCTAAAACTATACTTGGTATGCGTGAGTGATCCCCGAAGGCAAGATAGATAGGACTTCATTAATTTGACTAACTTAAGAACTAGATTACTTCTATGGTACTTGTTATAGATCATGATTATAGACTTTAAGGATGTTGTATTTATTTTATACAATCAATTTTTTTTAGCAAAATAAATATTACGAATCCATTAGCTGTAATCAATTATGAAGGATACAATTTAATTATGGGATTCACTTGGGACTTGGAATTTAGATGCATGAGATATTTAGGATTGTTGGTTGGGATAAATATAAAAGACATTAAAATGCAAGAGACATACATGTAGTTATGATTTATTCAAATTTTGGCTAAACATTTATTCTTTTTGGACTTGCTGTTAACATTGTGGATTTAACATTTCAGGACTTTGATTTTTTTTTGCTGTTATATTAATGAGAGATACATACATGTATTTGTACACTTTATATGGATAGGAGTTGGTTTATATGATAAAGTTAATGTATTGGTTTTTGACTTATGATGACGGTATCAGAGTTATGGCATAACTTTCATTGTAGTTACTCAGTATTGATTTCAGTTTATTTCTTTTTACGCATGCTTAAAATGATATTTAATTATTTTGACTTATGTATTATTTAAGTTAGAAATGATCAATCTATTTTAAATATTACGTGGTGTTACACAAGTATGGCCATTTTTAGTTGCTAGTTGTTCAGATCTAAACATTTGTTTTAAAAAGTTTGAAAACCTTTGTAATACCCCGCACTTTTAAAGGTATTTTAATTACAGTGTGGATTTAATTTGGTAATTTGAGGAATCATTATGAATAGTAATTATGGGATTAATGAGTGAAATTATATAAATTCAATATTATAAAGTGAATAGTAAATATTAATTTTTGAGTGTCGGATTAATATTTACATGGATTATATTTTCTTACGAGACTAAGTATATGAGTGTATTATTTTTAATTACATGTCGCAAGTTGGATAAAGAGACAAAGGAAATATTTTAAATTGAAAAAATACGCGTATTGAACGTGTTGGGTCATAATAGTGAATTTTAGTTAAGTGAATCGAATGGAGATTTCGACTGCGCCATTGGGTTCGAAATGGCCAAGATAGTCAAAAAAGAGTACCCGGGGATAGTATTTGGGTTCTGGGCATTTTTGGACTAGTAGAGACTCGTAAATGAATACACGAGTCATTTAACAATTGGGTATATACCCAATTTACCCAATTTCGGATTTAAAGAGGTGGAAACCCTCATTTCTCCCAAATATTATCCCTAAGAGATAGAGAGAGAGAGAGAGAGAGAAGAGAAGAGAAGAAATAAGAAGAAAGAAAAGAGAAGAAAATAAGAGATTTCCGGTCAGGATTCGACTCGTGGTCGTCGGATTTAATCCACGAGGCAAGTGTTTAACTTACTTTATGATTTAGTGTGTTTAATTTCTCATATTGTAGTTGGTATAAAACTAAAGATTTTTGGGTTGAAATTTCATGAATCAAACGGGTTTTCGGAAGATTAAAACGGATATAACTCGATTAATACCCAATTTGAGAAACTTGAAATTTATTGAAATTAATTGTTGAATATGGGTTCTAGGATGATTAGAACCCTTTCTATATGTGTATTTATGGTTGTTTGAGGTTGGTTGATGATGAGAGAGGAGATAAAAAGCTATGAGGTGTTTTAGTGGAGGTTTAGATTTTTGGAGAAGAAGGTGAATAGTAACCAATGTCACTTTCAGATAGTTTCGGACAGGAAGATAGCCTATTCAGCTCTTGGTCAAAAAACAAAAGTTGTAGATCTTTTAGATGCGGTCGTGTGGGCATCAATCGCGTATTTGCATGATTTTTCTTCGAATTGTTATGATTTTTATAAGATGGCAGTTCCAGGGTGAAATCACCAACTCGGAAATGGACTCGGAAATTGGAAAAATAAAAGTTAGAATTCTTTGGAGATAAATATTTGGGGTTCCTAAAAATAGTGTGGGGACTTCTAAATATTTTTTTTAGTAAGGCACGTATCTTGGGTTAGATGAAAGTAAACCCCAAGATTTACCCAAATAGGGGTGTTTGGGAGGAGTAACACTCGGGGTGATGTTTCGATGAGCAAAATTCTATATAAGTAATTGTGCGCGTATAAAACACACTTGTATGCCAATTTTGGTTGAGTAAAATCCTATGAGGTGACTAGGATAAAATTTAGGATACGGGCTAAAGAGAATTGAATAGTCATCCGATACGTCTATTTATGACAATTATTATAGGTGAGAGGAATGACTATCGTTATTTATGGGACGAATAAATATATCGGTGTTGATGGTATTGTCATCGTGCGATGAGAAAAGCTTGGAAATAATATATTGAGGATTAGTCAAAATTGATAAATGCGTAGGATATTCGAGAGATAAATATACTATGTAGGAAATTTATTATACGGATTGCGTATGCCTGAATGTTATTATATACGTGGGTTAAATAATTACCTATGGGGAATTATGTATAGGTGAGAGAAATATCTATAATTATAATATGGTTGTGTGAATACCAAATGATGATATATTTATATAGTTGGAATGTGTACCTATATGATTGTTTATTATGTGTATGACATACCTACCATACTTGCTATCACGGGAGGTTGGCATTCGTGTGAGGACAATCTTATCCTGTGTTGCCTTCGGGGGGATTTTAGATTTGGTACCTCAAGAACATAGGACTGTGAAGGGCTTATTTGTGAGTCGATAAGTCTGCTGACTATGGGAGCGTAGGTATGTGTGTGACCCATGGGTATGTGAACTATTCTCGCCTCCAATATGTGTGATTTGTATTGATACGGTTCCTGAGTGATGAGGAACGCGTGATCCGTATGTGCGTGATGTACAGGAATTTGATAGCAGATATGAGTGCACCGCAGCTCAGCCTAGGGGTGCCATATATGTATATATATGTATTGTGATTAACATATATGTGTACTTGAGATAATCCACGGAAAGCCATTGTAAGGGCAATAAGAGGCAGGGCTTAGTTAGAGCTTTAAGTTGATGTTGGAAACGAGGACCGCGGTAAAGGTCATTTTCCTTGCGGCATTGTCATGGATTGCTGCAATAACTCCTATAGAATAGTAGTTATAATTATCTATGCACCTCTATAGTAGAGAATAGTGCTAAACTTGAATTTCCCAGTGAAGTTAAATGGGCAAAAAGGTTAGAAAAGATCCTTAATAAGGATCGTACGTTGAAGTTAAGTTATTCGGAAGCAGTGTAGTGTTATCCAAAGGAAGTAAAAGGCTCTGAAGCTTTGGCTTTGAGCAGGGTATGGAATGCCCAGATGTGAAAATTTGAAGAAAAAAATCTCACTCAGTGGAGCAATGTTGAAATGTTGGGAGCAGTGGTCACCACATTTGAGGGAGCATGGTGTTTTTCTCATAAATTACTCTTACGGATGGTTTTAACCACGAGTTCCTTTGATTTACCAGGAATGAAGAGAATACAGTTTCTGGGTTACTCGCATAAGAATCGGTCAGAGACCGACGGTGAATTAAGAGTAACATGGTTAAGTGAACTTAGTACCGGAGTAAGGCCGGTACAATGGAGGAAGAGGCTTCTCTAGTGGAATTATAGACTCACTAGTAATTGGAATTATGTAGAGTGAGTTATAGTTGTTTTAGTGCAAGATGTGAAATCTGCAATAATAAAAAAATTAAAGTTGTGAGACTTTGTGATTCTTAAGAGTTTAATGGGATAAAGACTCTTGGGATTCGAATTAGAATTTCGGATGTAATTGGGATACGTGCTAGTTGTGATAAGCTTAATATGTATTTATATTATAAGTAAGTGAATACTTATGGGTTTAAATCGAATACGTATATTCGGGAAATACTGGCTAATGTTACGAGAGATATACACGATTAGCCAGATTATATTATATATATATATATATATATATATATATATATATATATATATATATATATATATATATATATATATATATATATATATATATATATACGAGCATATTGAGACGTATATATGATATGCTTAAATATATATGTATGTGATTGGTATATTTATATGAAACATACCCCTCTAGTGCTATCATGGGAAGTTATGCATTTTGGGTGAGACCCCTGGCTTGAGGAGCAGGGAGAGTATTGTCCCCAGGTCATAACATCCATTCTATATTATGTGATTTTTATCATTAGTGAGACGTAGTGGGTATTTTTCGTTCTCATTTCCGGTGAGGAACTATTATCGCTTCCCGTTCACTGTGATTTGGTTTTTACTATGTCGGTGTGATAGTCTGACTGCTGGAACCCAGGATGATGTGTGAGTAATTCCCTGGAAGATGATAGCATTGAGAGACTGCATCCATTGAGTTATAGCTCTGAGGGATGGTTATTATACTTATATAGTGTGTGATATATAAGTATGGATATACTTGATGTGTATAGTATACTGAATATATATATTGATATGAGATGTGAAACATATATATACGGACATATTAAAGAATGAAATGCGAGATAAATTCTAGATGAGCTCGCCTTGATTATATGTTTAGATGGAACTTCGTTGAGGAGATGTTTCATTACCATGATTTGAGTGCATGGGGACCTTATACATATAATTTAAGGTATGCAAGATTTATTGTTGAGCTGTAAGTTTAAGCTCATTATTGTTTGCACTAAGGACTTAGTGTTAGTACAAGCGCTTGGTGGTGTGTCTCCTGGAAAGAATTAAGAGTTCTGACCACATTTTTGTCGATAGGATAGATGGGATTATTCGGGTGGCATATTTGAACTAGCGAACCTCCACGACCGACAAAGTTAAGTAATAGTGTATAGGAGGGATTCCTTGTTTGGATTTATCTTGCGAGACGCTCCACGCACAAACCTTAAAGACATCGGGAGTGGAGAGATGTTATATAATGCAAGGATGTTGGCTTTGACGATAAGTCACCTAGTGTAGAGAAAACACTATAGAGTGAGAGCCGTTTGATGACGTTATAATTATATAGAGATATAAGTGCTACAGAGAAGCACTGGAATTATTCTCTCACCGCACGTGTGTGGGTGAGTTTAGGTGAAGGAAATCGATTTGATACGTATATCCAGGCCTTAAATAGAAGGAAAATTTAGAGGAAATACGTTTTGGGTATAATGTTCGAAGCACTTTTGCAGCGAGTAGGTGCTCGATTAGTTAGATTTTCCATTTCGTTAAGATGGAAGGATATAGTTGTAGAAGTACGTTGGTATGTTAATGAGGTAAGATTTAGAATGTCCCATTGGTGTCCCTTGGACCGTTATATCTCGATGATCGACGATGCGAGGGAGTAGTGTAACGGGAGGGTTCCTTATTTGGATTTCGCTTTGCGAGACGTCCCACACACGAAACCGAACAAATGTCGGAAGTCGAGAGAGGTCTTGGGAACTAGGGAAATAATTAGAATAATACTCATATTACGTGTATTAGAAACACCTTAATCTTAAGACTACCACAAAGTAAGGTCAATAAGGCACTGATATAGGAAGACAAATGTGAGATAACCACAAGAAGATCGATGGGATAATCTCGAGAAGGATTGAATTTTCCAGGTATCGGGAGAATTAAATTTTGAATTATTTGGGTTAAGGGATACCCAAGTGTTAGGACCAGGCCAATGAAATGAGGCCCATTATTTAGAGTGATTGTGATGTATCAAAACGTTTGCAATGGTGGTGCATATATGCGCGGATGATAGGGGGTATGTATAAATATGTATAAAATATGCCTAAAGGGCGACTATAAACAAGATTAAACGGTATATTGTATTGAATATCATGCGAGAATGACGATAATGCAAACATTTATGTGCAACGAGAGATAACACACCCGAGATGGGATTGAAAGGCTGTGGAAAGTCATTTAAAAAGGAAACTCTTAATGAAAAGGTTACCCAATTTATTGTGAGAAAGTAGAGCAGAGTCTTACTCAAATGAGTATTGAAGAGTGGCTTGAGCGTGACTGTATGGTTAGCATACTCCAAGTAAATAAGGAGTGTATGTAGTACCAAATTCCGGAAGAGTATATGACAGTTAATACTTTAATTATTCGGTATATGGAATGTAACTTGGAGATTACGAGAGAGATAGTAATCTGAATATTTATACAATACGTAGTGATGAGAATAATATACATATGAGAAGTGTATGATTAGGCTTGGAATATGCCTATGAATCTTAATAGGATGTGTGTTTGCCTATTATGTGATATTATTATTAAGAGCACTAATGGGTGTTAACCCGAGGGTGCAGGATTAGTATATATATATATATATATATATATGATAGGCCTATATGTATATATATGGATTTGTGAATATTTCTATTGTGTGAGACTAGTGGACATGGTATTAATAATAAATACTTTGTGCCAAGTCGTCGTAATAAAAAGGTGAAAGATTTGTGTAAATATATAGAGATGCGGAGACTATATATATATGAGCATACGCCTTGAGATGGTTGGAATATAGTGGGAGACCATTGTGTTATGCTATGTCTAAATTTGATTAAACTAGGATGTAATGTATATACCGATCCTAGAGAGTGATACAGGCTATATCCGAATTTCGAGGACGAAATTCGATTTTAAGGGGGGAAGTATGTAATACCCCGCACTTTTAAAGCTATTTTAAAGGTATTTAAATTACAGTGTGGATTTAATTTGGTAATTTGTGGAATTATTATGAATAGTAATCTGGGATTAATGAGTGAAATTAAATAAATTCAATATTATAAAGTGAATAGAAAATATTAATTTTTGAGTGTCGGATTAATATTTACATGGATTATATTTTCTTACTAGACTAAGTATATGAGTGGATTATTTTTAATTACATGTCGCAAGTTGGGTAAAGGGACAAAGGAAATATTTTAAATTGGAAAAATACGCGTGTTGAACGTGTTGGGTCAAAATAGTGAATTTTAGTTAAGTGACTCGGATGGAGATTTCGACTGCGACATTGGGTTCGGAATGGCCAAGATAGTCAAAATAGAGTACCCGGGCGTAGTATTTGGGTTCCGGGCATTTTTGGACTAGTAGGGACTCGTAAATGAGTACACGAGTCATTTAATAATTGGGTATATACCCAATTTTGGATTTAAAGAGGCGGCAACCCTCATTTACCCCAAATATCATCCCTAAGAGAGAGAGAGAGAGAGAGAGAGAGAGAGAGAGAGAGAGAAGAGAAGAAATAAGAAGAAAGAAAAGAGAAGAAAAGAAGAGATTTTCGACCAGAATTCGCGGGATTCGACTCGTGGTTGTCGGATTTAATCCACGAGGCAAGTGTTTAAATTGCTTTATGATTTAGTGTGTTTAATTTTTCATATTGTAGTTGGTTTAAAACTAAAGATTTTTGGGTTGAAATTTTGTGAATCAAACGGGTTTTCGGAAGATTAAAACGGATAATACCCAATTTGAGAAACTTGGAATTTATTGAAATTAATTGTTGAATATGGGTTCTAGGATGATTAGAACCCTTTCTATATGTGTATTTATGGTTGTTTGAGGTTGGTTGATGATGAGAGAGGAGATAAAGCTTGGAGGTGTTTTAATGGAGGTTTGGATTTTTGGAGAAGAAGGTGAATAGCGACCAATATTATTTCTGGACTATTTCGGACAGGAAGATAGCCGATTCAGCTCTTGGTCAAAAAACAAAAGTTGTAGATCTTTTAGATGCGGTCGTGTGGGCATCAATCGCGTATTTGCATGATTTTTCTTCGAATTGTTATGATTTTTATAAGATGGCAGTTCCGGGGTGAAATCACCAACTGGGAAATGCACTCGGAAATTGGAAAAATAAAAGCTATAATTCTTTAGAGATAAATATTTGGGGTTCCTAAAAATAGTGTGGGGACTTCTAAATATTTTTTTTAGCAAGGTACGTATCTTGGGTTAGATGAAAGTAAACTCCAAGATTTACCCAAATAGCGGTGTTTGGGAAGAGTAACACTCGGGGTGATGTTTCGGTGAGCAAAATTTTATATAAGTAATTGTGCGTGTAGAAAGCACACTTATATGCCAATTTTGGTTGAGTAAAATCCTATGAGGTGAATAGGATAAAATTTAGGATACGGGCTAAAGAGAATTGAGCAGTCATCCGATATATCTATTTATGACAATTATTATAGGTGAGAAGAATGACTATCGTTATTTATGGGACGAATAAATATATCGGTGTTGTTGGTATTGTCATCGTGCGGTGATAAAAGCTTGGAAATAATATATTGAGGATTAGTCAAAATTGATAAATGCGTAGGATATTCGAGAGATAAATATACTACGTAGGAAATTTATTATACAGATTGTGCGTATGCCTAAATGTTATCATATACGTGGGTTAAATAATTACCTATGGGGAATTATGTATATGTGAGAGAAATACCTATAATTATAATATGATTGTGTGAATACCAAATTGATGATATATTTATATAGGTGGAATGTGTACCTATATGATTGTTTATTATGTGTATGACATACCTACCATACTTGCTATCACGGGAGGTTGGCGTTCATGTGTGGACAATCTTATCCCATGTTGCCTTCGGGGGGATTTTAGATTTGGTACCTCAAGAACATAGGACTGTGAAGGGCTTATTTGTGAGTCGATAAGTCTGCTGACTATGGGAGCGTAGGTATGTGCGTTACCCATCGGTATGTGAACTATGTTCACCTCCAATATGTGTTATTTGTATTGATACGGTTCCTAAGTGATGCGAAACGCGTGATCCTTATGTGCGTGATGTACAGGAATTTGATAGCAGAATATGAGTGCACCGCAGCTGAGCCTAGGGGTGCCGTATATGTATAAATATGTATTGTGATTAACATATATATGTACTTGAGATAATCCAAGGATGCTTGGTAAATGAGGATGACTAAGCCACTTATATTATAGTTCGGTGGATGATTAATATACTTGTTGCGTATAGTATATTGTATATATATATGAGATGAGATATCATATAACCTAACCTTAATAAAGTGTGATATTACTTTCGGTAAATGAATATCCGAATTTATATGAATATGAATCTTATGTAAAGTGAGGCAGAATGGCATCTCGTTGGCATACTGGACTGGAAGGACACTTACTTGATAATGCGAACATAGAAATCTAGTCAGCCAAGATAGGCTCAAGATTTTTGAACAAAAATGTGGAAAATATAAGACACTTGTTTAGTAGTCAAATTTGCCCAAAGCATAAATTTTATATTAATTCATAACATTTACAACAAATACAATACATGTTTAGTCGGCGAGCTCGCACAAAACATCAAGATTACATCACTTCAATACAAAATATACAGAGTTACTATTGGTAAAATCTTAGTGAGGGTGAGGCCTCCGAGCAAGATAATCAGCCACTTGAGCTCTTCGACCATCATCGGGAGGGGGAACTAACTCTTCCTCGACTTCGTTAACATTCGACTCCAACAGCTGCCGAGGGATGGCAACAATGGGTATCGATTAATCATCTCTCCGGAAGGGGTTAGGCATCCGAGTGGAAGGAGATATTTTATGGAGATACCAGAGCATTAAGTTCCTTGGAACTTGCATCTCCCTCAAGGCACTCAACCACCCCTTGATGAAGGCGAGCTCCTTAAACTCTATCAGCCTCGTTGGAGCATCTAACCAATCCTGGTCGTAGCCGTTGACCCATACTCGCCGAGGTCCTTTTTTAAACAGGTGCCGTAGCCGAGTAACGTCCCTTTGAAGCCCAACAGCAATCACATATGCTCGTCGAACATCATCACGGAGATCTTCCATTTCCCTAGCTGGGCCCCTAGCACTTGTACCAGCTCGTGGAACAGTTGACGAGGTAGAACCTTACAGCACCGGAGGAACATCGCTTGATCCTACTCCAGCTCGTGAAGAGGAAGAACCTCGTAATACCCCAAAAACAGTGCTCGGTGCATGTTCCCTGAGTCGTGATACTTCCCTCCTCAAAGCTTCATTCTCCCGCTGAAGAATCTTCCCGACCTGATTGATCTCAGAGGCATCTAGAAGCCTTGCTCTCAATATATTCACCTCCTTTTGGACTTAAGAACCTTTCTCTATCCTCCTCCATTCTTTTCTTTTTCTCCGTCTTCTTTCTCCCCTCTTCCTTTTTTCTCTCTCTCCTTCCACTGCTCTTCTTCTTTCCTCTTCCTCTCCTTCTCCTGAGCAGAAGACCGAGAGCTAGTGGCAACAGCCCCAGTACTGGACTTCTGCTTCTTTGAACTCTGGGCGAGGAGCATGTGATCTCGTCGTCATCGTCCCGAATTAAGTTTTTCCTGGGAGGAACCATCTCCTCACTTGAACTGCTGGACATGCTCGAAGATCCTCGGGCTTCAGAAGCCTCTTCTGAGTCAGAAGAACTATCACCACTGGAGCTCTCCTCACCAAAATTGCCTTCAGCACTGCCTACAATGTCACTCTCAGAACTGCTCTCCTCCTCGTCCAACTAGATAGGATCAGCAGCAGTCTCTTCAGAGGTATCAAATTCAGGGATACTGTCTATCGACTTCGCTATAAAGCTAGAACCAATATTTTTGTATGCGATCAAGAAAGCAGCAGATCGGGGATACTCACCGTCGGCTAAAGGCTCCCTGATATTCCAGGCCTTAACCAATTCCAAAAGACGAACCTCGCTGAAAGCAGGTTCCAAGTTCTTCGACCTCGCTGAAGAAAAAATAGGAAAAGTCAGAAAGATCACAAATTAGTAAAGAAATTGAAGGAACAGAGCAAAGTCTACCTATGTATTCTTCCCCATAAAAGGGAACAGAGAACCTATCAGACCTCGACCCCTCAGACTGGGGAGAAAAATGCCAATTTCTAGCAAGAAAGCCCTCTTGCCAATAGTTCTTATGGGAATCAGGTAGGTTTACTACCAATACCCTGTCAGGACTCCTGGCTTTGAGATAGAGAACACCAGAACTAGTTCGAGAAAAAGAATAGCAAAAGCAGACCTCAACGAGCCCTAACTTGGTACCATATAACTGATTTATTCTATGAACACCATTGATTATCTTCCACACATTGGGCGAACACTGTGCAGGAACAATGTTGAAATAACCAAAAAAATGCAAGAATAGGTTGTTGGGAGGAAAAGTTAGTCCCCCTTGGGAAAGCAGCTAGACATGGATCCAATGGGCACCCTCTATCTCTCTAATATTTCTAGGGGGAGGGACACAATCAATCTCTACCCACTCTGGGATATTATAAAATTTCCTAAATTCAGACACTGACCTATTACCGATCTTTGCCATTGGGAATCCCTAGAAAACTACAAATTCAAAGAGAAAATACAAAGATAAGGCACAGGAGACTTACAAGATGAAAGTTCAACTCGAACGATGAAGAATCACGAGCCCAAATGACAAGGAAGCAATAAGAATGGAGACTGAGAGAAGAGAACGTGAATCGCTAGAGCTCACAGAAAATAGGAGAGTACTGAGAAGGTTGAAACGACGATCGAGAAATGACTGCTCTGGATAGCTTTTGATTTCTGCTAATCATCATGCACAGACCACGAAGCAAGTGCCGTGTAAACCCAGTCCTCGAACTTTGGGAAGAGTTTCACGGTATACAAATGAGCCATTATGACAAATCATTTAAATTTATTGAGCCCAAAGTATGGCCCAACAAACTTAGGGGCAATTGTGGGTACCCAAAATTAAAATGATGGACCTTGACGAGTAGCCCAATTGTAACGACACAAAGTCTAGACCCCCATATCTTAACCGGTTATGATTTAGTCTTCTCCCACGTTCCCATTAAGAGGGGTTCTAGGAGAAGATGGAAAACATGGGGGGGTCCAACACCCCCACACCCTGAAATGGACATGTATATAATAAATCCTAGGTCTGGGGCAGAGGACACACTGTATTCTCTGTAATAACTCTCCGGAGTACATATAAATAATTTTGACTGCACCACCGTGGACGTAAGTATTTTTGCTGAACCACGTATATCTCTTGTTATGTGATTTAGACATTTTATATTCCTTATTCTGCTTGTTGATTGTGCTTCTCTTATTTCTTTGTCTTGAATAATAATTGTCACCACACTTAGTAAATGAGGATGACTAAGCCACTTATATTATAGTTCAGTGGATGATTAATATACTTGTTGCGTATAGTATATTGTATATATATATGAGATGAGATATCATATAACCTAACCTTAATAAAGTGTGATATTACTTCCGGTAAATGAATATTCGAATTTATATGAATATGAATCTTATGTTCTAATGAGAACTATTAATAAATACGGGATGGTATAAATATGGTATGTACTGAAGGCCAAATGGATCCCGATGATCAACATTTTCACGTAGTAGTGTATCGGGGGGGGGGGGGGGAGTTCCTTGTTTGGATTTAGCTTCAAGAGACACCCCGCGCACGAACGTAACGTAATGTTGGGAATGGGGAGAAGTTTAGTCCTTAGTACTCGAATTGATGAGGATTATTAGAAGATGGGTAATTACATTAGTTAGGCAGGGTAGCTTAATTAGGTTGTTTAAAAAGGTATGCGATAGTTGTGCACTATTAGAAGAGGGGTGAGGTTCATCTCATGTGAGAGCGATGCCAGTTTAAATATGAGAAATAACATATTTTTAAAATATGGATTTTAAGCACTTGCTAAAATGTTTTTAAAACTCAGGCTCTGACCCGTTTCTCTATTTTCCCCTCTTTCTATATCTATATATATATATAGGTGTTCAGACACAGGGGCGCCTGGATGATGATTCTTTCGAGTCAGACGTTTGCTGCAACAGCTATGGATGCTAGCAGGTTTATATTAGACACTTCTATCATTGAGATCTAGATAGGAGGTATTGTAGAAATATTCGGGCTTATGTCCCAACTGTACTCATTTATTCTTTTATCGCCTTTTAGTGCGGCATTCGATTTGGTTGTATTATTGTACTGACTGTTCGGTTATTTTATTTTATTTCATTTCAGTTGCTGCATATAAACTGTTGTAATTTTTTATTTGAATGGTTTGGTTAAAAAGATTAGTTAATTAAAAATTTGACACCAACCTAATAGGATATTAGTAATAAAATTGTTTTTCGATAGTGATGCTAAGAATGAACCATAGGAGACTCATGTTTTAATTTTATATAGGAGTGATCGCCCGATATTTTATTAGGCGGGGTGTCACAACCTTCTTTTAGTTTATATCTAAACATTCTCGTGTTATATTTATGTATTTTCTTTGAAAAATAATTTTACAAATGTACTTTCGTTGATTTGATGTAAACTTCTATACCAATTTTTTTTTGTAAAACTCTCAACTACTTTAGATTTAATCCCTCTTGTGTTAGATCTCAGAATGTTTTGTATAAAAATCTTAAAAATGAATTTGTAACCTTCAAGACTAACGTGTTTCTTGAGTATCCTTTGAGTCTAGAACTCTTTGTTCTTATAGTTCATTAATTTAAGATAACTTAAAATAATATATTTTTAATATTTATAGGATTAGAATCTTTTCGGGTAATTTATTATTTGGTTCGAGTATTCATTCACATTGGTCTGTAATAAGTTATGCATTGTCTTATTGTATTACACACTTGTATATACATACACAGCCATACACACACCTAACACCAACACCAAAACTTGGTATATACTATTAGCAGGAGGAGTACAATCTGATTTGAACGGACTATGAAGCGATTACAATCCAGGTTTAAACCAGTTTTAGATACCTGCATACCAAAGTTAGGATATTCTAATAATTAACTCACTTTTAGTTTGATTATGTACTTTTGTAAACATGTATCCATTTATCTTATCTAGTGGGATTTTTTAGGTTTAGAGATCTCAACTGGATTTTACCTCCATGGATGGTTTCCTAGTATAAGTCCCATTGTTGTGAATATTTTTACATGTTATTACTTTATATCTGCTTGTATCGTAGTCATTAGCATTTGCCAATAATGAAATCTGTTTCAAATTAATAAAATCAAAAGGCTTTTGTAAATAAACCTACCTAGGGTTTTAATTAGACAACATTGTTTATATATCTTGTGTATCTTATCTTATCCATAAAAACTAAGGGGGTTTCCATGACACCTCATAAAATTTATAACTAGATTGATGAGGTACAAATATAAATAATACAAGAGAAGTTTAAATAATTTATAGTATTCATAAACTACAACAATAAAGAACCGACAGTAATAGATTCATGAATACACCAAAAGAACCTATGATACCAATCTCATAAAAAATATAACTCCAATACTGGAACATCGTAGTTATCTCAAAAGATAATAATAAACTCTAAATATAAATGACATGCCTGAAGTAAATAAATCTAGACACAAATATCCGACTCAATGAGTACTAAAATGAAAAGTAATAAATGGAAATGAGCATAGAATATCGACACTTACATCCTTTAGATGAGATAGAACTAAAACGAGTGAATTAGACAAGGGTATGGTGGCAATGGCTGCCTAGAACTTGAAAATAAATTCCATAAACAAGATTAAATCGAGAAAGTCCACAAAGAGTAAGAATATAAATGAATTTGGGATATAATAATGACAATTTTCCTCTCATATTTTAATTGCTTTTAAGTTAACCCAATCAAAACAACCAAAATATAGCATGTAGGTCTAATCCCAATCCTAAATGAACCTAAAAATGTGTAATTATAAATCTTTATCATTTATTTATAATTAAAGGATTTCAAAGCCAAAGGTCTCGCATGTACATCTATAGTATAATCTCATAAAAGAAAAGACAATTACATAAGTTAAATATTCAAGTGATGATGTTCCTACTAATATTCAAATAGATGGGCTATACACAAGCTTACACATAAGGTATGAAAGCCTAGCCCTATTGCCTTTGGAGATCACTCATGCATACTAGGTATAGTTATAGGCCATCCTAGACCTATAACCTCAAAACCTTAGTAAGTGATACTCACTATGAATTCTTATCTATCGTATGACCTCTATACCCAAGCTATATGATAGAACACCCCCATTTATCGCCCCCCTGGATATGGGTACGTCAACAGTATGATCAGGGTAGAAGGACCAAGGTAAGTTCGTCTCTATCATTGGGATACTAACTTGGTCAACGTGTTACGCGCCTAGTCAAAATCCCTCATAATACGTCCCCCACAAGTACTCGTACACCATGGTATGCTTGTAAAAAAAAGTCAAAATATAATAATCTAATTTACTCACAGATTACTAAAACAATGGATTAATTAAAGGTCAATTGCCAAATTCTGATAAAAATTTGTTTTACAGAACCCGCTAAGTTATTTTAACGAAAATTAATTAAGTTATTCGAACAACATCCAAAGTCATTCGAAAAAATACCAAATTCACTTTAACCAATTCTCAGTTCGTTCTAATTGGACACTATATCTCATACTAACGAGGTCATAATATCGTTCTAACAAGATCAATGTTGTGTTCATCTTCTCTAATTGTAGAAAATGGCCATTAACAACACCAAACCCAAATTCAAAGCCTCTAACTGATCTAAAACCCATTCTCCTTCAAGTATAAGGTGTATAACAACACCATAAACCTATAACTACAATTTTTACGTGATTCTAACTTAGATTTATACTTCAATTCCAAATTATGAGTTTAAAAACGTAAGTTCCAAATTGTTGGGAATGATGACCCTTAATTTTTAGATTTTACCAAAAGTAATTTCAATTTCTACAATTTCCTTTTTAAATGGGGAATAGTGACGGTTCAACAAAACAAGTACATAGACCAAAATTTTAATTTTAATTTGTGAAGAAATTAAAATTATACTCAAACTCAAATTTGTGAATTTTTCACTTTAAGCCCAAAAATTCAATTTAATTCAAGTCCTAGAAATTTTCCTAACAAATAATTAATTGAATTTTGCAAATTAGGCCAAACCAAATCTAAATTAATTAAACATTACCCAAATTAATTTTAGCACCAACTTAAGCATGAGTAGTGATTTAAAAAAAAAAATTATATTTTTACCTAAGCATGCATCTAATGTGAGTTTTGCAAAAGATAAAATAAACAAATAACCACTATGCCACGATGTACGAGGAAAAATCCACAACGAAAAAAAAACCTCGAACGGCCCTAGCCTCAAATCCACTAAGTACGATTTTACAAGTACAAGACAGTAAGACTTACAACACTTGACTTGACTCCGTCCAAGCCCTGACGCTCCTTCTTGTACACACATCTGCCTAGCGAATAACCATGGAGGTTCACCGCGATCTCGAAATCCACCGATCGGACTTTTCTCGATCACCGCCACCCGAGCAAGGAGCCTTTCTCTAAGTGGGTATGTCAAAGCAAACGAACTTCTTCTTTGTGGAATATAGAAGTAAACCCAAACACTCTTCCAATGGTAGAGATAAACTGGTGCCAAAACTCCAAGCAAAGTATGTATATTAAAGAACTTGGATAAACTAAACAATTGGGTGTAAACAAAAGTGTTTAAGGATTTTTCTTAAAAAACAAACACTCAAACTTGAACTTTTTCATTTGAAATTGAAACTCTGTAAAACTCACTCTAGGAGATGGAGGAATCTGAAAAAGTTACTTGGAAAAGGTTGGTTCGCGCACTTAGTAATTCTGTCAAAAAGTAGTGGGGAAAACATGGTGGGAACATGAAGAAAACTGTAAAAAAAACGCCAAAAAACTGTTCCCGCTAAAGTCGTTTGAACGACTTTACTAACGAGATTCTAGAAGGGAAAAAGAAATTTCGTCAGAATTCTCGTTCAAACGACCTGGCAATCTCGTTCGAACGATATGCCATATGGTTCGAACGACGTGTCAGAAAAATAAAACATTATTTTTAAGCCCAAAACTCTTTATGAAAAGTTCTAAAAAATATTTTCTGAGTACAACAGTCGTTAAAACAATTTTATAAAAATTATAAATTACACCTAATAAATTTCTAAACTCCTATATATATAAAATGCATTCATACCTTAGGAGCGTTGGAACATTGTTCTTGATGTAGAAACGAGGCACACTAAACTCGGCATATGATGAAGCTTTATAAACTTGGTGGCTACGTCTTAAACTAACATGTCATAGGCTTAGATGGTTACACTTGAACACTATCCTATGACTCAAATATTTTTGTCTGGAATTGAGAGAACACTACATTAAGACTGAATCGGAGACTTGTGTCCTTACAAATCTCCCCCTTTAGCTATTCTGGGACAAAAACTAAACAAAAATCCTAAAGGGCCGTCAAGCTCTACTAGACTTAAAAAAATATCCGTCCCAAAATAAAAATACATAGCTTGACTCAAACAACCCAAGGATCAATATCTTTTCCGATGATGAAAGTTTCCACTTAGAAGTATTCCTGCACACTTAAGCAAACTATCAAACGCATAGGGAATATCCAGAATATTAAATGCATAAAATAAATACTCCCCCTAAATTAATTCTCCCCTTTATTAAATAAATGACCTACTTAGAAAGATTTCTCCCCCCAAGAGAAATCACCCAAACTAAGATACGAATACAATAGGATTAGATAACATTTCTCCCCTATCATTCTCCCACTTTTTGATCAAGAATAGACAAAGGATAAAAGCTAATTTAAACATAAAGCTTAGAGTGATAAGAGCATGAAGCATATGGGCAACAAAATCATAACTAATCCAACAAATAATAACGAATACCAACGAAGATGCAAAAAAAAAATGATACCAATGTGATACATAAGATACTAAGCATGTTATATCAACAAAATATGAACCAATATAGATACCAATTATGAATTAGAAGCATAGGTGGACTAGAAAGCAAGGCAAAGAAAAAAAATACCATATATATGTAGACGAAATGAATATCACTAATGCACACGCACATATATATATAGGTATAGACACCACACATGACACAAAATATAATAAGCTTTTCACACTCGTATGGCGAAAATGTGTCATATGAAAACGAAAGTGTAGGGTTGTGAACTAGTAACAATTAAATTTAGATCCAATCACTTAAAATATGTTCACGGAGTTCTCATTTGATTGCAA
Source organism: Sambucus nigra (assembly GCA_949130495.1). Taxonomy (NCBI): domain Eukaryota; kingdom Viridiplantae; phylum Streptophyta; class Magnoliopsida; order Dipsacales; family Adoxaceae; genus Sambucus; species Sambucus nigra. Next base: position 407,369,981 of record OX422222.1, read on the forward strand.
ACTTTATCACATTTTAATATAACCTCATGTGACAACATATATTGAACTCAATGAACAAACATTCACAATTAATACAAGCCTAGAATTTTGATGATTATACAAACCAATAGAGTCATGACATTGAAAGTTCAACTAGGATAAACGGATATTGTGCAAACCGTTGATATACCATCCAAACTCCCTCAATTTAAGCATATAGAGTTTAATCTTTTGAATGAATAAATAAACAAAACAAAATAGGCCTTCGCAAATATTTTTTCTTTTAATGCCATATTTTATTTTTAGGCCTTTGGACCACATATTTCTTTTAGGTCCAAGCAAATGGTGGCTTACTCGCAAAGGTTGATATTTTCTTTCGGAGCCCTTCCTCGTGCACATTTATATATATAATCTTTTATATCTCACACAAATCTCACGTGCAACAGATTTTAACATGCACTAGTCCTCCTAGGTCACATAACATGTTGATGACAAGATTGGTAGGAGAACACCTCACAAAGCTCATATATACATATGAAGTTATAATTTCAAGTGAGCTCGTGCATGTGTGAATTGAGGCATATAAAAAATATAATCCATTATATCAACACAAAATCCAACTACTCCATGTAAACATGGTAAAGAACATAATAAGTATTGACAATCTAAACCAAAAGTTCTAGCCACATGGAAGTGAAAAAGAAGGAATTCTAACACAAGTGTATGCCACATAGAGTGCGTCAAACTAAAATACACAAAAAAAAAATCTTTTTGAGTTTTTGACCATTTTTAACCAAAAATAAAAATATGTACTCAAAAGACAAACAAAAATCATTTGTATTTTTCATTAATCTTAAATTACTAAAAAGGTAAAACAAAAATGATAAACAAAAATCTTTTTGTATTTTTCATTTAATGCAAACTAAAATGAAATAACTATAATACAAAAGATAAACAACAATCGTAATTCTAGCATGTGATAAAGCATGAAGTATAGACTAGAACAATGATTAAGAAGCATACAATTAGCATGCTAGAGTAGCATGAAGTACAAAAGCTAAAGTATGCAACCAACTAACACATTCAACCTTTAGATTTAGCAAGGGAGGTATCGTGTGAAAGTAAATGAGAATCAAAAATCCGATATTGTAAATCTACCAAGTCGGATCTCCTAATCCAAACTAATGATGAATGACGATCTCGGGGTGTAGGAATCTTGGCTACCTCGGTTGCCTTACGTAGGGATTATCTAGGACCTCGTTTAAGATCAAAACAAAATTTCCTAAGATGACCTTTTTGACAATGAGAGCACCTAAAGACTCGGCGAAAAGACTTACCTAAGGAATGATCTATAACATTATTCCTAGAGGATTCTCCCAAAACATTGGTTTTGGCTTTATGAGTTGATTCATTACAAGTACCGAAGCCTAAACCATACGTGTCATTTTTAATTTGGACCGTTCCTATGATTTTATCTAATTTCTCCGAACGACACTCCAAATCAAATTTGACTTTACTAGAGTCTTTTAATTTATTTTCTAATTCTAAAATGTTAGACTCTAATAAAACATTGCGCTCTTCAAACACAAGAAGCTCATTTTTTAAGGATTCCATTAAACCTTTAAGGTTATCTCTCTCACCTTCTACATATTCAAGCTTCTCACGAAGAGCTCTCTCATGTGTTTTAAGGTCTTACACTAACGCACTCTCATTAATGACATTAACACGCTCTCTTAAACAAGCTTCTAACTTCAAATTTGTTCTTTTTAATTTAATAGATTCTTTAAATAATTCTTGAAACGCAATTTGAAGTTCACTAACATCAACCTCATTTTCACTTTCACTCTCTCTTTCTTCTCCACTTTCACTACCATAAAAAATAAGGGAATCATAAACTATGACCTTGGAAGTGTCATGTGTTAAAATTTCATCAATAGAAGAGTGCTCACTATCACTCACATGACTAGCTATAAAAGACACAAAGTTGGGCTTAGTGGGGTAATCGAGTCCTTCTTCATTATCACTATCACTAAGGGTTGCATTAAAAAAAATTGGTTGCTTATCCTCTCTCCTTAGTTTAGTGGGGCACTCTTTTGCCCTATGGCCATACCCTTCAAAACCATAACACCTATTTGACTCGTCCCTATTTAAATTTTCATTAAAAGTTTTGGGGATCTTCTCGGCTTTGTCATGCTTAGATTTTTCAAATTTCTTAAAATCATTTTTAAATTTATCTTTGTTAAATTTAAGAAATTTTCAAAACTCCCTAGCAAACATAGCCATATCTTTCGAGTCATTCTCACTTTCACTCTCTGCTACTTGTTTTTCCTCCTTTCGAGCTTTCAAGCAACGCCCTTTTCTATTTTCTTTTCAGTTTTAGAGGGAAACATGTCTAGTCCATAGGTTTGTAAATCACCTACGAGATCTTCTAATTTCATAGAGGCTAAAGTTGGTAAAGAATTTAACACGGTCACCTTAGGAATAAATCTATCGGTTAGGGACCTTAAATTTTTCTTTACTACTCGGTTGTCAGGTATTTTCTCTCCCAAATTAAAAGATGAATTAAATATATCGGAAAGTCTAGCATAAAATTCATCAAATGTTTCTTTTTCATTCATTTTGATGGTTTCAAATTGAGTGGTGAGGTTTTGGAGTTTCGAATCTTTTACGACACTAGTTCCTTTATGAGTGAGTTGTAAAATATCTCAAGCTTCTTTAGCGATTTCACACGTCATAATGCGATGGAATTCATCCGTTGTGACCATGCTAAACAAGGCATTTAAACCACCGGAATTAAAATTTGCAAGTTTAAATTCATTCTCACTCCATCTATCGGTGGGTTTGGGAACACGCTCATTTTTTACTAAATGTGTGGGTGGGGACCACCCGTTAACTACAGACAACCAAACCCTTTCATCGATAAACCTAAGTTCCGATTTCATACGCGCTTTTCAATACGTGTAGTTGGAACCACCGAAAACAGGAAATTTTGAAAATGGGTAAAATTCCATTTTTTTAACTAAAATATTTAAAAGGATCTTAAACGCAATAATTTAGCGATCCTGCTCTGATACCAATTTGTCCCCAATTTTTAGATTTTACCAAAAGTAATTGCAATTTCTATAATTTCCTTTTTAATTGCGGAATAGTGACGATTCAACAAAACAAGTACATAAACCAAAATTTTAATTTTAATTTGTGAAGAAATTAAATTATACTCAAAATCAAATTTGTGAATTTTTCACTTTAAGCCCAAAAAATAAATTTAATACAAGTTCTAGAAATTTTCCTAATAATTAATTGATTCAATTTCGCAAATTAGGCCAAACCAAATTTAATCCAATTAAATTAGTGACTTGAACTAAATTAATTAAACATTACCCAAATTAATTTTAGCACCAACTTAAGCATGAGTAGTGATTTAAACCAATTTTATCTTTTTACCTAAGCATGCATCTAATGTGAGTTTTGCAAAAGATAAAATAAACAAATAACCACTACGCCGCGATGTACGAGGAAAAGCCCACAACGGAAAAAAACCTCGGACGACTCTAGTCTCAAATCCAGTAAGTACGATTTTCAAGTACAAGACAGTAAGACTTACAATACTCGACTTGAATCCGTCCAAGACCCGACGATCCTTCTTGTACACACCTCTGCCTAGCGAATAACCGCGGAGGTCCACCGCGGTCTCGGAATCCACCGATCGGACTTTTCTCGGTCACCGCCACCCGAACAAGGATCCTTTCTCCAAGTGGGTATGTCAAAGCAAACAGACTTCTTCTTTGTGGGATATAGAAGTAAACCCAAACACTCTTCAAATAGTAGAGATAAATGGGTGCCAAAACTCCAAGCAAAGTATGTATATTAAGGAACTTGGATAAACTAAACAATTGGGTGTAAACAAAAGTGTTAAAGGATTTTTCTTAAAAAACAAACACTCAAACTTGAACTTTTTCATTTGGAATTGAAACTCTCTAAAATTCACTCTAGGCGATGGATAAATGTGAAAACGTTATTTGAAAAAGGTTAGTTCCCACACTTAGTAATTCTGTCAAAAAGTAGTGGGGAAAACATGGTGGGAACATGGAGAAAACTGCAAAAAAATGCCAAAAAAAATGTTCCCGCCAAAGTCGTTCGAACGACTATGAGGTTCCAGAAGAGAAAAAGGAAATTCATCATAAGTCTCGTTTGAATGACTCGAACGAGATGCCAGTTCGTTCGAACGACATGGCAATCTCGTTCGAACGAGATGCCATATGGTTCGAATGGCGTGTCAGAAAAATAAAATATGATATTTAAGCCCAAAACTTTTGATGAAAAGTTCTAAAAAATATTTTCTGAGTAAAACAGAGTCGTTAAAACTATTTTATAAAAATTATAAATTACACCTAATAAATTTCCAAGCTCCTATATATATATATATATATATATATATATATATATATATATATATATATATATATATATATATATATATAACGCATTCATACCTTAGGAGCATTGGAACATTATTGTTGACGTAGAAACGAGGCACACTAAACTCGGCATATGATGAAGCTTTACAAACTTGGTCGCTATGTCTTCAACTAACACATCATAGGCTAGGATGGATACACTTGAACAGTATCCTATGACTCAAATATTTTTGTCCGGAATTGAGCCAACACTACATTAAGACTCAATCGGAGACTTGTGTCCTTACACAAATTCTAGCCAATTCAACTCAGATTTGATCCAATTTGGATTAAACATGAGGTTCTCATATGAATCATTACAATGATTTAGAATATACCAAATTCATTCAGATTACAATGTAAATTCATAGGATTTATTCTCAAACTATGACAATTCATTGACAAGAGAATAAGGCTTAATTTAACAATTAAACTAATTTCCAAAATTTGATTTTACATGATTAAAATCACATTATATAAGTGTTAATTTAGAATCCAATGAACTATCATTATTCTAACGCAAATCCAAATTAAATTCATTAGACCATGTACACTTTCCTTATACTAATTAATGAATCAAAGTTCCAAAACCTTTAATTCCCCTTCAATCCTAGTGTGCTTCCCTGCTTAGCTCTCTATAATTTTCTCTAATGTCTTATGTGTGTTTTAGGGTTATCTTATTAACCTAATAAGATTGCTTCCGACGAATTTAAGCTTAGGCCCAATATAAGCCTTAACCCAATGAGCCTAAAATATACTCCAAATGGCTCGAAACTCTACCTAAGACATACATTAATTCAATGGACTTGAACTCCACTATTTTAAGTTAAAATGGACTCTCTAATCGTTCCAAAAGTTAGCAAAAAATATGACAAATTCTAATAAATTAATATTCTCATTAAGTTAACTTATATATCGGTACGAGTTAATTAAATTAAAAAATAAGTATTAATAATTTAGGTGTGAATTGACATTATAAGAATCTAATTTGCAATTGGTGGAACCCGATACTAAGGAAATAAACGAAATAAGAAAATCCTTGACATCAAATCCCTAAACATTCCATATTCATCCATAAAACTAAGTCACATCAAATATTTAATTAACATATTAATGTATATTATATCAATTTCTCAAAAGGTATTAATCTGTATAAGACATGTATATAAAATGCATTATAACATATATAAATATAATAAGTGACATATTTCATGGCATAATGGGCAAATAAATAATTAATTCTAATTAAATAATGCATAGAAAATATGGCATATTGTAGTTTCTCACTTGGAAAAGTGGATTAGTATATTTATTCAATTCAGAATTTATAAAATTATTTAAAAAAAATTGCTCTGAGTACCTTAACTTGAACCGAATTTCACACAATACTTTAAAGAGCTATGCCTTCACGCACTATCATTTTTATAGAGGTTGTCTTTCCTTATATTGAGACTTATATCCTCATTGTTACCAGTCTCACCTCACTTTTATGTTTCGAGTCTCATCTTGACGCAGGCAGTCAAGTTTTTAACACCATCCTCATTCGTTTGATGATTCCACTCCTGCATCACACACACACACACACACACACACACACACACACACACACACACATATATATATATATATATATATATATATATATATATATATATTTAAAACAATTTAGCTGAGCTTGTCAATAACTTTCATACCTATATATCATAAGATATTTATTTTTTTAGACATGATGTAGTACATTTTGTATAACTTTTGACCAGATGATGAAATTATGTATTTACTATATTTTCTAGATTAATCGCGTTGATTCATGGATTTCATATCACACACGCGCTCGCGCGCACACACACATTTTGATTAATCTTTAGAAATAAAGTTGTGTTTTAACCTCTTTGCAATGGATCCGATTCCTCTGGAGTTATGGGATAACTCGACATGGTAGAGTGATCATCTCTACCTTTTATTTCAAAATAAAAAGTTAAGATTAACTCATTTTATAAAGAAAAATAATTAATTGTTAAAACAGTGTAGTGATGTGGTGCAAGTGTGACCATTCATTTTTAAATAAATGGCTGAGATTTGTATAACTCTAGTTATTAGATTTATTCCATCAATCTATCTCAATCCCTTTGTTGTATTTAATCACATGATGTTAAGCTATATTTCACATGTTGGATTATATGCTTACACACACACGAGCGCGTGCACGCATACACACACCTGTCTTTGGCTTGAAACATAGTCGCATTTCTTGTTTTCTTGTTTTTTTACTATGCTCTCTACACTCTCAATGCATCAAGAGTTGTGTGTGTGCGCTATATTTTTAGATTATATATTTTAGTATGCTAATTGTCTTTTAGTCACATCAATAAATGAGAAGGGAACATTGAGCCATGTTACGATGTTAGGGAGTTTTCAAATTGGGCACATTCGTAAGGCAACTGTGATATTGTTGGGTATTTTAATATTTAATTTATTTATTTGGGTTATTATCCTAAATAATCCAAAACAATAGACTATTATATACATTAGGGGTGTGTAAAAAAACTGACAACCTGACACCCCGAGCCAAATCGAACTGAACTAGAACTAAACCAACAAGTTTTTTTATCCCAATATGACCTGCATTCTAAAACCCTAAAAATTGACGCTCATCGGTACGGCCAACGGTTAAGCATTGAAAAAATCGAAGTTAAACTTAAACGAACTGACTTTCATTCATAAGCCCCCCAAATCTTTTATTTGGTAATTTCTTTCCTGTAGAGTTTTTTCATTTTGTTAAAGGGTCTCCATTCCCTTACATTACTCCTCTCTCCCACTGACAAACATGCGTAAATATTCAAATCTCATGAAATTTCATGGACGAATCTTCAAACATCATGAAAGTTAGATTTCTCCCACTTAAAAACTCCATGGACAAAGCTTTAAATCTTATGAAAGTTTTGGTCTACAAAAATGGAGATTTGAAGACCTAATTAATAATTTTCCAGGTGCGCATACACACACATGCACTGAATCATTGATTTTTTTGATCCACTAGTCTGATTATTAAGAAACTTTTGATTTAACTATGTAACCGGTGTAATTTCTTCTATCTCCCAAAATTTTTATCGTGTTTCATCCTTATTTTCTCCTTTTTATGATGGTTGAAACCAAAATCAAACCAAAACCTACTAAAAATTGATGCAAACCAAAACGATGGGTTTCCATCTCTCGATTCGGCTGGCGGTTCTTGATATCCCAAAACTGACGAGGCCAATTCGGTTGGAAGACATCCCAAAACATCCAATCTATCAAACCGCAGACACCCCTAATATACATGTGTGTTGGATTTATTTTTGGTGGAAAAATTGATATGTACTAATGTATGTATCTAGATGTTTATTTGTCTCACTATTGCCTGTGCTATGCACGAGATTTATACATGATTAATTTTGAATTACTTTTCATATTCGGAGTAGCAAGTATAGTAAAGAACCCAAATATCTAACTATCGCATTACACATAAATATATTTTTTTTGTTAAAATTGGCTAAAAAGCTTTAATAAACGTTTTAGATTGAGTCGTACAAAACGGATCAAGCCATTATGACGAGATAAGTTCTAACGAACATGTCTAATGACATTATATTCATTTTAACGAATTGACGTAAATCAATTTTGTAATAAAAGCACGGTCTTTGACCCACAAAAGCATAAGTATCTTTTCAGTTTACAACAGACAAAATGTTTTCACTTTGTATTAAAAATCTCAATCAAAACCATCTATCGATCCTTGATTATAGTTGGAAATATTGCATAACTTGTTGATTGTTATGTGCAAATAGTGCAATTAGATATCCACATTATTTTATAAATTGATGTGGAGGCATTGTGAAGCTATTAGTGGATTCATGTCATAGTTGTGAAGTATAAGTTAAAGATCAACAAGTTCTCAAAAGTTTTAACTCATTCAAGTTAGTATGTAATTGGGCGATCCTTGTAATTTTTTAGTTCATAGTAAGGATTATAGGCTTAGTTATCACTATAATTGTTCCCATACTGAGTTTCCATGTATATCGTGTCTTATTGTGTGATCAATATGTTTTTTTTATTTTATTACATCTATCTTGCACGTAATTAATTAATAAGAACCACGTAATTTTGGATTCACACGTAACAAGTAATTGTAATTAAAAACTAAATTATAATTAATATGTGCAAAGATTGATCTTATCATGAAACTAAACCTTTTCAATTGTGTAAAGAATCCAATTTCTACTGCTTATCTTAATTAAACTTTGATGCGATATCGAATGAGAAAATGAACAAGTCCCCTTACTCAAGTTTCAATTTCTTAATAATTAATTTTGACTTAGATGTACTAATAATCTAATTAACATATTAAGATTATATTTGATCAAACATTTCGAGTTGGGTGTATCTTATGTGGTCAAAGCTCATTTGAAATTTCATGGGATAATAATACGCTAGACTTTCATTTGAAGCTTGTTAATTGGGATTGAAAATATTTTGTAGTAATTTTTGTTAAATTTTTTACCACTTAACATAAAAATTAATGAAAATGCCACTCAAACTTCTTGTTTTTGCAAAATGACAAATCAAGCACTATTCTGAAATTTTAATATCTTTAGAGTAAAACCTCTTTTGTTATCAAATAATTGCTTTCCAAATGCTTGTTAATGTTTGAAGATTATACTCAAGTTACAGATTTAAATAATATCTTTACTAATCTCGTGTTAATTAAGAAATAAAGACAAAAATATGTTTTTAAAGTTAAAATATAACTTAATTTGTACTTGTTAAATCATTACACCAAAAACAACGATTTAGCACACTCTGATATTGAAAATTTGGCACAGTTTAAAACTGTGCCAAATTTTGGCACGGTTTAATGATAATCTGGCACACTTTCAAACAATGCAAAATTTGGCACTGTTTTAAAGTGTGGCAAAATTTATTACACTTGACTAAAATATAAAACACCCTAAAAAAATTCACTATACTCACTTTGCTATCCCTCTCTCCCATCCTTTTCATTCCCGGTTACCCCCGCTCATCCCTCCCTCTGCTTTGACTTCTCTCCGCTCAGTTGTCACTCTCTCTCTCTCTCTCTCTCTCTCTCTCTCTGTGCACAAGTCTCCGGTCATCCCTTTCTCTCCACACAGCCCTCTCTATTCGCTCAACTCACATTCTCTCCCTCATCCTGCTCAAGTAATTTTTAAAAGCATATGTGTTTTTTTAACCTAAGTCTTTACAAAGACAACCTAACAAGATGCCTCTATTTTCATGTGGATAAATATTGGTGTTCACCATTTTCTCTTCAAAGTTATTCGTAATCTATTCAAAGTATTTTGCATTTTTAGATTTTTATATATAAATTTTTAAATATTTATTGTTCTTTTTAATGTGTGAGTTTTTGGTACAAATTGAATGTTGATAATGAAAAAAAATCAAATTATTGGTTTTTAGATAGAGCTTAGGATCTTTTAGTGGAAATCTATGTTTTTATGTTCTTACCCTTCTATTTAAAATGCATATTTGTTCTGATTCGTATAGTTTATGGAGTTTTAAGAAAATTTAAGTGCTAAACATTCAATAATAATGTAAAAAAACAAATTTAAATTGTAAGTAGACACCCCCATTAATTAAATGGATAAATGAAATTTTTCGTTGAAAATTTAAGAAAAAGTGGAAAAAAAACTATTTAAATAGTAAGTAGATATTAATGCTAAACATTCAATAATAATGTTATACCTGTAGAAAAACCCTAGACCCGTTCAAGAGGTCTCATTACGACTCTGGTGAGAACTCTTAAATTGTCCTGTATTTGAACAGTTTGGAAATGCAATAGTCTGTATTGTACATAATGTTTATGCATGTTCTATTTTGAAAGATTCGGTGGTATCTCTTTATGTTCTTTGGGTGACACTAAATTGATGTAGTGTTTTGTATTTTCTTGGTTGAAAAACTTAAGTAACACATGAACATTCCCAATTTAATTTGTACACTTGAAGAACTATAGGGAGATGTGGGAGAAATTTTCAAGATTAGGACAACGCATGAGACGTTATATACAATACAAAATATGAATTTTCGAATGGGATAGGACCTTTACCCTGTATAGGGGATGGAGGAAATATAGTTTTAGTGCATTTCTAATGAAGTTTTCTAGTGCAATGATTTAGTTATGAACTTGTTTTTTAATATGAAATATTCTATTTATTGTTATTTTGAGCGGGTAATACTCTATTTTTATGATTATTTGAACTTATAATTATATGTTTATTGCTGTTTGAACATGTAATATACTGGTATCTATTTGAATAAGTCATCTTCTTTATATTGCTATTTGGACATGTAATATTCCTGTCAATGTTTATTTTGATTATTTTGGTGTCCAACAGTAACTTTTTTCCAAATAAATGTCTCATATAGGTGATACTTCACAACCGTCACTAAATGGGGAGACACCTATATCAACCTCTCATCCTAAGGTTGCTTCGGGTGCTTTGAGAATGGGTGATGACTCTTCCGCTAAGAAATTGAAATTTAATGAGCACGACTTTCCAATTGGTGAAGATTCATATACACTTTCAGCTAGGTTAGGAGGCTTAGCAAGGTCATATATTCCCATTTCTTACACGAGTTGGAAACAAATGTACATGCGATATACGAACTCAATTTGGTCATCATTCATGGTGTACTATTTTTTTTCTTTTTCGAAGAATGTAATAGTTAGTAAATTCAATTATGCGATGTTTTAATTTTATTTCTTCATATATTGTTGAAAGAGTTCCCAGATGTGCGCAAAAGTCGAAAGACTATTTTTATGAAAAAAGCAAACGATGCTTGGAAAAAGTCCAAGCCAAAACTAATGGTTAATTTGAAGTATGGTGATGTTCTAAAGTGGGAGGAGAAAGTGAGACAAAATGTCAAATCTGAGTACTGGGATGTGTTTTGCATTAATGAAGCTTTAGAGGGTCAAAATACTTTGCGAAGAAAGAACAAAGTCCAGTTTCCTTAACATGTGTTAACTTTAACTGAAATGTCAATTAACATGTAAACAAACCAAAATGCAACCAAATGAATGTATATTAAAATATCACTTAACCATTTAAATAAGGAGCTAGATATGATTCTAATGCTTTGTTATTCCAGTCCACTTTCAGGCTGCTTTGTTTTATACGAATGCTTTGTTGAATACGAGGTAAATTTTGCGCATGTCTTAACACATGACTTTATTTGTACTCTTATTTTTGTCTTATTACTGATAAGACCTTATCTTGAATTTCAGATGTCGTCGAAGAGGAGAGCACAATCGGGACAAGCTGACTCCATAGCCCCACATCAGCAGCACCAACACCAGATGCGTAGAGGCATTATCATTTCAGCATGCATGAGCTACTCAAGCTATTTTTCTAGTCTGTGATGGCAAGGTTGGCAACAGGCCTCCGGGAGAGGGCCCATGATGTAGTTAATCAGCCGGTATTTCAGACTTTAATCTGGGAGAAGGTGATGGTTCTTTTTAATAAACTCACTCAGACCTTAAACCCAAAGTTTAACCTCAGGTTTTATTTAAAATTTAGTTTATATCCAAATTTGTCTTTTGAGTAATGTCTTTTGAATAAATGAATTTGAAACACTATAAGAAGATGTAACACTATTAAAAACTTACCCTAGTAACCTAAATTATTTTTAATTTTGAATATCTTTAATTAAGATTTTGTCAAAATTAATTAACTATTAGATTAGGCACAAATCTTAGGCAATTTAGAAATAAGTAAGAATCAACACAAGAGAAAATTAGTTGTTATAATTTTATGTTAGGAATATTAAAATGGACTTGTTGTGTTGTTTAAATTCACTTTTGTTTCATCTCCTAGTCCTTACATAGTCAACAAACAATGTATGTACATCACAAGAACAAATTAGCTTGGAATTCTAATTGACCTACGTGTAATTTTATTACCACATTTTGAAAGAAAATGATTGTTTGATTTGCATGATGAAGAGGTAGCAAGATTGCAATGTTTTTTTGTGATATATTTATATTCCAACCTTTTGTCTTATGATTTTTGGTGCATATTGAGGTGTGTCGCTTTGTTTGAAAAAGATGTGCTTATTGTCTCTCGTGTAACTGAAGTGGATGGAAGATTTTGAGGTATTTCATGTTGTGCTAGATTCAGATCATTCTTACCCCTCAATCCTTACTCGAAGCTCTCCCTTGCACTAGAGGAGTTCTATAAAAACTTACATTTTGTTGGAGTTTCGGTAGTTTCAACTGTATTCTCATTTTAATCGTTATGTTTTCTTGTCACATTATTGTTGGTTCTTTTATAAGTGACACAAATTATTTACGTCTCTCATCTTTGCCTTATTATACAGTGTCATATTTGGCGATATCTGTCATCATGAACTAGAGGCATTAAGGTTAAGGGACATGATAAGTAAATTCAAAATATTTTGCAACAATTGCAAGATGGAATGAAGCAATGGACCAAGATGGTATGAAGCCAATGGACCATAATCTAAATATTCATCAAGAATTATGAAAGTATAACCAGTCCATTATTAAATTTGTTGAAGAAAGATGCTTTCAAGTGGTCATTAAATATAGAGGAATCTTTTTAGCATCTCCAACATGATTTTAGGAACTTGGGGTAAAATTTATATCCACTAGTTAGGAAGATTAGGGAAAAACTGACATGATTTATTATATAGATGTTCGTTGATGTGTTGTAGATTTATTATTTCTTATTATCATGCTTCAGTTTATCAATTTAATCTATTTTCTTTGTCATACAACTAAAATTTAGGTTGACACTAGTCTATTTGTATACCAAAAATTGTTATTGAACCATGTAGAAAAAATTCTTAAGAAGTTGGATTTGAATCATAGAAATTATAATTACTTGGGTATTTATATTATATTTTTCATATCGCCCATAAAGAAAATCAGTATCTCTGTACCAATTTTGTTTTAGATCGTGACTATAACAATTATATATCCCCATGCGATCATCCCCATGAAATGAACTAGTTTTCATGTAGTAAACTTAGAAAGGGTAGGTTACTGGGGATTTACAATTTGATTATCATCTTCTATTTTAGTATAACAGACATGATTATTCATCTTCTTTTATATTCACTATAGAATTACAAACCACGGGTAAAACTCTCTCAAAGTGGTATTAATGGAATGAAAAGAAGGGAGGTGTACTCAGCACAAGTAAACCATCTACTCTCTCTACATAACCAAACCTCTTCTTTTGATTACATCATATCACTCTCCACTTCTTTTAAGTTTTCTTCATTCTCTTTTCTTGGCATGCTGAAGAAGGGAGGTGCATTGATACTTTTATCTATGATGACTCAATCGCAGAATCCAAAATTGCTCTGTTTCTCAAAGAAGTAGGATTACTAACACTTTTAGATGCCTAAAGTTTCATACAGATCTTCAGTTTCCTTTGTACTTTGGTAGAGACCATCTTCCTTTATTTGTAAAATTAATACAGGCCACTTCAAATTCAATCAAGACTTGATGCAATTGGGCTACCTATTATGCAAATGGAAACATTATTTGTAAATGTAGTGCAATGGCAACCCTTGTCCTCTCTTCTCTCTCGCCATTGTCCTCTCTTTTCTCCCTCACTCGCAAAGGAATCCCCCTGTTGAAGTAGAGCAGCAGCAACATGCAACCCTCTTTTCATCCATGAAGTAGTGCAGCGGTAACACATTCCTTTGAGTATGTTATTTTTCAATTGATTTGATTAGTTACTTTTTTCTAATAGATTTTATCAATATGTTGAAACTTTTAGTTGTTAATTAGTTTTTAGTTGTTATTTTTTTCAATAGATTAGTTAATTAGTTTAGTTGTTAGTATGCTGAATTTTTTTTGAGTATGTTGGTATGCCGAAATTTTGTTGTTGCTAAAAAATAATTTGTCCCCAAAATTAGTTGTTAGTATGCTAAAATCTATAAAAATCTGGAAAATTTTGCAACCTTTGATACTCACGTTGTGTGAATATTCGGTTCTACTCTGGATATAATTTTAATTGTTTTGATTTGATTCATTAGTATAAGTAATTAATGTCAATTGTAATTAATAATTAGTTAGTATATTAATGGGCTTATTACTAGTTAACTCAGTTGTCTACAAAACGATCTTTATCTTCAAAATGCCTAAAAGGGCATAATTTTCCTTTGTTAGCTTATCCATGAAACGCGACTTACATCTATCATTATCCATAACATTTTGCGATGTGCACTAGATTTCAGAGCTTGTGTGATTGAAAGAATATATGTTAGTCTCTATTAAATTGTTGGCCTTCAATCTTATCAGATGATAAGAATTAATTACTCTTTTTTCTTTGTTTGTTTTATAGGTTGGAAATAATTAGAAGTTTGATGGTTGTGCATGTAGAGGCGAACTAGTGTTTCTTGATAAATGAGGATTTAAACACGTTAATGATGCTTAAAGAGAAGACCGCAAAATTTGAGATGAAATTCATATGTATTGACATGAATTTGATTTGTATTGATATGAATTGAGATAAAATTCAAATTTTGTCATATATTGAGATGAATTTCATATGTATTGACATGAATTTTCTATTAATGGAAGTTGAGCCATTAATTTTAGTGGGATTATTGTATGGATGTGTATTAGTGTTGTTGCGGACTATTTGTATTGTTGTTATTTTTGCCATACTGGTTTTATATTATTATTGAATTTTTGTTATCTTAAAATAGGTACGAAAAATAGTAGAAATGTTATGGATTTTTTTGGGTAAAATTATTTATAATTAATTCTTTTTCTTGATCCAAAAATGTGACACACAAATTTGTGCCAAAAGCGTATCAAATTTTGGCATGGTTTTGGCTATGCCCAAAGTGTATAAAAATGTACTCAATCTTTCATAGTTATCAAGTGTGCTAGAAATAATAATTTCTGGCATGGTTTTTAAGTGTGCTAGAAGTGTTCCTGTTTGGCCAAATTTGGCACATTTTTAAATCGTGTCCGAAAAAAGGCTAATTTGAAACACACGATTATGGCACAGTTCAAAACCGTGACAGATTTGATCTGGCACACTTTTAAACCGTGCCAAATTATTATTTTTGGTGTAGTAAATTAAATTTAATTAGTAACCATTGCAAATCGTCACATCTATATTATACCTCTAATACAATATTATTAGAGGTTTAATATCAATTATTGCACTCATATCATCTCTTAATACAACGCCTATCTCTCTTTATTACAACAAACCTCTTTCAATCTTTCCATCTCTTATAAGTCATCCCTTTATCTCCTTTTTTCTCCATTATTTCTCAAAAATGATTGGCAGAATATGAGGGGTTTATCGTTCTGACGATTGGTCACACCAAACCCACGGCTCCACATTATAACCATGCTCAGCCCCAACCTCTCCACCTCCAAATAAAGCCTCTAATTCATATCATGGTCCTTCAAAATATGGATTTTAAACATTATACGAGAATCAAGCTGGGGGTGTGCTAGGGCAGCAGATTTCGTGTCATAAATTTATTAAAATCCAATTCCAGTTTTTGCTGAGACTCCTCATCATCAGTGTCCACGATGGAGAGGTCCACGAACCCCCAGTTGGAACCGTAGAGCATGGAGGTAGGCCGTCCGTGAAGGAGTATGGCGGAGTCGCACGTAGGTGGGGGGAGGTGTGAATCAGTGTGGGGAGAATTTTACTTTGATAAAAGGTTGGCCTTTGCGATTTGGAGGTTGTATCCTCTAATTTGATGTTTACCAATAATGAAGGGAGGGGATTCAGGTTTTGAAAATCTGTTACTAAAGCCGTTTAATAAAATTAAACTATTTAAGTAGCTCCGAACAGTTTTTTGAAGAAACTCTTTTCTTAAGAACCAAAACTAATTGAACACAATATGTGTTTAACAAAAGTATGTACGAGATCTGTTCAAGATTTGATTAACAAGTTTAATTGAATAGTTTAAAAACTTTAAACCCAGCACAACTAAGAATGATATAAGGAGATGTAGAAATATTAAGAACAAGATTTTTTTTACGTGGTAAAACCTCACCCAACTAAGGAAACATCCACGACTCCCTCTACGGAGTAAACCAAAAATTCCACTATAAACAAATTTTAACAGTTACAAACTATATAACAAACATGCATACAACTCAGACCTATATAAGTTTAGGAATGTACCCTCTGGTGTCCTTATAACTTCTCTGCAGTTCTGATTGTTGATGTTTTCCTCCCAGTTTGCTAACTTCCAAGTTGTTCAAATTCTTTACGTTGACTCTTTTTCTCAAGATCTTATTACCAACACTTTTAGTGTGGTAGGGTGATAGTGTTTGTGGAGGTGCTCTCTAACACATGCATGCACACACACTTATTATGTACAGCCAGTCCTAACAAATTACACATAAGACTATATGCTGTGATTTTTCTTTTTGTCTCTTCTCACAAAACTTGACCTTATTTGACCATTATAACAATCCCAGAATCCACGGCTATTTTTCTCACAAGACGTATCAAGATCTTAATCAATCTTAGTTTTGAAAAGATTTTTGAGATTAAAAATCACCAAGTGCGATTCCAAACTAGGTCAAAGGTCTTGTTTCAAGAGAACTAGAAACAGAAAACATTATTGTTGATTTCAAAGTTTAAAAATCATTTACAGAAAGGAATCAACAATATATTTCTCAAGCTGAGAAACAAAATATGTAAATCTAAGTGTAATGTAACATGAAGTACTCAGATCTGAAATTTCTATAAAGCAGAAAATAGATCTAAGACACAATGTTTAAGTTGGACAAACGATCTCAAGAACGAAGAGGTTACAACTACAAACCAACTACACAAACCAACTCTTAAACACTCAAACACTCAAGGTTGTGTTTGGGATATACAGGAGTTTGAAAAGAGTTTTAGGTTTGAAAAATGGTTTGGACGATTTAGGGTTAGGGTTAGGGTTAGGGTTTCTAACTCTTCCTCTATTTTCTCTCTCTACTCTCTTTTTTCTCTCAAAAGGACGAAATGGCAAAAGTCTCAGAAGGCTGAGTGAAGGGGTCCTTTTATAGGAGGTTGAGAAGATTCGAGAATAACGTTTAAAATCAAGGTTTCAGATTGAGTCAAGGATGATTGACTTTGATCCAAGGGTTCACGATATGCGGTGATTAAATCTCTCCTGATTGGTTCAGATGGGGTTCACATGTATTATTAAAGGGCGCATGCAGATCGTTGATAAAAACGATCCAAGGGTTGAAAACAGACGATGGTTCCCTCTTTATAAAGAAACACACTCTCCATCAATCAGAGGACAACAAATGTTGGCCAATAATAAGATATCAAACGTGCGTCAAAATTAATTAAAAACACACCCTGAAGTCTCAGCCACTTTCGAATTCTACCAAAGGCAACTTTAAGCCAATATAAACATTAAACCTTAATTGCAGATTGACCCCAAAAACTTAAAAAAAACAAGTTTTAATCAATAAAGACTTATTTAAAATGTTTATGAAATCCCAAAAAAATATTTAAAAAACAATTTTAAGGATTTAAACTTACTCAACATATGTACACACAATTATATGCAATATGAAATGTATGAGATCAATTTTACTGTGTGTGAGTGTTGGTAATATGGTATAGATCAATAAATCAAGAAGGAGAAATAGCAAACCAAGCTTTGGGGTTCTTTGGATTCTAGGATAAACACAATTTTGTTATAATTTCCAAACTAGATGAACACTTATACAATATAGACTCAAGTGAGTCAAGAGTATAAGGTGCTTCAATCTCCCCCTTAAGAAATATGAGACAAAATCTCCTTTGAGTCATCTAAGGACTCGTAGGGCAACAAGAATAAGGAAACCTATTCCAAAAAAAATCTATCTACCCAATTCCTAGAAAGCAAAAGTACATAACTCAACTATTTACAATTGAATACCCTATTAAAAATGTTGAGAATAACTGTACAGAATCTGTAATGAATCACTAAGATCAAGATTTTTAGCATATGTGAAAGTCATTAGACTGAAATTTCTCCCCCATTTTGTCTCAAATAGACAAAGGGAAAAAATTAAGAGATCAAAGAAATTAATCAGCACACACCATACCAATAGATTTACGCAAAGAAATAAATCGATTGTAATCTAAAGTTTTGGTAAACATATCCGCGAGTTGCAAATCAGTAGGAAGATAATTGATTTCTAATTCCTTAGTTTCAACCAATTCGGGTATAAAGTGATGTCTTATTTTTATGTGTTTTATTCGCGAGTGTTGAACAAGATTTTTAGAGATATTGATTGTACTTTGATTATAACAATAGAGATGCAATTATTTTTCTTGAATACCATAATCACTTAGCATTTGTTTAAGCCAAAGTAATTGAGCACAACAGCTTCCAACGGCTATGTATTCAGATTCAGCTGTTGAGAGCGATGTGCAATTTTGTTTCTTACTACTCTATCCTACCAAATTATTACCTATATAATAACATGCTCCTGATGTGCTTTTACTATCATCAGTACACCCAACCCAGTCAGCATCAGTGTATCCAATTATAGTGCTTGGTGTGTCACTAATGTACCAAAGTCCTAGGTTCAGAGTGCCTTTTACATATTTAATGATTCTTTTAAAATAAGATAGATGGCTCTCTTTAGGGTTATTTTGATAACGAGCACAAACACACACAGCATACATTATATCAGGACGCGAAGCAGTAAGGTATACCAAGGTTCCTATCATATTACGATATAGAGTTGGATCTATGGATTTTCCAGTTTCGTCTTTAGATAGATTTATCGTAGTACTCATGGGTGTTTTAGCATTTTTAGAACTCTCAAGGCCAAATTTCTTTACAATCTCTAAAGCATACTTAGATTGCGAGACAAATAATCCTTCTGAATTTTGTTTGACTTGAAGACCTAAGAAAAATTGCAACTTCCCCATAAGAGACATTTGAAACTTTTCATGCATGATTTCAGAGAAGGATTTTACTTCTGAGGGAGAAGTTGATCCAAAGATAATATCATCAACATAAACTTGAGCAATAATGATGTGTTTGCCAAAATGTTTGACAAATAGGGTTTGATCATTTCCACCTCTTTTAAAACCTTTATTTAAGAGGAAACTGGAAAGACGCTCATACCAGGCTCTAGGCGCTTGTTTAAGGCCATATAAAGCCTTTTTAAGACGAAATACATGATTTGGATATTGAGGGTCAATGAACCCTTTAGGTTGTTCAACATAGGTCTCTTCAGTTAATATTCCATTAAGGAATGCAGATTTGACATCCATTTGGTAGAGTGTAAAATGCAAGTGGCAAGCTATAGCAAAGAGAAGATGAACAGATTCTAAACGAGTAACGGGAGAAAAAGTTTCGTTAAAATCTATCCCTTCAATTTGAGAGTATCCTTGAGAAACTAATTTAGCTTTGTTTCTAATGATTATCCCACTTTCATCAGACTTATTTTTAAAAATCCAACGTGTGCCAATAACCTTTTTGTGATCAGGCTTAGGTACAAAATACCAAACATCATGAATGACAAATTGAAGAAGTTCTTCCTGCATAGCTGAAATCCAGTGAGAGTCATTCAATGCCTCATTTACATTCTTTGGTTCCACTAGGGAAACAAAACATACATAATGTGCATAATTTCTTAATTGAGATCTTGTACGCACAGGCTCACTAGGATTACCAATAACGATATTCATAGGATGGTCTTTAGAAACCCAGTTAGGTACTTCAGGTATCCCAATTGGTAATAAATTATTTATTTAAGGAGAGACGCTTTCTAAAATGCTTATAGGCTCTTCCTCGATAGTCGATTTACAAGTCTTACTCTCTACAGTAGTGTCACTCACAATTACATTTATGGATTCCATCAAGGTTTTAGTGCGAAGATTATAAACACGGTAGGCTCTACTATTAGGTGAGTAACCTAGAAAATAGCTTTATCTCCCCGGCTCTCAAATTTGGACAAGTGTTCCCTATCTTTCCATACATAACAAGTACTACCAAAGATTCTAAGGTACTTAAGATTGGGCTTTTTATTATACCAAAGTTCGTAAGGGGTTTGTTTGGAATTCTTTCTAAAATAGACCCTATTAATAATGTGACACGCTATACGAATAGATTCTACCCAAAAGTATTTAGGTAAATTCTTGGCATGTAACATAACACGTGCCATCTCTTGAAGGGTACGATTCTTTCTCTCGACGATTCCATTTTGTTGAGGAGTCTTACGAGCACTAAACTCGTGTTTGTAACCATTATAGTCACAGTACTCTATTATACCAGTGTCTTTAAATTCTCCACCTCTATCTCTACGAATTCTATTTACTTGAGTGTCCTTCTCATTTTCAATCCGAAGAAGTATTTTTAAGAAAGTTTGAAAAGTGTCAGACTTATGTTTTAAGAAGGCTACCCAGGTAAATCTAGTGAAGTCATCAACCATAACTAGAATATAACTGTGTCCACAGAGACTAACAGTTTGGGAGGGACCCATTAGGTCCATATGGATGAGCTCCAAAGGATTAGAGGTAAGGATATCTTTAACTTTCTTATGAGGTGCCTTAACAATTTTTCCTTCCTAACAGGAACCACATACAATGTTAAAAATGGATTTGATTTTTGTAACTCCTCTAACTATTTCCTGAGAGGTCAGTCTACTTAGATTATCGTAATTTATGTGACCCATTCTGTTATGCCATATATCGTTGTCATCCATTCTGGAAACATTACAGATTTCAGAATTATTCATGACAGTAGAACAATTGTCAGGGGTCCTGAATCCTGTAATTATGCATTCACCTTTTTTATTTAAAATTTTGCAATTGTTCTTTGAAAAGGTAACAGTATGATCTGAGTCACAGAATTGTGAGATACTAAGTAGATTGACCTTAAGACCTTTAACTAGAAGAACATTTTCAAGAACAGGAAGCCCATCTTCTTGGAGAGTTCCTTTGCCTATGATCTGAGATGATACTCCATCACCAAAAATAACTTTTCCTTCAGCAAAGTTGGTTTTTTTCAAGAGTTTTGTATCATCCCCAGTTATGTGCTTAGAACATCCAGAGTCTAAATACCAACCAGACGATGTGTATTCAGCTTTTAAAGCAGTAATAACTATGTTACACTTCATCTGGGGTAATAGGTCATCTTTTCTAACCCAAATTGCTCTAGTTTTCATTTAGCGCTTATTAGCACTCAATTGATAAAATTTGTGAGCATTCGATTTTTGTTGAAAAATGTTTTGCGCATGATTTTGAGTTTTATGAAAGACACGAGCATTTGGTTTAGGAAAGTGTCTAGGAATCCTTCTAGGGAATATTCTTTTAGGTTTGGTCTTTCTCTTCCTATAGTTAGAATTTTTGTCTGGTTGTCTAGGAAGAATATAATTGTTACGGCTTCTCCTTAAATAGTTAAAATTCTGATAGACAGGAGGATTACAGACAGGTTTAACTAGTCTTCTAGCATAGCAACAATCAAAAGAGTGATCGTATATATCGCATTAGGAGAAATAAAGATTGCTCAGGGTTGGGGTCTCCTTAGGAAAATCTCTAAAGATAGGTTTCAAGGGATTTTGAGGTTGAACTCTATTCCTAGATAGAATAGTTTTGAATGTAGATTCACTCTTCCTAATAGAGGGGAAGACGAATTTAGTCTTAGGTGAACTTTCATGTTTAGAGCAACTTGATTCCCCAATGTTAAAATTTTGATGTTTTGAGTCAAACTCAGTTTTTAGAGAAAGAAAACCTGGGCAGGTTTCAATAGGCCTTTTACCTCCTGACACAAACTTTATAGGTTCAAAACATTTTGTTTGTGTCTTTAAATTGGGGCAAAATCCTATTCCAGTTCGATCATTAGAATTGGTTTTTGATTCAGCGACAAATCCATCAAAACAGTTTGAGTTATTTTCAAATTTTATAAATTTTTTTAAACAGTTGTTGTCTTTTCTTTAGTTTGTTCCAATTCTAACAATGTCCCTTTGTATTTTTTCTCCATAGTTTCATTTGTTTCAGTCAAGTTTCTGAGTTTTTGATCAAACATTTTTATTTCACTTTCATGAGTTAGACATTGGGTAGTATACTCTTCAGCATTAAGTTTGACCATCAAGCTTAGATCTTCTAACTTCTTGGTGAGATCTTTCACAACCTTCTCTAGTCTAGTGCTTTTCTTGAGAGTTTTAGCATAAAGTGTGTGAATGTCTGGGAGATCTTCATTGTCCGAGTCACTAAGTGTGGTGTGTGAAGTGACCCCTAAGGCTTTATTTCTTAGACTCACACACCCATTGACATCGTCATTATCGCTTTCCCTTTGACTCACACACCCCGAGGCAGAAATAGCAATATTCTCAGTAATTAAAGCATCTAAACCAGTAACAGCATGATTCGAAACATCAGAAGTAGAATTACTAAATTCATCCTCACTAACAAACACAGGCATATCATCATTATAGATAATCTTGGCAAAGAAAGACATGCAAGGGTCAAAAACATTAGATGACTCAGGTTCCTCATTTTCAGAGTCACTTGAATCATCCCATGTCTTGCAAATGTTGGCTCTAGCGTGTTTGTTTTGAGTGTTCAAGTTAACTCTACAGTCTTGTGCAATGTGTCCTAGTTTACCACATCTAAAGCATTCAGTCTTCTTAAGGTCTCTGTTAGGTCTAGTGTGAGAGTCCTTGTGATGTTTGTCATGACTTTTCCCATGAGGTTTGTGATTAAAGGGAGTTGGATAATTAGACTTGCCTTGTTTGTTAGCCATGTTGTTTCTAAACTTAATGATTTTCTTAAACTGTTTTGACATTAAGGCAATCTGATTGTCCAAACTCTCTATATCGCATTCCTCATCAGATTTATCATTGGGAATGTTAAACTCAGGTTTAATCATCTTAGAAGAAAAGCTCAGATTGGAACTAGTCTGTTTCCTATGGGACTGGGTCAATTGTTTCTTAAATTCTAGTTCCATTTTCACAGTTCTTAATTTACTATTAATTAATTCAGGAGTGAGATTTATATCACACATTTCCTCAATAGCATATCTTTTGTTGTCAAATTTTTGTGGTAATGATCTCAGAATTTTAGATACAAGTTCTAGTCTGTCATAAGTTATCCCATTAGCATGCAGTTTTGTCACAATATCAATCAAGTTCATATAGAAGTCATCAAATGACTCAGATTCAGACATAATTAGGGAGTTATACTATTGAATGAGCATTTGAGTTTTAGCAGCCTTAACTCTAGTGTCACCTTCATGAGCAGTAACCAAAGTGTCCCAAGCTTCCTTAGAAGTGGTACAGGATGAGATTCTTTTGAACTCATGTTCATTTATAGACATAAATATGGTATTCTTTCCTTTGTTATTATTACGAGAAACTTGTTTCTCTTCTTGTGTGAACTCACTTAATACTTTCTTAACCCTCTCATTACTTCCTTCAGTGGCTGGTTTAGTAGGAAAAATGTATCCATTTTCAACAATGTCCCATACATCATCTCCCAGAGTTCCTTGAATGAAAGCAATCATCCTTACTTTCCAGTAAGCAAAATTGGTTCCATCAAAGATGGGAGGTCTGGTCAAGTTACTAAATCTTTCATTTTTCTCGTCCATGTTTGATTTCAGAAAACAATTTCAGAAACACAGGATCTCTTTAAAAGAAGTTTACTAAGCTCTGATACCAATTGAAAATCTGTTACTAAAGCCGTTTAATAAAATTAAACTATTTAAGTACTTCCGAACAGTTTTTGAAGAAACTATTTTCTTAAAAACCAAAACTAATTGAACACAAGATGTGTTTAACAAAAGTATGTACGAGATCTGTTCAAAATTTGATTAACAGGTTTAATAGAATAGTTTAAAAACTTTAAACCCAGCACCACTAAGAATGAGATGAGGAGATGTAGAAATATTAAGAACAAAATTTTTTACGTGGTAAAACCTCACCCAACTGAGGAAACATCCACGACTCCCTCTACGGAGTAAACCAAAAATTCCACTATAAATAAATTTTAACAGTTACAAACTATATAACAAACATGCATACAACTCAGACCTATATAAGTTTATGAATGTACCCTCTGGTATCCTTATAACTTCTCTGCAGTTCTGATTGTAGATGTTGTCCTCCCAGTTTGCTAACTTCCAATTTGTTCAAGTTCTTTACATCGACTCTTTTTCTCAAGATCTTATTACCAACACTTTTAGTGTGGTGGGGTGATAGTGTTTGTGGAGGTGCTCTCTAACACATGCATGCACACACACTTATTATGTACAGCCAGTCCTAACAAATTACATATAAGACTATATGTTGTGATTTTTCTTTTTCTCTCTTCTCAAAAAACTTGACCTTATTTGACCTTTATAACAATCCCAGAATCCACGGCTATCTTTCTCAGAAGACGTATCAAGATCTTAATCAATCTTAGTTTTGAAAAGATTTTTGAGATTGAAAATCACCAAGTGCGATTCCAAAATAGGTCAAAGGTCTTGTTTCAAGACAACTAGAAACAGAAAACATTATTGTTGATTTCAAAGTTTAAAAATCATTTACAGAAAAGAATCAACAATATATTTCTCAAGCTGAGAAACAAAATATGTAAATCTAGTGTAATGTAACATGAAGTACTCAGATCTGAAATTTCTATAAAGCAGAAAATAGATCTAAGACACAATGTTTAAGTTGGACAAAAGATCTTAAGAACGAAGAGGTTACAGCTACAAACCAACTACACAAACCAACTCTCAAACACTCAAGGTTGTGTTTGGGATATACAGGAGTTTGAAAAGAGTTCTAGGTTTGAAAAATGGTTTGGACGATTTAGGGTTAGGGTTTCCAACTCTCTCTCTCTTCTCTCTATACTCTCTTTTTTCTCTCAAAAGGATGAAATGGCAAAAGTCTCAGAAGGCCGAGTGAAGGGGTCCTTTTATAGGAGGCTGAGAAGATTCGAGTATAACGTTCAAAATCAAGGGTTCAGATTGAGTCAAGGATGATTGACTTTGATCCAAGGGTTCATGATATGCGGTGATTAAATCTCTCCTAATTGGTTCAGATGGGGTTCACAGGGATTATGAAAGGGCGCATCCAGATCGTTGATAAAAACGATCCAAGGGTTGAAAACAGGCGCTGGTTCCCTCTCTATAAAGAAACACACTCTCCACCAATCAGAAGACAACAAATGTTGGCCAATAATAAGATATCAAACACGCGTCAAAATTAATTAAAAACACACCCTGAAGTCTCTGCCGCTTTCAGATTCTACCCAAGGCAACTTTAAGCCAATATAACCATTAAACCTTAATTGCAGATTGACCCCAAAAGCTTTAAAAAAACAAGTTTAATCAATAAAGACTTATTTAAAATGTTTATAAAATCCCAAAAAAATATTTAAAAAACAATTTTAAGGATTTAAACATACTCAACATATGTACACACAATTATATGCAATATGAAATGTATGAGATCAATTTTACTGTGTGTGAGTGTTGGTAATATGGTCTAGATCAATCAATCAAGAAGGAAATATAGCAAACCAAGCTCTGGGGTTCTTTGGATTCTAGAATAAACACAATTTTGTCACAATTTCCAAACTAGATGAACACTTATACAATACAGACTCAAGTGAGTCAAGAGTATAAGGTGCTTCAGGTTTGATACCATTTCTTGAAATGTATCCATTACTAACTATGAGTCCGATTCAAAGTCCAATATTCCTAGTTTGACATAGAGGACCGGTAATTTTAAGGCCTTCACATTATTCGAGATGAAGTTAGCGACACGTAATTTCAGTCAATCTAACAAGCTTGGTGAGGGTTGGTTTGGGGGTGTGTATAAGGGTGAGATCAAGAGTTTTGAAGATCAATCTAAAAAGTTAATGTAGCTATGAAACAATTAAGTAGAAAGGATTGGAGGCAAGTTTTATTCCATGTGATTATTTTTATTTGTTTAATTATATAAGAGTATGATATCTTAGTTATGTTATTTTTAGCCCTTGTGTATGATTGGATGTCAATAATTAGAATTTTGATAATAAAATGTTGGAATTTAATGAGTTTCAATTCCATGGCTCATAATTCAATTATTCAGGTCTACTGTGGAATTTTATGAGAACTTCAAATTCAAGTTTGTGTGTTGTAGTTTGTGCATTTTTCTTGTAATAATTTGTGCAACATGATTGTAATTTTATGTGTTGTGTATGAAACAATGCGTAGAACTGTGCACAAGAATGTGAAGTTGTGTGAGAAGTATGTACGTGGGGTGAAATTGTGTGTTTGTGTTCGTACCTATGAATTTATTTCTAATTGAGTGCATAAAAATGTGGTTTCGTAATTTCCTACTTATACTTTGGAATTCAATTTATGAAATTGGAATTCTTAGAATTAAAATCCCCCTTGATAATTCCAAACTCATTTCTTGTAACTAAACAATGGAATTGAAATAAAGCCCATAATTTCAATTCCAAAGCTTAGAATTGGGATTGTCAAACATGACTAGAAAAAAATGATTATTGTATGAGTTAATTCATTAGAAGATTATATTTTAATTATAGTCAAGTATGCGGATTTTTTCCTGGCATGTTATTAGGGGTGGATATGATCAAGTAATCAAATTTTAGGTTTGGCAATTTACGAAAAAAATTTACATAATGAAACTCAAATGATCCACTTTATGAAAGGAATAATATACAAAATACAATAATATGGATTATGTTATATGTAAGGATATGTTTTATAAATGCTCGGGTTAGTATCTAGGCTTTTCAGTTTTATCCTAGATCTCAGCATATATGTCGTATATCGCTACTCTCGGCTCGTCGCAGCACGATCATCTCTTGTCGACCTTAATCTGAATTATGTGTTTCACATGCCCATCATCACCAACATCGTGCGTTATGCTCAGTATCTACATTGTGTGTTCAGTGTACTGCTTTTCTGATCCATTAGTCTTCATATACAAGGAAAGATTTCTATACGAACTGATTCTATGAAGAGAAAAATGAATCGATTTGGTACTGGCTAATCTTATGTAAAGGTAGAACCGGTCCGATGAAGAAAAAAATGAACCTATCCGGTTGGCGAACTGAACATATGGATCTTTTCTGAACCGATCTGACGATCTCAATAAATCTGGCGCATCAGATTTTTTGAGTATCTAAAAATTCCATCTTCAGAGGTGGTTTAGTTTAAGACTTTTAGGGAACACTTTATAGATCTAATACATCAAGTCTTCATATTGTTTAAGCCCAAACACCTAGATATTCACTAAATACTCATAATAATATGTGTGAATCATCCTAAACCCTATCATACCCATTCGTGGAGCATCTTGTGTGGAGAAGAAGGATCTCTACACTACTGATATTAGAGCATCTTGAGGGATCTCTTGCTGACGACAACGAACGGGTGCCTGAGGTCTTCGCTTGTCAAACTGTATTTCATTATATATGTAAGTGTTTACAAATCATATTGAAATAAAAAGGTTTTGCCCTTTGGGGGGATTTTTCCTCATTTATTGTGTGTGATTGATCCTTACTTGATTTGAATATGTTTAATCAATCACCTTTAGATGCATGACTTAGGTGTGTATTTAAATCTGGATAATTAAAAATTGGATTAAATTAAATTAGTTTCTCCAGTTGAACAAAAAACGCACTCTCAAATTGGTATGAGAGCCAATTACACAATTTCACCGTGTAATTTTTTACAAAGTTTTTTTTCTCTGAATATCAATTTTTTTTAAAAAAAATGATTTCTTGAAAAGGCGTTTGTTCAAATGGAAAAATTATTTAATAAAATTTCAGTTTTTGACTGGTCTAACTATGCGTACTGGAAAGTCCGTATGAAATACGCCCTTAAAGTCATTGATGAACGTGTGTGGATTCTTTTTGAAAATGGGTGGACACCTCCCACCGTCACTGTTGAAAACGTGACAAGTTCAAAAACTGTGGCTCAATGGACCGATGATGGATTTAAATGGTCCACGTATAATTCTAATGGTCTTTGTGCCATTTTTGGATCTGTCACTCCTAACGAGTTCTGATGCATAATGACATGTACCACATTTAAATAAGCATGGGATGTTTTTCAACTTACCTATGAAGGCACAATTCTGTTAAACAATCTAAATTGCAGATCGTAACTACACAGTTTTAGATTATAACTATGCTTGAGACTAAATGTTTTGATGAATTCTATGCACGCTTGTCTTATATAGTTAATACTAGTTTCAACCTTGGTGAGCACATTCCTAATGAACATGTGGTTAATAAAATCTTACGTTCTTTGCTTAAGCGGTTCATCCCAAAGTCATTGTGTTAAATTATTTAGGAAATTTGAACTATCTTAAATTAGAAGAATTAGTAAGTGATCTTTAAACCTATGAAATAAATATGTTTCCTAAAGTTGTTAAAGTAAAAAATAAAGGGACAGATCTTAAAGCCTAAGGCAAAAAGAATTTTGAGTCAACTAGGAGGAGGGTATAATCTTGTAAACGGAGTGAGGAAAATATGTCAGAATCTGATTTCGACTTTGATTTAGATGATTTGGATTTGTTTACGAAGAATTTTAAGAAATATATCTAGTTAAAAAAAGTGGTCAGTTTAATGATAAAACGTTTTTTGATAAAAAGAAAGATAAGGTCAAAGAAAGCGGTGAGAAAGAAAAAGAAGGTGGGGTTGATTTGAAAAAAATGACGTGTTTTGAGTGTGAGGGCAAAGGGCATAAGTCATTTAAGTCTCCCACTAGACTTAGGAGAGAGGAAAGAAAGTTGCTATGCTAGTCACCCTTAGTGATAGTGAGGATAATGTAAAAGATTCCCGAGATGAGTCTCATAAGAAAAGTTTGTTGCCTTTTTATCTAGTCACGAGAGCAAAGATGATGAGTCGAGTATTTTTAGTGGGGGTGAGAGAGATTTTGAGAGTGGAGATGAAAGTGAGATCCAAAAAGAATTTAGAGATTTGTACGCAGAGACCTTAAAGATTAAGAAGTATAATAAGGATTTAGGTCTTCGGATTTTGTATTTGGAGAGAGAGAAAGAAGTTTTAAAGAGGGAAAAGTGTGATTTGACCGACACGGTGTCTAGTCTGATGACACGTGTATCTCAACTCAAGAGTGATCTCGAATGTGTCTGGGAGGTTTTAAGTCTCTTTAGAGAATTCATCTAAGAAGGTTGAAAAGATGGTACTTAATCTCGTTTTGGGTAGAGGTGAGAGTTTAGGAAATGGTCATGATGGTGCGTCTACTTCACTTGTTGCACCCGAGCCGATTCCCGCTTTAGTGTTTGATTCACATAACTCTCAACCCAACCCACTGTAATATCCCATACATTTATGGATATTTAAATTACATGCGTGGGTGTAATTTAATAACTTGAGGAAATAAAATAAATGATGGACTAATAATATTTTATGTCACAGGTGAAAAAAAAAAGACAGGTGATGTTATTTTATACGAAAAACACGTGTGGAGATGTGCTAGGTTTAAGGCATGAATTTTTGTTAAGTGACTCGGATGGGAATTTCGAGTTGGTATCGAAAAGGCTGAGATAGTCAGAATAGAATACCTGGGGGTAGTGTTTGGGTTTCATGGACTTTTTGGATCAGTAGGGACTCACCTTTGTGTATACCAGTCAATTTCGGATTTATTAAGGGATAACCCTTATTTCTCTCTTATAAGAGCACGAGAGAAGAAAGAAAAGAGAGAAAAGAGAAAGAAAGAATAAAGAAGAGAAAGAAGGAAGAAAATGGGAGAAGAAGAGGAGACTCGGGCCAAGCTCCGGCAGATTCCAACACTAGATCGTCGGGTTTATCCAACCAGGCAAGTGTTTAACTTGCTTTAAATTATTAAGTGTGTTTATTGTTCATATCATAATTGGTGAGAAAATTATGATTTTTGGGTTGGGGTTTTTGAATAAAAAGTGGGATTTGGGGGAATAATTTCATATAAATTTGTTGAGAGAAAAAAATTCTATATGAAATCTAAGCTTGAATCCATTAAATGGTGTGATTTTTGGTGAGAAATTGGAAGAAATGAAAATGGTGGGTTTAATAAGAATTAGGGTTTAAATTCTTGAGTAAATTAAGGATTCCCATAAATTAATGGTTGTGTTGGTTTTAGATAAGTGTGTGGATATTTACTTTGTTGTTTTGGGGAGATTGAAACCTTAAACCTTGGATTGGAGGAGAATAAGAATGAATTTCGCGAAAGCAAAAATCTGCACAAATTGGATCGGTTCATTTTTGGAGTTCCATATCATTTCGTTTATTAGGGCACTAGACCGGTCCATTTTTCTTGGAAATCAGATCGGACCGATTTTGACAGAATAACTGGAAAAAATTTCTTGGATTAAAAAGGATTGGAGCAGAATTTCATTTGGGAAGATAAATTAATAGGGGATCCTAAATAGAGTGCGAGGACCTCTAAAAGAGTAAATGGGGAATGTATAAGTCTCGGGTTAGTGGGAAAGATCTGGGGTTTAAATTTAGGAATGTTTGGGACGAACGACATTAGATGAATTATTCGGCGGGTTCGTACACACACACACACACACACACACACACACACATATATATATATATATATATATATATATGAGAAATATCCTAAGGTGCAGATAGGGTCATATAAGAATATTAGCTAGAGTGATAAGCTATTCGGGAATAATGAAATTGAGAATTGTAGCATAAGTGAGTAAATACTCGTGGGACTAAAATAAGTTGGGTGTATCCTTATTAATCTATACGAATTGGTATATTCGGGATTATGGGCTAATTCCATGAGAAATAGGCATGGATAACCGGATATGATGATATGTATATATCCGGGTATAGAGACAATATATATATGCAATGATTATGAATATGTATGCATGTGAATGATATATTTATGTGAAGCATACCCCTCTAGTGCTATCATGGGAGGTTATGCGATGTGGGTGAATCCCGTGGCTTGAGGAATAGGGTGAGTATAGCCCTAGGTCATAGTCGTCCAGATATTGTACAGTGTATTTTTTAACAGGGGTGAGACATGGTGGGTATGTTTTGTTCTCATTTTCGACGAGGAACTATCATCGCTTCCCATACGTTGTGATTTGATTGTTACCAAGTCGGTGTGAGAGTCCGACCGCTGGTACCTAGTATGATAATGTGAGTGATTCCCTGAAAGATGATAGCATTCTAGATACTGCAACCATTGAGTTATAGCTCCGAGTGATGGTTATTTTACTTATATAGTGTGTGATATATAAGTATAGATATACTAGATGCGTATCCTCATCTCATTAATATATATATATATATATATATATATATATATATATATATATACGGACTATAATAAGGAAAGAATTATGAGTAATTTCTAGTATCTGAGAGTATAAAATCCGGAATATAAAATGTAATATACGTATATAAAGATGAGTATATTATATACGAAATAATAACCCTAAAATTAGAATGGGGTAATAACTAGTGATGCTTATTTAATATAAATGGTTATATGAGAAGAAAGAAATTATAAGGTATAAGTTTGGGCGAACGCTTAGAATGTTTTAGATATGTAGGGTTCTTAATGGAGGATGAACTTGGGAGTTTCTCTCGAGGTGCTAGCTAGGCTGGGTAGTTAACCAGGGAATTTTAAAAAACATGCGTTAGGTGTGCAATGTTAGATGAGAGGTAAGGGGTATCTCATATGAGTGCGACACCAATTTAAATATGGAGAGTCTCATATTTTATATATTAAAGTAAATGAAGCACTTGCTAAAATTATTTTTCAAAACTCGGGCTCTGACCCGTATCTATTTTCCTTTTTCTTTCCCTTTGTATACTTTTTAGGTGTTCAAACACAGGGATGCCTGGATGACTATTCTTTCGAGTCAGACGTAGATGTCACAGCTATGGATGTTGGCAGGGATTGTTTTAGACGCTTCCTTCTTTGGAATCTGGTTAAGAGGTATTGTAAATATATTCGGACATGTTGCCCAATTGCTATCATTTATCGACATTTTTATTTTACACCTTCTCGATTTGGTTGTAATAAATGTGTACCAAGGGTTATTGGTTATTTATTCATTCATTCCATTTGTTGATTATATTCCCGCGTGAATGGTTTTTATTCTGCATTAAGTTTAAAAAGATTAGTAAGTTTAAAATTTTGACACTGGGCCTAATAGGTTATTAGTAATTAATTTGGTTTTTGAGACTGATGCTAAGAATGAAACCATTTGAGATTCCTATTTAATGTGATATAGTACTGATCACCCGGTATTTTATTAGGCGGGGTGTCACACCCACCTAGGCACCCCTTACCTGATAGGAGAGCGCATCGGGAATGTTTTGAGAGAGGTGTACCTAGGACTGTTTATGTTTGCACGCACTACAAGAAGAGAGGACACCTTAGAGAGTTTGTTTTAAGTTGTATCATGTGTCAAGTTTCGCTACTACACGTGTTCACATACACGCACCCACACCTAATGCTCCGGATGATTACACGAGAGATTTTGCACATATTAGGGAGCGAGTACTATTTTTGGTCAAGACTTCACATGACTCGATGGAGGTTTTTTGTAGGATGTCACCACCTTTGGAAAATCCCACCGTACCTAACGGTTGAGGTTTAGACTTATTTGCTAGCATAGATCGATTTGCATGATGATATTTTTTTTGCCTATTGTTAGTGTGTATCATTCTTCTGTATTAGTTTTTTGTTTTTTATAAAACTTTTGAAAAATATAAACAAATTTTATTTTGATAAATTTTTTGGAAAACACAAAAAGAGTTATGTATTTCTCTTTGCACTTTGTATGGATGAACATTTGAGATAACCATAATCACCTCTTCATTTCCATATTCCATGTGACTGTTTGATAGTGATTTGAGATGCTACATCATTTAACCCATGTACTTTACATTGTTTGGAGTCATTGAGATACGATTAGTGATATCCTCTACATGTTGGGATCATTATCTCCTTTATTGCACACATGCACGGTATTATTTGAGTATTGTACTAGTCTATCACATATTAGCTCGAGTGTTTCCATCTCAATTATCTATACAACGACCAAAATGCGATAAAACTTGATAAGATAGTAGTGCAGGTAAAAATCGTTTACCGTGAGGATTTAATTGCAACAAAATATGATGAGTGAATCACGAAAAAGGGCTACGAGAGTTCAAAATTAACTCGTCATGAAAGCCACCGTTTGAAAAGAGCCCGAAAAAAAAAAGAAAAATAAATAAATGTCAATGAAAAGAAATATATGCCAAATCAAATGGGCCAATAGGTTTTAGTTTCATCACCTCAAAAGAAAAATATAATGCATAATTATTTATGAGGGAGTTTGGATGGAAAGAAATGAAAAACGGTATTGCACGTCCTTGAAAGTCATGAAAAAGCATTTCATCGTTTTGGACGTTATTGGTGTGAAAATCACTTTGAGCGTTAATTTGTTGATTTAATTGAGTCAATTTACTTTAATTCCATAATTTTTGCACCTAAGGAAGATGTTGAGTTCATTCGTTAGGAATATCCAACATTCATCGTGCACATATGCTATGATTGTGTGTATTGATTTTCGTATCGAATTTGTTCACATTCCTTCATTTCACTATCACCGAGTTGGTTGTTTTGGTGTTCTTTCATGGTGTGATTCTTTGTTGTATATTTTGTGAGAAAAATTTTGAAAATTCAAAAAGAGAAAGTGGTTCTCCTTGTGACATTATCGATTTGCATTTATTTGTGTTCTTCTTATTTGTCTATTTGGGGACATCATAAAAAGGGGGAGAACTAATTATGGGGGAGATTTTTAAAATTGATTTCATAATGATTTGCTTGAGCTTAATTGATAGTTATTTTTCTTATCATTTTATTTCAATCTATTGCGTGTCACAGGTATCTGTCTCTTGCCTCATGTGTGTAGGTATCAAATTAAGGTTTGTTTTTACACACCCTGATGAGGACAAAGGAAAATATTTGAAGATGTTAAAGTTTGTTTGAAGACATATCATTCATTTAGTATTTCCAGTTTTTGGGTTTAATGGGGTATTAAATTGTATGTCATTTGGTTTTCAATTTGAGGTAACATAATTCGTATTTTTTTTATACATGTACCGGCATAAACATAAGGGGAGATTTGTAAGGACATATTTTATAAATGTCTGAGTTAGTATCTAGGCTTTTCAGATAGTATCTATAAATTTCATCTTTGGAGGTGATTTTGTTTAAGACTTTGAGGGAGCACTTTATAGACCTAATACATTAAGTCTTCATATGGTTTAAGCCCAAACACCTTGATTTTCACCAAACACTTATAATCATATGTGGGAATCATCCTAAACCCCATCATACGCATTCGTGGAGGATCTTGTGTGGAGAAGAAGGATCTTTACACTACTGATCTTGGAGCATCTTGAGGGAGCTCTTGCTGACGATAATGAACTGGTGCCTGAGGGTCTTCGCTTCTCAAACTGTATTTCACTATGTATGTAAGTGTTTGCAAATCATATTGAAATAAAAAGGTTTTGCCCCTTTGGGGGATTTTTCCTCATTTGTTGTGTGTGATCGATCCTTACTTGATTTGAATATACATGACTTAGGTGTGTATTTAAATCTGGATAATTAAAAATTGGGTTTAATATAATTAGTTTCTCCGGTTGAACAAAAAGCGAACTCTCATTCTGTATTAACAGGAATTGGATAAAAATAAATTTTCAAAAAATCTAGGTTGGCTCTAGATCGGGACTCAAATTATCACTATAAAGATAAATAGGTTTTTAAGAAAATTATAAAATGACCGCGCATTGCGCGGGATACATGCTAGTATCCAACTTGTTTAATTGTCAGAAGACCATATGCTAATCAATTTGTTTAATTGTCATTATTAAATGGTACCTTATGCTTGGTATCCAACTTGTGAATAGTGATTCATTTCCTGTTGAGTAACCCCAAAAGTAAGGCTACAACTAAGATTCGACTTCTACAATTTATTATAGGGTTATTTGAGTTTTGTCCCTCATTAATTATTTTAGTTTGAAAATTTATTCCCAATTAGAAATTATTATAGAATTAATTCTCATTTTTCAATTTTAGCCCAAATTATCCTTTATGTGACATTAATTTGTCCTTGATGTTACTAAATTTGTCCGCATAACTAAGTCAGCCAATATAAAAAGGGTTTAAATAAAATATTAAAATATTTAGGTTGATCTTTTATGATGAAATTCCCCCCTCACACACATGGCCACATAGAGGTATCAATTTTATCAAAAGTTTTAAATTTTTTTACTTTCATATATAAAATTTTAATTTTCGAAAAACATTAACATTTTTGAAGTTTCAATTTTAAAAATCTGAAAAGTTGATTGTAATTTGATAAAATATTTTTTAATATGTTTGGAATTTTTCATGTCATAATAGCATAATTATTTATCATATATTATACATTCTATTATTTGTTCTAAATGAAATGTGACTCTTAAAATACATATTCCTTCGCTTACTCACTCGCCTAAATCAAAACAATAAACCATATGCAACTCTCTTAGTAGATTAATTGGTTTGATTATGTGCTTAAGTGAAAAATAGTATGATGCAACTTAATGTATGTGTCGTTGTATACTGCAAACTAGGCGCGAGCAACTAAATATACAACATTTTATAAAACATAATAAATCTAAAACTTTTCGAACAAATATACAAATTTGAAAATTTCCAAAATTTACGATTCGATTTGGCGAACCATAGGCCCGTACCACACTAGTCTCGTGAATTTTAAGAAGCCTAAATTTTCTTGTTAAAGAGAGTAATTATAACACATTTTTTGCAAAATTGATATGAAAAGTATTTAGACATGGACATAAAAATTGTAAAAAATGTCATAGCTCTATGTTAAATTCACACAACAATCTATTTATGCTTAATTTAGTCTTTAATGTTGGATTATTTTAAAAGAATGATACACATATGTTTCTTTTATTTGGTAATTTTGATTTCATAAAAAAGCATTATTTTTAATGTTCGTATTGGGCCAACCATGGACACACTATTTTGTGGCTTGCACCTCTTTTGAAATTGAAAAGAATCAAACTAAGCATATGGTTGAGTCTTTCTAGTTCTCTTTCCTAAACTTTTTCTTTTAAAAAATAATTTTTGTTTTTTTAAATGAAAATTTATTTAAAAAGATTAACAAAAAATAAAAATCATCAATATTGTTAGGTCATTTGTACTTTGGGGTCTAGTGTTTTAAAATATTTTTTTTGTTACACTTTATCTTCAAAAACGTTGCAAAAAATGAAAATGTACGCCCATTAGATCCTAAAAATAAATATACGATCAAAAAATATAAAAAAACATATTTTTACCTTTCTTACCCATAACCAACCTACTTGTTGAAACCGAAAACTAACCCAAATCATGAAAGAAAATTTGGTTCCGTTATTTTCTTTATTTTTTGGGAAGGGGTTGGAGAGTGAATCCAACTCTCAACTTCCTACACGAGGTAGGGGTGTCAATTGGGATCAACGGGTCGTGTTTCGGATAGACACGATACGATACGATAAGATTTTTTCAGACACGAACATGACACGACACAACACGAATTCGTGTTTTTTTAGTTGACACGAACACGACCTGAATAAAAAACAACACGGCAGGACACGATACGAATACCAGAATTTCTTAAATTTCATGCCTAAAAAACACGATAACACGACATGACACGATTCATAATTCAGACATGACACGACTTCGTGTCAAAAAAATCCGACATGGACAAGACATATCATGTAATTTCGAGTTAATTTCGTGTTGTTCTGTGTCGTTTTTAAAATTGTCATCCTTAATGTGGACCCAATAAACTAGCTCTAGTGATTTAGTTTGGTTCAATTCTCATATTTATTTGCATCTCTACATATAATGAACGTATTTCTTGGAATCTTATTGCTATCTTCTTTAAATTTAAGAATCTTATTGTCTTTATTTTTCAAAATAAAACTCCCTTAAAAATTATGATAAGAACTTCATGCCATTTGGATGATCTTTATTCTAAACTTTTATGACACATCAAGTGTTCATTAATTTGGTTCAAGTTAAAGGAAGAACTTGAGATTTATCAGTTTAGTGTATATTTTTAGAATTAAAAAATGGATCAAATATCAAAAAGTCCCTCAAACATTTTTTAATACACATTTAGTCCAAGCCTTTTATTTTGTACCAAAAAGTACCTTATTTTTTTATCTTTAAAGGTCCGCGCCAGCGGCATGTTAAAGTCTTTTTAGCACGATGAAGGACTTTTTTGTGCAAAATAAAAAGATTTGGACTAAACGTGTTTTAAAAAAAATTCAATGGACTGTTTTTTATATGGGCCCCAAAAAATTCAACCATATATACACTCATAAGAATGATTTTATAGATAAAACATTTGCCACTGTAATAAGGATTTTAATTTTGAGGTGAGAATGAATATCTCAGTTGTAGAATCAAATTTCCATGACCAGTGGGTTATCGATTATGGGATATGATTCTTTATGTTCTCGGTTTTTTATGTTCCGTTGTGGATTTTCTTTTTCCCAATTGGAATGGTATTCCCAAGTCCCTTTTCATGTCATAGAACGACATCAACTTAAAACAACGAATAAAAATTCTATTCTGCCCGAATTTTAATCGACATATGACGTATCCGTTTGTTATTGATTGGTTTGTGGGATCCACATCAGTGGGACTCCAAAACCATCTAATAATAAGTTAACACGTCAATGTGTCAGCCAAAATTCAGTCAAAATTTTGGGTTATGTAGAACTGCTCAAAGAACAAATTCTCTCACCTATGTGCAATTCTTTTTTTTTGTTTAGTCTCCCATTTAGAGATATCATGAGGTGTTCGCGCCAGCGTACGCGCACCACGACTAATTCCCACTCGCGAATCAGTGGCCAACCTCTGACCCTCAAATTATTTGTAGCTACCGAGACTCGAACTGAAAAACAAATTCAATCGACTTTGGTGCGTTAATACTAATGCATTACCACCGGATCAACTCTATATGGTTCAACAAGAGGTTCCAAACCAAAATATTATATGTGGTTACAAACCAAAATATTAAGAGTGTCAAGTGACACAAAACCATCCTTATTACGGCTTGTTTTTTAGGAAGTTTTAATTACACTCTCTCTTAAATTTTATTTTAATTTTCATTTTGCCACCCAAATTTTTATTTTTGGCATTTAATTTCCGGAACTTTCATACATATTTGGCTAGTTATATGTTCATGCAGTCTCGAACATATTTTATAGTACCATTGTGATTTTGGTTTTCGCCAAATTAAATGATGTTGTAATAAAATATACTAGATAATTATAACAACTTAGCAGCATAGGTTGCAAAAATAAAGAATGAAGGAGAGCAAATCATAAAATAAAAAAAAAATACGAAGTAGCCCCACTTTGAAGTTCTCGGGTTACTATCCAAAGAAGGATATTTTTGTCAAAAATAATATAAAAGTTAAAAAAAAATTACAAAATAAATCATATAGAAAATATTTAAAAACCTGAAATATATAGAAAACTAATTAAAAATTTGGAAATTAGAGAAAATATTTAAAAAATCTGAAAATCATGAAAATAAATATAAAGTACAAAAAATTAAAAATCAGAAAAATATTATTTTTTCATTGAAATCCAAAAATAATAGAAAAAACACATCAAAATTTATAGAAAAACTTATTAAAAATCTAAAAACAATAAGTAAAACATTTACAAGGTATGAATTTTTATATATATATATATATATATATATATATATATATTATAGAAAATAATTTTAAAATATGGAAAGTAATAATTGTTTGTTAAAAGTAAAAGAATAAAGAAATACTTTAATTAATTTGAAATGCGATAAAATAAATTTAAAACATGAACGAAAATGACAAAATATTGTAAAACATGTTCTGAAAATACTAAAATAAACTTGGAAAATACTACTGAGGAAAACTATAAAAAATTAAAATAATCTAAAAAAAGGATTTAAAAAATTCAAAAATCATAAAAATATATTACGAAAATATTAAAGAAATGGAAAATACTATTAAAAAATGGGGAATATTTTAAAAATATGGTAGATAAAATGATTTAAAAATTGCAAAAATGGTTGAAAAATATATTCTGAAATGTAAAGAAGAAAGTTAAAAAGTAAGAAATTCCTGTTTAAAAATTTGAAGAAAAACTATTTAAAAAACCGGGTGTGTGAAAAAAATGATTTAAAACTGGAAAAAAAATATCTCTAAATATAATTCATAAAAAAATAAATCTAAACCTTAGAATAATGTGGGTACCCGAATTTATCATTATGGGCCCGGACGAGTAGCCTAATAAAAACGGCCCAAAATTCGGACCCCTCGCCTTAACTAAATAGAATTACGACTTAGTCTCCTCCCAGGTTCTCGTATAGAGATATTCCAGGAGAAGATGGTGGACGTGGGGGAGTCCAACACCCCCACTCCCTGAGGACAGACATGTATATAATAAACCCTAAGCTTGGGGCAAAGGGGCACACACTGTATTCTCTGTAACCGCTCCCCAGAGTATATATAAATAACACTGACTGCACCACCATGGACGTAGGCTTTCTTGCTGAACCACGTACATACTGTGTTGTGTGATTGGCATTTTACCTTCTTTATTTTCCTTGGTGATTGCGCTTCTCTCATTTATTTGTGTTGAATATAATTGTCACCACAATTGGCGCCGTTTATGGGAACGTTTTCCCTGATAAAGCCCACTGTGACAACCCGCTCCAAATAATAACGGGTGGCCAGCCCTATACTACATAAATCAGGTATCTCAGATGGCACAGTCTCAACATCAACTCTAAGCACTATAATATAAGGCTAACTACCCACAATCATAAAGTGCGAATTGCCAAAAATTTAAAAACTTTTATTTTTAACAACAACAACAAAACCAATAATGCACATTACCAACAATATACATCTAACTATGATGAGTGAAAAGTGCATGCTTCAATAATATGAAAGAGTACAATACATTGTACAACAAAATCTCAACAATAAAATACCCGAATATGCTGTCGGGTAACAGACAATACAATAATCTGAAGAATAAAATAGGAAAGTGTTAATCTACAACACTTGAATACTAACTCAATACAACTGAATCCTAATCTAGATATACAAAGATAGGAATCGACCAAAGCAAAGTGCCGCAACAGTCTGCTACTGCCACAACTCCATAACTCCTGAATGGATGAACATCAAAGGCGTCCTTGCGGAGGAACACCTGAAGTAATACAATATATACATGGAGGAGGAAAATATAAACGGGTCAGAACCCGAGTTTTGAAAAACAGTTTATAGCAAGTGTATTAAAATGCATAATAATTATAAATGCATTATTACATGATTTAGTTGGAATCGAACACTCCATAAAAATTCAACTCACCTCTCATCTAAAGCACGCACTAAGCGTATGCACCTATCTCCAAATGGATGTCCGATTCTAATTAGGTAAGAGGATTCTAACTTAAACCCAAAAGAAGTATTTAAGTGAAACCATCTAACCTATGTCCCAATTCTACATTTATTTCTATACTTTAAGATATATACATTATCTTTAATGAAATTGTTATAGTTATCTTTATAATGTTCATTGGTTGAACATATAAAGTTACATGATCCAATCATGTCCACATCATCACAATATATCAACAATCTCATTTACTAGAATTTATATTCTAGTGATGCCCATATAAGGCATGAAACCATATATATAATTATTATAGATGAGTTATTAGCATCAAGAGTTAAGGACTAAACTCCTCCCGATTCTCAACACGGTACTGCGTTTCGTGCGTGGGACGTCTCGCCGAAGCGAAATCCAAACTAGGAACCCCCCCGTTACACTACTCCTGACCGTATCGGTCCTCGGGGCTCATTATGCCCTCAATGCAAGATGCATGTAACCCAAATGATTATTTTCCAATTTTAATTAATTAATATTTCCAATTCTCAACAGTACACGGCGTTTCATGCGTGGGACCTCTCGCCGAAGTGAAATCCAAACAAGGAACCCCCCCCCCCTCCGTTACACTACTCCTGGCACTGTCGATTGTCGGGATAGGTGATATATATGTATATATATAATGATGAGCATTAAGGACTAAAATTATCCCCAAGTTCCAACATTACACTGCGGTTCGTGCGTGGGACGTCTCGCCAAAGCGAAATCCAAACAAGGAACCCCCCCGATACACTAATCCTGGCAATGTGGGTCGTTGAGGTCCATTATGCCCTTGACACTCAAATACAAGCACAAGGAATAATAACCATCCAACCGAGCTATAACTCGAAGGACGCAGGCTCACGTGCTATCATCTTCCAGCAGCCCATATACGTAGCAAACTGGGGCCACCTGGTGGGGTTCAACGACACCCACCTCGTGATCAACTCACGCACACGATGTCCGGGAAGCGGTCATAGCTCCTAACCGGCAGGTGAGAGCGACACATAGCCACGACCTCTCACCCCCAAAATAATAAATATATATATGTCATATGATGACCACCATGGACGACTATGACTTGGGGAATATCCACATCCTGCTTTTCGAGTCAGGATGCTCACCCACTACGCACGAAACTTCCCAATGATAGCAAGGAGAGGGTATGCCTAACATGTATATACACCATCATATAAGGTATACATACATCCCACATAATAAAGATATACCATTATATAAGGTATACCTGCAACAATATATTCATTTTCATTATACGCTCTTAGGCGCAATTGAATTTGTGTCATTGTTTAGTTTTAGTATATCTCTCTCCTGATACACTAATCGCTAAAACTCACACATCTTCCCCACTTAGTATACACCATAATTTCTAATCGGTATTCCTCAAATTTAGTCTATATGACTCCAATAATTTCTTATAAGGGAAACTCACTAAAAGTCTCGAAAACGTACTTCAAATGTCTCCTATAGAGATCCCCATTCGATAACCTCGAACAAAACGGGATGAAATTCTCCTTAGAAAAAAAATCCCACAAAATCCCTGTTTTCGAATCGATTCGGGCCAATTCCGAATCGATTCGGCCCAGCGAATCGATTCGTCTAGGAAGGCGAATCGATTCGGGTCTTCAGACCTGGGAATCTGTCTCAGTCCGAATCGATTCAGCTGGGGACCGAATAGATTCGGTCACTAAGACCTGGGCACCTGCAACTTTCCGAATCGATTCGGTAAGGGGACGAATCGATTCGGCCTACCAGAAGCCACGGATTTGGCTATTTTCCTCAAAAGCCAAAAATCCCAAACCTTCATTTAAATTATAACTCGAATTTTATTTCTACGAACCCAAAGTTTTCCCATCTCCTCGAGTTCTTTAGATGTGCTAACACCCTATTTGGGAATCCACTAATATTTCTCTCCAAATAATTTTAACCTTAATTTCTGACTAACGATTTCGATCTTGGACAGCTTTTCGTAGAAAAATCATTAAAAATCCAAAAAAAATCAAAAAAATATCCAGTCGGTGTTCACGCGACTGTATCGAAAAGATCTACAATTTTCATTTTTTGACCAAGAGCCGAATCGATTCGTATCATGGCCGAATCGATTAGGAAGTGACGCTGTGTCACTATTCATCATCTTCTCCAAAATTCTAAAATTCATTTTAATCATTTTCT
The DNA here is from genome assembly GCA_949130495.1 of Sambucus nigra. Lineage (NCBI taxonomy): Eukaryota > Viridiplantae > Streptophyta > Magnoliopsida > Dipsacales > Adoxaceae > Sambucus > Sambucus nigra. The sequence goes on from OX422222.1 coordinate 407,413,116, forward strand.
CTTCATTTCTCTTCAACCCAATCACAAATATAACATCAATACTCATCCAAGAACACATTTAAACTAATTTCTGTCATTAAATCCAAGATCTACATAACAAATCTAAGATTTCCCAAAAAGTTAGGTTTTGTTAAACTAAACCTAAAACCCATAATATCAATCCACAAATCATGCAATAAATGGTACACAACAATTATTTAGCAAGTTTAATCACTTGCCTCGGGTTCATAAGGTCTGAATCCTCCTTGAGATCGCGTATTTGCCCGGAAATCCTCTTTCTCCCTCTTTTTTCCCCTTCCTTTTCTTCTTCTTTCTTCTTCTCTCTTTCTTTCTTTCTATTTCTCTTTCTCTCTTTGGAGAATTAAATCCCCCGTAGGCTTTTTAAGACTAAAACCCAAGATACACATCTTTAAATGATAATACACACTTTAAATGACTCGGTGACTTTAATTCGAGTCAAACGGTCCTAATTTATTTCGGAACCCAAATAGACCCCAAGTACAGTCATTTCGACTTTCTCGACCCTTCCGGAAACGATGGTACCCTCAGAATCGACATTCGACACTCTTTCTAACGACTCTAAATTTTGACTTCAATTGCCAATTTAATTATTTCTCCAATAAAATATTATTTATTTCTCCCAAAATAAATAAATTGTCGACTCCAAAACCTCGGGTTGTTACAAACTTCCCCACTTACAAAAATTTCGTCCTCGAAATTTAGCTAAGCCTAATTCTCCCAAAGCTGAACTATTTCTAATCTACCCATCATCACTAATCCGATCTCCAAACTTCTAACTTCCCACGACGAATTAATTTATTTTATTTTAAGTCGATTATGAATTTAAATAAAACCAATTTCCACAACAAGGGCGCCCATACACCCTTTATAATTGAGCTTTGTGGTCACAACAATCATAATGAGGCTTTATTTGCCTCCAAAGTCCCACAATTTCAATTATATAAATAATACTAAAATTTTAATAGAGAAGAATTTGAATGGTCCAAAGAAATAACTCCTCTCAATTTCTGACAATCGCCACTTTCGTGCGGGAGACGTCTCGCAAAAGCGAAATCCAAACAAGGAACCCTCCCAATACACTACTGTGTGGCAATGTCGGGGATTGAGAGTTTGTTAAATCCGGACTAGAGTTTGAAAATATTTTAGTGAAAAATTTAGTTTGAAAGGGCCCGAAGGCCGATAAAAGTTTTATTTTGAAAATAGTTTATTTTGAAAACGGCTCATATATTTTATAATATAATATAAAATGCCTTATGTCCAACACAGGGTCTTTATAGATATCATCTATATAACACGTAGCTCAGAAATATTATCATATTCATGAGCTAAAACTTTTACCTGCGTCCCATCAAACCACAATCTAAATTTTCAAACATAAACAACATCTTACATCATTTCAACATATTGCCATATATAAGGTAAAATCCATATCTGGAATACAACAAGCATAATAGTCTATCATGACTATATAAAAGAAGTAGCTTTTATCATAACTACTTACCACCATAACCATTCTTACATTAACTACAAGGTTTAAAGCTCTTTTTGAGCACCTTGCAAAACCATCTATCCTTTTACAAAATAATAGAATAAGAGCCTATCTTTCTCCAAATTTCCCCTTAAGGTCATTACATACCATACATAAACAAAAAGGGCTAAAGAACTACCCAATTCATATATATCTCCCATACGATATTCCAAAACTTCATATAGTAATAATCCTATTAATAAAGGAAAATTACTTACAACATCCATCTCTAGTCCGATTGCCCATCCTCATCAATGGGTTCCCAAACGTAGTCCCCCGGTCTAAAGCGACCTCGAATCTGTTGTAGGGGTTGTACTTCCAAAATTTCATCAAATTGCGGTCCTTTACCTCTTTTAGGACAATCTCTCTTTTTATGACCTATTTCTTTACAAAAGAAACACTTGCCCATAAACCCTTTCTGCCCACTCGCATTATTGGCACTCTCTTTGCCAAACTTACCTGATGAACTCGAATCTCCAAAGTTCTTACTCTCTTGAGAACGAAAACGATGTTCATGACACTTTAATAGTGTCGCATTCACGACCTCGACAAAAGTAATTAACTTAGGACTTTCTAACAAATGTAGTTGGATTTTCCAATCTAAACCTCGAACAAACTTCGATATACGTTTCTCTTCCGTATTTACCTCATTAGGTACTAATCTCGCCCATAGAGAAAAATCTTCTTCATATTCTGCCACCGTCCTATTTCCTTGAAAAATCCCCATATCCTGAGTAGGGGAAGGCAAATACCTTCGATCAAAAAGTTCCCAAAATTCTTTTATAGGTGAAGTATCTCTCTGTTCAGATGTGGTGACAGACTCCCACCAATGGAGAGTGGCACCCGATAACCTAAAGGTGGCTAAAAATTGTTTCCGCACCTCACTACACTCAACCATACGAAGATGCCTCTGTAAAATATTTTTCCATTGACTTGCAACCATTGCATCAACTCCCCTTGCAAACTCGGGAGGATGCCCCTTACTAAAATCTTCTTTCACTCTCTCCCATAAAGACAATCCAAAATGGGGTGGGGCTGCTCGAGCGGCAGATTGCTGAGCCATCGTAGAAACGGCAGCAGTGACCGCTTGTGCCACAATATTGGCAACATCATCCGTAGTCATGTTCCTTTGAGGCATTTGGGGTTGCACATTCCCTTTTTTTGCCCTGACTGAACGACCTCCCTTCGGTGGCATCTGAAATAAGAACAATTGTATCAGAACGCCTTTCAAATATTTTCGATTCACAGAAAGATATGGACGTATGAATGTAACCGTCCTAATAATAAGGCTCTACATCAAGAACGCTTACGAAAGATCGTAGTAACGCACACAGATCCTAAAGACACTAAAACCTGATGCTCTGATACCACCTGTGACAACCCGCTCCAAATAATAACGGGTGGCCAGCCCTATACTACATAAATCAGGTATCTCAGATGGCACAGTCACAACATCAACTCTAAGAACTATAATATAAGGCTAACTACCCACAATCATAAAGTGCGAATTGCCAAAAATTTAAAAACTTTTAGTTTTAACAACAACAACAAAACCAATAATGCACATTACCAACAATATACATCTAACTATGATGAGTGAAAAGTGCATGCTTCAATAATATGAAAGAGTACAATATATTGTACAATAAAATCTCAACAATGAAATACCCGAATATGCTGTCGGGTAACAGACAATACAATAATCTGAAGAATAAAATAGGAAAGTGTTAATCTACAACACTTGAATACTAACTCAATACAACTGAATCCTAATCTAGATATACAAAGATAGGAATCGACCAAAGCAAAGTGCCGCAACAGTCTGCTACTGCCACAGCTCCATAACTCCTGAATGGATGAACATCAAAGGCGTCCTTGCGGAGGAACACCTGAAGTAATACAATATATACATGGAGGAGGAAAATATAAATGGGTCAGAACCCGAGTTTTGAAAAACAGTTTATAGCAAGTGTATTAAAATGCATAATAATTATAAATGCATTATTACATAATTTAGTTGGAATCGAACACTCCATAAAAATTCAACTCACCTCTCATCTAAAGCGCGCACTAAGCGTATGCACGTATCTCCAAATGGATGTCCGATTCTAATTAGGTAAGAGGATTCTAACTTAAACCCAAAAGAAGTATTTAAGTGAAACCGTCTAACCTATGTACCAATTCTACATTTATTTCTATACTTTAAGATATATACATTATCTTTAATGAAATTGTTATAGTTATCTTTATAATGTTCATTGGTTGAACATATAAAGTTACATGATCCAATCATGTCCACATGATCACAATATATCAACAATCTCATTTACTAGAATTTATATTCTAGTGATGCCCATATAAGGCATGAAACCATATATATAATTATTATAGATGAGTTATTAGCATCAAGAGTTAAGGACTAAACTCCTCCCGATTCTCAACACGGTACTGCGTTTCGTGCGTGGGACGTCTCGCCGAAGCGAAATCCAAACAAGGAACCCCCCCGTTACACTACTCCTGACCGTATCGATCCTCGGGGCTCATTATTCCCTCAATGCAAGATGCATGTAACCCAAATGATTATTGTCCAATTTTAATTAATTAATATTCCCAATTCTCAACAGTACATGGCGTTTCATGCGTGGGACGTCTCGCCGAAGCGAAATCCAAACAAGGAACCCCCCCCCGTTACACTACTCCTAGCACCGTCGATTGTCGGGATAGGTGATATATATATATATATATATATATAATGATGAGCATTAAGGACTAAACTTATCCCCAAGTTCCAACATTACACTGCGGTTCGTGCGTGGGACGTCTCGCCGAAGCGAAATCCAAACAAGGAACCCCCCGATACACTAATCCTGGCAATGTGGGTCGTTGAGGTCCATTATGCCCTTGACACTCAAATACAAGCACAAGCAATAATAACCATCCAACCGAGCTATAACTCGAAGGACGCAGGCTCACGTGCTATCATCTTCCAGCAGCCCATATACGTAGCAAACTGGGGCCACCTGGTGGGGTTCAACGACACCCACCTCGTGATCAACTCACGCACACGATGTCCGGGAAGCGGTCATAGCTCCTAACCGGCAGGTGAGAGCGACACATACCCACGACCTCTCACCCCCAAAATAATAAATATATATATGTCATATGATGACCACCATGGACGACTATGACCTGGGGAATATCCACATCCTGCTTTTCGAGTCAGGATGCTCACCCACTACGCACGAAACTTCCCAATGATAGCAAGGAGAGGGTATGCCTAACATGTATATACACCATCATATAAGGTATACATACATCCCACATAATAAAGATATACCATTATATAAGGTATACCTGCAACAATATATTCATTTTCATTATACGCTCTTAGGCGCAATTGAATTTGTGTCATTGTTTAGTTTTAGTATCTCTCTCTCTTGATACACTAATCGCTAAAACTCACACATCTTCCCCACTTAGTATACACCATAATTTCTAATCGGTATTCCTCAAATTTAGTCTATATGACTCCAATAATTTCTTATAAGGGAAACTCACTAAAAGTCTCGAAAACGTACTTCAAATGTCTCCTATAGAGATCCCCATTCGATAACCTCGAACAAAACGGGATGAAATTCTCCTTAGAAAAAAAATCCCACAAAAGCCCTGTTTCCGAATCGATTCGGGCCAATTCCGAATCGATTCGGCCCAGCGAATCGATTCGTCTAGGAAGGCGAATCGATTCGGGTCTTCAGACCTGGGAATCTGTCTCAGTCCGAATCGATTCAGCTGGGGACCGAATCAATTCGGTCACTAAGACCTGGGCACCTGCAACTTTCCGAATCGATTCGGTAAGGGGCCGAATCGATTCGGCCTACCAGAAGCCACGGATTTGGCTATTTTCCTCAAAAGCCAAAAATCCCAAACCTTCATTTAAATTATAACTCGAATTTTATTTCTACGAACCCAAAGTTTTCCCATCTCCTCGAGTTCTTTAGATGTGCTAACACCCTATTTGGGAATCCACTAATATTTCTCTCCAAATAATTTTAACCTTAATTTCTGACTAACGATTTCGATCTTGGACAGCTTTTCGTAGAAAAATCATTAAAAATCCAAAAAAAATCAAAAAAATACTCAGTCGGTGCTCACGCGACCGTATCGAAAAGATCTACAATTTTCATTTTTTGACCAAGAGCCGAATCGATTCGTATCATGGCCGAATCGATTAGGAAGTGACGCTGTGTCACTATTCATCATCTTCTCCAAAATTCTAAAATTCATTTAAATCATTTTCTCTTCATTTCTCTTCAACCCAATCACAAATATAACATCAATACTCATCCAAGAACACATTTAAACTAATTTATATCATTAAATCCAAGATCTACATAACAAATCTAAGATTTACCAAAAAGTTAGGTTTTGTTAAACTAAACCTAAAACCCATAATATCAATCCACAAATCATGCAATAAATGGTACACAACAATTATTTAGCAAGTTTAATCACTTGCCTCGGGTTCGTAAGGTCTGAATCCTCCTTGAGATCACGTAATTGTCCGGAAATCCTCTTTCTCCCTCTTTTTTCCCCTTCCTTTTCTTCTTCTTTCTTCTTCTCTCTTTCTTTCTTTCTTTCTATTTCTCTTTCTCTCTTTGGAGAATTAAATCCCCCGTAGGCTTTTTAAGCCTAAAACCCAAGATACACATCTTTAAATGATAATACACACTTTAAATGAGTCGGTGACTTTAATTCGAGTCAAACGGTCCTAATTTATTTCGGAACCCAAATAGACCCCAAGTACAGTCATTTGGACTTTCTCGACCCTTCCGAAAACGTTGGTACCCTCAGAATCGACATTCGACACTCTTTCTAATGACTCTAAATTTTGACTTCAATTGCCAATTTAATTATTTCTCCAATAAAATATTATTTATTTCTCCCAAAATAAATAAATTGTCGACTCCAAAACCTCGGGTTGTTACACCCACACCAACAAAGAAGTTCCGAAATGTCTGGTCACAACAGCAATGCTCCTCAGGCAGGAGATATCCAAGAACAACCTGCTCCTCGCAGGATCAGATCTGAAGTTCGGCATTCAGATCAGAGGGCTCGCCAAGAGAGGCCAACCTCAGAGGAAAGCCAAGGACCAGCGAGGTCTACGCAAATCTCCAGGCTGATTGATGCCTATGAGGTGAGGCTTCAAGAGCGAAGGGAGTCCTCTCGCAAGCAGGAGGATAGGAAATTAGAAAGGATGGAGAAAGAGCTCCATTGCAGCACTAGGCGACGTCCATACCGCACTCATATCCCTCAGGCGAGCAAGTCTCGCAGCCGAGGAAGGAGCCCTAGGCGTGGATACCAAAAGAGTGAGAGGCACGAGTCAAGCAACGACTCACTCGAGCACCAGCGACCGGCTCGCCGTTACAGGAGCCCAGCTCGTTGCAATGAGAACATACAAAATTTGGTCCGAAGGGAGATGGACCAACACCCAGCGCATCGCGGTGCAAGATCGACCAGGGAGCTTGCTAGACGAGCTCTCAAGACTCAGATGAAGTCCCCATTCTCGAGGAAAATAGAAGAAGAGGAAGCCCCCAAGAAATTCGTTATTTAAAGATTCAAGATTTATGATGGAAAAACTGATCCCATTGATCACGTTAGGCAGTACAGGCAAGCCATGACCCTCTGGAACTACCGAGATACACTGATGTGCCGGATTTTTCCTTCGAGCCTGCATGACGTGGTGCAAAAATGGTTCGAAAGGCTCCCTCACAGGTCTATCAGGAGCTTTGAGTCCCTGGCCGAGATCTTTACGGCCCGCTTTATTACTAGTAGATACCATCGCAAAAGGATGGATGCTTTGCTAACAATAAAAAAGACACCTCAAGAGACCCTCCGAGACTACGCGAAGAGGTACTGGGAGTTATTAAATGAAATCGAGGACTTCTCAGAGAAGGTAGCAGTGGCCTCCTTCAAAATTGGTCTACCCAGCTCTTCCCCTCTAAACCAGTCCCTGACGAAGAAAGAGGCCACGACCATCGACGATCTGATGGCTCGCATCGAGAAATACGCCAAGGTGGAGGACGTGACTCGCCTCAGCACAGGGGAGAACGGTCAAACTAAGCTCGCTGCCAAAGGCAATGACAAAGCTGAGAACCAGAAGAAAGGAGGAAAGAATGGGGGCAAGAATGGCTCAAAGAATGAAGGTAGGAACGATGTGTCAAAAGAATTTCAGGCAGTCAACACTGTCTTCAGAGAATCGATTTACAAGATTCTCGCAAAAATCAAAGACTAGCCATTTATTAAGTGGCCCAGAAAGATGGGAGAAGATCCCTCAAAGAGAAACAACGCGCTGAGATGCGCTTTTCATAAAGAGGGAGGACATAAGACTGAGCATTGCAAAGCTCTTAAGTCCCACCTCGAAGAACTGGCCCAGTCTGGGCATCTGAACGATTTTATGGAGAAGAAGGCAGAGAAAGTTGCTGCCAATGGAGAAGCAAGACCTGATAACGTACTCGAGGATGATGCTGGCCATAAATTCGAGTAATTCGTGGGGCATCTAATATGAAGCAGATTCAGGGGAATTCAGCTCGGATGGAGGTAAAAAATCTTACAGCAGTGATGCAAGCTTTCCAAATCGATCCAACTAAGACCGAATCAGGAAAATGTCGGCGAGAAGATGACGTCGACTATAGCAAACATATCGTGTTCATAGATGAAGATCTGGTGGGAGTGAGAACCCCACACCATGACACTTTGATCATTATGCTCAGGATTGCCAGCTATGACGTCGATAAGTTGCTCGTCGACCAAGGAAGTTCATCCGAGGTAATGTATCTCGATCTGTTCAGGAAATTGAAGTTGAGCATCGCCGACCTGAAGGAGCCACTGTCCCTCCAATTGGCTTCGCTGGAAAACTGACTATCCCACTGGGAAAGATTGTGCTACCGATAAGGGCAGGAATTATCTCCAAGATGATTGAGTTTCTGGTAGTCGATATTGACTCGCCATCCTCAGTAGAGGATGGCTACATGCGATGAAGGCAGTCCCCTCGACCTACCATCAGAAACTCAAGTATGTGATCGAGCGAGGAGTAATGGAGATCCATGGTGATCAAGCGATGGCAAGAAGGTGCTTCATAGTGGCCATCCTCCCTAGACCATAGAAGAAGGTTGAGAAGCCCAATGAGCAGGTCGAGGAACAAGAAGGTCTAATACCTTCAAAATAGCAGTTAAGGTACGGAAGACCCAGAGTGGAGGAGACCCGGCTCCTCCCCTCTGAGCACGTCGTGGAAAACCTGGTGGAAGTTACAGCTGGTGGTAGCAAGAAGGACAGGGTATTCTTGATTGGAGCTTCTCTCACAGATCAAGAAAAAAAAGGAATTGACGATTTTTTTGAGAAGCAATGTAGACGTTTTTGTATGGGAACCATACGAGCTACCTGCAATTGATCCCAGTGTGATTTGTCATCCATTGCATGTCGAACTCACTTTCAAACCTATCACCCAGAAGGCACGACGAACTGCGCTCGAGAAGGCAAAAGCCGTAGAAAAAGAAATTGAAAAATTACTGGATGCAGGATCCATACGGGAGGTCCAACTCCCCAAATGGTTATCCAACCCAGTAGTAGTTCCAAAGAATAACGAGAAATGGAGGGTTTGCATCGACTTCACTGACCTTAACAGGGCTTGCCCTAAGGACAGTTTCCCCCTCCCAAAAATTGACCAATTAGTAGACGCCACAGCAACTCACGAAAGAATGAGTTTTTTGGATGCATATTCGGGGTATCATCAGATCCCTCTATGTGCACCAGACTAGGACAAGACAACATTCATCACCACTATCGGATTATACTGTTATAAAGTCATGCCCTTCGGGCTAAAAAATGCAGGGGCAACCTACCAACGGCTGATCACCAAGATGTTCAAAGACTAAATGGGAGACACCATGGGGGTATACATCGACGATATGCTCGTCAAGAGCATAAACAAAGAAGACCACCTCTCAGAACTATCGAGAACCTTCGAGATCCTCAGGAAATACCGAATGAAACTCAACGCGAGTAAGTGTTCTTTCGGTGTCCAGTCGGGAAAATTTCTTGGGTACTTGGTCAGTAAGAGAGGAATCGAGGCTAACCCGGACCAGATCGTCGCAATCAACAGGGTACAACCCCCTCGCACAATACGATATGTACAGATCTCACCGGTATGCTCGCTGCCTTGAATCGTTTCATCTCGAAGTCCTCCAAGAAATGCAAGCCATTCTTCCATCTCTTGAAGGGAAACAAGATAGTAAAATGGAATCAAGATTGCTCGGAGCATTGAATAAGCTCAAGGACTACTTTAGCTCACCACCCCTGCTTGTCATACCCCAAGAAAGAGATTCATTGTACTTATACCTCGCCGTTTCCAACCACGCCGTGAGTTCTGCGCTGGTGTGCGAGAAAGCAGGAATTCAGCACCTCGTTTATTACGCGGGCAAGGGTCTATTAGAGGCTGAGCAGCGCTACCTACCACTAGAAAAGCTAGCCTTTTTACTTGTAGTAGCTTCAAGGAAGTTGAATCACTATTTTGAAGCTCACACTATCATTATTCTTACATCGCACCCCCTTAAAGAAATCCTGAGGAAAGCGGATCTGTCGGGTAGACTGACTAAATGGTCAGTCGAGCTCAAACGATTTGACATCTAATTTCAACCAAGGAATGCAATCAAGGGACAAGTCCTTGCTGATTTCATAGATGAATTCCTAGGAGAGCATCCTCTAGACCAACTTCAACCCATGAAGCAAGGAGAGAACCACGTAATAGAGGGAGTTTGGAAATTATTTGTTGATGGAGCCTCCAATTTAAAGGGGGCAAGAGTGGGCATTATGCTTGTTACTCCAGAAGATACAACCCTCGAACAGGGAATCAGGCTCGAATTTGAAGCCTCCAACAATGAAGCGGAATATGAAGCTTTGATAGTCGACCTCCAGAAGGCACACACTTTAGGAGCGAAGCAGGTACAGGTGTTCGGCGACTCATAATTAGTCTCCAATCAGATAAGTGGGGTCTACAACGCAAGAGATGAAAGAATGGCGGCCTATCTCGCCTTGGCCAAAAGGCTAATGGCCAACTTCGAGGAAGTCAGTGTCCAGCAATTTTCCAGTGGACAGAACAGCCATGCTGACGCCCTAGAAGTCCTGAGTTCGACAATCAATTCTGACTTAAAAAGAACGATCCCCATTGACTTCCTCTCTCACCCGAGCATCAACCAGAGCGACAAGCTGCCGGGCGTGGAATATGTGCTCCAGATTGAGTTAACACCCAGTTCGATGGACCCTTTAAGGGACTATTTGAGGGATGGTGCACTTCTAAGCGATAGGAAGACCGCTCATCAGATAAGAGTCAAAGCTGCTCGCTCTCACTTATCTCCTGAGGGTAAGTTGTATAAGAGATAGTTCTCCGGCCCTTACCTACAATGCGTTCACTCGAGGGACGTCGAGAAGATTTCACACGAGCTCCACGAAGGAATTTGTGGGAGCCATATAGGAGGAAGATCACTATCTTTTTTAGCTATGAAAGAAGGCTACTAGTGGCCATATATGCAAAAAGATTCAGCTGTGTACACTCGCAAGTGTAAGAAATGTCAACTACACGCCCCTATGGTTCATCAGCATGCCAATGACCTAAAATCACTCACCAACCCCTGGCCTTTCGTCCAATGGGGAATGGACATCGTAGGACCACTTCCTATCGCCGCTGGCAACCGCAAGTACCTGTTGGTCACAATGGATTACTTCACCAAATGGATCGAGGCAGAGCCACTGGCAAACATCCGAGATGCAGATATGATGAGATTCATATGGAAAAACATAATTACCCATTTTGGAATCCCCAGAACCATCATCACTGACAACGGAACACAATTCGAAAGTGGCCCTTTCTAGAGTTTCTACAATGAGCACGGAATCAAGCACTATTTCAGCTCGGTGGCATATCATCAGAGAAACGGTCAAGCTGAAGCTTCCAACAAAACAGTGATGGATGGGTTAAAGAAATGATTAGTGCGAGCCAAAGGTGCATGGGTGAATGAACTGCCACATATTTTGTGGGGTTACTGCACTACCCCACGACGGGCAACGGGAGAAACTCCATTTTCACTAACATATGGAATGAAAGCGGTCATTTCGTTAGAAGCAGGCCTACCAACTATGAGGTCTACCCTTGTCGACCAGGACCAGAATGATGCAGCATTTCTCACTGAACTCAACCTAGCCGATGAACGCAGAGAACTTGCCTTAGTGAAATTAGCGAGCTATCAACAACAACTCGTAAAATAATATAACAAGAAGGTCAATCCAAGGGCATTCCATGTTGGTGACTATGTCCTAAGGAAAGTCCTTGGCAGCGCAGCAAAACCATGAGATGGTAAGTTGGGGCCAAACTGGTAAGGACCATTCAAGATAACAAGAGATGATCTGCAAGGAGCCTATCACTTAGAAACGCTGGAGGGCAGGGAGATACCCCGAGCATGGAATGCGAAAAAGCTAAAGAAATTCTATTTCTAGTTTTTTCTTTCGCTTTTTTACCAGATTTATGAAAATGGCAACTCATTTACTTGTGATTAATGAAAGTTGTTTGGCAGTTGCATTCTATGAGGTGTTAGTTAACTAATATATGAACTTTATAACTTGCACACCCTTTTCAAGTGACAGAGACACTACTCAGTACACGATAGTAGGAAAAACACCCTCCTCAGGTTTTCGATAAAGCACGAACAACCTCTTAGTATTGCCCCTGGCAATATATGAAGCCCTACAGGAGATCCTTAGGAAATTAGGCCAAGTTAAATTGGTCGCCAAACAATGTTTGGTCAACAAAACCCTGATCGGATAGAGCATCCAACACCAGGTGTGTCCTCGCTAATTGCCACACTTAGGCCTAAGGGAGTGTGATGACATGACCTAAAAGGTAAAGTAAAGTAGAATGGTATCTCATAAGCATACTGGACTGGAGGGACACTTACTCGACAATGCAAACTTACCAATCTAGTCGGCCAAGAGAGGCCTAAGATTATTAAGCAAAAAATATATGCAAAAAATATGGAACACTTGTTTGGTCGGCGAGTTCGCCCAAAACATAAATTTTATATTACTTCGTCACAACAAAAATGGACAACCCGTGTATAATCGACGATATAACCCAAAGAATCAATACTACATTGCTTAATTAATATGTGTACAGAGTTACAACTGGTAAAATCTTAATGAGGCTGAGGTCTCTGAACAAGATAATCAGCTACTTGTGCTCTTCGACCGTCATTCGGATGAGGAGCTAATTCCTCACCGACCTCATTCGCATCTGACTCCAATAGCTGCCGAGGGATGGCATCGATGAGGATCCACTGATCATCCCTCCTGAAGGGATTAGGCCTTAAAGTGGAAGGGGAGATCCCATGACGATACCAGAGTATTGAGTTCCTTAGAACTTGTAGCTCCCTTAGGGCACTCAACCATCCCCTGATAAATGCGAGCTCTTCAAACTCTGTCAACCTCGTCAGAGCATCCACCCAACCTTGGTCGTAACCGTCAACCCATACTCATCGAGCTCCTCTCTTAATATATGCCTCAACCGTGTGACATCCCTTTGAAGCCCAGTAGTAATAACGTATGCTCGACGAACATCTTCACGAAGCTCATCCATTTCCCTAGCTGGGCTTCTTGCATTTGTACCAGCTCGTAGAATGGTCGATGGGATAGAACCTCGTATCACCAGAGGAACGTCGCTCGATCCTACGCCAGCTCGTGATGAGGAGGAACCCCTTAAAATGCGAGGTGCAGTGCTCGCCGCATGCTCCCTGAGGAGCAACACTTCCCTCCTCAAAGACTCATTTTCCTGTTGCAGAATTTATTCAACTTGGTTAATCTCAATAGCGTCGAGGAGTCTTGCTCTCAAAGTATTAACCTCCTCTTAAAAAGAAGCTCCAAATCATTCCATCTCCTAAAGCCTGTCTTTCAGTTTAACAACGAGCTCAGTTTGCTCTATGAAATGCTTATTCCTCAATCGCAGTGATTTGCAAATTCTCATGAAGGTATGACGAACTTCGGGACTCACATCAGGACCAAGCATTCTTCCCAATTGAGAAGTGGCTGGTATATAGTCATCTACATCCTACAGGCCATAAAAGAGCAGTAAAGGATAAAATGAATCAGTACACTGAGGGAAGAAACCTTCTTGATTAGGCATAAATTCTTCACATTTATCCCCTTAATTTCGGTATTTTTATGATCCCGTGCGGTGTAAATAGCTTGGATTTGTCTCATATCTATGCTACTAACCCTTTTTGGTAAATATTTCGTATTTTGTGTATCTCTTATGTGTTTTACAGGTTTTTCATGCAAGAAAGATGGAAAAGAGAACTCAAAATAGTGAAAGAAACCAAGAATCGGGGAGTTGAGGGGAATTTTCGTAATTTTGTAGCCTTAGTCCGGAGGTGGGGCCAACTGGAAAGTTGAAGAGCTTTCAATTACAAGAACACTGGAAAAAACGGCACCTCAATCCGAGTTACGGTGAAGAAGTTATGCCCATTTGAAGTTGAGAAGAAATCTAAGAAAAAAACCGAGCGACCCGAACCGAACCGAAGCTGAGAAAAAAAGAACCAGTCTGCCCATTTGTCACGCATCAGATCCGTTATGAAATTAGTCACCCTCCAGATCCGTTACAAAATTAGTCACGCTTTCTAAGTGTGACAAATTGGCAGATATGGGATTTTTATTTTGTGCTTATCTTTTAGCCAAAAGAGTTTTATGTTTTGTGGAATCTTCTAAACGACCTTTAGCCTATATATTTAGTCATTAGGACTCTTTTTATTCAGATTTCATTCATGTAAAAGCTCCATAACAAGTAGGAACATCTAGGAGAAAGATTCACATATTTTGCACCATCAATTCAAGAGTTTTTCCGGTTTTTCTTCAATCTTTGATTTCTTCTTGCATGTTCTTGTTCTTCAATCGTGGTAACTTTAATTTCCAGTACTTTTATTATTATTCACCATGTTAGGCTAGGTTTTTAAAGGTTGGGATGCATGAACCCAACCTGATGTTGTAGTTGCGTGCATATAAAATTAATCCGCTGAATTTAGTGATTGATTATGACCGTATTGCGTACTTACACAATAATTGTAGATCTTTATATCTCATTTGCCTCTGGGTACTCGTGATGATTTAGAGTGCAATTCGAGTGTCACTATCGCGATACTGATTTACTCATCCTCAGATTAAGTATGACGCGGGCTTGAACCTCGTATACGTAATGCTTGGGAGTACTAAATTCCGGGTCAAATTAATCAGTTAAATTTACGATTAGTTTTATACCATCAATACACTAGGGTTGGGGGATTGTGTCTCTACCTTAATTTTTCCAATTAGTTTTAGTTAACTTCTTTATTTTTTCCTTTTCCCTTTCTCACTCAATCATCTTATTTTTATTTCTTTTTAGTGTCAAGTTAGGGTTAACAGTCTTACCTTTGTCGTCACGTTCACTCGTCCTAGTTCCCTGAGGATTCGATACCCAGACTCGCCACTATACTCCGCAAGAGTGTAGTTAAAGTTTAGGTTTTTTTGTATTGTGGTTGGAAGCCGACAACAACGACTAGTGTATTTACACGAACGCTCGGTTTCCGACTCAATCAAAATGGCGCCGTTGCCGGGGAATTAGGTAGACTTTAGGTTAGGTTGGTTAATCCCGAATTTGATCTTTAAAAAAAAAAAAAAAAAATCCAAAAATATGGGTGTCACGTTTTTTAATTGCCTAATTTGAAATGTCTTACTTTAACTCCTTTGATGGGTTTAATTGTTATGATAATAGTGAGGAGGAGGAGGCGCTCAAGATTTATAAACATTGGATCAATATCACTAAAGATGAGTATAAAAAATACAAGCCCAGTGCTAAGGCCATCCAAATTTATCAAAATGAATTGCTTGAAGAAAAAAGACTTGAAAAAGAATATCGGGAAAAAAATCGTTATTGGGAGCAAGAGTTAGATGCATTATTTGAACCCAATGAGGATTTTCCTTCCGATATTTTTGAAGTTGATGAATGTTTTCAACCAAATGAGGAATCCGAGGTGCTAGAACCAAGGAAGCCTACTTTGGAAGAACTCATGCTTATTAGCAAAAAGCAATCCGACGACCTTGCTACTTTAGAATTGAAAGTTAGAGCAACTTGCAAGGAGTTTAATGATTATTTGGATAGCTTAGAGAAAGTCGGGACTTGCGCTTCCCCTAACAATTTTGAGAATGAAATCATTGAGAGTGATTCAAGTACTTTTGAATCTCAACCTATTATAAATATTTCAAAATCTATTGAGGTTGAGGATCAACTGTCTCCTTGTGTCACCACTATTATCGAACCATTAAATCCATTACAAGAACTGGATGAATGTCTTGAGGATGTTGATCCGATTCTTATATGGAAATGTTTTTTTGAGATGCTTCATCTTACGGGCCATACACTTAGACGTGTCATTCCACCAGATCCAGTTGAAAATTTTGGGGGAGAAGATTTTGAGGACAAGGACTCTATGCTTAAATTGTTTTCCAAGATGGACTCTTTATGTTTGTGTGCCCCTCTCCCCATACTACTTGAAAAATCTTTGGGAGGTGATTATATTTTTGTTGGATCTCAATTGTACTTGTTCCACCTAGCATCCAAACCCCCCATCATTCCGTTAAAATTTTTAATTGGTGATGGTTCATTTTTTCCATCTCACACATGCCTTCCGTTGTTCAAACGGAATCCTTATTTTTCGGGAGGCATGCATCCTAGTGAGGGTACACCATTAATCCCTCAAGGTCATATTGTATTTTGGGTGGACCCTCAAATTTTTCGACTTCTAGTTTATAATTTATTAGAATTTGAAAATCGTAGGTTGTACAATAGTTAGCTTATTTTTTTTTTAATTTTTTTAGTTTAGAGTTTTTGTTATTATTTTTGCTATGCTTGGTTCTAACATGTTTTGTAGATTCAATGGACTCGCATTCATCGGGGATCGCTCCAATTGGGTAATATCTTTCTTTTCCTCTCTTTATGTTGTGTTCTTGATTCGCATTGAGGACAATGCAACATTTAAGTTAGGGGGTGTGGGATATTCTTCCCATTTATTGTTTAGTTTCATTGATTTGATCACGTGTTCGTTCCAAGTATGTTTTTTTTAGAAAAAAAAAAATCATAAATTTCAAAAAAAAAAAAAATCATAAAATTTTGAAAAAGCCAAAAATATTTTTGTTCAAAATAAATAAAAATTGGAATTCAAATTTTTCAAAAATATCATTAAAAGTCGGTTTAAAGTCTCGAGTTGTAAAATTCAACATACACAAAGCCGAAATTGACCAAAGATGGAAATTGTGCGAAAATTGACGACTTAACGAATAAATGTGGAGATTAACAAACCCGGTGAGATTCGAGCCTATCACGTTTTGCGAGATTTTAAATCAATCCGAGTTAATTGTTAACTCAAAGTTCTTTTTAGCAGCTAATAAGTTGTCAAGGATCTCAATTCTTTCATTTTGATCGGTTTTGAAAAATGTGTGCAATATTGCCTTAAAAAATGTGCCAAATTAGTCTCTAAACTTAAATTCACCTCGAAACGCATATGGTAAGCAATTGGCAATTCGGACAATGAAGTAGGCCATCGTTTGTCACCCCAAAAATATTGGCCAGAAAAAGTAGCAAAAAATTACCCTTTTTGTAACCCAAATTGAGCCGAATAATTTTCCCTTTCGCTTGACAACCCGAAAAACCCAAAATAGCTGGAATTGTGAAAAATGAAGAAATTCAGAATTTAAGCCCGAAAAGTGCAACAAAAAGGGGCAAGAAAAAAATAGAAGAATGCTCAACAAAAATAGCAAGAAAAGAAAAGAAGTGAAAAAAAAAAGAAAAAAAAAATGAGCAATAGCCCGGAAAAAAAAGCACAAATGGACATCCTAAATAATTTTTCCAATTCCGAATTTCCCGACCGTTTTCATTTTACCCAATGCAACCTTCAACCCGAAAAAGTCCTAACCGAGTCCAAATTGCGAAAATTGATTACCGCGTGGAGAGCTAAGACACCAAAAGATAATATAAGAGGCTAAGTGCGCGGAATAAAGGCAATGTTCCCGTTTTTAAAATCGTAATCCGTTGAAGAGATCCTTTCGCCATAAAATTTTCGTCTTTCTAATTGCATGCGTGAATTTGCTTCAATTACATTTACTCTTTATATCACGCATACCGAGAGAATAGCCATAATCCGAGAGGTTCGTTTGAGAGAGTATTCCGTGAGAAATTGAAATCAAAACGAATTTTCGGATAAGTAACGTAATGATCAATCGGTGAAAATTGGCGGTTACATTTTCGGCTTCGCACACACACACTACGGTTTGAGACTCGTAAATATGATTTAATGATGACTATTTTCTGGAAAAGTTTGAATTGCTCAATTTTTGCATATTTTGAATTTTCTTTGAGTCGAATTTTGTGGGTATATTCACTGCAAACCCTCACGAGACACAACTCGTCCTACTAGGGTAACCTAAGGATTTAAAGGCTTGTTGCATACGCTAAATGCAATCGCTTGCCCGCGAAAAAGGTATTCTATCCCAATAAAGTTTTTGAAGGGTCCTTAACTCATACTATCGTTCTTTTACATTGCTCGGGACGCGCAAAGTTCTAAGTTAGGGGGGTTTGATTAGGCATAAATTCTTCACATTTATCCCCTTAATTTCGGTATTTTTATGATCCCGTGCGGTGTAAATAGCTTGGATTTGTCTCATATCTATGCTACTAACCCTTTTTGGTAAATATTTCGTATTTTGTGTATCTCTTATGTGTTTTACAGGTTTTTCATGCAAGAAAGATGGAAAAGAGAACTCAAAATAGTGAAAGAAACCAAGAATCGGGGAGTTGAGGGGCATTTTCGTAATTTTGTAGCCTTAGTCCGGAGGTGGGGCCAACTGGAAAGTTGAAGAGCTTTCAATTACAAGAACACTGGAAAAAACGGCACCTCAATCCGAGTTACGGTGAAGAAGTTATGCCCATTTGAAGTTGAGAAGAAATCCAAGAAAAAAACCGAGCGACCCGAACCGAACCGAAGCTGAGAAAAAAAGAACCAGTCTGCCCATTTGTCACGCTCCAGATCCGTTACAAAATTAGTCACGCTTTCTAAGTGTGACAAATTGGCAGATACGGGATTTTTATTTTGTGCTTATCTTTTAGCCAAAAGAGTTTTATGTTTTGTGGAATCTTCTAAACGACCTTTAGTCTATATATTTAGTCATTAGGACTCTTTTTATTCAGATTTCATTCATGTAAAATCTCCATAACAAGTAGGAACATCTAGGAGAAAGATTCACATATTTTGCACCATCAATTCAAGAGCTTTTCCGGTTTTTCTTCAATCTTTGATTTCTTCTTGCATGTTCTTGTTCTTCAATCGTGGTAACTTTAATTTCCAGTACTTTTATTATTATTCACCATGTTAGGCTAGGTTTTTAAAGGTTGGGATGCATGAACCCAACCTGATGTTGTAGTTGCGTGCATATAAAATTAATCCGCTGAATTTAGTGATTGATTATGACCGTATTGCGTACTTACACAATAATTGTAGATCTTTATATCTCATTTGCCTCTGGGTACTCGTGATGATTTAGAGTGCAATTCGAGTGTCACTATCGCGATACTGATTTACTCATCCTCAGATTAAGTATGACGCGGGCTTGAACCTCGTATACGTAATGCTTGGGAGTACTAAATTCCGGGTCAAATTAATCAGTTAAATTTACGATTAGTTTTATACCATCAATACACTAGGGTTGGGGGATTGTGTCTCTACCTTAATTTTTCCAATTAGTTTTAGTTAACTTCTTTATTTTTTTCTTTTCCCTTTCTCACTCAATCATCTTATTTTTATTTCTTTTTAGTGTCAAGTTAGGGTTAACAGTCTTACCTTTGTCGTCACGTTCACTCGTCCTAGTTCCCTGAGGATTCGATACCCAGACTCGCCACTATACTCCGCAAGAGTGTAGTTAAAGTTTAGGTTTTTTTGTATTGTGGTTGGAAGCCGACAACAACGACTAGTGTATTTACACGAACGCTCGGTTTCCGACTCAATCACTTCTCATTTCATTAATACATAAAAGGATCAGAGTTCATCGAGAAATAGAAAGGAACATTACAATAAAAAATATAAAAGTAATCCTAAGGATAGATTAGCTTGAGACCTCGGGTTGTTCAGAAGAAGCTGGTTGCTTCCCCTTATCTGCAGCAGTAGGAGCATCTCCCTTAGTAGGGATAGCTTCTGTCGCCCAAACAAAAAGGGCATCAACAGAAATTGACTGGGAATCAGGGACAACACCTTCGACAACTGGGGCAGGAGATTCATCCAAGATAGGCTTTGGGCCTGGATCGTGCTCATCGAATAAGGGCGAGGCAACATCCACCCCGGCAGCCAAAGGGCCTTGTTCCAGCCCTTTTTGAAGTTCAGACGGCTGATGTAGCCTATCTACACCTCAGTATCTTCATATGCGGCAGCCCACCCGAAGTTATATGAGTCTTCCTTAACCGTGGCTTCCTCGAACTCCTTCTCCTTTAGCTTCTCGGTCAGCACCTTGTTCTCCTCCACTACCGCCAGCTTGCTCGAACAGACCAAATCGTAGGCCTGTCGCAGTTTGTTCAATTCTTTGATCGCTGCGTCCCTCTCCCGATTGGCTTTAATAAGAGCCAGATCAGAAGACGTCCGAGCAGCATCAGCTGCCTTCAGGCTGGCCTCGATCTCGGTATCCTTCACTTTCAAAGTAGCATTCTGCTTCTCTAGCTCACCATTCTTGTTCACCAGCTCATCGCGAGAGCGATAGAGCATGACAAAGTCAGGCATGAACTGTAAGTAAAAGAAAATATTAGAAGAAAGAAATAGACAAAATTTAATGAGCATTAGAAATGAGAAATAGACTTACCAAGGCTAGCCTCTGACTCGCTTACAAGGCTAACTGGTCAGTCCCCATTGCCCTTTGGCGATCAGAAGGAAGGACTGGTCTTTCGAGCAGCGCAGGGGCCAGCTGATGAGAAATAGCAACCGAGGCCCCCTCTGGCATCGCAGATACAGGCACTAAGTCCTGCCCAGCCTTCGTCCTCGCTTCCATTTTTCTCCTCTTCTCCTTCTCTACCATCTTCCTCTCCTCAACCCTCTTTTTCTCTTCAGTTTTCTTTCTCTCCTCTTCCCTCTTCCTCTCTCTCTCGCTCTCTCACCTACTCTTCTTCTTTTCTTTTCTTCTCCTGCTCCTGAGCAGCAGACCAAGAACCAGTGGCAACAACCCCACTGCTGGATTTTTGCTTCTTCGACCTCTGAGCGAGAAGCACATCATCATCATCATCATCATCATGGATTAAGTTTTTTCTTGGAGGAACCATTTCCTCGCTCTCCTCGCCAGAACCACCTACAACACCTCCTCTGATATCACTCTCGGAACTGCTCTCTTCCTCGTCCAACTAAATGGGATCGGCAGCAGCTTCTTCAGAAGTATCAAATTCAGGAATGTTATCTACATGCCTCGCAATAAAACTGGACCCAATGTTCTTATATTCAAGCAGGAAAGCAGCAGACCGGGGATGTTCACCGTCAGCCAAAGGTTCCCTGATATTCCAAGCTTTAATCATCTCGAAAGTTCGAACCTCGCTGAGGGCAGGCTCCAAGTTCTTTGTCCTCGCTGAAAAGAAAGAAGGAAAGTCTCAGAAAAATCACACATTAACAAAGAGATCGAAAGGGCAGAGCAAATACTACCTATGTACTTTTCCCCATAAAAGGGAACAATGAATCTATCAGACCTCGACCCATCAGCCTGGGGGGAGAACTGTCAATTCTTAGCAAGAAAGGCCAGTAATCCTTGTGGGAATCAGGTAAATTTACTACCAATACCCTGTCAGGACTCCTGGCCTTGAGGTAAAGAAGACCAGAGCTGGTTCGAGAGAAGGAATAATAGAAACAAACTTCGGCGAGCCCTAATTTAGTGCCATAAAGTTGATTTATTCTATGGACACCATTGATTATCTTCCATACGTTGGGCGAACACTGTGCAGGGACAATATTGAAATAACCAAAGAAATGAAGGAACATATTGTTTAGAGGAAAAGTAAGCCCCCTTGAGAAAGAAACAAGACATGAATCTAATGAACACTCTCTATCTCTCTAACATTCTAAGGGAGAGAGGCGCACTCAATCTCTACCCATTCTGGGATATTATAGAACTTCCTGAACTTAGACACTGATCTATTACCTATCTTTGACATTTGTAAACCCTAAAATAGCAAATTCAGAGAAAACTCAACAAAGAAAGAGCAAAGCGGACTTACGAGATGAAAGATCACAAGCCCAGATAACGAGAGAGAGTGAAAGCGAAGAAAATGAAGGCCCAGAGAAGAAGACACAACAACTGAAACTCACAGAAGATGAGTGAACGCAAAGAAATTTAAAATGACAACTATGGAATGCTGCTCCAAATAGCTTTTAAATGCTCCCAATCATCGCGCACAGGACACGAAGCAACTGTCGCCTAAATCAGTTCTTGACTTTGGGAAGAGTTACACGATTCACAAAAGTGCCATTATGGCAAATCATTTAAATTTATTGAGCCCAAATTGTGGCCCAACAAATTTAGGGGCAATTGTGGGTACCCGAATTTACCATTATGGACTGGGATGAGTAACCTAATAAAAACGGTCCAAAATCCGGACCCCTCGCCTTAACTAAATAGAATTACGACTTAGTCTCCTCCCAGGTTCTCGTATAGAGATATTCCAGGAGAAGATGGTGGACGTGGGGGAGTCCAACACCCCCACTCGACAGACATGTATATAATAAAACCCTAAGCCTGGGGCAAAGGGCATGCACTGTATTCTCTGTAAACGCTCCTCGGAGTATATAGAAATAATACTGACTGCACCACCGTGGACGTAGGCATTCTTGCTGAACCACGTACATACTGTGTTGTGTGATTGGCATTTTACCTTCTTTATTTTCCTTGGTGATTGCGCTTCTCTCATTTATTTGTGTTGAATATAATTTTCACCACAAATAATATTCAATTTTCAGTAAAAAATCATATGTATCATCTAACCCTTGAAAAAAAACCCTAAATCATGTATGTTCTCCTATAATTATTGATGGCTTTTGCGAGTAGTACCTAAGAAAAGTGGACACGCGAGCAACCTTTTAAGACACAAAAAGAACAAAGGAAGGGGCTACATGAGCAACCCCAAGACCACTCCAAAATTTACACGAGTAACCCTAAAACTAATCTAAGAGTCGCACGAGTATTACTAGCAATAGACTGAATGAGCAATCCCAAGACAAGTCTCAGAATAAGAAGCAAGTACATGAGCATCCCTTGGCACCTAGTGAAGCAAAATGATGAGCAGTCACTAAAGCAACACATAAATATGTGAACGAGCATTTCCTTCACTAACATTTATTCTTATTGTTTTACACAGGTTTACTTAGAAAGAAGCCTTGGTTGAGAAATTAAGGCTCAACCATATGGCCAGTTGGGACTTCTTGAGAATTTTAGTTTGGAGGTTGATGGGTAAGTCTTGTTGAGTAAGCTAAGGCTCAACCACTTCAATATCTTAGGAAAAAGAGAATATTGAGGTGAGGAACATAAGAGGTCACTCGAACCCACTTACACAGTGACAGTACAAATGAATGGAAACAATGAGCAGCCACTTGTGTGCTCGAAAGATATTTTAACACTTCAAGTATTTAAAATTTATTCAACAAGTAATTTGGATATTAGACAATATAATACTTTTCGTGATCATGGCCGATAAGATCACCTTTTTCCCATTATTACACTGGGTGTCACTCTACAACAGACGTATCGTGGTAGATAGTAACAAATAATCATACGGACAAAAACTATTATTAGATATTTTTCACATGAGAATATCTCTTTGACGCGCATGTGCCGTGTCAGCCCTAATGTTTTACTTTAAATCAATGTTCTAAAAAACGTGGGGCGTGGAGGCCAAGCCCTAAGCCTTAGAAGTCTAGGCGGGCCTTAGGCGTGAAAAGGCATTTAGGCCTTTTTAAATATATTTTAATATTTTTTAACTATGGCAAGGCTATTAAAAATACTAAAATGGTACATACTTTAAAAATATGTCTAAATATTTGTAAATTAAAATACTATTTTTTAAAATACAAAAAAAAATCGCTTTTTTCACACCTTACTTATAAAAAACTCGCGTTTTTCACGCCTTATCCCAAAAAAATGTGCGTTTTTCACCCCTTACCCCAAAAAATGTTGACCATCGTTCACCATGCCTTAATCCACACCTAGGGCCAAAACTTGGCGTATCTAAAAAGCCTCACGCCAATGCGCATTTTTTAGAACACTACTTTAAATAGAGCACTTGGGGCACAACTACCATAGAGACATAAGAAAACAACTAACACCATTATGCTGTACAAATTCTCTCACTAGAATATTCTTTCCTTGCTCTTTCCTATAACACCCCGTAATTTTGAGTAATTATATTTTAACACTTAAATTATACGCGTGCACGTAATTTAAATAAATTGAGAAATAATGAGAATTTAAATAATGTTAATTAGCGAGAAAATGATTAATATTTATGTGAAAATATATTTATTAGTGTGATAAAGTAAATAAAATTATGTCAAATGGTATTACATCGCAAGTGGGTAAAAGCGACGAAATTTGACGGTATCTCAAGGGGACATGCATGTGGGGTCGTATTAGGTTGAGATGAGATATTTATGATCTGTGACTTGAATGAGGATTTCGAGTTTATGGTTAATCCGAAATGAGTCAAAATAGTCAAAATTAAGTACTCGGGGGTAGTAATTGGGTTTGAAAGGCTTTTTAGACTAGTTGGAACCAGTATGGAGGTATACAAGTCATTTTATATTTGTGTTATAACCTAATTTCGGGTTAAGGGTTATAAAATGAGATAGTGGGTAATAGCGGATAGCCACATTGCTATTCCAAAAGTCTAAGAGAGAAAGAAGAGATAAAATAAAAGGAAAATCAAAGAGGAACTCAAGAGGAGGCCAATTGGGATGATTTTTGGGGACTTTTCTGGGCTTGATTCATCATACACGAAGGATTCAGAATCTTCTATTAATTTAAGGCAAGTGGATAACTTGCTTAATACTTTATGTGTTGATTTTAATTTATATTATGATTTATGGAAACCAATATGAATTTTGGGTGGGATTCACATGTTAAAGAAAAACGGGATTTAGAGAATGATCTCATTAAAATTCGGTTTGATAATTATTCCATATAATTTCTGAGTTTAATTCACATAGAAAGATTAGATCTTGATTCAAAACAATTGAGGAATGGTGTAACCTTAAAGCATAGTTAATAAATTGTACAAATCTTGATTAAAGTGATGAATCCCATGAATTTGAGTAGATTTGGATGAATTAAAATATGTCAATGTGTAGAATCATATTTTAATGGTAGAATTAGTTGATGAGAAACTATGAAAACTCGTATTGGAAATATAAATGGGGCTACTGCCCAGAATCAATTTAGTTTCCCCTCAAAGGAAAATTGATTCGGTTGGCGAATTGATTCGAGCCTGGAAGCCAAATCGATTCGGACCTGCTGTGGGAAATAGTTTGGGGGTATCAGTTAATTCAGGAACCGTTTGGGGTTTTTGATAAATGTAGAGGTTTCGTAAATGAATAATTGGACTTTTGAAAATTATATGTGTTGTTAAAATACCTTGGAATTAATCGAGAATAAATTTGGGAAATGGAATTAAGAGTGCATAGGATGAATAAAACTCGAAAAATAAAGTAATCAATTTTGGTTGAAAATTCGGTTAGACTTGGATACGGGTTGGTTGAGAATAGTGTGTGTGTGTATATATATATAACATCCCCCTTGTGTGTGTGTGTGTGTATGTGTGTGTGTGTGTGATATATGTGAAACATACCTACTCAAAGGGGATGCTATCAGTGGAGGTTGCAGGTCGTGGATGGTCTACCTTGGCGAATCCTTGTAGGTGTAGTATCGATCCCAAAATCATAGGTCTATTACACGACCACCCTATATGAGTTTGGAGTAATGTGGGTTAATGTGGTATGGTTATGACCTAGGAACTTAGGACCATGAGTGCCTTCGTTTTATGTTAACGCTTTGGATTCGGTAGTGTGATTTCGACCCGATAGCTAAGATTAAGGTGTATATCCCTCGAGTCTGATAGCATACTAGAGATTTGTATCCAACGAGGTGATTCTCAGAGGGATTACGGTTATGTACATCTAATGCGCGATATATATGTATGTATACTTGATGTGATATGAATATATGCATATAAGTGTAAAGAAAATATATACGGGTATATGACACTAAGGTGTGAACATTGAATTAATAACTAGAGTAAAGTTATGTGAAATGAATTGATAAATTATAATTATAAAGCGGATGTAAAAGCTAATTGAGAAATAATATAGACATGACATAAAGTAGCGTATGAGACTAAGATATACTTTGAGGCAAATTAAGATGGGTAAAATAAGTAGGGTGTCAAAATTCATACGCTAGGTGTACACTATGGTTGAGGGGTGAGGGTTATCTCATGGGAGTAGGACACCAGGTAAAATATGGAATAGTGCGTTACATATTTATTATTGCATTTTAGTCACTTACAAAATATTTTCAAAAGGTTTTGGGAGCTGACCTATAGCAAAGTATTTTCAAAACTTTTAGGTGTCTAGCCATAGGGAAGCCAGGCATGAGTATTCTTTCCAAGTTATCGGAGCTGCAGAAGCTGTGGAGTGCTTGCAGGAATTTTTTTAGTTGCTTATATCTTTGAGACTCTAAATAGGACGCATTCAGTTATTATTAGGTCATGTCGTCCATTGTCAGACTTTTGTTTAGTTTTATTTAGTTCAATGTGATGGACAATGGTATTGGATTTATACCAATAATTTATTCGGTAATTTAGATTTTGTTTTAGTCCAACAGTCAGATTTGATTATGGTGATTGTGTGTTTATTTATTTATTTATCTAGTATGGTTTGTGCCAAATCAATTTATTTAAGGCATTTAAATAAGGTTTAAAATTGACACCGGGGTTGAATAATAGGTCATTAGTAATTAATTTGATTTTCGATAGTGACGCTAGAATGAGCCAAATGATATTCCTATTTTATTTTAGTAGAGGGCCGACCATCCGTTATTTTATTAAGCGGGGTGTCACATTTCCTAGATATTGAGGTGCTTACCTCTCCACTTTCAGAGAATCATTGCTCTCAAGAGTTTATTCCATTGTCTTATTTTCAACAGTTGTATGCAATCATTAGTTATCCACTCTTTTGATAAAAAAAACATCATTATTATATTGAAAAGTTAGTTTTTGGTTTATACTCTCGCTCTTGAAATATTGTTATTTTGAAGGCCGTTTTTAATGGAGTGGGTCACGCCTCACCCTTTCAAATATGAGTATGTTATATGTACCAAGTGATTACATCAAGTTTTTGTCCTGAGTGAATTAAAGTATTGCATATACCCTTGGGATACACAAATTTAATGCAATTGGGATAAAAAACTTGGTGTAAAGAATTGACACATATAGCACTTTCCTTTGTTGTGTTGAAGAAACCCAAGCCCAGTTTTTTTTGTTCTGGGTTTTGAATGGTTAACTTTCACCATTTTTTTTAGGTACGAAATTCATTATCTTCCACACTCACCAAAACGTCGCCCCTGTCTACTTGAGTTTGAATCACTCTTGGAGTAACCAACCATGTGCTTTTGTGGGAGATATTTTGTCTAGCATGTATCAGGTATAGCATATATTTTGCACTACAAATCTCAGATCAATGGGAGAAATACAACACATGTATCAGGTATACGGTTCTATTTTTATGTTTTTATTCTAGCTTCATTTGAACCCATCTCCGCTGTATTGGTCATGGTTGTATTTTCGATTTCAACGGGTGGAAAGATCTAAGGTACTCTCTCTCGCCCCCTACTGCAACTTAAAATGTTTTTGGTTCTTATTATTCAGTTTACATGGGTTTGGATTAACTCACATTAATTGATTTTATTTTCAGAGCCGGTGTGCATAAAAATGTCCCATACTTTTATATTTAATTTTTTTTATCTACAGGGGACTGAATGCCTTTTTGGAATTTTAGCGTAAATGTTGTGAAACAGGGGACTAAATGCCAATGTGAAATTTTGGCATAAATGATGCGAAACAGGGGAGTAAATGACCTTTTGGGATTTTGATGTTTTTCGAGGGTTTGAGCAGAGGCTTTGGAGTAGCTTTAGAGTATGTGTATAATGTGTTTTGGCATCTCCCCCCCTTGTCCATTTCTTCTAACTCATTGGTTGGTTTTTATTTTGGTTTTGGATAAATTTTTTAGAAAAGTGACTTTTATTAGAAAATGTATATTTTTTTATAATCAGACTCACTACTTTTCATATAAATTTATTAGAAATGGTTTATGTATAATAAGAATTTCATTGACTGAAATCAACTACAATTTTTTGAAATAAATGGTAAAACATATGTATGGATCAATAAATTGGCTTGATCAATCGTTTACCTATTTTTCTGAAATGAATGGTAAAACTGATGTATTGATCTGTGAAACGGTTATTTATGTACTTCCACTTACGTATTTTTCTTAAGTTTTTTATGTATCTGATATTAGTTTGTTGGTTGAGTGAGATTTGAATGCATATCCTTAATTTTGTGTGCAACTTTCTATTCTAATTTTTTAAAGGTGGCTTTGAAATATAGAAGTGTAGTTTGGTTCTCTATGTATAAGGCTTTTTTTTCTGCTCTAAACTCCGCCCTATCGGATTTTTTTTTTGTTCCAATCTCATTCTGTTTTGTGTAAGAACTAACTATGGATTGAACCACAATAACCACCGTGCCATTTATGTTCTTCAACATATTTCTAGCAAGTATATGGTTAATAGTTTTGTCCCTACGTGAGAAAGAGGTAATGATTGGTAAACAATATATAATATTTTCTTAACTAAAAGAAAAGGTCTTGGCTAAATGATTCTTATGGAGGGTGGAGGGAGGAGGGTGGTGTATTTAGATTTCTTGGTGATTTGTTTTGTCTCTCTTTGTGGAAGAATTAATTCAAGGCAATTGGTATTTGCTTTCAATACCCTCCTTGCTCCTCATCTTACTCTCTCTTGCTCCCAATAGATGGCATACGTTTACAACATTATTTTTCTTTGGACCATGAGGTAAATTTGCATTTTTTATTTTCTTCTTAATTGTGGTTTTCATGAGCCAATTTTCTTTCAGAAAGCTTCACTTGACTATGTTTCTGATATGGGTTTTCATACTCACTTATTAATTTTCATGTCATGATGATGATGATATCAAGAAACAAATAGATCCTACAAGGTGATTTTATTTTTATTAAAATTTTAGCTTTTGGTTGTTTTAAATCATGAGAAGTAGGACACGTGAAATAAAGTTTTTTTTTTGTTAAGCATCATGAATTTGAGTTACTTATTTTATTCTCTTGAGAAATAAATTTATACTTTGGTCAAAAAGCTTTAATTCATCTGAATTGTGATAAATCGTCGATGCTTTTTGTTCGTTGTTTTTGGTTATTGATAGCATCCTTGAAAGCACTTCTATATTGCTGAACAAACAGGTACTCTATAAATACTCTGAGGCCATTAGTTCAAAAAGCAAGCAAATGGATACTGATTGTATTTAGCATCAAAACTTGAAAAGGAAGAATATTCTTTTCACATCTTAAATACGCTTTGGTGGTGAGTTTTTTATTAGGAGGTGGAGGAAGATAAAAGATGGTTACTTATTACTTCTAGCAATCAAAGATATGCCTTGCAAAGAAGGGACGAATGCACAGTGTCATCGTATTCTCGTACTTTAAAGAAGTGCATATAAGGTGGCACTAAAAGGACTTCTCATATATGTTTACAGGCATAGTGTTTGTCCGAAAAAGTGCAGTAAAAAATATTTTTTGATAAATGAACAATGATGTGAATGAAGTGTGGTATAATCCATTGTAGTAGATTTTTTTTTTTTTGGGTTTATTCCCCCATTTTAGAGGTACCACGAGGTGTTTGGACCAGCTTACGCGCACCTTGACTAATCCTCACTCGCGGATCAGTGGCCAGCCGCTCGCCCCCACATTGTTTGCAGCTGCAAATACTTGAACTCGGGAGCAAACCCAGTTGAGCCTGGAGCTTTAGTATTAGTGCGCTACCACTAGACCAAGTCTGAAGGTTCATTGTAGTAGATATATAATCAATAAAGCTACATGGATAGTGTCGATACAGTCCCAATTGACACAATGAGGTGTCAAATTTTTATAGGATAAAAAAAATAACATTTTAATTTATTGGGCATTTTACCTATAACCATTTCTCATTTGTGATAAAAAAATTATTTTTATATAAAAAAACTATACAGTTTTTCTAAAAGAACATTATTTTTTTAAAAAAACTGTACATTTCTTTTATAAAACAGGTTTTTTATCAAAGTTAAAAACAAATTTGTTTTTATTAAAAAAAATACTGTCATTTTAAAAACAAATTTTTCAGTCTTTATCATACATAGAATCATTTTTTTAAAATCACAAATGGACCAAAACTCTAAATAGTGAGAATTATTGGATCCGAAATAGTAAAATATACAAAAATAGTTGATGATAATAAAGTTAACAAATAATAATAATAAAATATGCAGGGTTTAAATACAAAAATATTTTTTTAGGGTTGTTTTTTATCGCAATTGGTTAGTGTCGCTGGTCCGGATCGACATCTCTTAATGAATGTGGGTCCGTGCCAGTGGCACTTACCAATTGCGATAAAAAGCAACTCTAAAAAAATATATTTGTATTTAAACCCTGCATTCTTTATAATTATTTTTAAATTTTGTTATCATCAAATATTTGTGATCTTTTACCGTTTCGAGTCCAATATTTCTCACTATTTAGAGTTTTGATTCATTTGTGATTTAAAAAAAATAATTTTATATTTAAAAAAATTGACAAAATAGTTTTTGAAAAGACTATTTTTTTAATAAATAATTTTTATTTTAACTTTGATGATAAAAAAACCTGTTTTATAGAAGAAATGTACAATATTTGTTTAAATATGTCCTTTTAAAAAAACTGTATAGTTTTTTTTAAAATATTTTTTTAATCACAAGTGAGGAATGGACATAGGTAAAGAGTAAATGAGATTAAAAGTTTTTTTTATACAATAATATTTTGACACCTCACTGTGTCATGTGTCCTGTGTCGACCTCTGAGTCGACGTAACAATGCTCATATATAATATATTGGAACAAAAGCTATCAAGAATTAGAAGGTTTAGCATCACACGCATCACTCAGAGAAAGAAGGAAACTAGATCTTAGTTGACTTGATCTAAACAAGCATGCTATAAATTTAGATTTTCATAGAAAATAGTACACAAATAAATGATATTGTGCAGCATTATTAAAGACCATGTGCAACTTTATTAATAGTCATTTCAATGTCTCATTATTGCTCTCGAGTCACACCACTAATTTTTTGAGAGGGTGGAATCCACTTTTCTCCAATGTTTTGAACTGTCAAATAGCAGCTATTGTGCATATAATGGAGTTTACTATTGACTAAAGAGAAGAAAGTGCGTGATCTCAGGTGATATAATGATGGAGATAAATTAGATAAATTATAGAAAAATGTTAATATTTTTAATTCAAATAATCTAATATTGAAAAATTTAGTAAAGTGTTACAATTTTAAAATTAATTATTATAAAATAAGATGAAATTCAATCGGTATTTTTAATTAATTATCATTTTAAAATTAATTATTATTAAGTGTAAAACACTATGCCATTGGCACGACCACAATCATACACTTTATGAGAGTGTGATTGTGCCATAACTAAAGATAATGAGGAGCAAATTTGTCACCGTGCCATCGACACGGGTACACCTTAGTGTGTGTATATATATATATATATATATATATATTATATACACTTTTAACTCAATCTATTAGACTAGAATAGAGTCCCAGATAGAGAGAACTTTGATCACTACACTTGGGGGGTACATCCATCCCGATAGAAAGCTATACTGAGCAAAGTCTCTGCAAACATATTAGATAAATGATTTTAATTTTATCACCAGACCAGCAGGAGGACGTCCAATTAGTCATGATAATAAAAATACATAGCAAATGTTTTCAGTTTGAGAGCATTCCTTAGCTTTTGTTCTCAAAGAAAAAGCCTTATTTCACGACCTCGTGTAAAAAATAGAGAAAATGGGACTTACATTCCCCTGCTCTAATTTCTCAAAAAAAAAAAAATGTTACTTGCTCAGATAAAATGCAAGTATCCCACAGTTAGAGGGGACAGTTTTATAAATGTTACTTGCCAAGATAAAATGCAAGTACCCCTCAGTTAGAGGGGAAAGTTCTAAAAATGTTACTTGCCCAGATAAAATACAAGTACCCCCCACAGTTAGAGGGGATAGTTCTAAAAAATGATAACTTGCCCAGATAAAATGCAAGTACCCCATAGTTAGAGGGGATCGTTCTACAAAAATGTTACTTACCCAGATAAAATGTAAGTACCCCATAGTTAGAGGGGACAGTTTTAAAAATGTTACTTGCTTAGATAAAATGCAAGTACCCCACAGTTAGAGGGGACAGTTCTAAAAAATGTCACTTGCCTAGATAAAAATGCGAGTACCCCACAGTTAGAGGGGACAGTTCTAAAAATGTTACTTGCCCAGATAAAATGCAAGTACCCCCACAATTAGAGAAGATAGTTGTAAAAAAATGTTTACTTTCCTAGATAAAATACAAGTACCCTCAGATAAAATGCAAATACCATACAGCTAAAGGAGATATTAACACAGGCCATGGTAAGAAAACATCAAGGTTGAGATAAAAGAAAATGAATAAAGTGTTAGACATCAACAAAATACTTTTTCTCATTAATAATGGCCAAGTCCTTTACATATGAAAAAATAACACACGAAGGAGCCTAAACAACCAAACTATCTACCCACTAGATAACATGAAAAATAGATTCTGGCGGGAGAAAAAGTCTGCGTAAGAAGGACCAGCGCCGTTAACAAGTTGATCTTTTAACCTAGCTATCTGAGCCCCATCCTCCGCAGCACCCGCCTCTAGCTTGGCTAGCTTAGCTTGTAGAAACTAGATCTAATTCTGAATTTGCGCGGCTTCAGCCTGATGCAGTCGCTCCCTGGTCTATCGGGAAGTATGAATCTTCGTCATTTTTCTGAAGGTGGTACCAAGAAAATGACGAATGGAAACTTCAATCCAAACCAGCTGGAAATGATAGAAGCGCTGAAGATTATGAAGAGCCTGTAGAAACAGTGATACCCTCTGAATAGTCACATCAGGGGGAAGGGGTAGATAGGAACTCATACAAATGGCTAGCTAAGGCCTTTAGATTGAAGACCGTAAGGTTGTCAATATTAAGGATGCTCTAGGAGGTGAATTTCTCATGATGGTGCTCCAGAAGAAGCTATAACTATTCCCGTTCCTAAGCGCAGAATCGAAACTCTGAACGCCACAGTGCGCTCATGAAAGCACCAAGAGCCTCCACCTTTATGTCATCATAACCTGTATTATGAGACTCGAGCTCGGAGAGAGGCATAGAGGAATCCTCATCGAAGCCAACATCGCTAGTTGCCGCGAAACCCTAGTCAGCCTCCCCAGCAGCTTCAGCTGGTTCGTCAACTTGATTATGCACGATGAAACGTAGTAAGGGATAAGTAATAGGGAAGAAAAGTAGTAAGAGGAAGTTATTCATATCTGAATTGAAATGAAAATCACTGAAAGTCTACCTCAAAGCCAAGGGGAGTCAATATGATGTCACCAAGGTGGGGGAGTACCACATGGCCTTGGGCACCAACTAAATAATGAATAGGCAAATGTTAGCATCCTCCTTTCCTAAAAAAAATAAGAAGAGGAACAGAAGAGAAATGTGCCGACATAAACAGCCAGAAAGAACTCAGGTATGATATTTTAATACTTGGGGAGTGCATAGTATAACACACACTATAGGTACCGTAGCAATAGGGATATATGCCTCGCTTACCTGAAAATAATAAAATAGGAACGTGAAGGTGGGCCTACTTATGTAGTAAAATCAAGAAGAAAAAAAGGTAATAAAGACAGAGTAAGGTATGCCAGTATAATACCTGACTCATAGTAGTTCCCCCTGGTTGACCCGCAGTCGAAGGGATAGTCACTATACTAGGCTACAAACAGGAAAACAAGTAAAGGCCGACAAGTATTTACATAGAAAATATAAGCTCAAAAGAGCCACTAGATAAAGTATTTACCTGCGAGCGCCCCACTGAGACGCTTACTAAAGACTATGTGACATCCGGAGCAAGAGTAGATTAGCTGGAGGGATGGAAAATCTCTCCTCAAGGATATAAATTAGTAGACTACTTCACCTGAGAGTTCAAATGTAAGCCCCGCAAGGAATGGGACCACACCCACAGATGTGTTAAAAAAAAAATATTGCATGCGCAAGAGGTGTAATCAAGATAGCAAGTAAAGTTTTCAAAAGTTGAGCATACCGTTGAGACTGGTCACATAGAACTAGGGACCAGCCACTCGGACAAGGGGACTTTGGCCAGGTTGGCTGAAGTAGACTCTAACTCAAGAGCTCCCCCACGTGTGGCACGGACTGCTGGAAATGGAACTGAAGGTGCAGGAAAAGAAGAGGTAGTGGCAACGAACTAGCATTAAATAAAAAAGGAAGCGTGAAAATGGAATCCCAATAGCATAAAAGGAAGGATCGAGAAGATAAAAGAATCACATGCAGGCGTAACCAAAACCCCTCCAAAGAGGAAGGGGGAAGACAACCGGCGGGATAGCACCAGTAGATGTGATAACCTAAGTCATAACAAAATGGTCAGAGGATCAAACGAAAAAGCAAAGTAATAAATGAGGCCAAACCAGAATAAGCAATACCTTAGAGGTGGAGCTAACTTGTATGACAGGATTGCTAGATGCAATGGTAAAAATAAGCCCAGAGGGTATGGGTAGGATGTGAAGCCTAAGGTCAATAGACATGAAAACTCAAGAGATAGGAATTATCCCTGAAGGCAATATACCGGGAGAAGTGCCTCCTGAAGATGGTACTGCCCCCTCGATAAAAGAAGGGATGTTTCAAGAAGGTCCCTACATAAAAATGCATACACATAATAGATATAGTTATGAATGTAGAGAATATGGCAAAATAGCAAAAGATAATGAAGAAAATAAGTTAAAAGTACCTCAGGCAGCCTAGAAGGGGAACCTCTCACCACAGAGGAAGGAGGAGGTAAGGAAAGGCGGATAAGAGAAACAGTCACCTGCGTGCACAAGGACAAAAGGCGTCAAAAGATATACTTTAAGAATGTGACAAGTAAAAGAAAAAAGACTCAGGGGAGCTAATGTTTACTGGACTAAAGAGGAAGACATCGAAGAAGTGCGCGCTGATGTCGACAACACATTAGACCTGCCAGACTTAAAAAAAATTGATGAATGAGAATAAAGCAGTAATAAAGGAAGTAATGAATGGGTGGAGGAAAGTAAAAAACCTAATTTGATAAGCCTAAAGATGATGCCAACATTGAATTCCTGGACCTAGCAAAAGGCTCCCGAGTAGGAAGTGAAGGCCCAAGATCACTCGCTGCAATAGAAACACCCTGCAAATACCGCGAAGAGAGAAACAAACCATAGTTAAATTATGTACAGGAAAATAGAGAGTAAAACAGTAATAGAAATTTAAGAAAAGAGAATTACAGCGGTGGTGCAAGCAGTCTGTCCGTGCTGAAGCTGTCCAGTGGTAGGACTAGAGGCAGAAGGGGACCCTATCAAGGTACTCTCATCGGAAGACTCCTCCAAAACTAGAAACAAAAAAGAACCATCAAAGTGATGATCATCATAAGGGTCAGTGACTTTTGTCTCATTCAAATAAGAACCATCATCATCATAGGAGGGAGTGCTTCTATAATCGATTAGTTTATCTTCAAATGATAGAGAAGGGGAACCAACAAGTAAGGCCCCGCGAAATTCAGCTTCACAAAGTAAAAGGGAATGAGTTGTAATGCCTTCACCGATAGGAATGGAAGTAACATCATCTCCCTTAGTAGACAACCCAAAGGCCTCATAGCCTTGCTCCCTCATGGTTTTATATGTCTCCTCTACTCCAAGTTCATTAGTGTCAGATCCCTGGTTTGGTGCAGGAGAAGGAGCAGTTGTCCTAGTAATGATCTTCTTCTTCTTCCTACTCGCCCTGGTCCTTACTAGAAAGGGGGGAGAGTAGGAGCAGCAGTGGCAGTAGGGGAAAGCGCAGGGATAACAGGGGTTATGGTAGATGGTACGAAACTAGAAACATCCACATAGGGATACTTCCTCTTTGATAAAGAAGCTCTCGACTTACTCTTTATCTTGGGCCTAGTAGGCTGAGGCTCAGGCTATTTGGAATAAATAAACTTGTCGAGCAAAGGCCTCACCAAGATAGGAGTGAGCTGCTCGAGAGGAGCCTTAGGGATGGTGCTCTGGTGCCACACTGACCTTTGGGTCCTCTTACCAAAATACCTATAATTGTTGGGAATGTTTGTGTATATAGTCTCATGAGGAACGTCCCTCACACAGTTATGGATCAACAAAACATGCTTCTGTCAGAGGGTGAACCAGGAGCGAGTGAAGGAGGGAAGATAATCTCACGAAGGTATAATCAGGTTACCAAGATGACCAACTCTATTAACCACTCCCTCAAATGTGAAGTTTAAAAAAAGCCTCGAGGTATAGCTCAAAAGGTGCGGTGCTCGAAGGATAAGCAGGGGTTTGTACCCCCTGGTCATAACCAAACTGCCTTCTCACTCTCTCAGAGTGGTAGAACTCCACGCCCCAACCCAAGTCAGAGAGGAAAGGCAAAACGCAGGGAAGGAACATAATGACAACAGAAATATGAGGGCAAGTAGGAACAAACTTCGCATCGGTAGGGCAATAGAAAGTGGACCCATTAGCTGAGAAGGAATGCCAAGAGAAGATACCTCCAACAGTCTTGCAGTAGGGCCTAAAAGAAAACTCACCAATGTTGTTTATCAGGGACCCTAGAGGAACTTTAGGGGTCTTCTTTTGCCACCTTGCAGCAAGAATAACCCCACTATAGTAGGCCCTTGCTTCTGGAGCAAAGTTGGAAACCTCTCAAAAAGAAAAACATAATGATGAAGGTATTGGCAAAGTTAATGGTGTCGTAACAATCGCAAGAACGCGTAACATCAACATGGATCCAGTCTAGCCATGTATACAAAGAGCCCAAAATCAAAGCTGAGAGGGGGACTGCCCTCCCTCGAGAAAGTCTAACAATAAGATTGAACAAGAGGTCACGAGGAGAGTTATCTCGCCTCCCAGGGAGAAGAAATCTACTCCGAAAGGTGACAAAAAATGCTGCCAAGTGCGAGGGGGAGTTAATTTTTGGGCCTTCCTGAATCTTCAAGGCCCTACTCGAGCTCTATCCCTTAGACAGTTGCTAGAAATCTTTGAACTAATATCTCTGCTATTTAGTGAAGGAGTTCTTGGTGGTCCCAGTCAAGTTGATAGCTACATACTTTGAGCACTCACCCAAATCAGAATGCATCTCACCTACCATTCGCTCCTCAACCTCATCCTCAAAACCATCAGTAAGGATGTGACTGCTTAACTAATGTAGAGCGAGAAGTTCATAAATATCTTCCAAAGTAACAATAAATTCATCCCAACTAGTAATAAAGGTGTGAGAATCCCTGCTCCAATGAGAGGCCAACAAAGTAGAAACTCGCTCTTGTTTGGCAATGGAGCAAGATTTGAGACTGTTAATAGTGGTCAGAAGACCAATGATCTTAATAACAGCACGGTGTGTGGGGTTGGACAATATATGATTCACCCAGAGACACCATTCTTCTATGGAAACCCCATATGCTTTGATCTCAATACTCGAATGAGGAAAATCTACTATTTCTACTTGCACCCTAAGTATTGAATTAGGAAGAACTATGGGAAGGTTAGAAGACTCACCTAGATCCACTTGGGTTCGCTTGTTGATCTTTTTTATAAAATCCTACTCAAAATTTGCAAGAGAAGTCATAAAAGTGTCCTCCCCACAAAAATAGGGTGCCAGATGATAAAGCCCAAAATCTCTTTTTCTAACGAGCGGCAAGATATTCCCTTTGAGACTTGGAATAAACAACAAGATATAAAGAAGAAGTAACCCTGGTAACGAGGAGGCCCACAGACGAGGAAGCCCCAGTGGTGGCAAACACCCCTTTAGGCGAGGAGGGCCCAGTGGCGAGGGTTCCTCTAGAAGAGGAGGCACCAGTGGCCTTGATAGATGAGGGCCCAATAGAAGTAGATGTTTGAATGGGTGAGGAAACCCTAGATAGGGAACCCCTTCTCGCAGAAAAATACATGGGCGAGGATGCCCCAGTCGCAACAGGTGTCCCAAAGGGCGAGGAAGCCCTAGGCAATTTATCCCTCCTCGAAGGCGTAACCATAGGGGGAGAAAACCCTATTACTTTTGTAGTGGTAGACGAGGAGGTCCTCAAAAAAGAAACTTTAACAGATGAAGTTTGAAAAACACCAGGTGCAGAGTCTAAAACCTCTAATGTGACGATGGTGGTTTCGGTGGCCAGGATGGTGGAGATAGTGACAGAAATGGGCACTACACCCACCAAATCTCACTAGTAGCACTGGTGAAAGAGGAGGTAGGATCTTGAGAAGATGAGAAAGCCATTTGAGTGAGTAAAACAAAGAAAAACACGAAAGCAACTATGGAGGATTTTAAACCTTCTCTCTCTAAATAATTTGAGTTTAAAAACAAATGGTAAGGTAAAAAGGGAAGAAGAGTTTAAAAAGCCCTTTTTTATACCTATTATGACACATGCAGACTGCTAATTAAAAAAGGGACTGAATATCTCCCAATGATGAGATGTGTGCTCCCAAAGTAACACGTGCCACCTTGAGACCCTAAAAGTAGGATGAAGTGATAGGCCTAATTAATTCAATAGTGTTGTTTCGAATTCTAAGACAGAAATGAATCATTGTGTACAAAAACCTTTGGTATGACCAACACACAAATTTTTGTCCGAGGGGACTAATGTGTAGGGGTACGCATTTGATATCTCAAGAACTTGGGCGAGGAGGGCCCCAGAAAGGGCTCCTCATCTCAATACCCTCAAAGGCTAACAAAAATGGAAATAGGTGAGGAAGGCCCCAGAAAGGGCTCCCCACCCGAAAATCCTCAAATACTTAGAAATGGAAATGGGCGAGGACGGCCCCAGAAAGGGATCCTCATCCCTAAATCCTCAAATGCTCATAAAAATGGAAATGGGTGAGGAGGGCCTCAGAAAAGGGTCCTCGCCCAAAATTCTTAAAACTCACAGAATTCAAGTTTGGGCGAGGAGGGCCTCAGAAAGGGCTTCACACCCCAAAGTACCTACGAATTCAAAATTTAGAATTTGGGCAAGGAGGCTCATTAGAAAAGGCCCCTCATCCCAAATAACTCAGATAACACAGTGTAATACCCCGTATTTTTATGACTTTTAAAATTGGGGATTTATTAAATTTAATTGAGATTTTAATTTAACATTAATCCGAAACTTTATTTTAAATATTTGCTAGCGTGATAAGAGTTAGTAATTATTGGGAATTTGTTGAATATTACTGGATGAGTAAAGTAATATATGAGATTGATTTTATTAGTATTGTCACAAGTGGATAATATGGCAATTATGAAAATTTAAGTCGGGACGCGCATGTGTCGTGTCAGGACTAAATTATTATTATAAAAGTAAATATATTATAAGTCTCCCGTATTGTCATTTTGAGTGCGCTAAAGTGTCCTAAAGGGTCGACATAGTTAGAAAAGTATAGCCGGGAGTTTAGTTTGGGTCTCGGGGCATTTTTAGAGCTAATTGACATTCCGGAAGGGTATTATAGACATTTTGTACTTTTGGGTAATTAAACCCACAAATTTTCTTAGTATATATTAGCCATTCGGAGTTGTCTCTTAGGGTTAACAAACAAAAAACCTAAGCCCAACCATTAGAGAAGAATGTGAAGTGTTTCTAAGCAATCCAAGGCCTATAACTCACCCGATTGCACTGCCACCACCATCAAAACGTAGATCGCATGACGAGGAACGTAGCCATATCTTTTTCACCCTTGAATCCCAGGTAAGTATCTATCTTGCTGATTTCTAGTTGTTATTTCTTCCATGTTAGTCTAGGAATGGAAATCATATGTTTTAATTGAAGAATTATATGTTTTGGAAGAGAATTTATATGTGTTGTAGGGATAATCGATATAGTCTGAAATCATGTTCAAATGTAGAGAATTACCCATGAATTTATTATGATATTTGGGAAGAAAATCTGGATTAAAATAGAGGT
The DNA here is from genome assembly GCA_949130495.1 of Sambucus nigra. NCBI lineage: Eukaryota > Viridiplantae > Streptophyta > Magnoliopsida > Dipsacales > Adoxaceae > Sambucus > Sambucus nigra. The sequence continues at coordinate 407,453,117 of OX422222.1, forward strand.
TTGTGATTATTCATATAAAAATTGGTTTTATAAATAAATCTAAGATTAAACCCCTTTTTGATTGATTTGTTGAGGATTTATTGATGTTGTTACGTTAGAACTTGTTTATATACATTACTTATACATTTGGATAACTTGGTTGGGAGTTTGGGATGAACTTATAGAGGTTTGGAGGGGTTAGAATGGTTGAACCCGTAGGTTAAAATTTGAAGCAAACTGGGCAAGAACTGCTTGATCGATCGATCGACCAAGAGCATCGATCGATCGATCGACCCTATTCCTCGATCGATCGATCCCTCCTAGAAAAGTGCATATTTTTCTCCTTTTTGTTTAATCCAGTTAAGATACGTAGGAACCCTTGATTATAATTTATGGAGTATAATGGGTTATGAAGAGGACCAATATGGTCTAAATAGACTCCGTTGAGTGAAATTTAATGTGGGATGAAATTGTGGGTTAACTGGGAGTAATTCATATATTGGAAATTCTGTGTACGTTTACTAAAAGATTGAGTCTTGTGAAAGGTTTGGACTAGAAGGTAAGTGACGGTATACCTACTGAAATTTACACTTAGTGAGAGAGAATACTTAGAGAGATGAGAAGTAAGTATGAAGTAAATTATAAATGAGAATAAAAGAGACGAATCTGTTATGCGAGGTTATTGAGTAAAATATGTGTTAAGAACTGATGATAATAATTATGGTTCGTGGGTGAACCTAATTTGGAAAATGTGAATATCTATATATATGACTGTGTGACTGTGCATATATTATTTATCTGTGTAAAAATAATACTCGGGCTACTTGCTATCACGAAGGTTTCCTCGTCGGGTCGGTCTTATCTTGATTGGACCTTTATGGGGGATATTGACTCGTACCCTAGAAGATACTATTCCAGATACAGGCTATCTGAAAATGATAGTCAGATGTTCTAAGAGACGTGAGGGTATGTACTGACCTTTTAAGATTCGAAACTATGCTTTGCCTCCATTTGTATGTGTATTGTGTTAATACAACTCGAGAGTGATTCTGAACTAGTATTTCCCTTTGTATGAGTGAAATGCAGACTTGATAGTAGAGTATGCCAACACCATAGATTTATCTGGGGTGCCGATAGTATTTATATATATATATATATATATATATATATATTATATGAGTGATTCATATATATATATCACTTATATATATGGAAACTTTCTGCTGTGTGTAAAAGTAATTAAGTAATGAATAAATGCCTCAGCTTTATACGCAGTGTTCGGTGAATTTTATAGTGGTACTGAGTGATTCTAGGTAACGCAAGAAAATGGAAGATATTAATTTTCTAAATTTAAATATCAAAGTATTAGCGCTTTTAGGGATAAAACTTTATGGAAAATAAGTTAGATAGACTTATGAGATCAGTAGAACGGTAGGAGTGCACACTAGATGAGAGTTGATGATTCCCAAGAGAGTGTGGCATACTAACATGGTTTTGATATTAGCCGGTAAGAATTTTAAATACTTGATAAACTATTTTTAAAACTGTTTTACACTCGGGCTCTGACCCATTTTCTGTCATTTCTTTCTCTCTTGTATATATATGTATGTATTACATGTGCCTAGACACAGGGGCGTCATGCATAGGTTCTTTGGAATGGACGTGCTGTAGCTTATGTGGAAGTTGTAGGCCCTTACTCTAGACGACTTCTTCATTGATTCAGTTCTTACTTTAGCTCTGTTTAGTTGGGGCATGTTGCATGTGTCGCTCGATTTCCTATTCCAGTTGGATTTGTCGGAGATTTATGTTCATTTATATTTCCAGTATTCAGTACTCCTCGGGAGTTAACTCTTGTCAGGATGATTTCATGTATAGTTCTTAAACTTGGTTTGGTTTAATCTAGATGGTTTAATTCTTGTGTGTTAATTGCCATCCTTAGTATGTATGTGATTCGTAAACTGTTGGTCATTATAAAGTTTTTCATAATGGAATTTAATTATGTAAAAAAAATAAGACTTTAAATCGTTTTGACACTTAGCTTAATTTTTTAGGGTGTTCAAATTGGAAATATTATTTTGCGATAGTGATGCTGAGAATGAGCCGACCGTTGACCTTGATTTTAATTTAATAAATGACTTATCACCTGGTATTTAATTTGGCGGGGTGTTACAGGTGGTATCAGAGTATCAGGTTCTAGTGTCCTTTAGGATCTGCGCAGCTTATTATGCTTCCAGCGTAGCTTTCTTTGATATAGAGCCCTATATTTAGGATTGTTGATTTCTTTGGTAAGATTTTGTTCTCCTACTATCACGTATATATATATGTGAATCTTATTTACGTTCAGGCGTGTCCGAACAATAAAGTTGTGACAACCCGCCGAATAAAATACCGGGAGATCACTCCTATATCAAATTAAAACAGGAGTCGAATATGGATCATTCTCAGCATCACTGTCGAAAAACCAATTTAATTACTAATAACCTATTAGGCTGGCGTCAAAATTTTACTTAACTACTATTTTTAAACAACTACACAACTAAAACATCCACACAGTTTATATAAATGAAACTGTAATAAAATGAAATAACTGAACACTCGGTTTAAACATCATACAATAATATCAGATGTCAGACTAAAAGGCGGTAAAAGAATAAATAAATGCAATTGGGTTATCAGCCAGAATGTTTATATAGTACCTTCTATCTAGATTACAAGGATAGAAGCGTCTATAGTAAACCTGCATGCATCCACAGCTGCTGCAGAAGACGTCTGACTCGAAAGGATCATCATCCAGGCGTCCTAGTGTCTGGACACCTATATATATACAATATATAGCAAGAGAGGAAAAATATAGAAACGGGTCAGAGCCCGAGTTGTAAAAATATTTAGTAAGTGCATAAATGCTTTATTTTTAAAAACTAAATTTTTATCTCATATTTAAATTGGTATCGCACTCCCATGAGATACCCCTTACCTCTCTTCTAATAGTGCACACCTAGCGCATCCCTCTAAACATCCTAGTCAAGCTATGCTGCCTAACTACTCCATCACCCCCAACTCTAGAAATCCTAAACAACCCAAGTATTAAGGGATCAACTTCTTCCTAGTCTCAACGCTATGCCATATTCGTGCGTGGGGTGTCTCGCAAAGCGAAATCCAAACAAGGAACCCCCACCCCCGATACACTACTACTTGGCAAGGTCGATCGTCGAGATCCATTAGACCCTCAGTACACGAAAGATATGTTTATATATATATATATATACACATAGAATTATATTCATTATCACGCTCATCTTTAATTTTTATACTCACTTTTATATACGTATCATGTTACACTTCCGGATATATCTGCCGGAATGAGAATTAATCCTTTTTCATTTCATATTCATTTTATCTCTTTACTTTCATAGAGATATAGTATCTTGTTCTCATACACAAGTATTGTACTATCACACAAGTACAATAACCATGCCAACGAGCTATAACTCGAGGATGCGGTCTCATAGTGCCGATCCAAAATCTGAGTTTTCTCACTAAACCATGGTGCCAAGCCGAAATCCATCAACGGACATGGTAAACAAATACACAACGGTGGAGGCGGTCATGTTCCCCCTTCAAGTGGAGTTACACACATCTCACTCGAATGCGGGATGATAATGATCTGGGGACTATACTCTCCCTGCTCCTCGAGCCAGGGGATTCACCCACATCCTGCAACATCCCTGGATCGCACTAGAGAAAATATATACTTTGGCTGTTCCAACCCTATACTAAAGGACAACCCGTGGAAACCAGCCTCTAAATACACATATACCAATCACATACAAATACATATGTAGCTGTATCATATAATATATATACTTTAATCACATAGTATATATATATATATATATCTTATATATTGCTGCTCGAATATATATAAATGGCCATAATTGCCAATCACCTAGTAATATTTAAGTATTCCCTCTCTTAAATATTACTCACACCTTAATAACTATTTAAGGACTTGTACATAAACCCGAATGTACCAATTCATACAAATAATAGCATTTAAGTAATCGCACACTCACGATACTAAACCTAAAGGTATTCCCTCACTTGATAATTAACTTGTACGTTATTCGCGTTTAAGAATTTACACACATCTAATCCCCAAAGATATAAATACCTAGAAATCACTTCCTAGGATTAACCAAGATGTATTCAACTCACATACATTCAAATACATAAATACCTATGCTCGATGGTAGCCGAACTCTCTCTCTCAAATTTTGTTCATCCCGAACGTTAACTATGTTCGTTCCCCGGATTATGCCCTACACCAATCCAAGGCCTTATCTTTCATCTAAAGGTTTACTTACCCTCAAAACCATCATTTAGGAGTCCCGATATCATAACTAGGATCCCCCATATAAAGCCCCGAATTGTAATTTAACTCCCCAAACTCTTAAGGGGAGAAAACTGACGAATCTGACCAAAGCGAATCGATTCGCCCTAATTGCGAATCGATTTGGGTGGGCGAATCGATTCGGCTCCCAATCCGAATCTATTAGGAAAGTTTTCTGCAAGAAGGTCCTTAATGGCGAATCGATTCGGTCTAAATCCGAATCGATTCGGCCCAGGGCAGCCTTATAGATCCTCTAGGTGAATCGATTCGGCCTGTTCGAGGGGCACTGTTTGGGCGACTTCTCAATCTCCAAAATACCCAAATATCAACTCAACCTCCATTTGTGTGGTTTCTAATCTCAACCAACAACTCTTTAATCATCCTAACGCTGATTTCTTTTCTCCCAATGTCAAATTTGATTTCTAAATAACGATTTCAATCTCGGACAACCTTCCGTAGAAAAATCATTAAAAATAAAAAAAAAAATAAAAAAAATACGTGGTTGGTGCCCACGCGACCGCATCGAAAAGATCTACAATTTTTATTTTTTGACCAAAAGCCGAATCGATTCGCATCACAGCCGAATCAATTCAGAAAGTCCGTTGCCTCACTATTCATCATCATCTCCAAGAATCCCAAACCTCCATTAATACACCTCCAAGCTTTTTATCTCTTCTCCCACCAACATATAACTAAACATAACTATATATACACAAAGGAAATCGGTTCTAATCATCCTAGAACCAAGAATCAACTACTAAATTCAAGTAATTCCTAAGTTTCTCCAATTTGATATTTTTCGGGGTTTACCCGTTAAACTTTCGAGAAAACCCCGTTTGACCCACGAAAACCCAACCCAAAATCTTGAGGGTTTGTTATTACCAACTATGATATGAGATTTATGCTCAAAATTAAATAAAGCAAGTAAACACTTGCCTCGTGGATAAAATTCGACGATCCCGAGTCGAATCCCGCGGAGGTTGGCCGGAATCTCTTTTTTCTTCCTCTTTTTCTCTCTTCTTTTCCTCTCCTCTTTGTTTTCTCTCTTTTCTTTTCTTTTCTTTCCTTTCTCCCACTCTTTCTTGCCTTAAATAGGAGAGAATTAAGGGTTTATCCCTTTAAACCCAAAAATTACCCGTTTACTCAATTACGAGTTCCTAATAGCTCAAAAATTTTGAAAACTCAATTTCGACACCCGAACACTCAATTCTGACTATCTCGGCCATTCCGAGACTCATCACGCACTCGAAATATTCATCCGAGGCACTTGACTGCAACTCACTAATTTAACCCACTACATCTCAATACAGGTTTTCCCATTAAAAAATTATCCTCGGTCGCTTTGCCCAGCTGCGACATATTATTAAAATACTCTAGTTCATTTAATTAATCCCAAAAGTAAATATAACACCCATCGAAAATCATTAAATCCTTGAAAACCTCAAAAATTACAATTCATGATAATTTCTTAAATTCCCAATTTGCACTTAATTATTAATTTTAATTTGCTATAAAAGTGCGGGTTATTACATACTCCCCCCCTTACAATGAAATTTCGTCCTCGAAATTCAGATATAACCAATAGTACCAACAATAACCTAGGATCGTGAATCACTCCACATCATAATACCTCAAAGTGGAATGGTACTACCCAATAACTCTTAACCGTGCTCAATAAGCACTCACCTCTAACAAGGTTTATACTATACTATACTATACTATACTATACTATACTATACTATACTATACTATACTATACTATACTACCATCTCGGCATACTCTTCAACTCTATATACTACGCCCCTTCTATACGAGGCGGTATATAAAACCAAATCATTAAGGTGCCCATACACCCGTGCCTCTCCGCACAACTATCACCAACGTCCGACACGTACATACTCTCTAATCAGTAGGCCTTATTTCCTCAGCGTAATACTTATACATGGGTCTTCCCAACCCTCAAAATCTCATCCTACTCAAGGTGAACCAACTAATCTTTTTATACCGGCGCCACTAACTCTATTGAACTTACTCCTTATTAATCCTATGATCTATGCGTTATCCTACCCACACGAAACGAGTATAATCCTAAATTATGTCCCTGGTGCCCAAGACCTTTCTCAACTCCCGACATTTGCTCAGTTTCATGCGTGGGATGTCTCGCAAAGCGAAATCCAGACAAGGAACCCTCCCGTTACACTACTCCCTCAAATCATCGGTCATCGAGATATAATGGCCTAAGGCACCCCAGCGGGACGTCCTAAATCCTACCTTGCTAACCTATTAACGCATTTATACTATTCTAACCTTCCACCTATAGGAAAAGGAAATCTAACTAACCGAGGCGCCAACTCTCTGCAAAAGCGTTATGAACATCATACCCAAAACATATTTCCTCCAAAATTTGCCTTTTCATTAAGGCCTAGCTATAATCCTCAAATCAATTTCTCTAAGTCCTACTTCTCCCACCCACTTGTGGTGAGAGGACCACTTTCATGCTTTTCCATAGCACAATATTTCCATAAGCATACCATCATTGTACGACTCACAGTCTATAGTGTTTCCTCCACACTATGTGACTTATCGACAAAAGCAACATCCTTACATCTTATAACATCTCTCCACTCCCGATGTCATTAAGGTTCATGCGTGGAGCGTCTCGCAAGAAAAATCCAAACAAGGAACCCCTCCAATACACTACTACTTAACTTTGTCGGTCGTGGAGGTCCGTTAACTCCAAATATGCAACCGGGATACCCTATCTCTCTTTCAACAAAATGTGGTATGAACTCCTATATCTAAACAGGAGCCACACCACCAAGCGCTCGCACTACACTCAGTCTTTGCGCAATCAATAATGAGCTTAAACTTACAGCTCAACAATTAACCCGACATACCTTAAATCATACCTATAAGGTCGCCACGCACTCGAATCACAATAATGAAACATCTGCTCATCAAAGTTCCATCCATACATTTAATAAAGGCGAACTCAGCCTGTATTCATGTGAGATACCGCAAAAACAACCTGTTTCACCCTGGAACTGCGGACACGATAGTCTTGCCATTGATTCGTATCGAATATTGCACATATATACCCTCGAAACTTATGCATTTTAGCCCCCTCGGGTACTTTAATGCCTATAATTATGCTCGTTAATCAGAAAACCTCCATTTTATATGCTAAAATATTATTTGAGGTATAATTGAGCTTTTATAGGTGTTAAAGTGCTTAGTATGAAGTTTGGGCACGTTTCGATTAAGTTTCGTCGCGATTCGCACGTTCGGGGGCATTTTCGTAATTTTACACTTTGAGATTTTTGCCCGAAGTCTTCATGGAAGTTGTAGCCTCGGTCCAAGCTTCGCGTGGCAGCAAACGGTGCTCGAATCGGAGTCCGAACGAAGGAAACACGGACATTTAATCGAAAAGAATTATAAAAGATTCATTAACAATTTAAATAATTCTATCCATGTCCCTTTTCTTCTTTAATAACAAATTCATTAATTTCATCTATGTCCCCAAAACGTTTTTTCAGCAAATGAAGATGACGATTTGGCCCTAGGCTCGGGTTTTGGGTTCGACCGAAATTCGAGCCTTTCGTCCGAAATTGGAGCTTGATTTGGGACCACACACGCAAATGAGTCTCTTTGGCCATTTTTTGGAGCTTGGATTTTGGCCATTTATGGCTATGGAGAATGTGGAGCTTTGAAGTGGGTTTTGGCATTTTAATGGTGGAAGACTAGTTGGTCTCGGTTTTGGCTTCCAAGAATGGTTTTGGGCATATATGGACTTGGGTTTTTTTGGCATTTTTTGGAAATGGGTCTTGATTTGGCATTTGTCACCATTAATGGACACGGCGCTTTTTGGCCATGGGTGTGGCTGTGCGAAGTTGTGAGCTGAATTGGAGTTGCAGCGCAGCCGGTCGACCGGCCACGCTCCAGCGGTCGACCGGTAATTTGATTTTTGCCTTTGGTCCGAGACAGTGTGCTCCTCCCCTATTCACCGGTCGACCGTGTTTTGGCTACCGGTCGACCGGTCCCCTGTTTTGTGCGTTTATTACTGTTTCCCACTTTCTTTTTCCTTTTTTATTTTCTTTTTCTATTTTCTTTTTATTCCTTAATTAGGAGACATATCCTTATTTCTTTTTCTTTCTTTCCTTTCCCAACTTACTATAAATAGAAACTTTAGTTATTTTTGTAAAATATCTAGTTTTTTTCTCTAGTTTCTCTCTCTCTCTTAGATTAGATTAGGGTTTGTAATATTTGGGAATTTTGTGGAGACCTCCCCTCTGCTCCATTTTCTTTGTGTAATTCCTCCATTAATGTAAGTTCTAGTTTACTATTCATTGTCATCTTCCTCTACTTTAAGCTTTGTTCTTTATTTATTTCATGATTTATTATTTCTTACCTAGATTAATTGTGTAGTTAATTTAATTAGTGTTAAATTAATTAGTTAATTTATTTAATGATTTTAATCATGCGTAGCGACTAATTTAAATTAGGGTGCGATTAATGGAACTCACGTAGGATTGATTTGTTGCTTCGCTTTGGTGATGGAGATTTACGTATTTATTTCGAGTGCGTTGTCCTAGTTATTACGCCTAGGAAATTTAACGGGGAATATCATGTATGTCCCGTGCATACGACCTTGCGCGCGTAATTTCCGGGGTATTTGTTGACGCCAAAATCTTATTAGGCTTTTATGCGAATTTAGGGGTGTGACAACTCCTAATTTAATTAATTGACGAAACGAGATGTAATCCTAATAATTCTCAGTCCCATGTAGCCATTTATATGCGTTAACTCAATTTGAGGGATATTAGTCGCATCATATAGTTTTTATTCGCTTTGTTAATTTTAGTTTAAATACACTCATGCCTAGTTTTTCTTTTATTTCTTTTTAGTTAGAGAAATATCTTTTACACTTTTATTGAGAAGTAATAAACCATTTAAATTCTAGCAACTCGTCATTGTGGATTCGATACCCGGACTAGCCGCTATACTCCCTTAAAAGAGTGTAGTCATAGTTTAGGTTTTTGTATTAAGGCGGTGAATAGAAAACAACGATCAGCGTTTGACACGCGTTACTTTTCACCCTTGATCAAAATGGCGCCGTTGTCGGGGACTTGTTTGTTTTAGAATTTATTTGATTTAGTATTGTGTAGTATTTTTTTTTCTATTTGTATTTTTTGCCTAACATTTTTGTAGGACTTCTACATTTGAGCGCTAAGAACCACTTGAATTTTTTCTCGCGCGTGCATCACTTTGTGAATTTCGCCCCTTCGATCCATCCTTGGGGTAAGCATGTCTTACTCCAGTTCTTTCGGTAATCCTTGTTATAATCCTCAAAATTCACGCAAACCTATGACTTTCGGTGAATACTTAGAATTCCAAAAATTTGCAAATTCACATATTACTTTGGGCGTGTATAACGAAAGTAAAAATTTGGGTTATTGGAATTTTGATGACGATGATAATGATTTTGGGCCTTTACCTCCTTATAATAGGAATTTTGAAACGAATTCGAATAGTTTTCAAAATTCCTATAATAATGAGTTTTCGTTTAAGTTCGATGGTAATTTTCAAAGTTCCCATTTTCATGGATTCGCACCTCGACCCATGACTTTTGGTGAGGGTTTGCGTATGTATGAAAATGAGAAAATTAAAAATCGTTACCGGGAAGAAAATCGTTCATGGGAACATGAGTTGGATTTATTATTTGAGTCCGACGACGATTTTGCTTCCGAGACTTTCGAAGTCGAGGAATGTTTTGAACCAAATGAGGTACTTGTGCCTACTTTGGAACAAACCATTCTAGACTTTGCCCATCACGTAATAGATATTGAAAGCGAGGATGAAAATGACGTAATATCTATTTGCAATGAAATGATTTCTTCTTTGGCCCCCAAAGAAGAACATTTCATTGAAAATGATATTATTTCATTCGAAACTCGAACTTCATGCGATGATGATTCATCTCATGAGTTTGAATTTCATTCATCCCCATTTTCATTCTCTATTATCCCATCGTCACAAGCACCCGATGAATCGGTGACGAACTTTAAAACGTTTAACCCATTCACCAACGAGGAGTACTTGCTCGAGTTGCTTTCCATGAAGGCATCTTTGCCTCCTTGTGCGCCCCCTCCCATTCCAATTTCAAAATACTTGGGAGATGATTCAATTTTTCTTGGCCCCCATGTGTATTTGTTACCCGTCTTATCCAAATCCCCCATCCTCCCGCCAAAATTTTTAATTGGGGATGGTTCATTTCTTACACCATACACATGCCTTCCGTTGTTCAAACGGAATTATTATTTTTCGGGAGGCATGTATGAGTGGGAGGGTCCGCCGTGGATCTTTCAAAGTCAACTCATATTTTGGGTGGACCCTAAAAAATTTTAACTTCTAGTGTATAGTTAGTTAGAAGTTAAATTGTAAGTTGTAAATAGTTAGTTTTATTTTTCTTTATTCTTACTTATAGTCTAGTGTAATTAGTTAAAGTTTTATTTCTTTTTTTTTATGCTTTGGTACTAACATGTTTTGTAGAATCATTGGACTTATACTTTCCGTAGATCACTCCATTGTGGGTAATATCGCTCTTTTCCTCTCTTTAACTTGGTTCTTAATTCACATTGAGGACAATGTCAGGTTTTAAGTTAGGGGGTGTGGGATATTCTATCCATTCATTGGTAGTTTCTTTGATTCCATTATATGTTATTTTCAAGCATACTTTCCTTGTAAAAATTAAATTTTTCAAAAAGATTTTCTTTCTTTTTTCTTCTTTGTTGGGCGTTTTGCCTTTGTTTCTAATGATAAATTTTAATAATTGCCCGATCCAATAGACAACTCAATGATGCATGTTCTCGATTTTAGAAGTTATTAGACTTTAGTCTCACTTATTGATATTATGAATAACTTCATGAATTAAACTTTAATCCCGTGAGCACATGCACTTTTATTGTTCTATTGATTTGGTTTAAGATTTTTATAACTCGGTACTCTTTTGTTGCATTGTATATACTTACACCGAGTAAGCTTTGTACCTTTCATCGTTTGTGAGTGTTATACACTATTTTTTCCTCTTTGAAAATGTTGAATTCGTCGGTAATCTCTCTATTCTTTCATTTGATCGTTCATTAATTGAGTCCATACTTGAAATGTGCTACTTGAGCATGATTTTCATATATTGTTTTGACTCGAGAATTGCGTAAACTTTTTGAAATGATCATAGGACATCTTTGTTATATCACCCTTATTCGCCTTGACCTCACCTTATATGTTTACCCTCGTCAACCCCTTTGAACCTACATATTAACCTTTCGTAAAATCCCATAACCAACTATAAATTGGAGTTTTAGCCCATACATACACTTTCCATACCTTTGTTTGGAATGTGGCTTGGGATTGAATGCTGCTGTTGTTATGATGTCGGTTACAATTTAGGCATATGAGAGTTTGAAAAGTAAAAATAAAGAAAGTAGTGAAAAAAGAGAAGAAAAAGAGAAACCAAAAAGCAAAAAAAAAAAAGAAGAGAAAAGTGAGAAAAAGAAGAAAAGAAAGAAATGAGAAAGTTGTAAATGTTGTATATAGTTCAATAAGCTTTGATTACTCTCCCCGGTGATATATCTAATGCTCGTTTGGAACTTATTTTTAACTTTTGATATTGCCCACATTATCCCATTATCCCGAGTTTTCATTTCGTACCCTAGCCTAGCCTACATTACAACCCTATAAAGTCCTATGTGATCTTAAAGTTGATGTAATTTAAAAGTCATAATAGTTTTGATAATCTGTGAAAATGCATTTCGCCTCTTTTAGTGTGCGGTATCTTTCATTGAGATTACAAATTTTCATTTTATATATAACGTTCTTCATCTGTGACATGTGTGCGGCCTAGTTTTCATTTACATTTACTCCTTATGCCCGCATGTCTCGTGTGTTAGCTCCCTATTTCGAGTGAATTCACTTGATGAGTGTAATGCCCGTGAGGATTGAATATATGCTTGCTTTAATGTTTATCCGGTTTATATAAGTTTTTCGCCAAATCACACTTTGCATGTGTTCGCTCCCCTCCCACATTTAAGGTTTCAATTCTATGAGGTGCATTCTATAATGTTAATGATTCGAACTTTTGTGTGAATTCATTCACTTTGCTAATAATGCATATGAAATCTTTTTCGCTTTTGTTGGGCTTGTCGCATGTTGGTTTGGGCATATTTTGAGGAAACCATATGATGTTTGTGGGTATCATCCCTGAAAATCCTCACGAGACAACACTCGTCCGCTAGGGTAACCTAGGGGTTTAACGGCATATTGCATATGCTAAATGCAATCGTGTTTCCTACGAAAGTGGCATTTATATTTCGATGCATATATACATGTTGTGATTTTCTTATAGTTCTTCTTGCGTTGAATTTCATTACTAGGGACTAGCAATGTGTAAGTTAGGGGGTGTGATTCGTATCGAATATTACACATATATACCCTCAAACTTATGCATTTTAGCCCCCTCGGGTACTTTAATGCCTATAATTATGCTCGTTAATCAGACAACCTCCGTTTTATTTGCTAAAATATTATTTGAGGTATAATTGAGCTTTTATAGGTGTTAAAGTGCTTAGTATGAAGTTTGGGCACGTTCCGATTAAGTTTCATCGCGATTCGTACGTTCGGGGGCATTTTCGTAATTTTATACTTTGGGATTTTTGCCCGAAGTCTTCATGGAAGTTGTAGCCCCAGGATCAAGCTTCGCGTGGCCGCAAACGGTGCTCTAATCGGAGTCCGAACGAAGGAAACACGGACCTTTAATCGAAAAGAATTATAAAAGATTCATTAACAATTTAAATAATTCCATCCATGTCCCTTTTCTTCTTTAATATCAAATTCATTAATTCCATCTATGTCCCCAAAACGTTTTTTCAGCAAATGAAGATGGCGATTTGGCCCTAGGCTCGGGTTTTGCTCGGATTTTGGGTTCAACCGAAATTCGAGCCTTTCGTCCGAAATTGGAGCTTGATTTGGGACCACACACGCAAATGGGTCTCTTTGGCCATTTTTTGGAGCTTGGATTTTGGCCATTTATGGCTATGGAGAATGTGGAGCTTTGAAGTGGTTTTTGGCATTTTAATGGTGGAAGACTAGTTGGTCTCGGTTTTGGCTTCCAAGAATGGTTTTGGGCATATATGGACTTGGGTTTTGTTGGCATTTTTTGGAAATGGGCCTTGATTTGGCGTTTATCAACATTAATGGACACGGAGCTTTTTGGCCATGGGTGTGGCTGTGCGAACTTGTGAGCTGAATTGGAGTTGCAGCGCAGCCGGTCGACCGGCCACGCTCCGGCGGTCGACCGGTAATTTGATTTTTGCCTTTGGTCCGAGACAGTGTGCTCCTCCCCTATTCACCGGTCGACCGCGTTTTGGCTACCGGTCGACTGGTCCCCTGTTTTGTGCGTTTATTGCTGTTGCCCGCTTTTTTTTTCCTTTTTTATTTTCTTTTTCTATTTTCTTTTTATTCCTTAATTAGGAGACTTATCCTTATTTCTTTTTCTTTCTTTCCTTTCCCCACTTACTATAAATAGAAACTTTAGTTATTTTTGTAAAATATCTATTTTTTTCTATAGTTTCTCTCTCTCTCTTAGATTAGGTTAGGGTTTGTAATATTTGGGAATTTTGTGGAGACCTCCCCTCTGCTCCATTTTCTTTGTGTAATTCCTCCATTAATGTAAGTTCTAGTTTACTATTCATTGTCATCTTCCTCTACTTTAAGCTTTGTTCTTTATTTATTTCATGATTTATTATTTCTTACCTAGATTAATTGTGTAGTTAATTTAATTAGTGTTAAATTAATTAGTTAATTTATTTAATTCTTTTAATTATGCGTAGCGGCTAATTTAATTAGGGTGCGATTAATGGAACTCACGTAGGGTTGATTTGTTGCTTCGTTTATGTGATGGAGATTTACGTATTTATTTCGAGTGCGTTGTCCTAGTTATTACGCCTAGGAAATTTAACGGGGTATATCATGTATGTCCCGTTCTTACGACCTTGCGCGCGTAATTTCTGGGGTATTTGTTGACGCCAAAAGCTTATTAGGCTTTTATGCGAATTTAGGGGTGTGACAACTCTTAATTTAATTAATTGAGGAAACGAGATGCAATCCGAATAATTCGCAGTCCCATGTAGCCATTTATACGCGTTAACTCAATTTGAGGGATATTAGTCGCATCCTATAGTTTTTATTCTCTTTGTTAATTTTAGTTTAAATACACTCATGCCTAGTTTATCTTTTATTTCTTTTTAGTTAGAAAAATATCTTTTACACTTTTAGTGAGAAGTAATAAACCATTTAAATTCTAGCAACTCGTCTTTGTGGATTCGATACCCGGACTAGCCGCTATACTCCCTTAAAAGAGTGTAGTCATAGTTTAGGTTTTTGTATTAAGGCGGTGAATAGAAAACAACGATCAGCGTTTGACACGCGCTACTTTTCACCCTTAATCAGCCATCATTTGCCTGCTATCGCTCCGAACAAAGAATATCATATTTTACTCAAAATAACACCATACTCATATAAAACCCACACAAAATGAGTAATACCAATCTGATATACACTTAATATACTAACATCTGCTCTTCATAGCGAATGAAGAAAATAGATTCCCGCTATCGCGACAAAACACATAAATATATACTACATAACGTTGTCGATACAATTTGTAAACTCGTATCACACACAAATCTAGGGCTAATAAAACACTGTGATTCAATCTCATCACACAGAACATATCTCCTTCAATTTCGGTGAAACTCATAACAACAACTTCGCCTATCACTCTACTGACTCCAAAAGTTTCTCAGACTTAATACACTTACCGTAACTAAACCAAAAATTTCTTTAATCAACGCCCCATCTAGGCACCCTACACTTGCCCCTTAACTCCCACTGGGCCATGACTAACCGTAAGGTTCTACACTCCACATTACAACATTCCCCATCTCGGGTCACCCTGACCCTTTTAAGGTTATCAGTATCTTAAACTCCATAGCCGCCATCCTAACAATCACTTTACTAGTCTCCCCTTAACTTCTTCATGAAAAGGAAACTCCACCACCCCTTGCCTCCTGCTGCCCTCATCACGGCCTTCCTCGATCAGCGCACGAATCTCGAACGAGCGCGCAAAAGATTTACTATAATCTTATGCTTATGGAAGGAGAACGAAATCTCACGAGAGGAATCAGCGATCCTAATCATAATACTCTATAACAATCACGAGCAACGCTAAAAGCGTAGTACGTCCGCACAGATTCCTAAGGAGTTTAGAACCTGATGCTTTGATACCATCTGTGACAACCCGCCTAATAAAATACCGGGCGATCACTCATATATCAAATTAAAACAGGTGTCACATATGGATCATTCTCAGCATCACTGTCGAAAAACCAATTTAATTACTAATAACCTATAAGGCTGGCGTCAAAATTTTACTTAACTACTCTTTTTAAACAACTACACAACTAAAACATCCACACAATTTATATAAATGAAACTGAAATAAAATGAAATAACCGAACACTCATTTTAAACATCATACAACAATATCGAATGTCGGACTAAATGGAGGTAAAAGAATAAAAAAATATAATTGGGTTATAAGACCGAATGTTTATACAGTATCTCCTATCTAGATTACAAGGATAGAAGTGCCTATGGTAAACCTGCATGCATCCACAGCTACTGCAGCAGACGTCTAACTCGAAAGGATCATCATCCAGGCGTCCCCGTGTCTGGACACCTATATATATATAATATATAGCAAGACGGGTCAGAGCCCGAGTTGTAAAAATATTTAGCAAGTGCATAAATGCTTTATTTATAAAAAATATGTTTTATCTCATATTTAAATTGGTATCGCACTCCCATGAGATACCCCTCACCTTTCTTCTAATAGTGCATACCTAGCGCATCCCTCTAAACATCCTAGTCAAGCTATGCTGCCTAACTACTCCATCACCCCCAACTCTAGAAATCCTAAACAACCCAAGTATTAAGGGATCAACTTCTCCCTAGTCTCAACGCTATGCCATATTCGTGCGTGGGGTGTCTCGCAAAGTGAAATCCAAACAAGGAACCCCCACCCCCGATACACTACTACTTAGCAAGGTCGATCGTCGAGATCCATTAGACCCTCAGTACACGAAAGATATGTTTATATAGATATGTTTATATATATATATATATATATACACACACACACACACATAGAATTATATTCATTATCACGCTCATCTTTAACTTTCATACTCACTTTTATATACGTATCATGTTACACTTCCGGATATATCTCCCGGAATGAGAATTAATCCTTTTTCATTTCATATTCATTTTATCTCTTTACTTTCATAGAGATATAGTATCTTGTTCTCATACACAAGTAATGTACTATCACACAAGTACAATAACCATCCCAACGAGCTATAACTCGAGGATGCGGTTTCATAGTGCCGATCCAAAAATCGGGTTTTCTCACTAAACCACGGTGCCAAGCCGGAATCCATCAACGGACATGGTAAACAAATACACAACGGTGGAGGCGGTCATGTTCCCCCTTCAAGTGGAGTTACACACATCTCACTCGAACGCGGGACGATAATGACCTGGGGACTATACTCTCCCTGCTCCTCGAGCCAGGGGATTCACCCACATCGCGCAACCTCCCTGGATCGCACTAGAGAAAATATATACTTTGGCTGTTCTAACCCTATACCAAAGGAAAACCCGTGGAAACCATCCTCTAAATACACATATACCAATCACATACAGATACATATATGTATTTGTATCATATAATATATATACTTTAATCACATAGTATATATATATATATATATATATATATATATATTATATTGCTGCTCGAATATATATAAATGGCCATAATTGCCAATCACCTAGTAATATTTAAGTATTCTCTCTCTTAAATATTACTCACACCTTAATCACTATTTAAGGACTTGTACATAAACCCGAATGTACCAATTCATACAAATAATAGCATTTAAGTAATCGCACACTCACGATACTAAACCTAAAGGTATTCCCTCACTTGATAATAAACTTGTACTTTATTCGCGTTTAAGGATTTACACACATCTAATCCCCAAAGACATAAATCCCTAGAAATCACTTCCTAGGATTAACCAAGATGTATTCAACTCACATACATTCAAATACATAAATACCTATGCTCTATGGTAGCCGAACTCTCTCACTCTCTTAAATTTTGTTTGTCCCGAACGTTAACTATGTTCGTTCCCCTGATTATGACCTACACCAATCCAAGGCCTTCTCTTTCATCTAAAGGTTTACTTACCCTAAAAACCATAATTTAGGAGTCCCGATATCATAACTAGGATCCCCCGTATAAAACCCCAAATTGTAATTTAACTCCCCAGACTCTTAAGGGGAGAAAACTGAAGAATCTGACCAAAGCGAATCGATTCTCCCTAATTACGATTCGATTCGGAAAGTGTTCTGCAAGCAGGTCCTTAATGGCGAATCAATTCGGCCCAAGGCAGCCTTACAGATCCCCTTAGGCGAATCAATTCGGCCTAGACCCGAATTGATTCGGCCTGTTCGAGGGGCACTGTTTGGCCGACTTCTCAATCTCCAAAATACCTAAATATCAAGTCAACCCCCATTTGTGTGGTTTCTAATCTCAACCAACAACTCTTTAATTGTCCTAACACTGATTTCTTTTCTCCCAATGTCAAATTTGATTTCTAAATAACGATTTCGATCTCGGACGGCCTTCCGTAGAAAAATCATTAAAAATAAAAAAAAAATAAAAAAAATACGTGGTTGGCACCCACGAGACCACATCGAAAGGATATACAATTTTTATGTTTTGACCAAGAGACGAATCGATTCGCATACTTGATTCGGAAAGGCCGCTGCCTCACTATTCATCATCATCTCCAAGAATCCTAAACCTCCATTAATACACCTCCAAGCTTTTTATCTCTTCTCCCACCAACATATAACTACACCTAACTATATATACATAAAGGAAATAGGCTATAATCATCCTATAACCAAGAATCAACAACTAAATTCAAGTAATTCCTAAATTTCTCCAATTTGATATTTTTCGGGGTTTACCCGTTAAACTTCCAAGAAAAACCCGTTTGACCCACGAAAACCCAACCCAAAATCTTTTGTATTTTTTATTACCAACTATGATATGAGATTTATGCTCAAAATTAAATAAAGCAAGTAAACACTTGCCTCGTGGATAAAATTCGACGATCCCGAGTCGAATCCCGCGGAGGTTGGTCGGAATCTCCCTTTTCTTCCTCTTTTTCTCTCTTCTTTTCCTCTCCTCTTTCTTTTCTCTCTTTTCTTTCCTTTATCCCACTCTTTCTTGCCTTAAATAGGAGAGAATTAAGGGTTTATCCCTTTAAACCCAAAAATGACTCGTTTACTCAATTACGAGTTCCTAATAGCCCAAAAATTCTGGAAACTCAATTTCGACACCCGAACACTCAATTCTGACTATCTCGGCCATTTCGAGTATCATCGCGCACTTAAAATCTCCATCCGAGGCACTTGATCGCAACTCACTAATTTAACCCGCTACATCTCAGTACGGGTTTTCCCATTAAAATATTATCCTCGATCGCTTTACCCAGCTGCGACATTTATTAAAATACTCCAGTTCATTTAATTAATCCCAAAAGTAAATATAACACTTATCGAAAATCATTAAATCCTTGAAAACCTCAAAAATTACTATTAACGATAATTTCTTAAATTCTCAATTTTCACTTAATTATTAAATTTAACTTTCCATAAAAGTGTGGGTTATTACAAAGTATGGAAAATGAGGGCCGTTGGACGAGTAGCAGGAGGTAGGGCTTAGTGAGGTCATGAAGTATATTCAGGGATGATGACCGTAGTCGAGGTCACCTCTATTATGGCACGAGAGGCAAGGACTATAAAGATGACTAGGGCGCAACCTAAAAATTTCAAGTGCTGCTGTAGTCAAAAGTGATGTAAAAAATTAGACTCACCTAATGTAGTACGCTTCGGAGAGGGTCAAATGGTAAATTGAGGAGAGTCATCAACGGAAATTCTTGAAATGCGAGAATTATGTGTGTTACCCAACGAAGGTAAGACATTTAAATGCTTGGGCATATAGAGGAGTGTGGTTAACTAGAAGTGAAAAATTCGGAGTAAAATTTTTCTTGGTTCGTCGGAGCAAAGTTATAATAATGGGAGTCAACCACCACATTTAATAGTGAAATGTTGCGTAAATGGAAGGACCTTAAGTAAAGTTTAACCACATGTTCCTTCATAAGTTGTTCAGAATAAGATGTGAACGTTGTTCTAAACCCATTACAGAAGGGCCGGATAGGGGTCCATTTGGAAATGAATTTAAACTTTTAGCAAATCTTGTATCAGCGGAAGTGGATACCAACGGTAGAGAATATTTCAAATGGGAGATCAACTCGTGAGGAATGTTGACAACACTTAAAGAGAATTATGTTGGACAGTTGATCCATACGGTGACAATGCCACACATTATCCGTAGAAATGTTAACGCTCTTATGTTAAGGGAGCTAAATTAATCAAACGATTTATTAGAGAGTGAGACTAGATGAAACACAGTTAGCAACGCGCTGCAAGGGGGAGACCCATCAGGGGGCTCATTTAAATGATTCGGATAACTGAATTCTTACCAAGCGAAGGTGAATTCAGTAAGAGTTATTGAAGCCAGTAGCACGTTCCTTAGGGCCAACAACGATAAGGGAATGATAGGGGTAGCCACCAGGATCGAGACTATTTAAGTCCGAGAGAAGGACAACCCTAATAGGGTCAGTATGATAGGAGATAAGTGGGTTATGTGTTGAGGTATTTTGTGGAGAGTAAAACCACACGAGTTAACATATTCCGAAGCGAGAAAAAGGATAAGGGTATGGTGCTTGCAAGGGAAATGGCTAATTTAATTTTTGATTTGGTTCAGACATACGCGTTATGTCCGGAAGACCATTAAGTAGCCAAGGCGATTGGCAAAGTAGAAGTATGAGTTTTATTCTCGGAGGATCAAGCGCGTTTTATGTGACATGAGCGAGTAATTACATTTTTTTTTATTTCTAGAGTCGCATGTGAAAAGAATTTAGTGCATATATCTATAGCGTTATAATTATGTGTATGTTTTCCCTGGTGTAGCGGGGTTGTCTTCAGTGATATTCGTGGAGGATAAATGGGTGCATTGTTTGTGTTATATAATATTTTGAGATTACTCCTTTTAATGATGTGATATGCAAGTATATTATTGCACTGATTATGGTTTTATAAAAATGGTTAAAACATTAGTAAGCAGTGATTGTAAGGCTATTGGGGTTGCTATCTTAGTGCAGCATGTTCTATCCTGACAATACCTCACATGCGAGAGGGTCGGGCTCACACTCATTTTATATACATTATAGAGACTTCTAAGGGTATAGTGGTACGGAAATATTTAATCCCAAGGTGTTTAGGGACTTTTGTTATTATGATTAAGTGTGTATTGGGTTTACCGTTGGGCGGAAATATTTCACTCATTGTTTTATGTAACGCTCAAGACTTAATGGTAGGAGGAGCGTATTGTTATATTTATCCTTTGGGGATGTGAAAGTTAGGAATTATATTCATATGTTTGGGAATGGGATTTTGGGAGTCCCAATTATATACGTATGAGGTTTATGGAATGTGATTACTAACAATACTGAGTAATAGTGCAATGAGTAAAAAAGTTCTTTATTTCAGTTCAATTGCGAGAGGAGATGTAGATTTTCTATCAAAATACGGAATAGAAGGATATAGGTTATGGACGGTGGACCTAACGGATTTCGATAACCGACTATGCTAGGTAGTAGTGTATAGGGGGTTCCTTGTTTGGATTTCACTTTGCAAGACATCCCATGAAACTTAGCATAAGGTTGGAAGTAGAGAGATGTTTGGTCATTAGTCCATGAGTCTAGTACATGGGTTGTCATAGGAGCCGGTAATATTGATTATAAGTTAAAGTTAAGTGACAATTTAAGGCCAGTGGGGACAGTTGTGTGGTAAGGAAACATTGAAAGTTTTGATTTACCACCCAATAGAAGGGTGGAATGATGATAAGGAGATTTGAGAGTACCCAAGTGGTGTAACCCCATTTTTTCACAAGGGAAACAGAGAATTGGATGTTATGTGTGAAGCGTAGGTGATGCTTACACCAGTATGCATGATTTATCGGGTGTGTGGGCATCCTGTTTAGCTGTTGCTTAAATCGGTCGAGTTGAAAGGACATGGGAATAGACGCGTGGAATATATGTTTGTGAGAATGACATAACAAAGTAGAACTTGTAGAGTAGATTAAGCGTGGTGCGAAGGATGATAATCCACATATACGTGTATGATCAGTGTAGCAAACACGAATTTAGTTAGAAGGCTATGAGAAGCCATTTAAGGGTATTCCTTGTGAAGGACAAAACTTAACTATTATGGAAAATACTCGGAGTGGAGTTTTACCTAGTCAAGTGTGGAAAGCGACTTATGTGTAGGTCGAATGATGATGTTAGTAAGTTATAAAGGTTCGGCAGCGCACATCGCGGAGAAAAGTTCATGGGTCAGAATTTTTAGTATATGCTAAGGAACGAAGGGGAGTATTAAGTGTCACTTAATGTGAGACATTTCAAGTAGAAGTCGATGTTGGGAGGGACATAGCGAGTAGTCTCCGTGGGCACCACTCATAGATAGAAATCAGTTGGAATGAAAGGATCAACCAGAGAATTTTGTAGAAAATCTATGATTCCTAAAATAGAAGAGAGAAAGTGTGTGAAATTTCTTGGATGGGGTGCCAACTTCAAGGTAAGGTCACGAGTTCCTTAGAATGTGTGGAATAAGTTGACCTAAAAGAAAGTGATTATTATTCTTTTGGGTGGTATACACTATTAATATAGTGTGCCCTAACCTTTCTTTGAAAATAAGAATCGCTCCTATAAGAGGTTCTCCCCGATATTATTCTGAACTAGAATGGGATCATTGAACCCCACATTCAAACCAGAGTTTCAGGAAGCAATGGGGATAACGTTTTGTTATGAGTAGGTTGTATCACCCTTAGCCGGGGAGTAGGCGAGGAGATTAAAGATTAGTGGAACCGCGTGAAAGTAATTTTGAATTCATGGTGATCATTTCATTTCCACAATGGATGCATCTAGCAAGTGACGTTTAGTCCAGTAGAGTTCCGTGGAAGCACTCGTACCTGTTTATTGTGGACAAACTTCTTATTGAAAATTTTATGTGGAAAAACCATAACTATACTCCCTCTACTTGTTAAGAGGTGAGTGGATAATCAGGATTTTTGATCGACCGAGCTAGAGTCGGATGACTGTGGTGGAATTACCACGACTGTTTTAGGTGACTTTTGAATGATGTAAGAGTTACGTCGTCGAAGATCGAGATTCGAAGAACTGACAAGAGTGGTCAAATGTTTGTTTGGTTTCTCTCAAAACAGGGAGTTTTGTGTTTAGATAAATACGAGTATTTGTTACGTAGTGAGGTGCGGCCTCCCAATAATATTGAGACAATGGGGGCCAATGATGTGTAGGCTCGTCTTATGCGTATAGCAATGGATTGGAGCATAATGTGAAGTGCCGTTATAAAGGTGTGACTCTATAACTGATGGTATTGAGAGTGTTTCGTAAGCTTATTGTAAGGCAGGAGACTATAGAAATTCGCCTTACCTGAAAGTCCCTTTTGAGTATTTATAAAGTATTTAGATCTATTTTTACTAGGTATGCCTTAGTTTTCTATTTTCGGGACGAAATTCCGTTATTAGGGGGGAAGTATGTAATACCTCGTATTTTTATGGCTTTTAAAATTGGGGATTTATTAAATTTAATTGAGATATTAATCCAGAATTTCATTTTAAATATTTACTAGCGTGATGAGAGTTAGTAATTATTGGGATTTTTTTGAATATTACTGGATGAGTAAAGTAATATATGAGATTGATTTTATTAGTATTGTCACAAGTGAATAATATGGCAATTATGAAAATTTAAGTCGGGACGCACCTGTGTCGTGTCAGGACTAAATTGTTATTATAAAAGTGAATATATTATAAGTCACCCGTATGATCATTTTGAGTTCGCCAAAGTGTATGGAAGGGTCAAGATAGTCAGAAAAGTATACTCGGGGGTTTAGTTTGGGTCTCGGGGCATTTTTAGCCCTATTTGACATCCTGGGAGGGTATTATAGACATTTTGTACTTTTGGGTAATTAAACCCTCGAATTTTCTTAGTATATATTAGCCATTTGGAGTTGTCTCTTAGGGTTAACAAACACAAAACCTAAGCCCAACCATTAGAGAATAAGGTGACGAGTTTCCAAGAAATCCAAGGCCTAGAACTCACCCGATTGCACCGCCACCACCACCAAAACGTAGATCGCACGAAGAGGAACGCAACCATGTCTTTTTCATCAACAAATCAGACCCCTAAATCCCAATCAAGTATCTATCTTGCTGATTTCCAGTTGATATTCCTTCCATGTTAGTCTAGGAATGAAAATCATATGTTTTAATTGAAGAATTATATATTTTGGAAGAGAATTTATATGTGTTGTAGGGAGAATCCATATAGTCTGAAATCATGATCATATGTAGAGGATTACCCACGAATTTATTATGATATTTGGGAAGAAAATCTGGATTAAAATAGAGGTTTGTGATTATTCATGCAAAATTTGGTTTTATAAATAAATTTGAGATTAAGCCCCTTTTTGATTGATTCGTTGAGGATTTATTGATGTTGTTACGTTAGAATTTTTTTTATACATTGCTTATACATTTGGATAACTTGGTTGGGATTTTGGGATGAACTTATAGAGGTTTGGAGGGGTTAGAGTGGTTGAACCCGTAGGCTAAAATTTGCAGCAAACTGGGCAAGAACTGCTTGATCGATCGATCGACCAAGAGCATCGATCGATCGACGATCGATCGATCGACCAAGAGCATCGATCGATCGACGATCGATCGATCGACCCCATTCCTCGATCGATCGATCCCTCCTAGAAAAGTGCATATTTTTATCCTTTTTATGTAATCCAGTAAAGATACGTAGGAGCCCTTGATTATTATTTATGGAGTATAATGGGTTTTGAAGATGACCAATAGGGTCTAAGTAGACTCCGGTGAGTGAAATTTAATGTGGGATGGAATTGTGGGTTAATCGGGAGTTGTTCACATATTGGAAATTATGTGTACGTTTACTAAAATATTGAGACTCATGAAAGATTTAGACTAGAAGGGAAGTGAGGGTATACCTACTGAAATTTATACTTAGTGAGAGAGAATACTTCGAGAGATGAGAAGTAAGTATGAAGTAAATTATAAATGAGAATAAAATAGATGAATCCGTTATGCGAGGTAATTGAGTAAAATATGTGCTAAGAACTGATGATAATAATTATAGGTCGTAGGTGAACCTAATTTGGAAAATGTGAATATCTATATATATGACGGTGTGACTGTGCATATATTATGTATCTGTGTAAAAATTATATGCGGGCTACTTGCTATCACGAAGGTTTCTGCGCCGGGATGGTCTTATCTCGATTGAACCTTTATGGGGGGATATTGACTCGTACCCTAGAAGATAGTATTCTAGATACAGGCTATCTGAAAATGATAGTCAGATGTTCTAAGAGATGTGAGGGTATGTGCTGACCTCTTAGGATTCGGAACTATGCTTCGCCTCCATTTGTATGTCTATTGTGTTAATACAGTTCGAGAGTGATTTCGAGCTAGTATTTCCCTTAGTATGAGTGAAACGGGGACGTGATAGCAGAGTATTCTAGCACCATAGATTTATGTGGGGTGCCGATAGTGTGTGTGTATATATATATATATATATATATATTATATGAGTGATTGATATATATATATATGGAAACTTTCTGCTGTGTGTAAAAGTAATTAAGTAATGAATAAATGCCTCAACTTTATACCCAGTGTTGGTGAATGTTGTAACGGTACTGAGTGATTCTAAGTAACGCAAGAAAATGGAAGAGATTAATTTTCTAAAATTAAATATCAAAGTATTATCGCTTCTCGGGATAAAACTTTATGAAAAATAATTTAGATAGACTTATGAGATCAGTAGAACGGTAGCAGTGCACACTAGATGAGAGGTGAGGATTCTCAAGAGAGTGTCGCATACTAAACTGGTTGTGATATTAGCCGGTAAGCATTTTAAATACTTGCTAAACTATTTTTAAAACTGTTTTACACTCGGGATCTGACCCATTTTCTTTCATTTCTTTCTCTTATATATATATATATATATATATGTGTGTGTGTGTGTGTGTGTTATAGGTGCCCAGCCACAGGAGCGTCATGCATAGGTTCTTTGGAATGGACGTGCTACAGCTTATGTGGAAGTTGCAGGGCCTTACTCTAGACGACTTCTTCATTGCTTCAGTTCTTACTTTAGCTCTGTTTAGTTAGGGCATGTGTCGCCCGATTTCCTATTCCAGTTGGATTTGTCAGAGATTTATGTTCATTTATATTTCCAGTATTCAGTACTCCTCGGGAGTTAACTCTTGTCAGGATGATTTTATGTATAGCTCTTAAACTTGGTTTGGTTTAATCTAGATGATTTAATTCTTGTGTGTTAATCGCCATCCTTAGTATGTATGTGATTCGTAAACTGTTGGTTATTATAAAGGTTTTCATAATGGAATTTAATTAAGTAAAAAAAAAAAGACTTTAAATCGTTTTGACACTTAGCTTAATTATTTAGGCTGTTCAAATTGGAAATATTATTTTGCGATAGTGATGCTGAGAATGAACCAACTGTTCACCTTGATTTTAATTTAATAAAGGACTGATCACCCGGTATTTAATTAGGCGGGGTGTTACACACAGCTCAACGAGGAATCTCACTACAAGAGGCCCCTCGCCCCCCAGAAATTAGAATTCCCCACAGAATAAAACCAGTGGGTGAGGATGATCACTTACATTGACCACTTTCCCAAGATTTATTATTCACACAAAAGTACTCACATGTTACTTTCTTGTACAAGTAACCTAGTTGAGAAGGCATGTCTCAACTAGGCAAGTTGGTATCTCGTAGGAGTTTTGACTTGGTGAGTGAGGAACAAGGTTTCTTGAGCAAGTTCAACCACTTATCGCTTTAAGATAGAGAGAAAACTTGTAAACAGACCATAGTAGTCACCCAGTCCTTACACAGTCACCACATAATTACTATTGAAGTGAGTAACCAAGTGTTTCTCATAAGAAATGAACAGTTTGAAGAAAGATTTTAGAGGAGATGGTCCTTGAGACCTCCCTCCTCAAGTTTACAAATATTTTAGAGGAGGTAGTCCTAGAGGCCCCTCCTCAAGTTTACAAAGTTTGTACAACAAGTTACCGTTTTAAAATGATATTCACCAAATAAGATGTTTTGTCCTCAAGCGCAGACACATTTGCTTTTGACTTTGGTTTGCACTAGGTGGCACCTGTTAGAGGAGATAGACGACTATACACATGTAGGGACAAAAGGTACATTGCAGATCTTGTCCGTCACCAACCCCCTCAGTTTTGGTGCCTAAAAAGAGCCGACTTATGCCTAGTGCCCAAGTATAAATAGGACCCCTGGGCAAGGTCAAGGATGAATCATAACTCAAGTCATATTGTTACTCTGTCAAAATCACTCCAGACTACTAAATGTTCTCTCCCTTCTCTCTCTCTAAGTGTTAAGTGCTTTGTTCCTTCACTCCACCTGACAGCCATCACTCTCAGGAGTTTATCTTGGGTAAAGTTACTATTATTATGGTGAATATCCTCTTCTTGGAAGGAGTAGACTACAATTTGAGTTCCATTGTTACCAGATAGGGAAGGTTTTACCAGAAGTGCTTGATAACCTTTAAGGCAACATTCATTGGAGTAGGTCACGCCTCACCCTTTCCAGTTATTCATAGACCCGAGTCTCACCACCCTATTACAAAAAGAAATTCACGATTAGAATGAATCTTGGGGAAGAATTAAGAAAGTTCGTAATAAACAAAAATTAGTTGATCTGGGATACTGCCCCATTTCAAATCGATTTGTCCTTGGATCAAATCGATTCGGTTTGGCAGCGAATCAATTCAACTAAGAACCGAATCAATTCGGTCCTTGGGCTGAGTCAACTGGGACAAGGGTTAGTTCCGAAGTATTTTTAGAAGTCCATCAGAGTTAGATGTCCTCAAATGAGGAATTTATTAAAAATAGTATTGTGACACAGGTATTTATTGGAAATTATATTTAACTAGATGGTTAAAAGATAAGGGAATTAATAGTTAACTAGATGGTCAATTATTAATCGATCAATATTTGAGGACATCTTGTGCGATATTTTTACGTAATTATAGAGTAGTTACCTATACATATTATATGGATATAATAATATGTATTTATGTGTATTTGTGTGGACATACCAATGTTCGTGGACGGTCCTATCGGCTTGGGGTTTGGCACATTCGGGACCATAACACACGTCCGCACAGGTGGGCTAGATGTTATGTAGGTCATTTAGGTACTACCTAGCAGCGCCATCTACGAGAGGTAGGTGTTGATGCTGGGATCCTTTGTCACTATTGGGTACGGGCCGTGAACTGGTGTACTGAGTAAGCACCGCCCCACTTATGTGTGTTTTATGATGTCTGACTTGGATAGAGATTCCTTACAACTTGCCGATAGAGCACGAACGAGACACCACTGGTAGATTCCTTCAAGTGTCGCATATATGAAAGGATATGTGTATATAAATTACCTGGATTAAATGAGATTAATTAATTTGTCTAAGAATGTAGACAGAACTTACAGACCCTTATTATGTTGTGCATAATAGATGTTTATGTCACTATCATGAAATATATAAGACTGGGATACTTTGGGCTTAATAAGTGAATATAGATGGTTTCGTTTTAGCAATTGATTATGGCTAATGCATTTGATATTAAATTGGCACAACAGTCATATTTATTTTGGAGCTTGTTTGGACATGAGTAATATCACACTTAGATGAGGGGTGAGATGTTAATCGCATGTGAGTGAAGATGGGGGATATTCACTTTGCATCTAATGTATTTATTGCATTTTAAATTGAATAAGATAATTCTTACACTTCTATGGCTTTGACCCAATTTTAAACGTTTTCTCCCCCAGGTGCTCCTAGACAGGGATAGCGAGACTGTTGACGTAGAAACCTTGCATTATCCTTTTTATCCTTAGGCATTTCAGATCTATTGATTCTAGCTGAGGTGCTTTTCAGATCCAGTTGCTTAATTTATTTAGTATTATTGTACGGGCATAAGCCCGAGATTTATTTACTTTATGATGGTTTGAGATATTTTCATTTATGTCGGACTTACCATATGCTTGGTGTTGGATTGGATTTTATTATTTATGAAATGTTGATTTCATTTCAATTATGGCCTATTACTATATGATTTATGTTATGCTAATGCTGAGAATGGCATTAATTGACAAACAAGCCCCATCTTCAATATATCGTACCTCGTCAGCCTTTACGTGAAAAAATAGGGGTTATTAAAGTTGGTATTAGAGCATCCAGGTTCTAGTGTCCTTAGGATTTGTGTTGTGCTCATTACGTTCTGCATTGCATCCTTTGATATGTAGAGCCTATATTTAAATTTAATTGTATTCTTATGGTTATACTAATTTGAACTTTGTTTTCTTTCAGATGGCAAATGGACGGAGAGGTAGGCCTAAAAGTGTGGTCGCACCCACTCCAGAGGAGGAGTCTCAGCCAGAGCCATAGCCAAAGCCACCACCATTCCCACAATTTATTACCCCAGTAGAGGTCACCACTATTGTGACTCAGGTAGTTTCTACAACCATGGTGGCCATGCTCCAACATTTCCACCACCACAGGCTCAGTAATATCCACCACTACCACCACAACAGGTGGTCGTACTAGCATAGACACCGGGGTTGATTTGGGATAAGGTGAGGGAGGACTTCATGAAGAGACAACCTCCAGAGTTCTCAAGGAGTCCAGATATACTAGTGGCAAGAAGGTGGAAGAAAGGCATACAGAGACACTTACAAATGGTAGAGTTAACGCCGGTGCAGAAGAAGATGTTAGCTTCATTCCGATTAGTGGGGGTCGTGCTACAGTGGTAGGAATCGTTTACATCAGTTGCAAAGAGGGATATCGTGACGACTGATGAGTTTTGGGAGAGGTTTGAGGGGAAGTATTTTCCCCAAGATATGTAGTCTGAGATGAAGAGAAGATTTATAGAGCTCAAGCAAGAGGGGCGTATATTGGTTGAGTACAAAGAAGAGTTTACTACCCTTTCGTACATTGCAAAAGAAGATGTGAATACTGAATAGAAGGAGATGGACAGATTCACAGTGGGGTCATCATGGCACACTAGGAAGGCTATTTTGGGGAACTCGGCCTTTACCACATATAATCAATTAGTGAACGCCCTACTTCTCCCTTATTAAGATCACAGGACTTTCCAGAAGAGCAAGGGTGAGAAATGACAAGGAGTTTAATCATCAAGCTAGTAAGTCAAGACGAGTGGGGGTGACGGATTCATGATCCAACAGTTCAATAGTACTTTGCTAGCAGATTAAAATAAGAAGTTTGGGGGTTCTAATGATCGAAACAGACAGGTCTAGGGGCATTTAGGACAGGGTCAACAGCACAGAGGCCATCAGGGCTAAGGAAAACCGAGCGGTACCCGTTCCATAGGTACTATTTCACTTGCGAAGAGAGGGGTCATATGGCGAGCTAGTGTCCTCGGGGTAATCAGGAAGTCGATCCGTAGGGAGGTCAGGGGGACGTAAGGCGCCATAGGGATAGAGCCCACCATTGTCATCTTTGAAGGTTGATGCACCAGCCGCTGCACCCATCGTCCCACCTCAGGGACAGTCGCCACTATAGTACATATGACTTTATCATATTTCTCCCATAGATGGGCTAGTTCAAGCATAGGAAGTTGAGGTTATGTTCCCTATATTTGGTCATGTAGGTCATATTTTATTTGACATGGGGGCATCTCACTCTTTTGTGATCATGGGTTTTTCACAAGAGACTGGGATGGTAGATTTTGCTTCCGATATCGTACTACACATAGATTCACCAGTGGGTAGAGGGGCACCCATACATTCAGAATGTCAAGGTCTTGAGATTGAGATAGGGGACTCACTTTGTATCCAACTTATTGGTACTTGATATGCACGAGTACGATGTCATTTTGGGGATGGATTGGCTGGCTACGTAAAGAGCATGTGTTGATTATTACGGGAGGTCTATTGTCTTCTCCATTTTGGGGCATGGGATATACCTGGTTGCGATTATGCACCATGGGGGTGGGTAGAGAGAACATTTATACTATATCGAGGAGGAAACTTCTTTGGAGGTTGTGGTGACGCTGAATTCCATCCCGATACTTAGTGAGTTTTCATATGTGTTTGTGGAGATCCCAGGGTTACCACCTAGTCAGGAGATAGACTTTGTGATTTACTTGATTCCAGGAATGAGACCCATTGCGCGTACAACGTATCAGATGGTTCCTCTAGAGATGAGGGAGCTTCAGGATCAGATTGAGCAGTTATCAGGACAAGGGTTCATTAGGAGGTGTACTTCACTGTGGTGTTCTCTAGTTTTGTTCGTCAAGAAGAAGTATGGATCATTGTAGCATTGTATTGGATACAAGAAGTTGAAAACATTCCCCATATGAAATAAATATCCATTGCCCCACATTGATGATTTGTTTGACCAGATGAGAGGTGCTGCGTATTTCTTTATGATTGACTTAAGATTGGGTTATCATTAGTTGAGAGTCCAGGAGCAAGACATCCTGAAGATGGCATTTCTTACGAGATATGGGTCGTGTGAGTTTTTGGTGATGCCATTTGGTCTAACTAATGCGTCAATGGTATTGATGTATTTAATGAATCATGTGTTCAGAGATTATTTGGATCGATTCGTCATAGTTTTTTTAGATCATATCGTGATTTATTCTCGGACTGTGGAGGAGTAAGAACAACATTTAACGGTAGTATTATGAATGCTACGGGACCATTAATTATATGCTAAGTTTGATAAATGTGGCCTTTGGTTGAGAGATGTACAGTTCTTGGGCCACATTATGTTTGAGAGGGGGATATTAGTGGACCCGGGAAATGTTTTCTGCAGTGATGGAGTGGGGACAACTCACTACACCCACCCAGGTATGCAGCTTTTTGGGATTGGCTGGTTACTACCGTCGATTCATTCAGGGGTTCTCTAATATAGCTGGGACCTAATGAACTTGAAGAGTAAAGGAGTACTATTCGTGTGGGATGACATGTTCCAGCAGGCGTTTAATGAGCTGAAGTCTAAATTGACTACATCACCAATTTTAGAGTTAGCTCGGCCAGGGATAGACTGTAAAGTCTTCATAGATGCATCCTCGAGGGGACTTGGAGGGGTTTTGATGCAAGAGGAGAGATCGATAACTTATTCTTCATGAAAGATTAAGCCTTACGAGGGACATTACCCTACCCAAAACTTGGAGATAGCAGACGTGGTTTTTGCACTATAAGTATGGAGGCATTATCTCACGGGGCAGAAGTTTCAGCTATTCACATACCATAAGATCCTAAAATATTTGTTCACCCAAAGGGAGTTAAACATGAGGCAAAGGAGATGGATAGATTTTATAAAAGACCATCAGTTCGACATTCAGTACCACCCAGGAAAGGCGAATATTATAGCGGATGCTTTGAGCCTCCAAGACTATGTTGGATTTAGCGATAGTGTGGAAGGCAAAGTGGAAATCACTTCGTAGGGATGACGACCTGAACTATTATCCCAAACGATGAGGAGTTGATATGAGCCATTATGTCCGAGGCTCATAATTCACGCTTTACGATACATCTCAAAGGGGATAAGATGTACCATGATATGTGATGTTAATATTGGTGGGTCTGGATGAAAAGGGACATAACATATTTTGTGTCCACATGTGCTACGTGTCATCTAGTGAAGGTGGACCACCAACGTCATGCAATTGTGTTACAACCTTTGGATATCTCGATCTGGAAATGGGAGAGCATATACATGGAATTCATTACTGGTTTACCTACAGCACAGAGAGGGTATGATTCCATTTGGGTGATCATCTTCGTATTGATGAATGTGGTTCACTTTTTATCGGTCCAGACAGACTACAACTCCGAACAGTACGCTAGACTTTCCCTCATAGATATTGTTAAGTTTCATGGGGTACTACTTAACATTGTGTGAGACAGGTATAGGACATTTGTGCCCCACTTTTGGTGGAGCTTTCAACAGTCTTTAGGGGAAGAGTTGAGATTGAGCACCTCAAATCATCCTTAGACCAACGGGAAGATGAAAAGGGTGAATTTGATGTTGGAGGACACGTTGCAAATGTGTATATTAGATTTTGAAGGGAGTTGGGAGTAGTATTTTCCTTTGGTTGAGTTTTCGTACAATAACAACTACCAGTTCACGATTGGATGGAACCGTTTGAGGTGATTTACGAGAGGCCGTTTCGTTCACCCTTGTGTTGGTTAGAGGTGGGGAGAACAATATAAATTCAGGCCAGGAT
This sequence comes from Sambucus nigra, assembly GCA_949130495.1. NCBI lineage: Eukaryota > Viridiplantae > Streptophyta > Magnoliopsida > Dipsacales > Adoxaceae > Sambucus > Sambucus nigra. The sequence continues at coordinate 407,486,149 of OX422222.1, forward strand.
ATAAATTTCCGAGGATAGTCAAAAGAGCTACGTGGATGCATGTCGGAGACATTTAGACTTTGATGTTAGGGATCACGTGTTGATTAAAGTGTCTCCCATGAAGGGAGTAATGAGGTTTGGGAAGAAAGGTAAGTTGGCTCCCCGATATGTGGGACCATTCCCTATTGTTGAGAGGATTGGACCCGTGGTATATCAGTTGGGATTACCGAATCACTTGTAGCAAATGTAAGATGTTTTCCATATATCTGTATTGCGAAAGTTACTTCAAAACGAGATAGTGTACCAACACACTATTATTGATGAGATATATCTCCAGCCAGTCACTACTTATAAGGAGAGACCGATAGCCATTCTAGACTGTCGGGAGCACCGACTTCGATCCACAGTTGTTCCTTTAGTTCGGGTGCAATAGGGACACAATCGAGAGGGCGAGTCGACTTGGGAAAGGGAGGACGACATTATCGCCAAATATCCTAAGCTCTTATAGATAGGTAATAACTTTTCTAGATTCTGAGGATAGAATCCTGTTATTAGGGGGTGTAGAGGGGGTTTAAAGGTAATCTTGAGATTAGGAATAATTCCCCCATTAATAGCAATGTTTGGGATTAAGGCAGCTCAAGCGAGGCAGTTCAGTTTGGCAGCTCAAGCGAGGCAGCTTGGCGTGGTAACTCATACTTGAGTCTTATTGGTTAATTTAGTTTTGTTGTATCTTTTGTTTATATTGATTATGAGCTATAATGATTATAAATATGTAATGAGTATGATGAGTTTGTGTGAGGTCGAACGATACTCGTGAGAGACCAGGCTTGGCAGGGCCTGGGAGAGCTTCCATGCTCTATCGAACGACCTCGTCGTGGGAACTTCAGAGGGACTTGGTTTAGAGGATTGAGAAGTGAGGCACCGTTGGGGCTTGTCCTGATCATCTTAGATACACCTGGTAAAACAGCGAAGGACATTGACCGTGGAACCTCGGGGGGAGCATCCTTGAGTTCCATCGGGCGTTGAGTTATGAGCCAAATAACCATTTACTTAATGTCATGTCTAATTTATCTGATGTCACTAACCAGCTAAGAAATGTTAGACCTGCACTTGAGTAAACCACTGTGGTATTTGGGGATGTCAGACAGTTAGTAAGCCACTTTTGTGATGACAGCCCCCTGACACACAGTGGTTAGGCAAAATGCATGTCTTGTCATTTAATGCTTATGATGTGGAGATAACTAGTGCATCAGGTATTTAATGTTTGTGACATAAAGTATGATGGATGTCTTTCACGGGCATTAATGACTGAGTTGCCTCGAGGGTAGTGTGGGGGGCTATTTAAGGACCCCAACCACCTCTGAGGAGATATATGATCTTTTTGAGAGTTTAAAAGTTATTACTAGAGACAGTATACATCAGATAGAGAGAAAGAGTTATTACAAAAACCCAGAGAGTTTTACTCAACCACCATTGTCATTTATTACGAAGTTTTTAGTACTTGAAAGAGATTCTTAAGGGTGGTTGGTGTGTTTGGCTGCCTGCCAAGGTGTATCTAGGGTGCTTACTTCTCTCTCCCTCTAGCTAAGTTACTTCTAAGTTCACTACTACCTTCTGAGTTATACACGAGAGATTTGTGAGTTCAAACTGAGTCTATCTTCATTGAGTCTTGTTTGTATGTCCCGTGGTTAATCAATAGTGTTGCTATTTAACCTATCATTACTGTACTAAAAAAGGGGTTACTCCTCCATTTTATCTAAACCACCCTCTTACAGGGGGAAGAATATAATACCCCATGTTTTTGTAGAATAAATAATATAACCATATATTTTGGGATAAAATAAAAATTCATGGAAATTTAAATTAACCGGTGAATTAAATTTATTAACTGAGAACATGTAATTCGTTGATATGTCGTAAGTATGTGTGGTTGATTTTTGTGATGCCAATAATTATAACAATTTACATAGTTCTTATTTTGGAAGCATTCTGGGCTAAAGTTCGGAATATATTCATATGAAATCTAGGATTTAGGGGTAGAAATTGATGTTGTTATATGGGATTAATTGTTTTATGATGTGTAACTTAGTAATAAGGACCCATTTGTATGATTATGAAAAGAAAATCACGGTTAGAATGAATATTGGGGAAGAATTAAGAAAGTTCATAATAAATAAAAACTGGCGGATCTGGTCTAGTGCCCCATTCTAAATCGATTCGGCCTTGGAGTGAATCGATTCAGAAAAGAACTGAATCAATTCGGTCCTGGGGGCTGAGTGAGCAGGGAACAGGGTTAGTTCCGGGTATTTTTAGAGTCCGTACGAGTTGGTGGGACGGTGTTTGAGTCAACGAGGAATTTATTAAAAAGGCAAATGTGGCATATATATTCATTGGAAATTGTATTCAACAGTATGGTTAAATAATCTTTTAAAGACGAGGGAATTAATAATGAACTAGATGGTCAATTATTAATGGATGAATATTTGTGGACATCATATGGGATATTTTTAGGTAGTTATAGAGTGGTTGCCTATACATAATATACGGATATAATAATATGTATTCACGTGTACCTGTGTTGACATACCAATGTTCGTGGACGGTCCTATCGTCTTGAGGTTTCACACATTCATGATCGTAGCACACGTCGGTACAGGTGGGCTAGACGTTGTGTAGGTCATTTAGGTACTACATAGTATCTCCATTTATGAGAGGTCGGTGTTAATGTTGGGATCCTTTGTCATTGCTGGGTATGGGCAATGACTTCGTGTACTGCGTAAAGACCACCCCACTTATGTGTGTTTTGTGATGTCTGGCATGGATAGAGATTCCTTTGGACTTACTGATAGATCACGAACGAGACACCTATAGTAGATGCCTTTAAGTGTTGCATATATGAAAGTACACACACACACACACACACACACACACACACACACACACACACACACACACACACACACACACACACACACACACACATATATATATATATATATATATATATATATTACCCAGATTAAATGCGATTAATTAATTTGTCTAAGAATGTAGACGAAATTTATAGACCCTTACTATGTTGTGCATAATAGATGTTTATGTCATTTTCATGAAATATATAAGACTGGGATACTTTGGGCTTAATAAGTGAATATAACCAGTTTCATTTTAGAAATTGATTATGTCTAATGGATTTGATATTAAATTGGCACAACAGTCATATTTTATATCCGGATTTATTTGGATGCGGGTAATATCACACTTAGATGAGTGGTGAGATATTAATCTCATGTGATTAATGATGGGGGATATTTACTTTTCATCGACTGTATTTAATGCATTTTAATTTTAATAAGTCAATTCTTGAACATCTAGGGCTCTAGCCCAAATTTAAATATTTTCTCCCTCCAGGTGCTCCTAGATAGGGATAGCGGGATGGTTGACGTAGCAGCCTTCCATTCTCCTTTTACTCCTCAGGCATTTCAGATCTATTGATTCTATCTTAGGTTATTTTTAGCACCAGCTACTTATTTTATTTAGGATTATTGTATGGGAATAAGCCCGGAATCTATTTACTTTATGCTAGTTTGAGATATTTACATTTATGTTAGACTTATCATACGCTTGGTGTTGGATTGGATTTTATTATTTCTGAAATGTTGATTTAATTTCAATTATGGGTTATTACTATATGATTTATATTATGTTGATGCTGAGAATGGTATTAATCAACAAACCAGCCCCATCTTTGGCGTATCCTGCATGGCCAGTCTTTATGTTAGAAAATGAGGGTTGTTACATAAGATGGATGAAAATGGTACCATTATCCCTAATAAGGCTAGGATGATCGCTCAAGGTTACACACGGATTGAGGGTGTATAGGGAGACATTTACTCCTGTTGCGAGGCTTGTGTCCATTCGGTTACTACTCGCCATCGCATATCATATGTGCTTCAAGTTATATCAGATGGATGTCAAGATTTCCTTTCTAAATGGAATTCTACAGGAGGAGGTTTACGTGGAACAACCAAAAGGGTTTGAAGACCCTAAACACCTAGGACACATTTATTATCAGAGAAAAGCCTTATATGGTTTGAAGAAAGCACCCTGTGCTTGGTACGCGAGGATTATTTCCTATCTCTGAACCCATGGCTTCAAGAGAGGGGGAGTAGATAAGACGTTTATGAGGAAAGAAAATAGTGCTATTTTTTTTTTGCCCAAGTTTATGTGGATGACATAGTTTTTGGATCAACGTGATCCTTCCATGCTCTTGACTTGAGGAGGAGATGGAGAGTGAATTCAAGATGAGCATAGTTGGTGATCTTACAATCTTCCTTAGTCTCCAAGTTCGTCGTCTAGAGGATGGGATGCTCATCTCCCAATTAAAGTATGCAAGTGTCCTAGTGAAACATTTTGGGTTAGACTCCGCTAAGAACTCATGCACACCTATGAGTGGCCCTCTACCTCTTTCGGGACAATCCCTCTTCCTATGGCCTATTTCTTTACAAAAGAAACATCTACCAGCGAATCCTCCCTGCCCCTCCTGAGGAACAAAATGTTGTTACGACCCTTGATAATCTTTCTCATGCCATCTTGCTCCACCAGCATCTTCTTCCCAAGAATTACTTGATGAACTTGAGTCTCTAAATTTCTTATCTCCTTGCGAACGAAGATGATATTCCTCACACTATAACAATGTCGTATTCACTACCTCGGCAAAAGTCAATAATGCGGGGTTCCCTATCAAATGCTGCAGAATTCAGCATTCTAAACCTCCCACGAACTTCACTATTCGCTTCACCTTTTTGTTTACCTCATTGGGTACTAAATTCACCAATCGAGTAAATTCTTCTTTGTACTCGGCCACCTTTCGATCACCTTGAAACATATCCAATAATATCCTCCTCATTTCCGTCTAGCTCGCAGAAGGAACATACTTTTGATCAAAGTGTTCCCAAAAATCTGCTATGGGAATTGCATCTCTCTGCTCAGATGTGGTGATTAATTCCCACCATTGGAGAGCTGCTCCTATTAATTCAAAGGTGGCGAGTAATTTCTTCTTCACCTCACTACATTCAACCATTTGAATATACCTTTGCATACCCTTCTTACAATGACTTGCAACTATTGAATCAGCTTCCCCCGAAAATTTTGGATGATGTCCCTTTTGAAAAGCTTCCCGTACTCTCTCCCACGCAGATGGCCCTCGGTGGGCTTGGGATGCTTGAGTTGCAGGTTGATGTGCTGTCACAGAAATGGTAGCAGTTATTGCTTGTGCCACAATATTGGCAACTTAGGCTGTGGTCACCGTCCCTTGAGGCATTTGGGGTTCCCTATTCTCACCCTCTCTATTTTCCTTGCCTGGATGACCTCTCTTGGGTGGAATTTGAAACAAGAACAATTGTATCAGAACGCCATTCAAGTTTTTACACATCGCAGAAGAAAGTATAAACGTAATGAACACAACAGTTCTAATATTAAGGCTCCACATTAAGAACATTTACGGAAGAACGCAAAAGACCCACACAGATCCTAAGGACACTAAAACCTGATGCTCTGATACCACCTGTAACACCCCGATTAAAATAATAATGGGTGGCCAGCCCTATACTATAATAAATCAGAAATCTCAAGTGGATCAGTCTCAGCATCTACTGACGAGATAAAAAACATAGCTAACTACCCAATACTATAAAAAGCGGGTGCCGAAATTTTTTAAAACATACAACGAACATCAACAAACCAGCAACGTAATAACTACAGAACAAGATAACATATGCAGATGGCTATGATAAAAACAAGTAATTCTAAATTACATCATAAGTACACAAAAAAATTACCCGAATATGCTGTCAAGTCACAAACATTACAAAAATCCTGAGGAAAGAATATAAAAGTACTACAACAAAACCCTTGGGTGTAAACTCGATATGTGAACTGAATACTAAACTAGATTTACAAAAGGTAGGAAACGACTATAACAAAATCTCGCAACAGTCTGCATCTACTACACCTCAACAAATACAAGATAGAAAAGCATCATAGGTATCCTTGAGGCGGGACACTTAAAATATAATACAATATATATAGAAAGAGTGAAATATAAACGGGTCAGATCCCGAGGTGTGAAAACATTTTTAGCAAGTCTATTAAAATGCATAATATTTATAAATGCACAATTCCATGAATTAAAGTAGAGTAGCTCTCTCTTGGAACTCCATCTCTCCCCTCAACTAAAGCGTGCAGCTAAACATATGCACATGGTCCTCGATTAAACTATCCAACACGTTCTAGGGACACATCAATCTAACCTATGCCCAAATCCAAGCTCGCAAAAACCCATCATCTAAAAGATAACCGTAAACTCCCTATTCTATCCTAACTGAAGCGTGCATCGGTACTTACGTTAACATATAAATATGCATATACCTATCTCTTACTAGAATTCATCGAATTCTAGTTACTAACTTAAATAAGTTATTTGCATCCCAATGCTAAGGACTAAACTTTTCTCAACTCTCAACACTATGCTACGTTTTGTGCCTGGGACGTCTCGCAAATCAAAATCCAAACAAGGAACTCCCCCGATACACTACTCCTTGGCAATGTTGATCGTCGAGACCCATTATGCCTTCGGTGCACGACGCACATAACATCAGCTTACTTATTTAGAGTATTACTCTAGTTATTATGTTCTCTTAAAGCATTGTTTCGCTATAACATATAAATTCGAGTACTAAGGACTAAAATTCTCCCCACTCCCAACACTGCACTGCGTTTCGTGTGTGGGGCATCTTGCAAAGCGAAATCCAAGTAAGGAACCCCCCGATACACGACTCCTTGACAATGTTGGTCGTTGAGGTCCATTATGCCCTCGGTACACCACACATAACTTTGAATGTAAATAAGGAGAAATAATATCTAATCACATAAATAAGATAATGCTCCAAACTGTTAGGTTCTATAACATTACTCTAGTTACAAAGCACAATCATACAACCCCAACAAGTAAGTACACATAACATGCTTAGCGTACATATAAATATCCAAAACCCAATCACATATGGATATAAAAATACTTCACAATGCTATCATCTTCCAGGAATTACTCACTTTATCCCGGGTTACCATTCATCGGATTATAATCACACCGCCCTGGTAATAAAAACAAATCACAACGTATAGGAAGAGGTCATACTTCCGAACTGAAAAGTGAGAACGAATCATACCAAAGACTTCTCACCCAGAATAAAATCACACAATAAATAATGGACGACTATGACCTGGGGACTATACGCACCCTGCTCCTCAAGCCAGGGCCTCACCCACATTACGTAACTTCCCATGATAGCACTGGAGGGTATGCTCACAAAATAAATAAATAAATAAATAAATATATATATACATATATATATATCATTGTAACAACCCGAATTTTTTAAATGAGATTTTTTAAAAATTAGTTTTGAAAATGAGAGAAAAATGGAATTTTTGGATTTTATAAATTTTATAATTCAAAATGTTTATTTTTATATTTGAAAAATAATTTTTCAAACGAAATTGGAATCGGAATTAAAATGGAGTTTTAATTGAATTTTTATTATATAGAAGAGTCCTCAAAATATAAAACTCTCTAAGTCTTCAAAACATAAAAATCTCTAGTAAAAATAATATTTCTAGAAATTCGACCGTCCGATCAAGCTAAATTTTTCACAGCAGTCCTGTCTCGCCGTTCGCTACAACATTTTAAAATTTCAAGCAATTCTTAGGAGTCTAATTCTTTTTGGTATATAAACATAAAGTGACGAGTTTTGGTCTTTTAAAACACATTTTAGCCTTCTTAAAAGACAGAAACCTCTCATCTTCTTTATCTTCTTCAACCTCCAAACCCTAACACCATTATACATAACTTTCAACTCAAGTTTTGTCAAGATTAACCGGATTTTCTCAAGACGCGTCAAGAAAGAATCTTTGTCAAATTTTTATGAGGAATACACATTCAAGATCACATTTCTAACCCAACTTTTATTCAGGCATGAATACTCTATTCATTTCCTTTAGTATTATGCGTTCTAAGTGTCGCCTAAACACTTAATTACATGTTTTCTTAAAAATAATTAGTAACTTTGTTAGAGAAAGTGGACACTAACTATGGGGCTATTTTTATAAAATATTATAATCTGAATAACATTCATAACCCTTTGGGTACGTAGGATTGATGAGTGGATTATGGGTTTTATGGGCATAGGTTGCATGTAGAAAAACCCTAGTTTTGTACTAAATGAATTTGGGGGCGTATAACTCATATAATTTGTGTTGAGATAATGAAATTGTAATTATGATGTTTTAAATGATGAAATAGCGGTATATTTAATTTAAAATAATTAAATGAGATTAATTGGATGTTTATGACGAGGTGATAATTAAATTAAGATTTAATTGAATTGGACTATCATGTGTAGTTTGACACATTGCTTAATTATGCTTGTTTGTGTGACTTGTTGGTATTATTATATTGCCCTTGTAACGACGGGTTGTTGGGTAATTTTTCTCTCCCTATATTTTAGGATGCCTTCTAGGTATGGGACTAGTGGCTAGGCCTTTTGATGATTTACGCCTTCTAGGTATGGGACTAGTGAGGGTAGATTATTGCGACTTTATTATGTCGGGGTGGGCTGATTTTGGGTACTTTATCGTCGTTACGCTAGCATAGGCATGATTCTAGGTTGAGGTTTAGGTTAGAAATTCATTCTATACATAGGGTAGGACGGATTGATAACTTGGGGACCCTTAGGTATGGGACTAAGGGGTATTTTAAGGATCTCACATCGACAAAAGGGTGGGGTAATTTACAAATTATGAAATTGAGAAATTAAGGATTAATGCCTAAGATAAAAACTTAGATTAAAATTTGTGGCGACATAATTTGTCGGGACCGATAGTTAAACGAGTCAGAGGGCGATTTATTTTGTGTCATGTGTGGAACCTTGTCATGTGTCGGGGCCGACAGTTTAAACGGGTCAGAGGGCGATTGACGAGGGGAAGTGTGACACTTTGGTGGATTACCACCCGGGACGGGAGGACCGTCATAATAAAAAGTGAGAACAAAAATAAAAATTGAGTTAATTTAATAAGAGATTAACTTCGTTGGACTTGAGAATTTAAAATCATATTGGTGTGCCTTTATAAATGGGGATCTCTATGGGTAGTTAGTAATTTATATTTATCGCGTTTAATTATCCCGTTTAATTTAAAATATTCTATTATGATATTTATTGCGTATAATGTTATTGTCTGGGTTAACGGACCCTATTTGAGGGGAGTAGTGTGTATTCATGCTCGGGGCTCCGACCTCGTGCGTTGATTAATATTTTCAGGTTTTAGTGCTGGAGTTATTGCCGAATTTTTGGAGATTATCTTGGAGGCGCAACCAGAGTATTTTAGTTGAGTTTAGTAGTGTAGATAAGTTTTTTATTCTTTCGCATTTGTATTGAGACTCGATTTATGGTTTTGGTGGGCCATTCAGTTCCACAGTTTTACGGTTTAACTCATATATTTATAATGGGATTTTATTCAGTTTATATTATTAGAGATTGAATTTATTCGAGTTTTAGTATGAGATGGATCTTTTATCGCTTAGTTTGATGGTTTATCTTTTGGAATTGATTGTCATTTACCTTGTGGATTAATTTTTATGTCTCATATCTATCATATGCTAAGGATGATATTAAATTTACTCGCACCCGACTTAGTTTTGGTGGTGGCCAACGCCAGAATTTAGCGGGGTGTGACTGATGGTATCAGAGCATGGTCTTAGGTATCGTAAGTTGTGAGTCCGTTTAGCTTTCGCGTTACCGATCTTTGATTCCCTTTGGTGATGTGAAGCTTTGTACTAAAGACGTTGCATTCATTGAGTTTAGAATTAGTAGGCTTTGTGTGAGAATCCTTAAAATGGATTTTCGAGACGATAATTATTTTAGAGATTTTAGTGCAGATGTTAGGTATCGTATGTATCGAGTTTTGATGTTGAGATTTAATTTGAGGATGTTAGCATTTTGATGACTTTCGGATATAAGATCGAGTGGAGATTTGTGGGAGCGTGTGTTATGCCGTTATTTTCATAGTTATGCGTATGTATAGAGGCAATATATATTATTTTTTTTCTCGTGGGGTAGGGATGCATAGAATTTGGTGTATGGGCGCCCAATTATGGCATCTTACGGGTAGGCATATATGATCCATATTTTTTTTGCGAGATTTATGCATTGTGTATGCTTCGTCAAATTTCGAGGACGAAATTCTTTGCTAGTGGGGAAGTATGTAACAACTAGGATTTTTTAATGAGAATTTTTTGTAATTAATTTTGAAAATCAGAGAAAAAAGAAATTTTTGGATTTTAAAATTTTTATAATTAAAATGTTAATTTTTATATTTGAAAAATTAATTTTGAAATGAAATTAGAATCGGAATTAAAATGGAGTTTTAAGTGAATTTTTATTATATAGAAGAGTCCTCAAAATATAAAACTCTCTAAGAGTCCTCAAAACAAAAAAATCTCTAGTAAAAATAATATTTCTAGAAATCCGAACATCTGATTGAGCTTAGTTTTTCACAGGAGTCCTATCTCTCCGTTCGCTACAACATACAAAAATTTCAAGCAATTCTAACAGTTCGATCGTCCGTATTGATTTTTCGAGTATTTGTATTTGATTTGGACTCTAATTCTTTTTGGTATATAAACATAAAGTGACGAGTTTTGGTCTTTTAAAACACATTTTAGCCTTCTTAAAAATTAGAAACCTCTCATCTTCTTCATCTTCTTTATCTTCTTCAACCTCCAAACCCTAGCCCCATTATACATAACTTTCAACTCAAGTTTTGTCAAGATTAACCATATTTTCTCAAGACGCATCAAGAAAGAATCTTTGTCAAATTTTTGAGAGGAATACACATTTAAGAACAAATTTCTAAACCAACTTTTATTCAGGCATGAATACTCTATTTCTTTCCTTTAGTATTATGCGTTCTAAGTGTCCCCTAAACACTTAATTACATGTTTTCTTAAAAATAATTAGTAACTTTATTAGAGAAAGTGGACACTAACTATGGGGCTGTTTTTAAAAAATCTTTTAATCTGAATAATATTAATAACTCTTTGGGTATATAGGATTGATGAGTAGATTTTTGGTTTTATGGGCATAGGTTGCATGTAGAAAAACCCTGGTTTTGTACTAAATGAATTTGGGGGCGTATAACTCATGTAATTTGTGTTGAGATAATAAAATTGTAAATATGATGTTTTAAATGGTGAAATAGTGGTATATTTAATTTAAAATAATTAAATGAGATTAATTGAATTTTTATGACGAGGTGATAATTAAATTAAGATTTAACTGAATTGGACTATCATGTGTAGTTTTGCACGTTGATTAATTATGCTTGTTTTTGTGACTTGTTGGTATTATTATATTTCCCTTGTAACGAAGGGTTGTTGGGTAATTTTTCTCTCCCTATATTTTAGGATGCCTTCTAGGTATGGGACTAGTGGGTAGGCCTTTTGATGATTTACGCCTTCTAGGTATGGGACTACTGAGGGTAGATTATTGCGACTTTATTATGTCGGGGGTGGGATGTTTTTTGGTACTTTATCGTCGTTACGCTAGCCTAGGCATGAGGCTAGGTCGAGGTTTAGGTTAGAAATTCATCCTATAGATAGGGTAGGACGGATTGATAACTTGGGGACCCTTAGGTATGGGACTAAGGGTATTTTGAGGATCTCACATCGATAAAAGGGTGGGGTAATTTACAAATTGTGAAATTGAGAAATTGAGGATTAATGCCTAAGATAGAAACTGGTATTAAAATTTGTGACGACATAATGTGTTGGGATCGACAGTTTAAACACGTCTGAGGGCGATTTACGTCGTGTCGTGTGTGGAACCTTGTCATGTGTCGGGGCCGAAAGTTTAAACGGGTCAGAGGGCGATTGACAAGGGGAAGTGTGACACTTTGGTGGATTACCACCCGGGACAGGAGGACCGTCATAATAAAAAGTGAGAACAAAAATAAAAATTGAGTTAAGTTAATAAGAGATTAACCTCGTTGGACTTGGGAATTTAATATCATATTGGTGTGCCTTTATAAATGGGGATCTATACATGTAGTTAGTAATTTATATTTATCGCGTTTAATTCTCCCGTTTAATTTAAAATATTCTATTATGATATTTATTGCGTATAATGCTATTGTCTGGGTTCACGGACCTTATTTGAGGGGAGTAGTGTGTATTCATTCTCGGGGCTCTGACCTCATGCGTTGATTAATTTTTTCAGGTTTTAGTGCTGGTGTTATTGCTGAATTTTTGGAGATTATCTTGAAGGCGCAACCAGAGTATTTTAGTTGAGTTTAGTAGTGTAGATAAGGTTTACATTCCTTCGCATTTGTATTGAGACTCGGTTTATGGTTTTGGTGGACCATTCGGTTCCACAGTTGTACGGTTTAACTCAGATATTTGTAATGGGATTTCATTCAGTTTATATTATTGGAGATCGAATTTATTCGAGTTTTAGTATGAGATGGATCTTTTATCGCTTAGTTGGATGGTTTATCTTTTGGAATTGATTGTCATTTACCTTGTTGATTAATTTTTATGTCTCATATCTCTCACATGCTATGGATGATATTTAATTTACTCGCACCCGGCTTAGTTTTGGTGGCGGCAGACGCCATACTTTAGCAGGGTGTGACTATCATTCACACTAAATATATATGCAGTCACATCATATATGTGTAAACCATCACACAACGTATTTACATCGCGCCATATAGGTATACATACTCTCTTAAGTCCGTATGTATGAAAGAAGTGAATTCATTTATAAGTATATAACTCTCATTATATTAACCGTTGCTAACTCGCATACCTTCCCAGTTTATTTCATACTACGACCCCTCACTTGAAACTTACTCATCCATCACACATTAAATATGAATAGTCTCCCAATTCAATCAACATTAAGGATACCATCTATATTCGAATGCACACCGATCAACAATAATTATCCCCAAGTAGAATCTCGATGCTAGGAGGATTCCCGACTAATTCGATATGATAACTTAAATTCGTACTCTCTCGAAATAACTCAATACGACCCCAACATTTCATCTTAGGTGAAACTCCCTAAAAATTTGCAAAACATACTTCTCATAACATATTTAAAGGTTCCAAATCGATAAACCAAAATGGGACGGAGCGAAACTCGCTCTAGAAAAACCTCGCAAAACAGCCCTGTTTTTTAATCGATTCAGCCCCTCCAAATAGATTTGGTCCTATCATCGAATCATTTCGGCCCAAGTGAATCGATTCAGCCCAAAGGGACCTATAAGTCTGTTACATACTGAAGCTATTCGCAAGGGGCTAATACATTCGGCCCTAAAGACCTGCAGATTCTGAAACATGGCAAATCGATTCGCAAGGGGCGAATCGATTCGGCCTGTTCAGCAAGTTACGAAATGGAATATTTTCTCCAAAACCCAAAATTTCGAAAAAATCATTTTAATCATCTTCTCTCCATTATTATTCAATTAAATTATATTTCTAACATCAAAACTTATTAAATATATAAACCCAACTAATTAAGCAACCTCAAACTCATATATACACCTCAAATGCAAGATTTAACCCAAAATCTAGGTTTTGACATTTTTAACCCAAAATCCATATTTTATCCACAAATCATGAAATAAATGACACACATGAATTATTTAGCAAGTTCAATCACTTGCCTCAAAGTTGTAGAGGTTGAATCTTCCTTGAAATTGCGTATTGGCCAGAATCCCTAAGCTTTTCTTCTTTCTCTTCTTCCTTTCCTCTTCTCTCTCTCTCTCTCTATCTCTAGGGCTTTCTCTCAATCTCACAAATGAGATTGTTATCTCCCGTGGGATTTTTAAGCCTTAGTTCCAAGATACCCAACTTAAATGATAGTACACACTTTAAATGACTCGGTTACTCCAATTCGAGTCAAACGAACTTAATATATTCCGGAACCCAAATAAGACCTAAGTACAGTCATTTTGACCATCTCGACCCATCCGGGATCAACCGCACACTCATAATCTTCATTCGAAATACTTTCTAACATCCTCAAATTTTGATCTCCTTGGCCAAATTTAAAATTCTCCAAGTTAAATAAATATTTATTTCTCCCCAATTAATTAAATTATTAGTCCAAAAATCATGGGGTATTACGGACTTCCCCATTTACAAGAATTTCGCCCTCAAAATTTAGTTAAGCCTAGTACTCCAAACCTCAACTAGCTTCTAAGACACCGACTCCCAAGATCACTATATCTATTCCTCCCACTTTTCACGGTGGATCACTATAATTATAATCAAATCAGTTAACCAGGGCACCCATACACCCTGTACCTAAGATCAACTACTTAAACATTACCTGACTCCACTTAGCCTCAAATCATAAAATAACTTGAAATAAATTAATCTATTATAACTTACTAATTATATATAAAAAAATTGAAATGTACAAAGATTTAACTCTTCTAAATTCATGACATTCACTACTTTCATGCGGGGGAGGTCTCACAAGAGAAGTCCAAATAAGGAACCCTCCCAATACACTATTGCGTAGCTCTATCGGGGATTGAGATCAGTTAAATCGGGACTAAAGTTTTAAAAATATTTTTGAATCATTTTGATAATGCCCGAAGGCCTATAAAACAATATAAAAAGAGTTTTATGTCTTTCGACACACAAATCAAATACCTTATGCCCAAGACACAAGGCGCCAACAGATATATTACTCTTACCAACATTTTGTTCTCAAAATTAGCACAACCAGGAGCAAAAATGTAAAACCCCACAATTTTGGGACCAAGAAATATAATTTTCGGGGAGAAATAAATTTTATTTAAGTTGGGGAATTTTAAATTTTGGCAATTGAGGCCTAAAATTTAGGTGGTTACAAAGTATTTCGGATTAGGATTTTGAGTGCGAAATTGATTCCGGATGGGTCGAGATAGTCGAAATGACTGTCAACGGGTTTTATTTCGGTTTCGGAATATTTTTAAGTTAGTTTGACTCGGATTGAAGTAAACGAGTCATTTAAAGTGTGTATTACCATTTAAAACTGGGATTTATGTTTTAAAGGTTCAAGAGGCTTACGGATCAAGCTAATCTCATTTTTGAGAAACAGAGAGAACCCTAGAGAAAGAAGAGAAGAGGAAAAGAAAGAAAGAAGAAGAAAGGAAGAAATAGAGAAGGAAAAGCATGGAGATTCCGGCCCGTACGCGATTCCAGGGATGATTCCACCTCTACAATTTCGAGGCAAGTGTTTAATCTTGCTAAATATTTCATTTGTGTATTTCATTTCATAATTTGTGGATAAAAGAAATGAATTTTGGGGTTATATGGGAAAACCTAGTTTTTGGGTATTTTAACTTGAATTTGATGTTTAAACTTGGGATTGATGATATTTATGTCGATGAGATGAGGCTAGGTTGGGTTTTGATGTGAGGAAAATGATTGAATTAAAATATTGGGGGCCAGTTGATGAGATTTGGGTGTTTGGATAATTAGAGCTTTGTTGAAAAATGGAAATCGGCCAGGACATATGGTATGGCCGGTCGACCACGGTCTGGGGACTAGTCGACTGCGCCTTAAGGAAAGATCCTACTGCTTTCTTCGAAAGGTAAATTTTGGACCCGCGGTCGACCAGGGGTCTGGGACCGATCAACCGGTCCCCGGTTTTTAGCTCAATAATGTGATTTTCTTTCACCCCTTTTCTTTTGGGTTTTATTCTGAGGGGCCTTCTTAATTGGCTTATTATAGAGGGTTATGATATACAATTTAGGGATTGGGGCCTTAGGATGATTAGGGGCTTTCGGGCCTGTGTTAAAATTGGTTTATGAGGGTAAGGTGCCTCTTTTAGGGAGGAAACGATTATGGTACTGAATGATAGGCGGATTATCTCAATAGGATGGTGGTGGGTTATCATGAAATGATTACGAAATGTAGAGATAATCCCTATATGTTTACGTGTGTATTAATAATAGATATTACGAGGTAGAGTGGGGAATCTGATTGAGGATGGGAGTTCTATTTAGAGGTCAAAAGTGAGTTTAGACATGATTTAAGGTTTAGGAATCTTTGGGAGAGTGGTAAAGGCATGGCGTGAAATCCTTATAGTGATAGGATTCTATTCGAGATATGGTTTAGGACCAATGAGAGGTAAAGTTCGCGTATCCTTGGTGATGATAAATTCAAGGAATATATCACAAATGTGTTAATGTTAAGGGTTCAAAGGGACAATTGAACCGTAGGCGGAATTGAGAGCGATGGGATCATACTATCAACTATAATAGGGTATGTTATAAATCTAGTCGGGATAGTTGTCATATATCTGCGTGTGATTAACAATGGGGATTCCAATAATTGATGGGATCATGGAATGAATCTATAATGAAGCTTGAGGTTTTCAGACTATTAGTTAGGTGTATACCAATAGTCGGAATTATTACTAGATATATCGATGTGCTTTCGAATATGGATGGGATGTGTAGTGATTGTTACCTACATTAAATTTTGGGTTGATAATCTTATTGTTGTATATATTGGAAGACTATTCATATCGTAGGGGTAATGGATGAATATGCTTCAAGTGAGGGACCGTATTTATATAATGAATTAAGTTTATATGCTTGGAACGACGGCTAGTATATTGAGGATTACGTACATGTATAGCCGAGTTTATGAATCCCATACATACGGACGAGATATAGTGTGTATATATGTGTATATGTGGATAATATATATATATATATATATATATGTGTGTGTGTGTGTGTGTGTTTGTGTGTGTGTGTGTGTGTGTGTGTGTATATAGAGATGTGTATATATGTGTACATATGGTGTGAATATCTATACCGTGCGTGATGGTTTGATTATATGATGTGATCATATGGATGTATATATATATAGTGTGAATGATATATATACTTATGGTGTGAAGCATACCCGGTACATGCTATCATGGGAAGTTGCGCGATGTTAGGTGAGCCCCTGGCTTGAGGAGCAGGGGTGGATATTCCCCAGGTGATATTCATCCATTATTATTTGTGTGATTTCATTTTAGGTCTTGGGTATGGGTCGTTCTCACTTGACCGGTTAGGAACTATGACCGCTTCCCATACGTTATGATTGATTTTGTCGCCATGGTTGTGTGATAATAGTCCGATAGGTGGTGACCCCGGGAGAAAGTGAGTAATTCCTGGAACATGATAGCATGGAGCAGTATTTTGGAATCCTATAGCCGTTTATGTTATGTGTATTGCATTGTATACATTATGTGTGATATTTATTCTTGGTTATGGGAATGAATGATTGTGTATATATATATTTAGGGTAAATATATATATATAGTTGTATATCCTATTGGTGAAGAGGATATGGAATTTCGATGATGTACATCTTGGGTGATTTTGGTGTACTAGTTCATTGGGGTCGAAGGATCGTACTTAGAGGAAATTGTGATTAGGTCGACCCAAGGATTTAATAGAGTTTCAAATTATGTTCTTAGATAGTAATCTATATTTATAGTCGTTGTAGCAGTAAATTTGTGTGGATGACATAATAGATCCCTACTATCAACATTGTTAAGGAGTAGTGTGTTCCTTATTTGGATTTCGCTTTGCGAGACGCCCCTCGCACGAAACATAATGCAATGTTGAGAGTAGAGAGAAGTTTTGTTCTTAATACTTATATACATTATATTTAGAGAATAAACTCTTATACTAAAATAACATTAATGTGTGATGTATTAATATTTATAACCGATTTAAGTTTATAATTTGGAACCTAAGCTTATGAAGGCTTATCTATGTGTATATATTTAGGTGGGATTATATTGGTAAGGGTTCTTAGGTTATATTAGGATGACAGGTCATGCGGGTATAGGCCGTGCGTATGGAAATGTAGGTTGTCCTTATGGGTGGGGTAACTTAATTAAGGTTCCAGGATGCGAGTAGGTGCACGCTGTAGAATGAGAGGTGAGTTGGGGGTTTCACGGGAGTGCCACACAACTTTAATTATGAAATAATTCATTTATATTTATTATGCACGGTTCACACACTTGCTAAATATTTTTACACCACGGGCTCTGACCCGTTTATATTTCTCTCCTGCTATATATATATATATATATATATATATATATATTGTACTATAGGTGTCATACCGCATGGATACCAAATGCTTTTCTATCCAGAGTCCGGGGAGCCGTAGCAGATGTGGACTATTGAGGGATTTAGATTGTAGTCGCTTTCTATCTCTTTGTAAATCTAGATAGGACTCTTTTGTATATTGGGTTTACACCCAGGAATTATATGTAGTGATTTATATTTCTTCTTTATGAATGTTGTACAGTCTGTGCCTCGACAACTTATTCGGGTATATTTTTCCTTGTATGTACTTATTTCTTTTTATTATAGAACTTCTTTATCATGGTACTTGGGTACATGTTACCTTTGTTAGTAGTTGTATATTGTTGGTTTGTTTTTCATTGCATGTTTTATTTATTTTTGGCATTCGCTTTTATAGTTTCGGGTAGTTAGCCTTATCTAGTATTGTATTATTTTTTGGTACTGAGACTGAGCCATATGAGATTCCTGATTTAATGTAGTATAGGGCTGGCCACCCATTATTATTTTAAGCGGGGTGTCACAGATGGTATCAGAGCATCAGGTTCTAGAGTCTTTAGGATCTGTGCAGGTTTTCTGCATTCTTCTGATAACATTTTTAATGTAGAGCCCTACTATTAGGATTATTGTGATCACTACGTCTATTTTCTTCTGTGATGTGAAGTTGTTTGAATGACGTTTTGATACTGTTTTTCTCATCTCAGAACGTCGCCAGGATTAAGTCGTCCCCAAGGGAGCAAGATGAGAGATGCAACACCCATAACAGATGTTTGGTACACTTGACTTGAGGTATTTCCTTTCGTAATTCAGGTAGAAGATAAGGAGGAGATTTCTAGCAGGGATTTAAGGTGATCTGACGGTGGTCGAGTGAGAAGGATAATTGAATCAAATGGATAATTTTGCGATCGATAAAGTAAGTACTGAGGTTAAGAGAATAGCAAACCGTGGGAGGTTCAGATTGATAAGTTCGCTAGTGTTTTGTTGGGAAAATCGATGTGAGGTGCGTAGTGTTGTCCCAATGTCGGGAGTATCGCCTTCTTGGAAGAGGGAGTAAGAAATTTGGGGTTTTGGGTCTATTGAGGAGGACTGAAGGAGTTTCCAGGGGTCGCAATAGTGTTCTGTCCTTTAAGATGGTTAGGAAGAATTTTGAGAGGATGTTTCTTTGAGGAAGAATTAGGCTTTAGGAAGAAAGATTGTTCTGGGAGAAGTAGAGGACTTTGAACAGGGATTTATGGATGAAGTGAAATAATTGGATTACAGAAGTATAAGGTAGGATACCTTTCTTTGGGTTTAGGTCACGCTTTATGTGGCGATAGGAGCGTCGCATGTAAGGTTTTATGGGTGGTTCGATATTATAACCATTGTGTGTAGAATTTTCCTTGGAGGTAGGAATGATCAAGTGCGGATTGTTAATGTTATTGTTTTATAGATATGCTAGTTCATGTAATTGTGGTATTCTAGTGAGGTAAGGATTTGTCTTATGGCAATGTTTTGATGTAATGTAAAGGAATTGTATGACTGAGAGGTTCAGAGTTTAGCAGGTTCATTGTTTAGTAGGGAATTCAGCTCAGAATTGAGTTAGTTTTGGGAACTAGGCGTTGGTGAGAGTATTGTATTCATTGGGTCCTTATGTTATGTATATGAGGTGTTAATTGGCGTGTAGAAAGACATGGAATTATATGATATTATATTATTACATAGGCCTTCGGGCCATATCTATGATTCAAAAATCTTTTATAAAGCCTTTGGTTCAACTGATCTCAATCCCCGACATAGCTACATAGTAGTGTATTGGGAGGGTTCCTTGTTTGGATTTCTCTTGCGAGACCTCCCCCGCATAAAAGTAGCTTATGTCGGGAATTGAGAAGAGTTCAACCGTTGGGAATTTTAAAATTTTGCATATACTTAGTATGCTGCAATAAATTATATTATTGAAAGTTATATTATGATTTGAGGCAAGAGGAGTCGTGTTATGTTTTTGCGAGTGGAGCTCGGGTACGGAGTGTATGGGCGCCCTGGGTAGCTAATTTGATTTTTAAGTTGAAATGGTTCGTTGTGAGAACTGGGAGAAATTGGGTATAGTAATCTTGAGAGTTGATGTAAGAACTAGATGAGGTTCGGAGTCCTAGGAATAACCTAAATTTTGAGGACGAAATTTTTGTAAGGGGGAAGATCTGTAACACCCCACGATTTTGGGAACAAGAAATATAATTTTTGGGGAGAAATAAAATTTTATTTAAATTGGGGAATTTTAAATTGTGGCAATTGAGGCCTAAAATTTAGGACGTTATAAAGTAATCCGAATGAGGATTTTGAGTGCGCCATTGATTCCGGATGGGTCGAGATAGTCGAAATGACTGTCATTGGGTTTTATTTCGGTTTCGAAATATTTTTAAGTTAGTTTGACTCGGATTGAAGTAAACGAGTCATTTAAAGTCTGTATTACCATTTAAAACTGGGATTTATGTTTTAAAGGTTTAAGAGGCTTACGGATCAAGCCAATCTAATTTGTGAGAAATAGAAAGAAGAAAAGAGGAAAAGAAAGAAAGAAAGAAGAAGAAAGGAAGAAAGAGAGAAGGAAAAGCTTGGAGATTTCGGCCACGTGATTTCGGGGATGATTCCACCTCTACAATTTCGAGGCAAGTGTTTAATATTGCTAAATATTTCATTTGTGTATTTCATTTCATAATTTGTGAAAAAAAGAAATGAATTTTGGGGTTATATGGAAAAACCAAGTGTTTGGGTATTTTAACTTGAATTTGATGTTTAAACTTGGGATTGATGATATTTATGTTGATGAGATGAGGGTAGGTTGGGTTTTGATGTGAGGAAAATGATTGAATTAAAATATTGGGGGCTAGTTGATGGGATTTGAGTGTTTGGATAATTGCATCTTTGTTTAAAAATGGAAATCGACTAGGACATCTGGTATGGCTGGTCGACCGCGGTCTGGGGACCGGGCGACCGCGCCTTAAGGAAAGAGCCTATTACTTTCTTCGAAAGGTAAATTTTGGACCCGCGGTCGATCGGGGGTATAGGATGTAACACCCCGCCCGCCAGGGGAGAGCGAACGGAGCGCTAATGCGATAAAATAAATCCAAATCCATAAGTGACAAGGTATAGAGAATCTAAATAAACCCACAATAATATAAATCCACTAATCTCAATTCTTCAAATACAACAAGTCTCTCGAATAAATACAACATCTAACACGAATAAAAATAAATCTCCAAAGCTCTATACATCAAAATAATACAAATCTTTCCCAAACAATCCTCGCTAAAATCAATCTCCATAGCTCCCCAAAATCCGCACTAACCTGCCACTAAAAGAAAATATGGGGAAGTACACAATACGACATGAAAGATGCTCATCAAATATATGTTACCGATGAATAAAGCGCAACAATACGAATACGAATATTCAAATCAAATGCAAATCTCAATAGCATTTCATCATTAAAAAATTTCAACAACACTTTAACCGGGTCACCAGGCCTCACCACATCCGTATATGCTTTATCAAGCCATAGCTCGGGAAACAGGAATTTTGGCGGGTGCCCAACATCCGTGCCATATTAAAATCTCATGACAACGTGCTCATCAACAATATAATGATACCACATGAATCAAAATAATTTCAACAATTATTTTCCAGATTTTAATGAATTTATCAATTCAAATATGAGTTCAATTAAACAAGAATTCAAAGAGAATGACACTCGCGAGATTAAGGAGCATATTGTGTAAAACCCCATACCTCAAACCATGATGAGAAACCAATGATCACATCCTCAAGATCAACTCAAAAGATCTACAAAATCTCCTCCAAGAACCTCCATCAAAATAGCCCCAAGAACACCTCTAATCTAAGGTTGGAACTCATAAATTTCAAGGGCCAAAGTATATATAAAAAGAAGAGGAATATAAAATATATTTGCTACCAAAATTTGTGCCAAAAGTATGTTAAAAGGGTTGCCTACGAATTCCTTTTATAATGCAAAGAAATGAAGAGTTGGAATCCAAAAGACTCATTTAAATAAGGCAAAGAAATGAAGAGTTGGAAGTCAAAACAACTCCAAGAGTTAAAAACATTTAAAAATCATTTTAAAATCCGTTTTAACTCCGATTTCGAAACCGTTTGAAATTCTCGCCTTTAAAAATAATAACCAACATATTTGAGCAATTAAAATAATTTTATAAAAAACTTTATTTTCCTCCATTTTCCAGAAATTAATTAAAATAGCCAAAAATTACGCGGGTTGTTACATAGGACCGATCGACTGGTCCCCTTTTTTTAGCTCAATAATGGGATTTTCTTTTACCCCTTTTCTTTTGGGTTTTATTCTTAGAGGCCTTCTTAATGGGCTTATTATGGTTTAGGTATTGGCGCCTTAGGATGATTAGGGGATTTCGGGCCTACGTTATAATTGTTTATGAGGGTAGGGTGCGTCTTTTGGGAAGGAAATGATTATGGTACGGAATGATAGGCGGATTATCTCAATAGGATGGTGGTGGGATATCATGAAATGATTATGGAATGTAGAGATAGTCCCTTTATGTTTACGTGTGTATTAATAAAAGATATTCTGAGGTATAGTGGGGAATCTCATTGAGGATGGGAGTTCTGTTTAGAGGTCGAAAGTGAGCTTAGACATGATTTAAGGTTTAGGACTCTTTAGGAGAGTGGTAAAGGCATGGCGTGAAATTGTAGGCCAAGATTTGTGCCGAATCCTTATAGTGATAGGATTCTATTCCAGATATGGTTTGGGACCAATGAGAGGTAAAGGTCGCGTATCCTTGGTGATGATAAATTCAAGGAATATATCGCAAATGTGTTAAATCTAAGGGTTCATAGGGAACATTGAACCATAAGCGGAATTGAGAGCGATGGGATCATACTATCAACTAGAATAGGGTATGTTGTAAATCTAGTCGGGATAGTTGTCATATATCTGTGTGTGATTAGCAATGGGGATTCCAATAATTAATAGGTTCATGGAATGAATCTAGAATGAAGCTTGAGGTTTGCAGACTATTAGTTAGGTGTATACCAATAGTCGGAATCATTACTAGATATATCAATGTGCTTTCGGATATGGATGGGATGTGTAGTGATTATTACCAATAGTGATTATTACCTTCATATGGATGAATATATATATAGTGTGAATGATATATATACTTATGGTGTGAAGCATACCCGGCACATGCTATCATGGGAAGTTGCGCGATGTTGGGTGAGCCCCTGGCTTGAGGAGCAGGCAGGTGATATTCATCCATTATTATTTGTGTGATTTCATTTTAGGTCTTGGGTATGGGTCGTTCTCACTTGACTGGTTAGGAACTATGACCGCTTCCCATATGTTATGATTGATTTGTCGCCATGGTTGTGTGATAATAGTCCGATAGGTGGTGACCCCGGGAGAAAGTGAGTAATTCCTGGAACATGATAGCATGGAGCAGTATTTTGGCATCCTATAGCCGTTTATGTTATGTGTATTGCATTATATACATTATGTGTGATATTTATTCTTGGTTATGGGAATGAATGATTGTGTATATATATATTTAGGGTAAATATATATATAGTTGTATATCCTATTGGTGAAGAGGATATGGAATTTCGATGATGTACATCTTGGGTGATTTTGGTGTACTAGTTCATTGGGGTCGAAGGATCGTACTTAGAGGAAATTGTGATTAGGTCGACCCAAGGATTTAATAGAGTTTCAAATTATGTTTTTAGATAGTGATCTATATTTATAGTAGTTGTAGCAGTAAATTTGTGTGGATGACATAATGGATCCCTACTATCAGCATTGTTAAGGAGTAGTGTGTCGGGGGGGTTCCTTATTTGGATTTCGCTTTGCGAGACACCCTGCGCACGAAACGTAATGCAATGTTAAGAGTAGAGAGAAGTTTTGTTCTTAATACTTATATACATGCTATTTAGAGAATAAACTCTTATACTAAAATTTTTTTAATGTGTGATGTATTAAGATTTATAACCGGTTTAAGTTAATAATTTGGAACCTAAGACTATGAAGGCTTATCGGTGTGTATATATTTAGGTGGGATTATATTGGTAAGGATTCTTGGGTTATATTAGGATGACAAGTCATGCGGGTATAGGCCGTGCGTTTGGTAAGGTAGGTTGTCCTTATGGGTTGGGTAACTTAATTAAGGTTCCGGGACACGAGTAGGTGCGCGCTGTAGAATGAGAGGTGAGTTGGTGGTTTCACGGGAGTGCGACACCACTTTAATTATGAAATAGTGCATTTATATTTATTATGCACGGTTAACACACTTGCTGAACAGTTTTTACACCTCGGGCTCTGACCCGTTTATATTTCTCTCCTATTATCTATCTATCTATCTATCTATCTATCTATCTATCTATCTATCTATCTATCTATCTATCTATCTATCTATCTATATATATATATATATATATATATATATATATATATATATATAGGTGTCCTACTGCATGGATACCAGATGCTTTTCTTTCCAGAGTCTTGGGAGCCGTAGCAGATGTGGACTGTTGCGGGATTTAGATTGTAGTCTCTTCCTATCTCTTTGTAAATCTAGATAGGACTCTTTTGTATATCGGGTTTACACCCAGGAGTTATATATAGTGATTTATATTTCTTCTTTATGAATGTTGTATAGTCTATGACTCGACAGCTTATTAGGGTACATTTTTCCTTGTATGTACTTATTTCTTTTTATTCTAGCACTTCTTTATCATGGTACTTGTGTACATGTTGCCTTGTTAGTAGTTGTATATTGTTGGTTTATTTTTCATTGCATGTTTTTATTTATTTTTGGCATCCGCTTTTATAGTTTTGAGTAGTTAACCTTATCTAGTATTGTATCGTTTGTTGTGGCTGAGACTGAGCCATCTCAGATTCCTGATTTAATATAGTATAGGGCTGGCCACCCGTTATTATTTTAAGCGGGGTGTCACATAAAATTCCTACATCAACAATAACCTGCTAAACCCTGAATCTCTTCAGTAATAAAATCCTTTACGTCCTATCAAAACATCGCCATACGCTAGGCCCTTCCACAACTGGAACATTACAAATATATAAGTCTAGCACAACCATTAAACGATAGCTTTACCGTTACTACTCAACGCATTTCAACGGTTCCTACATTCAAAACAAAGTCATAACTCTCTACTAGCACATCACAAGACAATCTATTCTCCCAAAATATATCGTCTAAGATCCCCATTTGCTCACTCTTACCTTCCGGGTCATCCCATTCATAACAGGGTTATAACGACTAACCTATCATTAAAATCTTACTTGCAATACTCCCAATACCCCTCAAGGCATAACCTAACCACAAAGGAAAAATATAATTTACGTACCTCCATAGTCAGACTGCATCGCTTCATCGATGGGTTCCTGTTCGAAGTCCTCCTGCCCAAACTGACCTATGATTTGTTATAGGGGTTTCACATACAAAACTTCCTCAAAGAGTGTCCCTCTACCTCTTTTGGGACAATCCCTCTTCCTATGGACTATTTCTTTACAAAAGAAACATCTACCAGCGAATCCTCCCTGCCCCTCTTGAGGAACAAAACACTGTTGCGACCCTTGATAATCCTGCTCATGCCATCTTGTCCCACAGACATCTTCTTCACCAGAATTACTTGATGAACTCGAGTCTCTAAATTTCTTACCTCCTTGCAAACAAAGACGATATTCCTGACACTGTAGCAATGTCACATTCACTACCTCGGCAAAAGTCAATAATGCGGGGTTGCCTATCAAATGCTATTGAATTATTCATTCTGAACCTCCCATGAACTTCGTTATTCGCTTCTCCTATGTGTTTACCTCATCGGGTGCTAAATTCGCCAATCGATTAAATTCTTCTTCGTACTCGGCCACCATTCGATCACATTGAAACACATCCAACAATTTCCTCCTCATTTTCGTCTGGATCACAAAAGGAAAATACTTTCGATCAAAGCATTCCCAAAAATATTCTATGGGCATTGCATCTCTATGCTCCGATGTGTTGTTTGATTCCCACCATTGGAGAGATACTCCTATTAATTCAAAGGTGGCGAGTAATTGCTTCTGCACCTCACTACATTAAACTATCTAAAGATTCCTTTGCATACCCTTCTTCTAACGACTTGCAACTATTGCATCAGCATCCCCCCAAAATTTGGAGGATGTCCCTTTTGAAAAGCTTCCCGTATTCTCTCCCACGCAGATGGACCTGGGTGGGCTTGGGTTAATTGAGCTGCAAGTTGATGTGCCATCACAAAAATGGCAGTAGTTATTGCTTGTGCCACAATATTGGCAACATCGGCTGTGGTCACCATCCCTTAAGGCATTTGGGGTTCCCTATTCTCTGCCCCTCTGTTTGCCCTGCCTGGATGACCTCTTTTCGGTGGCATATGAAACAAGAACAATTGTATCAGAACGCCATTTAAGTGTTTACACATCACAAAAGAAAATATAGATGTAATGAACACAACAGTCCTAATAGTAAGGATCCACATAAAGAACGCTTACGGAAGAACGCAAAAGACCCGCATATATCCTAAGGACACTAAAACTTGATGCTCTGTACCACCTGTGAAACCTCGCTTAAAATAGTAACGGGTTGACAACCCTATACTATAATAAATCAGGAATTTCAAGTGGATCATTCTCATCATCTACTGACGAGACCAAAAACATAGCTAACTACCCAATACTATAAAAAGGGGGTGCCGAATTTTTTTAAAACATGCAACGAACATCAACAAACCAGCAACATAATAACTACATAACAAGATAACATATGCACACGGCTATGATAAAAAGAAGTAATTCTAAATTACATCATAAGTACACAAAAGAAAATACCCGAATTTGTTGTCAGGTCACAGACAATACAAAAATCCTGAGGAGAGAATATAAAAGTGCTACAACAAAACCCTTGGGTGTAAACCAGATATGCAAACCGAATCCTAAACTAGATTTACAAAAGGTAGGAAACAGCTATGACAAAATCTCGCAACAGTCTGCATTTTCTATAGCTCCATAAATACAGGATAGAAAGCATCATAGGTATCCTTACGGGGGGACACCTAAAATATAATACAATATATATAGCAAGAGAGAAATATAAGCGGGTCAGATCCTGAGGTGTGAAAACATTTTTAGCAAGTGTATTAAAAGGCATAATAATTATAAATGCACAATTCCATGAATTAAAGTGGAGTCACTCTCTCTCTTGGAACTCAATCCCCCCCCCCCTCAACTAAAGTGCGAACCTAAACGTATGCACATGGTCCTCAATTAAACTACCCAACACGTTCTAGGGACAAATCAAACTAACTTATGCCCTAATCCAAGCTCGCGAAAACCCATCATCTAAAACATAACAGTAGAGTCCCTATTCTATCCCAACTCAAGCGTGTGTCGAGACTTACGTTAACATATAAATATACATATACCTATTTCTTACTAGAATTTATCGGATTCTAGCTATTAAATTAAACAAGTTATTAGCAGCCAAATGCTAAGGACTAAACTTCTCTCAACTCTCAACACTGTTCAATGTTTCGTGCGTGGGACGTCTCGCTAAGTGAAATCCAAACAAGGAACCCCCCCGAGACACTACTCCTTGGCAATTTTGATCATCGAGATCCATTATGCCCTCGGTACACGAAACATATAACATCAGCTACTTATTTAGAGTATTACTCTATTATTATGTTCTCGTAAAGCATTGTTTCGCTATAACATATTAATCCGAGTACTAAGGACTAAACGCCTCCCCACTCCCAACATTGCACTGTATTTCGTGCGTGGAACGTCTCGCAAAGAGAAATCCAAACAAGGAACCCCCCGATACACTACTCCTTGACAATGTTGGTTGTTGAGATCCATTATGCCCTCGATGTCCCACACATAACTTCGAATGTAAATAAGGAGTAATAATCTCTAATCACATAGAGAAGATAATGCTTCGAACCTTTAGGGTCTATAACATTACTCTAGTTACAAGGCATAATTATACAACCCTAACATGCTTAGCGTACATATAAATATCCAAAACCCAATCACATATGGATATAAAAATACTTCAGAATGCTATCATCTTCCAGGAATTACTCTCTCTATCCCGGGTTAGCATTCATCGGATTATTATCACACCGCCCTGGTAATAAAAACAAATCACAACGTATAGGAAGCAGTCATAGTTTCGAACTTGAAAGTGAGAAAGAATCATACCCAAAACTTCTCAGCTAGAATAAAATCACACAATAAATAATGGACGACTATGACCTGGGGACTATACGCACTCTGCTCCTCAAGCCAGGGGACTCACCCGTATCGCGCAACTTCCCATGATAGTACTGGAGGGTATGCTCACACAATAAGTATATATATATATATATATATATATATATCATTCACACTATATATATATATATATGCAGTCACATTATATATGTGCAAACCATTAGACAAGGTATTTACATCGCGCCATATAGGTATACATATTCTCTTAAGTCCGTATGTATGAAAGAAGTGAATTCATTTATAAGTATAAACTCTTATTATACTAACCGTTGCTAACTCGCATACCTTCCCATTTTATTTCATACTACGACCCCTCACTTGAAACTTACTCATCCATCACACCTATTAAATATAAATAGTCTCCCAATTCAATCAACATTAAGGATACCATCTATATCCTAATGCACAACGATAAATAATAACAATCCCCAAATAGAAATCTCGATGCTAGGACGATTCCCCACTAAGTCGATACAATAACTTAAATTCGTACTCGCTCGAAATAGCTCAATATGACCCCAACATTTCATCTTAGGTGAAACTCCCTAAAAATATCAAAAACATACTTCTCATAACATATTTAAAGGTTCCAAATCGATAAACCCAAATGGGATGGAGTGAAAATCGCTCTAGAAAAACCTCGCAAAACAGCCCTATTTCCGAATGGATTCGGCCCCTCCGAATTGATTTGGCCCAAACGGACCTGTAAGTCTGCTATATACTGAATTGATTCGTAAGGGGTGAATTGATTCGGCCCTAAATACCTGTAGGTTATGCAACATGGCCAATCGATTTGCAAGGGGCGAATCGATTCATCCTGTTCAGCAAGTTACGAAATGGGATGTTTTCTCCAAAACCCAAAATTTCCAAACAATTATTTTAATCATCTTCTCTTCATTATTCTTCAATCCAATTATATTTCTAACATCAAAACTCATTAAATATATAAACCCAACTAATTAAGAAACCTCAAACTCATATATACACCTCAAATGCAAGATTTAACCCAAAATTTAGGTTTTGACATTTTTAACTCAAAATCCATATTTTATCCACAAATCATGAAATGAATGACATGCATGAATTATTTAGAAAGTTTAATCACTTGCCTCAAAGTTGTAGAGGTTGAATATTCCTCGAAATTGCGTATTGGCCAGAATCCCCAAGCTTTTCTTCTTTCTCTTCTTCCTTTCCTCTTATCTCTCTCTAGGTCTTTCTTTCAATCTCACAAACGAGATTGTTATCCCCCGTAGGCTTTTTAAGCCTTAGTTCCAAGATACCCAACTTAAATGATAATAAACACTTTAAATGACTCGGTTACTCCAATTCGAGTCAAACAAACTTAATATATTTCAGAACCCAAATAAGACCCAAGTACAATCATTTCGACCATCTCGACCCATCCAGGATCTACCGCACACTCAGAATCGTCATTCGAAATACTTTCTAACATCCTAAAATTTTGACCTCTTGGCCAAATTTAAAATTCTCCAAGTTAAATAAATATTTATTTCTCCCAAAGTAATTAAATTATTAGTCCAAAAATCACAGGGTATTACAATTAGTGCTTGTAAGAACCATTGTCCGGATTGGAAAAATTGAAATAAATATCTTTAGTAAATGTGTTAATTTAAAAGAAATTGCTCGGGCTATTAAATTAAAAAGATCTTTGTGTGAATAGCCACCATTTGCAAAAAGAAAAGAGCATAAAAGATTAAGTGCACACAAAAGAAAAATTATAAGTGTCAAGCCAAATTCAAAGAACGTTGATGCTTTGTAACATATGAGCATTGATTTATTCAAAATAAAAGAATTAAGAGTGGTATTCTATATGTGAGTTTTGAGGGAGTTAAGTTGAAGATCAATTGGTTGGCACATCCTGAAAAAGTCTCGTAAAAGCTTTACATAGTTTTGGGCATTATTGGTGTGAAAATCATTTTAGACATTGATTTGTTCATTATATTGAATCAATATAATAAGAATTCAACATTTTTACACCAAAGGAAGATTTTGAGTTCATTCATTAGGAGTGTCCAAAATTCATTACACACATATGCCATGATTGTTTGAGTTGATTTTTCTATCGAAATTTTCGTACCCATTTATTTATGCTTTCACGACTTGGTTATCTTGGTGTTAGTTCATGGTGTGCATTATCTTTGTATTTTTTTTATACTTGAATTAGTTCATGGTGTGCATTATCTTTGTATTTTTTTTATACTTGATTTTTTTTAAATAAAAAAATAGTTGTTTATTATTTTGTGACGCACTCCGTATTTATTACTTATGTTTCTTTTCCTCGTCTATTTCGAACATCATAAATAGGGGGAGAATGAGTTATGGGGGAGGGGGAGTTTGATTACGCTTATGTTAATGCTTATCATTTTATTTTAAACTTTTGCACGTCACGGGTATTTGTTTCTTGTCTCATGTTTGTAGGTTCATTTGAAGATCAAATTCATCATAACACACTCAATAAAGACAAAGAAATTTGGAGATTTAAAGATTTTGAAGATTATTAAGATTTCAAGACTTATGTATTTTGGTATCATTCCATTTGTGGGTTTTGGGAGGGTATTATAATATTATATGTCTTAGATTTCTTTTGGTTGCATAATTTGGATTTTTTTATGTATGTACCGACATAGCCATAGGGGGATATTTGTAACGACATTTTTTTGACATCTCTAGGACTTGTCCGTAGGTTTCAGTTTACTTTAGATATGACATATCCCGCTACATTGGTCATATCTTCACGATAATCCATGGCTTCGTTGATCCGAATCTTTGGCAACGTACATTTTCAATCGTTCTCCATAACTCCATGTTCTTTATGGTATATTCCTTGTTTGGACTTATTGTTTTTTCATAAATATTTTTCGAAGAAATTTACTTTACTTTATTTAATCAAAACGAGGCAGGAAGTTATTTAAAAATATATTTTTCACCAGTTGTCGTCCAAATAACAAGCGCATGTCGTTCGAACAATCAACATATGTCGTTAGAAGAGTCATTTCATGGACTACATCAAACGTACCTCAATGAGGTCATACTATTTTGATTTTCTTCAGGTCACTAGAGGACCATTCAAAGTTCACTTCTAACGAGATGCATATCTCGTTTGATCGACTCTGACGTTGCCTCAATTTTCGTGTTTTCCTGTAAAAACCTGCTTCCTGTAGGTATTTTGCAAGACTTTTCAATCTGCGATTTTTGCAGGCCTACTTCACAAAAGTGTTCATTTTAAAAAGGCTAAAACACCTTTTTTATTCGAATAATCTCCCATTTATAGTTTTTAAATCACTTTGAAAACCTCACACACACAATTACACATACTGGAGTTTCTCTTATGGAGAAGTTTTCTCCACTACTGATCTTATAGTTTTGGTGGGAACTATTACTGAAGGAAGAATAAGGGTTGCCTACGAGAATTTTGTCTAAAAAAATGTCGTCTGTATTTCTCTACGTACATGTAAGTTGCAATTTGCATATAATAGCGAAATAAGAAAAGGTTTTTCCCTGAAGGGGATTTTTCATGAAATCCATCTTTATTATTTGTTTGATTGCATGCTTACGTGTTTTACTGCTTTCAATCAATTAGAGTCATGAACTAGGGTTTAAAGGAATTAAAACTGATGTAAGTTGACATTTAATTAAATAAGTTTGGCCTTTGAACTATAGCTCACTCTCAAGCTCTAATGTTATGGATGTCACGATTGGATATGATGAGTCGCTAACGTTTATTGATTCTAGCCCCCAATGTAATGATGATACACCTCCTAATGAGGATCCCATACTTCCTCATACTATCTTGATGGACCCCACTTTCGATTTAGAGAATCCACCCTCTTGGGTTTAAAAGAGTCATGATCCTACCGCTATACTTAGTGATCCTACACTAGGTGTCAAGGCTCACACATAACTTGAGAATGTATTGATCTACCTTCGCTACACCTCCTTAGTTAATCCCAAGAATGTGAAAGAAGCACTCAAGGGTGAGCATTGAATATCTATTTTGCAAGATAAGTTGCTTCAGTTTCGGAAGGACGATGTCTAGGAGTTAGTCCCCCGACCTAGTGAGACTAATATGATATGTACCAAGTGTATTTATAAGAATAATGTGGATGGTAATGGTACCATAATTTTTAATAAGGCTAGGTCGGTAGCTCTAAGCTACGCAAAGATTGTGGGTGTAGACTTTGACTAGACATTCGCTCTTGTTGCTAGGCTTTAGTCCGTCCACTTACTAGTCTCCATAGCATGTCAATTTCACTTCAAGTTTTATTAGATGGATGTCAAGAGTGCCTTTCTGTGTGGCATTCTATAGAAGGAATTTTATAGGGAACAATCGGATGGTTTTGAAAACCCTAAGAACTCGGACGCCTCTATTTGGAACGAGAGGCTCACTTCCTGTGTCTTAGCTCATGGCTTCAAGTGATGGAGAGTGGATAAGAAATTATTTATAAGGGGGAGAGTGTTACTATTTCGACTGCCCAAATTTATGTGGACGACATTGTCTTTGGATCCACGTTCTCTTTTCATGCTCACACTTTTGAATAGAAGATGAAGAGAAAATTTGACATTAGCATAGTTGGTGAGCTTATGCTATTCCTAGGTCTCCAGGTATATCAGCTTGAGGATGGGATATTCATATCTCAATTCAAATATGAATGTAACCTAGTAAAGAAGTTTGTTTTATACTCCGTTAAGTACTCACGCACCCCTTTGAGTACATCAAAAAAGCTTAGCAAAGACCCTTTAGGCAAGGACGTAGAGAAAACCCTTTATTGGAGTATGATAGGTAGGCTTCTCTACTTGACTGTTATTCGTCCCGGTATTATCTTTAGTATTGGAGTCTGTGTGCGATACCAGGCATCCCTGAAAGAGTTTCACTTACAATCTTTAGGATTCCTTTTATACCAATGACCATTTTTCCATTTACTCAGATGTTGATTGTCTCGGGGATGTTGATGGATGTAGGAGAACCTCAGGTGGGTCTTTTTACTTTGGGAGTGATCTTATCTCATGATTGAGCAATAATTAAACCTACATATCTTTGTCCACAATAAAGGCTAAGTATGGAGTTGTTGCATGCAACTCTTATGGATAAAGAAAATGTTGGAAGATTATGAGATTTCATAAGGCACATAGACTATTTTTAATGATAATATGAGTGCGACCTATATATCCCGAAATCTGGTCCAACATTCGCTCACAAAGAACATTAGGATATGTGGGTACTTTATGCGTGATGTAGTTGAGGAGAATATCATGTCCTTGAGCTTTGTGAGCACTGAACGTTAATTGGTTGATATTTTCACAGAACCTTTACATGAACTTAGACTTGAGGATCTTAGGAAGTCTTTGGGTATTGGCATTGTTGATTGAGTTCATGTACTTCATCTAATATAGGATATTTATCATACTCATAACCTATACCCCTAATGCTAGAGTGTATTATCGTTGTACTTATATAGTTTTCATTTTGATATATTTAGAAATATTCAAAAGAGTTTTGTTTTTCTGGAAAACATTTGAAAAAAATACAAAACAATTTTTGGTTTTTACAAAAAGGTTGAAAATATTTTATTTTGATAAAATTTTGAAAATGAGAAAAGAATTTTGTATTTTCGTTTTACACCATATATGGATGAACATTTTAGAGATTTGGATCACCCCTACATACCATCCATTCATGCGACTTTTTTGTAGTTCTTTGATGCATGGCGTTGTTTCGTTAGTGTGCTTAATAATGTGTGGATATCATTACATTGATCATTGATTACTACATTCTACATGCTTGAATCATTGTCACCTTTATTTCACACGGCAAGATCTTTTTGATAATTTTGCTTACTTGTTATGTGTCGAATATGATTTTCTCATCTCAATTCTTCTTAATAACGAACCAATTGTAAAAATAGATAAGTTGGGCATGTAAGAACCATTTTTTGGATTTTCTTTCGAGAAAATATTGTTATATGTTAAGCAATGAAAAGTGACTATAAAATATTAAAGTATTCTTTGCGTTAAACACCACCATTTGCACAAAAGAGGCTAGAAAGATTAGCAGCACTCAAATACAGAAGTTACAAGGCCATTTACTTTTTAAAGTCATTGATGCTTCATTACACATAAGTATTATGATTTCTTCAAAATATTTGAGAGTACATTCTTAGATATGTTAGATTTTGAGGGACTTATAAAGTATAAGATCAATGGATTTGTGCAACGGACTTTATTGAAAAAAATGAAATAATTTGGCATTATTACTATGAGAATCATTTAAATTTATGGCAGGTCGCATAAGTCAAGTAAATTTCATTTGAGTTCACAATTTTACACCTAAGGTTGAGTCTGAGTTCTTTCTTTATTAGTGTTTCATGACTTTGTGCACCTACGTTATGAATGTTTAGTTGAATTTCTCTACGAAAAATGTTCACACAAGATTCGTTGTCATGATTTGGATGTTTTAGTGTTATTCCATTGTGTATTGTTTTTGTGCATTTTCTACTTTGTACTGAAAAATTTTGAAAAATTTCAAAAGTGGTCGTTGCTGAAATTTATGCCTTTTGAGATTATCATAACATATGCATTATTGATTATCCTTGTGGTGATATCTTTGCTTGTTATTTTTATGCTTAATATTCTTGATTAGTTTATACTCCTTGTCTATTACGGACAAAAAGGGGGAGAACAAATTGAGGGTGAGTTTTATTTTTATTTAAAACTCGTATGCGTCATCGTATTTATTTGTTTCATATGTGTAGGTATCTTTCGCTTTGATGATGACTTCATGGACTACACTAGCTGAAGACAAAGCTAGCCAAGGGGAGAAAAAGTTTTAGTTGAAGATAAAGTTTCATATGTCGTTTCGTTAAGGAGTTTGGGAAGACATTAAGATTCATTGTCTTAGAGGTTTTATTGTAATTTGGTTTTCGATCTTGTTTTGTACCGATATAGCCAAATGGGGAGATTTGTAAGAGAAAGATTTTATAATTGCTCATAACTTAAGTTATTTATAGTTTTTCGTATCCCGTTAGAAATTGTTAACTGAACTCAAACACAATATCTACAAGTTCATTTGAAGACACTTTAGTGATCGAGCTCCGTTTCTAGATTCATCACCAACACTTTATGGAGGTATAAACGTTTGGTTTTCATGAGTTTATGTAAATCACATATTGGGATGTTTTATTTTAAATCGAGGATTTTTAATAAAAAGAATTTTTTTGTCTCGTTCAAATGAGATTGGGTCTCGTTCGAATGAGATATAAGTCTCCTTAGGACCACCATCAAACGACCTTCAAACGAGATAGCACTGCCTTGATAGAGATTGTTCATTAGAAGAACGTTAGAAGGAAGTTCGAACGAGAATTGGCCTTCGTTAGAATGAGATCACATGTCGTTCAAACGAAACAAGAAACTATTGTTTTCGTTCAAACAAAGTCTAATTTCATTCTAACGACCTCGACGTCAAAAAATTGTGATTTTGTTATAAAACCTATTTTATTCAGAATTCTTAAAGAACTTTGGCGAAAATGATTTTCCAATACCTCTTGCGAAAATTCTCGTATTTGTTCTCTCAAAATTACTTTTGTTTTACGTAACATAGATCCCCATATGTGATTTATGAGTTTACGAAACCTTAGTTTATGTACACCTTGCATAAACCCTTATAGAGTCCATCTCTACTGTTGATCTGTGGAACCGAAGTTCTACTGCTGAACAAGAAGAAGGTTGATCGGTGGCTACCGAGGGAAGATCGCTTCCTGTGGGTGGCACTGGACTGGACATTATTCTATTGAAGAATTGAAGACTATGCGTGTTATACTTTGTCATTTTAGGTAGTCTGCAAGTCGACTGTGCCTGTCGAATTTTTTATAATGCTGAAATAAAGGTTTTGCACTTTTAGTTTTTTTTTCTTACTTCTTTACATGCATGTTTTTTATTTTGTGATTGATTCGAACTAAATTCTACGTTATCATTGCATGAGCACTTAATTGCTAAACCAAATAAAAATTGATTAAAATTTGATATTATGTGTGAGGAGCCTAATATACGGACTATCCATTTGAACTCGCATTCTCACACTCATCTCATTTGGAATAAAAAAATTAGTTTCCTTCAACAATCGTCTGTCTTACAATATATATATATATATATATATTAACTGTTTAATAAAAAATTCTAGTAATTATTTATTTTCATAAAAACTATTTTTAACCTTTTGTAATTGTTTAAAAAAATTAAAAATTTGTTTTAAAATTAAAGAAAAAAACTTTTAAATGTTTTGTAAAGAATAGTAATTTAGAAAAAAAAAAGGAACTGCTTTTAAAATAAAAAGTGTTTTTTATATATAGTAGTTGTTTGGTAATGAATGAGGGGTATTTTACACAATTTTAGCCTAAAATGAGCTACTTAACTGTCGATTGCCACATTTTGTTTTACCAAAAACGAACACATCCCAATTAAAACGTGACACAACACACAATGTTTTTTACATAATACGAACACGACTCAAACAAAAGGGACACGACATAAAATATTTTTTTACCAAATACAAACACATCCGAATTAAGACACAACAAGACACGATTTATTATTATTTTTACCTAACGCGAACGACTCAAATAAAAGTGAAGGGACACAATATGTTTTTTACCAAACACAACCACGCCAAAATTAAATTGTGACACGACACGTAACAATTCAAAATCTTTTTTTAGCTAACATGAACAAGATCCAAGTAAAATCGATATGCGGGCAACACAAAATATTTTTTTTACCAAACACCAAATGGGTCAGTTAAAATACGACACGACATACAATACTTTTCTTTTTTGCCTAACACTACCACAACTCATATAAAATGCGACATGACACGATACAACAAGAAATCATTTTTTTTACCTAACACGAACACGACACAAAAAAAATATTTTTTATACCTAACTTGAAATGAAATATTTTTGTACTTGTGTCGTGTCGTGTTTAATTAAGCCGGGTTCGTGTTGGGTAAAGAAAAACTTCAACTTCAAGTTATATTATGTTTCATTTGAGCCGTGTTGGTGTTAATTAGAAAAAAATATTATGTATACAAATAAAAGACTTTTTTGATAATATAAAAAAAATGACTTTTTCATAAAACATTTTCTTTATAACTTTTATTATAAAAAGGGCTTTAAAACTTTTTAAAGTATTTTATTATAAAGTAAATTTTTACAAATAAAAAAACCTCCTTTATAAATAAAAATCTTACCTTTCTTGAAACATTTTTTATATAATAAAAATATAAAGGTCAATGTTAACTACTACATATCAGAGAGTCATTCTACGCCGATACAGATTTGAGACACATTTGGTGCGACACAGTGACGTGTCAGACCCCTAGTGCCGCTGGAACCCACCCACATCCATAACCAATGACGGTGAAACATGTGACTGTGTCGCACCACTCTATGTCGTAAATTGTGTCGGTGTGTCATTATTGTTATCAAATATGAGTGGTTACTTTTTACAATGGTACTTTTGGGATTTGACCATAAAGTTAATGGGTGATTGCAACTTGAGTCTATTTAAAAACTAGTGGTTATATTTTAGGAGTACAATTTGAAGATATTCGAAGATTTATAAAAATATATTTTTGATTTTAAAATCATAATTATGAATTTTAAGACAAAAGAAAATGTTGAATTATATATAGATTAGCAGAATGCCCGTGCCTGAAGGGATGACGAAAATTTCAAAAGCACATAATTATAAAATGGGAAAAAAAAATTCAAACAACGTAATTGAAAAACGACAAAAATATCACTCCCAATAACACAAAGTGTAATTTTAAAACAATTGGTCATAATTTTCTTTGTTTATAGATTTATTCACCCTATTTAACAAATAAGAAATAGTCCAAAACCATTCAAATAGTTTAAATTCATCAAACAAATTCACATATAATATAAAATATACAATATTCATCAATCGAATTCACATTGTGTCTCAAAAAATTAAAGTGTCAAATTTTAAAAAACATTGGACATAATCTCCTTTGTTTATTGAACTATCCACCCTACTTAAGGGATAACTAAAAATCCAACAATATAAAAAAATCCTAAATTAGTCCAATAAAAGCTTCATTGAAACAAACTTCTTAAAAAAATAAATATATATCAATTAAGGTCGTCCCACATGTTCCACTATAATGATTGTCCGTTATTTTCAAAATGCGACCTGATAAAAAACATAAAATATAGTTAGTCAATTGAAATAGCTAGTCAAATATTATATAAACAAAGCTAATTAATAATTATGTAGCAAATACGCCATGTCTCCAACATGTTGCTAGAGAGTTCCCATTTCACATTTGGTGCGACACACTAACGTGTCTAACCCGTATTGGCTTGTATCTGGGTGCGACATGTCAGTGGGTCGCACCAATATTGTGTCACATTTCTAAGTCGACCTAGCTTTATTGAAGTAATATAGGCAATACGAAAACCAAAAATAAAATTCCTTTATGACAGTTACTATCAGGAGAATACTTTATACAAACATAAAGTAATAAACAGATTGTCATCGGAGCATTTAGACAAACACACAGAAGGCCATTTTCTCCTACCCACACAAACCATATCACCTAAGTATTTAAAGGAACAAACAAAGCAAGTAATATATATAGAAAAATGTCATGTACAAAACAAACATATACCGATTTCTTATACAGATCATTTATAACTTATGCAGAAAAAATTGAACTTGCTACTTGATAAGAGAATTACGAACAATTACTTTTATTAAATGGAAAGCTTCATGATGGGCTGGGATCAGGAATATATGTTCTATTCTATGTGGTATCAAAATATAATGAAAGGCCCAAGAGATTCACCTTTGTTTTTCTGAGAAACATCAGTGCTAAAAGTGAATAGCAAAGTACCCAAATTCCATTCCAAAAGAAGAGGAGGCGAGAACACGCAAAGCGAATTGCCCATTTACCAGTTTTAACAGCTGAAAAGGTCCATGTATATCAAGTAGCAGGCCTTAATATAACTGGAATAACAAAAACAACGGAAGTGAATCTCTTGTACAAAAAAAATCGGACATCTTATACCGAAATGTATCATTAAGGTTCTTAAATACAAAAATCCCAATGTACATAGTCCATTCAAATCCATAACAAAAATGATTTTCAAAATAGACGTGGAAATAGAATAACTCATAGTTACATCCATTGTTAATTACATTCACATAAAAGGAATCGAGACTAATATAAAAAAACTGATTTAAAACCCCGGAGTATCGGACTTATAGCAGAAAGTTGTCTAACTATATGTCAATGGATAAAACATTAGATAATCATAATATCATGCATCCGTAAGAATGTAAACAATTCAATTATTAACACTATTAACACCTCAAAATCGAACCTGCTAAACTGGTTTCTGCAGTGATGGTATACAGTATGCATATATGCATATATGGTGCATATATGCACACAGTATGCATATATGCTACATAAATCCAAAATGGGGGGGGGGGGGGGGAGTTCTTGAGGTTCTAGGAATATATGCAATACATTAATCATCATATCGATCATGGTTCATTGTCAAAGAGTAAAAGGAAATGGGTAAGCTAGTATGTGCAAGCTAATATGTAGTGATCTAACTTTGAGCTATTTTTAAGCCTTGTGGGGATTTTTATGTAGTTCCATATGCAAGCAGTAGCAGGTGTTCCAAGTGTAGTGATGCTCATTGAGTGAAATGGTATGTACGTGAATAAGTAGTCCACCAGTAGCACCCAAACTCAAGTTCATCAAGAACTTCAAGCATGCCTGATCATCAAGTCTTACAAACATGAATACAAAGGCAAACAGAACATCAGTCCATCTATAATGTAGCTGATCACCAGTCAATCTATTTTGGGATAATGTTTGACAGTGATAGTAGCTATGAGGGTTATTAGTAACGATGTAAATAATATGATCTACAAAACAATATTGGTTAGTAGCCTTTTATGTAAACACACAGACCCAACCAACACAAAATCAAAGGGGAATTTTTAAAATAACACTTTTTATAGTTATACTTCCAAACCCTAAAAAGAGAAAAGAAACAATAAAAATAAAAAAATCAATAAAAACAAAGAAGAAAAGTCCTTACTCATAAATATGAAAATACCTTTGGATGACATACCTAAGTACCTCTATACGACATACACGGATCATCGGATATGTAACAAAGAACCTCAATTTAAAGAAATAGTAGTGTGGTTCTTTGATAAACTCATACATAGCTAGGGGTGAAAGTTTTCATCAAAGAACTATATGATATTAAGTATAGAGATGGAAATAGAGATGCAGGGGCGGAGATGAAATCAAAGAAGTGCCAAATTCGATCAGGAAAAGCAATGAAATGAAAGCAGTACCTTAAATTAGGGCGGAGATAAAAGAAGTTCAACAAAACCACCCATTTTCTAAAGTAAAAGCAGTACCTTAAATGAGGGCGGAGATGAGGTTGGCGAATGAAAGTTATGGTGAGGGGTA
Source organism: Sambucus nigra (assembly GCA_949130495.1). Taxonomy (NCBI): domain Eukaryota; kingdom Viridiplantae; phylum Streptophyta; class Magnoliopsida; order Dipsacales; family Adoxaceae; genus Sambucus; species Sambucus nigra. Next base: position 407,527,209 of record OX422222.1, read on the forward strand.
GATGTGGTCGGATGACCCACTACACATGTGTGTGACACCCCGCCTAATTAAACATTGGGTGATCAGGCCTTTATTAAATTAAAACAGGTTTCTCAAATGGTTCATTCTTATCATTACTATCGAACACTTTTTAATTACTAATCCCCTAAGTAAAAATTAGACCGGTGCCAAATTTTATCTTACTTAAAACAGATAAATCAACCATGCGGAACAAAGTATAAAAATATCCATGTACTATAACCCAATCAACAAAGTGTGAGTACAAAAGAATAAGAGTAATACCGAATAAGCCATCGGCTAAAATCCCACAAATAATAGAAGAACAATCCACTAGTCTGAAACTAAACATCTGAGACTGATACCGGACCACAAGTCCATACCAAGAATAGTGTGAGATCCTGCACTAGATCTGAATGAGAGATATCATCTAATACAAATCCTGTAAGCATCCATTGTGCTATAGCTTCGAGTCCTTGGAAGGAAATCATCATACATGGCGTCCCTGTGGCTGGACACCTAAAAGGTTTTGAAAATATTTTATAGCAAGAGTTAGTACTCAAAACATTTTGAAAATATTTAACAAGCGTTTATCACAATATAAAATGAAGTTATTGATTACACATGTTAGGTTCTCGTACACTCTCTTGAGTTTACTCACCCCTCATCTTTTGTGCACACCTAACGTTCTACACTTAGCCTACCTAGCCATATCTACCAAGCTATCTAGGACTAAGTAATCATCTGAACTTATCTATACTTAAGTTCTCGTATCGCCCACACAGTACATCCATTTCATTAACATCTCGCGAAGGTTAATTAATACTCAAGTAACATTTCACATATGTTATGTTTCAAAACTTCTCATTTAGTTTCACCACTAAATTTCGATAATCATCACAATTTCTATCTTCCCACTTTTGAAATTAAGTTTCACTACTTAAATTACTAAATATATATTCTTTATCTAACGTTACGCTTCGTAATTAAGTTTCACTACTTAACTCACCAGTTCAGTATGTATCTTTAAATACATAATATATATCAATCTACTAATACACAGAAGTAGAATATCATCAAGTATATATTTCACACATAATATATACTAAATATCAGTCATTACTATTTTGCCCTTTTTATGCACGTAAAGGACTCTTGGTTCGGAATGATTCATCGACCCTAAGTAAGAATCGGTTCGGAATGATACATCGACCCCAATTACTTATATACACACACGTAAAGGACTCTTAGTTCAGAATGATTCTTCGACCCCAAGTAAGAATTGGTTCAGAATGATACATCGACCCCAATTATTTATATACACAAATTCTAGCTCGGACACTTTCATTACGCCACCAGTTCAAACGTTTGGTTCGGCATTTTACATCGACCCCAAACATATAATAACCCTATATTAGTTCGGAATAACACATCGGCCCTAACATAGTTAATTTAGGTATAAATCTCTCGACCTAAAAGATCATATAGTTCAGTTGGTACACGCCCGACCTATTAATTATATTCGTACATAACATTTTAATCTCTTATATCTACCGTACGATTTATCACATTAATCACATTTATTTGAGTATTCACACAACTCTAAGGGTCCTAGTTACCCCTCGCATATAATTTTAGTATTCGTTACTTACACTACTGGTCTATTACTTGAATTGACTTTACCTCGCCTCGTAACTCAATTCCGAGTTCCCCCGATACTCTAGTAAATCGGATTATTCTCGTCGGTCCATAATCCAAGTACTACACCCAATGGCCTTATCGGACCTCGACAATATACCTACTGGTCTTATTCTCACTCCCAAATAAGTATAATATAAATCCTAGGATACTCATTAATTCCCGGGAATCAAAGAAACCTTAAACACGGAAAATATGAGAAAACAGCTTACGTCGATCGATCGACTACTGGGTTCGATTGATCGACATTCAAGATCGATCGATCGATCGAACAGGGACAGACGAAGTTCGTCTTCTTCGTTAACCTCTTCCTCCATTAACAAATCTCCAAACTCCATTATAGTACACCAAACTTCGACCCAATGATCCTAAAATGTTTCCACATATACTAGGATAATTTCTAACGTGTCAAATACATTAAAACCCCAATTCCTTTAAAGAAATAGTGAATTAAACCTAGAATTTCTTAAAACCCTAGTTATGGTGTTCTTCCCATATATGCATTCAAAACCCAGATTTTATTCCGAAATAATCATCAAGTCTACTCTGATTATTAATCCTCTACATATGTTAAATCATTTTACATGCGATTCCTATCCCAACATGTATAAATATCATTATTCTCATATCAAGATATTGATTTAACAAAACTACTCAAAAACCCTACACATGGGTATTATAACTTTATAATTTTTGCAATAAACAACTTGCCTTGACAGAGGAAATATGATTTCGTGGAGTTGATGATGGATTGGTGCTTCTCTTCTTCAATCCTTCCTCCTTTGGCTCCTAGGATGCAAGATCTAAACCCAACCTCCTCAAAAGCATCTTCTAAGCCTTGAGAATGGTTTTCTCCTTCTCTCTAATGGTATTGGTGTTTACACGGGTTTTCTAACCCTAACCCCTCTTTCATACGGCTGATAAAAAGCTCTCAAATTCGTAGGTCTCCATACCCTCTCATATTAAAAGACCAAAACGCCCCTGAACGGTCTCGGTTTAGTCCATAATTACACCAAGACTCAACTAGTACTCCTGGGTATACTATTTTGACTAATTTGACCCTTCCGGACTCATCTGTGACCTCTAAATTATCATTTGAGTCACTTAAAAAATATTACTCGTTCACACCCCAACACGGTCTACACACGTCAAGTAACTATTTACCACTCACACTAAGTAAATATAATGAGGCAATATAAGTCGGTATCTATCTCTCGAGTTTTATTTCATAATTACAATTTTAAATAAAACTCATTAAATTACTACTCTTACATAATTTAAATTAAGCCGTATTTTCTCATTTAATTCTCCAATTTAATTAAATAGAATATTTGGAATATTCAGAAATTCGGAGTATTACATACTTCCCCCCTTACAAAGAAATTTCGTCCTCAAAATTAGGATAAGGATGGTATTAAGACTAAGGACCTTAGACATCATTGCATCCTCTAATACCCAAAATCAAATCATATCATCCTAACGGTCACCCCAAGTACATGACTTGCTTCATTACAAACTCTTATCGCATGTTACCCATGCCGTATATATCATAATTAAGTCTCACTACTTAATTTCTCCATAGATTTGTCCCAATCTAATGTCAACTGTTGAAATTAAGTTTCTCCTTACTTAATTTATCGTTTTGATGTATATCTCTATATATAACATCTATGTGTCTACTATCACTCATAAGTAGAATATTATAAGGTATATATTTCCCACAAAATATATACTATAAGGGAAATTGGTCTGGCAAAATCAACGGCCCCAATAATCCTATCATTTACATTGGTCCAGAAATCCCTCGACCCCAAGGCAAATGTAATGCATGTGTTGGTTCAGACCTTCTGTCGATACCAAATTTATCATCGATTTGGTTCGGAAAAATCATCGACCCCAAATCGATCCTTCACGTATTGGTCCGGAACGTCATCGACCCCAATACAGAATTTAAGCATACTTATTATCGCACATAAGTAGGAAATCATAAGGTATATATATCTTACACATAACATATACTATCAACACTTATTTTATAATCACCCCCCTTTTATAACAATTTTGGGGTTATTGGGTCGGAATCCCACCTCGATCACCAATAGTGATTGGTTATATTGTCTCGGAATCACACTTCGAGCACAATATAAGTATATATATCTCATCGCACATGAGTAGACAATTTTTGAGCCATACTTCACACTTCTTATATTCTAAAATGCCATACCCCAATAGAATGTCCTCATATCACACGCTAAGGACTAAAAGTTCAAAATGTCTCCTCGAACCACACATCAAAGTACACATAAGTTCTTAATAGGTATCCAAGAACCTAAACCTTATGTACAGTCCATATAGGCACTCTCACACTACCTACAAATATGCTCATATAGGTATACATTCAACCTATGAATTGATCAGTGGGCTTCTCCAAAATTCCACTATCATAAGGGCGTATCATCATCATTTATCACTAACATTGAGTCGTAGGCAACACAACATACTCAAAATAAAACTTTATCTCTATTCCTCCCTGACCATCTCTCACAGGGTGGAATTTTAGGATTTCATCCTGATTCACAATCATGTAGAGCGGCACCGTGCACTTGTGCACTCTCCCTTTTCAACTACATACTAATCCATCCCGATCACCCCATTCTGCTACCCCAATGAAATGTTGGCTTAATTATAATGTTCACAGCCCATCAATAATTTATAAGTCTGTCTCCTCCTTCCATCATTGGAAACGTAGGTTCACTACCACATTTTGGTTGCTCATTTCGAGTCTATCTTTCTCTATTAACTAGTGGTGCGTCTGGAGATAATCTCACTATGTCTCTTCCTCAACACCGCTTCCCACTCACGTCATCTTTCCTCAAGTGGTATTCTATTCCCCTTTCTCTCCGAGTATATTATGCTTTACAATCTGTGCACTCTTCGTAATTGGCGCACTTTTGAGGTTGGTTACTTTATAAGAATCAACATTTTAGTAACGCGTAAGTCACTCTCAACACTCAGTCAAGTAGCACCCTGCGTTACTTCTTCACAACAGTTAGGCCTCCCATATCAAGAGATAACCTTAGAACGACTTCACATTGATTCTTATCCCATAGGGTGTGCTGGCTCTCTCAACACATAAGCTTGGATCATCGTCTATCTCTCACAACGTTCAATACATTTCGTCGATACGACTTGCCTCATAACTTCCCCACCGGCGTACTTAAAAAATAATTTTTCCGCATCCCTCTATCTCGGATGTCTAAGAAAGCCAATTGATTAGGGCGCCCATACACCCTTTTCTCCGTGCACATTTGCAAAAACATTGCAAACGTCGCACCTGAAACATGCTTTTCCTCAACTCTAGCTTAGTCTACATGACGTGACTACAATCTTGAGGGTATTCTCAATCCCCTATAGACCAAAAATCAAATCCTTGCCCACAAATTCCCACTTATCCCTTCGTGGTGAAGTAAGACTTTCAGTGTTTCTCCACAACCTTACCGGCTCCACTGATGCCCTAGTATCTAACAACGTCTCTTCTCCCGATGTGCATAAAATTTCAGTCGTATCCCCTTTTGCAACTGAACTTCAACAAGGGACTTCTCCCCATGCATTCTTACTGATCATTGTCGGAACAACACATAGTCGAGATACTCAAATTCCATTCGTCGACAATATGTGCAACCATACTCCAATATTTCTAAAGGAGTCAAGCGGCACCACGTTTATACTATCACTAAGTCCTTAGGACTAATTACAACAGCGAGCTCGATCTCTCCGCTCAGCGGTCATATGACATACCTTGACTCACATCATTTAAGTTCCTACACACCAGAATCAATTACTATGAGACATCCATAATCTCTGAAGTTTCTCACATATTGATGAATAAGGACAACTCGGCCCTCTTTCAGGTGAGGCATCATCATATACCCCATTCACTCGAGGCTAAAACCCATATACTTCCTTGTCCATCGCTCTGGTGGTTCAGATGGTTTCCGGACATAACACGCTTGTCCTCTCCAGAATGCAAAAATTATCGGAGTTATTATTTCCTCAAATAACATAACGCTAAAATAAAACGCGTGGCCCTACAACCCACACTAGACATCTTTTTAAAAATCCCCTTACTCCAGGCCACACTGACCGATTTGGGTATCCCTCCTCTCGGACTTGGTAGCCTCGATTCTGAACACTATCATCCTGGTTCCTTTAGTTCTGCTGACCAAGAGGAACGTACTATGGGACTTAACAGTCCCGACTTAGAATCTAATCATTAAATCCCCTAGTGGGTTTCCACTTATGGCTTGCACCAGCTCCATTACATTCAGTCTTACTCTTTGACTAAATCCTTAAACTCTCTTAGCTCCGCCCACCTAGGAACATTTACCTCAACCTTGTAAGAAGTACCATACCGCCTTCATATACACAAGTTGTCCAAGAAGAGTTTTACCAAAATTGCGAATGACTACTCGAGAGTCCATTCTCTCAAGGGATCTTTTTCGCTTATACCTATCTCATCGGTACAAGTTCACTTCAACGGATAAATTTCTTTCTCACGGTTGGCCTCTACCAGGCTTTCACGTGATGGGTTCAGATATTTCCATTCACTTCGCTTCTGAATCATCATTGGAGAACTTTGCGATTAAACTACACGTAAGGTCCCTCTATTTGTATACGAACCCTCGGTCCAGATGTGGTGACTGGTATCCCCGCCACGTTGCCTCAAAAATTTTACTCAAATTTTCATTTCTAGGTATTTATACTCTATCCCTAAATGCCAAAACCTTTGTACATTCTACTTCCATTGGTTACCATGCACAGTCACCGTTTTATCACATTTTACGGATCGTTCTCATCAAAAATTTATTCAGACCCCCTCCCACTATCACTGCATTAGGCGGGTTTAGATTATCATCCCGCTTGCCATCGCGACACTTGAAAAATGCTTGCTATTCCTCAACACCCCTTGCAGCATCTACTTCCATTACACACTAGGAGTGACCTCGACAACGGTCATCTCTCCTATGATTACCATCTTCGAACACCCCATGCTTCATGCCGAGCTCCTCCCTCCTGCAGTCCTTCCAACGCCAATGTTGGTCCTACCGCCATATTCGACGTACCATGCCCAATCAAACTCGTATATATAACACTACATCTACTAAATAGCAGGGGAACGTAGACTATGTACGTAGAGGAGTACAACAACCCTAAGATAGGTCTCTATATCAATCAAACGATACGCTAAAAATGCAGTAAGCTGTACAGATCCTATGGACACTAGAAACTGATGCTCTCATACCATCTGTGACACCCCGCCTAATTAAACATCGGGTGATCAGGCCTTTATTAAATTAAAACAGGTTTCTCAAATAGTTCATTCTTAGCATCACTGTCGAAAACTTTTTAATTACTAATCCCCTAAGTAAAAATTAAACTGGTGCCAAATTTTATCTTACTTAAAACAGATAAATTAACCATGCAGAACAAAGTATAAAAATAACCATGTACTATAACCCAATAAACAAAGTGTGAGTACAAAATAATAAGAGTAATACCGAATAAACCATCGGCTAAAATCCCACAAACAATAGAAGAACAATCCACTAGTCTGAAACTAAACATTTGAGACTGATACCGGACCACAAGTTCATACCAATAATAGTGTGAGATCCTGCACTAGATCTGAATGAGAGATATCGTCTAATCAAAATCTTGTAAGCATCCACTGTGTTACAGCTTCAAGTCCCTGAAAGGAAATCATCATACATGGTGTCCTTGTGCTTTGCACCTAAAAGGTTTTAAAAATATTTTATAGCAAGAGTTAGTACTCAAAACATTTTGAAAATATTTAACAAGAGTTTATCACAATATAAAATGCGGTTATTGATTACACATGTTAGGTTCTCATACACTCTCTTGAGTTTACTCACCCCTCATCTTTTGTGCACACCTAACGTTCTACACTTAGTCTACCTAGCCATATCTACCAAGCTATCTAGGACTAAGTAATCATCTGAACTTATCTATACTTAAGTTCTCGTATCTCCCACACACTACATCCATTTCATTAACATCTCGCGAAGGTTAATAATACTCAAGTAACATTTCACCTATGTTATATTTCAAAACTTCTCATTTAGTTTCACTACTAAATCTCGACAATCATCACAATTTCTATCTTCCCACTTTTGAAATTAAGTTTCACTACTTAAATTACTAAATAGATATTGTCTATCTAACGTTATGCTTCGTGATTAAGTTTCACTACTTAACTTACCAGTTCAGTATGTATTTTTAAATACATAATATATATATCAATCTACTAATACGCAGAAGTAGAATATCATCAAGTATATATTTCACACACAATATATACTAAATATCAGTCATTACTATTTTGCCCTTTTTATAGACGTAAAGGACTCTTGGTTCGGAATGATTCATCGACCCCAAGTAAGAATTGGTTCAGAATGATACATCGACCCCAATTATTTATATACACATGTAAAGGACTCTTGATTCGGAATGATTCATCGACCCCAAGTAAGAATTGGTTCGGAATGATACATTGACCCCAATTATTGATATATACAAATTCTGGCTCGGACTCTTTCATCACGCCACCAGTTCAAAGGTTTGGTTCGGAATTTTACATCGACCCCAAACATATAATAACCCTATGTTAGTTCGGAATAACACATCGACCCTAACATAGTTAATTTAGGTATAAATCTCTCGACCTAAAAGATCATATAGTTAAGTCGGTACACGCCCGACCTATTAATTATATTCGTACATAATATTTTAATCTCTTATATCTGCCGTACAATATTCGCTTTACGATTTATCACATTAATCACATTTATTTGAGTATTCACACAACTCTAAGGGTCCTAGTTACCCCTCGCATATAATTTTAGTATTTGTTACTTACACTACTGGTCTATTACTTGAATTGACTTTACCTCGCCTCGTAACTCAATTCCGAGTTCCCCTGATACTCTAGTAAATCGGATTATTCTCGTCGGTCCATAATCCAAGTACTACACCCAATGGCCTTATCGGACCTCGACAATATACCTACTGATCTTATTCTCACTCCCAAATAAGTATAATATAAATCCTAGGATACTCATTAATTCCCGGGAATCAAAGAAACCTTAAACACGGAAAATACGAGAAAACAGCTTACGTCGATCGATCGATCAAAATTACCCCCCGAGACTCAACTAGTACCCCCGGGTATACTATTTTGACTAATTTGACCCTTCTGGACTCATCTGTAACCTCTAAATTATCATTTGAGTCACTTAAAAAATATTACTCATTCTCACCCCAACATGGTCTACACGCGTCAAGAACTATTTACCACTCGCTCTAAGTAAATATAATGAGGCAATATAAGTCGGTATCTATCTCTCGAGTTTTATTTCATAATTACAATTTAAAATAAAACTCATTAAATTACTACTCTTACGTAATTTAAATTAAGCCTTATTTTCTCATTTAATTCTCCAATTTAATTAAATAGAATATTTGGAATATTCATAAATACGGGGTATTACAATGTGCACATTCATTTTTCTGGCGAGAAACAAAAGAAAAAAAACTGGATCATCGACCTTACTCCGGCAAAAGATCTGTCGTCCGCACCTACTATTACCAACATGTTCGAAAAAAATAAAACCATTTACCACACGATCCATCAAGAAAATAAGTTAGATGTTATTTTATATTCGGGTATAAATCGACCTTCAGACTGAAAAAACGATCACGTAGTGATCGATTTTGAAACCTACTGCTGCCATTGGAAACTACAAATTGACTTATCAGAGTTGAAACCTCTGGCATGGAAAGAGATAGGGCTGGAAAGAAACCTCTGCAATCTCTTCTTCTTTTTTTTTTATTATTATTATTCCCAAATATGTTTCAAATCAATTTGTCTCCTCTTGAATAGACTTTATAGTGGCACCCTATTTCCTAATCATGCTTCTGCCATAAGCAGCCTTATGCAAACCGCATGAGCTGCTATTACATCATTGTCCACCTCAATAACACATTTATGAACATTCAATAACCCATCCATAGCATAGGATTTGACTAAACCTATAAAACATCAAAATCCAAATATTTTTCAAGATGAGACACCTAAATATACATTAACATAAAATAACAAAAAAGAGATAACACTCAAAGATAACTGGGAATTTACCACATGAACCAGGGATTTGATAAACATAGACAGGTGACCAGGAATAAAAATGTCAGATATATGATAGGCTATAATATTTAGAATTCCAATAGCGATTACAAAATGAGATAACAAATTAGCACCACAAAAATTCCAACCTTTAAATAATAAAAAAATGAGAGACCTTGAACAATCAGGATGTCCATTTCAATGGCAATTAAAGATTACTTGCATATTGCAACACAAAAAAACTGAGAGACCAAATTAGCACTAAAAAGCAAAAATAAACCCGAAGTCAAATAAAATCCTTCAGAAATTAAAATAAAGAATCCCAAAATTTTTAACCAATAAAACCTCATAACCCAAATAAAATCAAGACATCAATAGTTAAAGCCCTAAAACTGAACCCATAAACATAAAGCACAAAGGGAGCTTTTTTTAAAAGAGCATCCTAGAACCAAAACCCCACATATTCTCACACAAAGTGGTTGCATTCAAAAAAGCGTATCAAACAATATGACATATTTGCATTCAAGTGAAGTAATTGAAACCATCACATTAACTTTTGATAATACATCAAACCCTCTTAAATCTTCAATAAATCCTCGTAAAAACCAAATTTTTATATCCAATGCCAAATCGTAAAATCACAAACCATGCCTCCAAATCATAATGAAATACTACAATTTATAAAACAAATTCATATTTGTTAGAATATAACTCGGTGCCTATAACGGGATAGAATATAACTGGGTGCCTATAACTGGGTAATTATACATTATCAGCACATTAGAGAGGAGATAAGTTTGGGGTAGAAACTTGTTAGAATGAATTAACTTTGCTTACCTTGATGATTCACCCAGCATTTAGCATAAAACTTATCTCCATTGGTAAGATTGGGTTGCGCCCGACACATAAATTAATGAAGGTAAATGATAAGTCCCATAGAGAATAATTATAAATAATCCCTCCAAGCAGTCCTAAAAGTACAGAACAGTCTTAAAGAATGACCAAGCAGTCCTAAAAAAACAGAAAATTAAATGATCCAAATTTGTTCATGCTACATTTATAAAATTTGAAAATTCAGCAACCAAAGCGGTGAAATTTAGCAACCAAAGTGGCGGATTTGAACATTCAAATAAAGTAATAGATTTTGCACATCGAAAACATAATCGATAAAGAAAACATAATAAAAAGAAGTATTTTTGTGTAGCGTATCAATTTTTTTTTCAAAGTTGCAACTTGTAGCATTTTCATATTTATTGAATAAAGTTTAACATCCATTTACATATTTAGGAGCAGTATAGTGATACTTTAATTCAAAAGTCACAACAAATTCATTAAGATTTTTATAGGAAAGCTCCGGGGTAACATAATGGATGGTTTCTGCGATAAAAATTAGCTTAACAATGTCTTATTAAGATTATGAGTTGCCTATTATATTCTTTGACAAATTAAAGTAAAGAACCACCTTAGCAATTATTAACCAAGTTTTTTAGTTTCGCACATAAAGGTCTAAGAAGGTTACTAACTAAGCATGTACTATAGCAGTGAATCATAAGTTACATTACATCTGGAAGCATTGAAACATTTTAATTACAACATGACTTCAATCAAAGATGCCTTAACTTCGTAGAAACAAAACTTGTGAAGTTAACATGAACTGGAGCCTACACTGGTAATCAATGGTAATGATGGACACAAAATCATTTTAGGGTATTCGTGTGTCATGCTTGTACAGTTTTCAAACTGTGTTATGATTTAATGATCAGTAGTCTCATATATTTGCTAAAAGGACTTCAGCTATATTTCTAGGAATTTTTGTCAATCAAATAAATAAGTCGGTTAAAAAGGACTACTGTTCTGGACCATTTCATTCTATTTTTTAAATGATTCAAAAGGATGGGTAAATTGGGAAGACCAAAGGGGGAAAACCTAAAAGATCAGCAGTTTAACATATACAGTATTAATATCAAAAGGAAACAGCATTGGATCAAAATGCCAGGGAAAATTAGTAATTCTTTATAAAAAAGGCATTGTGGATTATCATTATTCTCACTGAAAGTGCATAACCAATTTTTTTACCATGTTGCTAAACAGTACTTGGTTGAAGAAATATAACCGAACTCTCAGAATTTCAAGAATTGTAATAGTAAAACTACTGCTTAAAAAAGATGATGCAAATGAAATTCAATATCGAATCAGTTCCAAGACAAAAAAAAAAGGTCGCATGGCAATGCTTTCTTAGAATCATTTTGAGGGATGACTCATCAATTTAATGAATACCGAAAGGAATGATATAATAAATAAACTATTTCAGACTTTAAACGGGATATGCTATTGGCACTCCAACAAAGTCGCGCCCTTTTATGTTACAGAGGGTGATTTATTCTCATAATATATTTGGAATGTGGTTTGGAATTCAAAGCAACAACTAAATTGTATTGTAAAAGATCATCTATCACGCGTACATCTGTCTACTTTTAACCATGACTTCTGGATAACCCTATTTACAACCAAAAAGTGTCTTCGTAGAGGCTACATGATTAAGATAATTAATTAGAGGCTATAGGCTTAAGATAAGCCGCTAATTAATTATCTTAAGCACATAGCTTCACTCATACTAATAACTAATGTTAAACAGAGGCCACAACGACAATTGATGTATTATAGCCATGACAGCGAGTAATATTCATACTATTAGAAACTTTGCTACAAATCTCAATAAATAAAAAGGAGGTGAAGATATAAGAATTGGATAGATAACTATTGAAAAATTGACTCCAATACACACAACTCTATTTCATAATGGAGATCTCTACAGACTACAGAGTAAACGTAATGTGATGACCTATAAAGAGAAAACTTAATGTGGGACTTTGTCAAGAAACACGAACCTCGCACGTTCTGTCGCATAACCATGCAACTAATATTAAAATTGAATCTAGTTATTTTAAATCACAATATCTTGTGTGTTTCATTTCGTACTTACTAAAAGTCTGTTCATCTTCCCCTTTTCACCTTAGAGCGGTTGAAACATGTGTCCTTCCCATAAAGCTCCTTCCCATAAACCCTTTCAAGGAAGAAAAATGAATCATTTGTAACCGAAGAATATTAAAAGGTGCAGAATTATTGATGTAATTTACACTAACGGATTTATTGATTTCGCCTAATATCCAAAGTTTATCTTAATAAATCAATACAGAAATCATAATTTATCCCAAGTGTACATGTCCATACAGCACGCCCCAAGCAAAAAAGCAACAAAGAAACATTATCTTAACCCAACCAAAAACACAAACATAAACACTCACAAAATACTGAAATCACAACCCAACGCCACATAAAAGGCCCAAAATAAACACTAATTATGTGCCCAATTAAACCTATCTCTACGAAAATATAACAGAGTCTCAAGTCTTGTATACATTTTAAAAAGTAAAGCAATAAAAGTAAACTTTACTATAGTAAAACAACATTTACTTCTTAAAGTAAAATCATCCAAATAAAATTGCAACTCAATTATAAATTCTACAAATAGAACATGTGACGAAATTAGGAAAAATACAATGCACGACCTTCCTCTTGAACATTTTATACATATAAATTATCAAAGGACAATACAATATATCATTGTCTAATAAATATCAGTGTTGCATTAAAAAGGCTTAACAAAATATTGTTGTTCACATTACCCATTTACAGGTTAACTATTAACTCCTCATTTGAAAGGGTGTCAAAAAGATGAGAATCAGTGGTTCACCAAGTTCAACATATATAACGTACAAATTATTCCTATTCTTTGTTTCTTTCTTTTCTGTAATCATCTGACTATAAACCCAGATATGCTAAACCATGTAATCTAATAGAACTTTAATATTTCTTTTCAACAAATAAAATGAAATAAATCTATCCCATAATAAATATTATTTCTCTTTAATGCTAAATCTATATCTACAGAACACACATAAATTGATATCACAACAAAATGTTAAGATACAAAAAACAACACTTAACTTGGTTTAACGACTTCATGATTTCTAATTTATTCATGGTGTAACATATACATCACTTGTGAGATAGGATACTTTGCATACAAACTCACCTCTCTGGGGTTGAATACATGTTCTCTTCATTACTAACTGAAAATATTCCGTTTTTACATACCGAAAGTACCTATGCTTAAGAATGAATAACGTGCAACACTACATGTTTATATGCCTACAACACTACTAATTCTACAAGTTGGCAGTGTTAAAGAGAAATAGCATTGTAAACACTAACAATACCAAATATAATAACTTATTAAATTGCATGTAACACTACTCAATGGTGTTGAAAGGAACTCTTTATTTTTTCACTACCACTATTCGAATAATGATTGCAAAAACACCCAAAACATCACCTATTTGAGTAATGACAGCAAAATTTAACACCACCAAACACACTAAAGGGTGCCGAAATCAAAATTTCCAATATGTACACATTTTTACACAGTAAAATAGGTATTCACAATATAATGAATAAGAAAAACATAAATGAAGAAAATTTAGGCCAATAGTATACCTAAAACTACAGAGAGGATGTATACCTATTTGTCCCAACCTGAACAAAAAAAGCATAAACAACACAACATAAAGAGAAATTAGAAAAATCCAACGTATAACCTTCCTCATGAACATTTTATGCATATACATTATTAAAGGACAATAAAATACATAATGGTCAAATAAATATTAGTGTTGTGTTAAAAAGTCTTAATAAAATATTGTTGTTCACATTACCCATTTACTGGTTAACTATTAAGTCCTCGTTTAAAAGGGTTACAAAAAGATGAGAATCAGTGTTTCACCAAGTTCAACATATATAACATACAAATTATTCCTATTCTTTGTTTCTTTCTTTTATGTAATTATCTGACTATAAACCTGTGACACCCCGCCTAACTATTCCCGGGGGATCAGTCCTAAATCAAGTTAGAAAAGATTTCTCAGTTGGTCCATTCTTAGCATCACTGTCGTCTTTTTAATTACTAACCACCTAAGTGAGAAAAGTAGACTGGTGCCAATTTTTATCTTTCAATTAATTAAATAAAAACTCATGCGGAACAAAAATAGAACACATTCACAGTTAACTAAAATAACCATCCACAATTAAGATACCTAACCGAATAAACCATCGGTCCAATTATCCAATACAAATAAAGATAATAAGAAAATCTCAACAAGTCTAATACTGATAAATGAACTGTGAGCGACAAGATCAGATAACTACTAGAGAGTCTCTACACGAATGAAAGAAGAAGGCGTCTATCAAAGACCCGCAACATCCACAGGTGCTGCAGCAACGGATACCTGGAATAGAGTCAAGCCAGGCGCCCTTGTGGTTGGACACCTAAAAGGTTTTTAAAATTTTTTATAGCAAGGGTTAGTACCCAAAAACATTTGAAAATATTTAACAAATGATTAACTTTCAGTAATAAATAACACATGCATGCTCTTCATATTTTAGTTAGTGCCGCTCTCTCTTGAGAATTTTACTTACCCCTCCTATAAGGTGCACTATTAACGCTTTTATTTAATATACTAGGATTTACGCTCTTATCCCAATACTTATTTTAACCCTTGGAATTTACCTACCCTAACCGAGTATACTTTGATTCATGATTTTTAAGTTATTATAAACGACAACTTAATTAAATCATTACCCTTTTATTTTCATATAGCATTCACACCTGTTATGCACGTACTACATTTTACACTATTTATTAATCATCTCATATATAATTATTTACCTAATTATATATTTAATCATATTACCGCATTCACGAACATACAGAAATAACATTTAATACAAATTTTCGACCGAGTAACAATACTCACAAAATATAAGTTTTTCCCAAGTGCTATCTCACTAGGTGTATTCACATAACCTAGTTATCCAAGTTAGATTCGCTCACTAACTTAGTTTAACATACGAATTTGGAGGCGGTCATATTCCTTCCCTGAAAGTGAGATGCCCCTCACCCATATAACGGACGCTATGACCTGGGATTATACTCGCCCTACTCCTGAAGCTAGGGTATTCATCCACTACGCGAAACCTCCCCCTATAGCACTAGAGTATATACTAATAATATTCAATCACTGATATTAATGCACACACACTATATATATATATACTGTCACACCCCGTACATATATATAAATATAAAATGTCCCGGCTACACCATGTACACAATCCGTAACATAAGCCTATTTAATTTATTAAGAGTTTATGGTCCAACTCTAATCATTAATTAATTCGCACATTAATTAATTAAGTTACCTTTGGTGTCGCCCCCACCATAAAATTGGACTTACTCTCGTAGTCCGAATCAACCTCACCCGAGTCTAAATTCCCGACTCCCAAATTATTTAGCCTTTACCTAAATAAGATTTATCTCTTGGTATTCCTCAACCATTAACCCCGGACTTGTTCTCTAACTATATTTAATTCTTTCGAACCCTTCCCAAAAATTCAACCTTAGTGTATCACACCTAATTTCTCCAAAACTCAACAACTTTAAATTATGATGTCACACTAAGTCGTCTCCAAATTCTAATTAATTTTTATTCACCATTAATTAGATTTAAAACCCATGTATAAATTTCTCACCAAATTAATTCATGGAAAAAGATTAAATTAAATTTTCTTCATATAAAAGAAAACTGGGCGAACTGTCAAAATCTGCCGACCTTCGATCGATCGACCCCAGACCTTCGATCGATCGATCGAACAGGTCTTCGTCTTCTTCGCGAAGACATATTCGGCCATGGACGAGTTTCATGAAACCCTAACTCCTTCTATCAGCAATCTCAAGCCTTTTTAGCAATAATACAAGTTAGGAACCTTATTAGGGACTTCCAGAATGTCCTCCAACGTTATCAATTCGTCCATTAACTACAATTTCTGAATTTGGAAAAAATTTCATCTTTAATTCCTTACCCATTTACATCCCAAATTCCTTCACCAAATTCGTTTCTAAATATCCAGATATCATCCTACCAGATTCGTATCAATTTATAATATCAGATTTCTACAAGAATTCTCATTCAAATTCTTAAATTAGATTATTATTTTCAAAACCTCATGTTTATGCCATGGACACCCAAAACGAATTTTGATCAAAACACATCACATGAATATGAATTGAAATACATATTCAATACTATTGCAAGTTATCCACTTGCCTTAGGTTTCGTAGTGTCTGATTCGGAGATGAATTCCAAGGTTGAAGATGATCCTTGTTGGCTCTCAAGTGATCCCAAAACTGCCTTTAACTGCTATTAGGGTTCCTTAATACACTTAGCCTTTTTCTAAAACTCTATCAACCGTTTTCTTATTCCTTCTAATTTATTAATTTACCTAAATCCCGTTTTTTACCTAATGGGCCAAGCCCAAGTGACCCAAATGCCCCCGTGTGGGCCCGACTATGTCTAAAAATGCTCCGTGAGCCGTTTACTACCCCCGGGTACACTTTTCTGACTATCTCGGCCCATTAGGATTCAACCGTACACTCAGAATTGGCATCCGAATTAATTTATAAAAATACTTATCCCCCACCCCTTTAGTCTATATCGACTCCCGGTTGAGATAAGTGTATACCCTGTCATTAATACTCGAAATGACTTAAATAAATAATTACTATTCACTTAGTAAATAAATTCCCCTAAATATTAACCATTTACTCCCCGATTAATATTTAAATAAAATTTCCCTAATTAATTCAATTAAAATTATGACTCACAAGTAATTTTCAATTCCCGAATTAATTACATATTTAATGCATGAAAAATGCGGGGTGTTACATACTCCCCCCCTTACAAAGGAATTTCGTCCCCGAAATTAGGTCGTACCTGTGATGAAAAGCTCTGGATATTGCTCCCGCATATCCTCCTCCCGCTCCCAGGTAGACTTGTCAATGTTGTGATGACTCCACTGTACTCTAACTAGTGGAACAACCTTGGATTGTAATTTCCGCTCGCTACGGTCTAGGATAGCCACCAGCATCTCCTCATATGAGATGTATGGCTGTAAATCAATTTCTTCGAGTGGAATGTGCCAGAAGTCCCTCTCGCTCATGCGATATTTCTTCAGTGATGCCACATGGAACACGTCGTGTATCCGCTGCAGGTGCTCGGGTAATCCCAGCCTGTAGGCTACAGGCCCCACCCCCTCGATAATAGGGAAAGGTCCTACGTACCTAGGTGCTAGCTTACCTTTCTTGCCGAACCTCATCACCCCTTTCATAGGGGACACCCGGACCAATACCTGATCTCCAACCTCTAACTCCACATGTCTCCGTGAAGCATCAGCGTAACTTTTTTGCCTATCCTAAGCTATTCGAATCCTCCCTCGGATTAGCTCTATCTTGGAAGATGTCTCATGAACAATCTCCGGCCCCAATAGTTTGTTGTCCCCCACCTCTAACCAACAAGCGGGTGAACGACAAGGTCTCCCGTATAATGCCTCGAATGGTGCCATGCCGATCGTGAATTGGTAAGAGTTGTTATACGCAAACTCTACCAGAGGAAGATATTTCTCCCAACCTCCCCCAAAGTCTAGTATACACATTCTGAGCATATCTTCCAACATCTGATTGACTCTCTCGGTCTGTCCGTCAGTCCGTGGGTGATAGGCTATACTCAAACGTAACTCCGTGCCCATGGCCTCCTGAAAACTCTGCCAAAAGTGGGCCACAAAGATCTTGTCCCTATCCGACACAATATTAATCGATACCCCGTGCAGTTTAACAATCTCCGCTATGAATATCTGTGCATAACGCATCCTCTCAAAGTCTATGCGAACCGGTAGGAAGTGGGACACTTTGGTCAACCGATCCACAATAACCCATATGGAATCGTGACCCTTCTGTGATGTCGGTAACCCTGTAATGAAGTCCATAGAGATTCTCTCCCACTTCCACACGGGAATTTCAAGTGGCTGTAGCATCCCTGATGGTCTCTGATGGTCAACTTTCACGAGTTGACACGTGGCACATTTCGAAACAAACTCTGCTATGTCCCGTTTCATTCCTGCCCACATTTACTGTCTCGTCATATCCTGATACATTTAACCCCACCAGGATGGACCGCGAATCTCGACCCATGAGACTCTATCATAACAGCGTGCCTCGTAAGCCTCCCTCCGAGCTGATCGAGTAACCCTCTGCTCCCTCAGCTAGCAACTGGCTCACCCTATCTCGACAGGTCTGATCCTCCGCCTGAGTCCTCACAACCCGCATAATGATCTCAGGTGTAATGGATAATGCTGACATACAAGCCCTGACTACATCATCCTCGTATCGAAGTTCTCTCCACTTCTCTTTCCAGACTTCTGATATTTTTCCAGTCGGTCTTCGACTCAATGCATCTGCTACCACATTAGCCTTACTAGGATGATACTGAATATCAAACTGATAGTCTTTCATGAATTCTAGCCATCGCCTTTTGTCTCATATTCAGATCCTTCTGAGTGAAGAGATACTGAAGTGATTTGTGATCCGTGAATAGCGTGAACTGCCCCCCTGAAGATAATGTCTCCATATCCTCAAAGCAAAAATGACTGCTGCTAACTCCAAGTCGTGAGTGGGGTAGTTCCTCTCGTGGGGATTTAGCTTCCTGGATGCATAAGCTATAGCCCTTTCCTCCTGCTGAAGCACACCCCCAAGTCCCTGTAAGGATGCGTCAGTGTAAACCCGATACTCTAATCCTCCTTTCGACAATGCAAGCACGGGTGCAGATGTCAACTTTTCCTTTAACTCGTCGAAATCTAATTGACAATGATCATTCCAAGTGAAAGGCACCCCTTTTCGAGTAAGATTCGTCAAAGGGCCCGCAATGTTTGAGAATCCTTTGATTAACAGTCTGTAATAATCGGCCAACCCCAGAAAACTGCGCACTTCTGTCGATGTCGTGGGCTGTCCCCACTCCCTCACTGCCGATACTTTACTTGGATCCATCGCAATACCCCGGTCTGACACCACGTGGCCAAGGAACTGAACCTCCCGTAGCCAAAATCCACACTTAACTAATTTGGCATAGAGTTGGTGATCCCATAATGTCTGTAACACTATACGCAGGTGCTCTGCGTGCTCCTCCTCGGTACGCGAGTAGATCAGGATGTCATCATTGAACATGATAACAAACTGATCGAGAAACTCCCTGAAGACTCTGTTCATGAGGTCCATGAACACTGCTGGTGCATTGGTGAGCCTGAATGGCATCACCCTGAACTCGTAAGATCCATACCGCGACAGGAAAGCGGTCTTCGGAACATCTTCCTCTCGGATACGTAGTTGATGATATCCTGACCTCAAGTCGACCTTAGAGAAATAAGACGCCCCTCTCAACTGGTCAAATAGGTCTTCAATCCTAGGCAATGGATACTTATTCCGTATCGTGGCCTTATTCAGCTCTCTATAGTCCATGCATAACCGTAGTGAGCCATCTTGCTTTTTCACAAATAACACCGATGCACCCCACGGCGATGTACTCCGTCGTATGAAACCCTGACCCAGAAGCTGCTGAATCTTCTCCCTCAGCTCACGCATCTCTGAAGGGGCCATACGGTATGGGGCCCGAGCAATTGGCCTCATCCTCGGTGCTAAATCGATCATAAATTCGATTTCCCTGCTAGGTGGCAACCCTGGTACCTCCTGAAACACATCCTCAAAGTATCTCACCACTGGGATTGAATCCAACGGAATAACCACCTCCTGTGAGGTTTCCTCCTCAATGTAATACAAGTGTGTGTGTGACCCTCCCTCGGGTAGTGGCATTGCTATCAAGAACATCTCCTTCCCTGGAATGGAGAACACGATGGTCCTTTCGTAGCAATCCACCGTCGCCCGATAACCTGCCAACCAATCCATACCCAAGATGACATCGTACCCCTCCATATCTAACACTAAAGGGTCCGCTGCTAAACTAAGTCTCCCAATCAAAATGTCCACACCCCGACAAATCGAGTGAATCGTAGCCCCGCTGCCAACTGGCGACTCTACACACATCCGAAGACTACCCGCAGTCTCTAGTAGTCCGGCCCGTTTAGCAAAATTTAATTTAATGAATGAAGATGATGCTCCCGTATCAAAAAGAATACTACCCTCATAACCATGAATGAGAAACATACCCTCAACTGCTGGCGGTGCTTGCTGCGCCGGGGGATTAGGAACATCCCGGACGTTATACACACGTCTGTAGTGCATCTGCCCTTGCTGAGGTGGGGCGGGTGGTGATGGTGTTGCTGGTGGTAATTGCCCCTATTGGGCCTCTTGTTGTTGACCTATGTCCCTCTGTGGGCACTCTCTCTTGAAATGTCCTGGCTGGACACACACAAAATAGCGTCTCTGACTATCCCCCTGTCGTTGGCCCTGTTGGCCCTGACGCGGCTGGCCCTGGCCCTGCTGGCCTCTCCCATCATTCCCTTGGCCCTGAGGAACCTCCTGCTGCTGATTCGGGACCGGCTGCCCCTGCCTGAACCCATGTCCTCCCTATCGGAAACCACCAGGCTTAAACTTCTTAGCCTGATTCCCTTACTGACTACCCGCCTGCTGCTGAGCACCATTTGTGTCACTACTAGTAACGGCCTTGCCCTGTTGGCTCGGCTCCCCTGTTCGCTTGCTCCCCTTTGCATGGAAGCGATGATCCTGGCAGTGTACAAGTGCGGAATTAACGACGTCTGTATACGTCACTAACGTCGGATTCCCAATCAAGTGTTGGATGATCCGCCAGGCTAAACCGTCCATAAACCTCGATTTCTTCCGCTCCTCATCGCTCACCTTGTTTGGCACAAAGTTTGCCAAACGGGTGAACTCTTCCTCAAAGTCTGCCACTGATCGGTCACCCCGAACTAAACCACCGAATTTCTTTCTCATCTCAGTCTCTACTGCTGGTGGAAAGTATTTATGATCGAACCGCACCCAGAACTCTGCTATCGGCATCAAGTCTCGCTCCTCGGCGGTGGTAACTGACTCCCACCACTGTAAGGCTGCCCCTGACAGACGAAAGGTAGAAAGCATCTATTTTTGTACCTCGGTACACTCTAGCATGCGCAGATGGCGCTGAATGTTCTTCTTCCAGTCACAAGCCTCTATCACATCTGTGCTACCCCGGAACTCAGGTGGGTGACCCTTCTGAAAGGTCTCCCTAACTCTCTGCCAAGATGGTGACCCCACTAGAGCCTGAACTGCTGGTGCCACTGGAGGCGGTGCCTGGGGCTATGGAAAGTGAGCTGCCATAGCTCTCATTGCTATTTCGATCGCCTGGGCCACTATCACTGCCACCTGAGTAGTGGAAATCAACTCGGGCGGGGGTGGTGGTGGCGGTACATGTGGCTCCTGGTGAGCCTCCCTGATTTCATCCCTAGCCTCATCCCTCTCCGCTCTCAGTCTCCTCTGTGGCATCTGAAATAGATTAAATTTCATAAGTACACAGTTTACACAAAAATATTCACAGCAGAAATACGATATCTCACAAGCGGAAAATGAATCAACAGTCCTAATAATAGGGCTCTACCACAAACGAGTGCTACGCCGAAACGTAGAAAGCCGCACAGATCCTAAGGACACTAGAACCTGATGCTCTGATACCATCTGTGATACCCCGCCTAATTAATCCCGGGTGATCAGTCCTAAATCAAGTTAGAAAAGGTTTCTCAGTTGGTCCATTCTTAGCATCACTTTTTTAATTACTAACCACCTAAGTGAGAAAAGTAGACTGGTGCCAATTTTTATCTTTCAATTAATTAAATAAAAACTCATGCGGAACAAAAATAGAACACATTCACAGTTAACTAAAATAACCATCCACAATTAAGATACCTAACCGAATAAACCATCGGTCCAATTATCCAATACAAATAAAGATAATAAGAAAATCTCAACAAGTCTAATACTGATAAATGAACTGTGAGCGACAAGCTCAGATAACTACTAGAGAGTCTCTACACGAATGAAAGAAGAAGGCGTCTATCAAAAACCCGCAACATCCACAGGTGTTGTAGCAACGGATACCTGGAATAGAGTCAAGCCTGGCACCCTTGTGGTTGGACACCTAAAATGTTTTTAAATTTTTTTATAGCAAGGGTTAGTACCCAAAAACATTTGAAAATATTTAACAAATGATTAACTTTCAGTAATAAATAACACATGCATGCTCTTCATATTTTAGTTAGTGCCGCTCTCTCTTGAGAATTTTCCTTACCCCTCCTCTAAGGTGCACTATTAACGCTTTTATTTAATATACTAGGTTTTATGCTCCTAACCCAATACTTATTTTAACCCTTGAAATTTACCTACCCTAACCGAGTATACTTTGATTCATGATTTTTAAGTTATTATAAACGACAACTTAATTAAATCATTACCCTTTTATTTTCATATAGCATTCACACCTGTTATGCACGTAATACATTTTACACTATGTATTAATCATCTCATATATAATTATTTACCTAATTATATATTTAATCATATTACCGCATTCACGAACATACTGAAATAACATTTAATACAAATTTTCGACCGAGTAACAACACTCACAAAAATATAAGTTTTTACCAAGTGCTATCCCACTAGGTGTATTCACATAACCTAGTTATCCAAGTTAGATTCTCTCACTAACTTAGTTTAACATATGAATTTGGAGGCGGTCATATTCCTTCCCTGAAAGTGAGATGCCCCTCACCCATATAACGGACGCTATGACCTGGGATTATACTCGACCTACTCCTCAAGCTAGGGGATTCATCCACTACGCGCAACCTCCCCCTATAGCACTAGAGTATATACTAATAATATTCAATCACTGATATTAATGCACACACACTATATATATATATATATATATATATATATACTGTCACACCCCGTACATAAATATAAATATAAAATGTCCCGGCTACACCATGTACACAATCCGTAACATAAGCCTATTTAATTTATTAAGAGTTTATGGTCCAACTCTAATCATTAATTAATTCACACATTAATTAATTAAGTCACCTTTGGTGTCGCCCCCACCATAAAATTGGACTTACTCTCGTAGTCCGAATAAACCTCACCCGAGTCTAAATTCCTGACTCCCAAATTATTTAGCCTTTACCTAAATAAGATTTATCTCTTGGTATTCCTCAATCATTATCCCCGGACTTGTTCTCTAACTATATTTAATCCTTTCGAACCCTTCCCAAAAATTCAACCTTAGTGTATCACACCTAATTTCTCCAAAACCCAACAACTTTAAATTATGATGTCACACTAAGTCGTCTCCAAATTCTAATTAATTTTAATTCACCATTAATTAGATTTAAAACCCATGTATAAATTTCTCACCAAATTAATTCATGGAAAAACATTAAATTAAATTTTCTTCATATAAAAGAAAACTGGGCGAACTGTCAAAATCTGCCGACCTTCGATCGATCGATCGAACAGGTCTTCGATCGATCGATCGAACAGGTCTTCGTCTTTTTCGTGAAGACATATTCTGCCATGGACGAGTTTCATAAAACCCTAACTCATTCTATCAGCAATCTCAAGCCTTTTTAGCAATAATACAAGTTAGGAACCTTATTAGGGACTTCTAGAATGTCCTCAAACGTTATCAATTCGTCCATTAACTACAATTTCTGAATTTAGGAAATTTTTCATCTTTAATTACTTACCCATTTACATCCCAAATTCCTTCACCAAATTCGTTTCTAAATATCCTGATATCATCCTACCAGATTCGTATCAATTTATAATATCAGATTTCTACAAGAATTCTCATTCAAATTCGTAAATCAAATTATTATTTTCAAAACCTCATGTTTATGCCATGGACACCTAAAACGAATTTTGATCAAAACACATCACATGAATATGAATTGAAATACAAATTCAATACTATTGCAAGTTATCCACTTGCCTTAGGTTTCGTAGTGTCTGATTCGGAGATGAATTCCAAGGTTAAAGATGATCCTTGTTGGCTCTCTAGTGATCCCAAAACTGTCTTTAACTGCTATTAGGGTTCCTTAATACACTTAGCCTTTTTCTAAAACTCTATTAGCCGTTTTCTTATTCCTTCTAATTCCTTAATTTACCTAAATCCCATTTTTTGCCTAATGGGCCAACTCAAGTGACCCAAATGCCCCCGTGTGGGCCCGGCTATGTCTAAAAATGCCCCGTGACTCGTTTACTACCCCCGGGTACACTTTTCTGACTATCTCAGCCCATCTGGATTCAACCGTACACTCATAATTGGCATGCGAATTAATTTATAAAAATACTTATCCCCCCACCCCTTTAGTCTATACCGACTCCCGATTGAGATAAGTGTATACCCTGTCATTAATACTCGAAATGACTTAAATAAATAATTACTATTCACTTAGTAAATAAATTCCCCTAAATATTAACCATTTACTCCCCGATTAATATTTAAATAAAATTTCCCTAATTAATTCAATTAAAATTACGACTCACAAGTAATTTTCAATTCCCGAATTAATTACACATTTAATGCATGAAAAATGCGAGGTGTTACAAAACCCAGATATGCTAAACCATGTAATCTAATAGAACTTTAATATTTCTTTTCAACAAATAAAATGGAATAAATCTATCTCATAATGAATATTATTTCTCTTTAATGTTAAATCTATATCTAGAGAATGCAAATAAAGTCATATCACAACAAAATGTTAAAATATAAAAAAAACAACACTTAACTTGGTTTAACGACTTTATGATTTCTATTTTATTGATGGTGTAACATATACATGACTTGTGAGATAGGATACTTTTTGCATAAAAACTCACCTCTCTGGGGTTGAATACATGTTCTCTTCATTAATAACTGAAAATATTCCGTTTTTACATACCGAAAGTACCCATGCTTAATAATGAATAACGTGCAACACTACATGTTTATATGCCTACAACACTACTAATTCTTCAAGTTCGCAGTGCCAAAGAGAAGTAGTATTGTAAACACTAACAATACCAAATATAATACCTTATTAAATTGCATGTAACACTACTTAGTGGTGTTGAAAGGCACTCTTTATTTTGTCACTACCACTATTCGAATAATGATTGAAAAAACACCAAAAGCATCACCTATTTGAGTAATGACAGAAAAATTTAACACCACCAAACACACTAAAGGGTGCCTAAATCGAAATTTCCAATATGTATATATTTTTACACAGTTTAATAGGTATTCACAATATAATGAATGAAAAAAACACATAAATGAAGAAAATGTAGGCCAACAGTATACCTAAAACAACAGAGAGAATGTATACCTATTTGTCCCATCCTAAACAAAAAAACATAAACAACACAACATAAAGAGAAATTAGATTTGTAAAAAGCTTATTTGAACCAAAA
Source organism: Sambucus nigra (assembly GCA_949130495.1). NCBI lineage: Eukaryota > Viridiplantae > Streptophyta > Magnoliopsida > Dipsacales > Adoxaceae > Sambucus > Sambucus nigra. The sequence goes on from OX422222.1 coordinate 407,553,518, forward strand.
ATAAAACAATAGAGTCTCAATCACACAAAGAGAGAATGTATACCTGATTAGAAGAAATAAAACAATAGAGTTTCAATGAATCCAAAAATAATTAGATCTTCAAATAAATGTATACCAAATAAACTAATTAAATCTGGAAATTTTTAGTAAGAAAGTGTAAATCTGAAAAAAAAAATATAGGAATCATACCATACTATCTGTGGTTTTTGTGCATATGTGCGTGTATAAGAGGGCTAGAGGGAGAGGCAGAGGGAGATGATGTTGTATGGTTGTGTGCGTGTGCGAGAGAGTAAGAAGGAGATTACCTGAGGGCGAAGGCCTGGAAGGGGGAGGTCAGCGACCTAGAAAGGGGAGAGGGGGCGATGGTGGGGGTGACGGCAGTAGAGAATGAGGATAATGAAGAGAGGGGCTAGGGTTTCGGGGCAACATTTAATAAGAGATATGCAGAGAATGAGGGGAATCAGGCGGGGGGGGGGGGGGGGGGGGGGCTAAGGCGTGTTTTCCCCCCTTTTCCATGTCACAATGCACAAATGGTGATATGGCACAATCTGAGACCCTTAGATCATTCCAAAAAATTGAATCTCAACCGTTGATATTTTGGAACAGTAAAACACCCTCCTCTCATATTATATATACTAGGGTGTACCCGTATTGATGATACGGCGATAAATTTGTTCTCGTGATATTTTGTACCCGTGTTGATGGCTTGGTGATAAATTTGATCTCGTGATAAATTTGTTCTCGTAACATTTTGTATTTTAAACCCTTTGTCAATAGTGCAAATATAAATAATGTTGGTCATCCCATAGTAGACTAACTCGTCATGTCTTGGTGTATCACGTGTCTATGTATGCATCTGCGATACAGACATTTAAAAACTATTACCCAAATGTGACACATGTTCTCGTGTCGATGTATGCTGGACGGGAAAAATGACAGTAAGATATTATTTTGAAACTTAATTTTGTGACATGTGACACATGTTCAAGTGTCAATTGAGAAACATTTTTATATTTTTAAACGATTTTTTGTAAATAAAAAAAAGTTTTTTGTATTAAAAATTATACGTAAATTAAGAAAAAAAGGTCTTAAAAAATTATTTAGTTCTCAAAAGTTAAAAAACGTCACAAACATTTTCAATGTATACTACATTTTTCTGTTCCATTTATTTTAATGATTTATTATTACTCAAATGTATTAATTTTAATCGTTTTAGAGTAGTTACTATTAGAATTAGTAAAACATGATTAATTAGTTAAGAGTACAAAAGTTGAGACTCTAATTAGTGTGACTTGCATAGAAGAAGAATAATGAAAAGTGCATGAACATTAAAACTTCTTGTCTTAGATTAATTTGTAATAAATATAAACAAACTATTCATATTAAAAAACAATAAATCAAAATTTAGTAAAAAAATATCTTAAATTTTAATGACGAAATTGAATTAGGTTGGAACTATAAAAACTATTTTTGCTATTGAAATTAAATTTTAAATAAACAATAATATTTTACTTAGCATCAATCCATCCAATCTTTTGTTGTCTAAAAAGGGCTAATAACCTACACGTACTTTGTGTTACTTCCATCCAAATAGGCAGTTAAAAATTAAAATAAAAAATGACAAAACCAAACTTCCATTTTCCACGGACAAACAAAGTTTTACAGTTATCGTCGTCTTGACAATCAAAGTTTTACAGTTATATGTGTCTTCAATGAAGAAAATATCCATGGAAGTTCAAACAATTTGAATTTCATACATCCATGGTCAGCCTGAAAAATACATGCACGAAAACATTTAGTCACCAAAATTTGAAGCAACATTAACACAAAAAATAGACGTTACTAACCCCAATAACAATACCTCCCATCTCTCATTTCTTGATTTTCTTCATCTTTTGTGTACTATATTCTGCATCTGCTATCTCTTCAGAACATACAAAGATAAAAACATACAAAAACCAAAACAAATCAGTTAATGCCCATATTTACCACAAAACATACAAAAACTCCAAGAGACCTATGCTTGAACTAGTAGTAACCAAACAAAATTAAATTAAAATTTAAAATAAACAAATAAAAACAAAAACATGATAAATCAATAATCAACCACCACGACCCAAAAAAGAAAGGAAGCTTGTGACGAAACCTTGGATGTCTCAACACAAATTGGAAAGGTGGAAAGGTGTAACATGGAGAACAATAGCAGCTATCAAACAGAAAATCACAAACAGACCTGTAGGCTTTGGGATCCCGCCAGCTCAACAAATCCTCTCCTTTTGGGTTGCCAGGTCACCAACCACAGTCTGGATCCTCCCCGCAACATAAAGTGATGAATCTTAGGTGTGACAGATTGGTTGAAGCTAACCTTTAACATATAAAAGGAAAAAAATAAGGGAGAGAGAGAAATAGCAAACCTTAGATTAGAGAATTATTAAAGACTATGAAAGAACCTAAAATAGACGGATTTGAAGTATGACAAAACTAAATTTTCAAAAACTTAAAACATTGAAGAAATAGAAAATAAAAAATATCTGACATATGAGAGATTTAAAAGGATCTAAAACGAACAGCAAAAGGGGAAGAGAAAATAGCAAACCTTAGGGTCATCTCTCTCTCTACCTAACACAAATGCACTAGGACCAAGATCTGAAGCGATCCAAATAGGCAGCAAAACAGCAAAAGGAGAAGATAAAAACCTTTTTTTGTGTCGTTAACGGAGTAACCATTATCACAACCAGCCAAATAAGCAGCAAAATAGCAGTTAAGAGCATGTCCAATGGTGATTTTCAACGAAAGGTATACTGCAAATCCAAAAAATCATTTTACCTTTCGTCAATATCAGGTCTTTACACTGGTGAAAGAGTTTGATTTGGCAAAATAATTCCTACGAACTTTTATTGTTCGTAGGAAACAAAGTTAATATTTCTTACGAACAACAGAAGTTCGTAGGAACTCTTACGAACTTCTGTTGTTCGTAAGAACCCAAAAAATATGATAAAAAAATTATTTATATTTTCTACGGACTTTTGTTCTTCGTAAGAATTCTTACGAACTTTAGAAGTTCGTAGGAACCCTTTACAAATTCTCCAGCCAATTTGTATCTTTAGAGAACCACTGCAAATTGACAAACGGAATTCGTTCACTTATTCCCACCACTACAGGCGTCCGAGTTTGTAAACATACAAATTTTCTTGGCATGTAGCCTCCCCATTGTGGATGCTCTAACGGAATAATAAAAAAGAACAATGGTAAGGAGAGAGAGAGAGACGAACCCTCAGTATAATTGTAAGGAGAGAGAGCGCATTGGTTCTCCCAATGTATTCAACTCAGATTATTTTAATGGGAAATGAAAACCTCGAGCCTTGTGCTTTTTAGAGGGTACAAATGGAGCGGAGCGATTGATTTTGGACAAACCATTTTAGTGACAAACGAAGATGTAATCTCAACCGTTAGTTGATAAACACCAAACTCATCAACTTTTGATCTGACCCATCAGTTGGAGAGGATAAAAAGTCCCTCCTCCTTTATTTTATATATATATATATTAGATATGTCAAAATACAAGATAAGTCGTTAACACAACACGAACCGACAAGAAATTATAAATTAATGGGTTTACTTTATTGGTTTTGAATCATTAACGAGTTAACAAGTAGATTCATTAACACTAACGCATCGGATTAGGAAATTTACCTATGCCCCTTTTCACCCATTTCTACCCATCAACACTAAGGCATACTATAGGGAACCAATCAAAATAACCACTAAAACCGATTATTTTTAAATTAGTAAAGACTAATGGGTAAGTCACCCAATCCATCACATGTATAGATCCAAACTAATTCATTAATATTAGAGCTGCTAACTGTTTGGATCATGTACCCGTTAATATTAATGGATCATGTTTGTTTATTATCTTTAGACCCGTTAAGGCTAACGAATCGTGTATGGATTAAGGTTATTTTGATACGAACACGTTATCACCCGATTCGACACGACCCATTCACAAGTCTAATATTAATGACAGATAAAAATTTTGTCACCACAAATATTAATACTTTTGGGTATATATTTGTTATATATATTTATTTCAAGACAAATGATTTCAGTGAGACATAACTATAATTTTGGATGGATTTGGCCTTAGTGTCAGTTGATCTAGAAGGGTTGTTTCGAATTCTATTGGTATCAATTTTGTTTTTTATGCTCAGGGGTTATCGGCTTCTTGTCTAAACGGATGAAATCATTTGTAAAAATGAATAACATGACACAATTTAGTTTTCGAATATAATAATATATTTAGTATAAAGTCTCTAAAACTAAAAAAATGAGAAGAAGTTATCCACTTTTTATGAAATACTAGCATGTACCCGCGTGATGCACGCGCGTTTTATAAATTATTTACAATTTATAATGCATATTAGCATGAAATATTGTTGAAATAAATCTAAAAAAAATCCGCACTTCTAACATTTAACACGTTTAGTAGTTTATACTTGGTGTGAGAAATTTTCTTTTTATAAACATGTAAACATAAAATAATTATAAATTTATAAACCTGAACTTTTTTAATGCATAACCTACATAGAAGTTTACTAATTGTGACAACTGACTGCATTAAGGTAACCTTCCAAAACATGTATGTGAGAGTGTTTGCTTATATATAGAAATTGTAAATTATTTACGATTGAGGGAGTTAGAGAAGTACAGTAATGTTACTGAAAAAGAATTAAGTGCCTTTAGCAATTATCACTTCAAATTACTTGCACAACCTAATGAGCTACTATTAATCAACTAAACATTTAATAAAAAAAACACTAATTTTTTTTTTATTAAAACAATGTGATTTGACCAAAGATATAATAACATCCTTTAGGTAAAAAATATCAATGAGATAATAACATCCATAGGTAAAACTTTCACAGAGATCACAATAGAAAAATAATTAGGTTCCTTCATGTGGTTGGCTTATTATCTTTAGCCTTTGAGTTCCCTCTTTTTTCTATGCAATTATAGTCGGTAAATTATACATTCACAGTATATAATTCCTTATTTTATGTGTTTCTCCTTTGTCTGTATGACAACCACTGTCCATTCGATCCATAGGTAGTTTCTTCTAAAACGGAGTAGACAAAAATTTGCCAATTTATATTGTACCAGCACCTTGAAGATTTTTTTATGAGACTTTTAGGTGTCAACATACATTATACAAAACTGTAGGCACCCAAGTTGCAAGATGCATAACAAATGTGGGGAAAATCCAAAGAAATCGAAGAAAATTGATATATTAGGCAAAAAAGTCCCATACACCTAAGCTCTGACATCTAAGCTCTGACACTAATTTACAAATCAAGTGTGACTTACGAATCAAGTTGGTTCCTTAAACAACTTGACTAAATTGATTTTAGTATAGCTAACAAACTATTCATGCTCGATATTATCTAGATTAGGTTTATACGACTCCTCACCGCCCGCAAGCATTCTAAACCGACTTTTAGCTCCAAACTGGAAGAATTGGAACACTATAAACCTTTGTTTTTAGTTCTTCATACATTGGGTCAGCCCCTGATTGATTTTATTTGCAACCACTAACAATGGTCATAGAGACAAATCCTCTTGGTAAAACTCAAGCTCCAAGATATTTAGATGGTTCTGGTGGAGTAGCTCTTACATGTCATCATCAATAACTGAAATGCAAATCAAAAGTTTGAATGGCATAAGAGAAGAAAAAACAAATTAAATCATCCTGAGTATGTATGTATATCTATTTTCTGCCTCCAATATATACAAATCGTTTGTTATTAGATGTTCGTATGTAATATTCAGACGTGTATATGTGGCTACCAGCAATGTGGGTTGGGTTAAACATGAAAAAAAGGCAGATGTGTGTATTTTGTTCAAATAGATGACCTATAGACCTCATCATTTCAGTTCAAAACTTATAGCGTTGTCGGGTGTCGCCCCATTATATGATGCTTCTGACAGAAAACATAGAAAAGAAGTAAGAGAAGAATAAGGTTAGGGGAATAGATAAAAAAGGTGATATTTTTTACCAATTGGTATTCTATACTTTTCCTGTATTGAATGGTTTAAAGAATAACAAAAGTCACACAAACACAAAGGACGGGTGAGTTTGTTTTGGCTGGTATTATGTGTGAAATGTGCGTTGCATTAAATATCATGTATACCTCGAATACTATCGAATTAGAGGTATAACTAGATTTTATCCCCGCACGATGTGCGGGAGCTTTATCGGGGTTGATATATACTAGATATAATAAGAGGAATCCATGTATAAATTTTCCGGGCACATTTGCAAATGAACATGGTTATCATTTTTTAATCAACTTGTTGGTTATTTAAGGGCTAAAATGTTGAGATTAAGGGCATCTCCTAATTAGTAGCTGAAATGGGTGTAAAATATATTGTGTGAGGGATATTAGTTGAAAGAAATATTAAGAAAAAATAAGTTTAGTTGAAGTAATACGTAAAAATAAAATACACATAATCATACACATTCATGAATATGTATTAAAATATTGATGGGAAATAACATAATATGTAGAAAAAGTACTTACTAAAACTATAACTCCAAAAGCCATGAAAACACATAGAATAAGCTAATTACTTTGCTTAAAAAAATAGTACAATTCAGATCCATCATCACATTAGTAATAAAAAACACAAAATAACTGAAACTCTATTTAAACACAATGAAGAGAGACATAAGAACATAAATAATGCCATCAATAATTATAAAATAGTTAGAGTTCCTTTTAAAGATAATATATATGTTACTAATATGCGTGTGAGCTTGTTAAGGGTATGGAGTTTCTCAATTACCGAAGGGTGTAATGAAACATTGTGATTAGAAAGAAAATGGATAAAAGAAAGGAAAAGGAAGACCTTTTTTCATAAACATCACCAACTTAATCAGTACTTCAATTGTTTCCACTCCTACCATTGTTAACTTTTATTAACAAATATTCAACAAAACCACTCCTTTACAAATTAGAGATAAACTCAACTTAAAAAAAGTCTACCTAGCCGAGTCCCTTTAAGTGTATCTAATTGTGTCTCGTCCCAACAACATCCAATACATCACCATGTGAAACGCATCCAATCACTGAGGTGAATCACCACATACCAAATGTTGACTCTCCCTCACACACCCTTTAACCAAAGCCTTCGCAAACCATGATATATCTTCCCCATACATAAACAATGATAACTTGCTATTGATATGATCAAACGACTTAGATTCAATCAAAAATTTCAACTAATTAAAATTTTTTGAGTTTGTTTCCATTTTTCCATACAATTTCATGTTTTCAGGAAAACACTGTTTTGTTGCCTGGTAATTGAATTCATTTTCAATTCTATGACGTTTTGATCTAACATGGATGTGTTAGTTGTGCATAAGATGTACACATGGTCATCTCCTAGTGTTTAGTAAATGTTACAGAGTGAGACGCAAATCTTTGATTACACAACATTATAGCGTGCGTGGAAAGTTCGGGGAAGAATGGTACCAAAAAAGGTGATCTTGATATTAAGAAATTGGCTATTGAGATTAGATGTCTATGAGAAAATCAAAAGAAAACAACCTATTAGCAACCAAAAGAAATCACTCAAATAAATTTGTCACCAAATCCCTCTGACGATCAATTGGCATTTCCAAGTACCCTGCAATATGATCTTAATCCTTAATTAACTACATAATTTCTGGGTGTATAAACAAAGAAATTAAGGATAATGAAAATTTTAATATATCTGACCCTTGGTCGTAGTGACAACTGTGAGAATCTTACGGATCGAACCCTTGTAATGCAAATGAACCTTCAGCACCACAGTTGTCACCTCGGGCTAACAAAACACAAAATAAATTGAATTCAACTTATAATAATAATTTAAGGAACAAAGAGAGGTGTCTATTAATATCTACCTCTTTGTATTTCTTTTTATATTGTTGTTTTGATGGTGTTTCTTCAGCTTTTTTCTTATTTTCCTCCCCATCATTTTGCTTAGTCTTTGGGTTTTCCTTTTCCTTGTTATTGTCATTGTTTTTTTTTTTTGTGATGGAGAGATGATTTCAATCTTCTTATTAGATTTCTTCTCCACCATTTTTTTAGTTTAGACGGATCTAATTTTCCAACCACAGTTAACTTTTTGTCCTCATAGCCTCCTTTAACCGACTCAACACCTACAAAAATCAAGGTTCTAAAAAACGCGGGGCGTGATCGAGGCGTGGAGGCCAAGCCTTAAGCCTTAGAAGCCTAGGCGGGCCTAGACGTAAAAAGGCGTGAAAAGGCGTTTAGGCCTTTTTAATATATTTTAACATTTTTTAACCATAACAAGGCTATTAAAATACTAAAATTGTACATATCATAAATATATGTCTGAATATTTGCAAATAAAAATGCTATTTGATTATTTTGGATGAGATAATGATCCGGTTTGTAAAAAAATATTTAAAAGGCGATATTGTTTCACTAAAACATTGTTGTTTTTAGAGAAAAAGTACGCCTTAAGGGTTTAACCAAGCCTAAGGCGTCAAAATCTTAAGGCGAGGAGTTTCTCCCAAGCCTCAAGCCTAGGCGTGCCTAGGCGGAGCCTAAGCGGGTTTTTTAGAACAGTGACAAAAATAAAAACAAAAAATCAGTAACGGTTTCCAAAATGAAACAATATAAAGGATGAAATAAAAATTTGCCATCGAAGGATTTTATGGACTTTATGATGTTGGTGGCACAACCTTCATAATGTAAGTCGACTTTAAGAACAACAATAGTTGGGGCATTGTGTAACCCCCCGATTTGAATTTATGGGTCACCTGTGAGTCAACCCGGTCTGACCCGAGAGTTAAGTATGAAGTGAAATGTAACAACCTATTGTTAATTCAGTTTTACTTTAATTACTTTTCACTTGTTAGCATGTGATTCCAGTTTCAAGATAAACTACGATAGGGACCCATGGGGAGCACCCTGAAGTCCAAGTAAATAGAGCTACTAACGTAAATATAAATAAAATATACTTACCTGTAAAACATCATCAAATTACGGAACCGCTCCCAACCTGTCGTAACAAAGTGGGGATATGAGCCTATGCCCAGTGGGATTTATACGAACAGTATAGAAACGAACGACTGGGAGGAATACTCACACGCTACAACCACATGCATGCGAAAATATGTATATATCTATATACATATACCTCTGGAAAATATGTATATATCCATAAATTCGATTTTATTTCTACTAATTTTCAGTTCCTTAGACTCTAAGGCATCTCTCCAAGTTTCTACTCTCATCGCTAGGGCCTCTTTTGAAATGCCCATTAAAACTATACCGTCCGCAAACAACATACACCATGGGACCTCTTCTTGTATGTCTTTAGTAATCTCATCTAATACTACGATAAATAAGTAAGTACTTAAAGTCGATCCTTGATGTAGACCCACTTTAATTATAAAATCATTAGTTTCTCCACACATAGTTCTTACTCTAGTCTTTGTATTATCATACATATCCTCAATAACTTTAACATAACTCATAGGGATTCTTTTTCTTCTTAATTCCCACCATATTATATCCCTAGGTACTCCGTCATAAGCCTTCTCAATGTCTATAAAGATCATGTATAAATTTTTCTGCTTACTTCTACATTTCTCTATTAATTATCTTAATAAGTAAATAACTTCCATGGTGGATCTTCCTAGCATAAATCCAAATTGGTTGTCCGAAATTGTTGATTCATTTCTTAACCTTTTTCTCAAAACTTCATAGTGTGATTCATCAGTTTTAATTCTCTATAATAATCGCAGTTTTGTATATCTCCTTTATTTGTATACAAATGTATTATGGTACTTTTCAACCACTCATTTGGCATATTTCCTTCTTTTAAAATTTTATTAAATAAACATTTTAACCACTTTATTCCTAGTCTTTCAAGGGTTCTCCACACCTCTATAAGCATTCTATCCAGGCCAACTGCTTTATTCCTCCCCATTTTTTATTTATAAATCTATTCCTTTTTCAGTAATCGGATACACCATCCCTATATTAGGTTTTATGTTCTCGACATATTTTTTGGGATATTATTCATTCAATAATCCTTGAAAACACTCTTCCCATCTATCGATAATTCCTTTACCGTTAATTAATATAATTTTATTTATGTCCTTAATACACTTAACTGGACCCATATCCTTTGTTAATCTATCTCCATTCTTTGTTAATTTATATATTGCCTTTTAACCTTCCTTAGTACCTGATTTACTGTAAAGATTATCTAGTGTGTTATGTTGTACATTTCTAATAATACTTTTTACTTCACTATTTAATTTTTTATATTTTTCTAAGTATTCTTGATTTTTACTCTTTTGCCATTCTTTGAAACTCATTCCCTTCTTTTGTAATATCTGTTGCACATCCTTATTCTACCACGAAGTCTCCTTTTTATTGAATCTCTTCCCTTTAGTCTCACCTAAAATTTGCTTTCCTATTTTCTCAATATCATTCTTTATTAATGACCAAATGTTGTTAATATTTTCGTCCCAATTCCACTTCATGTGTGACAGGATCTTCTGCCTAAATTTGTTTCTTTGTATCCTTTAAAATCCTTCCATTTTATATTTTGATAACCTTCTTACTCTTTTCGGTACTTAAATCCATTAATAGCTAAATCGATTACTAATAAGCGTTGTTGACCCTACAGTATTTGCATGTGTTCAAGTCTCTTCTTCTAACTAAGTAATAATCTATTTGAGTTTTATTCTCTCCACTCTTAAATATTATTAAATGTTCTTCCTTTCTTTTTTAAATGTGTTTGCTATCGTAAGATCGTAGGCCTTAGCAAATTCTAGGATAGTCTCATCACCTTCATTTCTCTCACAAAAAATAATAGGAACAAAGTTTCAAAATATAGGGCATAAATACTCATGCGGAGATATCATACTTATTATTTTGATGTTCAAAACATTTGTCCTTAGGACACATGTTAACATTTTCTTCTCTCTCTATATGTATTGAGGTAGGGGTTTTCTACACAGTCGACATCCATTGTTCACTGACGATGATTTTTGTTTATTGCCACCTTTCTCTCACCTACAACTTATATGCTTTCTCTGTGCATCACCAAAACCCTCATTGAGATCTCCCTCATTTCTACCACTTTAAAACCAAAGGCTTAAACCCTTACACCTAAAAACGCCTTACTTTTGTGTTTCGTGCACTGAAAAAAGGCTTGAAAACTTACTAATCGAAGAAGGCAAGTTTGCAAAATATGTTGTGCTTCTTAGATAATCCATGATCTGGCATAGAGGGAATGTTCAATGTTGTTTCTCTTTGTTTTAGAGTGGGCAGTGTAGGCAAGATGAATTTGGAACCAAAAGACAAAGCATGTTAGAATTTAATTTTTTTAATTATTAGTCTGAAATTTGTTCACCGCCATTTTTTATGTCTAAGTGAGCCAAGTCGTTTTTGTTTTGATTAACCAAATCTTATGCATTATCGTGGATTTCGTTAACATTAAGGGTGATTTGTGGTTTTTTCATTTTCATTTCTGTGTAAATATTATTAATTGTGTTATTCACCTACCTTTCTTGTCCATATGGTAATTGGGATATCTATATCTATATCTATATTATACTTATAATATGATAGTAATATCATTTAATTCAAAGAAGTTAATAAGAAAAGTGAACATTTATAATTATTTCTAAATCGTTTAATCATTTTTCACTGCAACTTTCAAAATAACTTTTGGTTTTCTTAAAGAGTTCAAGAAAAACTTACGACATAAGAAAATATATTAAAAATTAACACAAACATATAGGAACAAATATAAAAAGACTCAAATAGATAAATAGTACTAAAAGATAAAGAAAAATAAATTAGAAAGCACACTTATAGAGACTAATATACGACGACACACACATATTATATTGTATTTTCATAAAATAATAAAACACTCAAAGTAAATATAAAGATACTAATATATATAAATAAAGTTTTGGTTTGTAATTTTTTAAATGTTTTGTTTGTAAAAAAAACACTTTAAGTTTTTACGCATAATACATACATTTTTGGAAGTTTTTATTTATATAAAATATTTTTTATATAATAAAAATATTAAAAATAATAAATAAATTTTATTTATGAAAAAATTAACCTTTTACAATGGATTTAAGATAAGATTTCAAAATTAAGATATATATTAAATTTTATAATATCATTACATATATCGTTTGTGCATCACACGAGTTATTTGCTTATCTTTATCTTTTCTTTATCTCTATATACTATAAAATGCAAAACAAGGCATTTATGAGCATTTAAGACTCCTCCTCATTGAGAGTGTATCCACATGGCACTCTATATTTTATATTTCTATAAAATACTATACAAGTAATTTAATAGATGCATTCAACTATTGAGTTTTCTCTCTCTCTCTCTCCTTCAATTTAATCCAACTAGGAAACTAAGTCAAAAGCAATTAAAAAACAGTTTATATAATAACGTTGAAAAATACTGTTTTTTTAACGTTTTTAACATTTTATATGAAAACTATTCATATAAAAAGTTGTTTTTAATAGTTGATAAAAACTTTTTTTTTTAACATTTTTGATGTCTTTTTATAAAAAAAAAAATTGATTTTATAAAAAACAGTTAAAAAGAGTTTATTAGAAAACCTTTTGATGTTTATAACTGTTTAAAAAAAAGGTTTTTGTATAAGCAATTTTTTAACGTATATAAAAAACAATAAAAAAAATAGTGTTTTTTTAACCTTTTTAAAAAATAGTGTTTTTAACAAAAAGGGTTTTTATATAAATTATAAGAGCTTTTCTCTCTCTTATTCTTACTTTCTCTCTTTTTTGGATTATTTTTTTAACACTTTTTTTAAACGTTAAAAAAAAATTGTTTTTTATAAACATCAAAAAACAATTTATATAAAATCAATGTTTTAAAAAAAAATCAATTTATAATCGTTAAACGGTTTTTTTATAAACAATTTTTTCTACTTTTTTTATAAAATTATTTTTTTACGTAAAACATTCAAAAACAGTTGATATAAAAATGTTAAAAATACGATTTTTTATAAATGTTAAAAAACTGTTTATATAAACCACTATTTTTTTAAAGAAAAAACACTGTTTTTAAAAAACGTTACAAAACACTGAATTTTTAACTGTTTTTTAAAAACATTCAAAAACAGTTTTATAATTCTCTTTAAAAAAATGTTGTTTTTATATAAACCATTTTTTAATATTTTTTTAAAAGAGTTTTTTTTTTTTTTTTTAAGAACAGTGTTTTTACATAATTTTTTTTAACGTTTATACAAAAAACTGTTAAAAAAACAGTGTTTTTAATGTTTTTATATTAAGTGTTTTTTACGTTTTTAATTTATTCATATAAAGAATTGGTTTTGTGAAAAAAGTTTAAAACAATTTACAAAAAAACTTTTGACATTCATAAACTGTTTTTTATAAGATTGTTTTTATATAAAGTTTTTTCAACGTTTATAAAAACAGTTAAAAACAATATTTTTTAATGTTTGTAAAAAAAAGTGCTAAAAAAAGTTTATAAAAAAAACTTTTGATTTTGTAAAACTTTTTGATTTAAAAAAAAAAATACTTAATAAAAAAAGTGTATAAAACTTTTTCATTTTATAAAACTTTCTCATTTTATAAAAAAGTGTTAGTAAAAAAAGTTTTAATATTTAAAACAATAAGATATAATGTAAATTTTGTTTTAATACACTAATAAATACTTATACTACTGGGTAAAATAGTCTTTTTGATTGAAAAATGAGTCAACTGACCATCAAACTAGCTAACTAACGTTTTTTGTCGATTTTGAATTCCAAACGAGTAGAATGTAAACAAATTGAATAAAACTCTAAATAACTATTGGACCCCAAATAGTAAAAAATTCTTACAAAATTGACAAGGAACCATAGAATAGACAGTGATTTTGTTTAAGTAGAATGTGTTATGTGAAGATTGAAATAGTGTTTTTCTTAAGATAATTTCGATTGAATCTTTATATAGAAATGTGAGTTTAATTAGTTAGAAGCATATGATGTGAATTTAGTTAGTTAGAAGCATATGGTGTATGTTGCTCTATTTTAAAGGAAGTGAGGTATACTTCCATGTTTAATAACATTGTTTTTTAAATAAAATATATAATATTCCTTTTTGGATTTTTCTCTTTTTATATTGTGATTGCACAATTATTTTTGTGCTTTGTTATAAGGTTTGATATTTTTATTTTGACTTATTTTTAGATTTTTTTATACAAATTATACCCTTTATGCTTTATTTTCTTAACACACAAGTTCTAATTGTTTGTCATTTATGTCTATCATATCCATGATACTATTCATTATATTTTTTAAAAATTAGGGGTTAAAGTATAATTTATGTAAAGTTGATTAAGTGCCTGAGTAAAATATTTTGAAATATATATATATATATATATATATATATATATATATATATATATATATATATATATATATATATATATATATATATATATATATATATATGATAGTAATTATCGTGATTATATATGAATGTCAATTTTCTCTCCATCTATTATTAATTAATACTTATATAATGTGTCAAATAGACATAAAAATATAATTATGTCTTAAATAAAAAAAGTATCTCGGTGTTTAGTGTATACTAATCATAGAACTACCATCTGTACTAAAAAATATAAATATATAGTTAATTTGTAATTTTAAAATAAAGGCATGTTCATATGTCCCAAATTTTTTATTCATTTTTTCATCTCATATTAACATTAGTTTAAATGTAATGATAATATTATTTATGTGGCATATATTTTACGAATAAAATTATGCTACGCTCGCGCATCGCGCGGGGTTTAAAACTAGTTCTTTATAAAATGTTCTACAATGAGCTTTAATGCACTTTCACCATATTATGCCACGTGGCATCTTCATTTACTTTCATCATATCAATCACTTATAAGCCTTCTTAGGAGGCTTTTCTCATTCTTTCCTGCTCCTTCGATTTCTCCACCCGTTTATTTTCTCTTCAAAACTATTATTTTTAATAAGTTACGTTCAATATTTTTTAAATAACTCACGTACACTATTTTTTAAATTACGCACAGTATTTTTAACAACATATACATAATTGTTTTATTGTTTTTATAAATTACGTAAAATATTAAAAAAAAAAAACCTTTTAATTCAAAAAAAAGATTTTTCTTAATTAAAAAAATCATTTTAAGTGTTTTATAAAAAAAACTTGTTTTTTAACAAAAATAAAAATTGTTAACCATGAAAATTAGATGTGAAAATTCGTGTATTTGGGTCATTTTTTGGGGCGACACGACATGACACGACAATGATTTTTTGGACACGAACACGATCCAAATAAAAATGACATAACACGACATAGCACGAATAACCCGATTTTTTAAAATTTCACGCTAAATTAAACATAAATAGACACGATAACCCGAATAAAAGCACGATTAACATGAGAAGACACGATAACACAACTCATAATTTTGACACGACACGACTTCGTGTCAAAAAACACGACACGAACACGACATATTGTGTCAATTTTGGATCAATTTCGTTTCGTTACGTGTCGTGTTTTCGTGTCGTTTCTAAAATTGTCACCCCTAATGAAAATAAATTGTTTACACTGTTAAAAAATGTTTTTAACTGTTTAAAAACTATTTTTTTCTAAAGAAATTATTTTTAAAAGATTTTTTTAATACATAAAAGAAATGGTTTTAATGATTTTTTAACTTTTGAACTATAAAAATGTTTTAAAATAACTATTTTTACCTTTCCTAATTGCTTTATGAAATTAAGAAACTGTTTCAAAGTTAAAGAAATAGTTTTTTTTGTTTTTTAAAAACTTTTCTTTTTATATAAAAAATGTTATAACTATTTTATAAAAAAAAAGTTATTTTTTAAATAAAAATAAAAACTTTGCTCGATTTTTGCAGGTTATTTTGTAGTTATATTTTTTTTACATAACTTTTGATTACAAATAATCTGAAGTTTTTAATCAATTTTCTATTTTTACTTAGCATCCCTTCATGTATTGACAATTTCATAAATGTTTATCGTACACTCAATGTATTCCAACTAGTTCTACTAATAATACAATAGTATTAGAGATATAGATGATAATTAATACACTTTACCTTGCTCCTAAGATTTTGAGTCTCGTTCACTTCAATGAATTAATCAAAAATATTTTTGAAACTAAAAAAACAAATAAATCAAAAGTTTCTTAATAACTAAAAAGACTATTCATTCTAGACTACATTAGATAACCTCTCTATTTAACATAATCTAAATATAATTAATCTTTTTCATATAAATAAAAAAAAATTCAAAAAATGATAATTATTATTTTTTAGAGAAAAAAAATTAAAAAAATAGTTTTCAGTTTCACAATTATTTTTATATAAATAAAAAAAAACTTTTTGGTTCTTAAAACATTTTTAACATTGTATTTATAGAAAAAACTTTTAAGTTCTTATTTATAAATGACATCAAGTTTTTGAAACTAAAAATAAATAAAAATATGTATGATTTCGTTAATATAAAATTCATATAGTTTATTAAAAGTTTTTATTTATAAAAATCATCTTTTAAGTTAAAAAACTTTTCAAGATTTCATTGTTTTTAATATAAATAGTTTTTTTATTAAAACATTTTTAACTTTTATTTATAAAAAGAACTTTAAGTTTGTATCTATATATAACATACAGTTTATTAAATTAGAAGCAAACAACAATATGTATAATTTTTTTATGTAAAATATGTACATTTGTTTTGAATTTTTTATTTATAACAAATAGTTTTTAAATATTTTAAATATTTAAAAATAATAAACAAATTTTATTTATGAAAAAAATAACGTTTTGTAATGTCTTTAACATAAGATATTGAATTTATAATATATACTCATTTTTATAGTAATCATTATATTTTTTTTTGGTACACATCGTCTGTGTATCGCACGTGTTGTGTATTAGTATCATCTAAAAACATTCTCTTTCTATAATTAATATTAATCAACTAGCTACACACCTAGTAATAATTTGCACCAAAATACTAATTTCATTAAAAAGAGTTTTCCTTTTTATATATGTGTTTTAAAGTTGTTTTATATATACAAAACACTATAAATTTATAAACAAAGTTTTTTTTAATACTTTATATATAAAAAAAATGTAAAAAATAATTTCTATAAAGAAAAAATAACGTTTATATATGTAATACACTTTAAAAAACGGTTTATATATAAAAGTGAGTTTTTTAATGTTTAATATATAACAGTATATACAAAACAAAAGATTTTTAAAATTAATGCTTATATAAGTAAATTTAAAAAAAAAGTTTGTATGTCAAAAAAAAGATTTTTTAACGTTTATATATTTAACAATTTATCAGTGAAAAATAGTTTCATTATATATATATATATATATATATATATATCAAGGTTCTAAAAAAAGTGGGGCGTGGAGGCCAAGCCTTAAGCCTTAGAAGCCTAGGCGGGCCTTAGGCCTAAAAAACGTTCAGGCATTTTTAAATATATTTTAACATTTTTTATTATAACAAGGCTATTAAAAATAATAAAATGGTACATACCATAAAATATGTTTGAATATATGCAAACTAAAGTACTATTTTTTTTAGATATCGAGAAAAAACAAAAAAAAGGGGAAAAAGAAAGAAAAAAGCCCCATTATTTTGGACGAGGGGCGAAGAGGTTGGGGACACCATTTGTCTTTTGATTGTTTTGAATGAAACATTGGTCCGGTTTTAAAAAAAGACTTTAAAATGCGATATTGTTTCACTAAAGTGTTTTTTATTTTAAAAAAAAGAGCGCGTTAAGCCTTTTACCAAGAATAAAGCGTAAAAAGCTTTAGGCGAGGCATTTCGCCCAAGCCTCAAGCCTAGGCGGAGCCTAGGCTTGACTTTTAGAATACTGATATATATATATATATATATATATATATATATATATATATATATATATATATATATATATATATATATATATATAAAATAAAACATTTTTGGGATAAGTTAAAAATTTGTGGAAACTAGATTAAATCCGTGAATACAAATTATTAATTGCAAACGAATAAATTGTTGTTATGTCGTAATTATGTGTGATGGGGTTGTGGTACGTTAAGTTTTATAATAATTTCATGTGTAGTAGGAAACTCATAAATGGACTGTGACACAATTAAACAAAAATAAAATGCTGGGATAAAATAATTGGGACGTATTTCGGGGAGTATACGGGCTTTTTTATGTGTTTTAAACCTTTAAAAAGAGTCTCGAGGTATAAGTATATATGTTGCGAAACTTTTTACCTACTCTGATTATGGATTCAGGTCCATTTGGGAGCCCAAAATTTAGAATTTTAACCCAACTCGGGATTTTGGGTTAATATATGTTTAAGGGAAAGAGTAATAACTCCCCACTACTGATTAAAAATCTAAATCTAACGGCTACACCTCAAGATAGAAAAGGAGAAGAACCAAAGACGAGAATAGATAAGGAATTGAAGGAGAATTCAAGGCGACTTCTTCAACTACATATTAAGGCAAGAATTTTCTTGCTCAATTTCAATTTCGATTTGCTTCTTCATGCATTGTAACGACCCCATATAATTTTTTAGATTTAGGTCGAACATTGAGGACTTGATGTTAAGAATTAACCCTATGCATGTAGAGGATAAATTGCAACATAGAGTAGAAACCCATAATTCTAAAAATTGAATTCTTGAAATGTAAAGACAGATACCTTATGGTTCTTGGAGTAATTTTGGAGAATCTTCAATCCACGTGTAGGGGAGATTGATACGTGTTTATTATATACAAATTATGGCATTAAATTTCATGTTATATGCCCCATAATCTTACCTACGTTTAAATGTCATTATAGAAGAAATCTGGGATTTAAAGGTCTTAAATACTCACATGAAATATGGGTTTGGGCGGTAACAATTGATGTGATTATATGGAATCCATGGTTATATGATGTATAACTAGGTATTAAGTACCCTTTCACGTGTTTATACAAATGAAATTACGATTGGAATGAATCTTGGAGAAGAAACTAGAAAGTTCGTATTTAAGAAAATAAGCAGACCTGGGCCACTGTCACATTTCGAATTGATTCGGCATTGGAGCGAATCGATTCGGTTTGGCAGGGAATCAATTCAGCCAAGAACTGAATTGATTTGGCCCTGGGGGCTGAGTGAGATAGGGCCATGGTTAGTTCCAGGGTATTTTTAGAAGTCCGTACGAGTTGGTGGGACCATGTTTGGGCCAACGAAGAATTTATTAAAAATGTAAATGTGGCCCACTTATTAATTGAAACACTATATTTAATTAGATGGTTAAATAAACAGTTATGGAAGATGAAATTAAAAATTAACCATATGGTCCATTATTAATGAGTGAACACTACACCAAAATGGTCAAATTGACACCCTTCAACTGTCCAGCCTTGTCACGGTCATTGACCGTGAAAAAATACACGTGTTTTTTTGTCACAGTCATTGATCGTGGCAAGGACATGACAAAGGTTTGTCACGGTCAAGGCCGTGACATTTACTGTTGTCACGAACTTATCACGGTCAATAACCGTGACAAACCTTATAAACTTGTCACGGTCAAGGATCGTGACATATCCGTGAGAATTCTATCAGTAAAAAACCCTTACCTCTTCTTTTTTTCCACCGATTTCTATTCCCTCCATTTCTCTCTCTCTCTCTCTAAGCGACTGAACTCTCTCTCCCTCTCAACGATTTTGGTACGTTTTCTCTCCCTATTTCTTTTCCATTTGTGTATATGTGTGTGTATATGTGCATGTGTGTATATATGTGTGTAAATGTGTGTGTGTGTGTGGTGTATATATATACGTGGGGGGGGGGGGGGGGGAGGAGGGTTGTATATGTGCGTGTGTGTGTGTGTATATATATGTGTGTGTATATGTGTGTGTGTGTGTATGCATGTTTGTGCATATGTGCGTGTGTGTGTATGTGCATGTGTGTGTGTGTGCGAGCGTGTGTGGTGAGTAGTGGCAGTGAGGAGGAGGGGGCAGGGTGGGGGTGGGGGATGTATGTGTGTATGTGCGTGTGTGTGTGTGTGTGCGCTTATGTGTGTGGTGGGCGGGAAGGAGGTGGGGTGGGGCAAGGGGAAATGGGGCGGGTGGTGGGGCTTGTTAATTTTTTTAATTAAATTTTTATTGGTTTATTAGATATTGCCCCTTGTAAAAGAATTGATTGATTAAATATTGATTGGTTGTTAATTGTTTTAGTAAATTAATAATTAGTGCCCCTTTCATATGCAAGTAGGATTGCCCCTCATTGTAAATTAGTAAATCAATAAATGTATACTTTAATTGTTAGTTTAATTGATGAAAATAATTAATTGAGTAGATGAATTAGAAGGAGTACGGGATACACATTTGTTGTTGCTATTGCGGTTGGATTATAGTGGATCGATGTTCGGTTGGTTAATTTTAGAAATGGGATGACAACTGGATTATTGTCCATATGGGGGTGGGATTTTTCAACTTTTTTTTAAAATTACTTTGTATCACGAACAATATATATAGTATGATAATTAAATGAAACATACTTGAAATTACATATAGTGCGCACATATACTAGCCTTCTAGTTCTTATGCGTAAGTATTCAATAGCCCTTATACCCGTTCGAGAGTCATTACCCCTGTAATGAGATCTCTCGAATTGTTCCGTTTGGACAGTTTGGGACTACATAATTTCTGTATAATAATATTCTTAGTGGCTTAAAGTTGTTACTTTTGGAGGAAGTTCTGCAGTCGTATCCTAATGTTCTCTAGGTACATACTAAATTGACAAGTGTGATTGTTATTTCAATTGATCAATTGAAATAACACTCACACTTGTCAATATACGTTGTGTACTTGGAGAACTACGGGGATATACTGCCGAATTTTTCTCAAATTATAACAATGTGCATAAGATGTTAAGTATGTTACAGAAATATGCGGTCTTGAATGGGATAGGACCACTCACCCTTTAGAGGAGATGGAGGAAATAGGAATTTCTATTATAAATTGAATTTGAACTTGAAATTTAAAAATCAAATATAAATAAGACATAATTAAATGAAACATACTATAAATCTAAATTTTATTTATACTAATCCATGAATATATGCTTCTTACCTTTAATAGGTGATTAGTTGTGGTAGCTATAATGGGATATCCTAAATACAAAGAGTGAATGGGTGAGACAAATAGGATGGGGGATGTCTTTCGCAAAGGTGATAATGAGTTTTTGAAATACGCAAAGAGATGTCATAATGATGAAGAGTTTTCGTGTCCATGTGCTAGGTGTAATAATGGAAAGGTGTTTGAGTGGAAAACAATTGAACTACATTTGTTAAGATGGGGTATGCAAGATATTTATTGATTTTGGAGTTTTCACGGTGAATTGAAAGTTCCTTTTGTCCCCGAACAACCTTCATATAAAACCTTCAAGAAATAGGATAGATGTAGAAGGGGACGACTTAGATCATAATATGTTAGAGGATTTAGTTGATGATGTGTACTGAGTTTGTGAAGCGGAGGAGAATGAGGTTATTGATGATGTACAAGATTCAGGTGCTGGTGAATATATCACGATAAACCTTGACGATGACTACCAAAGTTTAAAATTTATGGCGACCCAACCGTTATACTCTGGCTGTGAGAAAGATCAAATAACTTTACAAGTCATGGTTGGTTTGCACAGTTTGAAGACGTAGTACGGTTTGTCTGGCAATAGCATGACAGGAATTCTGAATTGGGTGAAGGCCTTACTACCCAAAGAGAATACGCTTCAAAATATATTTCCTGTTATGAAGAACATTTTGAAAGGTTTGGGAATGAAGTATAAATCGATTCATGCTTGTGTGTATGACTGCATACTATACCGAAAGGAGTATGAAAATCTCGATCGTTGTTCGGTATGCGATGAACCTAGATGTGTCCAATCTACTGGCAAGGAAGGCACAAGCTCAAAAGTGCCTCAGAAAGTGTTGAAATATTTTCTCGTTGGGCTTAGATTAAAGGGATTTTTCACAGTACCATGGATAGCGGAGGCAATGACTTGGCATGCTAGGGCAGAAGTAGGGGTAATCTCTTGCGTCATCCTATTGATTCTATTGCTTGGAGGAGGATGAATGAAGAGTATTCCAATTTTTCTCGAGGACAGCGCAACATTATTTTGGCTATATCAATAGATGGTTTCAATCGTTTTGGAAATCTAAGCACCAATCAGAGTTTATGGACAGTGATCCTAGCCCCACTCAACCTCCCTCCTTCACAGTGTATGAGACCTGAATTTTCGATCCTGTCTTTGTTGATACATGGGCCAAAGGCACCAAGTGATAACATCAACGTCTACCTGGATCCTTTGGTAGAAGAATTAAATGAGTTGGGGGAAGAGGGTGTGCAATTATTTGACTCTTTTAGAAAAGAAGAGTTTACGCTGAAAGCTATGTTGATGTGGGCAATTCATGATTTTCCATCTTATGGGACATTATCCAGTTGTGTAGTACGTGATTATTTGGGGTGTCCTATTTATGGAGAGGAGACTGGATCTCTTTGTCTATCCGCTAGCTTAAAAATTTATACCATTACTATAGGATGTTTTTACCCCCGGCTTATAGTTTTAGATTTGAGAAAGGTTCCAATTTTTTATCGGGCGGGGTTGAACATAGGCTATCGTCGAGACAACTTTCAGGTTCAGAAATTGAAAGTAAATATTCTGAACGTGGCCCTAATATGTCAGGTAAGAATCCCAAATTAAGACTATCAAGCATAAGAAGACCCCAACTGGGAATGAAACTGAGACAAGAAAGGTAAAGGTCTAGGAGGTTAATTTTATTTGACTTGCCTTATTGGAAGAATAAACCGATGCGCCATGTATTGGATGTGATGCATGCAGAGAAGAACCTAACTTGCCTTGGGGGGAGTCATTCAAAGGATGGATAAAATGTACGAAAAGACCTTAAATCGTTGAAACTTAATCCACAACTATGGTTGAAAGAAGATAGTAGGGGAAGGACAATAATTCCCCCTGGTGCATTTACTTTGACGAGCGGGGAAAGTAAGGTGCTTTTAGACACAATATATAATTTGAAGGGTCCATCTAATTTTTTGTCCAACTTGCAAAGGATTGTGAATCATGATACTCATGATTTACATATGTGTAAGTCCTACGATTGGCATGTGATCATGCAATTGGTTCCTCTATTATTTAAGCACTGTTTCTCCAAGCACAAGGATTTACGGAGGGCTATTATGAAAATTAGTATTAGTTTCTCACTTTTGTGTGAGAAAGTAGTCAATCGAGAACACATAGTGGACTCAAAATTGGCGGTGACTGAAGCGATTTGTGTGTGTTGGAGAAGTACTTTCCCCCAACATTCTTTGACATAAGTGTTCACTTGTTGGTATACCTATGCGATGAGGCACTTCTTTGTGGTCAAGTTAGATATCGGTGGATGTATCCGTTTGAAAGATTGATGAAGGTTTTTAAAGATTACGTCAAGAATACGCGATACAGTGCATGATCAATTGCAGAGGAATACATCATCGTGGAGTCATCAATCTATACTCTGGAATATATTCCTAACTTGACCAGCCTTGATGACACTTATGAGTTCGTCAATGATGGTGGTCATGTGATGGGAAAACGAGTGAAATTAACGAGTTTGCAATATGAGCAAGTAGCTCGTTATCTATTTGACACACATGAAGATGTCGAAGAATGGAAAAAGTAAGTTTAAATTATTTTAGATTATTTTATACATGATTAATTTTGCAATATGCAGAAAATATGAAGACTGTGAGAACAATAAAAGACGAAAAATAATGGTACAATCAGACAGCGAATTTAGGCTATGGTTGTCACAAGAGTTAATTATAATGAAAATGGCCATTATATAACGTCACATTACACTCAAATTTTGTAACTAACCTAATTAATTTATCTATATTCTCAGCTCTTGAAGATGGGTGATGCGACATCAAGGCTTGCTTGTCTAGCCACTGGACCCTTGTTCATGGAACAAGAGTACAAAAATATTTGATTGAACAGTTACGTATTTGGTGCAAAAGTATAGGAGGAAAGTACAAATGTACAGAACTCGGGCATTTAATACAAGGCTCTTAATTTCTTTAGAGCGAGCGCAAAAGATAAAAACCTCATTGAAGCTGAAGTCACTTACTATGGTGTAATTCGAAATATAATTGAATTGGATTATATAAGCTTCAAAGAGGTTATATTTTACTGTGACTGGGTAAGAGTTGAGGATAAAAATTCATGTAAAGTTGATCCTGGCACCAATTTGATCATGGTTGACTTGTCCAAGTTGAAGAGCAACGACCACGTGAGCGATGAGCCATTTGTTTGTGCATTTCAAAAGGTCAACCAAGTGTTTTACTCGGAGTATATCAACAACGAGCCGTGGTCAATTGTCAAACATGCGCCAAAGCGTCTAAATAGTAGCGTGGATGACTTGGTTGCTCCTACCGAATATCAATCCATTTTTATGATAACCCGAATTTGAAACAATTTTTCAATTTGTAATAAATATTCTAATTTGTACTTTTCAATCCATTTTAGTGCTTTTAATTAATTTGCACTTTATCATTTTCACTATTTTTATCCAAGCACTTTTAATTGATTTCATAGGTTTGTAAGTCACCTACAATCTCTTTTAGTTTCGTCGACTCTAACTCACCCAAGCAATTTAAAATAGTCACTTTCGCATCAAACCTACTAAGCAATAAACTAAGGATTTTCTTAATGACACGGTTGTCGAGAATTTTCTCACCTAGGTTAAACGACGAGTTGACAATATTGGACAACCAAGCATAAAACTCATCAAAAGTCTCACTCTCCAACATCCTAATGGTCTCAAACTGTGTAGTGAAATTTGGAAGTTTTAATGTTGTAACCGTGCTAGTGCCCTCGTGAGTGAGTGACAAAATATCCCAAGCTTCTTTCGAAGCTTCACAAGTCATCATTATATTATATTCCTCCGGTGTGACATGTGAATAAATAACGTGCAAACCCTTAGAATTTTATTGTGAAAGTCTACGTTCAGTTTTGGTCCATGACTCGACAGGCTTTAAATTAGTGACCTCACCTATAATAGTGATAGGGGGTGTCTAACCTTTCTTAACTACTAATCACACACGCTCATCAATATATTTTAACGCACTTTTCATTCTCATCCTCCAATAGGTGTAATTAGTGTCATAAAAAAT
Organism: Sambucus nigra; assembly: GCA_949130495.1. Lineage (NCBI taxonomy): Eukaryota > Viridiplantae > Streptophyta > Magnoliopsida > Dipsacales > Adoxaceae > Sambucus > Sambucus nigra. The sequence continues at coordinate 407,578,853 of OX422222.1, forward strand.
AGGAGTTCGAAAAAATTCGTTATTTCCAAAATTCATCTTTGAAAACACACGGGATCAAAAAGAAATAAATTATGTTTTCTCACTCTGATACCAATTTGAAGAGTGGCCATACATGAGTGTGTTTCAAATCAAACTAATTTTCACCAAAAATTATCCAACTTTTAATTAGCACAAAATCAAGTTGTGAAAAAAACAATTTTATCTTGATTAATCCTAAACTTGCATCTATGGATTAAAGAAAGTAAAGTAAAGTAAAGAATACTCACAAGGTAGGATGTACGAGGAAAAATCCAAGACAAGAAAAAACCTCGGATGGCCCAAGCCAGACAATCACTATGAATATGGAATTACAACGAACAGACAAAAGACTCACTCAACGACTCGATACCTAAGGGTCTTGACGTTCTTTTGATCTTCAATCACTCCTCTCACAGTGCCCACGCAGAAAGTCCTTCTTCCACAATACCTATCCACAACACACGCGTCCACGTATGTCTTGGTGTCCACCGAATGGCTTTGATACGTCTACGATGTCGAACAAGAAGTCCTTATCTTTTCTTCACCGCAAAATCCAGATGTTTAAGTATAGAACAAACCTTCTTGGTGAAGCAAGATCACATAAACATATAGTAATGATAACTCGGATCTTTGCAAACTCTAAGGATGTGTTTAAGCTTCGAAACCATAGAAAAATATGTGCAAAACTCGTACTGGATTGAAAACTGTTTTCCAGATTGCACTACTTGTAAATTCTGACGAAACCACGCTTTAAATAGGATTTTAAGTCGGCGCCTCGAAAAACATATCGCTCGAACGAGATTGACCAGTCGTTTGCGCGACATAGCCATCTCGCTCGAACGATCCGAGTTGTCGTTCGAATGACGCACGTGTAAGTTTGACTTTATCTTTAAAACGCTTCTTCCAAAAGAGATCCAATTAAGTCAAATTATTTTTTGAGCTTATCAGAATAAAACGAAGTGTAAAACATTTAAAAAAAATTCCTTATAAAAATTCATCCTTATCCTTTTATAAAAATTATTCTGAGCTCCATTAATTATACACATTCATACTTGTATGATCTCGGAATGCAATTAACTTTAAGACGAATAAACTTGCACCAATTAAACTTCGACATGATTAATTCTTTAAAGCTCTTTTGCAACATCTTCAATTTCTTCAATACGTCATAGACCGAGTGGGATCGAGACAAAATAAAATCTCCCTATGACATATTACAAACACACCTTTGTTCATGGAATTAAGTCAAAACAATACACGAACTCAATTGGAAATTTATGTCCTTACAGCAATTATGTTGTTTATTATTAAACTTATTTAGATCAGTTAAGAATTGTTCATTTTCAAAATCATCATCATCAAGAGTTTGATTAGAATTAAGACAATTAATGTAAGGCACAACAAGATACTCAAAATCTTCATTTATTTCATTGATAGGAAAAAGAGCATTGAGAACCTCATCAAAAGAGGTCTCGATTACATTAGAGTGAGGGGAAATAACTAAGGAATAAAAAGGGGATAAACATCAGGGTTAGGTTAAATATCACTAGGTGGCACAGGCGCAACATGCCTGCTGAGGAGAGGTGCATCAGCATCTTTGATCATGTAGGATGTATTGAACGATGTAGCCCTTGAGTGGATCATGCAGAGTGTCAACACCTATGTCTGTAAATTGAACGAATCCTTGAAGTCACTTCCATCAGAAGCTTCGGTATTAGCTATGGTTTCCTCAGCGAGTGGTTGTACACAGTGCTGGGAACTCCCAGGCCATGGGCAGCTATCTTGAAAGAAGATCTCTGTTAGGGGTATTCGCGATCTAGTCAGGTCCGATTATGAGGTATTTGAGGACTGGACCACATTAATCGGTCCTAGAAAATTATGGACCGAGACCAGGCCGGAATAATCGATCTCGATCCTATTCGATTTTCAAGCGATTCGTGTTCGGTCGAAGGTCCTATTCGGTACATTTTTTTAATTAAAAACAACACATTTTTTTATAAACTCGCATTTTATAAATGAAATAGCACTTTTTAGAAAGGAAAAAAATAGCGCATTATTAAAAAAACAACACCTTTTTTTAATTAAAAACAACTCTTTTTCTTTTGAAAAAAAACAGGACATGTTTTTTATATTAAAAACAACACTTCATAAAAAAACAACACTTTCTTTAAAAAATAACACTTAAAAAAATAAGCACTTCCAGTGTAACTAAACAATGTAACTAAAACAATGTAACTAAACACTATAACAAAACTCTATAAACTAAAACAATGAAACTCTGCAAACCCAAATCACAGGTCGCAAACTAAAGGCAGAAAAATCCAATATTGGGGTTTAGATCAGATCTAGAGGCATCAAACTAGAGCAAATAATATCCAAAGTAATAGAGAAAATAATATCCAAGTTGGTGGTTTAGCAAGTTAGTGGTTCATATCACATCTAAAGGCACCAATCTAGGAAATAATATCTATAAACACTGAAAAACAATATACCGTAGAGTAATGTCCAACCAAGTTGGTGGTTTAGATCGCTAGTGCTGTGTAGAGGGGTCCAACCAAGTTGGGGGGTTTAGATCGTTGGTGCTATATAGAGAGAGAGAGAGAAGAAGAAGGTAGTCTCTATCGTAGAGAGAAAGGTCGAGTGAATGGAGTGATATGAGTATTCGTGTGTTTGTGTGGGTGAAAACAAGTATAGATAGTAAATTAAAATAATATATATATATATATATATATATATATAATAAAAGCGGTACGGTCTGGTCCAAACCCGCTTTTTAAGATCCAAGACCGAGACTGACCTGAATAATGCGGCCCTCCATATTTTAAGACAGAATTAAAATCGATTTTAAAAAACCAGCAAAAGTGGGTTCGGTTTGGTTTGGTTTTTTCGATCCGTTCGGTTTCGTGGACACCCCTAATCTCCATTCCTGGTTTCATCATTTTGTCTACATGGTCATACCATGGTTCAGGGAAACCGCAGAAGGGGAAATCTCCCCCCTCTCTGACGAATCTCCCGTTTAGGGAATCTCTTGAGATAATTTTGGCATATTTTAACCTCGTCTTCAGTCGATGCTGACAAATCATTCTGAGTTATTCCTCTGACAGTTGATAGCCCAAGCTATAGGGAGGAAAGGCTTTTTTCAACACAATAGGTTCAATTATCCCTTATTGTATTCGTCCCAGCCCCAATCTGGGCATGAAGTGTATGTTCTTGAACATTTGGATTAATTGGATGTTTCCATGGGGTTCATATTCTGAACAAACCTTGTCTTTGAAATCATCCCCTGCTGGGAGTAGAATTGGTTCCACTTGGAATCCTTATAACATCATATCGTTCACCCCGTGTTGTATCTCAAGTATCGGATTTCTGGTGCTTGCATTCTCGGTGTTGTGGTTGTCTATCAAGATGGTCACGACCTGTCCATTGGAGAAGAAGTTCAATTTCTGATCAAGGTAAGAAGATTTCCCATTGATACTATGAAGCCACGATCGTCCGAGCAGTAGATTGAAGCAGGTCGGGATCTCAATGACTTGGAATTCCACAATGGGGTTTATAGGGCTAGCCCCTATTTTAATCTTGATAGATCCTATTAATTCTCGAAGGGTGTTATCGTAGGCACGTACGGTGGAAGAGGTTGGAGCAAGCTTGCTCACTTTCAATCCCAAATAATTGAGGGTCCTCAATGGGAAAACATTGAGAGCTGATCCATTATCGACGAGAGATAGTGGGATAATCTTTCCCATGACTTTAATAGAGATATTGAGAGCATGATTGTGGTTTGGGTCAGTCTTGGGGATTTATTTTTCGAAGAATGAGAGCAGTCTAATAGAGGTCAGGGATCTAACCAGGTTCCCCAGTTCTTCTGGCATAGTTGAAGGAGGAACTTTGGGTTCTATGAGTAGCTTGATTAAGTTATTTTGGTGCATCTAGGAAGACATAAAAAGTCCCCACAGAGTGATGTTGTCTTGGGTTTTCTTCAGCTAATCGAGGACCTTACTCTCTTCGAGGGTCATCTCTGGCATAGGGAGATTCTCTACACCCTTCCCTTTATCGTTTATTAATGGTTGTAGGCTTGGGATTTGGTAATGTCTTCCCGGCCTGGTCATGTGTTTCACAAAAGAGGGGAAAAACAGAAATCATGTTTCTTCATCAATATCGGGTTGTTCAGCCACCTTGTTGATTTCTCCTAGCAGCTCCTCAAATTATATCTTCCCTCATCTGAACCTTGCTCTTTATCTGAATCTTCAAAATCCTCCCCCCATCAAGTGGCAACGATATCATCTTTCCATGAAAAGTAAATTCACTCCACAACCTCAATGGCCTCTCCGTATAATTCCTCCCATTCGATAGGGAGATGTAGAGGTTAAGGGACCGGGCATCCTTATAATTTTGAAGCGTCGACTAGCTCGAATATACTACAAATATCACCAGTTTGTCGAAACAAATCTACTATGATCTGAACCATGTCATCTAGATTAACTTCGTCAGTTGGTACCACCCAATTATCTGACTCTCGTGCCCATTTTTTAGCATCTAAGAACAACACACTGAGTCTCTGACAGTCGACGGTCATTTGGGAGGGAAATTTCATCCCAAACACTGGGAGTTGGTTTATCACTTCTGACTGTTCCATGTCTTTACCTCTAGAACGGGTGCAGACAACAATGCATTCTCGGGTGAGAAGGGATAATGTCAGATTGGCGAAGCTGGTAGGGTGTGGGAGGAAGTATGGGCATGTTTGGAGAGGTTCAGGAGAGTATATGGGTATAACTGGTGATATGCTTTGTATATTATGGGCAAATAGGTCAAATTATAAGTCTTTTTTTAGGAATATGGCATTTGTATGATTCGAAAGTGGATTATGGGTAGTGTTTGGTTTAGGATTAGCTGGTGGGGTGATGATACCCCAGTCAATCAGGCCTTGGATCACATTTCAGAGGTGGAAACATTGGTCGGTGGTATGGCCAGCGATTTGGTGGAAGTCTCAATGGGAATCTAGTTTGAAATTTTTCAAAATTGGGTTTGGTAAGGGGAGAGGGTCCAATGGTTTGATAAGGTTTCGACTCAAGAGGGCCTGTTAGACCTTGGAGAGGCAAGTGTGAATATCGGTGTATTCCTTTCGGACTGGGTTTGGGTGACTTTTTAATGACCGTGATGTGGAAGGCTGAGAGTCTTATTGATGGTGGAAACTGTGGTACTAGCAGGTTTTCGAAAGGTTTTCTTTGATTAAACTTTTGTCTTGGCCAACCCTTCTCTAACCTCCACTCATGCTTCTCAGAGGTATCGGAAATGAGGATAATACTGTCCTCCCATTGCTATTCATACATGGGGTAAGAAGTTTTTCTTCACGATACTAAACTGTTCTTTTTCGGAAGGACGATTTGTCATGGTAGCTGCTTTTTCTCTCCACCTTTCTATGAAGTTACTGATTGATTCCCCAGGGTTCTTCTTAAGTAGCTCTAAATCACGATGGGTAACCTCTAACTCTTCGTTGTACTTGTACTGTGATATGAACTCGTAGAAAACATCTTCCCAACTGCGAATTCTGGACTCCTCAAGGGATAAAAACCAACGAAGAGCATTATCCTTCGAAGTCTGCTGGAACATCTTGGGCATTATTTATTCAGAGGACCCTAGGAGAGTCATGGCTCGATGATAGCTACGGAGATGAACAATCGGGGGTTTACTACCCCCGAACATCTCGATGTTGGGCATCTTGAATTTTTTTCGATAACCTAGCTTTAGGATAGGGAGACATGTGGGTGTAGTCCATGTCATTCCTAAAGAGTCTGACTGGATCGAACTTCTTGGTCAACATTTTGAGGTATTCCTTGACCTTGTTCAATTCTTCCTCCTTCGAATTAACAGTCACGGGTAAGTTAGCCCCTGACTGGGCAAGGTTTGGCATATGAAGTTGGGTTGGCGATGACGCATTAGCAGGAGGATCACGTGGAGCATGCTGGTATTACTTGGGAACCCAAATAGTCTCGAGTGTGGGAAGACCCATAGCATGGGGTAAGAGGAACTCGATCTCTTCGGGTGTAGGGACCTAATTTCGTTGCATATCATGAACCTTGATTTAAAGGTTGTTAATTTTAGCAGTGAGTTGAGCTAGAACCGTCAACAAGTTCGGTTGTACATTCGGCACTTGATCCGTGTTCTGCACAGAAATCGAATGAATCTCGGACTCATAGGAAGTAAGGGAACTGATAGAGCTTTGGGGCGGTTCAACTGAAAACCAAAGCCAATAGGGATCCAGGCCAAGTGTATGCGATCGACCTAAGAAGGAGAAAAGTTGGGATTTATTTTTGGAAAAGAAAAAGGGAAATTGTTATTTTTTTAGAAAAGGAAGGAAAATGTTTTTGACACATTTTTTTTAAAAGATGAGGACAAAATGTTTTTGGTAGTTTTGATAAAAGAGAAAAAATGTTTTTGGATTCTTTTTTGGAAAAAGACAGAAGAAAAAGATGAAAGACGGGTCTTAACATGATTATTATTATGTTTATTAGGTTCTCACTTGTATTAGGTTTGCCTAAATGCAAAAAAAATGTCGTACGGGACCCGAGCCTGGAAAAATTGTGTTTGTAACACATGTAAAAATTATGGTCGAACTTGTTAAGAGGCTCACGGGCAGGTTCCCATGTTAAAAATTGCACGAAAATTTGGGCGGCACGCCGACGTGTCATTTCGGTAGAGTTTCAGGTAGAAATGAGCAATCTAAACATGTGTGTTTTGGGATTAACACCTACATGAAGGTATAAAGTTTGTTGGGTTAATTAGAAGGTGTTCCCCCCTTTGGCATGACTTCCACTATATACGTCTTGCTTTTGAGGACAATCAGTACGTCTGGACAAGCCATTTGATACATCTGAGTGTACGTGAATTGCCTCACTATATACCTCCTAGGGATAGTATGTGTGAGAGAAAATTAGATATACTCAATGTACGTGAACGAGTTTTCTGTGATATACCTCCCGTCATAACTTCGATCAAGCAGTACGATGCGGGGGAAGCCGTTCGATATACATCAAAGGTACTTGGACAATGGAAGGCGAGAGTTATATCTCTTAGGCTAACTGCGACCTGCCGGACCTGTCCCCATCAACAAGTGACCCCAGTTATGGGACAAAATTTGATAATATCAATGTTCTTTAGTAATGTTGTGTGTATCATGCATGATTCTTTGATTAGTATCTTATGAAGAGAGTATCTTTCTTGATCATTCCAAGTAGGAATAAGCTACAAGTATAAAAAGTAAATCTATACTAAGCATGGATATATGAGAGTGAGTGATGTGTAATTATTTACAACCGAGTGTGTGGTAGTGGACCTGAACATGGATCAACTACAAGTGGTGTGCAATAAGTGTAAGTGGGCATGGTTATATACAAGTGGAGGTGTGTGTTAGTGACACCTAAAAATGGATTTCTAAGTGATGTGTGCAACATGTGGATATAAGTGATCATAGGTGCACGTGGTGTGAAGTGTACATGGATAATTTCTACAAGTGTGTGAGTGAGTAGTGACATAAGCATGCGGTATATATATGCAAGAAATAATAAAGGAGAGATAAGGGGAACATACAAATAGGGTTATAAGCACACAAGAAAATTAAACACCCATGCAAACAAATTCTAGCCCTCTTAAAAAAGGTCCCCAATAGAGTCACCACTGTGGCAATCCTAGGTGAATCTTTGAGGGTAGGGGGATGAAGGATCCCTCAAAAATCGCGATCTCTCACCCTTTTAAAAGATGCTTAGGCCGTTGTCGGTGTGGGGTAAATGTAAAGAGATGGAGTCACCAGACTATTTTGCTCAAAACAGGCAAAAGAACATGTTGCCATTTTGGGAGAGCGGCATCAAGGACAAACTGATGCGTACGAAACCAATAGATCGAAGGTTCGGGAGGATAAGTTACGAAATGGGAAGGTGTTAGGCACCCATCTCTCCCTTTCGGTCCCTTGTGGCCTAGTGTTAATGTTTTTTGCGTATATATATAATGGAGATCGAAATCGTTCAACTCATACCATGGGAAAGGTCGAGTGAAGTCACCCATAGGAATGTTCCCAAAATAGTGCATATAGAAAATATGGTTTGTGTGTTTATCGTGATATTGATCGTTATTATGAAACGACAATATGTGTTGGATGAAAATCTAACAAACATAATATATATATATATATATATATATATATATATATATATATATATATATATATATATATATTAATGTGGGAATATGATAAATGCGAAAAATGGAAGATTTTAGGGAAGTTAGGAAATTTGGAAAATTGAGAAAATTGGAAAATCGGAAAATTAGACTCGAATCTCAGGTTTTAATCCGAAATGCCTACGTATCCAATAAATGCATCAAAGTCCATGTAGTTCGAACGTAGCATGGGGGTGGGGTTTATCCCATAGATTTGAATGAAATTTTATTATATGTGTATTTGTAGAAAATGTGTTTTTTGATTTTGAAAAAGGGTGATGGATAATTCCATTCAGAATTTACGAGTATAACACTCTTTCATCTGTTTTGTTTTTTTTATAGAAGATAAAGTATGTGCAAGATAATAATAAAAGTTTATATACTAATGGATATGAACTAAAGTGAGAACTAGATTTATAAATCAAATGAAATTTATGCAAAAATAAGAAATTTAAAGAGTGAGGGAAAGAATTAGACCTTCTTTAAAGCTTGATCTTTGATCTTGGATGAACTCCCTTGAGTGTGGATAAATGTTGAAGATGGAGAATGATATTTTTCCAAATTGGGTATGAAAAGAATGGGAATGAAAGCTTGAATGGAACTTCACATGGGGAATTTCACTGATTTCGAGAGAATGTTGTTGAGAGTATTAATGCTGATGGATTTCTTGTCTGTATTAGGAGTGAGGTCATGCCCTCTATTTATAGGGTGAGGGGTTATGTCAGTCAAAAATACCTTATCCCTACCTATCGGCAGGTAACCTTTGACACACTGCCGATAGGCAGCGATTTGGACCTGCCAATTGGCAGTCTCATGCGTATTTCTCTAGAAAATGGTCATAGAATGTAATCCATTTATCTGAATCGCGCACGTGGCATACCGTTAGAAAGGTAATTCAAATACCTTCAAGTGTCCTTTGGACTGATCCCGGGTCCAGGAGTTGAGTTTGGGTCAAATATGACTCAGAAATGCACGTCGATCTTTTGAACGGGAGGCCGTCAAACGAAAATGGATTGTTCATCCGTATGGTAAGTTAGAATCACGCACAGGGTGGGTTAGGATATTTACTTTGACATTCCAAAGAGTCTCTCTGGGTTTGGAAAGTTGATCTTGTTCAATCGGGGCCCGCAAGCGCTCGATGACCTCTTGGAGTAAAGCAAATCGTTCGCCTGTATCGGAGGTCAGAATCTCGCTTGGGGTGGACTATTGGAAAGGGTATTCAGTGATCTTCAGAGATTCATTCATTCTTATTCGATCTGAAGAGTGAACCTGGGCATAACAAACTAATCGTTCGTCTATATCGGTGGCCTTCAGATCGCTTTTCGGGGGAAAACTGCTCGTTCGTCCGAACGATTATGCCATTTTGCACATAGGGCGAGGCATTAGAAAGGGGTTTCCGTGCCCTTCAAAGATTCAAAGAGCCTTTGCTCTGACGATGAAGTTGATTGGGGTCAAATTGGGGCCCGGGGGAGTTCGGTGGCCTCCAAATTAATTTTTAGCAGTAAAATGGTCCGTTTATCTGAACCATTATGCTGACTCACACACTGGGAGGATCGTTGGAAAGGGTATTCAGATCCCTTCAAAGATTCAAAGATCTTTCACCCTGATGATGGAGTTTACCGGAGTGAAACGGGTGCTGGGAGCGCCTGATGGCCTCTAGATCGGTACTCGGAGTGCGACCTGGGGTTTATAGTAAAATGAGTAGGTGATAGGGACATCAAGAGAGAGTTAGGGGGTCCTAGAATGAGGTGTCTACAAAGAGAATGAAAATTTTTGTACTAAATTAAGAGGGGAACATCATATAACATTTATTAGATCATATAAGCCACATATCAAAATCCTGGTAACGCCAAACGAAATTATTCATCAAAATATATAATATTAAGAAAATAGGAGAAGTTATTAACGAAAAATTTATGTGGGCTTGGCATAACAAAGAACAACCCAGGCTTAATTCTTATAACTAACAATTAAAAAATACTACATGATAAGGAAACCAAACTCGCATATTTGATAAATAGATTTAAGTACGCGAAATTAAAGGCTACAATTCAATTAACAAATCTTAGACGTAGTGGTTAATTTATCCAAGCTCTCTATGCTGTCAAATAATCTTTAAATTCTAAAGCAGAAAAAAATCAACAACACTTAAAGCACTTAATGAGAAACATGAAAGTAAATTGTAATTATAAGTTTAAGATATTTGGAGGCATTTACAAAGGATAAGTGGTGAAGGACACCACCTATGATAAAATGAAGAATATTTCAAAATCGAATATTTGGTTGTATATAAAATCTCTATGGAAATATAGTACTGACAATATCATAATGTGTGTAGGGAAGGGATAAATGAATTGTAGATTTAAGGGGGAATGGAGAGGATCGAAGACTCTTTCTCTCTCTCTCTCTCTTTCTCTATCTTTCTGACAAAAACCCTAATTAGGGTTTCCTCCATCTCACATAAACCCTAACTAAGGTTGCATAGCAAACCCTATTCCCCAATATTTTGACCCCAAACCCCTTTATCTTAACTTTGTATGGAATAAATCCTTCGCATCTATAGTAGAAGTCTCTTCTTAAGAAGATGAAAAACCCATGATGAAAACCCCCTCTAACTATAAGGGAAAATTGGTAGTGATGTTTTCTTTGGAGGAGTTTAACACCTTAGCTAGGCCTTTCCGATATGACCTAGTAGGTAAATTCTCTCATTGAAAGCCTATTATGGAGGTGATGAGGAATATATTTCAAACTTTCTACCTTAAAACTTCTTATTCTATTGATCTTTTGGATCAGAAGCATGTGCTGATTTGCTTAAACAGTGATGAGGATTATTCAAGGCTTTGGATGTGTTAATATTGGTATATTAGAAGATAACCAATGAGAGTTTTCAAATGGTATCCTGATTTTCGAGATGATGTTGAAAGTACCATTACCCCTTTATGGATCAAATTCCCATAATTACCTATTAATTTTTTCTTGAAGGCCTCTCTATATTCCATTGCTCAACTTATAGGAAAGACCCTTAAAGTGGATGCTTCAATAGCTAAAATCAATCACCCTAGCATCGTAAGAGTTTATGTGGAAGTTGATTTATTAAAATCCATCTCTAAAAGGGTATTGATTGGTTGGGGACAAGGAGGTCTTTGGAAAGAGGTGGAAGTCCCAGATAAGCCAAAATATTTCTCCACGTGCTTTAAGAAAGGCCATAACCATAAATCTTATCTATTTAATCCAGAGGGCATGGACTTAAGAAAGAATAAAGACCATGAGGAGGGAACCAAAATGAATGATGATAACCAAGAAGATCTCCAACTCACCAAAAAATTGGTTGTGCAAACCAATAAAACCAAAATTAAAACCCTTACCACTAAAGCTGAGAAAGACAATAAAGTAGAAGCAGTGTTAGATCATCACTAAAACCAATCGGATAATGTTAAAAAAAGTCCTTAAATTCATGAAAAGGTGGAAAATTAAGAAGCAACATCAAGTAATTTATCATCAAGATCAAGATCCTCTATGTGATGAAGAATTGCATGAGGATCCAATAGACATCTCTCTAAGATCCACTAATAATCAAGTTTTTTACCACAACCATGTAATAGATCACTTGTATGCTTCTAATGGTGAATGTTCCTTACATTGAAGACCTACAATCATTTTCTAAGAAGATTATAAGAAAGATGCAATTATATAAAGAAGATAAAGGGGTTGTTATTAGAGCCTCTAAAACAAGAGAAATTGATGTCTCTCACAATGTCCTACAAAGATGCGAGATCCTTTATTAAGAAGAATCACAAAATCTAAATCAAAAGTACCAAAAAATCTATTTTTAATTCCCCTCAATGATCAATATCCTAGCATGGAATATTTGAGGAGTTACCAAAAAGTTATCATCTAGGAGAATAAAAAATTGCTTAGTCTATACAAAATTCTAGCGAATGCCCTTATGGAACCTAAATTGACAAAGAAAAAATGGATAAGTTCAAAATTAATTTTGGTTTTAATGGTTGAATAAGTAGCATATCGGGGAAATTTTGGATCATGTGCAGGTTCAAAGTTTTATCTCGAGTGATGTTTGAGTCTGAGTAACAAATTACCATGTGTATTTCCCATCCATCTCTCAATCAAGACATCTTTATGACAGCAGTATATGCGAAATGCACAAAGGAGGAAGGAACTGATCTATGGGATGAGTTAGTTGATATATCTAAATATTTGTAATGACAGGCTTCACTTTGTAATAGGTGATTTTAATGTTGTGACCCTTTCTAGAGAAAAAATAGGTGGGAACCAAATTTACATTCAAGAAATTAATGACTTTAACCAATCCATTGATGACGGTGGTCTCTCAGACATAAGCTACAAAGGAACAAAATTTACTTGGTGCAATAATAGACCATAATAACCAGTTATATTAACTATATTGGAAAGATGTCTAATAAATTACCGATGGGCCTTAACCTACACAAACTTCTACCTCCAACACTTTAATAGGTCTGCTTCAAACCATGCTCCTCTTTTACTCTCAGTTAAATTCCCTCTTGATCAATATCCTAATCCATTCAAATTCCAAGATATGTGGATTACCCATGATTCTTTCACTCACATAGTGAAATAATCTTTAAGATTTGTTTTTACAAAACTTCAAAGACTTAAGGAGGCTTTAAAAGCTTGGAACTAGGAGACCCTTGGAGACATTTTTAAATAGGTGAAAGGCATAGAAGATGCCTAAGGTATGGGATCCGCTATACCAAAGGTTTCTTTCATTCCTCTAGAGGCTTGAGGAATTAAAGAAACCTTTGGTATGGGATCCGCTATACCCAAGCCTCTTCAGTCTTGTAATAGACTTTTTGAGCTGAGGTTTTAATTCTCTCATGTTAAAAGTAAGGTCTAAGCCTTTTTATCACCCTAGTGGTAGACCACTTACTTCTCACCTCTTTGTTTCTCTTGACATAGTCATTTTTTCTAGAGGTGATGATAAAAGCCTCAAGAATATAATGAGATTCCTTACCTTGTAATATTTTATTTCTGGGCAGTCCATTAACTTCATAAAAAGTAGTTTTACTAATTGATGCCGAGTATGTATCTAAGAGAAAGTCTCCCACTTCAACCTTTACAAGTCTTAAATATAATCCCCTAGCTATAAAATATTTTAGTTGTCCCCTTATTAAAGGCACGAACAAGATATTCTACTATCGCAATTTGATAAGATCCATTAGAAATAGGATAGTTGATTGGCAGGCCAAGTTTCTTTCCTCTTGAGTAAAATATGTCTTGATCAAGCATGTCCTCTCTTCTATCCCCACTTATTTGTTGGATTCAATGCAACCTCCAAAGTCACACTTATAAGAACTATTCACTCGATAATCAAAAAATTCTTTTAGGGTGGTAATGAATCAATTGGTTGGAAATACAAATGGAAAAGCTGGGAATCTCTTGGAAAATAAAAGGAATAAGGTGGTTTGGGATTTTCAGACTTCAATTATACATACAAATCTTCAAGCATGAGACTTGTTTTGAAATTCATTTCTGAAGACACCCTATAGAGTAAATTCATGAATAACAAGTATAAGTCCCTGGATCAGTGCTTTAAAGGGGGTTCATTATAATGGATAAGAATGCAATAAGTGAAAGATGGTTATCTAAACCTTATGACCTACAATAAGGACCGATGGATCTACACTGCATAGAAAATAGGTACCTTTAATTTTACATCATCTCTAGAGCAGTGTAAACCTCAAAGTTCTCCTTCAACTATTTTTTCAAACATTTGGCTTCTTCTATTCCTTTAATGATATCAATCAATATGATGAGACTTTTATAATATTTCCTTCCTCTTGATCAAAATATTTCTCATCTAGGCTTTAGAATGGCTTCAGGATGCCACTTGTTCAAGAAACATGAAGATTCATCTTTGCATACATTCATATCTTGTCTTCTTGCTACTAAGATTTGGGATCATTTATCTTCCTTGACATGGGAAAATAGATAGTAAGTCCATATCCTATAAAGAATGATCTAAGGGCTATTTTAAATCTCTTAGTAAACTCATCCTTATGAAGGATCCTCATTCAATCACTCCATTATTATTACTCACTCACTTAATTTACAACATTTGAAACATCCTACAATTCCGTAGTCTTGCCCAATATTTTGATTGGAATTTATTAAATGTTTTTGTCCTGAAAATCATTCCAAATTAGATATTTATTTCTTTAATTAAATGAAATCCTCCTAGTAATTAGTGGCACAAACTTAATATTAATGGGGCATCAAAAGGCAACCCTGGTCCTAGTGGATATGGAGGTATTGTTAGGGAATCATAAGGATCAATTTTTAGTAGCTTATTTTTACTCAAATGGAATATCCACAAACACTGAAGTGGATCTCTTGGATTTATATAGGGGTATTAAAATTTGTCGAGAGTTTAAATTAAACTTTATTCAAAATGACATTAATTCTTTAATGGTGAGTAAGGTGTTGAATAATAACTAGAAACCTCCTTTTGAAGATATTAAAAACCTCATTTATCTTTGTAAATTCTCCTTGAATCATTATTTCAGATAATCTAATATGGTAACATATAGCTTGACTAATTATGGCATCTGAATGTATTCTTGTCAAATATTTGAGAATACTCAAGATCTTCGTCAGATTGTCCGAGGTGCTTTGAAGCTACATTTAATGGGCTATAAATACTTAAGGTATTCTCTTAAAGTTGTTTAGATTGGTTTTATGTAATGTAGCATATTATGAATCTCCAAATTTAATTTTATTTGACTTGCTGTCCTAATCATTGGCTCCCCAGAGGATTTTATTTCTTGAGCTTGTATAAGCCACCTACGAAAGGCTTTTTTACCCTAATTTAATAATGTTTATGGGTTTTTGTCCCTCTTCCCTAAAAAAGGGGGATTGAAGAGTAAGATGAAAGACTCGATATATGTGAAAGGTCACATAGAGAGAGAGAGAGGAGTAAAGACTCGGAGTCTTGCGTAGATTGAACATAGGGTAAATAAGAGGACAATGGAAAGTAAAGGTTACCTTAAAGCCTTAATAACTCTCCTTTTAACTTTTTGCTCTTAAGTATTGATCATCATTTATACCTCTAATATATTATATTAGAGTTATAATATATATAATTCTACATAATGTGGCTTTGCTTAATTACAGGGTAATCCAAATGCCAAGAGTAAAAATGACTCTTGGGTATCTACCTTCATAGATGGTTGAGATTAATTGACTATTGGAGATTTACGTCCTATCCCTGCTTACAAATAAATGATTGGCTTTCCATTTTTCGGATACACTAAGAGACAACATAACAAAATTATAGGATAAGGGAGAGAAATTTAAATTCTCAATGATAGTTAACTTCAAATAGTGTTTTGATTATAAAAGAAGATCGAACCATTGAAATCTGTTGAAATTGGAATATGTTCTTTCCGTATACAAGAGGAAGTCACGGATTCATCTTGATCAGACACCGTTAAGGTATGTTGCTTCCCTAATCTTTGCAATTGTGATATTATGGAGGTATGTGATTATAATATTATTTTATGTTTCGTACAATGATTATATGTGATAATCATATTGATCTAAGATCCAAACGTTAAATATTTAATACATTACATTTTGTATTATTAGAGAAAAAAATTACATGTATAATGGATGGTCATCTGTTAAATTTATAGATCCATATAAAACTGTTAATTACGTGTTCTTTTGTTTGTATTTACATTTGGTATTAGAGCTTAGATTCACTACAAGAAAAAAATGCTTTTTATGATGCTTTATAAAAATGGCGTTATGACATTTATTAAGAAAATGTCATTAAGAGTTTAATATTACTATTATTTTAACAGATCTATAAAAAAGGGTCATTTTATATTTATTAATATTATTTTATATGACACTTTTAAGATAACAATCATATTTTATTTGACCTATTATGACATTTTTTTCCGTATTTAGGTATGCCAATATTTTTTATGACATTTTCTAAATCACTCCAATTTTTTAACCGCATCCTCTTTACTCCCACTCAAAATTTTCGCGACTAAATTTTCTCTCCAATTCGAAAATCTCCCTCGTCAACCCCTTTCCCTCTCACCTCCTCACTTTTTGATCCTTAACGAATATCCCTAACAACATACAAACCAAAATGGAAATCCCAGCACACACCTTCTCATACAATTAGCTTTCTTATCCTTTTTCTTTTTGTGTCACCAAGTGTTTCCCAATTGTAATACCCCGTATTTTTGTGATATTTATTTATGGGATTAATTAAATTAAATTAAATGCGTATTAATTGGAAATTAATCCGAATTAAAATACTAGCGAGATGCGAGTTGGTATTTGAATATAATGTGCATATATGACTATACATGAATATTGAAGTATGAAATTTGTCGTGAGATTGAAATACGGCAATTTGGAAATTTTGTTGAGACGCGTGTGACAGTCGCGTCAGGTTTATATTATGATAATTAAAAAGTGAATTTTAGTTCTATTAACCGTATGGTCGTTTTGAGTGCGCCAATGCGTCCGGAAGGGTCGAAATAGTCAGAAAACACTAGCCGGGGGTTAAGTTTGGGTCCCGGGGCATTATTGGGCCATACTGGCAACGTATAGGGGTAGTTTGGTAATTTTGGATTTTTGGAAATTAAAACCTACGAAAATTGGGAATTAATATCTAATGTGGCAATAACCCACTAACCCACTAATAATCAAATAGACTACGGAGGTTATTGAAAGTTGTTCCAAAGAGTTCCTAAAGCACAAACCCTAGCCACCATTAACTTTGAAGAAGAAAAGGCTTGTTGAGAGAGATAGAGGAATTCTGCAGAGAAGGAGAGAAATCCATTCATCAAATTCGTCATCAAATCAGAGATACATATAAGGCAAGTGTTTAATTCCAATTAATTTCAGAGAATGCTTCTTCCATGTGTAGGAATTGAGAAAAATCTAATTGTTCTTGGGAGTTAATGAAATAAACCATTAAATTGGAAATAGAATCTTACATATTGATGAGGATTTGCATGTAGAACTATATATAGGTGAATAATCTGATGTGAATACATTTTGGATGAAACAAAAACGGATTTATTTAGACTCTTTGATGATTTATAAATTTTAGGGTTCATGTTCTTGAAATTGGGGTTAAATGTATGGATTTGATATTTGGATGATGGTTATAATGATTTAATCCCCACAAAAAACGTTAGTAGGTGACCCATGTATGTTTAGAGACGATTAGGAACCTTGAAATATTGTTGGACTAATGTTTAGAGAAGATTAGAAGTGAAGAAAAGAGGGAAAAACGAAATAGGAATTTCTGGGCTCGAATTTGGCCACTCGTTAGAAGACCTACCCAGGTCGTTCGAACGAGGTCGTTCGAACGAGCTTCTAACGAGTTGACAGTTTGGGTTCTAACGAGAGGGATGTTCATTCGAAGACTTTCGTTCGAACGAGATCTCGTTAGAAGGCCCATTTCGTTCGAACGAACTCTCGTTCGAACAGCCTCGTTCGAACGAGACTTCGAACGAGTTGACAATTTAGGCTTTTTAGCCTGTTTTGATCCCGAGTGTCCCGAAACCTTGTGTATAGGTAGAGATAGCTTTCCCTTGATGATAAATTGATATATTTGGGATGTTTGGGATATAATGAGGAGTCAAACCTAGAAGTGTAGTTTGAACCTAAAGGAATATATGAATTAGGACGTGAGAGTCTATTACGATGTGCGAACTATTGACGGCCTAATTTATTATATTAACCGGGGAACATATAAAGTGTGTAGTATTATATGTCGGTACGAGAATGAGAAGTGCACCACCAATATATATTATGGTGATTACTAAGATGTGTGAATACTTAGTATATGTATTGATTTTATGTGTATGACATACCTACCATACTTGCTATCACGGGAGGTTCGCGTTCGCTTAGGGCCCTCTAATCCTTGTGTTGCCCGGATTTAGACTGGTTACCTTGATGAACATAAGTCAGAGAAGGACTTATTGGGATGTTAATAAGTCTGCTGATCGTGGGAGCGCAGGTATGTGCGTGACCCATGTGATGTGACTGTGTTCGCCTCCATTATTTGTGATGTTGTTATCTGAAAACTATTCCTGAGAGATTCGGAATATGTGATCCTTATGTACGTGATGTACCGGGATGGATAGCAGAGTATGTGTGCACCGCAGTTAGTTCTCGGGGTGCTTGTATTGTAATGTATATTTATGACGTGAATAATATACACTTAATTAATGGGAACCTTCATGTTGTTATTGTGAACATAATTATGGTAATGTAGTGAGAGAACATAACGGGTTAACTGAAAGTGAATTATGTTACTAATTGAGAATCTGAGTTAAGTGAAGCCCTTTATTTATTTGATAACGCTAGAATGTATTTTGGGAATCGAGTAGTAAGGGGTAGAACTTATTACAGTTTGGTTAGATATGGATGTCTTATAGATGGGTACAGTACGTTAGGAGTGCACATGTAGTCGAGAGGTGAGAATTTCATGTGAGTGCACGTCCTAACATGTATTTTGCATTTAATGTTTTAATGTTATTAAAACACTTGCTGTTTTCAAAATGTTTTCCACTTTCGGGCTCTGACCCATTTGCTTTCAAATCTATTTTTGTAAAAACCATTTTAGGTGCCCAGCCACAAGGACACCATGCTTAGGATTCTCATTCAGGTGACGAGCTGTAGCTGTTTGTGGAAGTTACAGGACTTTGCTTGTAGACGCTTCATCTATCTTGACTCAATATTCATCAGTTATCAGTTTTAGGGCATGTCGCCCATTTCTTTTAGAGACATTTCACTTATTTCAGTATTCAGACTTTTGGCATGTAATTATTCAGGATTCAGACTTGTCTTATATTTTTAGTTGTGGGACTGTTGTGAGGAGTTTTTCCTCCGGACTTATTATTATTAATTGTTGATTACTTCATTACTTCATTATGGTGAATGGATTATGTTGTTCTTCCATTATTCTTTTTGCATGTTAATCAGACTTAACTTAAAATTTGGCACTTACTTTTTAAATACTAGGTGGTTAGTAATTATTAAAATGTTTTCGACAGTGATGCTATTAACTGAACCAACTTGGCATTTTGAATTAATTTAATAAAGGAGTAGCTACCCGGTATTTAATTAGTCGGGGTGTCACAGGTGGTATCAGAGCATCAGGTTCTAGTGTCCTTTAGGATCTGAACGGCTTATTATGTTTCCGCTGAGCTTTCTTTGATATAGAGCCCTATATTTTAGGACTGTTGTATTCTCTTGTATATGCTACGTTCTTCAGCTATTTTAAGTTTATAACTGCGAACTTATAAACTTTATTCTTATTTCAGATGCCTCCACGACGTGCACGAAGGGTTCCCAGGGATGCGATGCCAGAACCACAGCCCGCACCAGCTCAGGGCACGATGAATGCCGCCGAGGTTGCAGCCAATATGGCTCAGGCGGTAAATTCCGCACTAGCAGTAGTTCAGCAAGCACCACTTCAGGCGCCGATAGCCGCGCCAGTTCAGGCTCATGCATTCCCGTCTGCTTGGGAACGTGTACGTGATGCTTTTCAGAAAGAACACCCTCTGGAGTTCGCAGGTAGCTCCGATGTGGTAGTTTCGAGTCAGTGGAGGAAGGATATACAGCGGCACTTGAGGATGTATGAGTGCACAGATGTCCAAAAGCAGATACTAGCTACCTTTAAGCTAGTAGGGTCTGCACTGCAGTGGTGGGAGTCTATTACCACAGTGGAGGAGAGAGATACTCTCACTATTCAGGAGTTTTGGGTGCGGTTTGACCGCAAGTACTTTTCGTCGGCTGTTCACACAGAAATGAGGAGGAAGTTGATGAACCTCAAGCAAGAGGGTAAGACTGTGACCGAGTATGAGGCCGAATTCACTGATCTTCTGAACATTGTTCCGGATGAGATACCGACGGAGGAGAAGAAGATACAGAAATTCACGGACGGGTTGACATGGAGGATTCGTCAGCACTTGTTAGGGAACCTCTCGTTAGCCACTTATTCTGATGTGGTTAACGCTGCATTGCTCCATTGCCAGGATCATCGCTTTCACATGACTGAACGCAAGAGGGCAGGAGAGTCCAGCCATCAGGGCAGGACTGGGGGAAATGGTGCCAGTGGGGCACAATCTGTTCAGGGGCAGAGGCGGGGTGATCAGGGTACCCAGCAGGGGATCACAAGAGGTTCAGGTCAGGAAATTTCAGGCACGGACATGGAGGTTTCCGGCAGGGCCATCAGGGTCCGAACGGCCATCAGAACCAGCAGGGTCAGAAGGGTCAACATCAGTTTCAGCAGGGCCAGCAGGGCTAGTGAAGGAACGGTAACGGCCACCAGGGCCGGGGGCAGCAGGGACAGAGAGGGGGAAACTTCCCGGGGAAGTGTTTCGTTTGTGGCAAGACTGGCCATAAACGCCAGGACTGTCCTGATAGGGGCAGGGCCCCGCAGCAGCAGCAGGGTGCTCGACATGAGCCATAGAGGCCACTTTTTCCACCAGCCCTCCCAGCTCCAGCCCAGGTGCCAGCTCTTCCAGCCATTCCAGCAGTTCCTGTGCAGCAGGGACACTTACAGTATGGACGTGTCTATAATGTCCACCAGGCAGCAGCTCCGCAGGCACCACCCGCGATTGAGGGTATGTTTCCTATCCATGGTACTATGGGTCGGGTTTTGTTTGATACGGGGGCAACGCATTGTTTCATAGCTACACATTTTGCGAAAGCCTTAGGGTTGTTAGCTACGGCAGAGAGCACAGTGACGTGTGTAGACTCACCATTGGGGAGTGGGTCACTTATTTTCTTTATATGCCGGGGAGTAGGGGTAGAGATTGGTAGTCTGGTATTACCTGCAGATATGTTGGTATTAGATATGCATGTTCACGATGTGATTATCGGTATGGATTAGCTCGCAGATTATAGAGCCATGATTGATTGCTTCGGTGGGAGCATTGTTTTTGCCATTCCGGGGCAAGAGATATTTGTAGTGGCGATGCCTCGCCCAGGGGGAGGCTCGACCGCTCATTTGTATTACATAGAGGAGGATACCTCTAAGGAGGTTGTGATTCCTTTAGATTCGATCCCAGTTGTCAGGGAGTATTCTGATGTGTTTCAGGAGATACCAGGCCTACCCCCCAGTCGAGAGATAGACTTTGTTATAGACTTATTGCCAGATACGAGACCTATAGCACGCGCACCGTACCGTATGGCTCCAGCTGAGATGAGGGAGTTACGGGATCAGATTGAGCAGTTGTTGGGTCAGGGGTTTATACGGAGGAGTACTTTGCCGTGGGGTGCCCCTGTGTTGTTCGTGAAGAAGAGAGATGGTTCACTGAGATTGTGTGTGGACTGCCGAGAGTTGAATAAGGTCACGATACGGAATAAGTATCCGTTGCCTCGAATCGATGACTTATTCGACCAGTTGAGAGGAGCTTCCTTCCTCTCAAAGATTGATTTGATATCGGGATACCATCAGTTGCGTATCAGGGAAGAGGATGTCTCGAAGACTGCGTTCTTATCGAGATATGGATCTTACGAGTTTTGAGTTATGCCTTTTGGTTTGACCAACGCTCCAGCAGTGTTTATGGACTTGATGAATAGAGTGTTCAGGGATTTCCTAGATCAGTTTGTCATTATCTTCATCGATGATATTCTGGTTTACTCCCAGACAGAGGAAGAGCACGCCGAGCATTTGGGGCAAGTTTTGCAGACACTACGTCAGAACGATCTGTATCCAAAATATGAGAAATGCGGGTTTTGGCTGAAGGAGGTCCAGTTTTTGGGACATATTATTTCCGACCGAGGAATATCCGTTGATCCGGGGAAGGTATCCGCGGTGAGGGAGTGGGGGCAGCCCACGACACCGACAGAGATCCGTAGTTTCTTGGGATTAGCAGGTTACTACATGAGGTTCATTCGGGGATTTTTGAAGATAGCGGGTCCTTTGACATATCTGACTCGTAAGGGTGTGCCATTCATCTGGAGTGATGCCTGTCAGTTGGCATTCGATGAGTTGAAGGATAAGTTAACCTCAGCACCTGTGTTAGCATTGCCGAGACCGGGAGTTGAGTATCTAGTATACACCGATGCGTCCTTACAAGGGCTTGGAGGTGTATTGCAGCAGGAGAGTCAGGCCATAGCTTATGCATCCCGTAAGCTAAAGCCTCACCTGAAGAATTACCCCACTCATGACTTGGAGTTGGCGGCAGTTGTATTTGCCCTTCGAATATGGAGACATTACCTTTTGGGGGAAAATTTTCGATTGTTCACAGACAACAAGTCCCTACAGTACTTATTCACGTAAAAGGAGTTGAATATGCGGCAGCGAAGGTGGCTTGAGTTCGTGAAGGATTATCAGTTCGATATCCAATACCACCCGGAGAAGGCTAACGTGGTAGCAGACGCGTTGAGCCGCAGACCTGTTAATGAAGTGGCAGAGGTGTGGAAGGAATTGGGACACCAGGATGCAGTGGCCCGATCGTTCATGTCTGTGATGACTGTTACACCGCAGATTGTCACGAGAGTGGTAAAGGCATAAGCAGATGACTCGTTCTGTCAGGAGCTGATAGTTCGATTACTAGCGGAGGGAGCCGAATTCTATACCGTTGGCTCAGACAGGGGATTACGCTTTAATGGGAGATTGGTAGTTCCGAAAGGGGAGGAATTGCGGCACGAGGTGATGGCAGAGTCGCACGGCTCACGGTTCGCGGTACATCCCGGTGGGGACAAAATGTACCAATACATGAGATGACAGTATTGGTGGAGCGGAATGAAGAGAGATATTGCCGAGTTTGTTTCTAAATGCGCCACTTGTCAGCTAGTAAAAGTGGATCATCAGAGACCGGCAGGACTGCTACAGCCATTGGAGGTCCCGATGTGGATGTGGGAGAGCATATCCATGGACTTTATCACGGGGTTGCCTACGTCACAGAGAGGTCACGACTCCATTTGGGTAATTATGAACAGGTTGACCAAAGTCGCTCATTTTCTACCCGTAAGGACGGATTACACTACGGGACAGTATGCCCAGCTCTTTATTTCAGAGATAGTGAGACTTCACGGTGTGCCCTTAAATATCGTGTCTGACCGAGACAAGATATTTGTTTCACGGTTTTGGGAGAGTTTTCAGGAGGCCATGGGCACGGAATTGCGGTTGAGTACGGCGTATCACCCGCAGACTGATGGTCAAACGGAGTGTACAAACCAGATGTTGGAGGACATGTTACGTATGAGTATCATTGATTTTGGGGGTGGATGGGAGCAGTATCTTCCACTGGTAGAGTTTGCTTACAACAACTCCTACCAGTTCACCATTGGCATGACTCCATTTGAGGCGTTGTACGGTAGACCTTGTCGTTCCCAGCATGTTGGTTGGAGGTAGGGGACAACAAACTACTAGGGCCGGAAGTGATTCAGGATACTTCGGCAAGGATAGAATTGATCCGGAGTCGCATTCGGGTAGCTCAGGACAGGCAAAAGAGCTATGCTGATGCGAAGAGGTTCTTCAGAGAATTCCAAGTGGGGGACCAGGTTTTGCTCAGAGTATCTCCTATGAAGGGGATTATGCATTTCGGGAAGAAAGGGAAGTTGGCACCGAGATATGTGGGACCATTTCCTATTATTGAACGGATTGGACCGGTTGCGTACAGGCTTGGGTTACCGGAGCATTTACATCGGATTCACGATGTGTTTCATATTTCCTCGCTAAGGAAATATCTTAGGGACGATTTGGCTCATTCTCACATTGCTTTGGAGGACATCGATCTCGAGCCTGATAGCTCTTACGAGGAGGGGCCGATTGCTATTTTGGACCGAAGTGAGCGGAAACTACGGTCAAAAATAGTTCCGTTAGTACATGTTCAGTGGTGACATCATAATGTCGAGGAGTCCACATGGGAGTGCGAGGATGAGATGCGCGAACGTTATCCAGAGTTGTTCTTACCAGGTACTTTCTAGTTCCGAATTTCGGGACGAAATTCAGTTATTAGGGGGGAAGTATGTAATACCCCGTATTTTTGTGATATTTATTTATGGGATTAATTAAATTAAATGCGTATTAATTGGAAATTAATCCGAATTAAAATACTAGCGAGATGCGAGTTGGTATTTGAATATAATGTGCATATATGACTATACATGAATATTGAAGTATGAAATTTGTCGTGAGATTGAAATACGGCAATTTGGAAATTTTGTTGAGACGCGTGTGACAGTCGCGTCAGGTTTATATTATGATAATTAAAAAGTGAATTTCAGTTCTATTAACCGTATGGTCATTTTGAGTGCGCCAACGCGTCCGGAAGGGTCGAAATAGTCAGAAAACACTAGCCGGGGGTTAAGTTTGGGTCCCGGGGAATTATTGGGCCATACCGGCAACGTATAGGGGTAGTTTGGTAATTTTGGATTTTTGGAAATTAAAACCTACGAAAATTGGGAATTAATATCTGATGTGGCAATAACCCACTAAGCCCACTAATAGTCAAATAGACTACGGAGGTTATTGAAAGTTGTTCCAAAGAGTTCCTAAAGCACAAACCCTAGCCACCATTAACTTTGAAGAAGAAAAGGCTTGTTGAGAGAGATAGAGGAATTCTGCAGAGAAGGAGAGAAATCCATTCATCAAATTCGTCATCAAATCAGAGATACATATAAGGCAAGTGTTTAATTCCAATTAATTTCAGAGAATGCTTCTTCCATGTGTAGGAATTGAGAAAAATCTAATTGTTCTTGGGAGTTAATGAAATAAACCATTAAATTGGAAATAGAATCTTACATATTGATGAGGATTTGCATGTAGAACTATATATAGGTGAATAATCTGATGTGAATACATTTTGGATGAAACAAAAATGGATTTATTTAGACTCTTTGATGATTTATAAATTTTAGGGTTTATGTTCTTGAAATTGGGGTTAAATGTATGGATTTGATATTTGGATGATGGTTATAATGATTTAATCCCCACAAAAAACGTTAGTAGGTGACCTATGTATGTTTAGAGACGATTAGGAACCTTTAAATATTGTTGGACTAATGTTTAGAGAAGATTAGAAGTGAAGAAAAGAGGGAAAAACGAAATAGGAATTTCTGGGCTCGAATCTGGCCACTCGTTAGAAGACCTACCCAGGTCGTTCGAACGAGGTTGTTCGAACGAGCTTCTAACGAGTTGACAGTTTGGGTTCTAACGAGAGGGATGTTCGTTCGAAGACTTTCGTTCGAACGAGATCTCATTAGAAGGCCCAGTTCGTTCGAACAAACTCTCGTTCGAACAGCCTCGTTCGAACGAGACTTCGAACGAGTTGACAGTTTAGGCTTTTTAGCCTGTTTTGATCCCGAGTGTCCCTAAACTTTGTGTATAGGTAGAGATAGCTTTCCCTTGATGATAAATTGATATATTTGGGATGTTTGGGATATAATGAGGAGTCAAACCTAGAAGTGTAGTTTGAACCTAAAGGATTATATGAATTAGGACGTGAGAGTCTATTACGATGTGCGAACTATTGACGGCCTAATTTATTATATTAACCGGGGAACATATAAAGTGTGTAGTATTATATGTCGGTACGAGAATGATAAGTGCACCACCAATATATATTATGGTGATTACTAAGATGTGTGAATACTTAGTATATGTATTGATTTTATGTGTATGACATACCTACCATACTTGCTATCACAGGAGGTTCGCGTTCGCTTAGGGCCCTCTAATCCTTGTGTTGCCCGGATTTAGACTGGTTACCTCGATGAACATAGGTCAGAGAAGGACTTATTGGGATGTTAATAAGTCTGCTGATCGTGGGAGCGCAGGTATGTGCGTGACCCATGTGATGTGACTGTGTTCGCCTCCATTATTTGTGATGTTGTTATCTGAAAACTATTCCTGAGAGATTCGGAATATGTGATCCTTATGTACGTGATGTACCGGGATGGATAGCAGAGTATGTGTGCACCGCAGCTAGTTCTCGGGGTGCTTGTATTGTAATGTATATTTATGACGTGAATAATATACACTTAATTAATGGGAACCTTCATGTTGTTATTGTGAACATAATTATGGTAATGTAGTGAGAGAACATAACGGGTTAACTGAAAGTGAATTATGTTACTAATTGAGAATCTGAGTTAAGTGAAGACCTCTATTTATTTGATAACGCTAGAATGTATTTTGGGAATCGAGTAGTAAGGGGTAGAACTTATTACAGTTTGGTTAGATATGGATGTCTTATAGATGGGTACGGTACGTTAGGAGTGCACATGTAGTCGAGAGGTGAGAATTTCATGTGAGTGCACGTCCTAACATGTATTTTGCATTTAATGTTTTAATGTTATTAAAACACTTGCTGTTTTCAAAATGTTTTCCACTTTCGGGCTCTGATCCATTTGCTTTCAAATCTATTTTTGTAAAAACCATTTTAGGTGCCCAGCCACAAGGACACCATGCTTAGGATTCTCATTCAGGTGACGAGCTGTAGCTGTTTGTGGAAGTTACAGGACTTTGCTTTTAGACGCTTCATCTATCTTGACTCAATATTCATCAGTTTTCCGTTGTAGGGCATGTCGCCCATTTCTTTTACAGACATTTCACTTATTTCAGTATTCAGACTTTTGGCATGTAATTATTCAGGATTCAGACTTGTCTTATATTTTTAGTTGTGGGACTGTTGTGAGGAATTTTTCCTCCGGACTTATTATTATTAATTGTTGGTTACTTCATTACTTCGTTATGGTGAATGGATTATGTTGTTCTTCCATTATTCTTTTTGCATGTTAATCAGACTTAACTTAAAATTTGGCACTTACTTTTTAAATACTAGGTGGTTAGTAATTATTAAAATGTTTTCGACAGTGATGCTATTAACTGAACCAAGTTGGCATTTTGAATTAATTTAATAAAGGAGTAGCTACCCGGTATTTAATTAGTCGGGGTGTCACACCAATGTGGAGATTTGAGGTATGATTTTCTCCTTTTTCTTTTCGTTGAAGACCTATTTTGTCATCTTTGGTTTAATTTATGTCTGATCTCTTTTTATTCATGATATGTTCATTTCTTAGGATCATAATCTTTTCCTTTTTTCTTGATGAAATTTGGAGTATGTTTAACATTGACTCGGTTTGACGTATTAAAATTGAAAACAAATTTTGAGCTTTATTTGGATGATATTCGGGTAATATCTCCTCTAACACTACATACCCAATGTGAAAATTTCTTTAATGTCTTTTCAAAGTCTAAGTCCTAGTACATGAAAACTTTTATTTCCACTTGTCCATGAATCTAATACACAGTGGTCAGGTTTCAAGAAGAAGTGAAAATTTTATAGTATTTACAGTATACGAAAATATTAAGCTCTGAAATGAACAGTACACTAATTTATCTTTATAAAAATGCATTGAATTTGATTTTGATGTTAAATTTTTAATGCTTTTTTAGCTTTACGAATTGAATGTAATAGTTCGATTAATGTTTTGGTAATGTATAACTAAAGATGTGGAGGATCAAGCGACAAAGATATAAGTGGAAGGGAAGATGCATATCACTACTATTCAAACTCTCCAAAAAAATCTCTATTTAGGTTTGTGCTTTTCTTCTTATTTTATTCACATTGAAATTATAATTTGTTATTTTTTTTAATTATATGTCTATATTATTATCTATGTATCTATATAATATATAACTTTAGATTGTAGGGTGTTATTACTCACACTTTTTATATATCTATTGTTCAAAAGGTATTTTAGATATCAAGATGAAGAGTTTCTATTAAAAATATATATATATCTACAATAGTTTCATAAGTTCGATCTTGACTAATTATTACATAAAACTGCTATTTTCTAAAATTTCACTTTCAAATGGTAACTCTTAATGAAAACATGACACAGTCTCTCTCTCTCTCTCTCTCTCTCTCTCTCTCTCTCTCACACACACACACACACGCAAACACATGCGTCTGCACGCACTCGCACACACGCACAAAACTATGAAGATATATTCATCTCTGCTGAAAAGATGGAGATATGTATGGTCTGTAGACAAACTTGTTGTGTGGTGCTAGTATAAACATGTGACAACCCGCCTACTAAAATAATAGGTGGTCAGCCCAATACTCTAATAATCACAGGAATCATAGATGGTTCATTCTCAGCATCATTGTTGATTAAAATAATAGTACGAGATAACCACCAATCATTTTAAAAAATGGACTGTCAAATTTTAAAATTTAGTAAGTAAAAGAAAAACACTTAGACAATCCCATTTGCAAAAACGATGGATATAAAAAATCGATGAATAAAGAATGACAATATAATAAATAATCACCGAATAAGCTGTTAGTGAACAGACCAATACAAATAGTTACATCGAGTATTACACATTAAATATTACATTATATTAAATAAGTGCAACACTTGGGTAACACACCCGAATAAATAAACTGAACATAACTAGAGTGCAATGGGAAGAAGCGTCTAATACAAATAACCTACAACATCCGCAATATGTCGTATCTCCATGACAACCGGAATGGAAATGTAAATACGGGTGTCCATGCGGTAGAGCACCTGTACGGCAAGAAGTATGTGCAAAAACATAGAAATATAGGCGGGTCAGGGCCCTGTTTGATATGATTCCCATGTGACTTAAATGCATGACAGTTAAGTGCGTAATTCTCTCACAGTTAACAATAATATTTCTCACTTCCCAGTCTAAAATCAACCTAGCGCAATATCAATGATGATGCTCTAGTTAACCCAAGTACTAAGGACTAACTTTTCCCCAGTCTCAACACTATGCCCTTATTCGTGCGTGGGGTGTCTCGCAAAGCGAAATCAAAACAAGGAACCCCCCCGATACACTACTACTTAGGCAAGGTTGATCGTTGAGATCCATTAGACCCTCAGCACGAAATTAATATATATGTGTATGCATATGCATGGGAGGTCACATCTACAGCTGCTCAAGGAAATATAAAATAAATCCATTCACTATTAGAAGGCATAATTCCTATTTCCTTAGGAATTACATATATGGTAAATTCATTTTATCAAATGTTTACCAATTAATATCATTTCAAAGCCTTCTTTACCCATTTTATTTCCTTTCTTCCATCCAGGAAAAAAAATACATAATTTAAAGCAAGTTTTTATTAACATAAAAAAAATGCTTTACCTTTTTATAAAATCCCACTTCCCTTCTTCCATCTAGGAAGTGTGTACAAAAAGCCCTTTTCATTATCATAAAAAAG
Source organism: Sambucus nigra (assembly GCA_949130495.1). NCBI lineage: Eukaryota > Viridiplantae > Streptophyta > Magnoliopsida > Dipsacales > Adoxaceae > Sambucus > Sambucus nigra. Next base: position 407,608,348 of record OX422222.1, read on the forward strand.
CTTTTTAATACCATATGATCCCATCTCCCTTCTTCCATCCAGGAAATGTATTAGAAGTCAATCCATATATCCCATTTCCCTTCTTCCATCCGGGAAATGTATTTAAAGCCAATTTATTATCATGAATTGCTTTAACATATCTAAGACCGTCCCTTCGGGTTTCCCCACCGGACGCGCCCCTAAATGGCTATCATCTTCCTGGGCCTATCAAACAAGACAACCTCGGAACCAGTGCAGTATAATAAATGCCCATATGGCCTAGGGACTATATCCACCCTGCATTCATTAGCCAGGGGGCTTCACCACACGCGCGCAACTTCCCTTATGATAGCGATTTAGAGAGGTGTGTATCCATAAATTATCATTTATGAAAAACATTACTTTTTCCTTTTGAAAACATCCAATTTTATGTTCTCAAAATCATTTTTACTTATTCATTTAGTACCACATATTAGCATATGTCTTTCTTATTCTTAGTGTCTTATTATACTAATGACCTAAGACCCGAAGTGCCATTATCTTCAAACTAGTCCCCAAAGGTTCACACAATTTCGTGAACCACAAAAGTGAGTATTCATCAATAATATAATCCCAAAAGTCCCAACATTAGCATTTATTCTCCAAAAAAACTTTTAGATTAACATCCTATATCATACGGACATTAACCTATACAAACTTGCCCCCGGGTAAACCCAATCAGCCCATATTATCTTAGGACATTAGTCAACCCAAAACCACCTTCTAGGACTCCCCATTACTTACTAAAGGAAGGCCCCTAAACCTAGGACCTAAAAAAAAAGGGCTAAAAATCAAACTAGGAAAAATCCCACAAAAATAGGGTAACCGAATCGATTCGTCCCTTGGGCCGAATCGATTCGCCCTTGCAAATCGATTCGCCAAAAAGTCGAATCGATTCGATGAGCAAAACTGGACTTTCTACAATAGCCGAATCGATCCTGTTTCAACCCGAATCGATTTGATTTTTCCCAGACCTGTAATCTTTCCTTATCCGAATCAATTTTCCCTAAGGCCGATCGATTCGGCCCTGCAGTTTTGCCCAATTTGGGCTACGGGTTTAAGAACCCTAAAATTCCAAAAACCCCAAATCTTTGATTTCTTCCAACAACAACTACAATTTATTCTCCCAAATCACTTCTACACAAACTATAACCAATATATATTCCTCAAATCAAGTTAAAACTAGGATTTAAGGGAATAAACACCAAAATCAATAAAGAACCTATTTAGGGTTTAAATCTCCAAAACCTAACTACACATGCAATTTATCACATTAAATCAACATCTAGCAAGTAAGAAACTTCCCTCGAGGTTGTATTCTCGGATCCTCTTCCGGTGGCAACGATTTCTGGCCTCAATCTTCCATTTTCTCTCTTTTTCCAATTTCTCCCAACTCTCTCTTCTCTCTCTCCTTTGGCTTCTCTCATAAGATGGAAGAAATAAAAGGGCTGGGGACTTATACGGGTCTTAAAACATAATTTCCCTCTTTTAATTGCTAACACACCATTAAAATGACTCGTATCCACATAATTGAGTCATAACACGCCAAAAGTGCCCGAAACTCAAAAAATACAACATGGCACTTATTTTTACTATCTCGACTATTCTAAAAACAACCACACCCCCTATTTTGGCATTCAAAATAACGTGAACTATTTTTGTGTTCCAAATTTCTTTTTATTTCATTAATTATACTCTAATTTATTTATGAGTCATAACCGTCGTTTTACATATAACGACACAATATATCACAATACAATGCTATTTACCTTCTCATACGGTAAATAGACAAAACATAGTAAATATTATCCCATAATATCACGGGAAATAATATTTACTCCAACATCCCCTATTTTATAAAATTAACGCATCGGGCAAAATAATATAAAATAGTAGCTCAAAAGACTGGGTTGTTACATACTCCCCCCTAGAAGGGAATTTTCCCCTCAAAATTCAGACGCACCCCATAGTCATACAAGGGTATAATATACCAACTATCGTTCTATCATTCTTAGCAAACCCCTTGGCAGTGCGACGTCCACATTGGACTCGGACTAAGGTCATCACTATTCGATTTCAGTCTACATTCTTCGTGCTCTAACATAGCACGTAACTGTTCCTCATGAACTATCGATCCTACCTTTCTACTTTGGAAGGAGATACCTACACACCTCGGCACAAATTGCTTTTCTTCTCGAATTACGTTACACCCTTGCCAGGGAATAACTACAATAGGCCACACATACGACACCATACATATAGGAAAACGATCCGAACTATCGTACGGAAATTCAATCCAAAAAAGCTACTACTCCCATCTTTCTTCTTCCCACCACTAGTCTCTTCACACTAGTAGGGGAATTGGTCAATCACGGACATGAACGCCCTTACTATAGCGTCCCCCTCGGTGAAGCTCATTTTTCTTGACCTTCTATGCCTCAACTAATCTCTCCGACGGGTTTTCTACTCGACGCATCTACTACCCCATCCGCATTTTCTTAGCGAAAGGGAACATCCAATTGATGGTCCCTCATGAACCCCAACTTCTTGTTCGTGAAAAGACTAAATTCCTGCCCAGGAAGTAGTGCCTCTATTCCTTTAAGGCGAATACTACCGCTACGAATTCCAATTCAAGCGGGGAATAATACTTCTCATAAAATTTAAGTTGTGAGACACATAAACAATGGGTCCATGCTTCGTATTAATACTTCCGGTTCCTGGCAAAGACTCGTTCATTAAATCCACTCTCGATCTTAAAAACATGAGTGCAGGAGTAAAAGTCAACTCATACTTCAACTCCTCGAAAGATAGGTTACCAACGTAACGCTCTATCTAAGAAAGGCCCCACCTTCTATGGCCTAACATTCCGAATCACTCGAGATCCCATACCGCTTCGTTCTAGGGACCTAATCCCACTTAGAGTTAACCCACAAACTTATTGTGGTCCACTCCCTACCACCTTCCCAAATCCGTGTTACATGCCCTAAAGGCCTTACGTCCTAATAATCCTAAAATCAATCTATCTATCCTAATCTAGTCGCATAAGTATTATCCTAATTATATCCCTAGTGTCCAAGACCTTTCCCAACTCCCGACATTCGCTCGGTTTCATGCGTCGGATGTCTCGCCGAAGCAAAATCAAGACAAGGAACCCTCCCGTTACACTACTACCTCGCATCGTCGGTCGTCGAGAAGTAACGGTCAAAGACACATGATCGGGATCGCTAATCTTCCTAACTTGTAACTTTACTAATGAACTTCTACTCCTAAGTCTTACCATCTCAATTAACTGAAACTTTTACTAATCTGGCATTTAATTTCTATAAGATGCCACAAACACTTGATCCCAATAGACACATATACACATCTTTATAAATGGCCTTCTCATTAAGGCATAATCATAAGTCTCTATTTAACTTTCATGTCTTAGTCTTCCCCACATCGATCAGAGGAAAAACTATCACAGTGCTCATATCTCGCACTTCAACTTAACCCTTTAATCACTCATTTTCGTGATTCTCGGCTAAACTTCCAACCCAGCACTTAACCAATAGAAAGAAAAAAAAGAAAGAAAATAAAATAAAATGCAGCATCTCTCCACTCCCAACATCGTTAAGGTTCATGCGTGGAGCGTCTTGCAAAGCGAAATCCAAACAAGGAACCCCACCAACACAATCCCCTTAACTTGTTGGTCGTGGAGATAAGGCAATATCATACACAAGCAAGACAAGCAAGCAATCAAACAAAAAAAATGAAAACTACCTACATACCGTAAACCACCTCTATAAAGTCTCAACCTATATCCAGGAGAGATATTATAAAACAACTAGTTCTTCTCTAGATCTTGAAATAGGATAGCCTCACGATTTATTCTCTTTCTATCGCACCAACCAAGCTAAGAATATCTCTACTCGTATACTACATATCATACAAGTAGTACATACCACACATATACTTCTAAAATATCATCACTCGCCCCATAACGGGTGAAGGGAAAAATATAGAGCCTCCCTACCACGGAAGTCATATAGATACATTCACTATAATAATATCGATACTACCACAAGCTCGATTTACACACCCGAATCTAGGGTTAATATAATACTACTCCATCTTATCATAAGGAATGATCCACCCTCAACTACGGTGGAAATTCCCGCCAACATACTTGCCAATCTCCTTGGCCACTACTAATGGTTCCTAGACACATTATTCTAGTATTAACCGAACCAAACTACTTTTATCTCTAGCTACTCTAGCGATCACTCGCGTAGATCCCTTAACTTCTATAGCAAAGAGAACATACTACTAGCCTCCCCGGCCTTAGTTCCATGAGTCTTCCCTGGGTGGATGTCTACCGATGGGGTCTCACGAATACTACTTCTTTAGAAGTGTTATCAACACTTACTTGTGAGCCTATCATTTCACTGAAGGATCTCTTTCTCCCTTGTATCATCCTTATTTCGGTGCACAGTTTCCTTAACCGTAACACCCTTTATTCACTGTCGGCCTCTAATCGAACCTTGCGTGAATACTTGAAAATCTACTTCCTCATCATTCCTGATATCCCAGAGAAACTCGTTGTTGAAAATATCCAACGGGTTTCTCTACGGGCAAACCTTTGATCCACCAAACTATGGCGATTACCATTTCCTCCACTTCAACCTTACTCCTATCAGGTGAAAGATTTTCCTCCAATCTTCGCACCCGAGCACTTCTATACCCCTCTCTAGGCCAAAACTCTCGGGCCTTATACTCTCACCAAATGAGGTTACACTTCCTCCATCCTACCGAAATTCAACATGTGGTCCTCATTAAGGACCTCTCATCTTCAAACCAACATCGCTTGGAGTCCCAAGCTTAGTACCACCCTCTACCGGAAGCGGCACTTGGAAAAATATACCTACTGTACTTAGTAGTCACGGTAGCGATATAAGATAACTCTATGGAGGGAGAGACCTCCAAAGAGGTCCTCATCCCCGACTACCACTTACAGCTCTTAGTAATCCCGTCCCGTGATGCCTTCACAACGGCCTCCCTGGATGCCCATCATCTGACGACTTACTAGTCTCACACGAACACGCAAAAGATTTTCAGGGTTCTCTTCTTATAGCAGGAGAACGAATTCTCATAAGAGAAATCAACGATCTTAATCATAGGGATCTACATCAAATCAGAAGTAACGATGAAAGCGTAATACATCCGTACAGATTCCTAAGGACTTTAGAACCTAATGCTCTGATACCATATGTGACAACCCGCCTACTAAAATAATAGGTGGCCAGCCCAAGACTCTAATAATCACAGGAATCATAGATGGTCCATTCTCAGCATCACTGTCGATTAAAATAATAGTACGAGATAACCACCAATGATTTTAGAAACCGGACTGTTAAATTAAAAAATTTAGTAAGTAAAAGAAAAACACTTAGACAATCCCATTTGCAAAAACGGTGGATATAAAAGATCGATGAATAAAGAATGACAATATAATAAACAATCACCGAATAAGCTATCGGTGAACAAACCAATACAAATAGTTACACCGAGTATTACACATTAAATATTACAATATATTAAATGAGTGCAACACTTGGGCAACATGCCCGAATAAATAAACTGAACATAACTAGAGTGCAATGGGAAGAAGTGTCTAATACAAATAACCTACAACATCCGCAATATGCCGTATCTCCATGACAACCGGAATGGAAATATAAATACGGGTGTCCATGCGGTAGAGCACCTGTACGACAAGAAGTATGTGCAAAAACATAGAAATATAGGCGGGTCAGGGCCCGATTTGATATGATTCCCATGTGACTAAAATGCATGACAGTTAAGTGCGTAATTCACTCGCAGTTAACAATAATATTTCTCACCTCTCAGTCTAAAAGCAACCTAGCGCAATATCAATTATGATGCTCTAGTTAACCCAAGTACTAAGGGCTAACTTTTCCCCAGTCTCAACACTATGCCCTTATTCGTGCGTGGGGTGTCTCGCAAAGCGAAATCCAAACAAGGAACCCCCCCCCCCCCCCCCGATACACTACTACTTAGGCAAGGTTGATCGTTGAGATCCATTAGAACCTCAGCACGAAATTGATATATATATGTGTATGGATATGCATGGGAGGTCACATCTACAGCTACTCAAGGAAATATAAAATAAATCCATTCACTATCAGAAGGCACAACTCCTATTTCCTTAGGAATTACATATATGGTAAATTCATTTTATCAAATGTTTTTACCAATTAATCTCATTTCAAAGCCTTCTTTACCCATTTTATTTCCATTCTTCCATCCAGGAAAAAAATACATAATTTAAAGCAAGTTTTTATTAACATAAAAAAAAATGCTTTACCTTTTTAAAAAATACCACTTCCCTTCTTCCATCCAGGAAATGTATACAAAAAGCCCTTGTTATTATCATAAAAATGCTTTTTAATACCATATGCTTCCATCTCCCTTCTTCCTTCCGGGAATTGTATTTGAAGCCAATCCATATATTCCATTTCCCTTCTTCCATCCGGGAAATGTATTTAAAGCCACTTCATTATCATGAATTTCTTTAACATATCTAAGACCGTCCCTCCGTGTTTCCCCACTGGACGAGCTCCCAAATGGCTATCATCTTCCAGGGCCTATTGATTGGGCATAAATATTGTATATTTATCCCCCTAATTTCAGTACTTTTGTGAACCCGAATGATGTAACATATATGGATTTGATTCACTTTTATGCTTCTAACCTTCTTGGCGAGTATTGCATGTTTCGTGCTTCTCCTATTAGTTTTACAGGTTAATTATGCAAGCAGTGCAAAGGAGGAAACAAGACTGTGCAAGAAAAGCTAAGAAGGCATGTTCAAGGGCATGTCGGTAATTTTGCAGCCCGATCCGGAAGAAGAAGTAAACTGGGAAGTTGAAGAGCTCGGAACAACGAGCACATTGGAAGAAACGGCACCCAAATCCGAGCTACGGTTGAAAAGTTATGCTCAGTTGAAGTTGAAGAAAAATCCAAGAAAAGAAGAGAAAAACCAGAAAAAAATCTAAGTGTTGAGAGCAAGTCCAGGCTGGTACATGCGAACCCCACCCCGAACCGGTTCGGAGGGGCGAACCGGTTCGCTGTACCTGCGAACCGGTTCGCTGTACCTGACACGCGAATTTTGTCTTTCATTTGGATTGGTCTCCAAGTCTCCTATTAGGTTTAAAAGACTCCAAACTTGTGAAAAACGTAGGCATTAACCTAGGAGCAGTTTTGAGAGTTATTTTTAGAGAGTTTTTGATAGAGAAAAAGGGAGAAACATCTAGGAACATCAAGGGCATAATTTACTTCAAGAATTCATTGTTTCGGGTTTGTTTTTGCCAGTTTTAATTCAAGATTCTTGTTCCTCATTATTGTTCTTGCATGCTTAGTTTTCCTAATTGATTCAACTTGTTTTCGCATTCATAATACGTATTTACATGTTTAGATTTAGTTTTATCATGAATTCATACACATGCAATGTTATTATTTCATGCATTAGTCCATTTAACATGTCCGGCTAGGTTTTTCAAGGTTGGGATGCATGAACCCAACCTGATGTGTTAGTGCGTGTGTATAACGTCGATCCGCTGAATTTAATGATTAATTTAAATCGTATCGCGTAATTTCTTAAGAGTTCTAGATCTTTATATCTCGTTTGCCTCTGGGTACTCGTGATGATTTAGAGTACAATTTGAATGCAATTACCGCGATACCGATTTACTCATCCTCAGATTAGGTATGACGCGGGCTTGAACCTCGTATACATAATGCTTGGGAGTACTAAATTCCGGGTTTGAATTAATCGGATAAATTTATGATCAACGTTATCACTGCATTACACTAGGGTTGGGGGATTGTATTCCCATCCTATTTTCTCATCATTTAAGTTTAGCAATTTCAATTTAATCCTTCATTCTTCATTTAGATAATTTAGTTAGTTGCATATTTTATCATAGTTTCATAATTGCATTTAGTTTAATCAATCCCAAAAACCCAAAATCAATTTTTTCTTTTCTTCTTAGAGTCAACGTTAGGATTCCTCTTTCTTATCCCGTCGTCACAACTCCGTTGTCCTTTTTCCCTGAGGATCGATACCCGACTTGTCGGATTATTACTTGAACGACAGGCTTGCACTTGAGCCTATAGAGTACACACTTTAGAGACACATTCTGAGTCGTGTCAAGTTTTTGGCGCCGTTGCCGGGGAATTAGGTAGACTTAGGATTAGATCGAGTTAATCCAAAACTTTGACCAAAAATTCAAAAAAAAAAAAAAATAAAATAAATAAAAAAATCCAAAAAGATTCACAATCATCATCTCTCCTGAACTTAATGCAAAATTCTGAAGCCACTCCCACACCCCATAATACTCCAACCAGCATTCACGAAAATCCGCTTGTTGAGTATAATCCTGACAGTCCCCACACTCCACAAGCCCCACAGTTCTGGATCCCACCTCCCACACCGTCACACTCCATCTCTAGCAACACTCCCTTCTCCTTCGTAGGACACACGTCGTGCACACCCAGTGAGAACGCCGAATCGTCGAGTGAGAGAGAGATGTCGCAGCACAGTAATGCAACTACCGGTGAGGAAGAGCCTCCGTACCGCCCGTTGAGAGAATTCTTATATCCCGAGCGCACTGTCACTCCGGGATGCATTATACTCCCGTATAATGCCGGGCAATTTCGTTTCAAAAATGGGATGATCCAGACGCTACCACATTATCACGGTATGGATTCTGAAAAGCCATACCTCCACATAAGGGAATTTGAGGACGTGTGTGATACTCTCAACGATCAAACCTGCACACAAGAGGTAATCCGCCTCAAACTCTTCCCCTTCTCGCTTAAAGATAAAGCCAAAGCTTGGCTATGGTCTTTACCTCCAAGCTCGATTCCATCCTGGAATGAGCTACAGTCTAAATTTCTCAAGAAATTCTTCCCAACACATCGAACAATCTCTATAAAGGCTCAAATTCAAGCATTCAGGCAACAAGAAAATGAGCCTTTCCATCGATGTTATGAACGTTTCAACGAGTTAGTGGCTTCGTGCCCCCATCATGGATTTGATACATCACAAATCATCTCCTTTATCTATAATGGGTTAAATCTTAATTCTAAACAGCTTGTTGAAACCATGGGAAGTGGTCCATTTGTCGATCTAGATGCCCATGACGCGGATCTTCACATGAGGTATGTCGCCGAGACTACCCAATCCTGGGATACCTCTGATCCGAACGCTCAAAACCGAAATCGACAATCTACCACCGCTCCGTCGACATCCGGTCTATTCCACGTAGATAAGAATTCTATGTCGGACTGTCGGTTGGACACCATCGAGAGAGGACTGCGAGACTTATGTGAGGTAGTTGGATCCATCAAGAATCCCGTCGAAAAGGTGTGTGCGATTTGTGAGGCGGGACATTCAACTGAGGAATGCCCGACGATACCCGCCTGCAAAGTAATATTACAGGAGCAAGTTAATGGTATAGGAGGCTTTAAGGGAAATTTCGGTGCCCCGCACAGAAATTCATACAACCCTTCGTGGAAAAACCATCCCGGTTTTAGCTACGGGCAACAACACGCCGCAATGAACCCTCCTTCGCATGTTGCCCCTCCTCCTCCACAACAATTTCAACAAGCTCCACACATGCAAGGACATGTGCAAGCACCACCACATCATGGAAATTATATTCCGCCACAGCGGAGAACTCTTGAGGATACTGTGAATCAATTCATCAATAGCCAGGCCGCAACCAATGCCAAGTATGATCGTCTCATTGGCGACCTAAATGCAAACCTGTCTAAGATACAATCCTCGTTGAGTGTCCAAGAGAAGGGCAAATTCCCTGCCCAAGGCCAACGACCTCCCCAAGGTCAAACTAGTGTTAGCTCCACATCTACTGAACATCAGGAGCAATGTCAAGCAGTGACCACTCTTCGTAGTGGAAGAGTCGTTGATTTATCACCTCCTCCACACGACACAACAAAAGACAAGGAGACTTCGCCCGGCACGAAAGAGGCCGAAGATGTCCCCTTGGACGAGAGTGATAAGGAAGGCACTAGTGAGCCTGAGGTGGTAGTTAAACCACCCTCCGCAGCACCATTTCCTCGAAGGTTGATTCCTACTCAAAAAGGGACTCCACGTGATGAAGTGCTAGAAGTTCTAAAGCAAGTGAAGCTGAATCTACCCTTCCTTGATGCCATCAAACAAATTCCAGCCTACGGCAAATTTATCAAAGATTTGTTGACGGTGAAAAGGAGGATGAAAGTTAAAAAGAACGTCTTTCTAGCTCAGAACGTGAGTTCCATTCTGCTAAATGATCTCCCGCCTAAATTCAAAGATCCCGGTGCACCCACCATATCATGCATCATTGGAGATAATAAAATTGAGAAAGCCTTACTTGACTTGGGAGCAAGTGTAAACATACTTCCTTACTCCATTTATAGGCAACTTGACTTGGGCGACCTCAAGCCCACAAAGGTCACTCTCCAATTAGCGGATCGATCAGTGAAGATTCCACGAGGCATAGTCGAGGACGTGATCGTCCAAGTGGACACTTTCTACTTCCCGGTAGACTTTGTCATTTGGGACACGGAGCCCTCCTTTAACTCAAGCAACCATGTTCCCATCATCCTTGGTCGCCCTTTCTTAGCTACAGCTAATGCCATCATCAACACAAGAAATGGGCGAATGCAACTCACCTTTGGGAACATGACCTTGGAAACCAACATCTTCCACATAGCCCAAAATGCAGGGGAGGAAGATGACCTTCACGCGGTGAGCCTCATAGATGAGGAAGTAGAAGAGTACTTCGAGGAAACTTTTTGTGGCGACGCCTTAGAGTTATGTTTAGCGACGAGCTATGAGTGTGAGGGGACGTCTACCCACTTCGAGAGGGATGTTGGAAGGTTGAGAGAATTACTCGATGAGAGTGCGTCGGACGAGGACGTGAGAGAGATTGATTGGGTTTCTAGATTCGAGGAACTACCTCCGAGGGATACACATATGGCTCCTTCCAGTGAAAAATTTCCAACCCTCGAATTAAAGAAACTCCCCTCCCATATCAAATATGCATACCTAGGAGAGGATGAGACATTCCCTGTTGTTATCTCCTCTAGCCTAAACGAAGGGCAGGAGGGCAAATTGCTGAGAATTCTGAGGAAGCACCAGAGTGCTTTTGGTTGGTGTATAGCTGATTTGAAGGGGATCAGTCCTTTGATTTGCACCCACAAGATACATCTCGAAGAGGATGTCAAGCCCTCTAGAGAAATGCAAAGAAGACTGAATCCCAATATGAAAGAAGTTGTGAGAACCGAGATCATCAAACTATTGGATGCCGGGATTATCTACCCAATCTCGGATAGCAAATGGGTGAGCCCTATTCAAGTCGTCCTGAAGAAGTCGGGTATGACTGTGATTGAGAATACCAAGGGAGAGCTTGTTCCCCAACGCACCACCACCGGTTGGCGTGTTTGCATTGATTACCGGAAACTCAATGCGGGAACAAGAAAAGACCATTTCCCCTTGCCATTCATCGATCAAATGCTTGAGAGAGTTGCGGGCCACCCTTACTATTGCTTCCTTGATGGTTATTCCGGATATAACCAAATTGAGGTAGATGTACTTGACCAAGAGAAGACGACTTTCACTTGCCCTTTTGGTACGTTTGCCTACAAACGTATGCCATTTGGCTTGTGTAATGCACCCGCGACCTTTCAAAGGTTCATGTTGAGCTTATTTAGCGACATGGTCGAGAGAGGACTCGAGGTGTTCATGGACGATTTCAGCGTTTTTGGCACCTCTTTCGATCATTGTTTAGAAAAATTGGAAAAAGTACTTACCTGGTGTGTGGACAAGAACTTAGTGCTGAATTGGGAGAAGTGCCATTTCATGGTCACTGAGGGAATAGTTCTTGGTCACATAGTATCATCCAAGGGCATAGAAGTTGATAGGGCTAAGATAGATGTCATAGCTGACCTTCCCCCACTGAGATCGCTTAAAGACGTGCGGTCATTCTTGGGTCACGCCGGGTTTTATCGAAGGTTCATTAAGGACTTTAGCGCCATCGCTAGACCCTTAAGTAACCTTCTCATGAAGGATAACCCGTTTGAGTGGACCGAGGCATGCCAAAGCTCCTTTGATAGATTAAAGAACATGCTCGTGTCCGCTCCCATCATGCAAGTTCCGGATTGGTCCCTACCGTTCGAACTTATGTGTGATGCGAGCGATTACGCAATTGGGGCCGTTTTGGGCCAACGTAAAGATAAGTAAGCTCATGCCATCTACTACGCTAGCCAGACCCTTGCCGGACCTCAACTCAACTACTCTACCACGGAGAAGGAGTTGCTAGCGGTGGTCTTTGCCCTTGATAAGTTCAGATCGTATCTCATTGGTTCTCCTATCACTGTCTTCACCGACCACGCGGCTTTAAAATATCTACTCGCGAAGAAAGACGCCAAGCCGCGCCTCATAAGGTGGGTCCTACTCCTACAAGAGTTTAATCTCTCCATCAAAGACAAGAAAGGAGTAGAAAACGTCGTGGCCGACCACTTATCTCGGCTCTCGTCCGACGTACCTAGTGATCCCATACCCATAGACGAGCACTTTCCGGATGAGCAACTATTTGCCACCTCTTCTTATCCCTGGTTTGTGGACATTGTAAATTATCTAGTCACGGGAGCCGTCCCTCCCGATTGGACACCGCAAGATAAGAAGAGGTTTCTTAATTGGTCGCGCATGTTCTTTACGATGATCCCTTCCTTTTTAAATATTGCGCCGACCAAATCATCCGACGATGTGTACCGGATGACGAGATCCCAAAGGTCATCCAGTTTTGTCATTCGGAAGCATGTGGAGGCCACTTCTCGGTGAAAAAGACGGCCGCTAAAATTCTGCAATGCGGCCTCTATTGGCCCACAATCTTCCGGGATGCAAATGACGCTTGCAAGTCATGTAATAGGTGCCAACGAATGGGAGCCATTTCTCGACGCGACATGATGCCCCTTACCCCCATACTCATCATTGAGATATTCGATTGTTGGGGTATTGACTTCATGGGTCCTTTCCCCCCATCCTTTGGTTTCCTATACATCCTAGTCGCGGTAGACTACGTTTCTAAATGGGTAGAAGCTATAGCTACTAAGACTAATGACAACAAAGTGGTGATAAAGTTTCTACAGGAACACATACTTTCTCGCTTCGGAGCACCGAAAGCGATAATTAGCGATAATGGCACGCACTTTTGCAATAGGCCATTTGAAAAGCTCATGAGAAAGTATGGGTTCGTCCACAAGGTTGGGACGACCTATCACCCACAAACGAATGGGCAGGCCGAGCTAGCGAATCGGGAGATCAAGAACATTCTTGAAAAGACCGTCAATCCTACCCGGAAAGATTGGTCCCTTAGATTGACCGATGCACTTTGGGCCTATCGTACCGCGTTTAAAAATCAACTTGGAATGTCCCCTTTCCGTTTTGTGTATGGAAAACCTTGTCACCTCCCTGTTGAGCTCGAACACAAAGCGTATTGGGCAATCAAGCAATTGAACTTTGCCTTGGACAAGGCCGGTGAAGCCCGTAAGCTACAATTGATTGAGTTAGAAGAACTACGCAATGATGCGTATGAGAATGCCAAAATTTCAAAGGAGAGGATGAAACTTGTTCACGATAGCATCATTCGACGAAAAGAGTTTCATCCCGGGCAAAAAGTTCTTCTATACAACTCTCGGCTTCACCTCTTCCCAGGCAAGTTGCGGTCACGATGGTCTGGCCCGTTCGTGGTAAAGAACGTTTTTCCCCATGGCTCTGTTGAACTAAACGATTTAAAAGGGGAAAACACGTTCAAGGTAAATGGACAACGCCTAAAGCCATACCTAGAGGCGTTTGTGGATGAGGTCGACACGATTTGGTTGTCGGACCCTGTTTACGGGGTCAATTGAGCTAAGCGAGTGAGGTCGTCGCACCCCCGACGCGTATGGGGTGATTTTGTGTGTAAAATAGTCGTGTGTAAATAGGGTAGTTAGGAGTCCGGAGCCTGCGTTGCATGAGAGATAGGTTAGCACGTTTTTCGAGGGTGCTAGTACGCTTTTCAAGGTTGTAGTTGAGGAAGTTTTTGGGAGCCCGAGGGTCTAGAAGGGTTTTAGGGGCCGTATGCACAAGTTAGGGGATGAGAGAGCACTTAGAAATGAAGAGAAGAGTGAATTTCCTCGATTGGACCAGCCTGGTACCCCCGAACCGGTTCGCTGTACCTCCGAACCGGTTCGGAGTGGCGAACCGGTTCGCTGTACCCCCGAACCGGTTCGCTGTACCTGTCAGATTCTTCCCCCCTTCTTCTCCAAATTCATTCCCCTTCCCTCCATTCTTTCCCCCTTCTTCCCCCTTCGTTTTTCTTCCCTCCAAATCTTTCCCTCCTTCCCAAATTCATCCCAATTCATTCCCTCCACCCTCTCCTTCCCAACCTTTCACATTTCCCACCAAAAACACACCCCTTCACACCTATAAATACACCTCACCCCTCCTCCATTTTTCACACCAAAACATTCTCCCTCACTCTATTCTCACCATATTTTCTCCCATATTTTCCCCCTCTCTCTCCCTCTTTTATATCAAAATGCCGCGCCGCCCCGCTCCCCGCCCAAAGAAATATGATGAGACCACCATATTTGATGACCCGGGGAGGGGGGTATTCCGATGCGTCCTAGAACGCCATTGGTCCGAGATCTACTTCTCCTCCACGCGCGCCATTCACATCGAGCGCTTCGTGGATTGGGACACCCTTCCGGGCGAAGTCACCGCCCTTTTTGACCGCCGTGGGTGGTGCTCGTTCCTCGCCCCTACGTGCAATACCGTGTTTGAGACCGCCATTCGTCAATTCTATGCGACCTTGGTTCGCAAATCTTCCACACTTCACGAGGCGTATCTCGACGGTATCACCATTCCCCTCTCGGCAGCTCTCATTGCACGCAAAATGCGTGCCAAAGGGGTGATCCTCCCCGTACCCTTCCAATACCCCAACAATGGTGCCCCACACTCAAAAGACGAATGCGTTGCCCGCATGGCACCCGGGGCAGAATGGACACGCGAATCCTTCCCCATTGGTGGTTTGGCCGCCACGGTCCGCTTCACTCACATCATCGTTTGTGGTGCCATCCACCAAACCACCAATGACTCGGTAGTCCGGTCCCGTCACGCCAATTTCCTCTACTATTTTTTGGACCCCGAGAGCACCATCAACCTTGCCCAAGTCTTCTACGCGGATATCATCAATGCCGCCTATGACGAGAATGGCAAGGTAGCCCTCCCATACGCCCGTTTCATTACGGAGCTCTTGATGGATGCGGGAGTGGATGAACCCGGAAACCAAATTTGACTTCCTCGCCCCGTAAGCGGCACGTCCACAACTCGTAGTGAGCGCCAAATGCGCGTGGCTCACCCCGACCGTCCTATTCACGAGGAGGACGTGGCCGAGGAAGCTCCCGATGACCCGATGATGGATGTAGACGAGGAAGAATTCGAGGATGAGGAGGATGATTCCGATTTCGAGCCCCCGGGGGCCAACTTCGATAGGCGCATTTCGGCGGTTGAGGCCCGTCTCGACGGGTTCATCAACCAATACAATCAAGACCAAGCGGACTACCGAAGGGACACCCGGATGATGTATCAACTTCAAGTCCATCTTCACCAGCTCAACTTTGGCGGTCCTCCTCCCCCCTTCTTTTATGACCCATATGACCCGAATGCACCAAGCTCCTCCCACCCACCTCCCCCATGATCTTTTATTGTTTTTATCTTTTGGTTTAACTGTTAGTGGTGGTAGGGATTGCACATTGTTCACAGTTGTTTACCCATTTCTTATGTAACACAGGCTTCTCTTGGTTATAATACAATCTTGCATTTTTTCATATTTGTTTGTTTTATTTTTCCGCACTTTTTATTCGCCTTAATTTCGATTTTAGTCCTTTTTGCTTGAGGACAATGCAAAAGTCTAAGTTAGGGGGGGTCACAAGTGCGTATTTCTAAAACTTCACAAATTTTCAAAAATGCCCAAAATTTCCAAAAAAAAAAATCATAAAAATTTGAAAAATCCAAAAATATTTTTGTTCAAAATAAATAAAAATTGGAATTCAAATTTTTCAAAAATATCATTAAAAGTCAGTTTAAAGTCTCAAATTGTAAACATTCAACATACACAAAGCCGAAATTGACCAAAGATGGAAATTGTGCGAAAATTGACGACTTAACGAATAAATGTGGAGATTAACAAAACCCGGTGAGATTCGAGCCTATCACGTTTTGCGAGATTTTAAATCAATCCGAGTTAATTGTTAACTCAAAGTTCTTTTTAGCGCTTAATAAGTTGTCAAGGATCTCAAATTTTTTCATTTGACCGGTTTTGAAAAATGTGTGCAATGTTGCCTTGAAAAACGTGCCAAATTAGTCTCTAAACTTAAATTCACCTCGAAACGCATATGGTAACGCAATTGGCATTTTGGACAATGAAGTAGGCCCTCGTTTGTCACCCCAAAAATATTGGCCAGAAAAAGTAGCGAAAAGTTACCCTTTGCAACCCAAATTGAGCCAAATAATTTTCCCTTTCGTTTGACAACCCGAAAAACCCAAAATAACCCGGAATTGCGAAAAATGAAAAAAAATTCAGAATTTAAGTCCGAAAAGTGCAACAAAAAGGGGCAAGAAAAAAAAAATAGAAGAATGCTCAACAAAAATAGCAACAAAGAAAAAAAAAGAAAAAGAAAAAAAAAATAGAAAAAGAAGAAAAAATGTGCAATAGCCCGGAAAATGCACAAATGGACATCACGAATGACTTTTCCAATTCCAACCCTCCATACCTCCTTTATTTTACCCAATGCAACCTTTAACCCGAAAAAGTCCTAACCGAGTCCAAATTGCGTAAATTGAGTACCGCGTGGAGAGTTAATACACCAAAAGATAATAAAGAGGTTAAATGCACGAAATAGAGGCGATGTTCCCGTTTTTAAAACCGTAATCCGTTGAAGAGATCCTTTCACCATAAAATTTCCGTCTTTCTAATTTCATGCGTGTATTTGCTTCCATTACATTTACTCCTTATATCACGCATGCCGAGAGAATAGCCATAATCCGAGAGATTCGTTTGTGAGTGCATTCCGTGAGAAATTGAAATCAAAACGAATTTTCGGATAAGTAACGTAATGATCAATCGATGAAAATTGGCGGTTACATTTCCGGCTTCGCACACACACACTACAGTTTGAGACTTGTAAATATGATTTGATGATGACTATTTTATGGTAAAGTTTGAATTGTACAATTTTTGCGTATTTTGAATTTTCTTTGAGTCGAATTTTGTGGGTACATTCACTGCAAACCCTCACGAGACACAACTCGTCCTACTAGGGTAACCTAGAGGTTTAAAGGCTTGTTGCATATGCTAAATGCAATCTCTTGCCCGCGAAAGTGGTATTCTATCCCAATAAAGTCCTTGAAGTGTCCTTAACTCTTAATTTCATTCTTTTACATTGCTCGGGACGCGCAAAGTTCTAAGTTAGGGGGGTTTGATTGGGCATAAATATTGTATATTTATCCCCCTAATTTCAGTACTTTTGTGAACCCGAATGATGTAACATATATGGATTTGATTCACTTTTATGCTTCTAACCTTCTTGGCGATTATTGCATGTTTCGTGCTTCTCCTATTAGTTTTACAGGTTAATTATGCAAGCAGTGCAAAGGAGGAAACAAGACTGTGCAAGAAAAGCTAAGAAGGCATGTTCAAGGGCATGTCGGTAATTTTGCAGCCCGATCCGGAAGAAGAAGTAAACTGGGAAGTTGAAGAGCTCGGAACAACGAGCACATTGGAAGAAACGGCACCCAAATCCGAGCTACGGTTGAAAAGTTATGCTCAGTTGAAGTTGAAGAAAAATCCAAGAAAAGAAGAGAAAAACCAGAAAAAAATCTAAGTGTTGAGAGCAAGTCCAGGCTGGTACATGCGAACCCCACCCCGAACCGGTTCGGAGGGGCGAACCGGTTCGCTGTACCTGCGAACCGGTTCGCTGTACCTGACACGCGAATTTTGTCTTTCATTTGGATTGGTCTCCAAGTCTCCTATTAGGTTTAAAAGACTCCAAACTTGTGAAAAACGTAGGCATTAACCTAGGAGCAGTTTTGAGAGTTATTTTTAGAGAGTTTTTGATAGAGAAAAAGGGAGAAACATCTAGGAACATCAAGGGCATAATTTACTTCAAGAATTCATTGTTTCGGGTTTGTTTTTGCCAGTTTTAATTCAAGATTCTTGTTCCTCATTATTATTCTTGCATGCTTAGTTTTCCTAATTGATTCAACTTGTTTTCGCATTCATAATACGTATTTACATGTTTAGATTTAGTTTTATCATGAATTCATACACATGCAATGTTATTATTTCATGCATTAGTCCATTTAACATGTCCGGCTAGGTTTTTCAAGGTTGGGATGCATGAACCCAACCTGATGTGTTAGTGCGTGTGTATAACGTCGATCCGCTGAATTTAATGATTAATTTAAATCGTATCGCGTAATTTCTTAAGAGTTCTAGATCTTTATATCTCGTTTGCCTCTGGGTACTCGTGATGATTTAGAGTACAATTTGAATGCAATTACCGCGATACCGATTTACTCATCCTCATATTAGGTATGACGCGGGCTTGAACCTCGTATACATAATGCTTGGGAGTACTAAATTCCGGGTTTGAATTAATCGGATAAATTTATGATCAACGTTATCACTGCATTACACTAGGGTTGGGGGATTGTATTCCCATCCTATTTTCTCATCATTTAAGTTTAGCAATTTCAATTTAATCCTTCATTCTTCATTTAGATAATTTAGTTAGTTGCATATTTTATCATAGTTTCATAATTGCATTTAGTTTAATCAATCCCAAAAACCCAAAATCAATTTTTTCTTTTCTTCTTAGAGTCAACGTTAGGATTCCTCTTTCTTATCCCGTCGTCACAACTCCGTTGTCCTTTTTCCCTGAGGATCGATACCCGACTTGTCGGATTATTACTTGAACGACAGGCTTGCACTTGAGCCTATAGAGTACACACTTTAGAGACACATTCTGAGTCGTGTCACCTATCAAACAAGACAACCTGGGAACCTACCAAAACGTCGAGAAGCAGCCATATGCCTGTGGGATAGTCAAGACCACACCCAGAATCTCCTAACCAGCGTAGTACAATAAATGCCCATATGGCCTAGGGACTATATCCACCTTGCATTCATTAGCCAGGGGGCTTCACCACACGCGCGCAACTTCCCTTATGATAGCGATTTAGAGAGGTGTGTATCCATAAATTATCATTGATGAAAAACATTACTTTTTTCTTTTGAAAACATCCAATTTTATGTTCTCAAAATCACTTGTACTTATTCATTTAGTACCACATATTAGCATATGTCTTTCTTATTCTTAGTGTTATATTATACTAATGACCTAAGACCCGAAGTGCCATTATCTTCAAACTAGTCCCCAAAGGTTCACACAATTTCATGAACCATAAAAGTGAGTTTTATCAATAATAGACTCCCAAAAGTCCCAACATTAACATTTAATCTCCAAAAAAACTTTTAGGTTAACATCCTACATCATACGGACATTAACCTATACAAACTAGCCATCGGGTAAACCCAATCATCCCATATTATCTTAAGACATTAGTCAACCCAAAACCACCCTCTAGGACTCCCCATTACTTACCAAAAGAAGGCCCCAAAACCTAGGACCTAAAAGAAAAAGGGCTAAAAATCAAACTAGGAAAAATCCCACAAAAACAGGGTAACCGAATCGATTCGTCCCTTGGGCCAAATCGATTCGTCCTTGTGAATCGATTCGCCAAAAAGTCGAATCAATTCGGTGAGAAAAATTGGACTTTCTGCAATAGCCGAATCGATTCGGGTGACCTGTAATCTTTCCTTATCCGAATCGATTTTACCTAAGGCCGATCGATTCGGCCCTGCAGTTTTGCCCAATTTGGGCTACGGGTTTAAGAACCCTAAAATTCCAAAACCCCCAAATCTTTGATTTCTTCCAACAACAACTACAGTTTATTCTCCCAAATCACTTCTACACAAACTATAACCAGTATATATTCCTCAAATCAAGTTAAAACTAGGATTTAAGGGATTAAACCCCAAAATCAACAAAGAACTCATTTAGGGTTTAAATCTCCAAAACCTAACTACGCATGCAATTTATCACATTAAATCAACATCTAGCAAGTAAGAAACTTGCCTCAAGGTTGTAGTCTCGGATCCTCTTCCGGTGGCAACGATTTCTGGCCTCAATCTTCCATTTTCTCTCTTTTTCTCCATTTCTCCCAACTCTCTCTTCTCTCTTCTCTCTCTCCTTTGGCTTCTCTCATAAGATGGAAGAAATATAAGGGGTTGGGGACTTATATAGGTCTTAAAACGTAATTCCCCTCTTTTAATTGCTAACACACCATTAAAATGAGTAAGTTTCACACCAATGACGCCCAAAACTATGTAATGTTTTTCCAAGATTTATATTGTTTGTGCAAACCCATTGATCTTTAACTTAACTCCCTCAAAATTTTACATAACTCAGAATACTCTCAATTATTTTTAAAGAAATTAATTCTCATGTATAGCGAATCATCAGTGTTCAAAAATTATCCTAGCACTTTTATTTTTATGTGGCATTAATCGTTTTGTCTCTTTTCATTGCAAATTATAACTTTTAACACAAAGACCTTTCATCTTTCGTAGGCCCTTTTCATTGATTAATATATAACAAATTTTTCAAAAAGAAATTATTTAAATCTGGGCAATGGTTCTTATGTGCACAAATTTTTTATCTTGTTTTTCCATTTGGTTCTCTTTAAAGAAAAATTGAGATAAAAACACTATGATCGACAAGTGATAGGTCAGTACAATATTCAAATAAGCTCATGCGTGTGTGCATTAAAGGAGAAAAGGAATCAAACATGTAGCAAGTAATCATCAAATCACAACTTATTGACTCCACGCATTATTAAGCACATAAATGAAATGATGTCATGTCTCAAAACACTACAAAACAATCACGCGGATATGGAATGAATGGGTGATTCGAATATCTTTAATCTTCATCCATATATGGTGTAAAAAAATACAAAACTCTTTTTGTCTTTTTTAAAAATTTTATTAAAATAAATTTTTTATTCCTTTTTTAAATTTTTCTTAAAAACCGAAATCTTTTTGTATTTTTCCAAAACTTTCAGAAAAAAACTCTTTTTGATTTTTTTTTAAAATGTCGGAATGAAAAATATAAGTACAATGATAGTGCACACTAGAAATATGGACATAAGATATGAGTTTAAAAATCACCTTATTCTAGAAAGGAGTCTCAATCTCAATCATTAGGTTTAGAGGAGCTCTCAAAAGGAGATGACATCTTAGGAAATTCCTCCACCAAATTTTTTGAAGTCTTGACTAAATAATCTACTTGCTCTAAAAAACTCTCAGAATATCTCACGTGATGTGCGGGAGCATGCGGAGTAACATAGGTGGGAGTGTGTGTGGGAACTCATCTATGAGTACAAGCATATCGAGGAGCATACCTATGAGACAGTCTCCCTAGCTTGAAACAAAACTCTCTAAGGTGACCTATTTATTTGCAATGGGAACAAACATAAATGGGCTTAGGTCCACTTTTCTCAAAACGTCTATGACGATCTCTCCTGGTGGGTTAGGTCCAGGGCCATAAGGATCCAACACAAAATCGGGAACCGTCTCGAGTGCGGTATGAGAAGTGAATGCACCGTCGTAACCTATTCCTTGCCTCTCGATATTACCTAATGCGAGACCGAGGAGCATCTTTCCAACCTTCTTAGTTGTCTCGTCTAAAGTGACTTTAACCTTCCAAGCACATTCGAGATTAATCTCAAGTTAGGATACACGGGCTTCAAGTTCCTTATGAGCCTCAAAAAAAGATTCAAGATCTCCCGTAAGCGTAGCCACGGTGTTGGTCAAATTGATTTTTTTCCAGGCTAAAATCATTAACGGCTCACGTAAATATTCATCTTCTCGAGTTAACTCACATATGCCTCATACTCTCTCAAAACTTTCACCTCTCTCTCAAAATATAACATCCTAAAAGATAAATCCTTATTAACCTCTTTTATTTTTGAAGTCTCGGTGTGAAGATCACTAAATACCTTTTGGATTCTATCTTCTCCCTCTCTCAAAATATCATCCTCGCTCTCACTATCTCTCGAATGAATCGAAATATTATCGAGATTTTCACGTTTAGATATGTCTTCATCAACATGGGACAAATTAAAAGTGAAAACGTGACTAGCTATGAATGCAACGCACGGTTCATATGGTGATTCTCCCTCTGAATCAACCGACTCGACTTCACTATCGCTAATAGTGGCTTTATGTCAACTTTCTTGCCCTTTATCTTAAGCCTAGTGGGACATTCATGTGCCTTGTTCTCTTTACCTTCACATTCATAACACCTTATCTCTTCCTCTATCTCTCCCTCGCTCGTGCCCTCATTCTTGTTTTTATTTTTCTCAAAAATATTTTCTTTGGAAGAATTATCTTTGGAAAATTTGATAAACTTTTTGAATTTTTTAACAAAAAGGGCCAAGTCATCAAAATCAAAATCAACTTCAGATTCAGACTCACAAACTTTCTCTTTTTTTTTGTTCTTAGTTTGATTCTTTAAAGAAATCTCTATTTCCATAGGTTTAATAGTTTTAGGGAACATATTATTCTCAAATGTTTGAAGAACTCCTACAAGTTCTTGTAATCCAAGAGGATCTGGGACCCTTGATAAATTAAGCACACTAACCTTAAGAATAAAGCAGGTAGGGAGAGACCTCAAAACTTTCTCAAAAACACTCGTCTCAGAAATCTCTGCACCTAAATTAAAATTAGAATTAACTATGTACGATAAATGAGCATAAAACTCATCGAAAGACACGGACTCTAGCATGGAAATGGCTTTAAATTGGGTGGCCAAATTTTAAAGCTTTGACACTTTTATAGAGTTAGTACCCACATCAGTGAGCTGGAGGGTATCCCATGCACCCTTAGACGTAGTTCACATCATGATGTAGCGAAACTCATCATGGGTGATGGCTCCTAAGATGGCACTCAAACCGCGAAAGTTAAAATTACTCCATTTAACGTCATCATATGTCCATTGGGAGATAGGTTTAAGGCCAAGGAAATTATCAACGGTGACTAACCAAATGCATTCATCAATGGCTTTTAAGTCTAACCTCATCCTAGCTTTCCAATATGCATAGATGCAACCATAAAAAATGGGTATTCGATTATACGAATTATCATTCAAATTCACCTTTTTAAGATCAATAATTTTTTTTTAAATTGATATAAAAAAAATTGCGAAAAAATATCACACAGTATTTTTATGTAACCGCCTCTAATACTAATTTGAGAGAATTAGTATCAGCGAAAAATCTTCGAAAATCAGGATCACACGATATTTTGGTGTAACCTGCTCTAATACCAATTTAAGAGTGCGCACGATCTCAATGGAATAACTTATTTAATTAAATGTCCAATCACAAATCCAATTTTATCTTATTATCTTAAGACATGCATCAAAGTGATAAGACAAATAAAAAAATTATGCAATCACATGGAAACTGAGGAAAAATCCATTTTCAGGGAAAAACCTTTTATATCAGGACTGTAGAATCTTTACAAGACAATCAACTTACAATACTACTTGATACAGCCACAAGTACATCACACAGTCTTCGTAGAATCTCTAAACAATACCACTTGTTCCTGAGCAGTCCATGGGCATTCATCCACCATCAGTATCCATCAATCAGTATTCAAACTTCAATACCCAGTCGTCATCCCTCTGGGTTCACAAGTCAACCATAGAGATGATCTTTCTACAATGCGTATAACTCAACTAAGGTTCAAAATGATTCACAAAATATATTTGGAGATGTGTTTGTGAATCAAAAGTGTTTTATAAATATAAAGGGTTGAAAATTTTCATAACAGATATGCAAAAATCGTTTTGACAAAAGTCTTATGAAATTTGGAGACAAAACAAGTATTTATACATCTGATGAAAAATTTGAGGCCGTGACTCGTTTGAAGGAAATTAGAGCTCATTCAATGAGATTAGCATGTCGTTCAAATAATAACTCTAGTTCATTGAAACGAGATAGCCTTTTTGTTCGAACCAGTATCTAAAGAGATTTTAACGAATTGGAACAAAACACCTTCGTTGGAAGTTCGTTCGATGTAGGATCTAACGAGGTATCAAACCACATTGCCATGTCGGCCGAAAAAGAAGTTAATCACATTTTAACAAGGTTTTAAAAAATAAAATTTTAATTTTTAAAAAATCCTGCCTCAGTTTAATAAAAAATAAACATCCCAAATAAAGTTTATGAATAATTTTGAACACCAATTATTTTATACCTTTATGGGATGAAGGAAAGTCTTAAATGTTAAAGCCAATTTGTCGTGATGGTACGTTATGGTTTGTAACGGGATACACAAAAATAGTTCAAAATATTAAAAGCCTAAACTATGAGCACTACCAAAAAAATTACTCTTACACGTAGTCATGTGAGCGTTGATGAAAAATATTCCCATGAATATATGTCTTTGCATAACACCTTCGAGGCCATGGTTTGTGGATCCCAAGTGAGTGGCGGTCGAATGGGTGGACACGAGAGTGATGATGAGGAAGAGGATGAGGGTAGTGAACTCCAAGTTGCATTTTGTGAATTGTATGCGAAAACTTTAAAGGTGAAGATGGCTAACTTGAAGTTGTAAGCTAAATTAAAAGAACGTTTTGTAGTGAATAATAATAGTATTTTGATTGAGGATCTTAGGACAAGTGAGAGGAATCTTCGAGAGAAGCTAGAGTATGTTGAGGATAAGAGAGATAGTCTTCATGGTTTAATCGAGGCTATAAATAAAAAGCTTCTAGAGTTTGAGGAGTCTAGGCGTTTACTCTAGTCGAGGATAGTTGAGCTTGAGGAGAGATTGCGAGATTAGAGTCGTGTAAAATTTGGTTTATTGTCTAGGTTGGAAAATTTAAATAAAATGTTAGTCACCATCTAAATAAAATATGAAAAGTGTGAAATTAGCTCGATTATAATGCTTTTGCTGCTAAAGCCAAGTCCGTTCGATTGAGAGAGTCGACTAGGAACATTAGAAAAGATTAACCCTTAAGTAACACACCTTACCGTATTTTCACTTGCACTCATGATGGTAGGAAAGGTCTCCCTAGGAGGTTTTGTTTTTATCTTAGAAACGGCCCTAGAAAGTCTAAGAATAGAGCCGATGTAGTTCCCAAAGATCTTAAGGGTCATGTTATACCTACTTGGGTTAATAAATCCTATTTGGAGGCTTTATGTATTAGACCTGTTGATTCTCATTTGCTTGCATATGATACTTCCCATTCTATATCTAATGGTTGATTGTGTTAGCTTACTTTTCATACTCTAGTTGGTGCTTTATGATATATGTTTGTTAGTGTTATGTCGTGGGTATCTTTTGTATTTTGATTTTTCTTTTATTGAGTTATATTGAAAAAATGCAAAAGGATTTTATTTGTCTTTTGAGTTAGAGTTTGTTTTCAAAAACTGGTATTTTATTTTGAAAATTTTTAGAAAAAAAATCAAAGATTTACACATTTGGAGTGGCATATTGGTGTGTTTCAATCCAATTCATTTCGTTCTTTCCATGTGGCTAGGATATTTGGTTGTGTTTGTTGATACTTAGATTGTTCTTAATCATGCTTGCATGGAGTTATTTCGAACTTGATTTGCTTTATGGATTAGGCTTTGTACATGCCTTTTCACACACATGCGTGATCTTTTTTAACGTTAACTTCACGTGTATATTTGAGATTTAAGAGGTGTTCTCCTATCAATTTTGTCATCTATATATTTTGTAACTATGGGTGATTTGAGCATGTAAAAACCGTTTCACGTAAGCCTATTTAATTAGTATGGAACAAATATGAGGGGGCACGATAAAAGACTACGAAAGGAGAAAATCTCCTTTGGGAGAAAGCCACTGTTAGCAAGACCCTAGTGAAAAGATTAAAGGCAATAAAAATAGTAAAATTGCCAAAAGTCAATATGTTTAGTTTATTTGATCATTCAAAAGAAATAGGTTCAAAAGAATTGAGAAATGAAAAGAAAAGAAAATATATTATGTATTTATCTTTTAAGGATTTTTAGTTGAAGATCAACGGGTTTGTACAATGAATCCTAGTTATGCACGTTTTTTTATAAAACTATTTATTTGTAGAATCATTAATATTCTATACTTGTGTGCATTTTGCTTGTTTGTTCATAAAGTTCACTTTATTTTGTCACTTGAGGCTAAATCTTAGTTTGATAAAGTCTTGCGATCAATTAGATCTTCTGGAACATATTTGAGTGTTTGAGTCATAATTCATTACATACCCAATCATTCCATCCCACACGTTTAGACACATCAATACCATACTAGTATGTAAATCTTATGTGTTTTGTGTGGAGTTTTGTGGCGGTTTATACCTATATATATGTGTTGGTTTTTCATTGGTATAATTTTCATATGTTATATATGGTATCGTATTTTGCGTCTTTTTAATTTTCATTTAGTTCATGTTTTCCATATGCTTTATCATTGGATTTTATTTGGCATACTTTATGATTATATTAATGTCTCTCGTTATTTTCTTTTGAATTCCATATCTCATTTTAGTAGTTTCAAATTGGTTCCTTTATGCATTGATGTTGATATTCTTCATCATAGTTTGGACTATTTGTCCTTGAATTGCCATGTTCTGTGTTTGTTACACCTTATACTATTGCATGATTTATTCCCTTCTTCATATGTTTAAAATTAGTATCTTATGATCACATATTTAGGGGGAGATTTGGTTTTTAGGGGAAGTAATTGTTGTATGCTATCTTGCTTTGTCTATTACTGAACAAAAATGGGGAGGAATGATATCCTTCCTTGCATGATTAAGATATCTTTATCTTAGGGGGACATGTCTTACCTAAGTTGAGATTGTTTTAATTATTGTTAGGTATTTATTCATTTTCGGATTTATACTTGTTATACTCTCTTTGCATTCGAAGGTGTATTTAAGTGTGCAGGTTTACATGTTTACAATAATGCGGAATGGTTTTCAAGCAAAGCAAAGCTACTCAATATTGAGTGTCTGTCGAGCGTTTGTACTTTCCCGTTTTTGGGGTTAAGGAATGGGTATTTTTAGGGATTTCGAAGGCCCATAGGATTTTTGTTTTGGTTTTATCCCTAATAAAAAAGGGGAAGATTTATAAGAACAAATTTTCAATCAAGTCAATTTGTATGTAATCGATTAAGTTCGAAAAAAAAATTTAAGTCATAGGTTAGCCTTTGTGTTCTTGATCCCATAAGCCTACGACGTGTTTGATTAAGACGTAGCAATTAAGTTTAAAATATGAATATATCGTGCCAAGTTTGTCTCCATGTTTACCGAGGATCTTACAGGTATGATTGCATATTTAATATGGGTCCTTAGATATTTTTTATAGGTGTTTGTTTTTTAACAAAATATTTGGAACTATATTAAAATGTTTATTAAAGAAAAATAATTTTTATTTTAATCTTGTTAGAACGAAATTGAATCTCGTTACAACGGAGATAGTATTTTCGTTAAGATGACTTTAGTTTTGTTAAAACGATATTAATATCTCATTGAATGCCATCTAACGACCACCAAATGAGGAAGCTCTGTCCAGGATTTCACAACTTGTTAGCAGCTCATTAAAAGGAGGATCGAACGAGAATGTTGTTTCGTTTGAAAAAAATGTGTTTTAGTTAGAACGAAAATCTAATCTCGTTAAAATGACCTAATGTTTTCATTCGAACGAGTTCGCGGCCTAGCAATTCGTGTTCATATTATTCCAGGCGTATTGGACTCATATTTTTTTTTATAATTTTTGGTGAAAAATATTTTCCTATATGTTTACCAAAGTTTAAAAACCCTTGTTTCACCCATTACACTTTAAGATCCAAGATTCGTATTTCTTATGCTTTGAGATCTTAAGTTTGGCCACTAAAGTTTGTTTCTCTACATCTTAAGAGAAGTTGTGTAAATGCTGAAATAAATATGTTATGATACCAGTTGTTTGGACAAAATAATAAGTGCTCAATAAAGATTCCAATTTGAGAGTTAGCTGTCAATTTTATGTTTTTATCCTAAGCATACATCTATGTGATAAAATAGATATATCAAACCAAGCATTCAATAAAGTCATGGTTTAAGGGAAAACCCCCTTTCCAAAAACACGTCTATTCACTTTAGAAATGTACAAGACAGTCGACTTGCAGACTACTTGATAACCTCCGCAAGCATAACGCGCTAATCTTTGCAAATCACTAGTGAGAAACTATAATCCTCGCAAGAATCACAAGATCGCAGTCCTCCTTCAGCCTCATCCATTGTCTTCAGCAGTGCGTCCCCTCAGGTATCACAAGTCAACCATGGAGATTCTTTCTCCACAAAGTGTACGCAAGGATACAACACTTTCTAGGGTTTAAACAAATTCACAAAACTAGATATTCAGGATGTTTATTTGTGAATTAAACAGTGTTTTTACAACATAAAAATTGAAGAACTTTCACAACAGCTATGCAAAAATGAATATTGAAAAAGTCTTAAACGTTATGAACACGAAATAGGTATTTATACAAATTTTGAGGTGGTGCGTAGTTGGAATGAGAATGCAAATTTGTTTTAATGAGATGTTGATCTCGTTTGAACGAGAAATAATCGCACTTCTAATGACATCTAAAAACTTAGATAATGACCCTTCGTTTGAACCTCATTTGACCCATGCTTCTAATGACGTGCAATCTCATTTGAAACGAGATTCAATCTCGTTTGAACGAGACTTAAAAATAAAAATATTTTC
The DNA here is from genome assembly GCA_949130495.1 of Sambucus nigra. Lineage (NCBI taxonomy): Eukaryota > Viridiplantae > Streptophyta > Magnoliopsida > Dipsacales > Adoxaceae > Sambucus > Sambucus nigra. The sequence goes on from OX422222.1 coordinate 407,637,353, forward strand.
TTTTTGAAAATAAAAAACTCTTGTCCGTTTTTCTTAAAAATAAACATCCCAAACATAATTCTGCAAATTAATTTAAACTCTAAATTGGTTTATACCTTTATGGGATGTCGGGAAGCCTTCAAACTTTGGAGAAGCTTGATTTCGGTTCGTCTTGATGATGCATGAAGATTTGTAACGGGATACGCCAAACTAGAGTAAAACTATGCTATGAACAATATTATAAAAATATTCTTACAAATCTCCCCCTTTGGCTATTCCGGTACAAAAAAAACGAACACCAAATTAAAATAAAAAATCTCCTATAATAAAAATACTAACACCCTTCCTAACCCTATAACGGAATGGCACCGTCAAGACGAACTGAACTCAATCATCTCCAAAGTTTGAAGACTTCCTGCATCCCATAAAGGAATAAAGAAATTTAGAGTTTAAATTAATTTAGAGAATTGTGTTTGGGATGTTTATTTTTAAGAAAAATGAACAGGAGTTTTTTATTTTCAAAAAGAAAAATATTTTTATTTTTAAGGCTCATTCAAACGAGATGGAATCTCGTTTAAATGAGACTGAATGGTCGTTATAAGGTCGTTAGAAGCTTCGATCAAATAAGGTTCAAAGAAAGGATCACTGTCTAAGTTATTAGATGTTGTTAAAAGTGAGATTGTTTCTCGTTCGAATGAGACCAACATCTCGTTAGAATGAAATTACATTCTCGTTCGAACGATACACTACCTCAAATTTTTTATAAATACATGTTTCGTGTTCATAACGTTTAATACTTTTTCTAGATTCGTTTCTGCAATGGGATACTCCAAAATAGTCTTAAACTATGCTATGAACAACCCTTTGTCTATTCCGGTACAAGACAAACAAACAAAACTGAACACCAAATTAAAATAAAAAAAATATCCTATGACAAAAATACTAACACCCTTCCTAAACTTAAAATGGAATGGCATCGTCAAGATGAATCGAACTCAAGCATCTCTAAATTTTGAAGACTTCCCGACATCCCATAAAGGTATAAAGAAATTTGGAGTTTAAATTAATTTACAGAATTATGTTTGGGATTTTTATTTTTAAGAAAAACGAACAGGAGTTTTTTATTTTCAAAAAGAAAAATATTTTATTTTTAAGGCTCATTCAAACGAGATGGAATCTCATTTTAAATGAGATTTCATGTCGTTAAAAGATCGTTAAAAGCTTGGATCAAGCAAGGTTCAAATGAAGGCTCGCTGTCTAAGTTTTTGGATATCGTTAGAAGCGAGATTGTTTCTCATTCGAACGAGATCAACATATTATTAAAATGAAATTACATTATCATTCGAACGATGCGTAGCCTCAAAATTTATATAAATACCTTTTTCGTATTCAAAATGTTTAAGACTTTTTCCAGATTCATTTCTGCAACGGGATACGCCAAACTAGTCTAAAACTATGCTATGAACAATATTAGAAAAATTGTTCTTACAAATATCCCCCTTTGGCTATTTCGGTACAGAATAAACAAACATAAACGAACACCAAATTAAAATGAAAAATCTCCTATAACACAAAAACTAACACCCTTCCTAACCCTAGAACGGAATGATATAAGTCTATTTGTCTTCAAACATCTTCTTCTTCCCTTTTGGCAAAATTTTGTCTTCGTTCGTGTTCCTTGAATTTTGCTTTGAGTACATACGCACATGAGACAAAAACATATACCTCATGACGCACCGAGTTTGAAATAAGATAAAACTCATAAATAAATTCTTCACCGTAAATCAAACTCATCAAACATTTCTTTTTAATTTGCTCTCCCCCTTTGTTTTTTATCTGAAATAGACAAAGAAGTAGAAATATAAACATGAAATGCGAAGCATCACGTAGAAGATAAGATATCATCATAAAAAGATATAAATCAAGCATGTGTAATGATCATCTCAAAGGCAAATACAACCAACTATTTTTGAATTTTTTTAATTTTTCCCAAAAAAACAAATCTCACAAATGCAACATTCAATACCATATATAATATATGCAAAATATATCCAAAAAATCCGACACATATATAGGTATAAACGACCACAAAACATGACACCAAACACATAAGCTTTACACACTAGCATTGTATCGATGTGTCTAAATATTAGGGATGGAATGAATGGGCGTGAACTAGTAACAAAAGAATTATAACCCAACACTCAAATATGTTCAAGAAGTTCTAATTGGTCGCAAAACTTTATCAAACTAAGCTTTATCCTTAAGTGAAAAATAAAGATGAACTTAATGAACAAAATAAATACAATGCATACAAGCTTAGAATATTAATAATTCTACAAATTAATAGCGTCATGACAAAATAAGCTTAACTAGGATTCATTGTGCAAAGTCATTGATCTTTAACTAAACTCCCTCAAAAGATAAACATAACCATATTTCTATATTTTTATTTCCTTTCCTTTTGAAGCGATTTTTTTTTGCAAGATCAAACAAACTAAATTATATTGGGCCCTTTTTTCCAGATGTATCTTTTTATTGCCTTAGTTTTTTCTTGGACTCTTTTCAAACGGTAGCTTTCACGACGAGTTAACCTGGGTCTCGCAGTCCTTTCCCTTGGTCACTCATATTTTTTCAATAATAAATAAAATCTCTCACGGACAACGCTTTTTACATGCACAAATTCCCCATAGTCGCATAAACATGTAGATGACTGAATTGATAGAAGAACATCTCACCAAGCTCAAATATACATAGCAACGTAAAAATCCAATAAGCTCATGCATGTGTGTTACAACTTCGAATCCATAAAGAAAATCAAGTTCACAACAACTCCATAAACATAGTTAAGATCAATCTAAGCATATAAAGTCATAACCAAATGTCCTAGACACATGGAAGTTACGGGGTGAATTGGATTCAAACACACAAATGTGCCATACCAAATGTCTAAAATCAAATTATAAAAAAAACAATTTTTTTTTTGTATATTTCAAAAAAATTACCAAAATAAAATATTTTTGGATTTTTCATATATGACTCAATAAAAGAAAAATATAATACAAAAAGTACACATGTCATAACACTAAAAAACATGTATCATAAAGCATAACTAGAGTATGACAAACAAAACCATGCAAGCAATCATTTATAAGCTATATCATGTGAAGCATCGTGTGCAAGAATGTAAGAATCAAGTCGTCTAACATCTAGTGCCTTTAAAAGAGATTTTCTAACCCAAGTAGATGTATAATTAATGCGTCGAAATTTGGCCACCAAGGGAACACTAGACTTAAACTTCATAGGTAATCTTATAAGATCGTAACAAAACGCTATAAGATGACCTTTCCTACCACAATGTGAACATGTGTAAACATGAGGAATGTTACCTATGGGTTGACCTTTTCTAAGTCCTTGGATGCAGTTGACCCTATAAAACAGACAATGATCTTGGATTTAACACTCAAAACTTTAGAAACACGTGAGCCAGTACCATCACTACTCAAACTACTCGAGTCTTTTAAATCATCTTTTAACTTCAAAATTTTATACTCATGCAAGGAATTTGACTCTTCCAATTTTAGGGATTGTTTCTTCATATTTTTAATCATTCCTAGAAGGTTCTATCGCTCCCCCACAATGTGGGAAAACTTATTCTTAAGAATATTTTCACATTCCTTAAAATCATTAATCAAAACACTATCCTTAACAACACACACATTAACCCTAGAATTTTTAAAGTCCTCCGATTCTTTTTTTAAAACTAGGACTCTATCATCACTCTCTTTCTTGGACAATTATAAAATTTTAAAACCATGATACATGCCTAAAAGCTTCTCATGAAACATATCTCATTGAGTTTGAACAGTTTGCAAAATATCCATAGAAAATTTAAAACGAGAATTTTCTTTTTCAAGAATTTCAATTCTTTTAGCAAACTTCAAATTCAAATGATTTAAGTCGTCAAAATTATGAGAACCCATCAAGAAAAAAAAATCACTCAAAAAGCACCAAACAAGTATCTAACACAATAACTTAGTCAATCCGCTCTGATACCAATTGTAAATGCAAAAATAAATATGCTCTTATACCAATTGTTGGGAAAAAATAGTGAGTTCTCAATAAAGATTACAATTTGAGAGTGCACAATCAATTTTATCTTTTTATCTTAAATATACATCTATGTGATAAAACAGATAAATCAAACCAAGGATTCAATAATGACATGGTTTAAGGGAAAAAAACTTTTGGGTAAAACCTTTATTCACTTTAGAAATCTACAAGACGGTCGACTTACAGACTACTTGATAACCACCACAAGCATAACGCGCTAATATTCACAAATCTCTAGTGAACAACAATGATCCTTGCAAGAATCACAAGACTACAATTCTCCTTTCGCCTCAGCCTTTGTCTTCCGTAGTAATTCCCCTCCAGTATCACAAGTTAGCTACGGAGATGTGCCTTCTCCACAAAGTGTATGCAAGGATATAAAACCTTTCTTAGGTTTAAATGAATTCACAAAACTAGATATTCGGGATGTTTGTTTATGAATTAAACAGTGTTTTTACAACACAAAAATGAAGAACTTTCATAAAAATTATGCAAAAATGAATCTAGCAAAAGTCTTAAATGTTCTGAACACGAAACAGGTATTTATATAAATTTAAAATTGGCGTGTCGTTCGAATGAGAATGTAATTTCTTTCTAAGAAGATGTTGATCTCATTCGAATGAGAAACAATCTCGCTTCTAATGACATCCAAAAAACTTAGATAGTGAGCCTTCATTTGAACCTCGTTTAATACAGGCTTCTAACGACCTTCTAATGACATGCAATCTCGTTTGAAATGAGATTTCATCTCATTTGAACGAGCCTTTTGAAAATAAAAAAACTCATGTTCATTTTTTCTTAAAAAAAACATCCCAAACATAATTCTATAAATTAATTTAAACTTTAAATTGCTTTATACCTTTATGGGATGTCGGGAAGTTGTCACACCCCGCCTAATTAAATACCAGGTGATCAGACCTTTATTAAATTAATTGAAGGTGCCCGATTGGTTCATTCTTAGCATCATTGTCGTAAAATAATATTCTTCATTAATCACCTAATAAATAATTAAGCTACGTGTCAAAACATTTAATTTAATGTAAGTCCGAGTGTTATTATATACTAAGAAATAATTTTTTAATGCAAACGATAATATGAAAACCAAACCATCTGACTAAAATGACTAATCTAGATAAATTAATCCAAATAATTAATCCAAATCGCAGGACAAAGTAATAAGTAAAACAATCCCAACAATAGTTGAATACTGAAATAATAAAGAGTACAAATCTCTCTCTGAACTCAAAGAAATATGGAAATGGGCAACACATGCCCTAACTAGAGATGACTAAATAGTAGAATGAGAAGACAAGGATGAAGTCATCTACTACAAGGACCTGTAACTTCGACACTGACTATAGCACGTCAATGGTCCACAGATTTAGGTCTGACGACCTTGTGGCTGGGCACTTGTAATATATATATATATATACACACACACACACACAAGAGGGAGAAAAGCTAATAGAAAACGAGTCAAATCCGAAGTGCAAAACAAATTTAAAATAGTTTAGCAAGTATTTAAAATGCTCACCAGTTGATATTATTTACATGTTAGCATTTTGACACTCACTTAAGAATTCTCACCTCTCAACTAAGGTAACGTACCACTGAATTACACTAAATGAAGCTAACCCAATTCACTAGTGTTGATGTAAAAAACTAGATTTGATCTAATTAATTAATCACAGATAAATATGAATAAAGAAATAAGACAAAGGATTTTTAAAGTGGTTCAGCCTTAATGAAATAGCCTACATCTACTGTGGATGCAATTATTATGCAACATAAATAAATATGAGAGAAAGATTATCAAGAAGAGGACAAGGAATACAAGATGCCAATCACACAACGAAGGATGTACGTGGTTCAGCCAAGATGTGCCTACGTCCACGGTGGTGCAGTCGATATTATTTCTATATACTCCGGAGAGTGATTACAGAGAATACAACTTGTCCTTTTTGCCTCAGACCTAGGGTTTAATATATACATGTGCATGTAGATAAGTGGAGGTGATAGGTTCCTCCATGTTTTCCATTTCCCCCATAACTTCCCTTCATGGGATCGTGGGGGGAGACCGGATCAATTATAAAGATGAGGGGCCTGAACTTTGGGCCGCCAGGACTGGGCTACTTGTCCAGGCCCATAGTTCTAAATTGCGGGTATCCACATCTACTATCTTGTATTGCTGGGTGTTTTGCCTTCATCTTGATTAGCTTTGCCTTCAATTTCCTGAACAGGTCGAGGTACATTACTTCGGATGAGCTTCCTTGATCGACGAGCAACTTGTCGATGTCAAAGTTGGCTATCCTGAGTGTAATGACCAGGGCATCATGATGTGGGGTCCTTACTCCCATCAAATCTTCATCCGTGAAAATAATATGCTTGTTATAGTTGACGTCCTCTGCTCGTCGACGCTTTCCTGATTGTGATTTTGCTGTAAGCTTTTTCATCTCCATTCGAGCTCAGTTCCCTTGTATCTTCTTGACGTCGGATACTCCGTGAATTACGGCGAATTCATGTCCAGCATCATCCTCCAGCACATTGTCGGGTCTCATCTCTCTGTTGGCAGTCACTTTCTCTGCCCTTTTCTCCACAAAGTCGTTCAAATGCCCGGACTGGGCCAATTCTTCAAGGTGAGACTTAAGAGCTTTGCAGTGCTCGGTCTTGTGCCCTCCCTCTTTGTGAAAAGCGCATCTCAACGCATTGTTCCTCTTCGAGGGATCTCCCCCCATCTTCCTAGGCCACTTGATGAATGGCTCATCCTTGATCTTCGCGAGAACCTTGTAAATTGGTTCTTTGAAGACGGTGTTGACCGCCTGGAATGCTTTCAACGCGTCCTGGTTCCCTCCATTCTTGGAGCCATTTTTGCCTCCGTTCTTTCCTCCTTTCCTCTGGTTCTCAGTTTTCTCACCTACCCTGGTAGTGAGCTTAGCTCGACCGTTTTCTCCTGTATTAGAGCGGGTGACATCTTCCACCTTTGCGTATTTCTTGATTCGGGCCATAAGGTCATCAATAGTCATAGCTTCCTTCTTCGTCAGGGATTGGTAGAGGAGGGAAGAACTAGGGAGCCCAATTTTGAAGGAGGCCACTGCCACCTCCTCCGCACAGTCCTCGATCTTATTGAATAACTCCCAGTACCTCTTCGCGTACTCTCAGAGGGTCTCTTGAGGCGTTTTCTTCATTGTCAGTAGAACATCCATCCTTTTAGGATGGGAGCTACTGGTAATGAATCGAGCCGTAAAGAGTTTGGCTAGGGATTTGAAATTCTTGATCGACCGGTGGGGGAGCCTTTTGAACCACTTCGGTGCTACATCATGAAGGCTCAAGGGGAAAATACGGCACATCAGGGCATCCCGGTGACTCCAGAGGGTCATGGCCTGTCGGTATTGCCTGAAGTGATTGATGGGATCAGTCTTTCCGTCGTAAATATTGAACCTTGGAATGGAAAATTTCTTGGGAGCTTCCTCCTCTTCGATTTCTCTTGTGAAAGGTGACTTCATCTGGGTTTTGAGAGCTCGCCTCGCGATCTCTCTAGTTGATCTTGTTCCGTGGTGAGCGGGATGCTGGTCCATCTCCCTGCGGACCATGTTTCGTATGTGCTCATCGCTGTGAGCAGGGCTCTGGTGGTGGTGAGCTCTTCACAGCTGTTCGCGGAGGTCGTCGTCTGATTCGCTTCCTTCGTCCCTTTGAGATTCTCACCTAGGGCTCCTTCCTCGATTGCAAGGCTTACTCGCCTGAGGGCTAGGAGTGCGATATGGGCGTCTCCGGTTATCAGGGCGAAGCTCCCTTTCTAGTCTTTCCAGTCTTCTTTTCAAGCGAGCATTCTGAGCCTCGTATCTGCGAGAAGACTCCCTCTGCTCGTGGAGCCTTGCTTCGTACGCATCAATCAACTTGGATATCTGCGTGGACCTCGCTGGTCCTTGACTTTCTTCTGAGTCTGGTCTTTCTAAGCGAGCTCTCTGATCTGAACATCGGACTTCAGACCTAATCCTGCGAGGAGCAGGTGTCTCTTGAATATCTCCTGCTTGGGGGGAATTACAGCTGTGACCATACATCTTAAACTCCTCTCTTGATGTGGGCTCTTCTCAGGGAAAGATGAACGGTTCCCACAGACGGCGCCAATCGTGGATGCAATTATTATGCAACACAAATAAATATGAGAGAAAGATTATCAAGAAGAGGACAAGGAATACAAGATGCCAATCACATAACGAAGGATGTACGTGGTTCAGCCAATATGTGCCTACATCCACAATGGTGAAGTCAATATTATTTATATATACTCTGGAGAGTGATTATAGAGAATACAACTTGTCCTTTTGCCCCGGACCTTGGGTTTAATATATACATGTTCATGCAGATGAGTGGAGGTGATGGGTTCCTCCATGTTTTCCATTTCCCCCATAACTTCCCTTGATGGGATCGTGGGGGGAGACCGGATCAATTATAAAGATGAGGGGCCTGGACTTTGGGCCGTCAGGACTGGGCTACTAGTCCAGGCCCATAGTTCTAAATTTCGGGTATCCACAATTGCCCCTAAATTTATTAGGCCACGTTTATGGGTCCAATGGATTTAAATGATCAGCCATTATGGCTGATTTGTGATTCTTCGAAAACTGTGAAGTTGCTTTGGTGGCACTCGCTTCGCTATCTGTGCGCTATGATTAGAATTGAAGGCTTGTTGGGATAGCCACTTTTTCTTCCGTCGTTTTAGCCTTTCCAGTACTCTTCCTTCTTCTGAGAACTCTAGCGCCTCGTACCTTCTTCTCTGAATCCCCATTCCTATTTCTTCTTAGTCATCTTGAGCTCGTGCTTCTTCATCACTCAAACCGATCTTCTGTTTTGTAAGTTTCTCGTGCCCTTTCTTTGCACTTTCTCTTTGGTTTGTAGAATTTCTTGAGTTTTTCAATGGCGAAGATTGGAAATAGGTCAATCTCTGAGTTCAGGAAGTTCTACAATATTCCTGAGTGGGTAGATATTGAATGTTGTGCCTCCCCTCCTAGGAACGTTAGGGTTATAGAGGATGCCCACTGGATCCATATTTTGTTTCTCTCCCAGGGGGGACTTACTTTTCCCCCTAATGATCGATTTTTGCATTTTTTTTATTTATTTCAATATTGTTCCCGCACAGTGCTCGCCCAATGTGTGGAAGATAGTAAATGGCATCCATAGAATAAACCAGTTGTATGGTACTAGGTTAGGACTTTCCGAGATCTGTTTCTGTTATTCCTTCTCTCGAACTAGCTCAGGTGTCTTATACCTCAAATCTAGGAGTCCTGATAGGGTATTGGTAGTAAACGTACCTGATTCCCATATGGACTACTGGCAAGAGGGTTTCCTCGTTAGGAATTGGCAGTTCCCTCCCCAGTTTGAAGGGTCGAGGTCTAAGAGGTTCACCGTCCCTTTTTACGGGGAAGAATATATAGGTAGACATTGTACTATTGTTTCAACCTTTGCTGACTTATGACTTTTCTAACCACTCTTTGCTTTTTCTCCCACAGCGAGGATAAAGAATTTGGAGCCTGCTCTCAGCGAGGTTCGTATCTCGGAGTTAGTGAAAGCTTGGAATATCAGGGAGCCTCTGGGTGACGGCGAGCATCCCAGGTCTGCTGCCTTTTTGTTCGAGTACAAGAATGCAGGCTTCAGCTTCATAGCACGGCCTATGGATAGTGTTCCAGAGTTTGATTCTCTCGGAGAGACTAGTGCTGAGCCTATCCAGTTGGACGAAGAGGAGAGCAGCTCTGAGAGTGAGCCTGCAGGAGCTGCGAGTAATTTGGGTGGAGGGAGTTCTGACAGTATCAGTTCTTCTAAAGAGGATTCTGAAGCTCGAGGATTGTCGAGCACTTCCAGCAGTTCAGGCGAAGAGATGCCTCCAAGGAAGAACCTGATTAGAGACGATGATGATGAGGACCATGTGCTTCTTACACAGAGGTCAAAGAAACAAAAGTATTCTTCTGGGGCCGTGACTATTGGTTCTCGGTCTTCCACTCAGGAGCAAGAGAGGAAGAGGAGAGAGGAAGAGCAGGTGAGAGAGAGGGAGAGAAAGAAGGAGGAGGAGAGAAAGAAGGTGGATGAAAAGAAGAGGGTGGAGGAGAGGAAGAGGATGGAGAGGGAGAGAGAGGAGGAGAGGAGGAAGATGGAGTCGAGGATGAAGGCTGGGAAAGCCTTGGTCCCGGTGTCTACTTTGCCCGAGGGGGACTCAGTTGCCACTTCTCCTTAGTTGGCTCTTGCGCTGCTCGAGAGGGCAGTTCTTCCTGCAGATCGCCAGACGGCCCTGGGGTCTGATCAATTAGCCCTTCAAGCTAGCCAGAGACTAGCCTTGGTAAGGTTCTCTCCCTTTTTCAATTCCTTAACAAGTTTTAATTATTTCTCCTTCTTGATTTCTTCTTTATTTTTGGCAGTTTGTGACTGACTTCGCCATGCTCTACCGTTCTCGCGACGAGTTGGTGAGAATGAATGGCGAGCTGGAGCAGCAGAAGTCCGCTTTAGAAGTCAAGGGTTCTCAGCTGGGGGCTGATTTGAAGGCTGCTGATGCCGCCTGAGCTTCCTCTGATCTGGCCCTTATCAATTCTAACCGAGAGAGGGATGCGGCGATTAAGGAGTTGAGCGAGATGAGGTAGGCCTATGATCTAGTCTGATCGAGCAAGCTGGGTGTTATGGAGCAGAACAAGGCTATGACCGAGCAGCTGAAGGAGAAGGAGTCCCAGGTAGCCACCATCAAGTAGGATTCATACAACTCCGGGTAGACTGTTGCTTATGAAGACGCCGAAGTTCAGATAGGCTATATCAGTCGTTTGAACTTCAAGAAGGGCTGGAACAAGGACCTCCTAGTTGCTGGTGTTGATGCTGAGTCTCCTCTATTCGACGAGCATGACCCGGGTCCAAGGCCAACCGTGGACAAAGAAGCCCCTGCCCCAGCCATCGAGGGTGTTGATCTTACCTCTCAGACAACTCCTGCCGATGCTGGTCCTGCCCAGACGAATGAGGGCATCCCTGTAGAGGGGGATGCCTCTGCTGCTGCTGACAAGGGGAAGCATCCAGCCACCTCTGGGCAGCCTGAGGTTGCTAGTTAATCCTCTCTTAGGATTATTTTTGTACTTCTGCTTGTAATTTTTCCATTTTCTGCTCGATATACTTGACCTTTATTAATGAAATAAAAAGGCTTCTTTTTCCAATGCATTGATTGATTTTTCTTTCCCTTGCCCTTTTTTGTCTTGTAGTTAACTTATGTAGAAGAGTATATTCCTGCCACATCTCAATTGGGCAGGACTCTTGGTCCCAATGCCAGTCCTCAGGTTTGTCTGGCCTTTGTTAGGCTTTGCAAGTCTCTTAGGTCAAGGAATAAAAAGTATAAGGAGCAGTCTGAGCTAGTGGCTAGGCTGAAGGACAGGCTCCAGGATATGGAAGGCATTGGTGCCTCTATACAAAACGAAGTCAATGTACTGAGAGCTAGGTTGTTGGAGGCCACCGAGAAAAATCAAGTTGGGGAATTCCTGCAGCAGGAGAATGAAAACCTGAGGAGGGAAGTCCTGCAACTTAGAGAGCATGCGTCGAGCACTATTTCAGCAGTTCTGCAAGGCTCCTCATCTTCGCAATCTAGACATACTCCTCCTATGCCGCGAGGTTCCGCTCGTCCTCCCCTCCCGCGAGCTGGTAGGAGCACCAGGGGCAGGAACAGGGAAGCAGAAGAACAGCGGGATAAGGAGATGGACGAGCTCCGTGATGATGTCCGCCGAGCATATGTAACTGCTGCTGGGCTTCAAAGGGACGTTACTCGATTGCAGCATTTATTCAAGAGGGGTCCTCGACAAGCGTGGGCTGATGGTTATGATCAAGGCTGGCTAGATGCTCCCACAAGACTATCCGAGTTCGAGGAACTTTCTTTCATTAGAGGGTGGTTGAGTGCCTTAAAAGAGCTTCACGTCCCGAGGAACTCGATGTTATGGTACCATCACGAGATGTCCTCCTCCACTCTGATGCCCAATCCATTCAGGAGGGATGATAGATGGATCCCCATTGATGCTATTCCTCGGCAACTATTAGATTTGGACGCAGATGAGGTTGTGGAAGAGTTGGTCCCTGCTCCTGATGATGGACGAAGAGCTAGAGTGGCAGACTATCTTTTTCGGAGGCTTCCACCTTCTTGAATTTTTTGCAAGTTGTTTTTTTCTTTTGATAATGTAAACGCTTTGGGCAAGCTTCGCCGACTAAACGTGTATTATCATTGTTGTAAATATAACAAGTTGTTATTCTTTTGTCTTTTTTGATAATGTAAATGCTTTGGGCGAGCTTCGCCGACTAAACATGTATTACCACTGTTGTAAATATAAGAGATTAATGAAGAGTTCGTGTTTTGGGTAATTTTTGCCTACTAAATGTGTTCATCCAATCTTTTTATATTCTTACTGCTTCATAATTCTTTTTGTTTTGCCATGCAAGTGTCCCCCCAGTCTAGTATAATACTAAAATACCATTGTGCCCCATTTTACCTTTTAGGTTGTGTCGTCACACTCCCTTAGGCCTAAGTAGGGCAATTGGCGAGGACACACCTGGTATTGGATGTCTTCATCCGGTCAGGATTTTATTCAACCAAAGTAGGTTTGATGGCCAGTATAAAATCTGGTCGCATTGCCTAAGAATCCTCTGTAGGGTTTTATATATTGCCAGGGGAAATGCTAAGAGGTCTCTCGTGTTTCATGACGATGACCTGAGGAGGGGTATCCCCCTGCTATATCGACCATCGTGCCTGTGATTTGGAAAAAGATGTGTGATAAAATGCAGTTACTGATTTCATTAGTAATAAGGGGAATGAAATGTTCCTTTCACATAACAAATACAAGAAAAAGATTCAACAATAGAATTCCTTGATAATCTAAAAATAGAATTTCTTGAGATTAGCTGCATTCCATGCTCGTGGTATCTCCCTGCCCTCCATCGTTTCCAAATGATATGTACCTTGCAGGTCGTCCCTAGTTACTTTAAAGGGTCCTTCCCAGTTTGGGCCTATCTTGCCGTCTGATGACCTTACTGTGTTGCCCATGACTTTCCTTAGAACATAGTCCCCAACTTGGAATCTTCTCGGGTTAACCCTTTTGTGGTAATGCTTTGCGAGCTGTTGCTGATAGCTCGCAAGCTTCACCAGGGCCAGTTCTCTACGCTCGTCGGTGAGGTCGAGTTCAGCGAGCAACGCCCCATCATTCTGGCCTTAGTCGACAAGGTCGGATCTCATTGTTGGCAAGCCCGCTTCTAGTGGAATGACTTCTTCCATGCCATATGTTAGCAAAAATGGGGTTTCTCCTGTTGCTCGCCGAGGAGTTGTTCGGTATGCCCATAGGACATGGGGTAGCTCGGTTGCCCATGCGCCCTTGGCTCTCTCTAGTCGCTTCTTTAATCCATCGATCACAGTTTTGTTGGAAGCTTATGCTTGCCCAATGCTCTAAGGGTAGGCCACCGAACTAAAGTTGTGCCTGATCTCGTGTTCGTTACAGAAGTCCTGAAAGGGGCCACTCTCGAATTGTGTCCCATTATCAGTGATGATGGTTCTGGGGATTCCGAATCGAGTGATTATATTCCTCCATATGAATCTTATCATGTCAGCATCTCGGATGTTTGCCAATGGTTCTGCCTCGATCCATTTGGTGAAGTAGTCAGTTGCAACCAACAGGTATTTACGATTGCCGGCAGCAGTGGGTAGTGGTCCCACGATGTCCATCCCCCATTGGGCGAAGGGCCACGGGTTGGTCAGGGATTTTAGGTCGCTGGCTGGTTAGTGGACCATTGGAGCGTGAAGCTGGCATTTCGGGCATTTGCGAACATATACTACGGAGTCCTTTTGCATATATGGCCACCAATAGCCTTCCTTCATTGCTCGAAAGGCTAGAGACCTTCCTCCGACATGACTTCCAAAGATTCCTTCGTGAAGCTCGTGCAGTACTTGCTCGACATGTCCTGGGTGGACGCATCTAAGGTAGGGACCGGAGAAGGAATTCTTATACAAGTCGCCTCCTGTGGATAAGTGAAAGCGAGCAACTTTGACTCTTATCTGGTGGGCGGTTTTCTTGTTCTCGGGGAGCGTGCCCTCCTTTAAATAGTCTCTTAAGGGGTCCATCCAGCTGGGGGCTGATCCCACCTGGAGTATTGTTCCACGTTTGGCAGCTTGCAGTTGTGGTTAATGCTTGGAAAAATGATGAAATCGATGGGAATGACCCTTTTAAGGCTAGAATCAACTGCCGAGCTTAGGGCTGCTAAGGCGTCGGCATGACTGTTTTGCCCTCTGGGAAACTGCTGGATGTTGATCTCCTCAAAGCTCGTCATTAGTTTCCTCACCAGGGCGAGGTAGGCTGCCATTCTTTCATCCTTCACGTTGTAATCTCCACTTATCTGATTAGAGACTAGTTGAGAATCGCCGAACACCTGTAAACGTTTTGCTCCCAGAGTTTGCGCCTTTTAGAGACCGGCTATTAGGGCTTCGTACTCTATTTCGTTGTTGGAGGCTGCAAATCCAAGCCTGATTCCTTGCTCAAGGATGGTGTTTTCTGGGGTGATGAGAACGATGCCTACGCCTGCCCCCTTTGAGTTGGAGGCTCCATCAACGAATAGTTTCCAGGTTTCCACTGTTGCTGGGTCCTCTTTTTGCTTTGTTGGTTGAGGTTGGTCGGGGAGTTCTTCGCCAGTGAATTCGGCTATGAAATCAGTGAGGATCTGACCCTTGATAGCGGTCCTTGGTTGAAATTGGATGTCGAATCGGCCGAGCTCGACTGACCACTTAGACAATCTGCCCGACAAATCCGCTTTCCTTAGGACCGCCTTAAGGGGGTGCGATGTAAGGACGATGATAGTATGAGCTTCGAAATAATGCTTCAGTTTCCTCGAGGCTATCACTAGTGCAAAAATGAGCTTCTTCAATGGCAGGTACCTTTGCTCGGCGTCTAATAAGGTCTTGCTCGCGTAGTAGACGGGGTGTTGGATTCCTGCAACCTCTCATATTAACGTCGAGCTCGCAGTATGACTGGATACCGAGAGGTACAGGTACAAAGAATCCATTTGCTGTGGTATGACAAGCAGTGGTGGAGAGCTTAAGTAATACTTGAGCTCGTCCAAAGCTCGCGAGCAGTCTGGGCTCCATTCTATTGGTTTACTCCCTTTTAGAAGCTGGAAAAAAGGCTTGCACTTCTCAGAGGATTTGGAAATGAAGCGATTTAAGGCAGCGAGCATTCCAGTGAGCTTCTTCACGTCCCGGACTGTTCGAGGGGGTTGTACCCTGTTGATTGCATTGATCTGGTATGGATTAGCTTCTATGCCTCGCTTACTGACCAGGTATCCAATAAATTTTCCTGACTGGACACCGAAGGAACACTTGCTCGCATTATGCTTCATTCGGTACTTCCTGAGGATTTCGAAGGTCTTTGACAGGTCTGAGAGGTGATTTTCCTTCTTCTTGCTCTTAATGAGCATGTCATCGATGTAGACCTCCATTGTGTCTCCCATTTGATCCTTGAACATTTTTGTGACCAGCCGCTGGTAGGTTGCCCCTGCATTCTTGAGCCCAAATGGCATGACCTTATAGCAATACAATCCAACCGTCGTGATAAACGCCGTTTTGTCCTGGTCTAGGGCATACAAGGGGATCTGGTGATATCCTGAGTATGCGTCCAGGAAACTCATTCGCTCATGAGCTGCAGTGGCGTCTACTAGTTGGTCTATCTTTGGGAGGGGGAAACTATCCTTAGGTCATGCTTTGTTGAGGTTAGTGGAGTCGATGCAAACTCTCCACTTCCCATTGTTCTTCGGAACTACTACTGGGTTTGACAACCACTTGGGGAATTGTACTTTCCGTATGGATCCTGCATCCAGTAGTTTTTCTACCTCCTTTTCGATCGCTTTAGCCTTCTCGGGTGCAGTTCTTCGTGCCCTCTGCGTGACTGGCTTGAATGTGGGGTCGACGTGCAGCTGATGATAGACCATATCAGGATCAATGCCAGGTAACTCTTATGGTTCCCATGCGAAAACATCTACGTTGTGTCTCAGCAAGGTCGTCAACTCCTTCTGTTCTTGATCGGTGAGAGATGCTCCAATCAAGAAGACTCTGCTACTGTCACCAACTTCGGCTATAACTTCTACCAGGTCCTCGATGACACGCTCGGAGGGGAGGAGCCTGGTCTCCTCTGCTCCTGGTCTTCCATACTTTAGTTGCTATTTGGAAGGTATCACACCCTCTTCAACTTTCTCGATGGGTTGACCGGCCTTCTTCTCTAGCTTTGGTCGGATGGCTGCTATGAAGCACTTCCTTGCCATCGCTTGGTCGCCGTGGATCTCCATTACTCCTCACTCGGTTACATACTTGAGCTTCTGATGGTAGGTCGAGGAGACCGCCTTCATTGCATGAAGCCATCCTTTGTCGAGGATGGCCTGGTACGGTGATTCGATGTCAAGTACCAAAAACTCAATCATCTTGGAGACGTTCCCAGCACGAACTGGCAGCACTATCTTGCCTAGGGGCATGGTCATTTTCCCAGCGAAGCCGACCAAAGGAACAGTAGCTTCCTTTAGGTCGGCGACGCTCAACTTTAATTTCCTGAACAGGTCGAGGTATATTACTTCGAATGAGCTTCCTTGATCAACGAGCAGCTTGTCGATGTCAAAGTTGGCTATCCTGAGTGTAATGACCAGGGCATCATGATGTGGGGTCCTTACTCCCATCAAATCTTCATCCGTGAAAACAATATGCTTGTTATAGTTGACGTCCTATACTTGTCGACGCTTTCCTGATTGTGACTTTGCTGGATCGATTTGAAAAGCCTGCATTACCGCTGTAAGCTTTTTCATCTCCATTCGAGCTGAGTTCCCTTGTATCTGCTTGACGTCAGATACTCCGTGAATTACGGCGAACTCATGTCCAGCATCATCCTCCAGCACATTATCGGGTCTCATCTCTCTGTTGGCAGTCACTTTCTCTGCCCTTTTCTCCACAAAGTCGTTCAAATGCCCGGACTGGGCCAATTCTTCAAGGTGAGACTTAAGAGCTTTGCAATGCTCATTCTTGTGCCCTCCCTCTTTGTGAAAAGCGCATCTCAACGCATTGTTCCTCTTCGAGGGATCTCACCCCATCTTCCTAGGCCACTTGATGAATGGCTCATCCTTGATCTTCGCGAGAACCTTATAAATTGGTTCTTTGAAGATGGTGTTGACCGCCTAGAATGCTTTCGACGCGTCCTGTTTCCCTCCATTCTTGGAGCCATTTTTGCCTCCGTTCATTCCTCCTTTCCTCTGGTTCTCAGTTTTCTCACCTACCCTGGTAGTGAGCTTAGCTCGATCATTTTCTCCTGTATTAGAGCGGGTGACATCTTCCACCTTTGTGTATTTCTCGATTTGGGCCATAAGGTCGTCAATAGTCATAGCTTCCTTCTTCGTGAGGGATTGGTAGAGGAGGGAAGAACTAGGGAGCCCAATTTTGAAGGAGGCCACTGCCACCTCCTCCGCACAGTCCTCAATCTCATTGAATAACTCCCAGTACCTCTTCGCGTACTCTCGGAGGGTCTCTTGAGGCATTTTCTTCATTGTCAGTAGAACATCCATCCTTTTGGGATGGGAGCTACTGGTAATGAATCGGGCCGTAAAGAGTTCGGCTAGGGATTTAAAATTCTTGATCGACTGGTGGGGGAGCCTTTCGAACCACTTCTGTGCTACATCATGAAGGCTCAAGGGGAAAATACGGCACATCAGGGCATCCCGGTGACTCTAGAGGGTCATGGCCTGTCGGTATTACCTGAAGTGGTCGATGGGATCAGTCTTTTCGTCGTAAATCTTGAACCTTGGAATGGCAAATTTCTTGGGAGCTTCCTCCCCTTCGATTTCTCTTGTGAAAGGTGACTTTATCTGGGTTTTAAGAGCTCGCCTCGCAAGCTCTCTAGTTGATCTTGTTCCGTGGTGAGCGGGATGATGGTCCATCTCCTTACGGACCATGTTTCGTATGTGCTCATCGCTGCGAGCAGGGCTCTGGTGGCGGCGAGCTCTTCGCAGCTATTCGCAGAGGTCGTCATTTGATTCGCTTCCTTCGTCCCTTTGAGATTCTCGCCTAGGGCTCCTTCCTCGGCTACGAGGCTTACTCGCCTGAGGGCTAGGAGTGCGATATGGGCGTCTCCGGTTATCAGGGAGAATCTCCCTTTCTAGTCTTTCCAGTCTTCTTTTCAAGCGAGCATTCTCATCCTCGTATCTGCGAGAAGACTCCCTCTGCTCGTGGAGCCTTGCCTCGTACGCATCAATCAACTTGGATATCTGCGTGGACCTCGCTGGTCCCTGACTTTCTTCTGAGGCTGGTCTTTCCAAGCGATCTCTCTGATCTGAACATCGGACTTCAGACCTAATCCTGCGAGGAGCAGGTGGCTCTTGAATATCTCCTGCTTGGGGGGAATTTCTGCTGCGACCAGACATCTTAAACTCCTTTCTTGATGTGGGCTCTTCTCAGGGAAAGATGAACGGTTCCCACAGACGGCGCCAATCGTGGATGCAATTATTATGCAACACAAATAAATATGAGAGAAAGATTATCAAGAAGAGGACAAGGAATACAAGATGCCAATCACACAACGAAGGATGTACGTGGTTCAGCCAATATGTGCCTACGTTCACGGTGGTGCAGTCAATATTATTTCTATATACTCCAGAGAGTGATTATAGAGAATACAACTTGTCCTTTTGCCCCGGACCTAGGGTTTAATATATACATGTGCATATAGATGAGTGGAGGTGATGGGTTCCGCCATGTTTTCCATTTCCCCCATAACTTCCCTTCATGGGATCGTGGGGGGAGACCGGATCAATTATAAAGATGAGGGGCCTGGACTTTGGGCCGCCAGGACTGGGCTACTCGTCCAGGCCCATAGTTCTAAATTGCGGGTATCCACATCTACTATCTTGTATTGCTGGGTGTTTGGAATTCATCTTGATTAGCTTTGCTTATGATAGCTTACCCTTCCATGAGGGTATTACAATGTATTTATAGCCCTTTGGGCTGCCCATATGAATAGACAATGCGCCGTTATTAAATAGGCTAATATATCGGTACATAGTAAGAATATTCATTGAATCTGTCTTCGTCATTTAGTCTTTCCAGCTAGTTGCTCGGTATACTGAGTAGCTCGGTATTCTGAGTAGCTCGACGCATTAAGTTGCTTGGTATATATATTTATGCCATGCTGGATGACACGTATCTTAACAAAACTAGTCCACGTTAGCTGACTAATTTTTGTATCAACAAAAACCTCCAATGTTTCATAGTTGAGATTGGATGCGAGAGTATGAAATATTATTCCCAAAAGTTGCTTGGGCATATTCACCATGTTTTGTTTGGTTACAGACCTTCAACACTTGTGAAATGTTCTTCTCAGCATACTAATTTTGAGCGCGAAGTGGAAAACTTGTAAATATTTTGAATTTTTGGCGAACGCTTGGGTACTTGTGTCCTTTTCCTTAATTAGCTGCCGAAAACGCAATCATCGTCATTTGTGATCATTACTTTTCCCTTTTTCCAAAGAAGCGTATAAAGGCGATAAAACAAATTGTCTTCTACTTTTTGCCATCTAGATTCCCAAAATCTTTGTCTTCTCGCTTTTCTTCTTACAATCATCTTCTCTGTCAACTGCCTTAGCTGATTTCTTAATTTTTCTGTAAGACCTTCTTCCTTCCTTCTTCTTTCTTTATTTTAGCCATCATGGTTTACCTTATCTAATCGTTGGATATGTTTAGGGCCAATTTTGGGATTCCTTATTGGGTTATTTTGGAAGAACCTTCTTGCCCTTCTGATTTATTTTCTCTAGCTGAGGGACATTGGTTTCCTTCTATTTTTGTGGCCGAATCTGGTTTTTCTTTCCCGCCCAATCCCCTGTGTTTGGAAATTTGCCAATATTTTGATATTGTTCCTCCACGAGTAGTTCCAGATACATGGAGGGTAGTTAATGGCGTACATAGATTTAATCAAATTCATGGAACTCGTCTAGGGATTCCTAAAATTATGTACTGTTATAAATGGGTTACCAACGACATCACCTTTTATTTAAAAAATAGGCTTTCTAACTAAACTTTAGTGGTCAATATCTCTGATGCTAATAGGGATTATTTTGAAAACGGGGGTGCGATGAAAAATTGGCAACATCCCCCACTAAAAGGGAAAAACGTGTACCAATGTCCCAGATGTCCACTTTATGACAATGGGATAGGTTGTTCTGTTTTTCAAATTAACTCTGTTTTTGTTTGATAAAATGTGTCACTGATATTTATTTTCTATGCTGTAGTTGACAGCAAGAGAAAATCCCCAAAAGAGAGTGATATTAATATAAAAGATTTAAAATTTATCTAGGGATTACATCAAGTAATAGTTGGGGAACACGTGAGGTCTGCTTCCTATTTATTGAGATACAAGAACACTAATTCTTCTTTTATTGCTCGGCCTCTTGCTCCTCCTTTGGTAATTGATCTTGAGCAGGCTCTAGTATCTTCTTCAATTGTTGAAGAATCTCCCTCTGATTTGGACACTTCTATTGCTGACCTGATGATGAAGAAGAGGAGAATGTCTGATCTCTGTGCCAAGGTTTCTCCTGGTGCTAAAGGGGCAAAGAAGAGCAAATAATACGTCCCAGTTGAAGGGTCTAAGAAAAAGGATATTGCTCCATCTGGGGGAGCAGTCATAACTATCAAGGAAGTCAGCAAGAAGCCCCCAGTTGCTCCAAAAGAGGCAGCACCTTTTATTGAAGGGGTTGTTGTTGTTCGAGAAGAGACAACACCTTTAATTGAAGTTGTTCCTCTGAAAAGATTAAGAAGGGGTCTTGTTGAGAAGACCGTGTATGCCCCTGCTCAAACTTCTGGGGTTAAGGTACCTTCTTTGAGAGTTAGTTCTCCAGCTCTCATTTCTACAGGCTTGGCCAAGAAATTGATCTGGTATGGAACTCTTCTTAAGTGTCGAGCTACTGAGACTTCTAGTCCTCGGGAAAAGGTCACTGACCTAGCAGCCCAACACCTTGCATTCGTAAGTGTCATTATACTTGTTATTTTGATTCTTCATACAACATTCATTTTCTGATTTGGGCTTATTTTCATCTTGCAGTTCTTGGTGTATTTTAATAATGATTTGGCGAAGGATTTAGTTATTAAATCTACAACTTCTTCCAGTGGAGTAGAATAATCCCTTGTCGGGTTGTCAAAATCTTTGAAGGCATCCCAACAAAAGTATGAGGATGACAAAGCTTCCTGGGAAAATAAAATCAAGTCTACTGAAAAATCTCAATAAAAAGATTTGGAAGCTGCCAAAGAGGCTGATCTAGCTCGGTAGGAATCTATGAATGTTGCATAAAAGGATGTAAATGCTTCTAAGGAGGCAAAGGAGAAATTGAAGATAGTCGTTTCCAGCAAGGAGGAAGCTGAGGGCAAGCTTGAAGAGGTTGAACTGCATAAGAAAGATATTGAATAGAAAGTAAAATCTATTGAAGAGATTCTTAGGGATAATACTTCTTCGGAGCGGGCAAAGAGAAAAGTGGCTATGAAGAAGTCCTTTAGCTCTGGCTAAGACAAAGGGTGGAACAAATCTGTAGTTGCTGCCTCTACCCAAATGAAGTATGCAAGTTTAAAATTCTTTAGGGATGGATGGGTTACAGCTTTGAAGGAGTTAAACGTTGCTGAGGATTATGAACTATTTCAGAGAAATATTCATGGTCCTCCTCCTACTATTGAAGAAGAAAAAGAAGTAGAAGCTGGATTTAATGAATCTTCTTTATTGATAGTAGAATAAACACTTACTGTCTTTATCCCTCACTATTCTGAGTAAGTTCAGTAGGCAACAACCTCTACTGAGCAATGCCAGCTGCCCCCCGAGCAACCAATTCCTTCTTCAAAATCAGGTGAGGATCTTGTAGGGAATAAGGAGAAGATGTAAAGTTTTTCGACTATTTTTACTTTTCTCTACTTTCCCTTTAATTTTATACCTTTAGTTGTACCCTCTTCTCTTATGATCAATAAAATGGACTTTGTTATTTATTCTGAGCTTTTCCTTTATATCTATGATGTTTGTTGATCTTCTTTTACTTTACCTTGCTATTTTACTACGAGATGGAATTATTGTCAGCTCATGATACAGAGTTAATGAAGAAGTCTACTGATTACTTCAAAGATGGTCGTACAGACTTCTCTAAAGCACAAATAATTGATATTTTAGGATCTAATGCCTCTGAGCAAGCAATTGATGCTTATCAATATTTAAAATGTTTACTTGATCAGGATGTAGAGAATAACGTGGCTTACTACGAGATGATTGAAGACCTTCAAGGAATGATTGAAGAACTTCAACACAAGGAAACCACTGCTCTTCGGCATGAAGATTATGAGAAAAAGTACTAATAATTGAGCATTGATCGGGGCTATGACAAATTTGTCTCAGCCCATAATAATAGAGAGAGTGTGCTAAAGCTTGAGGTTGAAGATCATAGAAATATTTCCATGTTATTGGAGGAAGAAAATAATGCTTTGAGAGAAGAATTGAGACAGTTGAAGTTTTCTTCTTCTTCTGTAGCTCTGGCCTCAGTCAATAATGAAGGTTTTCCTTTTTGGAGACTGAAAATGCTTCATCAAGAGAAGAATTAGAAGCTTTGAAGAGAGCCATACATACATCCTCTAATCGGGGTAGAGCAAGAGCTGGTCAAAGCAGCATCGAAGAGACTATGACTTAACAGGCTTTAGAAAACAAGGTTGCTCAACTGAAGGCAAAAAATCAAGCTTTATCTGAGATGTCCCCAAAAGTTCAAACTCTTACCGAGCAGCTTTCCAATCAGAGTTATGTGTTGGAGAATAAAGAAAGTTTGGTGAAGAGGCTTCATCAGCATGTTAAACGATTGACTTATCAATTCCACAAGCATCCTAGAGAGTTTTGTATGGGGGATACGGTGAAGCTTTGTATCATTTTGATGCCAGGTTGAAGCAATCAAACAATGAGGGGTACAAACAGGGGTGGTTGAATGCTCTAACTGTGATGAAGGTTGAGGAAGGAACCTAGTTGTGGGATTGGTACGACCCTGGATTACTTGATCTGCTAGTACCTCCTTTCAAACTAGATGCAGTTAGATCCATTCCTCGGTGTTTGATTTACAAATACCTTGGTGACTAGAATCTTCACTAAGATTTTGAAGTATTCGGACCTCCTCATCTGCTTAACTGACCAAGTATGAGCAATACCAGGATGCTGCGCGATTTGAACTTTATTAACTCTTCATTTTCTTTAGATGATCCTCTAGCTGGAATGGATCATGTACCTAAATCTGAAGGAAAGAAACCAGTAGAATTGGCTATTTATATTTCGTTAGTGATTGTGTAACGAAGAAAAATCACCTTTTTGTAATTTTGTTTCCTTGGAAATAAATTAATTGTATGATGTTTATCTTGTCAATCTTTATGAGATCAACTATAAGAATGTTGTACTTGTCAGTCACTATATATATATATATATATATATGGACAATTTGTCCTCTGTTGATTTGGTTACCTAGACAATGAAACTTTGCCCCATATGTTTTCCTAGTTGTAGTGACTTATCATCCATAAGTGCCTAAGGAATGGAATTATTTTTATCCCATGTTCCTGCTTAGTTGTAACAATCATTTAAGTAAATAATTGCCCCGGTGACTAGGTAGTGAATATTTTACCCATCTTCTTGCCTAGTTTAGATGCCACTTGGGTCACCTATAATCAAACAGTCCTTGCCTTGCTCAATTGTTGTACCAACATTGTTTGTTATGCTGATGTAGACTAACTTGTAGTTGGTGATTGTTGATGCCGACAAACTTTGTTGGTGTTTGGGCTGATGCCGACCAACTTTGTTAAGAGAAAAAAATGTTTTTGTTGTTGCTGAGTTAAGTGTAGTGTGTAGCACTAGTACTTCGAAAAAAAATAACACAAAAGAATATCTAGAAATCCGCATTTTCATTCATATTGAAACAATGGGGTACATGTACAGTTACATTACTGATAATAATTTCTCAAATGCTCTGCATTCCAAGGATTCTTGAATGCTTCCCCTTCTAGAGTTTCTATTCTATAGGTGCTAGGTCGAACAACAGTTGTGACACGATAGGGCCCATGCCAATTGGCTTCCAACTTATTGTTCTTCTGAATTACTTTCTTGAGAACATAATCTCCTTCCTTGAGATCACACTTCTTGACCCTTTTATTATAGAACATGGCAGTCCTTTACTGATAAGCTGCATTTCGAATTACTGCTTCTTCTCTGACTTCTTTGAGTCTATCTAAGTCCAAGCGTCTCATTAAATCACTTATCGGAGAATTTAAATTAAGCACCCTATGAGTAGGTAATACTAATTCAGCAGGTATGACTGCTTCACTCCCAAAAGCTAATATATAAGGGGACTCCCCTCTTGCTATTTAGGGCATTATTCGGTAGGCCCATAACACCGAGTGCAGCTCATTGAGCTAATTCCCTTTAGCATCATCCAATCTTTTCTTCAACCCGGTTAGTAGAGTTCTATTCGTCACCTCTATTTGCCCATTACTTTGGGGATAACCTGGAGCATAATGGATCTTTTGAAGGTGGGACTATAGACAATACGCGATAAACTCATCATTGTTAAATTGGGTACCATGATCAGTGATAAAGGCATGTAGCAGACCATATCTGCAAATAATATTCTTCCGGATGAATCGATAGACCCTTTCATAAGCCATAGCAATGAGAGGTTAAGCTTTCACCCATTTGGTAAAGTAATCAATCGCTACCACCAAATATTTGAATCGTCCTCTTGTAATTGGAAGAGGCCTGACTAAGTCTATTCCCCACATAGCAAATGGCCAACGTGAATTAAATAGTGTTAACAGTGCCTGAGGAGTTCTTCGTATAGTAGAAAATCGTAGACACTTGTCGCATTTCTTGTCAGAAGCTGTACAATCAGCGTGCATTATTAGCTAATTGTATCCCTGCGTGTTTATTATCTCTAACAGAGTTCTACCTGCTATGTGAGCTCCACAGGATCCTTCATGAATTTCTTAGATTCGATCTTTGACTTCTGCTGGATGAACACATCTTTGCAGACCAGCTATCACACCTCTTATGTACAAAACTCCATTTTTATAGATGTATCAACCTCTTGGATGCAAATTGATCGGTTGATAAGGTGCCTTCTTCGATATAAGCCCTGATGGGATCCATCCAAGAAGGTCCCATATCCAAAGAAAGAAAGTTCACCATTAAATATTCATCAATACTTCTGCTTGCCAGTATCTCAATGGGAATTGTTCTTCGTAGATCGGTATGTGTAGCTGAAGCTAATTGAGAAAGTTCATCTTCCCTTGCATTATCCAGTCTTCGTATTCTAATCACTTGGACTGCCGCCAAATTGGATACAATCTCCATAACTTTAGTTAAATACCTCGACATAAACTCCCCTTTTATTGTGTAAAGATTGAGCATTTAATTTACCACTAACTGCGAATCACTGAACACTATAACTTGCGCTTCATTCAATGACTTATCTAAGTTGAGGCCCACAATCACTGCTTTACACTTAGCTTCATTGTTGGAAACCTTGAATTGGTAACGCATAGCATATTCTATGTCTATTCCATCTGAACTGTTAAGAATAATTCCAGCTCCACAACCTGTTTCACATGAAGAACCATCAACGTATAAATTCTGTATAGAGATATTATTATCAAACCCTTGGTCTGACAAAATCCCTTGATGGAATATCTTATCCTTTCTTTTCGTCATCCCTCAACTCTGGCTGCTTACCAGAAGATTCTGGTTGATCGTCTTCCATCTCATCTGGAAATTCTGCTGCTGGGAGTTGATCGGGGACAATTTGTATCGATCCTCCAGCATCCTTGAGTTTCTCTGCATTAGCCCCTGTTGATCGGAGATATCTGGATAGGTAAATTCAGTAACGAAATCCGCCACTGCCTGCACTTTGAGAGAAGATCTTGGCTCATAGATAATGTTATATTCCCCTAATTCCATTGCCCAATACACCAATCTTCCAGATTTTTTCGGCTTATGTAGAGCCTATCTGAGTGGCATGTCACTATATACCACTATCATATGGGCTTAAAAATATGGTCTCATCCTCCTGCTCGCCTCAATCAGTGCCAATGCTAACTTCTCCAGTTTTGGATGCCTAATATCTGCTCCCCTGAATGCCTTTTTCTTATAGTAAACTGGTTTTTGCACTCTGCTTTCTATTCGTATCAAAGTCGAACTGATATCACTTTCTGAAACGGATAAGTGCAAATTTAATTTTTCTCTAGCCACTGGCCTGAATAATGGAGGTGGTGTTCCCAAGTATCTCTTTAACTCTAAAAATGCCTTCTCTCATTCATCATTCCACTCAAAGATCTTTCTGAGAACGTTGAAGAATGAAAGACATCTATCAGTTTCTTGGGAGATGAATTTGTTAAGAGCTGCAACACGCCCCGTAAGGCTTTGCACTTCCTTCTTGATAGTTGGCGATTGTAATTCTAGCAAGGCTTTTATCTTATCAGGATTTCCTTCAATCCCTCTTTGATTCATAATATATCCGAGGAACATGCCTTCTTGTACGCCAAAAACGTACTTGGTCGGGTACAGCTTCATCTGGTACTTCTCCAACTGATCAAATATTTGGCTCAAATCAGCTATAGGGTCAGATTCTTTCTTGCTTTTGGTCAACATGTCATCGACGTATACCTCTGTATTTTTATAATCTTCTCTGTAAACACCTTGTTCATCAGTCACTAATATGTAGCACATGCACTCTTAAGACCAAAATTCATAACATTGTAACAATATGTTCCTTGTCGGGTAATAAAAGAGGTACTTTCCATGTCTTCTGGATTCATTTTAATTTGATTGTATCTGAAGTAGGCATTCGTGAAGCTTAGCAATTCATGTCCCGAGGTTGCATCTACAATCTAATCTATTCTGGGCAGAGGGAAATGATCTTTTGGGAAAACTTTATTCGGGTCCCTGAAGTCCACATGCATTCTCCATTTGTTATTCTTCTTATTCACCATCACAACATTAGCCAACTAATCAGGATATTTGATGTCTTCGATGAAAGAAGCCTTTTGCAACTTTGCCACTTGCTCTTGAATAGCTTGATTCTTCTCCAAACTAAAAACTCTTCTTCGTTGCTTCATTAGTTTGATCTCTTTATTGACGTTGAGCTCGTGACATAAGAAAGTTGGGTATATCCTCGGCATATCTTCATGACTCCACGTGAATACTTATTTTCTGTGCTTAAAAAATTCCACTAGATCTTGCTTCAATATCGGATCAAGTGAAGTACCAATCTGAGATATTCTTTCTCGTCATTTGTCATCCAGAATGATGCTTTTCGTTGCCTCCATGACCTAGCCATTAACGTGGTCCATTTCATCTCTTGGGTCTAGGGTTTCAATCTCAAACTCATCAAATTCATCCACTTGATAAGTAGTATTTTTCTTCCTGTCTTCCTCCAATTCTTCTTGCTCGGCAGATAAGTAGTAGCATTCTCGAGCTACTTTTTGATCATCCTTCACAATTTCAATCCCAAAGTTGTTTGGGAACTTTAAACACTGATGTACAGTGGATAAAACTGCCTCAAATGTTTTCAAACTTACTCTCCCCATGATTATATTATAGGCAAATTGGACGTTTTTATCCATCACAAAGAAGCGTGCCTTTTCTGATCTTCAAGAAGGCCAGGTACCAATCAACATGTCTAACTTGATCGTCTCAAGTGAAAAAACTTTTTCTCTAGTGAACCCAATGAGGGGCCTATGATATGGATCCAACTGAACAAGTTTTATGTTCAAACTATCGAAGAAACGTTAGAACATGATGTATGTTGAGCTACCATTATCCACCAATACTTTTGAGATGATTACATCCTTCATTCTCATTTTGATCACTAGAGGATCATCGTGAGGATACAAAACGCCTTCAAAACCATTTTTGGAAAAACCAATGACCAGCTTATCTTTGTTAACCTTCCTCGGGTGATCCTCTTCTGCTAGATTTATCCGCTGTATATAGGAACAAGCTTGTGGCTCATTAAGGTAAGCTTTTCTCTCAGCGGTATGATCATCCCCCTTCATCTCCACGTGTAATCATGTTACAATCAAATGAACTAAAATGAATTGAAAATACCTCACGCTCAGGTTGTCTTGGCCTTTTTTAGAGATCTGGGTCATCTTTATGGTCTCGTTTCTTCTCGTCTCTTGGTCGGTAAGGAGATTTGGACCTATACCGAGCTCTGTTATTAGTCCTGCCACTATTATGGCGATCAACGTACTTATTCAGCTTTCCTCTTCTAATGAGTGCCTCTATCTCATTTTGGAGAGCTACACACTTCTTGGTCGTGTGATCGTGAACCTTATAGAATTCGTAATACTTGGATTTATCCCTTCTTTCGAGAGTTGTCTCAGTTTTCTTGGCTAATTTAGTTCCTCGTTGTTCCTGATCTCTTCTAGAACGTGGTTTATATCCACCTTTAAGGGAGTATAATTTGCATACTTCCTCATATGTTCTAATGCTTCTTTGCATTTTGACTGCTTGGTCCCACCATTATGCTTGTGATCTTTCTTCTCTGATTTACCTTCAGCTTTGGTTTCTGCCTTTGTTTCAGCATTCTTCTTCGCAACCATAGCTTCTTTAGAATTCATAATTTTAGCTGCTTTGGCCATCAATTCAACCATGGATTTGGGGGGATTCTTAGCCAATGTGTAGTACATCTTATCTGGTAAAAGACCACTCATGAGAGTCGTGATAGCTGTCTTCTCCTCATAATCAATGACTTCCAGTTTCTCATTGTTAAAACAAGTGATACACTCCCTGGTTCTTTCTCCTGCCTTCTGTATAACACTCAAGAGATGTGCTACCCTTTTAATCGGCTTTGCACCAAAACAAAAATTTCCTATAAAGAGCTCGGCTAGTTGATGGAAGGTCACAATCTTTCCCCGAGGACGGCTATTGTACCATATCTGAGTAGATCCAGTAATGGTTCCTGAGAATGCTCTGCACCTCATTTCGTCTAGGACTACATAGATATCTGTTGCAGCTTGATACTTCTCTATGTGGAGAACAGGATCGATTTTACCATCATAGTTAGGCGTGACCACATGAGCCTTGAATTTTGAAGGTGTGGAGAAATCCACAATTGCTTTTACAAATGGAGATCCTTCGATAAAGGTTCTTTGGAGAGGGTTTTTGGCCTTAACCATTTCCCCTAATCTATTTATATTCGCACGAGCAACATATCGCGCAGAGTCACTACAAGAATTTTAGGTTTAGACGACGTTTAAAAAACGTCTGAAAAATAAAATAAAAAACGTCGGGAAAACATTTACCAATGTTTTTCTAATAAGTTGGCGTAGTCGCAGTCGGGAATTCACAACATTTATAAAAAAATGTCGGCCATCTTTATTTCGACGTTTGTACCAACAATTTTAAAATGTTGGGTTATCTGTTTGCCTGCTTACCATTTTCCACGTTTATTTAAAAACGTCGAAATAACTTGCCACGCTTGAACAATAAACGTCGAAATAATTTGCCACGTTTGAACTAAAAACATCGGAACAAAAAATAGTCCCCTTTCAAAAACATCACAATTTTTTTTTTGCCTATTCACAAATATTAAGGATGTTATGATGACACCAAATTATCAAAACAATATAATTTGAGCCATTTATATTAACTAGTCACCCTTTATATACCATGATCCAAAAAAACATCATATATAACATCAAAATAGTATAACGTTATCCACCAATACCCTAACAATATTAAACATAAGTCCAAAACGTGAGATCATCTAAATCCCAAACACAATATCCATACTAACATTCTACCCGTAGCCTAATACTAAACATATGTCTAACATCCGTGAAAACACCTTGTCCATGAGCATGATAAAATGCAAACCTGCAGAAATGAAGAAAAGCAAAGTGTCAAAGATGAATAAATCAAAGTTATAAAAATATCATGACTTACATTGTACATTTAGACTACTTGTGTTTCTTTGCCGTCTTTGATGCCACGCGATCCTTAAATAGGAGAGAAAAAAGAAACACTTGATCAATAAACCTATTTTCAATATTTTTTATATGATACGGCTACATAATTCAATTATAATTTAAAACATACACAAAATACATATTAATTGTACGTCATATTAACAAAAGTTACATGGACATGGTTTAATTTACATTAAAAATGCAAGTATAAAAAATACGGAACAAATAACTAATTAAAATTTAACTAACAAGTTTAAATCAAATTTACATTAACAATGCAATAATATAACACTTTTTCCTAGTTTAGTGGCTTGCATAGTGGGTCTTGTTGAGATTCTATTATATACTAGTAAGAGAACATTTGTCGGAGGCATACAGTAGAAAAGTGATTAAATCTAGTGTGAAAAAGGATTCTTGAGTTTCACAGTAATTGATTTTTTAAAAATATTTCCTTTTAGCTCCAATACTTGGATAATTAGTATTTATTTACCAATGTGTGAGGTTTAAACAACTCGGGGAGGGAGGAGGGGCCTGCAGGTTTCTGTGCCAGGGTGGGGTAGAGGGTAGTTGTATAACGGGTCCGGGAGGAGGTCATGTACAATACATCTACAATATATGCGTGTTGCCAACACATAAACCAACTCCACGAGGAAAAACCCCACACCATTGATCCCATTAACTCCTACCACCTCTTCCCAATAAGCTTGTATAAATTGACTCCTTGGTGAAAAATTACAACAAGCTCATTGTAGAATTAAGTCGTATGTAGATAAAACTAGGATTGAGTCTATTTGAGACTGTATAGACCTATAAGCATGTGTAACTTTGAGAAGGAATAACAAATTAACCTCAAGATACTACAAAAATTTTCCACTGTGTGAAATTATAGGGAGTGTATCATATAAACATTTCCCTCTCTCAGTCCACAATTCAACCTAAATGGAAATATTACCAATAAAGTCCCAAAAAGCTTCATACAAAATAGAAACCAAAAAATTGTCTGGTGCACATGTCACAACTTGTATGATGAATTCAACTAGGGGCTCATTTGGTTCGAGGTTTAGAAAGGGAATGGGAATCCATAATTCTAGGAATTCTAAGTTCGTGGAATTTGAGATTCCTAGCAGGAATTCTTTTTTCTAGGCATCTCAGATTTTTTTTTTAGATTAGGAATAAATATCATTTAACTAAAATACCATTGAGTTTGTGTGCATGAGTGTGTGTGTGTGTGTGTGTGTGTGAGGGATAGTGTGTGTATTTATATATGTGATAGTGTGTGTGTGTGTGTGTAAGTATGTGTAAGTGTAAGTGTATATGAGAGAGAGAGAGAGAGAGAAAGTGTGTGTGTGTGTGTGTGTGTGTGTGTGTGTGTGTGTGTGTATTTATATGTGTGATAGTATGTGAGAGAGATAGAAAGCGTGTGTTTGTGTGATAGTATGAGAGAGAGAGAGAAAGCGTGTGTTTGTGTGTGTGTGTGTGTATTTATGTGTGTGATAGTGTGTGTGCATGTGTGTGTGTGATAGAGAGAGAGTGTGTGTTTATATGTGTGAGAGAGAGTGTGTATGTGTGTATATGTGTGAGAGAGAGTGTTTGTGTGTAAGAGATATAGATAGAGTGTGTGTGAATGAGGGAGCAAGAGAGTGTGTGTATGTATGTATGTGTGTGAGAGAGTGTATGTGTGTGTGTGTGAGAGAGAGAGTACGAGTGAATTTATGTGAGATGGTATTTTTGTCTTACCACAAAAGTAAGATACTATGTTCGAGAATACAGGATTACCCCCATTTTAGAGGGGAAAGAAGAATTCTAATTTCATGGGAATTCTA
This sequence comes from Sambucus nigra, assembly GCA_949130495.1. Lineage (NCBI taxonomy): Eukaryota > Viridiplantae > Streptophyta > Magnoliopsida > Dipsacales > Adoxaceae > Sambucus > Sambucus nigra. Next base: position 407,669,290 of record OX422222.1, read on the forward strand.
AATTCCAGGAATTCTAAGTTCCCCCTTAAATTTCCAACCAAACATTGTAATTCCAAATGAGGGGAATTCTAAATTCCAGGAATCCTAAATTCCCTTTTCAAACCTCGAACCAAACGAGCCCTAGGTGTTTTCCTGCATATCTCCAAAAATATCACCCAAAGCAATTTTGAAGAATATAAATTGTGAAGCTAGGCCAGGAGAGATTACAGCCATTGCAAGTCCTAGCGGAGCTGGGAAAACTACACTGCTAGAGATTATTGCCAAAAAGATATCGCCAAGGAGAATGTCTGTCCACGTACTAGTCAATGGTTGCCCCAAAATTGTATACCTATTTTTTATCAATAGGTAGTGAAGTTGGCTTCCCATACCCAGAATATTCCCCAGTAGATGGTGCATGTCCCCAAGCAACGCAACTGAAACCAACTTGAAAAGTAATAAGTAAAGGTGGAAGTGTCACTTGTTGCTTTGTTATAGTAATGTCAACAAGCATGACATAACCAACCCTAAAACATTCATGTGCACCCATAAAGGGGACAAATCCTTCGTTTGTACTCATTATTATTATTTTTGAGATGAATGAGAATTAGCAAGGGAGAGTTCCATGAACTCATGTTCATGCATCAGCTATGCCTTGGATTATGCCAAGCAAGGTGGTAATATCTTATTGGCATGTTGTAGCCGGGTACAAAATACCATGCAAAACAGTAAAAGTGTGAGCTTCCACTACCGTTTGCATCCTGTGGTATTTATAGATATCAAAATAGGAGATGCTTTGATGATAAGCCCCCTCTATCGAAATTGTGGTATTTTCATAAGTGGAGTTTTTTTCTTTTTCTGGTCACAAGATATTTTCCTTAATAATTTACATTACTTGGGATCTCATGCATTAAGAGATTAACTTGTACAAGTCTCACCATTTATCAAGTCGAGACTTGTTTTTAAATGGCATTCATGGAGTTCTTTAGGATTCTAAGGCTAATTATTTATATATAATATGTTTAATCTGCGTATGGGATTTCAGATGATGCCTATGTGGGCAGCAAAAGCTGATCGATAACCCCACAGAATTCACCTCATGCACCGTAGGGCCTGCGTAGATGAGAATCATAAGTAACCCAACTTAAACGCCAAAATCGTCCATGTGAGCCCTCAACCAAGGAGGACTTCAACCTAGAAATTCCCTTGGCCAGGAGGGCCATCTTGATTTCTGAAAATTTCAAAAAAGAGGTATAATCGCCTTGTGGATATTGACTTCGTATGCAAGTGGAGGAGTATGCGGCAATATGATATGGTGAGAGGTTCATGGGTTGATTTTATCTCCATTTGGTATGCCTAAGTTTTTTTTATATATATCTGGGGGCATCCAGTCCTCTGTGAGCATTAATAATCCCTAGCGTATGTTTAGACTGTCCAATTCATACACAGCAGGACACACTGCGTTTATTGGGTCACGGCACATAACTAGAACGTCACAAAATGAAAATAATGTTCTTAGTTTAAAATTATGTTTTTTCCTTGAAAATTTATGTTTTCCTTTCTCAATTTCTAGAAGAAACACAGGATCAAGTGTGTCCCAACCTTGAACGAGTAGGTTAATGGCTAATTTACCTGATCGGAGTAAATGTGCCTTGATAAAATCATGATCGTGGATTATGTTGTACCAACATGGACAAAATAATTTCATGAAATTATGAAGGATATCAGCAGGAAGTCGAAGCAGGATGTTGAATGTGATTGCCTCGGGGAGAAATGAGATGTTATTGTTCTTATTTTTATTAGAATAAACATTGGCCTTATTGTTTATAGATATCCTAACTCCAGCAACATGCATATAAAGTAATCACAGTTGTTAGGATGAAATATAATTTACGTGTAGCCAATGCGTATTAAATTATAAGATACAGTTTCATAAAAAAGAATAAACCTAAGAACAAGATTTCAGTCTTGTAAGTTGTAGCAAATAGCTGGTGCAAGAAAACAAATCAAATTAATTGAAAATGATTGGTCCACTCATATTAATATCCATAGTCAATATGATTGTCTGTCATCTATAGTATCAAAGAAGTGGTTCATCTCATCATAATCTTGAGTGGACTCTTCTTGTATAGCTAGTGGCGTGTGAGGCAAGTAGTTGAGATTCCAGATTCTCATACAAGCTCTTCGGTGTTAGAAACATCTTAACAGTACTTAATCATTCAAAACTTGCCACTAATTAACAACATCTTAACATCGACCAAACGATTGCAGATTCTCACACAAGCTCTTCGGTTTTGAATGAATTGATTACATTCAAAACTTAACAGTACCACTACTTAATCATTGGATAATTAAAGTGAATAACTCAAATACTTAACTGTTCATCATCCCTTCATATTTAACTGTTCATTCGATGTTGTTTAATGTATCATTTCAAATATTTTGAAAAACAGAGTAAAAATATTTTCAAACTCCTCACATGAGGTTCTGCTTGTGCTATGAGTCCCAATCATAGCTACATCCCCCAAGTCATCGACCAAATTAGTTGGATTCAATGTATTATTGTCTGTCATCTATATTATCAAAGACCAGGTTGCCAACTTCAGCCTCTACTGCTTTAACCTTTCTAGTGCTGATTTTTTGGGTTTTTACTTGATCAGATTGGTAATTTGTTCTACATATAATCAGTGGAGGGTGACCTCTATGTCTTATCCCTGGAAGATCATAAGGCTTCCAAATGAAACCATTTGTGTTTGCCTTGAGGAATTGGACAAGTCATTTGGCTTCATATTTAAGTATACATGTTCTAATGAGAAAGATCTTTTATGGCTATGAGTCGTCTAACTAAAATCAATTCCTCTAAGACATAGAGGTCACCTTCCAGTGATTATATATAGAACAAATTACCAATATGATCAAGTAAAAACCCAAAAAATTAGCACTAGAAAGGTTAAAGCAATAGAGGCTGAAATTGTTCTAAATATTTGGAATTATTAACAGTAAGTTTCATTTGGGTTGCAGGAATGACATAACAATAAATACTTTATCAGAGAATACAAATGCACATGAGACCCCATGTCATATGTTCTCATTGCTGGAGCATATACTCAAAAGAGTAGGTACACAGAACAATTTTAAAGCAGACTCCTCGTTCATTCACCAAGATTTGTGAGGGGCTCACGAACATGTTCTGATTTCAAGTGCTTGGATAAATCAGTATCAATTTCGACTCCATCAGTCATTGAAGTCCAAAATACATTATTACAATTTGTTAATGGTAACATACATGTGTATATAATGTCTTAATATCATACACATAAAACCAAGCTCGTCCTTAAGCTTTTTTTAAAATTCAGGGACGTGGGTGAATTCTGAAAATATACAACAACCCCGTTTTTCTGAATGCAGGTGGTTGCCCTAGAGGAAAAAAAAGACTCCATATGGTTGCATGGGCTAGCCTAGACTCTACCGTAAATAACATGGTTCAAAGTCTCAGTCTTGGTCCCGATCCCGATCCTAGTCCCCATATCGTACGCTTTTCAACTCGGTCACGGTATCGGGCAATACACAAAGATACACTATTTTAAGAGCACAAAAAAGTTTGAAAAAATTATAGAATTTAAAAAAAAATAAGTTTAATAACGTGGACTAATTAGAAAAGTTTAAAACCAACCTTTAATATGCATATCATTGTCTAATCGATTATACAGACGTGCGTCGAACTTGTCATATTCAATTTATACAGATGCGCATCGAACTTGTCATATTCAATTTGTCATCTATAATCAGTGGAAGGTTACCTCTATGTCTTATCCCTGGAAGAGCATAAGGCTGCCAAGTGAAACCATTTATGTTTGCCCTGAGGAATTGGACAAGTCGTTTAGCCTCATATTTAAGTATACATGTTCTAATGAGAAAGATCTTTTATGGCTATGAGTCATCTAAAGGAACTGAAATCAATTCCTCTAATTCCTCTAAGACATAGAGGTCACCTTCCACTGATTATATATAGAACAAATTACCAATCTGATCAAGTAAAAACTCAAAAAATCAGTACTAGAAAGGTTAAAGCAGTAGAGGCTGAAGTTGGCAACCTGGTCTTTGATAATATAGATGACAGACAATTATACATTGAATCCAACTAATTTGATCGATGATTTGGGGGATGTAGCTATGATTGGGACTCATAGCACGAGTAGAACCTCATGTGAGGAGTTTGAAAATATTTTTACTTTGTTTTTCAAAATATTTGAAATGATACATTAAACAACATCGAATGAGCAGTTAAGTATTTTAGTTATTTACTTTAAGTATTTAATGATTAAGTAGGGGTACTATTAATCAAACAACACACACAATATATAGAGGGATAAAGAGAATATATATTCCATGATCGAAACAGTAAAGATCCGAGAACATATTTCGATCTTGATAACTAGAATAATGATGTTTTGTCAAAATGTAGTCTCTAATTTTCTTAGATGATTGAGTATGGATGAGAGACAAAAGGAGAAGGAAAATATTGTTCAAATAGAGAGGAAAAGATGTGCCGTAGTAAATGAAACATTATTTGTAACTGTCTGGAAAATTTAGAAGACAAATCAAGGCCCCCTTATTGGATTATTTAAATTAAATAGAAGCATTGAATACATATATATTCAATTATACACACACTTCTAAGACATCTATCCAAATTCGACATGATGTGTAAGATTTTACACAAATATGTACGTAGAATTATGGATTTATGAGAGTAGATTGTGACAGGATTAACTTATGAAAAAAGAGAGAAAGAAACATTTTCTTAATAAAATAGACTAACCTGACAATAATTTTGAAGTTGGGATTGTGATATCATTTGTGGCGGTGTTTTCCTTAGTGGTTGCAATTTTCATTGCGATTGAACCTCTGACCGGAATTGCATCGACGGCTGCTATGATGCTAAAGGAAATGTCTTGAGAATTATGGAGATTAATTTCTCTTCTATTTTTCAATACATTGATGTGTAAGAGCTATACAGATTTTATAGCTCTTGTATACAAATAATAGTTGTTACATGTAACAACCCGAGGTCTTGGAGATGATGATTTATTTATTTTGGGAGAAATAAATACTATTTTATTCGGAGAATAATTAAATTGGCAATTGAGGTCAAAATTTGGAGTTGTTAGAAAGTGTGTCGAATGGAAATTCTGAGGGTATCATTGTTTTCGGAAGAGTCGAGAAAGTCGAAATGACTGTACTTAGGGTCTATTTAGGTTCCGAAATAATTTAGGACCGTTTGACTCGAATTAAAGTTATTGAGCCATTTAAAGTGTCTATTATCATTTAAAGATGTGTATCTTGGGATTTAGGGCTTATTAAGCCTACGGGATATTTATTCTCCTTATAGAGAAAGAAAGAAAGAAAGAAACAAAGAGAGAAGAAGAAAGAAGAAGAAAAGGAAGGAGAAAAGAGAGAGAAAGAGGATTTTTCGGCCAATACGCGATCTCAAGGCGGATTCAGACCCCACGAACCCGAGGCAAGTGATTAAACTTGCTAAATAATTATTGTGTATCATCTATTGCATGATTTTTGGAGTAAATTTTGGGGTTTTAGGTTTAAATTGATAAAACCTATTTTTTGGGAAAACCTTAGATTTGTGTTGTATAAATGGATTTAAGGTTAGGAATTAGTTTATATGTATTCTAGGATGAATATTGATGATGTATATGTGACTGGGTTGGATAAAAATGGTTGGAAGAGGATTAAAATGATTTTTGGGTATTTTGGGTTTATATAGAAAACAGCCCATTCGTAGCTTGCTGACCAAACCGAATCGATTCGCCCCTTCCGAATCGATTCGGTAGGAAGCAGAACCCATAGGTCTTTAGGGTCGAATTGATTCCCCCCTTGCGAATCGATTCGGCATGTATCAGACTCCCAGGTCCTTAGGACCGAATCGATTCGGATGGGCCGAATCGATTCGCTTTTGGGGTCGAATCGATTCGAAAACAGGGGATTTTTGGAGATGTTTTTCTAGGAAGAATTTCATCCCGTTTCGCCTATGGTTATCGATTGGAAATCTCTATAGGTGTTATTTGGGGGATGTTTTGGAGACTTTTAGAGAGTTTCCCTTATAAGAAATTATTGGAGTCATATTGACTAAATTTGAGGAATACCAATTAGAGATTTCGGTATTTCCTAAGTGGGGAAGCCCACTACTATTGTGAGTTCTATTTGGAGAGGATAATTATATTCGTATGAAATAATGAGACTAATATACCGATAGTGGATCTTAGGATAAAATCCCAAACGGGATAATTTCAAAGGTTCATAAAATGAATTGAACCCTATTATGGATGGATAATTATAAATGTTAATTTATGTGCATATGGATATAGAAATATCCTTATTGATGATTGATTCAAGAGATATCTCACACGATGAGAAATGCTATAGAAGCGACATGTGAGCTTCAAGCGAGAAATAGTATAGTGTATACTAAGTGGGGAAGATGTATGAGAATTGACGGTTAGTATATCAAGAGGAAAATATACTAAACAATGACATTAATTTGGTTGCACCTAAGGGCGTATAATAAATATGAAACAATGTGATAGGTATACCTTATATGATGGTATATCTTTATATGATGTGATGATGTATGTATACCTTATATGATGGTATATATATATATATATTTAGTGAAGCATACCCCCTCCTTGCTATCATTGGGAAGTTGCGTGCGTTGAGGGTGAGCATCCTGGCTCAAAGAGCAGGGTGTGGATAGTCCCCAGGTCATAGTCGTCCATTGTGATTATTATGAGATATATATATGCATTCTTTTCGGGGTGAGCAGTCGGGAGTATGTGACGTTCTCACTTGTCGGTTAGGAGCTATGACCGCTTCCCGAACGTTGTGTGCGTGAGTTGATCACGAGGTGGGTGTCGTTGAACCCCACCAGGTGGCCCCAGTTTGCTACTTATATTGGCAACTGGAAGATGATAGCATGTGAGCATGTGTCCTCGAGTTATATATCGGTTGGATGGTTATTGATTGTCCTTGTATTTGGGTATCGAGGGCATAATGGACCTCAAAGACTAACATTGCCAGGATTAGTGTATCGGGGGATTTCTTGTTTGGATTTTGCCTCGGCGAGATGTCCCACGCACGAACCGCAGTGTAATGTTGGAAATTGGGGAGAAGTTAGTCCTTAATGCTCATATTTATAATATATATCACCTATCCCGACTATCGACAGTGCCAGGAGTAGTGTAACGGGGGGTTCCTTGTTTGGATTTCTCTTCGACGAGACGTCCCACGCATGAAACGCCGTGTACTGTTGAGAATTGGAAATATTAATTAATTAAAATTTGATAATAATTTGGGTTACATGCATCATGCATTGAGGGCATAATGAACCTGGAGGATCAATACGGTCAGGAGTAGTGTAACGAGGGGGTTCCTTGTTTGGATGTCGCCTCGACGAGACGTCCCACGCACAAAACGCAGTGCCGTGTTGAGAATCGGGAGGAGTTTAGTCCTCAACTCTTGATGCTAATAACTCATATATAATTATATATATGTTTACATGCCAAATAAGGGCATCACTAGAATATATGAAATTCTAGTAAATGAATGTTGACATATTGTGATGATGTGGTTATGAGGATGATTGTACAACTTTATATGTGCAACAAATGAAATAATATAAATAGAACTATAATATTAAAGTTAAAGTATATGATTTAAAGAGATAAATAACAATAGATTGGGAGATAGGTTAGACGGTTTTAATCAAATAATTCATTTGGGTTTAAGTTAGATTCTATTACCTAAATAGTATTGGGCATTTATTTGGAGATCATGTGCATACGCTTAGTGCACGCTTTAGTTGAGAGGCGAGTTGAATTATTATGGAGAGTTCAATTCCACCTTAATCATGTAGTAATGCACTTATAATTATTATGCATTTTAATGCACTTGTTATAAAAAGTTTTTCAACTTGGGCTCTTACCTGTTTATATTTTCTCCCTCCATGTATATATATTGTATTACTTTAGGTGTTCCTCCGCAAGGACGCCATTGATGTTCATCCACCCAGTGTATTCGTGGAGCTGTGGTTGTAGCGGACTGTTGCGACACTTTGTTTTAGTCGATTCCTATCTTTGTATATCTAGATTAGGATTCAGTTGTATATTGAGTTTATATTCAAGTGTTGCAGATTAACACTTTTATATTTCATTTCTCATATTATTGTATTGTCTGTGACCCGACAGCATATTCGGGTATTTCATTGTTGAGATTTTGTTGTACATTGTATTGTACTCTTTCATATTTGGAGTTTGCACATATCACTCATCATAGTTTGATGTCTATAGTTGGTTATGTTTGCAAAATTGGTTTTGTTGTTGTTGTTAAATAAAAGTTTTAAATTTTTGACAATTCGCTTTTAATAGTTTTGGGTAGTTAGCCTTATATTATGGTGTATTGTCAGTTGATGTTGAGACTGTGCCATCTGAGATACCTGATTTAATGTAGTATAGGGCTGGCCACCCATTATTATTTTGAGCGGGTTGTCACATTACACATGTTGGACCTATTCAAGCTAACCAATTAAACTGAAAAGGGTTCCTCTCAGTTAGCATACCTTGTAAAACAATGGGAATCTAAGCAAGCTAATGCTATACAACTTGTTAGAAACGAGCTTCATAATCTAAGCAACAAACATAAGAGTCCAGTAACTATACTGGATGGAGTTTCTGATATAAATAATGTCCAATTTCAAAATAAAATAAGAATTTATAGATTTAAAGTGTGGGTATTGGAAGGAGAAGGCTACGGATTTAGAGAAATTATGAGTTGTCTAGTATGTTGAAAAGAGCTAATAGCATCTTACATTTTGTTCTTTAAAATGCACCAATAATTTACTCCTAAATAAATTCACTAATTTAACAATTACAAAAGACTATAATTGCCATTACTAACTACATTTTCTCTGTAGCTCTGTGATAGTCCAAAAAGAGTACAAAGACCCAATTTTACACAACAAATGGAAGCAAAAGACCCAAATACAAAAGAATATAACCAAACATACGCACATGACATATTTATACACAAAAATGGATTCAACCAACCACTCCTTTATGCCAATGATATGACATACATGAATATCTTTGCAATTATCAATACTCATCATCTATGCCCATGGCATCCAATTATCAGTACTGATTCTCATCATTTATGTCTCATTACATGTGTTTATTAAGATTTGCAAGCGAAACATCATTTAATTTACGCCCAATCCCTTCCAAATGTTTACTGGGAGTAATGAGTCGACGAGCATTTATGTTTTTACTAACATAACAGTTATGTAGTGAAGATGTGTAGAGTAACAGCTACCCACATTATTTTTTTTTACACTTGCATAATTGGGAACCTTCGAAATCCAAATGCTTCAAATGCACATACATAATTTTCGAGCAAGTAGAGAACATATAACAATAATGACTAGAAATAAAACCACAATAAACTACTAAAATCTAAAATTAATAAGAATAATGAATGAATAAAAGAAATCAACAAAACCAAGACGTATTTATATGCAACCTATTAGGAAAGTTCAATTAATATGAATGAGTATAAAAAAAATTCAAAATCAAGTTATCATTAATAGTTCAAATGCCTAGCTAACAAAATTTTCTAATCATCTTCATTTGTCTCCGCTTGTGTTTCCATATCTAGTGTTATTCCAGTAACGCCTTGCCTGACCCAACTAACATCGTCATCCGTGTGAATGGTGTGTCGTCCAAATGTTGCTCTCTCCATACCTCCATTTGATCTATCATTGTCCCTTGGGTTGTATATTATTGTCCAAATACATCAAAAAAGTCTCTAGGCTTTGTCTTAATTACAATGTTCCAGTCTTCCTCCATTGGGTCTTGTACGTAAAATACTTGTTTCGCCTGAGATGCTAGTATGAAAGGCTAATCATTTATTTGTTGCCTTGGATATAACAACTGTATGAAATTTACAAGCGTGAATCCAAAATCATCTTGCGCAATGAGACTTCTATTGCTGTCAACCCAGTCACACTTGAAGAACACAAACTTATAGTCTTTACAATAATAAAATTCAATGATATCGGTTAAAACTCCATAGAAACTAACATCTCCTGATACGGGATTCCTATCTCTAGCACTTGAATAACTTTCAGTAATTGCATTTAGCATGACTCCACTATTTTGCGTCGTTCTTTTCCTCTCACGAGCCTTAGTGTGATACCGAACACCATTAATAAAATACCCCGTGAATCTTTTTTCTTTTTTTAAGGCGCCCAAAGCTAACATCCGAATTTCTTGTGATAGTTCTATGTTCGTTGTCTCAAGTAACTTTCGCACCTATTTGACATTTACAAAAACTATATTAAACACGATGCTTTTGTAATAATATAATTAAAAGTGTAATTTAGTTTCAGCATACATATTACTTACATGATCTTTAAACCACGAATGAAATGTTTCATTATGAATGCGATCCACGTCATGTGGTCTAAGACGAGAATTACTCCTAATTAATGCACGGTGAGTCCTGCATTAAAATGAACCATTACACTATGTTTTACATGATTAAAAATGGGAGAAATTAATTAATTAGGATACTTACTCTCAAAATGGAGCAATTTCATCTGTGTTGACAAGCACATGGAGATGTGCCTTTACATATGCAATGTTATCAAGCATAAATCCCACTATTTTTTCTAACTTATGACCACATTTTTTATCAAGAGTATTGCCTTTGTCGTGCCTTATTGATCGGTTACATTTTGTCTTAGCATCCTGCAGGTACCTTGAACAAAACGTCAAGCATTATTCCACCCAATATCCTTGTGCAATTGAACCTTCCGGGTTACTATGGGTCTTCACATAATTCTTCAATGTGAACAAGTATCTGTCGTGGGGAATTTTTTAATTTTTAGAAGGAGATACAAATGCTTACAATGAGAAGACAAAAAGAACAAAAAAATCGTAACTAATACCACACATCTCAATAGAGTACATCGGCCGGTATTGTGGTGGTCCTCCGATCTTCGTCTCTTCTGCTAAATGAATAACCAAATGTTCCATGACATCAAAAAATGAAGGCAGAAAGATCCTCCCAAGATGGCAAAGTATGAGCTCAATACGAGATTGAGCATGATCTAAATCAGTTACGTTCATTACTTTTGAGTACATACTCCTAAAAAAGCTACTCAACTCAATTATTGGCCCAAGCACATTTTTAGGCAAAACATTTCTTAGGGAAATAGGAAGCAACTCTTGCATTAAGATATGGTTGTCATGACTCTTAAGTCCCGATATAGTATATTTTTTAAGGTTGACACAACGCGATATGTTCGAAGCATAACCATCTGGAACTTTCACCCCCTTCAATATTTTACAAACTATGTATTTTCCATTATTATCCAATGTGAAACACGCTGGTGTCAAATAATATTTGTTGTTTTCCCGTATTTGAGGATGCAGTGACTTACGAATACCCATTTTTTATAGATCAAGACGAGAATTTAGATTATCCTTTCCCTTACCATCAACATCTAATAGCGTTTAGAGCACATTATCACATATATTCTTATTGATATGCATTATATCAAGATTTTGGCGTATTAAATTATCCTTCCAATATTCTAACTCAAAAAATACACTTCATTTCTTCCAATTATATGTGAGGCTCCCACCATCTTCATTATCATCCCTTTTCCTCTTAAGTTTCGGCTCCGAATCCTTCCCAAACATATTATTGACGTCCCTTACCTCATCAAAAACTTCAGCTCCAGATAGTCGAAAGGGCTTTGTATCCAACTCAACTTTACTATCAAACGAGAATTTATCTGTTCAAAATTTATTCCCTTCCAGCAACCATCGACGATGGCCCATGTAGCATTGTTTATGTCCCTTTTCCAACCAACAAGAGAGAGTATATTTGTGACAACAAGGACATGCCAATTTACCTTTAGTGCTCCATCCTGACAAATTTGCATATGCGGGAAAATCATTTATTTTCCATAGCAATGATGCACGCATTTTAAACATCTGATTACACGATGCATCATAAGTATCCACCCCAACCCATAATTCCTTCAACTCGTCAACTAAAAGGTGTAAATAATTATCAATGTCATTACCAGGCCCGCGAGGACCATCAATTAGTATCGGCAACATCATATATGGTTGTTTCATACACAACCATGGGGGCAAGTTATATATTATCACAATTACGGGCCACGTGCTGTGAACAATACTCAAGCTCCTGAATGGGTTAAATTCATCAATAGATAATCCAAGTTTGATATTTCACGGGTCCTCAGCAAAATCTGGATAAATGTCATCCATTCTTTTCCAGGCAAGAGAATCAGCGGGATGTCGTACATTTCCATCATCAATATGTTCCTCGACATGCCATCTTATTTCTGATGCTGTCTTCGATGACATATATAGCCTCTGGTGTCTTGATATCAAAGGGAAGTTTCTTACCACCTTCGCAAGAATTTTTCGATTTATTATAAGATTGTCATATGCTTGAGCCTTTGATTGCTTATGTCTTGGGGCGTGGCACTTTCGACATTCACTCTCATGTTTTATCTCATTCCAATACAACATGCAATCGTTAGGGCATGCATGTATCTTCTTATACTCTAGCCCCAAGTTTGCAATCAGCTTGTGGGCTTCATAAAAAGACTTTGGCAATGTTTCACCCTTGGGAAATTCATCTTTTAATAATTCAGGCAACATTGTAAAGGTCTTGTCGCTCCATCCACACAGGCACTTCATATGTGCAATAGTCATACAATAAACGAGAGTGTAGAATACTTCTTATAATCTGGGTACAACTCTTGCTCAGCTTCTTTTATCCGATTAAAGAATCTCTTAGTTTCTTCATCGGGACCCCCACCCATATGTTGATGCTCCTCATCACCATCCATAAAGTTAAGCGGGTTTGAAGGAGGAATTCCAAAGGCATCGTGTATCATCTCTCGCATTTCATCACCAATAATTGATTCGGAAGAGGGAATTGAATATAAGGAAGATTCCCCGTGAAAAGTCCAACAAGTATAACTCGCTAGAAAGCCATTTAGTAATATATGTTCCACCACCTCATCTTTCTTCACAAATATCATATTGCGGCACTTCTTACATGGACACAATATTCTTTCAGCATTTGGTCTATTATCACAGGAAAATTTAAGGAATTCCTCTGCTCCTTTCTCGTATAAAGGATGGCCCCTATGTTTTATATTAATCCAACTCTTATCCATCAGTATATTCGGCCTGGTGAAAACAAAAACAAAAAAAAGATTTGAAATTAATGCGAGAAATCATTATCGGAAACATAAATCTTACGATTATAGGTAAACTATTATGACTCAAATAAGTATTGAAAAAATACTTACATATTAAACGATTATAGGTAAATAAATTTGTGGATTTGCCAATGGGGGGATACCATTGGTAATTGGTTCAGTTATGAATTTATTTTGAACTATGAAGCGAGATGAAAATAAGAAATTTATCTTAAATTTAGGGTTGCAAACCGCAAATTTCATTAAACCAAAATTATGATAGATTGAAACACACAAATATCTATGCATATACAAACACTTATACATACTCAAATATTTAATAATAAAGTTAACTTTATTATTAAATATTTAACATTATTGTCAAAAGCAATTTGTGCAACCAAATAATATCAACACATGTTTGTTTAGGAATAATTTCATAGTCTGAACAAAAAAGAGCATAAACATACCTAAGAGTAAACTGAAATAGTCAACCACGAAACTACGAGCAGCTATATGAAATTAGGGATTTGATGAAACTCCAAGATAAGAAATTGGGGATTTACAAGAACTGCTAGATTATTGTCTTGCAAGATACGAACTGTTACAAAATATGAAGTGTTACAAGAATTGTTATAAGATGAAAAATACTTGTGGATTATTATACGATCAGCTATACCAAATTGCAAGAACAAATCGCCAGAACTGCTATATGATCAGCTATACCAAGAACTGTAAATTACCAGATATGATCAGCTATACCAAATTGCAAGAATTGTTATATGTGAAATTGCAATTTCATATTATAAGAAAAAATAAAATAAACAAAATCAACCACCTTATACATACATGATAAAAATACCATTGGAACTATGTGTCCAAGTTTTTTTATATTATCAACTTTGCTCTGATCGCAAATTTTTCTAAGAGCATTTCAACTTTTGATTAATTAATTACAAGAACCAACATTTAATTAATTAATTAAACAGACAAACGGACATCACAAAAACATTATTAGATCAGAAATCGAAAAAATCCATCTCGGATCAGAACGAAAGGTTGGCGATCGAACAGAAAACGAAAATCAAAGGCATAAAAAATCACAAATTACAACCAAAACGAAGATCTATACTACGGGTGGAAATTTTAGAAACGATACGAAAAAATGACACAGAATGACACGAAATTGACATGATATGTCGTGTTCTTTTTACACGAAGTCGTGTCATGTCGTGTTCGTGTCTGAATTATGAGTCATGTCGTGTTGTGTTATCGTGCTTTTTAGGTGTGAAATTTAGGAAATTCTGGTATTCGTGTCGTGTCATGTCGTGCTGTGTTATTTGCTATTCGGGTCGTGTTCGTGTCAACTAAAAAAAATACGAATTCGTGCCGTGTCGTGTCGTGTTTGTGTTCGAAAAAACCTTATCGTGTTGTGTCGGCCCGAAACACGACCCGTTGACTCGAATTGCCACCTCTATACCCTCATATCTTCCATCTCCCGATCAAATGCTCATGACTACTTTAACACCTAGCTCCAAATGAAACCCTACCAAAATGAGTCAACAGATATTGCGAAATATTGCGAGAGAGATTGATTATGGGAAGGAATTGGAGGGGACGAACTCTACAGATATTGTGACCTGATAAGATTTATTGTCTCCGAATAAAACCCTATCAACTATTTGCCTATTGCGCCTACTATAAATCTTGACTGCGACTACTTCATGAGATTTACTACAAAAATTTCATAGTAATTGATGCACTCAGATTAGCAAAAAGTGAAAAAGTATTTACTTACTTGATGAGATTGATCGTCTCCATTGCAATTTAACGACTTGATTGTCTACAACATCAGATGGCGTATTGGATGAAAATTGTAGATCATAAGATTGAGTAATGGAGGGAAACTCGTATAGGTACTAAAAATTTAGATTCCCACGTTTTGTTTGGAATATTGTGTGTAGGAATAAAATGCGGGAAAATGGTACCCGACATTTTTGTTCAAAAACGTCTCTTTTTTGTGGTGTTTAATAACAAACATCGGTAATTTATGACGTTTTGCACTTAAATGTCATTAATTCTTAGCGTTTAGATAAAACGCCGGTAAATTTAGTAACCTATTTAAATAAACATCGCAAATTATTTCTATGCCAACTTTTATTAAAGCGCCTAAAAAACGTTAGCATATATATTATTTCTTGTAGTGAGTTCTCCTCTTGGGATCCTTCTGTACGAGCTACAGGTCTGGGATTGGGATGTGACTGGGATGAGCCTTCCCTTAAATCATTTGGACATTGAGAATTTCTCGATGCAATCTGAGGAGGATTTTTGTTCCTCCTAGGGCCCAAACGATCGAACGGAGAGACTCTGTTCAATCTTTCCAAAGCACTTGTTTGTTCTTGAATTAGAGTAACATCTTCCTGATAATTTAAAATTCTTATAGGTGAAGTTAAGATAAAGTGATAGGATAGATCACTTGAATTCTCTGCAAGATAGAATTCAGTGTGACTAGATCATGAAGACGGTGTGCGCATCCTTCTACGAACACTTCGTTGTCCTGACTGCGTAGATCCTTCATTTTGGACAATTTTAATGAACTGTGGCATGGTTTTCTGCATAGTTGTTTGCCCCCAGGATAAATTTACCAGGATCCCAATGATATCATGTGTATTTGGAGGAGGAGAAGGATTTGGAGGATTCACGTCGTTGTTCATGTTGCTAGATTCTGGGATATCATCCATTTATGATAAGTTTTTAGTGAAAAATGCTACGTACAGTCGTTCCCACAGACGGTGTCAATCTGTTGATGTAAAAAACTAGATTTGATCTAATTAATTAATCATAGATAAATATGTATAAAGAAATAAGACAAAGGATTTTTAAAGTGGTTCAGCCTTAATGAAATGGCCTACGTCCACTATCTTGTATTGTTCGGTGTTTTGCCTTAATCTTGATTATCTTTGCTTATGATAGCTTACCCTACCATGAGGGTATTACAATGTATTTATAGACCTTTGGGCCGCCCATATGAATAGACAATGCGTCGTTATTAAATAGGCATATACATCGGTACATAGTAAGAATATTCATTGAATCTATCTTGGTCATTTAATCTTCCCAGCTAGTTGCTCGATATACTGAGTAGCTCAGCGCATTAAGTTTCTTCGTACATATATTTATGCCATGCTGGATGACACGTGTCTTAACATAATAGGTCCACGTCAGCTGATTAATTTTTGTATCAATAACTAGTTTAACCCAATCTCCATTTAATAATCCTAATTCATGTGACCGCGTAACTAAGATTTATATAAGCTAACCTTACTATGAATTTACCAAGTTGAATATGTACATCAAAATATAGCTTTAAGTTCCCAAACACTTAATTTTTTTAATATCAAATTATTCCATTTTATCTACTTACAAGCACAGTAGATGAATCACATGTATATATATATATTCATCACTCATATAATATATATACAAATCGGGCACCCCACATAAAATCTATGGTGTTGGCATACTCTACTATCAAGTCCCCACATCTATCGTACAAAAAGAGAAATACTAGTTCGGAATCACTATCGAACTGTACTAACAGAAAACACACATATTGGAGGCGAAGCATAGTTCCAAGTCACTAAGAGGTCAGCACATACCCTCACGTCTCTTAAGAGCGTCTGACTTTCACTCTATGATAACCTATACTAAGGAATGCTATGTTCTAGGGTACGAGTCAATATCCCCCATAAAGGTCCCATCGAGATAAGACTGTCCCGACGAGGCAACTTCCGTGGTAGCAAGTAGCGCGGGTATGATTACACGCAGATATTCACATACTATATATATATTCACATTATTCAGTTAGGTACACCAACGACCCATAATATATTCGAACCATGTGTGGCACGTAATTCCCGAGTTCTACGTATAATTAAATCATTCTTTTTATTTACACAATTACCGTAAATCCTTAAGTGCCTCTCGACTCTCGAAGTGTATCCTCTTGATAAATATAAAATCAGTAGGTGTACACTCACTACCCTACTGGGCTTAGTCCTTCTTAATTCTCGCAAGACCTAATTTAACGTACGCACAATTTTCCACTCAATTTATACCCCCGAAAGCCCACAGTTAAATCTCATATAAAATCGCCTTATCCGGACCCTACTTATACCCTACTGGTCCTTCTCAAGTCCCATTATGTTAATTAAATTATGACCAAAGGTCCTTACACATAGGGATTGGATTAACATTTAAAAGGAGAAAAAGTTCCCATTTCTAGGAGGAGTCGATCGATCTATGAAAGGGAGTCGATCAATCGATCGAGCAGTTCTTGGCCCAGATTATGCAATTCTTTACTTACGAGTTTCCTTAACATAAATTCTCAAAGACTCTATTAATTCGTCCCAAACTCCCAACCAATCAAACCAACAGTTATATTATTCTACATACATGATTCCTAACGTAAAACATATACGAATTCATCAAGGGCCATTAATTTAAAGGGTTAATTCAAATTATTACATCAAGAACCCTATTTTTATCATCATGATCAATATCTTCCTAATTCTTCCAGAATTTAATCGCTACTAGTCATCAATTTCGTAATCAATCATAAACATATAACAATAGGGTTGTCCTAACATATTTTCATTTAGAATTTCAATATACATCTCTCAAATATCATTTATCTTTCATGAAAACATCAATTATTATCTCCTACACTAGCATGGATGTGTTATCAACTAAAGAACAACAAGTTAGATACTTTCCTGGAAATCAAATGTCTTATTCGATGAATTAAAGTGGTATAGGAACGATCCCCTTCTTTCGATCTATGCATTGGTGGTGGAATTGGTGAGGGTGGTGTAGGGTTGGTGGCTCTCCTCCTTGGAAGCCTTTTCTCTTCTCTCTTCCTTAGCCTATATGCAAATCCAATGTTTCTAACCCTCAAGGAATCTAACTCTCATCGGATATAACACTTCAATTTTCGTCCATAATTAAGACCTAAAATTGAAAATTACTAAAATGCCATCCCGGGTTACCGGTTAGGCCTAAAAACGTCCCGAGACCCAGACTAAACCCCCGGGTACACTTTTCTAACTATCTAAACCCTTATGGACATATTAGCGCACTCGAAATGACCATACAGGTGACTTATAATTAATTTACTTTCTATCCCACTAATTTAGTCCCGACACGACACACGCACATCCCGACTTAATTTTTCTGCTTGTAGTATTATTCACTCGTGACAATTTTAATGAATTTAATCTCATATATTACTTTACTCATCTAGTAATATTCAACATAATTCTTATCAATAATTACTAACTCTCGTCACGCTAGTAAATATTCAATTCAAAATTTGGATTAATATTAAATTAATTTATCTGAATTAAATTTAATTAATCCTATAATTAAAGGCCATAAAATGACGGGGTATTACATACTCCCCCCCCCCCCCCCCCCTTCCCCACCCTTAATAACCGAATTTCGTCCCGAAATTCGGAAAATAAGGCTAACCCAGTAAAACAATTCTCGATACTTTATTAGTACGCATGACCAACTTCAGAGTACGGCTCGACCACTATAGCCCCCACCTCACAGCAACCTTATTCAACACTCTCGACAATTTATCAGTTATCGGGTCACACCTCAATAATGCCACCTCAGATTGTGCTTATACTAATTGACATTCAAATAAGACGAGCCTATACATCATTGTCCCCATTATCTCAATATTATTGGGAGGTCGTACCTCACTACGTGTCAAATTCTCGAATATATCGAAACATAAAACTCCCATCCTGAGAGAAACCATATGAACATCTGATCACTCTTGTCAGTTCTTAGAATCCCAATTTTCATTTATGTCGCTCTTACGACAGTCAAAAGTCACCTGAGACGGTTTGTGGTTAATCCACTTTAGTCATTGGATTCTAACTCGACCAATCCAAAATTCTGATTATCAGCTCGCCTCTAAACAACTCGAAGGAGAATAGTTAAGGTTTTTCCACACAAAACTTCACTAAGCAGTTTTTCTACAATAAACAGGTACGAATGTTTACACACTACTCTACCATTAGGTAATAACTTCTCCCAAATACCGTAATTTACTTTACTAACCAACTATAATTGTTGCGGATAAGAAATGACCACAATGAGTCCAAAATTATATTCATACTGCTCCACTAGTCGTTTATCACCTTTCCCCTACTCCTCGAGCTATAGGTGATGAAACCTTCTCAAAACGAAACGTCATCCCCACTGCTTCCGGAAAACCTGTTTTGAAGGTGGGTTTCAAGGATCTCATTCTCTTTCAGAGCAATACTGGGCAGGGCCACTTACCGATGCGATCCTTTTATTCAAAGAAAGACTGGGGCGTACTGTCTAATAGTGTAAATCACCCTAAATAATAACAATTACTTTCTTTTAGGTCAACTTGTCCCACATTCGAAAGGACTCATGACCTTATCATGAGATTGTCAACGTATCAAAGAAAATTAAAAACTTGACTGCCCTCTTCCATTACAGGATTTGTCGGCTTGCTATAAAATTCTCAGGGTGATCCTCTTGATCCAATCGATTTCTATCTATGAGAAGTGAATGCGGAGACTACTCATTATGTCCTTCTCAACATCGACTTCTACTTTTATACCTTACTAACATCGTGATTCTATCTATGTGCAGGTCGCTCTCAGTATTTGACTAGGAAAAAGTCTGCTCCAAGTGTTTTCCATAATAGTTAAATTTTACTCTTCTCAAGGAATACCCCTTTTTAAATGGCTTCCTACATCCTGTCAACCCCATTCAGGTGTGCTATACTGATTGCACACGTATATATGGATTATGGTCCTTCTCATACGATGCTTAATCCATATTTCTTTGAAAGTAAATTAATTACGTGTGCAATCAGTATACGTGTGCAATCAGTATAGCACACCTGAATGGGGTTGACAGGCTGTAGGAAGCCATTTAAAAAAGGGTATTCCTTGAGAAGAGTAAAATTTAACTATTATGGAAAACACTTGGAGCAGACTTTTTCCTAGTCAAATACTGAGAGCGACCTGCACATAGATAGAATCACGATGTTAGTAAGGTATAAAAGTAGAAGTCGATGTTGAGAAGGACATAATGAGTAGTCTCCGTATGCATTTCTCATAGATAGAATGCGGTTGGATCAAGAGGATCACCCTGAGAATTTTATAGCAAGCCGACAAATCCTGTAATGGAAGAGGGAAGTCAAGTTTTTAATTTTCTTTGATGCGTTGATAATCTCATGATAAGGTCATGAGTCCCTTCGAATGTGTGGGACAAGTTGACCTAAAAGAAAGTAATTGTTATTCTTTAGGGTGATTTACACTATTAGACAGTACGCCCCAGTCTTTCTTTGAATAAAAGGATCGCATCGGTAAGTGGTCCTGCCCAGTATTGCTCTGAAAGAGAATGAGATCCTTGAAACCCACCTTCAAAACAGGTTTTCCGAAAGCAGTGGGGATGACGTTTCGTTTTGAGAAGGTTTCATCACCTATAGCTCGAGGAGTAGGGGAAAGGTGATAAACGACTAGTGGAGCAGTATGAATATAATTTTGGACTCATTGTGGTCATTTCTTATCCGCAGCAATTGTAGTTGGTTAGTAAAGTAAATTACGGTATTTGGGAGAAGTTATTACCTAATGGTAGAGTAGTGTGTAAACACTCGTACCTGTTTATTGTGGAAAAACTGCTTAGTGAAGTTTTGTGTGGAAAAACCTTAACTATTCTCCTTCGGGTTGTTTAGAGGCGAGCTGATAATCAGAATTTTGGATTGGTCGAGTTAGAATCCAATGACTAAAGTGGATTAACCACAAATTGTCTCAGGTAACTTTTGACTGTCGTAAGAGTGACGTCGCCGAAAATCAAGATTCGAAGAACTGACAAGACTCAGGATCGGAGTTTTGTGTTTAGATATATACGAGAAGTTGACACATAGTGAGGTACGACCTCCCAGTAATATTGAGATAATGGTGCCAATGATGTATAGGCTCGTCTTATTTGAATGTCTATTGGTAGAAGCACAATGTGAGGTGTCTTTATTGAGGTGTGACCCGATAACTGATAAAGTGTCGAGAGTGTTGAACAAGCTTGTTGGGAGGCGGGGGCTATAGTGGTCGAGCCTTACTCTGAAGTTGGTCATGCATACTAATAAAGTATCCAGAATTGTATTACTAGGTAAGCCTTATTTTTTGAATTTCGGGACGAAAATCCGTTATTGGGGGGGAAGTATGTAATACCCCACATTTTTATGGCCTTTAATGATGGGATTAATTAAATTTAATTGGGATAAATTAATTTAATATTAATCCGGATTTTAAATTGAATATTTACTACCATGAAGAGTGTTAGTAATTATTGATAAGAATTATGTTGAATATTACTACATGAGTAAAGTAATATATGAGATTAAATTCATTAAAATTGTTGCGAGTGAATAATACGACAATCAGAAAAATTAAGTCAGGACGCGCGTGTGTCGTGTCGGGACTAAATTAATGGGATAAAAAGTGAATTAATTCTAAGTCACCCTTATGGTCATTTCGAGTGCGTTTATGTGTTTAGTGGGGGCGAGATAGTCAAAAAAGTGTAGCCGAGGGTTTAGTTTGGATCCCGGGGCATTTTTAGTGACCGACATCTCGGGAGGGCATTTTGGTAATTTATATTTTTGTGATTTAATTACCTACGAAAATTAGATAAGTGTATCAGATGTTAGAGGTTGTCTTCTAGGGTTAGCACCTGCATATTTCATAGAGGACATTAGAGCAGAAAGTTGAGGAACTCCCCTAGGCTAGAGCCACCATAGTTGTACCATTTTCACCATAAATACTGCCGGAGTGTAGATCGAAGGAAGGAGTACACAACCACATAATCAAATCTCAAAGATTCAGACTTATATTCTAAAGGCAAGTATCTATCTTTCTGTTTTTATGTTGATACAACATCCATGTTAGAGTATGAAGGATAATTGCATGCTTCATGGAGATTTCATGTAATTGGAAGAATTTTTTTGAGAGGTTTGAGTAGAAATCATACGGGGCTGACATCCTTGTCATGTGTAGCACCATAATTATGAATTTTCATGATATTTGGAGAAAGAAATCTTGTAATGATTAAGAAGTTCTGGAATTTATATGATCAACTAGGGTTTGTGATAGCTTCTTGAATCGATCCCATATAATGATGATTCCTTATAGATTTAATCAAGCTTTTTCATTAGAAATTGTTTATACCTGTAACTATAACATTTGGGATGTTTGGTTGGGAGTTTGGGCGAAATTGATAGAGGTTTCGAGGATTTTTGGTGATAAACCCGTAGGATAGTATATGCAGAATCTGGGAAATATTTGGGAGATCGATCGATCGACCTTGAATGTTGATCGATCGACTGGATCGATCGATCAACCCCCTCCCTTCGATCGATCGACCCCTCCTGGATTTTGAAGATTGTTTTTTCTTAGTGATTAACCCTATGCCGCTTTGTGGGAACCCTTATACATAATTTATTTACCATAATGGGACTTGGGAAAGACCAGTAGGGTTGTAGGCAACGTCATGGTGATACGATTCATATGTGATTCAACCATGGGGTTACGAGGGTATGAAATGGGGAGAAGATCATGTGTATATTAAATCAAGTTATTTGGGAATTTCGAGTGACTTAGACCAGTAGAGTAGAGAACGTATACCTACTGATTTTATACTTATTAAGATGAAATACTTCGGGAGGTGAGAAGTACTTAAGAACTTGCGGTAACTGAGAAAAATAAAAGAATGACATAATTATACGTAGGACTCAAGCGTTATGTGCCACGTATGGTTAGAATATATTATCGGTCGTGGGTGTACCTAGCTGAATAATGTGAACACACACATATATATATATATGAGTGCATGTACACATATATATAATATGTGAATATCTGCGTGTAATCATACCCGTGCTACTTGCTATCACATAGGTTGCCGATGGGACCTTTTGTGACGCCCCGACCAATTAAATACCGGGTAGCTACTCTTTTATTCAAATTAATGTAAAATGTCAAGTTGGTTCAGTTCATAGCATCACCGTCGAAAACATTTTAAACAATTACTAACCACGTAATATTTAAAAAGTGAGTTGCCAAGTTTTATTAAATTAAATTAGCATGCAACCAATTAAATTATAAGATAACTATACCACATCATAATCACAATAGAATAATAATGAAATAATAAAATGAGTCTGGAGTAACACTCCCCTAAATAATCCAAATACTGAATAAAACCCAATACAAAGTCTGAATAATAATAACTCCAAAACTGAAATGAAACTGAAAGTATGAGAAAGTTGTCTCTAAATGGAAAGGGGCGACATGCCCTAATAGATGAATGACCTATAATAGAATCAAATGAAGAATGTGGAGACATCTACTATCGAGATCCTATAACTTCCATAGCAGCTACAGCACGTCAATGGAATGGAACTCCTATGCTTGGCGTCCCTGTGGCTGGGCACCTAAAAGGTTTTACAAGAAAAATATATTTAAAAGCAAACAGGTCAGAGCCCGAGGTGAAAACAGTTTAAAAATACAGCAAGTATTTAATTACATTAAATAGTGAATATTATATACATGTTAGTTACGTTCTTTCACATGAGTTTCTCACCCCTCAACTAATGTGCGCGCCTAACGCATATCCTTAACCCGTCCTAGTTATGCCGTTAACTAACTAGTCTGTCCCACTTCCTGTCCTCACATTATAATATCGGGGTTTATTCATAACATTCTAATGTATTCTGCGTGTATCTCACCTTTTCATTGATCAGACTAATTTATGACAATTACGATAGGAAATTATCATTTTTAATCCCATTCAAAATGTCTCAATTATTCATATTCACACTTTAACAAAGAGTCTGTTATAATTACAAGTATATTATTCTCAGCATAAATATACAATAGGGCACCCCGAGGCTAAGTTGCGGTGCACACATACTCTGCTATCGAATCCCGGTACATCACGTACATAAGGACCACGTGTTCCTAATCTCTCAAGAACCGTTTCAATAAGAAAAATCACACATATTGGAGGCAACACAGTTCATATACCCATGGGTCACGCACATACCTATGCTCCCACGGTCAGCTGACTTATTAACTCACAAATAAGCCATTCACAGCCCTATGTCCTTAAGGTACCAATCTAAATCCCCCCGTAGGCACACAAAGATTAAATGGTCCTAATTCGAAAGCCGACCTCCCGTGATAGCAAGTATGGTAGGTATGTCATACACATAAAAATCCATATACTAAGCATTCACACAACTTAGATAACTGTTATTTTATTTAAGGTATATTCCCAGTCCTATACCATTAGTCTAATGCGTACACTATTATTATTCCAGATTATACATAATATAATTCACCGATTAGTCTCACGTCGTATAGTTTCGAGTACTTAAAATCCTGACCGAAGAGGTTACTAAGTTTCCTACTTTTCCCACATATCAATTCAGTATTCCGAAGTCCTTATTTATGTCCCAAATCCTATCTTATCACTCCTAAGAATTTAAATCATGTTCTCGCATTATAAAATTAGAAATTACTCGTCGAACACTTGTAAATTCAACACTACATTCCAACCAAATTCTAATATGTTCTGGACTTCAAATATATCCCTACTGGTCTCCCTCAAGTCCTAATGTATTCACATAATCCCCGACTACAACGTTCGATGGCCGTCAACACTTAAATTCAAAAGGGGGAAAAAGTTCATAGTTTTTGTGGAGATCGATCGATCGACCTTGAGCATCGATTGATCGATCGACCTATGAATATCGATCGTTCGATCAAGCAGGAGCAGGCTACGGGTTCCTTCATTTTTTAGTCCAGATTTTGTCCCAAATCTACATAAGATGATGTGAAATCCTAATTTAAGTATATAGTGCCATTATATAACCTAATTACATGATTCTTAACGTTCCAAAACTTTTAAATCATCAACAATTAGACTTTTCTTGGATCAAATCCTCATTTTATCATGAAAACCCTATTTTTCTATTTTCTTCAAGAACCATTATACTTATCTTCCTAAATATGTTTTTAATTCATCAAAGTTCATGGATTAGTTAATGAAAAACTTCCATAATTAATCTACATGCAATTCTTATCCAAAATTTAGGTTTCTTCTCCAAATTTCATGAACTTCAATCATTATTCATAGCTATCATCAAATCCTACACTACCATGGATTAATTATTCACTGAAACTTAATGAAATCAAATCACTTGACTTGGAATTGATGTTCTAATCCATTGGTGATGTTAATGTTTGGTTCTCCTTCTCTTTCCGGTTATAAATCCAGTGAATAATGGTGGTGTGTGGTGGTTATGGCTTGGAAACCCTCTTTGTAACTTCTCCTCTTTCTCACGTTGCCCAGTCCTTGCTTTTTGGCTGATAATGGCCCTAATATTGGTTGATAAATAAGGCCTAAAATTCGTGGGTCAAAATCCCTTAAAAATTAAAATGACTAAAAAACCCTCTCGGGTTGTCGGTTTGGTCTAAAAATGCCCCGGGACCCAAACTAAACCCCCGACTAGTATTTTCTGACTATTTCGACCCCTCCGAACACGCTGACTCACTCAAAATGACCATACGGATGATAAAATTATAATTTACTTTTAAATCCAATTAAATTGATTCTTGACGCGACTGACACGCGCGTCCCAACTTAATTTTCTGAATTGTCGTATTTATGACTCGCGACTATTTTAAAACATTCCATAATCATATATTACTAAATTCACCCAGTAATTTTCAGCATTATTATCATAATCAGATACCATGTCTCGTCTCACTAGTATTTAAATCCGGATTAATTTCCAATTAATTCTCATTTAATTTAATTTATCCCATTAAATAAAATCAATAAAATTACGGGGTATTACATACGTCCCCCCTAATAACTGAATTGCATCCCGAAATTCAGAAATAAAGATATACCTGGAAAAAATAACTCTGGATGACGCTCGCGCATCTCATCCTTACGCTCCCAGGTAAACTCAGCGGCATTATGATGCTGCCACTGAACAGGTACTAACGGTACTATCTTCGACCTCAATTTCCTCTTGCTATGGTCTAGAATAGAAAATGACCCCTCCTCATAGGAACTATCAGGCTATAGATCGATATCCTCTAAAGCAATGTGAGTATGGGCCAAATCATCCCTAAGATATCTCCTCAGTGAGAAAATATGGAACACATCATGGACCCTATGCAAGTGTTCTGGTAACCCAAGTCTATATGCAACTAGCCCAATTCGCTCGATGATAGGGAATGGCCCCACATATCTAGGCGCCAACTTTCCTTTCTTCCCAAAATGCATAATCCCCTTCATAGGAGACACTCTGAACAGCACCTGGTCCCCCACATTGAACTCTCGAAAGGACCTCTTGGCATCGGCATAACTCTTCTGTCGGTCCTGAGCTACTCGAATACGGCTTCGTATCATCTCTATCCTCATCGAAGTATCCTGAATCACTTCCGGCCCAAGGAGTTTGTTATGCCTCACCTCTAGCTAACATGATGGGGAACAATAAGGTCTACCGTACAACGCCTCTAATGGAGCCATACCAATAATGAACTGGTAGGAGTTATTATAGGCAAACTCCACCATTGGAAGATACTTCACCCAACCACCTCCAAAGTCTAGGATGCATATACGCAACATAACTTCCAACATCTGATTTGTCCGCTCGGTCTACCCATTTATCTGCGGGTGATATGTTGTACTGAGCCGCAACTCCGTACCCACTGCTTCCTGGAAACTCTCCTAAAATTGTGAAATAAATATCTTGTCTCGGTCAGACATGATATTAAGAGGCACCCCGTGGAGTCTCACTATCTCAGCTATGAAGATCTGGGCATACTGTCCCGTAGTGTAGTCTGTCCGGACTGGCAGAAAATGAGCAACTTCATGATTACCCATATGGAGTAGTGACCTCTCTGCGATGTAGGTAACCCCGTGATGAAGTCCATGGAAATGCCCTCCCATTTCCACATAAGAATATCTAATGGCTGTAAAAGTCCTGCCGGTCTCTGATGGTCCACCTATACTAGCTGAGAAGTGGCATATTTTGGAATGAACTCGGCAATATCCCTCTTTATCCCGCTCCACCAGTACTGTCACCTCATATCCTGGTACATCTTATCCTTACCAGGATGCACCGTAAATCGTGACCCGTGCGACTCTGTCATTACCTCGTGTCATAAATCCTCTACCTGAGGAACAACTAGTCTCCCATTGAAGCGTAAGCCCCCGTCTGAATAGACGATATAAGACTAAGCCCCCTCTACTAGTAATCGTACTATTTGCTCTTGATAGAACGAGTCTGCTTCCTGGGCCTATATCACTCTCGTAATGATCTGGGATGTAACTATCATCACAGACATGAATGATCGGGCCACTGTGTCATGGTGTCCCAACTCCTTCCACTTTTCTTTCCACACCTCGGCCACCTCACCTACTGACCTGCGGCTCAATGTGTCTGCTACCACGTTATCCTTTCATGGGTGGTATTGAATATCGAACTGATAATCCTTCACAAACTCAAGCCACCTAAGTTGACGCATGTTCATCTCCTTCTACGTGAAGAGGTACTGTAGGGACTTATGGTCCATGAATAAATGAAATTTCTCCCACGGGAGATAATGTCTCCAAATCCGAATAGCAAACACGACTGCTGCTAATTCCAAGTCGTGGGTGGGGTAATTCGTCTCGTGAGGCTTAAGCTTTATGGGAAACATAAGCTATAGCCTGACTCTCCTGCTGCAGTATACCCCCAAGTCCTAGTAAGGACGCATCATTGTAGAATAAATACTCCACTCTCGACCTAGGCAATGCTAGCACTGGTGCTGAGGTCAACTTGTCCTTCAACTCATCGAAAGCCAACTGGCAGGCATCTCTCCAGATAAATGGCACATCCTTGCGAGTCAGATGTGTCAAAGGACCCTCTATCTCCGAGAACCCCCGAATAAACCTCATATAGTATCCTGCTAGGCCCAAGAAACTACATATCTCAATCGATGTCGTGGGATGTACCCACTCCCTCACCGCTGATACCTTCCCTGGATCAACAGATATCCCCTGTCTGAAATGATATGCCCCAAAACTGAACCTCCTTCAGCCAAAATCCACACTTCTCATATTCTGCATAAAACTCGTTCTAACGCAGCGTCTGCAAAACCTGTCTCAAGGTGCTCAGTATGCTCCTCCTTTGTCTAGGAGTAAACCAGAATGTCATCAATCAAGACAATGACGAACTGGTCTAGGAACTCTCTGAACACCCTATTCATCAAGTCCATAAATACGGTTGGGGCGTTGGTTAGGACAAAAGGCATAACCCTGAACTCGTAGGAACCATCACTACACCAAAACTGGCGATTGGTCACGGCCAAAATCCCTGACCAAAGCTGTGGGTCGCGAACTTGGTCCGTGACCATTTTCGTGGGTCGCAACCCAAATCCGTGACAAAAAAATGGTCACGGCAGATGGTCGCGGACTTAGGCCGTGACCCATGTCGTGACAGGTCGCAACCCTCATCCGTGGCCCAAAACCGTGACAAATTGGTCGCGGCCAAAGTCCGCGACCCACAACCGTGACAAAAAACTATAAAAAAAATTGGTCGTGGCCCTCACTCGTGACCCACAACCGTGACAAATTGGTCACGGCCAAAGTCCGCAACTCATGGCCGTGACAAAAAAATTAAAAAAAATGGTCGCGGTCCAAGTCTGTGACCCACAACCGTGACTAAAAAATAAAAATGGTCATGGACAAAGTCCATGACCATATTTAACTATAATTTTTTAAAAAATGTATTTTTTTGGTCCAATCCTAAAATTGGGGGTCCTGTGAGTGCACCGTCAATTGCTACGTGTAACGTTGGACGCGTATGAGGTGTTACAAATATTGATTACTGGCAAAACAATAAAAAAAAATCACAAATTGCGAATGGAGAACGTTGTTAATAAACAAATATATATACAAACATAAAAATATAACACGTCTTAATAATTCACAGACCAAAAAAAATTGGGCAGAGTTTCCTCTATTTTCTTGACATTCCAAAACCTGTAAATGTAAAACCTGCTTATTATAAAGCCCGCACGACCATAAAATTCAATAATCAAATTATAAAATCCCGCACATCCATAAAACTAAACAATAAAAGCCCGCACGGCTGTAACACATAAAAAACAAAATCCTGAATGTCCACAACATATAAACAATCTTCATGTTGTAAACCATTGCCTCCTTCATTTGTTCCGCGTGCAAAAATCCTACAAATGATAGGATACATAAAAAAAATATCAGTAACCAAGTAGTTTTACAAAAAAATTAATCAAGTTGACAAATTGCATATATGAGTTAAAATTATCAACATATCAATGTTTTTATGCCAAAGTCTAAAAATATGCAAATTACTGTCGTATTCTCAAATCGAGAGTCTCGCGGCTGCGGGGTCAGTTCCTACGAGTTACATTGATCCCGTGGGAGGTGTTGGTACAACCCACGGGCCGTTTGGGGGTTGTTTCAAGTTTTCCCCTTTAATACCATGTTTTTAAGCCTAACTCTAGAAAATATGCAAATTATCGTCGTATTCTTAAATCGGGAGACCCGAGACTGCGGGGTCAATTCCTACGAGTTACATTAGTCCCGTGGGAGGTGTTGGTGGCACCCACAAGGCTGTTGGGGGGTTGTTTCGATTTTCACCCTCTAATGCCATGTTTGTATGCCCAAGTCCAGAAATATGCAAATTACCGACATATTCTCAAATCGGGAGTGTCGCGGCTGAGCTTCCAGTTCCAACGAGTTACATTGGTCCCGTGGGAGGTGCTGGTGCCACCCACGGGGCCGTTCGGGTGTTGTTTCGAGTTTTCACCCTCTAACGCCATGTTTTTATGCTTAAGTCTAGAAATATGCAAATTACCATCGTATTCTCAAACTAGGAGTGTCGTGGCTGCGCGGTCAGTTCCTACGAGTTACATTGGTCCTGTGGGAGGAGTTGGTGCCACCAACGGTGCCGTTCGGGGACTATTTTGGGTTTTCACCCTCTAATGCCATGTTTTTATGCCTAAGTCTAGAAATATGCAAATTACCGTAGTATTCTCAAACCGGGAGTACCGCGGTTGCGTGGTCAGTTTCTACGAGTTACATTGGTCCCGTGGGAGGTATTGGTACCACCCACGGGACCATTCGGGGGTTGTTTCGAGTTTTCACCCTCTAACTCCATGTTTTCAAGCCTAAGTCTAGAAATATGCAAATTATCATCGTATTCTCAAACCGAAAGACCCGTGGTTGCGCGGTCAGTTCCTACGAGTTACATGGGTGCCGTGGGAGGTGTTGGGGCCACCCACGAGGCCGTTCGGAGGTTGTTTCGAGTTTTCACCCTCTAACGCCATGTTTTTAACCCTAAGTCTAGAAATATACAAATTAACGTCGTATTCTCAAACCGGGACACCCGCGACTGCGGGGTCAGTTCCTACGAGTTACATTAGCCTCGTGGGAGGTGTTAGTGCCACCCACGGGGCCGTTCGGGGGCTGTTTCGAGTTTTCACCCTCTAACCCCATGTTTTGCTTAAGTCTAGAAATATGAAAATTACCATCGTACTCTCAAACCGGGAGTGTCACGGCTATGCGGTCAGTTCGTACGAGATACATTGGTCCCGTGGGAGGTGTTGGTGCCACCCGCGGGGCCGTTCGGGGGATGTTTTGGGTTTTCACCCTCTAACGCCATATTTTTATGCTTAAGTCTATAAATATGCAACTTCCTGTCGTATTCTCAAATCGGGAGTACCGCGGTTGCGTGGTCAATTCCTATGAGTTACATTGGTGCCATGGGAGATGTTGGTGCCACCCACGGGGCCGTTCGGGGGCGGTTTTCAGTTTTGACCTTCTAACGCCAAGTTTTTATGCCTAAGTATAGAAATATGCAAATTATCATTGTATTCTCAAACCGGGAGACCCGCGACTGCGGGTTCAGTTCCTACGAGTTAGATTGGTCCCGTGGGAGGTGTTGGTGCCACCCAGGGGGCCCTTCTAGGGTTGTTTCGAGATTTCACCCTCTAACTCCATGTCTTGCTTAAGTCTAGAAATATAAAATTTCCATCGTATTCTCAAACTGGGAGTGTCGCGGCTACGCGTTCAGTTCCTACGAGTTACATTGGTGCCGTGGGAGGTGTTGGGGCCACCCACGGGGCCGTTCGGGGGTTATTTTGAGTTTCCATCCTCTAACGCCATATTTTTAAGCCTAAGTCTAGAAATAAACAAATTATCATCGTATTCTCAAACCGAGAGACCCGCGACTGTGGGGTCCATTCCTACGAGTTACATGGGTCCCGTGGGAGGTGTTGGTGCTACCCAAGGGGCCGTTCGGGGGTTATTTCCAGTTTTCACCCTCTAATGCCATGTTTTTATTCCTAAGTCTAGAAATATGCAAATTATCATCGTATTCTCAAACCAGGAGTGTCGTGGCCGCGCAGTCAGTTCATACGAGTTAGATTTGTCCCGTGGGAGGTGTTGGTGCCACCCACGAGGCCGTTCGGAGGTTGTTTCGAGTTTTCACCCTCTAACGCCATGTTTTTAACCCTAAGTCTAGAAATATGCAAATTATCATCGTATTCTCAAACCGGGACACCCGCGACTGCGGGTTCAATTCCTACGAGTTACATTTGCCTCGTGGGAGGTGTTAGTGCCACCCACGGGGTCGTTCGGGGGCTATTTCGAGTTTTCACCCTCTAACCCCATGTTTTGCTTAAGTCTAAAAATATGAAAATTACCATCTTATTCCCAAACCGGGAGTAGCACGGCTATATGGTCAGTTCCTACGAGTTACATTGGTCCCGTGGGAGGTGTTGGTGCCACCCGCGGGGCCGTTCGGGGGCTGTTTTGGATTTTCACCCTCTAACGCCATGTTTTTATGCCTAAGTCTATAAATATGCAACTTACTGTCGTATTCTCAAACCGGGAGTACCGCGGTTGCGTGGTCAATTCCTACGAGTTACATTGGTGCCATGGGAGGTGTTGGTGCCACCCACGGGGCCGTTCGGGGGCGGTTTTCAGTTTTGACCCTCTAATGCCATGTTTTTAAGCCTAAGTATAGAAATATGCAAATTATCGTCATATTCTCAAACCGGGAGACCCGCGATTGCGGGATCAGTTCCTACGAGTTACATTGGTCCCGTGGGAGGTGTTGGTGCCACCCACGGGGCCCTTCGAGGGTTGTTTCGAGATTTCACCCTCTAACTCCATGTCTTGCTTAAGTCTAGAAATATACAAATTTCTATCGTATTCTCAAACTGGGAGTGTCGCGGCTACGCGTTCAGTTCCTACGAGTTACATTGATGCCGTGGGAGGTGTTGGTGCCACCCACGGGGCCGTTCGGTGGTTATTTCGAGTTTCCATCCTCTAACACCATATTTTTAAGCCTAAGTCTAGAAATAAGCAAATTATCGTCGTATTCTCAAACCGAGAGACCCGCAACTGTGGGGTCCATTCCTACGAGTTACATGGGTCCCGTGGGAGGTGTTGGTGCTACCCAAGGGGCCGTTCGGGGGTTATTTCCAGTTTTCACCCACTAATGCCATATTTTTATGCCTAAGTCTAGAAATATGCAAATTATCATCGTATTCTCAAACCGGGAGTGTCGTGGCCGCGCAGTCAGTTCATACGAGTTAGATTTGTCTAGTGGGAGGTGTTGGTGCCACCCACGGGGCCGTTCGGGGGTTGTTTCGAGTTTTCACCCTCTAACGCCATGTTTTGCTTAAGTCTGGAAATATGCAAATTATCGTCATATTCTTAAACTGGGAGTGTCGTGGTTGCGCAGTCAGTTCCTACGCGTTACATTGCTCCCATGGGAGGTATTGGTGCCACCCATGGGGCCGTGCGGGGGTTGTTTCGAGTTTTCACCCTCTAACGCCATGTTTTTACGCTTAAGTCATTAAATATACAAATTACTATCATATTCACAAATCGGGAGTGTATCGGCAACGCGGTCAATTCCTACGAGTTACATTGGTCCCGTGGGAGGTGTTGGTGCCACCCACGGGGTCATTCGGGTGTTGTTTCGAGTTTTCACCCTCTAACGCCATGTTTTTCTGCCAAAGACTATAAATATGCAAATTACCGTCGTATTATCAAACCGAGAGTATCGCGGTTGATGGGTCAGTTCTTACGAGTTACATTGGTGCCGTGGGAGGTGTTAGTACCACCCACGGGGCCGTTCGGGGGCTGTTTCGAGCTTTCACCCTTTAACGCCATGTTTTTAAGCCTAAATCTAGAAATATGCAAATTATCATCGTATTCTCAAATCGGGAGACCCGCGACTATGCGGTCAGTTCCTACAACTTCCATTGGTCCCGTGGGAGGTGTTGGTGCCCCCCACGGGGCCGTTTGGGGATTATTTCGAGTTTTCACCCTCTAACGCCATGTTTTTATGCTTAAGTCTAGAAATATGCAAATTACCGTCGTATTCTGCAACTGGGAGTGTCGCCGCTACGCGGTCAGTTCCTATGAGTTACATTGGTCACGTGGGAGGTGTTGGGGCCACCCACGGGGCAGTTCGGATGTTATTTCGAGTTTTCACCCTCTAACGCCACGTTTTTATGCCTAAGTGTATAAATATGCAGATTACCGCCGTATTCTCAAACTGAGAGTGCCGCGACTGCACGGTCAGTTCCTACGAGTAACATTGGTCCCGTGGGAGCTGTTGGTGCCACCCACGTGGCCGTTCGGGGTCTATTTTGAGTTTTCATCCTCTAACGCCATGTTTTTACGCCTAAGTCTAAAAATATCCAAATTACCATCGCATTCTACAATCGAAAGTATCGCGGGTTGTGTGGTCAGTTCCTACGGGTTAGATTGGTGCAGTGGGAGGTGTTGGTGCCACCCATGGGGTCGTTTGGGGACTATTTCGAGTTTTCACCCTCTAACGCCATGTTTTTAAGCCTAAGTCTCGAAATATGCAAATTATCGTCGTATTCTCAAACCGGGAGACCCATGACTGCGCGATCAGTTCCTACGAGTTCCATTGGTCACGTGGGAGGTGTTGGTGACACCCACGGGGCCGTTCGGGGATTGTTTCGAGTTTTCACCCTCTAACGCCATGTTTTTATTCTTAAGTCTAGAAATATAAGAATTATCATTGTATTCTGAAACTGGGAGTGTCGCGGCTGCGCGGTCAGTTCCTACGAGTTACATTGGTCACGTGGGAGGTGTTAGTGCCACCCACGGGGCTGTTAGGGTGTTATTTCGAGTTTTCACCCTCTAACGCCATGTTTTTATGCCTAAGTCTAGAAATATGCAGATTACCGTCGTATTCTCAAACCGGGAGGCCACGGCTGCGCGATCAGTTCCTACGAGTTACATTGGTCCCGTGGGAGGTGTTGGTTCCACCCACATGGCCGTTCAGGGACTGTTTTGGGTTTTCACCCACTAACGCCATCTTTTTATGCCTAAGTCTAAAAATATGCAAATTACCGCCGTATTCTCAAATCAGAAGTACCGCGGGTTGTGTGGTTAGTTCCTACGAGTTACATTGGTGCTGTGGGAGGTGTTGGTGCCACCCACGGGGGCCGTTTGCGGGTTGTTTTGAGTTTTCACCCTCAACGCCATGTTTTTAAGACTATGTCTAGAAATATATAAATTATCGCCGTATTCTCAAACGGGAAGACCCGCGACTGCGGGGGCAGTTCCAATGAGTTACATTGGTCCCGTGAGAGGTGTTGGTGCCACCCCCAGGACCGTTCTGGGGTTGTTTCAAGTTTTCACCCTCTAACGCCATGTTTTACTTAACTCTAGAAATATGCAAATAACCATCGTATTCTCAAATCGACAGTGATTTGGCTGCACGGTCAGTTTTTACGAATAACTTTGGTCCCGTGGGAGGTGTTGGTGCCACCCGGGGGGGCGTTTGGGGACTGTTTTGGATTTTCACCCTCTAACGCCATGTTTTTATGCCTAAGGCTAGAAATATGCAACTTACTGTCGTATTCTCGAACCCGGAGTACCGCGGTTGCGTGGTCAATTCCTACGAGTAACATTGGTGCCATGGGAGGTGTTGGTGCCACCCACGGGGCCGTACGGGGGCTGTTTCGAGTTTCCACCTTCTAACGCCATGTTTTTAAGTATAAGTCTAGAAATATGAAAATTATGGTCGTATTCTCAAACCGGGAGACCCGCGACTGCGGGGTCAGTTTCTACGAGTTACATTGGTCCCGTGGGAGGTGTTGGTGCCACCCTCGGGGCCCTTCGGGGGTTGTTTCGAGATTTCACCCTCTAACCCCATGTTTTGCTTAAGTCTAAAAATATGCAAATTACCGTCATATTCTCAAACTGGGAGTGTCACGACTGCGCGGTCAGTTCCTACGAGTTATATTGGTCTCGTGGGAGGTGTTGGTGCCACCCACGGGGCCGTTCGAAGGACGTTTCGAGTTTTCACCCTCAAACGCCATGTTTTCATGCCTAAGTATAAAAATATGCAAATTCTCGTTGTATTCTCAAATCGGGAGTGCCGCGGCTGCGCGATCAGTTCCTATGAGTTACATTGGTCCCGTGGGAGGTGTTGGTGCCACCCACGGGGCCGTTCAGGGGCTGTTTTGGGCTTTCACCCTCTAATGCCATCCTTTTATGCCTAAGTCTAGAAATATGCAAATTTCCATCGTATTCTCAAACCGAAAGTACCGCGATTGTGTGGTCAATTTCCACGAGTTACATTAGTGCCGTGGGAGGTGTTGGTGCCACCCACGGGGCCGTTCTGGGGCTGTTTCGAGTTTTCACCCTCTAAGGCCATGTTTTTATGCCTAAGTCTAGAATTTTGCAGATTATCATCGTATTCTCCAACGGGGAGACCCGCGACTGTGGGGGCAGTTCCTATGAGTTACATTTGTCTCGTAGGAGGTGTTGGTGCCACACACGGGGCCATTCGGGGGCTATTTCGAGTTTTCACCCTCTAACGCCATGTTTTCCTTAAGTCTGAAAATATGCAAATTATCGTCGTATTCTCAAACTGGGAGTGTCATGGCTACACAGTCAGTTCCTACACGTTATACTGGTCCCGTTGGAGGTGTTGGTGCCAACCACAGGGCCGTTCGGGGGTTGTATCGAGTTTTAACCCTCTAACGCCATGTTTTTACACTTAACTCTAGAAAAATACAAATTACCATCGAATTCTCAAACGGGGAGTGTACCGACAGCGCGGTCAGTTCCTACGAGTTACATTGGTCCCGTGGGAGGTGTTGGGGCCACCCACGGGGCCGTTCGGGTGTTGTTTCGAGTTTTCACCCTCTAACTCCATGTTTTTATGCCTAAGACTAGAAATATGCAAATTACCACCGTATTCTCAAATCGGGAGAACCGCGATTGCGGGGTCAGTTCTTACAAGTTATATTGGTGCCGTGGGAGGTGTTGGTACCACCCACGGGGTCGTTCGGGGATTATTTCGAGTTTTCACCCTCTAATGCCATGTTTTTAAGCCTAAGTCTAGAAATATGCAAATTATCGTCGTATTCTCAAATCAGGAGACCCGCGACAGCGCGGTCAGTTCCTACGAGTTCGTTTGGTCCCGTGGGAGGTGTTGGTGCCACCCACGGGGCCGTTCGGGGATTGTTTCGAGTTTTCACCCTCTAGCGCCATTTTTTTATGCTTAAGTCTAGACATATGCAAATTATCGTCGTATTCTGAAACTGGGAGTGTCGCGGCTGCGCGGTCAGTTCCTACGAGTTATGTTGGTCACGTGGGAGGTGTTAGTGCCACCCACGGGGCCGTTAGGGTGTTATTTTGAGGTTTCACCCTCTAACGCCATGTTTTTATGCCTAAGTCTAGAAATATGCAGATTAGTGTCGTATTCTCAAACTGGGAGTGCCACGGCTGCGCGATCAGTTCCTACGAGTTACATTGGTCTCGTGGGAGGTGTTGGTGCCACCCACATGGCCGTTCAGGGACTATTTTGGGTTTTCACCCACTAATGCCATCTTTTTATGCCTAACTCTAAAAATATGTTAATTACCGTCGTATTCTCAAACCGGAAGTACCGCGGGTTGTGTGGTCAGTTCCTACGAGTTACATTGGTGCTGTGGGAGGTGTTGGTGCCACCCACGGGGGGTTGTTTTGAGTTTTCACCCTCAATGCCATGTTTTTAAGCCTAAGTCTATAAATATGTAAATTATCACCGTATTCTCAAACGGGGAGACCCGCGACTGCGGGGGCAGTTCCTATGAGTTACATTGGTCCCTTGAGAGGTGTTGGTGCCACCCACGAGGCCGTTTAGGGGTTGTTTCAAGTTTTCACCCTCTAACGCCATGTTTTACTTTACTCTAGAAATATGCAAATAACCGTTGTATTCTCAAATTGATAGTGATGTGGCTGCGCGGTCAGTTTCTACGAGTTACTTTGGTCCCGTGGGAGGTGTTGGTGCCACCCGCGGGGCCGTTCGGGGACTGTTTTGGATTTTCACCATCAAACGCCATGTTTTTATGCTTAAGTCTAAAAATAAGCAAATGTATTCTCAAACCGGGAGTGTCACGGATGCGCGGTTAGTTCCTACGAGTTATATTGGTCCCGTGGGAGGTGTTGGTGCCACACACGGGGCGTTCGAGTGTTGTTTCGAGTTTTCACTATCTAACACCATGTTTGTATGCCTAATCCTAGAAAAATGCAAATTACCATTGTATTCTCAAACCGACAGTGCCGCGGCTGCGTGGTCAGTTCCTACGAGTTACATTGGTTCCGTGGGAGGTGTTGGTCCACCTACGGGGCCGTTCGGGGGCTGTTTTGGGTTTTCACCCTCTAACGCCATGTTTTTATCCCTAAGTCTAAAAATATGCAAATTACCATCGTATTATCAAATTGGGAGTACCGCGATTGCGTGGTCAACTCCTACGAGTTACATTTGTGCCGTGGGAGGTGTTAGTGCCACCCACGGGGACGTTCGGGGGTTGTTTTGAGTTTCCAACCTCTAACGCCATATTTTTAAGCCTAAGTCTAGAAATATGCAAATTATCATCGTAATCTCAAACCGAGAGACCCGCGACTGTGCGGTTAGTTCCTACGAGTTACACTGGTCCCCTGGGAGGTGTTGGTGCCACCCACGGGGCCAT
The DNA here is from genome assembly GCA_949130495.1 of Sambucus nigra. Lineage (NCBI taxonomy): Eukaryota > Viridiplantae > Streptophyta > Magnoliopsida > Dipsacales > Adoxaceae > Sambucus > Sambucus nigra. The sequence goes on from OX422222.1 coordinate 407,707,759, forward strand.
TCGTGGCATGTTTCGAGTTTTCACCCTATAACACCATGTTTTTATGCTTAAGTCTAGAAATAGGCAAATTACCGTCGTATTCTCAAATCGGGAGTGTCACGGCTGCGCGGTCAGTTCCTACATATCACATTGGTCCCGTGGGAGGTTTTGGTGCCACCCACGGGGCTGTTCGTGTGTTGTTTTGAGTTTTCACCCTCTAACGGCATGTTTTTATGCCTAAGTCTATAAATATTCAAATTACCGTCGTATTCTCAAACCGAGAGTGCCACGGCTGTGCGGTCAGTTCCAACGAATTATATTGGTCCCGTAGGAGGTGTTAGTTCCACCTATGGGGCCGTTCGGGGGCTGTTTTGGGTTTTCACCCTCTAACGCCATGTTTTTATCCATAAGCCTAGAATTATGCAAATTACCGTCGTATTCTCAAACCGAGAGTACTGCGGTTGCGTGCTCAATTCCTACGAGTTACATTAGTGCCGTGGGAGGTGTTGGTGCCACCCACGGGGCCGTTCGGGATTTGTTTTAAGTTTCCACCCTCGAACGTCGTATTTTTAAGCCTAAGTATAGAAATATACAAATTATCGTCGTATTCTCAAACCGAGAGACCCGCGACTGTGCGGTTAGTTCCTACAAGTTGCATTAGTCCCGTGGGAGGTGTTGGTGCCACCCACGGGTCGTTCGGGAGCTGTTTCGAGTTTCATCCACTAACGCCATGTTTTTATGCTTAAGTCTAGAAAAATGCAAATTACCATCGTATTCTCAAACCGGGAGTGTTGCAGCTGCGCGATCTGTTCCTACGTGTTACATTGGTCTCGTGGGAGGTTTTGGTGCCACCCACGGGGGCATTTTGTGTTGTTTCGAGTTTTCACCCACTAAGATCATGTTTTTATGCTTAAGTATAGAAATATGAAAATTACCGTCGTATTCTCAAATCGGGAGTTTTGCGGCAGTGCGGTCAGTTCCTACGAGTTACATTGGTCCCGTGGGAGGTGTTGGTGCCACCCACGGGGCCGTTCGGGGGCTGTGTCGAGTTTACACCCTCTAACGCCATGTTTTTATGCCTAAGTCTAGAAATATGCAAATTACCATCGTATTTGCAAACCGGGAGTATCGCGGATGCGCGGTCAGTTCCTACGAGTAACATTGGTCCCGTGGGAGGTGTTGGTGCCACCCACGGGGCCATTCGGGTGTTTTTTCGAGTTTTCACCCTCTGACACCATGTTTTTATGCCTAAGTCTAGAAATATGTAAATTACCGTCGAATTCTCAAACCGGGAGTGCCGCGGCTGCACGGTCAGTTCCTACGAGTTACATTGGTCCCGTGGGAGGTGTTGGTTCCACCTACGGGGTCGTTCAGGGGTTGTTTTGGGTTTTCACCCTCTAATGCCATGTTTTTATCTCTAGGTCTGGAAATATGAAATTACCGTCATACTCTCAAACCGAGAGAACTGCGATTTTGGGGTCAATTCCTACGAGTTACATTGGTGACGTGGGAGGTGATGGTCGCACACACGAGGCCGTTCGGGAGGTTTGTCTTGAGTTTCCACCCTATAACGCCATATTTTTAAGCCTAAGTCTAGAAATATGCAAATTACCGTCGTATTCTCAAACCGGGAGTGTCACGGCTGCACGGTCAGTTCCTACGAGTTACATTGGTCCCGTGGGAGGTGTTGGTACCACCCACAGGACCGTTCGGGGGTTGTTTCGAGTTTTCACCCTCTAACGCCAAGTTTTTATGCCTAAGTCTAAAAATATGCAAATTACCGTCGTATTCTCAAAACAGAAGTACCGCGGGTTGTGTGGTAACTTCCTACGAGTTACATTGGTGCCATGGGAGGTGTTGGTGCCACCCACGGGGTTGTTCGGGAGTTGTTTTGAGTTTTCACCCTCTATCACCATGTTTTTAAGCCCAAGTCTAGAAATATGCAATTTTTTGTCGTATTCTCAAACGGGGAGACCCGTGACTGCGGGGTCAGTCCCTATGAGTTACATTGCTCATGTGGGAGGTGTTGGTGCCACCCAAGGGGCCGTTCGGGGGCTGTTTCGAGTTTTCACCATTTAACGCCATGTTTTGCTTAAGTCTAGAAATATGCAAATTACCATCGTATTCTCAAACTGCGAGTGTCGCGGTTGTACATTCAGTTCCTACGAGTTACAATTGTTCCATGGGATGTTTTGGTACCACCCACGGGGCCGTTCGGGAGTTGTTTCGAGTTTTCACCCTCTAACGCCATGTTTTATGCTTAAGTCCAAAAATATGCAAATTATCGTAATATTCTCAAACTGGGAGGGTCACGGATGTGCGGTCAGTTCCTACGAGTTACATTGGTCCCGTGGGAGGTGTTGGTGCCACCCACGGGGTCGTTCGGGTGTTGTTTCGAGTTTCCACCCTCTAACGCCTTGTTTTTTTTCCTAAGTCTAAAAATATGCAAATTATCGTCGTATTCTCAAACTGGGAGTGTCGTGGCTGCACGGTCAGTTCCTACGAGTTACATTGGTCCCGTGGGAGGTGTTGATTCCACCTACAGAGCCGTTCGGGGGCTATTTTCGGTTTTCACCCTCTAACGCCATGTTTTTATCCCTAAGTCTAGAAATATGCAAATTATCGTCGTATTCTCAAACCGGGAGTACCGCGGTTGCATGGTTAATTCCTATGAGTTACATTTGTGCGGTGGGAGGTGTTGGTGCCACCCACGGGGCCGTTCGGGTGTTGTTTTATGTTTCCAACCACCAACGCCATATTTTTAAGCCTATGTCTAAAAATATGCAAATTATCATCGTATTCTCAAACCGGGAGACCCGCGATTGCGCGGTCAATTACTACGAGTAACATTGGTCCCGTGGGAGGTGCTGGTGCCACCCACGGGGCCGTTCGGGGGATGTTTTGAGTTTTCACCCTCTAACACCATGTTTTTATGCTTAAGTCTCGAAATATGCAAATTATCGTCGTATTCTCAAATCGGGAGTGTCGCGGCTGTGCGGTCAGTTCCTACGTGTCACATTGGTCCCGTGAGAGGTTTTGGTGCCAAACACGGGGCCGTTCGTGTCTTGTTTTGAGTTTTCACCCTCTAATGCTATGTTTTTATGCCTAAGTCTAGAAATATGCAAATTACCATCATGTTCTCAAACCGAGAGTGCCGCGGCTGTGCAGTCAGTTCCTACGAATTATATTTGTCCTGTGGGAGGTGTTGGTTCCACCTACGGGACCGTTCGGGGGCTGTTTTGGGTTTTCAGCCTCTAACTCCATGTTTTTATCCCTAAGTCTGGAAATATGCAAATTACCGTCGTATTCTCAAACCGGGAGTACCGCGGTTGCGTGGTCAATTCCTACATGTTACATTGGTGCCGTGAGAGGTGTTGGTGCCACCCACGGGGCCGTTCAGGGGTTGTTTTGAGTTTTCAGCCTCTAACGCCATATTTTTAAGCCTAAGTATAGATATATGCAAATTATCATCGTATTTTAAAACCGGGAGACCCGCTCTGCGCGGTCAGTTCCTAAGAGTTACATTGGTCCCGTGGGAGGTGTTGGTACCACCCACGGGGCCGTTCGGGGGCTGTTTCAAGTTTCACCCACTAACACCATGTTTTTATGCTTAAGTCAAGAAATATACAAATTTCTGTCGTATTCTCAAATCGAGAGTGTTGCGGCTGTGCGATCAGTTCCTACGTGTTACATTGGTCCCGTGGGAGGTTTTGGTACCACCCACGAGGCCGTTTTGTGTTGTTTCGAGTTTTCACCCTCTAACGCCATGTTTTTATGCTTAAGTCTAGAAATATGAGAATTACTATCGTATTCTCAAAATGGGAGTTTTGCGGCTGTGTGTTCAGTTCCTACGAGTTACGTTGGTCCCGTGGGAGGTGTTGGTGCTACCCACGGGGCCGATCGGGGGTTGTTTTGAGTTTTCACCCTCTAACGCCATATTTTTAAGCCTAAGTCTATAAATATGCAAATTATCATCGTATTCTCAAACCGGGTGACCCGCGACAGCGCGGTCAGTTCCTACGAGTTACATTGGTCCCGTGGGAGGTGTTGGTGCCACCCACGGGGTAGTTCGGGGGCTGTTTCGAGTTTTCACCCTCTAACGCTATGTTTTTATGCTTAAGTCTAGAAACATGCAAATTACCGTCGTATTCTCAAATCGGAAGTGTCGCGGCTGCGCGATCAGTTCCTACGAGTTATATTGGTCCCGTAGGAGGTGTTAGTACCACCCACGGGGCCGTTCGGGGGTTGTTTCGAGTTTTCACGCCCTAACGCCATGTTTTTATGCTTAAGTCTGAAAATATGTAAATTACCATCGTATTCTCGAACCGGGAGTGTCGCGGATGCACGGTCAGTTTTTATGAGTTACATTGGTCCCGTAGGAGGTGTTGGTGCCACCCACAGAGCCGTTCCGGTGCTGTTTCGAGTTTTCACCCTCTAACGCCATGTTTTTATCCCTAAGTCTAGAGATACACAAATTACCATCGTATTCTCAAACCGAGAGTACCGCGGTTTCGTGGTCAATTCCTAGGACTTACATTGGTGCCGTGGGATGTGCTGGAGCCACCCACGGGGCCGTTCGGGGGTTGTTTTGAGTTTCCACCCTCTAACGCCATATTTTTACGCCTAAGTCTAGAAATATGCAAATTATCGTCGTATTCTCAAACCGGGAGACCCGCGACTACGCGGTCAGTTCCTACGAGTTACATTAGTCCTGTGGGAGGTGTTGGTGCCACCCACGGGGCCGTTCGAGGGCTGTTTCGAGTTTCACCCACTAACGCCATATTTTTATGCTTGCGTCTTGAAATATGCAAATTACCATTGTATTCTCAAACCGGGAGTGTTGCGGCTGCGCGATCAGTTCCTACGTGTTACATTGGTCCCGTGGGCGGTTTTGGTGCCACCCACGGGGCCGTTTTGTGTTGTTTTGAGTTTTCACCCTCTAACGCCATGTTTTTCTGCTTAAGTATAGAAATATAAAAATTACTGTCCTATTCTCAAATCGGGAGTTATGCGGTCAGTTCCTACGAGTTACATTTTTCCCATGGGAGGTGTTGGTGCCACCCACGGGGCCGTTCGGGTGTTATTTCGAGTTTTCACCCTCTAACGCCATGTTTTTATGCCTAAGTCTAGAAATATGCAAATTACCATCGTATTATCAAACCGGAAGACCCGCGACTGCGCGATCAGTTCCTACGTGTTATATTGGTCCCGTGGGAGGTGTTGGTGCCACCCACGGGGCCGTTCGGGGGCTGTTTCGAGTTTCACCCACTAACGCCATGTTTTTATGCTTAAGTCTAGAAATATGCAAATTACCATCGTATTCTCAAATCGGGAATGTCGAGGCTGCGCGATCAGTTCCTACGTGTTACATTGGTGTCGTGGGAGGTTTTGGTGCCACCCACGGGGCCGTTCGTGTGTTGTTTCGAGTTTTCACCCTCTAACGCCATGTTTTTTTGCTTAAATCTAGAAATATGCAAATTTTCATTGTATTCTCGAACCGGGAGTTTCGCGGCTGTGCGGTCACTTCCTACGAGTTACATTGGCCCCGTGGGAGGCGTTGGTGCCACCCACGGGGCCGTTCGGGAGCTGTTTTGAGTTTTCACCCTCAAACGCCATGTTTTTAAGAAACATGCAAATTACCATCGTATTCTCAAATCGGGCGTATCGTGGATGCGCGATCAGTTTCTATGAGTTACACTGGTCCCGTGGGAGTGTTTTGGTGCAACCCACAGAGCCGTTCGGGTGTTGTTTCGAGTTTTCACCCTCTAACGCCATGTTTTTATGCCTAAGTCTAGAAATATTCAAATTACCGTCGTATTTTCAAACCGAGAGTGCCGCGACTGCGCGGTCAGTTCCTATGGGTTACATTGGTCCCTTGGGAGGTGTTGGTTCCACCTACGGGGCCGTTCGGGGGCTGTTTTGGGTTTTCACCCTCTAACGCCATGTTTTTATCCCTAAGTCTAGAAATATACAAATTACCGTCGTATTCTCAAATCGGGAGTACCGCGGTTGCGCGGTCAATTCCTACGAGTTACATTCGTGCCGTGGGAGGTGTTGGTGCCTCCCACGGGGCCGTTCGGGGGATTTTTTGAGTTTTCACCATCTAACGCCATATTTTTAAGCCTAAGTCTATAAATATGAAAATTATCGTCGTATTCTAAAATCGGGTGACCCACGACTGCACGGTCAGTTCCTATGAGTTACATTGGTCCCGTGGGAAGTGTTGGAGCAACCCACGGGGCCGTTCGGGGGCTGTTTCGAGTTTTCACCCTCTAACGCCATGTTTTTATGCTTAAGTATAGAAATATGCACATTACCGTCGTATTCTCAAATCATAAGTGTCGCGGTTGCACAGTCAGTTCCTACGAGTTACATTGGTCCCGTGGGAGGTGTTGGTACCACCCACGGGGCCGTTCGGGGGTTGTTTCGAGTTTTCAACCTCTAACGCCATGTTTTTATGCTTAAGTCTAAAAATATGCAAATTACCGTCCTATTCTCAAACCGGGAGTGTCGGTTAGTTTCTACGAGTTACATTGGTCCAGTTGGAGGTGTTGGTGCCACCCACGGGGCCGTTCGGGTGTTGTTTCGAGTTTTCACCCTCTAACGCCATGTTTTTATCCCTAAGGCTAGAAATATGCAAATTATCATCGTATTCTCAAATCGGTAGTACCGCGGTTGTGTGGTCAATTCCTAGAAGTTACATTGGTGTCGTGGGAGGTGTTGGTGCCACCCACGGGACCGTTCGGGGGTTCTTTTGAGTTTTCACCCTCTAACGCCATATTTTTATGCCGAAGTCTAGAAATATGCAAATTACCGTCGTATTTTCAAACCGGGAGACCCGCGACTGTGCGGTCAGTTCCTACGAGTTACGTTGGTCCCATGGGAGGTGTTGGTGCCACCCACGGGGCCGTTCGGGGGTTATTTCGAGTTTCACCCACTAACGCCATGTTTTTATGCTTAATTCTAGAAATATGCAAATTACCGTCGTATTCTCAAATCGGGAGTGTCACGGCTGTGCGATCAGTTCGTACGTGTTATATAGGTCCCGTGGGAGGTTTTGGTGCCACCCACGGGGCCGTTCGTGTGTTGTTTCGAGTTTTCACCCTCTAACGCCCTGTTTTTATTCTTAGGTCTAGAATTATGAAAATTACCGTCGTATTCTCAAACCGGGAGTTTCACGGCTGTGCGGTGAGTTCAAACGAGTTGCATTGGTCCCGTGGGAGGTGTTGGTGCCACCTACGGGGCCGTTCGGGGTCTGTTTCCAGTTTTTACCCTCTAACGCCATGTTTTTAAGAAATATGCAAATTACCTTCGTATTCTCAAATCGGGGTATCGCGGATGCGCTGTCAATTCCTACGAGTTGTATTGGTCCCGTGGGAGGGTTTTGGTGCCACTCACGGGGCCGTTCCGGTGTTGTTTCGAGTTTTCATCCTCTAACACCATATTTTTATGCCTAAGTCCAGAAATATGCAAATTACCGTCGTATTCTCAAACCAGGAGTACCGCAGCTGCGCGGTCAGTTCCTACAGTTACATTGATCTCGTGGGAGGCGTTGGTTCCACCTACGGGGCCGTTCGGTGGCTGTTTTGGGTTTTCACCCTCTAACGCCATGTTTTTATCCCTAAGTCTAGAAATATACAAATTACCGTCGTATTCTCAAGTCGGGAGTACCGCGGTTGCGTGGTCAATTCCAACGAGTTACGTTTGTGTCGTGGGAGGTGTTGGTACCACCCATGGGGCCGTTCAGGGGTTGTTTTGAGTTTCCAATCACTAACGCCATATTTTTAAACCTAAGTCTAGAAATTAGCAAATTATCGTCGTATTCTCAAACCGGGAGACCCGTGACTGCGCGGTCAGTTCCTACGAGTTGCATTGGTCCCGTGGGAGGTGTTGGTGCCACCCACGGGGCCGTTCGGGGGTTGTTTCGAGTTTTCACCCTCTAACACCATGTTTTTATGCTTAAGTTTAGAAATATGCAAATTATCGTCGCATTCTCAAACCGGGAGTGTCGCGACTGCGCGGTCAGTTCCTAGGTGTCACATTGGTCCCGTGGGAGGTTTTGGTGCCACCCACGGGGCCGTTCGTGTGTTGTTTTGAGTTTTCACCCTCTAACGCCATGTTTTTATGCCTAAGTCTAGAAATATGCAAATTATCGTCGTATTCTCAAACGGGGAGTGCCGCGGCTGCGCGATCAATTCCTACGAATTATATTGGTCCCGTGGGAGGTGTTGGTTCCACCTACGAGGCCGTTCGGGGGCTGTTTTGGGTTTTCACCCTCTATTACCATGCTTTTATCCCTAAGTCTAGAAATGTGCAAATTACCGTCGTATTCTCAAATCGGGAGTACCGCAGTTGCGTGGTCAATTCCTACGAGTTACATTGGTGTCGTGGGAGGTGTTAGTGCACCCCACGGGGTTGTTTCGAGTTTCCACCCTCTAACACCATATTTTTAAGCCTAAATATAGAAATATGCAAATTATCATCGAATTCTCAAACCAGGAGACCCCCGACTGCGCGGTCAGTTCCTACGAGTTACATTGGTCCCATGGGAGGTGTTGGTGCCACCCACCGGGCCGTTCGGGGGCTATTTCGAGTTTCACCCACTAACGCCATGTTTTTATGCTTCAGTCTAGAAATATGCAAATTACCGTCGTATTCTTAAACCGGGAGTGATGCAGCTGCGCGATCAGTTCCTACGTGTTACATTGGTCCCGTGGGAGGTTTTGGTGCCACCCACGGGGCCGTTTTGTGTTGTTTCTAGTTTTCACCCTCTAACGCCATGTTTTTATGCTTAAGTCTAGAAATATGAAAATTACCGTCGTATTCTCAAACCGGGAGTTTCGCGGCTTTGTGGTCAGTTCCTACGAGTTACATTGGTCCCGTGGGAGGTGTTGGTGCCACCCACGGGGCCGTTCGAGGGCTGTTTCGAGTTTTCACCCTCTAACGCCATGTTTTTATGCCTAAGTCTAGAAATATACAAATTACCGTCGTATTCTCAAACTAGGTGTGGTGCGGATGCGCGGTCAGTTCCTACGAGGTACATTGGTCCCGTGGGAGGTGTTGGTTCCACCCATGGGGCCGTTCGGGTGTTGTTTCGAGTTTGCACCCTCTAACGCCATGTTTTTGTGCCTAAGTCTAGAAATATACAAATTACCGTCGTATTCTCAAACTGGGTGTATCGCGGCTGCGCGGTCAGTTCCTACGAGTTACATTGGTCCCGTGGGAGGTGTTGGTTCCAACTACGGGGCCGTTCGGGGTTTGTTTTGGGTTTTCCCCCTCTAACACCATATTTTTATCCCTAAGTCTAGAAATATGCAAATTACCATCGTATTCTCAAACCGGGAGTACCGCGGTTGCGTGGTCAATTCCTACGCATTACATTGGTGCCGTGGGAGGTGTTGGTGCCACCCACGGGGCCGTTCGGGGGTTGTTTTGAGTTTCCACCCTTTAACGCCATATTTTTAAACCTAAGTCTGGAAATATGCAAATTATCGTCGTATTCTCAAATCGGGAGACCCGCGACTACGCTCTTAGTTCCTACGAGTTACTTTGGTCCCGTGGGAGGTGTTGGTGTTCTATTATTTTGTTAGTATTCTAATTATGTTTATATTGTTTTGCTAATATGAATGTTGAAGTAGAAACTATTATACTCCATCACAGAACTTATGTTGTTGGAGAAAATTTTAAGGTAAAATATAAAGTTATTGGAATTTAGTGCCGTAATAATTGTTGTATGAAATACCGGGTAATCTTAGTTCTATATAAATAAGTGTGTTAACCTTTTTTATAAAAAAAAAAAGTGTTATTTTTGAAATCTTTAAAGTTTTCATAAAACCCATATCCCTATTATTGTTTCAAAGCCCATATTTTCGTTTGCCAAAAAGCTACTGTAGTTAGCAATCGGCGTTAGAAAAATCGGTTTTAGGCACCTGAAACAACATATAATAGGAGGTCTTAGGTACCAATGGAATCTGGTAAAGATGAACAAAATAATAATAATATTAATAATATAAAATGTTTAGGACCATGGTTACAAAAAGATGAGTCTATGTATAATCATAGTTTGCATATAGATAAAAAATTTGAAAATGATATTAGTAAAATTAGTACTACGTTAAATAGTTTAACTGATATAGTTTTTAGTTGTGTAAAACGAACTGAAAGACATCAGGTCGTTAATCAAAATTATGTAGAGAAAAAATTAGATTGTATTGAATTCAACTTAAACAAACTTGATCAAAAAATTAGTCAACTCGAAACGGTTACAAATTTAGATCTAAAAGAGGAGACTAAACAAAAAATTGAAAATCTATTAAACAAAATAGATAATCAAAACCCAGAACAAACTGGAATGAATAACCCAGGGGATAACAAAATTCCTAGGTTATATTATGGTTCGGAAGAAATTAAAGCTCTTCAAACAGAAGAATTTAATTACACCGAATATATAAACGTTCGTGAAATATTAGATTATTGGAGACATCTATACAAAGATCCAATATTAGCTGTCTCGGAACGTAATAAACTCATTGAACAAATACAAACTACGTATTTGGAAAATGAAAAATTATTACAACAGTATCAGTATGAATTAAATCAATATTCATCTGATGAAGAAGAAAATCCACCACATGTAGTAAATACAATTAATGGAAAAAGGAAGGCTGAAGAACCACTTCAGGAATTCCAAAATTGGGAAGCTTTTGAAGATTATATGCAAACCCCTGCATATAAAAATGAAAAAGAAGATTTTGTTAAAACAGGCAATGCTTCTACAAGTAACACTAAAAATGAGGATGCACCAAATCCTTTTTTCTTAAGAAGAGATTATTTGAACAAACAAAATATATCTCAACATGGTATTTATCTTGATCTAAGGCATGTCCCTTTTAGAGATCAAGAACAAACTATTAATGAGTGGGCACAATACATGTCTATACTCATTACTAATTATAAAAATGTATGGTCTAAAGAAAAATTTTAGACTACCTTGCTGCAACACTCTAAGGAGATGTTTTACAATGGTTGCAACAATGGGAAAGCTCAGAAAAAGGAATTCAGCAAAAAACTGAGCTCCTACAAACCTTCAAATCTTTTGACTAATTATTAAAAGGATTTGTTGAAATAATTAAAGAAAATATGATTGGATATACTGGAGAACCCAGACTCCAAGAAGATGCGTGTTACATACTATCTAAACTAGAACTATGTAACATCTGTCAATTTGAAGAATTTGTTGAAATATATAAAAAATATTATTTCAAACTAAAACAATCAGAAACCAAACACTGGATGGATCAATTCTTTCACAAACACCAAAATCCACGGGATGAAATATCCTTACAATCTTATCCCGGATGGTTAAAAACTATCGGGAAGGATGAGACGGATGACAATCTTGGTCTTCACATTATTTGGGTATTAAGAAAAATATCTGACAAATGAATTGAAATAAAAGCCAAGAAACAAATTAAAAATCAAATCACAAATTCTAAAGCTGGTTATAAATGTTGTGTAAGGACATTTTTGTCCAACATACTTGTATATGTCATTAGCCGTAACACCGTTGCAAAGATTCAAAGTCCATTCATCATCAACGGATCCGAATATCAAAAGGAGAAAAAGGAATCAGGGGGAACAGACCTGACCGGACCGATCCGGCCCAGATAAAAGAACCGATCCGGTTCATCCGGACCGATCAGCCTAAAGGGACCGGACCGATCCGCCTGCTGAGTTGAGGCCAGTATACCCCGGATCCATAACGAACCGATGAAGCCAAAATGCCGAACCGATCCGATGCTAACCGGATGGATCCGTCTTCAGAAAAAGAACCGATCCGAGGTCACCGGACCGATCCGCCTAAAGGGACCGGACCGATCCGACGAGGATAATCACAAACAGATCGTGATTCAAATTTTTTAGGGTTTTGACTTCCTATTTAAACCACGTTCGGAGGTTGGTTTTCTTAAAACTTTCAAAGATAAAATCCATAGTCCTAATACTCCAAGTTTCACCCTTTTTGAGTTCCCTAACTCATGTTTGATTCACACAACTTTGCCATACCATTGTGAATCTTTTGGAACCCTAGAACACAAGCTTTGTGTATTTTTCATCTTTGTGGAGAGAACTTTGCAACCGAGGGCTGCGTGTCATTACCGAGGGAGTCTCTACGAAGTGTTATGACTGCGTGTCATTGAGGAGTGCTGCGGTTCTTCCTTTGCCGATTGGACTGAGGTTCATGTGAGTTCGCTGCGTGTGGATTCATTGCTGTATTTCATTATAAATCTTGTAAGTTGCGATTTACTCTTTATAGTGAAATAAAAGGTTTTTCCCTGCGGGGATTTTTCCTTATCTTGGTGTCACATGATTTATTTGTTTATGGGTTGACACACACACGCACTTTAGATGCATGTTTAGGGGCTGAAATTTAATAAGTTTGCCAAATTAGAAATTTGCGAAGTTTTTTTTTAATATCACGCATTCTCATGTTGTGATAAGATTTTAAAAGAAAATTAGAAGATAGGATGTAATCCACCTCCTAGAAATCCTAAATATTCTAAATATTCTCGAAAGAGAAAATTTAAATGGAAACCTTGGAAAAAGAAAACATCTTTTTCAAAGAATAAAAAATATATTAGGAAAAAGAAACCTTCTAAAAAACCACCTCTAAAAAATAAGTGTCGTTGTTACATTTGTAACGAAGAAGGCCATTATGCACCTGATTGTCCTAAAAAGGGAAAAAGTGCAAATAAAATGATAAAATTTCTTGAAGAACAAGAATTAGAAATATTTTATGGAGAAGATTTATCTGATTCTGATATTTCTAATTATTCTAATGAAATTTTATATGAGCTTGAATCTAATTCGGAAACATCCAATGAAGAACTCGTATTTATGTATAATACTGCAGAAGTACGAGGTAGTAACGAAGATGAGCTACAAACAATATCCCTTCGTGAAATAGTTGGAGAAGAAATCACTTTTACCAACGAACAATTACAAGAAATTGATAATCAAAGACAACTTATAAAAAAGTAAGATGTCTATAAATTATCAAAATTCAAATTATTCTCAACAAGAATATTTGAACAATTTAATGGTAATACTACTGCTGGATCAACAGGTGATGAAACAACAGATATTAAACTTTTTAATTTAAAAAAGATCAAAAGATGGAAGAAAAAACACCCAAATATTAAATATATACATATCTGGTTTATTCAAATATGTATTACTGCCCTGTTTAGACAAGGTATGGATACACCCGTAGCTATACTGGTCTTAGACAAAAGATTCAGTAACCATGTGAATGCCATAATTAGAGGAGTCCAATCCAATTTGGTAAATGGAGTTATTTGGTTTAACATAAAACCAAATTTCTTCATATCTATTGATGATCCAAATATTGAGGAATCTGTCATTATAAAAATCCAAACCAAAGGAATATAAATGAAAGATGCCTTAAGAAATATGTCAATACATTGGAAAATAATTCATGAATTGAAAACTCTACCACATACAAATACACAAAATGTTGATAGAAATATTACAGAAATATTTGAACCTCGACCATTTGATTCGGCAATCCAGCCCAGATTAATCAAGTAGAGAGATTTGGAAGTACCAAAACAATGGATACTACCCCAAATAATAGAACCACCTCCTGAAAAACAACGAAACAGCGTTGAATTACAGGTATCTTGTAATAATGTTTATTTTAAAAATAAACATTCAGAAAATTGGCAAAAGAATTTTCCTGACAATGATTGGGAAAAATTAAGGCGAGAGTAGTAATAATAGTAATGTTAAACCTCCTATTGCTATGAAAAATATACAAGTACCAATATTACCGGAACAAATTATCTAAAAGATGATAATATAAAATCCAGTCAAATTTATCATTTCCAATTAGGAAAAGAACAAATAATCTTCTCACCAAGCTATGGAAAGAGAAGATATACTTATGTATTAGGTTACTTCAATTTTGCAGACTATAAACCATATAGTCTTTGCACATTAATTGATACAGGAGCAACCATATGTTCTTATAGACCTAATTCTCCACCTCTTGAAAAATGGATAAAAATGAAAAATCCTATTGCTGTAACAGGCATCAATGGGACACAAAATTTCATTGATTTAAAAGCTAAAAAAGTGGCTATATGGTTTAATGAAAAGAAATTCATTATTCCAAAAATCTTATGCTTTCCAGAAATGCATGGAGATTTTATATTATGCAACAATTTTATCTCAGAATACTTGCCTATAAGTATTGATGAGGGAACTATAAATTTAACCCTCAACAAAGATGTTGTAAAAATCCCTTTACTACAACAACATAAATATAAGTGCGATAGAGATTTTCGCCCTACTAATAAAGGGGATATAACTCCTTTTATCAAAGACCTTGAAGAAACTCATTGGCTTTATACTATATTAAATGATAATTTTAGTGAAAACCCACTAAAATTATGGAATAAAAATCCAAGATATTGTAATCTCAAACTAAGAGATCCCAATGTCATTATAAGAGTAAAACCAATGATCTATACCAGAAATGATATAGATGAATTTGATAAACAAATCAAAGAATTATTGGATACAAACCTTATTGAAGAAACAATAAGTCAACACTCTAGCCCTGCCCTCATGGTGAAAAAACACAGTGAAGTTATAAGAGGAAAATCTAGAATGGTTATAAATTATAAAAGACTAAATGAACAATTAGAATTCGATGGTTATTTTATTCCAAGAAAGGATGTATTAATTAACCAAACTAAAGGAAAAAAAGTTCTTTAGCAAATTCGATTGTAAGTCTGGATTTTGGCAGTTAAAACTAACTGGAGAATCCAAGCCATTGACAGCCTTTAGTACTCCTAGAGGACACTATCAATGGAATGTTATGCCCTTTGGACTAAACACAACTCCTCAGGTATATCAAATATGGATGGACAAAATATTTAAAGACCTTAAAGATTTTTGTGTTGTCTATATAGATGACATCCTTGTTTTTTCCAAAACCATAGAAGAACATAGATATCATCTAAAAATTATCTGTGAAAACTTCCAAAAACATGGAATCATTTTATCACCCAAGAAAATTGATGTTGAAAAAACATAAATTAATTTTCTTGGCATAATCCTAAACCAGGATGGCCTACAATTACAAGATCATATCATCTCTAAAATAAGAGATTTTAATGAGGAAATTTTGGATAAAAAATAATTACAAAGTTTCCTAGGAATCCTTAATTATGGAAGAAATTTCATAAAAGGATTATCTCAAAAAGAATTACCACTTCTTGAAAAACTTAAAAAGAATGAAGTTTTTACATGGAGTGCTAATGATACTCTTGTTGTTAAAACAATTAAACAAGAAATTATTAATAATTGTCCAAAAGTTTATTTTCCTAAAACAGGAGATAAATTAATATTGGAAACCGATGCTTCAGATAATTGCTGGGGATGTGTTCTCAAAGCAATTCCTGCAGAATATTGGAATGAAAACAATCCTTCCAATACTTTTGGTATTTGTGGTAAGAAAACTACTATACCAAAATCAATTCTAAAACATGATTTGATATGTGGATATAATTCAGGAAAATTTAAACCAAATGAGCTGAATTATATTATTTTTGAAAAGGAATTATTAGCAATCACACTTGCTATTAAAAAATTCCATATTTTCTTTGCACCCGAAGACTTTATTGTCAGAACAGATAATAAAGTTGTCAAAGACTTCCTAATAAATAAATAAAAAATATTTTAGAAGGAAGAAGACTTAAATGGTTCAACCAAATTGTTGTTTATACTTTTGAAGTTGAACATTTAAATGGTACTAATAATTTTCTTGCAGATTATCTTAGCAGGAACTATGATGAAAATCCTACTAACTAAGTAGAGTTTTTAGAAACCCACTAAACAAGTGGAATATTTTGAAATATATTTTATCAAAACCACTAAACAAGTGGAATTTTTCTATTTTCAAGATGGGAGATAAGCACCCATGAGAAGTAAAAGGAGATTGGGTAACTATTGCTAAAAAGGCAAAAACCCAAGCATCATCATCTACACAACCTAAACAAAACCCTATTTATGTTGTATTCAGTGGAAGAAATCTAAGCTTCTATGACAACTGGAATCAATGTTTTATGCAAGTAAACAAATTCCCTGGTGCATGTCACCAAAAATATAATACTATGCCAGAAGCCATTACAGCATGGGAAAATTGGATGAAACAGTTAGGACCTCCTAATAAGATTTACCAGTTCTCCAAACTTCAGACCAAGGAAAGCCTCCTTGATACTGAAACTTATGATTTTCACAACCCAGGAATCCCCTACGAGTTGTATACACCATTAAATGAAGCATGGAAATCTCATCTCCAAGATAGGAGAAAAGATTTTAGAAAAAATATAAGTATCCTTGCTGACAAAATTTCTGAACAAACAGCAACTTTGGATAAATTTAAAAGTCTGAGCCTCAAACTCATAAAAGGCTTAAACTATGAAAATGAAGATTTTCTTTACAAAAAATTGATACTTTTCAGGAATTTTCTGAATTACTGGAAAATGATTTTTCTGACAAGATCTTCAATACTATCAGGAGAATTTGTCTATTGGAAAAGGCAAAGATAATTCTCTCAAGTCCTCTATTCCAAATTGAAATTTTACCAAAAATCGAGGACCATGAGCAAAATATAAAAAGTCTTTTACTCCAACATTTTTACTCTAGTTTAAATTATAGTGATGACATGCCAAAACTGCATTTCATTACTGAAGAGGGATACCCACCTTGGGATATTGAAATAATTGAATGGGGGTTAGTAAACAAACTAATCTTCTCCAGTGTAGCTTGTTTCAATCATTTTAAATTTTTACCTATGATGATCAAAACCATGATCTATCATGTATTGACAAACATCAAGTACAAATATACTCGTTATCTGTCATTTCATATCACAAGCACAATTGGTTGGCGATCAAGAGAAATTTTCTATCAACCCTACCAGATCTGGTACCTCAGAGCCACTAAGGACTATGAATGGGACGAGATTGAACAAAATTGGGAAATTGCACATAATGTACTGTTGGACCAGTTGGACACAACAAGATATTAGTCACAAAACCTAATCAATATTTCAAACTATGCAGATTATTTTTGTCGGGAATTAGCATTAAAATTCATGGTAACTGATGGCAGACGATTATTTGTTACCGATTTACCGATAAATTACACTGCCTCGCTTGAACAACGAGCGGCAGTAAGGGAGTTTCTAAATAACTTGAAAAACAAAAATAATTTAGATATTCCCTTTGAACAATTAAGCCATGCAGAGGAATATGAACAAGACCAATTACATGGACCTCCAAACCACAGCCCTAACGACAGCATGTCCTTTGACTCTGTTGCTAAGGCCAACATTTCCAATGCATTTGATGCATGACAATTATACGGAGACAATCAACCCACATGGACGACTGCAAATCATCCAGCACACGATGTGGGATAAGCATACGGTCAGTAATCAGCTGACGCGTGCAATGACGATTTGGACGATTAAAACAAAAAACATCCAATTCAGTTACAATTTACTTTTTAATTATTATAAATTAGTGTGTGCTTTTACTGTGCAACTACTGTGCACTTTTCGACTTTTATTTTTCAGCCGCCCACGTTTTGTTTAGGTTATAATTAAATAACCTTTATGAATGTTATAAAAGGGGCAATCCTCCTCACTCGTAAATCATCCTCTGAATCATCTTTTGAATCTATCTATTGTAATATTTCCCTTTCCACTATTATAATAATATCTCGATAATTCCGCACTTGTGTAATTACCATGGGGTCGTTCGGGGGCTCTTTCGAGTTTTCACCCTCTAACTCCATGTTTTTATGCTTAAGTCTAGAAATATGAAAATTACCGTCGTATTCTCAAACCGGGAGTGTCGCGGCTGTACGGTCAGTTCCAACGAGTTACATTGGTCCCGTGGGAGGTGTTGGTACCACCCACGGGGCCGTTTGGGGGTTGTTTCGAGTTTTCACCCTCTAACGCCATGTTTTTATGCTAAAGTCTAAAAGTATGCAAATTACCATCGTATTCTCAAACCGGGAGTGTCGTGGATGTGCGCTCAGTTTCTACGAGTTACATTAGTCCCGTGGGAGGTGTTGGTGCCACCCACAAGGCCGCTCGGGTGTTGTTTTGAGTTTTCACCCTCTAACGCCATGTTTTTATACCTAAGTCTAGAAATATGCAAATTACATTGGTATTATCAAACCGGGAGTACCGTGGTTGCATGGTCAATTCCTAGGAGTTACATTGGTGCCGTGGGAGGTGTTAATGCCACCCATAGGGCAGTCCAGGGGTTCTTTTGAGTTTCCACCCTCTAACGCCATATTTTTATGCCTAAATCTAGAAATTTGCAAATTATTGTCGTATTCTCAAACCGGGAGACCCGCGACTGCGCGGTCAGTTCCAACGTGTTACATTGGTCCCGTGGGAGGTGTTGGTGTCACCCACGTGGCCGTTCGGGGGATGTTTCGAGTTTCACCCACTAACGCCATGTTTTTATGATTAAGTCTAGAAATATGCAACTTACCGTCGTATTCTCAAACCGAGAGTGTCGCGACTGCGCGATCAGTTCCTACGTGTTATATTGGTCCCGTGGGAGGTTTTGGTTCCACCCACGGGGCCGTTCGTGTGTTGTTTCGAGTTTTCACCCTCTAACGCCATGTTTATATGCTTAAATCTAGAAATATGAAAATTACCATTGTATTCTCAAACTGGGAGTTTCGCGGCTGTTCAGTCAGTTCCTACGAGTTACATTGGTCCCGTGGGAGGTGTTGGTGCCACCAACGGGGCCGTTCGCCGTTCGGGGGATGTTTCGAGTTTCACCCACTAACGCCATGTTTTTACGATTAAGTCTAGAAATATGCAACTTACCGTCGTATTCTCAAACCGAGAGTGTCGCGACTGCGCGATCAGTTTCTACGTGTTATATTGAACCCGTGGGAGGTTTTGGTTCCACCCACGGGGCCGTTCGTGTGTTGTTTCGAGTTTTCACCCTCTAACGCCATGTTTATATGCTTAAATCTAGAAATATGAAAATTACCATTGTATTCTCAAACTGGGAGTTTCGCGACTGTTCAGTCAGTTCCTACGAGTTACATTGGTCCCGTGGGAGGTGTTGGTGCCACCAACGGGGCCGTTCGGGTGTTATTTTGAGTTTTAACCCTCTAACGCCATGTTTTCAAGAAATATGCAAATTATCGTCGTATTCTCAAACCGAGAGTGTCACGGATGCGCGATCAGTTCCTACGAGTTACATAGGTCCCGTGGGAGGTGTTGGTGCCACCCACGGGGCCGTTCGGGTGTTGTTAAGAGTTTTCACCCTCTAACGCCATGTTTTTATGCCTAAGTCTAGAAATATTCAAATTAGCATCGTATTCTCAAATCGGGAGTGTCGCGGCTGCGCGGTGAGTTCCTACGAGTTACATTAGTCCCGTGGGAGCTGTTGGTGCCACCCATTGGTCCATTCGGGGGGTTTTTTTGGGTTTTCACCCTCTAATGCCATCTTTTTATGCCAAAGTCTAGAAATATGCAAATTACCATCAAATTCTCAAACCGGGAGTACCGCAGTTGCGTGGTCAATTCCTACGAGTTACATTCGTGCCGTGGGAGGTGTTGGTGCCACCCACGGGGCCGTTCGGGGGTTGTTTTGAGTTTCCACCCTCTAACGCCATATTTTTAAGCCTAAGTCTAGAAATTGGCAAATTATCATCGTATTCTCAAAACGGGAGACCCAAGACTGTGTGATCAGTTCCTACGAGTTGAATTGGTCCCGTGGGAGGTGTTGGTGCCACCCACAGGGCCGTTCAGGGGTTGTTTTTAGTTTTCACCCTCTAACGGCATGTTTTTATGCTAAAGTCTAGAAATATGCAAATTACCATCGTATTCTCAAACCGGGAGTTTTGCGGCTGGCTATTTCGAGTTTTCACCCTCTAGCGCCATGTTTTTATGCCTAAGTCTAGAAATATGTAAATTACCGTCGTATTCTCAAACCGGTAGTACCGCGGCTGTGCGGTCAGTTCCTATGAGTTACATTGGTCCCATGGGAGGCGTGCCACCCACGGGGCCGTTCGGGGGTTGTTTTGAGTTTTCATCCTCTAACGCCATGTTTTTATTCCTAAGTCTAGAAATATGAAAATTACCGTCGTATTCTCAAACCGGGAATACCGCGATTGCGTGGTCAGTTCCTATGAGTTACATTGGTCCCGTGGGAGGTGTTGGTGCCACCCAAGGGGGCGTTCAGCGGTTGTTTTGAGTTTTCACCCTCTGACGCCATGTTTTTCTTAAGTCTATATATATGCAAATTACTGTCGTATTCTCGAACCGGGAGTCTCGTGACTGCGCGGTAAGTTCCTACGAGTTACATTGGTCCCGTGGGACGTGTTGGTGCCACCCACGGGGCCGTTCGGATGTTGTTTCGAGTTTTCACCTTCTAACGCCATATTTTTATGCTTAAGTTGAGAAATATGAAAATTATCATCGTATTCTCAAATTGGGAGTGTCGCGGTTGCAGGGTCAGTTCCTACGACTTACATTGGTCCTGTGGGAGGTGATGGTACTACCCACGGGACCGTTCGGGGGCTGTTTCGAGTTTTCACCCTCTAACACCACGTTTTTATGCCTAAGTCAAGAAATATGCAGATTACCGTCGTATTCTCAAACTGGGAGTGTCACGGCTGCGTGGTCAGTTCCTACATGTTACATTGGTCCCGTGGGAAGTTTTGGTGCCACCCACGGGGCCGTTCGGGTGTTGTTTCGAGATTTCACCCTCTAACGCCATGTTTTTATGCCTAAGTCTAGAAATATCAAATAACCATCGTATTCTCAAATCGGGAGTGCCGCGACTGCGCGGTCAGTTCCTACGAGTTACATTGGTCCCGTGGGAGGTGTTGGTGCCACCTACGGGGCCGTTCGGGGGCAGTTTTTGGATTTCACCCTCTAACTCCATATTTTTATGCCTAAGTCTGAAATATGCAAATTACCGTCGTATTCTCAAATTGGGAGTACCGCGATTGCATGATCAATTCCTATGATTTACATCGGTGTCGTGGGAGGTGTTGGTGCCACCCACGGGGCCGTTCGGGGGCTGTTTCAAGTTTCCACCCGCAAACACCATGTTTTTAAGCCTAAGTCTAGAAATATGCAAATTATCGACGTATTCTCAAACTGGGAGACCCGCGACTGCGGGGTCAGTTCCTACGAGTTACATTGGTCCCGTGGGAGGAGTTGGTGCCACCCACAGGGTCGTTCGGGGACTGTTTCGAGTTTTCACCCTCTAACGCCATGTTTTGCTTAAGTCTCGAAATATGCAAATTACCGTCGTATTCTCAAACCGGGAGTGTCACGGATGCGCTATCAGTTCCTACGAGTTACATTGGTCCCGTGGGAGGTTTTAGTGCCACCCACGGGGCCGTTCGGAGACTGTTTCGAGTTTTCACCCTCTAACGCCATGTTTTTATGCTTAAGTCTAAAAATATGCAACTATCCATCGTATTATCAAACTGGGAGTGTCGCGGCTGCGCGGTCAGTTCTTATGTGTTACATTGGTCCCGTGGGAGGTTTTTGTGCCACCCACAGGGCCGTTCGGGTGTTATTTCGAGTTTTCACCCTCTAACGCCATGTTTTTACGCCTAAGTCTAGAAATATACAAATTACCATCGTATTCTCAAATCGAGAGTGCCGCGGCTACGCGATCAGTTCCTACGAGTTACATTTGTCCCGTGGGAGCTATTAGTGCCACCCACGGGGCCATTCGGGGGTTGTTTTAGATTTTCACCCTCTAATACCATCTTTTTATGCCTAAGTCTAGAAATATACAAATTACCGTCGTATTCTCAAATCGGGAGTACCGCGGTTATGGGGTCAGTTCCTACGAGTTACATTGGTGTCGTGGGAGGTGTTGGTGCCACCCACGGGGCCGTTCGGGGCGGTTTCGAGTTTTCACCCTCTAACGCCATGTTTTTATGCCTAAGTCTAGATATATGCAAATTATCGTCGTATTCTCAAACCGGGAGGGCGCGGCTGCACGACAAGTTTCTACGAGTTACATTGGTCCCGTAGGAGGAGTTGGTTCCACCTACGGGGCCGTTCGGGGGCTGTTTTGGGTTTTCACCCTCTAACGCCATGTTTTTATACCTAAGTCTAGAAATATACAAATTACCGTCGTATTCTCAAATCGGTAGTGCCACGACTGCGCGGTCAGTTCCTACGAGTTACATTGGTCCCGTGGGAGGTGTTGGTGCCACCCATGGAGGCAGTTTTTGGATTTCACCCTCTAACTCCATATTCTTATGCCTAAGTCTAGAAATATGCAAATTACCGTCGTATTCTCAAATTGGGAGTACCGCGATTGCATGATCAATTCCTACGATTTACATCGGTGTCGTGGGAGGTGTTGGTGCCACCCACGGGGCCGTTCGGGGGCTGTTTCAAGTTTCCACCCGCAAACGCCATGTTTTTAAGCCTAAGTCTATAAATATGCAAATTATCAACGTATTCTCAAACTGGGAGACCCGCGACTGCGGGGTCAGTTCCTACGAGTTACATTGGCCCCGTGGGAGGAGTTGGTGCCACCCACAGGGTCGTTCGGGGGTTGTTTCGAGTTTTCACCCTCTAACGCCATGTTTTGCTTAAGTCTAGAAATATGCAAATTACCGTCGTATTCTCAAACCGGGAGTGTCACGGATGCGCGATCAGTTCCTACGAGTTACATTGGTCCCGTGGGAGGTTTTAGTGCCACCCACGGGGCCGTTCGGGGGCTGTTTCGAGTTTTCACCCTCTAACGCCATGTTTTTATGCTTAAGTCTAAAAATATGCAACTTACCATCGTATTCTCAAACTGGCAGTGTCGCGGCTGCGCGGTCAGTTCTTATGTGTTACATTGGTCCCGTGGGAGGTTTTTGTGCCACCCACAAGGGCCGTTCGAGTGTTGTTTCGAGTTTTCACCCTCTAACGCCATGTTTTTACGCCTAAGTCTAGAAATATACAAATTACCATCGTATTATCAAATCGAGAGTTCCGCGGCTAGGCGATTAGTTCCTACGAGTTACATTTGTCCCGTGGGAGCTATTAGTGCCACCCACGGGGCCATTAGGGGGCTGTTTTACATTTTCACCCTCTAATACCATCTTTTTTATGCCTAAGTCTAGAAATATGCAAATTGCCGTCGTATTCTCAAACCGGGAGTACCGCGGTTACGGGGTCAGTTCCTACGAGTTACATTGGTGTCGTGGGAGGTGTTGGTACCACCCACGGGGCCGTTCGGGGGCTGTTTCGAGTTTTTACCCTCTAACGCCATTTTTTTCTTAAGTCTAGAAATATGTAAATTACCGTCGTATTCTCAAAATGGGAGGGTTGTGGCTGCGCGGTTAGTTCCTACGAGTTACATTGGTCTCGTGGAAGGTGTTGGTGCCTCCCACGGGGCCGTTCGGGGGTTGTTTCGAGTTTTCACCATCTAACTCCATGTTTTTATGCTTAAGTCTAGAAATATGTAAATTACCGTTGAATTCTCAAATCGGGAGGGTCGCGGCAGTGCTGTCAGTTCCTACGAGTTACATTGGTCCCGTGGGAGGTGTTGGTGCCACCCACGGGGCCGTTCGGGGGTTATTTCGAGTTTTCTCCCTCTAACGCCATGTTTTTAAGCATAAGTCTATAAATATGCAAATTATCGTCATATTCTCAAACTGGGAGACCCATGACTGCGCGGTTAGTTCCTACGAGTTTCATTGGTCCCGTGGGAGGTGTTGGTGCCACCCACGGGGCCGTTCGGGGGTTGTTTCGAGTTTTCGCCCACTAACGCCAAGTTTTATTTAGGTATATAAATGTGCAAATTACCATCGTATTCTCAAACCGGGAGTGTTGTGACTACGCAGTCAGTTCCTATGAGTTATATTGGTCCCGTGGGGGGTGTTGGTACCACCGACGGGGCAGTTCGGATGTTGTTTCGAGTTTTCACCCACTAATGCCATGTTTTTATGCTTAAGTCTAGAAATATGCAAATTACCATCGTATTCTCAAACCGGGTGTGTCACGGCTGCCCGATCAGTTCCTACGAGTGACATTGGTACCGTGGGAGGTGTTGGTGCCACCCACGGGGCCATTCGGGAGTTGTTTCGAGTTTTCACTCTCTAATGCCACATTTTTATCACTAAGTCAAGAAATATGCAGATTATCGTCGTATTCTCAAACTGGGAGTGCCGCGGTTGCACGGTGAGTTCCTACGAGTTACATTGGTCCCGTTGGAGGTGTTGGTGCCACCCACGGGGCCGTTCGAAAGTTGTTTCCTGTTTTCACCCTCTAACGCCATGTTTTCGTGCCTAAGTCTAGAAATATGCAAATTATCGTCGTATTCTCAAATAGGGAGTGCCGCGGCTGGACGGTCAGTTACTACGTGTTACATTGGTCCCGTGGGAGGTGTTGGTTCCACCTATGGGGCCGTTCAGGGGCTGTTTATGGTTTTCACCGTCTAACACCATGTTTTTATGCCTAAGTCTAGAAATGTACAAATTACCGTCGTATTCTCAAACCGGGAGCACCGCGGTTGTGTGGTCAGTTCCTACGAGTTACATTGGTGCCGTGGGAGGTGTTGGTACCACCCACGGGGCCGTTCGGGGGTTGTTTCGAGCTTTCACCCTCTAATGCCATATTTTTAAGTGTAAGTCTAGAAATATGAAAATTATCATCGTATTCTCAAACCGGGAGACCCGCTACTGCGGGGTCTATTCCTACGGGTTACATTGGTCTCGTGGGAGGTGTTGGTGCCACCTACGAGGCCGTTCGGGAGTTATTTCGACTTTTCACCCTCTAACGCCATGTTTTACTTAAGTCTATAAATATGCAAATTATCATCGTATTATCAAATCGAGAGTGTCTTGGCTGTGCGGTCAGTTCCTACGAGTTACATTAGTGCCGTGGGAGGTGTTGGTGCCACCCACGGGGCCGTTTGGGGGCTGTTTCGAGTTTTCACCCTCTAACGCCATGTTTTTAAGCCTAAGTCTAGAAATATGCAAATAATCGTCGTATTCTCAAACTGAGAGACCCACGGCTGCGCGGTTAGTTCCTACGAGTTCCATTGGTCCCGTGGGAGGTGTTGGTGCCACCCACGGGGCCGTTCGGGGGTTGTTTCGAGTTTTCACCCTCTAACGCCAAGTTTTGTTTAGGTATATAAATGTGCAAATTTCCATCATATTCTCAAACCGGGAGTGTTGTGACTACGCAGTCAGTTCCTATGAGTTACATTGGTCCCGTGGGAGGTGTTGGTACCACCGACGGGGCAGTTCAGATGTTGTTTCGAGTTTTCACCCACTAACGCCATGTTTTTATGCTTAAGTCTAGAAATATACAAATTAACGTCGTATTCTCAAACTGGGAGTGTCACGGCTGCGCAATCAGTTCCTACGAGTGACATTGGTCCCGTGGGAGGTGTTGGTGCCACCCACGGGGCCAGTCGGGAGTTGTTTCGAGTTTTCACCCTCTAACGCCACATTTTTATCACTGAGTCAAGAAATATGCAGATTGTCATCGTATTCTCAAACTTGGAGTGCCGCGGCTGCACGGTCAGTTCCTACGAGTTACATTGGTCCCGTGGGAGGTGTTGGTGCCACCCACGGGGCCGTTCAAAAGTTGTTTCATGTTTTCACCCTCTAACGCCATGTTTTTGTGCCTAAGTCTAGAAATATGCAAATTATCATCGTATTCTCAAACCGGGAGTGCCGCGGCTCTATGGTCAGTTACTACGAGTTACATTGGTCCCGTGGGAGGTGTTGGTTCCACCTACGGGGCCGTTCGGGGGCTGTTTATGGTTTTCACCGTCTAACACCATGTTTTTATGCCTAAGTCTAGAAATGTAAAAATTACCGTCGTATTCTCAAACCGGGAGCACCGCGGTTGTGTGGTCAATTCCTATGAGTTACATTGGTGCCGTGGGAGGTGTTGGTGCCACCCACGGGGCCGTTCGGGGGTTGTTTCGAGCTTTCACCCTCTAATGCCATATTTTTAAGTGTAAGTCTAGAAATATGCAAATTATCATCGTATTCTCAAACCGAGAGACCCGCTACTGCGGAGTCTATTCCTACGGATTACATTGCTCTCGTGGGAGGTGTTGGTGCCACCTACGAGGCCGTTCGGGAGTTATTTCGACTTTTCACCATCTAATGCCATATTTTACTTAAGTCTAGAAATATGAAAATTATTGTTATAGTATCAAATCGGGAGTGTCTTGGCTGCGCGGTCAATTCCTATGAGTTACATTGGTCCCGTGGGAGGTGTTGGTACCACCCACGAGGCCATTCGGTGGCTATTTCGAGTTTTCACCCTCTAACACCATGTTTTTGTGCTTAACTCTAAAAATATGAAAATTACCGTCGTATTCTCAAACCGGGAGTGTCGCGGCTATGCGGTCAGTTTCTACGAGCTATATTGGTCCCGTGGGAGGTCTTGGTGCCACCCACGGTGCCGTTCTGGGGATGTTTCGAGTTTTCACCCTCTAATGCCATGTTTTTTTGCCTAAGTTCAGAAATATGTAAATTATCATCGCATTCTCAAACCGAGAGTGCTGCGGCTGTGTGGTCAGATCCTACGAGTTACATTGGTCCCGTGGGAGGTGTTAGTGCCACCCACGGGGCCGTTCGGGGGTTATTTCGAGTTTTCACCCTCTAACGCCATGTTCTAATGCCTTAGTTTAGAAATATGCAAATTATCGTCGTATTCTCAAACCAGGACTGCCGCGGCTGTGCGGTCAGTTCCTACGAGTTTCATTGTTCCCGTGGGAGGTGTTGGTGCCACCCAAGGGGCCGTTCGTGGGCTGTTTTGGGTTTTCACCCTCTAACGCCAGGTCTTTATGCCTAAGTTTAGAAATATGAAAATTATCATCGAATTCTCAAACCGGGAGTACCGCGGTTGCGTGGTCTGTTCCTACGAGTTACATTGGTCCCGTGGGAGGTGTTTGTGTCACCCACATGGCCGTTCGGGGGTTGTTTCAAGTTCTCACCCTCTAACGCCATGTTTTGCTCCAGTCTACAAATATGCATATTACCGTCGTATTCTCAAATCGGGAGTGTCACGGCTACGCGGACAGTTCCTACGAGTTACATTGGTCCCATGGGAGGTGTTAGTGCCACCAACGGGGCCGTTCGGGTGTTGTTTCGAGTTTTCACCCTCTAACGCCATGTTTTTAAGCTTAAGTCTAGAAATATACAAATTATCATCGTATTCTCAAACCGGGAGTGTTGCGGCTGCACGATCAGTTCCAACGGGTTACATTGGTCCAGTGGGAGGTGTTGGAGCCACCCACGGGGCCGTTCGGGGGTTGTTTCGAGTTTTGACCCTCTAACGCCATGTTTTCATGCTTAAGTCTAAAAGTATGCAAATTATCGTCGTATTCTCAAACAGGGAGTGTCGCGGCTGCGCGATCAGTTCCTACGTGTTACATTGGTCCCGCGGGAGGTTTTTGTGCCACCCACAGGGTCGTTCGGATTTTTTTTGAGTTTTCACCCTCTAACGTCATGTTTTTATGCCTAACTCAAGAAATATGCAAATTACCGTCGTATTCTCAAATCGGGAGTCCTGCGGCTGCGCAGTCAGTTTCTACAAGTTACATTGGGAGGTGTTGGTGCCACCCACGGGGCCGTTCGGGGGTTGTTTTGGGTTTTCACCCTCTAATGTCATGTTTATATGTCTAAGTCTAGAAATATGTAAATTACCTTCGTATTCTCAAACCGGGAGTACCGTGATTGCGTGGTCAATTCCTACTAGTTACATTGGTGCCGTGGGAGGTGTTTGTTCCACCCACGGGGCTGTTCGGGGGATGTTTCGAGGTTCCACCTTCTAACGCCAGGTATTTAAGCCTAAGTCTAGAAATATGTAAATTTACATCGTATTCTCAAACCGGGAGACCCGCGATTACGGGGTCAGTTCCTACCAGTTACATTGGTCCCGTAGGAGGTGTTGGTGCCACCCACGGGGCCGTTCCTAGAATATTTTGGGTTTTCACCCTCTATCGCCATGTTTTTATGCCTAAGTCTTGAAATATGCAAATTACCGTCGTATTCTCAAACCGGGAGTGTCGCCGCTGCGCGATCAGTTCTTACGAGTTACATTGGTCCCGTGGGTGATATTGGTGCCACCCACGAGGCCGTTCGGGGGCTATTTTGGGTTTTCACCTCTAACGCCATTTTTTTTGCCTAAGTCTAGAAATATGATAATTACCGTCGTATTCTCAAACCGGGAGTACCGCGGTTGCATGGTCAATTGCTACGAGTTACATTGGTGTCGTGGGAGGTGTTGGTGCCACGCACGGGGCCGTTCGGGGGCTGTTTCCAGTTTTCACCCTCTAACGCCATGTTTTTATGCTTAAGTCTAGAAATATGAAAAATACCGTCGTATTCTCAAACCGGGAGTGTCGCGGCTATGCGGTCAGTTCCTACGCGTTACATTGGTCCCGTGGAAGGTGTTGGTGCCACCCACGGGGCCTTTCGGGGGTTGTTTCGAGTTTTCACCCTCTAACGCAATGTTTTTATGCCTAAGTCTAGAAATATGCAAATTACCGTCATATTCTCAAACCGGGAGTGTCGCAGCTGTGCGGTCAGTTCCTACGAGTTACATTGGTCCCGTGGGAGGTGTTGGTGCCACCCACGGAGCTGTTCGGTGGCTGTTTTAGGTTTTCACCCTCTAACGCCATGTTTTTACGCCTTAGTCTTGAAATATGAAAATTACCGTCGTATTCTCAAATCTGGAGTACCACGATTGTGTGGTCAGTTCCTACGAGTTACATTGGTCTCATGGGAGGTGTTGGTTTCACCCACGGGGCTGTTCGGGGGTTATTTCGAGTTCTCACCCTCTGATGCCTTGTTTTGCTTAAGTCTAGAAATATGCATATTACCGTCGTATTATCAAACCGGGAGTGTCACAGCTGCGCGGACAGTTCCTACGAGTTACATTGGTCCCGTGGGAGGTGTGTTCGGGTGTTGTTTTGAGTTTTCACCCTCTAACGCCATGTTTTTAAGCTTAAGTCTAGAAAGATACAAATTATCATCGTATTCTTAAACCGGGAGTGTTGCGGCTGCACGGCCAGTTCCAACGGGTTACATTGGTCCCGTGGGAGGTGTTGGTGCCACCCACGGGGTCGTCCGGGGGCTGTTTCGAGTTTTGACCCTCTAACGCCATGTTTTCATGCTTAAGTCTAGAAGTATGCAAATTATCGTCGTATTCTCAAACAGGGAGTGTCGCGGCTGCGCGGTCAGTTCCTACGTGTTACATTGGTCCCGCGGGAGGTTTTGTGCCACCCACAGGGCCGTTCGGATGTTGTTTCAAGTTTTCACCCTCTAATGTCATGTTTTTATGCCTAACTCAAGAAATTTGCAAATTATCGTCGTATTCTCAAATCGGGAGTCCCACGGCTGCGCAGTCTGTTTCTACTAGTTACACTGGGACCGTGGGAGGTGTTGGTGCCACCCACGGGGCCGTTCGGGGGTTGTTTTAGGTTTTCACCCTCTAATATCATGTTTATATGCCTAAGTCTAGAAATATGGAAATTATCGTCGTATTCTCAAACTGGGAGTACCGTGATTGCGTGGTCAATTCCTACGAGTTACATTGGTGTCATGGGAGGTGTTGGTGCCACCCGCGAGGCCGTTCGGGGGCTGTTTCGACGTTCCACCCTCTAACGCTGTGTTTTTACGCCTAAGTCTAGAAATATGCAAATTATCGTCGTATTCTCAAACCGGGCGACCCACGACTGCGGAGTCAGTTCCTACGAGTTAGATTGCTCCCGTAGGAGGTGTTGGTGCCACCCACGGGTCCGTTCCAGGGCTGTTTTGGGTTTTCACCCTCTAATGCCATGTTTTTATGCCTAAGTCTTAAAATATGCAAATTACCGTCGTATTCTCAAATCGGGAGTGTCGCGACTGCGCGGTCAGTTCCTACAAGTTGCATTGGTCCTGTGGGTGGTGTTGGTGCCACCCACGGGGCCGTTCGGGGGCTTTTTTGAGTTTCACCCACTAACGCCATGTTTTTATGCTTAGGTCTAAAATTATGCAAATTACCATCGTATTCTCAAACCGGGAGTGTTGCGGCTGCGCGATCCGTTCCTACGTGTTACATTGGTCCCGTGCGAGGTTTTGGTGCCACCCACGGGGCCGTTTTGTGTTGTTTTGAGTTTTCACCCTCTAAGGCCATGTTTTTATGCTTAAGTATAGAAATATAAAAATTACAGTCGTATTCTCAAATCGGGAGTCTCGCGGCAGCGCAGTCAGTTCCTATGTGTTACATTAGTCCCGTGGGAGGTTTTTGTGCCAATCACGGGGCTGCTCGTGGGTTGTTTCGAGTTTTCACCCTCCAACGCCATGTTTTTATGCCTAAGTCAAGAAATATGCAAATTAGCATCTTATTATCAAATCGGGAGTGCCTCGGCTTCGCGGTGAGTTCCTACGAGTTAAATTAGTCCTCTGGGAGGTGTTGGTGCCACCCACTGGGCCGTTCGGGCATTGTTTTGGGTTTTCACCCTCTAACGCCATCTTTTTATGCCTAAGTCTAGAAATATGCAAATTATCGTCGTATTCTCAAATCGAGAGTACCGTCGCTGTGTGGTCAATTCCTACGAGCTACATTGGTGCTGTGGGAGGTGTTGATGCCACCCACGGGGCCGTTCGGGGGTTATTTCCAGTTTTCACCCTTTGACGCCATGTTTTTATGCCTAAGTCTAAAAATATGCAATTTATCGTCGTATTCTCAAATCGGGAGTGTCGAGGCTGCACTTTCAGTTCATACGAGTTACATTGGTCACGTGGGAGGTGTTGGTGCCACCCACGGGGCCGTTCGGGGGTTGTTTCGAGTTTTCACCCTCTAACGCCATGTTTTATGCTTAATTCTAGAAATATAAAAATTATCATCAAATTCTCAAACTGGGTGTGTCGCGGCTGCGCGGCCAGTTCAAACAAGTTACATTGGTCCCGTGGGAGGTGTTGGTGCCACCCACGGGGCCGTTCGGGGGTTATTTCGAGTTTTCACCCTCTAACGCCATGTTTTTATGCCTAAGTCTAGAAATATGCAAATTATGGCCGTATTCTCAAATCGAGAGTGCCGCGGCTGCGCGATCAGTTCCTACGAGTTACATTGGTCCCGTGGGAGGAGTTGGTTTCACCTAAGGGGCCGTTCGGGGGTTGTTTTGGATTTTCACCCTCTAACGCCATGTTTTTTGCCTAAGTCTTAAAGTATGCAAATTACCATCGTATTCTCAAACTAGGAGTACCTCGATTGCGAGGTCAATTCCTACGAGTTACATTGGTACCATGGGAGGTGTTGGTGCCACCCACGGAGCCGTTCGGGGGTTGTTTCGAGTTTCCACCCTCTAACGCCATATTTTTAAGCCTAAGTCTAGAAATATGCAAATTATGGTTGTATTCTCAAACCGAGAGATCCGCGACTTTGGGGTCCGTTCCTATGAGTTACATTGGTCCCGTGGGAGGTGTTGGTGCCTCCCACGGGGCCGTTCGAGGGTTATCTCTAGTTTTCACCCTCTACTATCATATTTTTATTCCTAAGTCTAGAAATAATCAAATTATAGTCGTATTCTCAAATCGGGAGTGTCGTGGCTACGCGGTCAGTTCATACGAGTTAGATTAGTCCTGTGGGAGGTGTTGGTTCCACCCACGGGACAGTTTGGGGGTTTGTTTCTAGTTTTCACCCTCTAACGCCATGTTTTTATGCTTAAGTCTAAAAATATGAAAATTACCGTCGTATTGTCAAACCGGGAGTATCGCGGCTGCGCGATCAGTTCCAACGAGCTACATTAGTCCCGTGGGAGGTGTTGATGCCACCCACGGGGCCGTTCGGGTGTTGTTTCGAGTTTTCACCCTCTAACGCCATGTTTTTATGCCCAAGTCTAGAAATATGCAAATTAACATCGTATTCACAATCGGGAGTGTCACGGTTGTGCGCTCAGTTCCTACGAGTTGCATTGGTCCCGTAGGAGGTGTTGGTGCCACCCACGAGGCCGTTCGGGGGCTGTTTCGAGTTTTCACCCTCTAACGCCATGTTTTTATGCCTAAGTCTAGAAATATTAAAATTATCGTCGTATTCTCAAATCGGGAGTGCCACGGCTGTGCGGTCAGGTCTTACGAGTTACATTGGTCTCGTGGGAGGTGTTGGTGACACCCAAGGGGCCGTTCGGGGGCTGTTTCGGGTTTTCACCCTCTAACGCCATGTTTTTATGCCTAAGTCTAGAAATATGCCAATTACCGTCATATTCTCAATCCGGGAGTACCGTGGTTGCATGGTCAGTTCCTACGAGTTACATTGGTGCCGTGGGAGGTGTTGGTGCCACTCACGGGGCCGTTCGGGGGCTGTTTCGAGTTTTCACCCTCTAACACCATGTTTTTAAGCCTAAGTCTAGAAATATGCAAATTATGGTCGTATTCTCAAACCGAGAGACCTGCGACTTTGGGGTCCGTTCCTATGAGTTACATTAGTCCCGTGGGAGGTGTTGGTGCCACCCACGGGCCGTTTGGGGGTTATTTCGAGTTTTCACCCTCTAACGCCATGTTTTTATGCCTAAGTCTAGAAATATGCAAATTATCGTCGTATTCTCAAATCGGGAGTGACGCGGTTGCGCGGTCAGTTCCTAAGAGTTACATTGGTTCCGTGGGAGGAGTTGGTTCCACCTACGGGGCCGTTCGGGGGTTGTTTTGGGTTATCACCCTCTAACGCCATGTTTTTATGCCAAAGTCTTGAAATATGCAAATTACCATCGTATTCCCAAACTAGGAGTACCTCGGTTGCGAGGTCAATTCCTACGAGTTACATTGGTACCAAGGGAGGTTTTGGTGCCACCCACGGAGCCGTTCGGGGTTTGTTTCGAGTTTCCACCCTCTAACGCCATATTTTTAAGCCTACGTCTAGAAATATACAAATTATGGTCGTATTCTCAAACCGAGAGACCCGCAGCTTTGGGGTCCGTTCCTATGAGTTACATTGGTCCCGTGGGAGGTGTTGGTGCCTACCACGGGGCCCTTCGGGGGTTATTTCCAGTTTTCACCCTCTACTGCCATGTTTTTATTCCTAAGTCTAGAAATATACAAATTATTGTCGTATCCTCAAACCGGGAGTGTCGTGGCGGCGCGGTTAGTTCATATAAGTTAGATTGGTCCCGTGGGAGGTGTTGGTACCACCCACGGGACCGTTTGGGGGCTGTTTCTAATTTTCATCCTCTAACGCCATGTTTTTATGCTTAAGTCTAGAAATATGAAAATTACCGTCGTATTCTCAAATCGGGAGTGTCGCGGCTGCGTGGTCTTCTCCAACGAGTTACATTAGTCCCGTGAGAGGTGTTGATGCCACCCACGGGGCCGTTCGGGTGTTGTTTTGAGTTTTCACCCTCTAACGCCATGTTTTTATGCCTAAGCCTAGAATTATATAAATTATCGCCGTATTCTCAAACCGAGAGTGCCGTGGCTGCGCAGTCAGTTCCTACAAGTTACATTGGTCCCGTGGGAGGAGTTGGTTCCACCTATGGGGCCGTTCGGGGGCTATTTTGTTTTTTCACCCTCTTACGACATGTTTTTATGCCTAAGTCTAGAAATATGCAAATTACCATCGTATTCTCAAACTGGGAGTACCGCGGTTGCGTGGTCAATTACTACGAGTTGCATTGGTGCCGTGGGAGGTGTTGGTACCACCCACGGGGCCGTTCGGGGGTTGTTTCGAGTTTCCACCCTCTAACGCCATATTTTTAAGCCTAAGTCTAGAAATATGCAAATTATCGTCGTATTCTCAAACCGAAAGACCCACGACTATAAGGTCCGTTCCTACGAGTTACATTGGTTCCGTGGGAGGTGTTGATGCCACCCACGGGGCTATTCGGGGGTTATTTCCAGTTTTCACCCTCTAACGCCAAGTGTTTATGCCTAAGTCTAGAAATATGCAAATTATCATCGTATTTTCAAATCGGGAGTGTCGAGGCTGCGCTTTCAGTTCATACGAGTTACATTGGTCCCGTGGGAGGTGTTGGTGCCACCTACGGGGCCGTTCGGGGGTTGTTTCGAGTTTTCACCCTCTAACG
The DNA here is from genome assembly GCA_949130495.1 of Sambucus nigra. Taxonomy (NCBI): domain Eukaryota; kingdom Viridiplantae; phylum Streptophyta; class Magnoliopsida; order Dipsacales; family Adoxaceae; genus Sambucus; species Sambucus nigra. The sequence continues at coordinate 407,741,859 of OX422222.1, forward strand.
CCATGTTTTTTTGCTTAATTCTAAAAATATGAAAATTATAGTCGAATTCTGAAACTGGGAGTGTCGCAGCTGTGCGGTCAGTTCCAACAAGTTACATTGGTCCCGTGGGAGGTGTTGGTGCCACCCACGGGGCCGTTCGGGTGTTGTTTCGAGTTTTCACCCTCTAACGCCATGTTTTTATGCCTAAGTCTAGAAATGTGCAAATTATCGTCGTATTCTCAAACCGGGAGTGTCACGATTGCGCGATAATTTTCTACGAGTTATATTGGTCCCGTAGGAGGAGTTGGTTCCACCTACGGGGCCGTTCGGGGGCTGTTTTGCGTTTTCAACCTCTAACGTCATGTTTTTATGCCTAAGTCTAGAAATATGCAAATTACCATCGTATTATCAAACCGGGAGTGTCGCGGTTGTGCGGTCAGTTCCTACGAATTACATTGGTCTCGTGGGAGGTGTTGGTGCCACCCACGAGGCCGTTCGGGGTCTCTTTCGAGTTTTCACCCTCTAACGCCATGTTTTTATGCCTAAGTCTAGAAATATGCAAATTACCGTTGTATTCTCAAATCGGGAGTGCCACGACTGCGCGGTCAGTTCTTACGAGTTACATTGGTCCCGTGGGAGGTGTTGGTGCCACCAAAGGGGCCGTTCAGGGGTTGTTTCGGGTTTTCACCCTCTAACGCCATGTTTTTATTCCTAAGTCTAGAAATATGCCAATTACCATCGTATTCTCAAATCGGGAGTACCGTGGTAGCATGGCCAATTCCTACGAGTTACATTGGTGCCGTGGGAGGTGTTGGTACCACTCAAGGGGCCATTCGGGGGCTATTTCGAGTTTTCACCCTCTAACACCATGTTTTTAAGCCTAAGTCAAGAAATATGCAAATTATGGTCGTATTCTCAAACCGAGAGACCCGCGACTTTGGGTTCCGTTCCTATGAGTTACATTGGTCCCGTGGGAGGTGTTGATGCCACCCATGGGGCTGTTCGGGGGTTATTTCGAGTTTTGACCCTCTAACGCCATGTTTTTATGCCTAAGTCTAGAAATATGCAAATTATCGTCGTATTCTCAAATCGGTAGTGCCGCAGCTGCGCGGTCAGTTCCTACGAGTGACATTGGTCCCGTGGGAGGAGTTGGTTCCACCTACGGGGCCGTTCGGGGGTTGTTTTGTGTTTTCACCCTCTAACGCCATATTTTTATGCCTAAGTCTTGAAATATGCAAATTACCATTGTATTCTCAAACTAGGAGTACCTCGGTTGCGAGGTCAATTCCTACGAGTTACATTGGTACCATGGGAGGTATTGGTGCCACCCACGGAGCCGTTCGGGGGTTGTTTCGAGTTTCCACCCTCTAACGCCATGTTTTTAAGCCTAAGTCTAGAAATATGCAAATTATGGTCGTATTCTCAAACCGGGAGACCCGCGACTTTGGGGTCCGTTCCTATGAGTTACATTGGTCCCGTGGGAGGTGTTGGTGCCTCCCACGGGGTCGTTCGGTGGTTATTTCCAGTTTTCACCCTCAACTGCCATGTTTTTATTCCTAAGTCAAGAAATATGTAAATTATTGTCGTATTCTCAAACCGGGAGTGTCGTGGCTGTGCGGTCAGTTCCTACGAGTTACATTGGTCCCGTGGGAGGTGTTGGTGCCACCCACGAGGCCGTTCGGGGGCTGTTTCAAGTTTTCACCCTCTAACGCCATGTTTTTATGCCTAAGTCTAGAAATATGCAAATTACCATCGTATTCTAAAATTGGGAGTGCCACGACTGCGCGGTTAGTTCTTACGAGTTACATTGGTCCCATGGGAGGTGTTGGTGCCACCCAAGGGGCCGTTCGGGGGCTGTTTCGGGTTTTCACCCTCTAACGCCATGTTTTTATGCCTAAGTCTAGAAATATGCTAATTACCGTCATATTCTCAAACGGGGAGTACCGTGGTTGCATGGTCAGTTCCTACGAGTTACATTGGTGCCGTGGGAGGTGTTGGTGCCACTCACGGGGCCATTCGGGGGCTGTTTCGAGTTTTCACCCCTTAACACCATGTTTTTAAGCCTAAGTCAAGAAATATGCAAATTATGGTCGTATTCTCAAACCGAGAGACCCGCGACTTTGGGGTCCATTCCTATGAGTTACATTGGTCCCATGGGAGGTGTTGATGCCACCCACGGGGCTGTTCGGGGGTTATTTCGAGTTTCCACCCTCTAACGCCATGTTTTTATGCCTAAGTCTAGAAATATGAAAATTATCATCGTATTCTCAAATAGGGAGTGCCGCGGTTGCGCGATCAGTTCTTACGAGTTACATTGGTCCCGTGGGAGGTGTTGGTGCCACCCAAGGGGCCGTTAGGGGGCTGTTTCGGGTTTTCACCCTCTAACGCCATGTTTTTATGTATAAGTCCTGAAATATGCCAATAACCATTATATTATCAAACCGGTAGTACCGTGGCTGCATGGTCAGTTCCTACGAGTTACAATGGTTCCGTGGGAGGTGTTGGTGCCACTCACGGGGCCGTTCGGGAGCTGTTTCGAGTTTGCACGCTCTAACATCATGTTTTTAAGCCTAAGTCTAGAAATATGCAAATTATGGTCGTATTCTCAAACCGAGAGACCCGCGACTTTGGGGTCCGTTCCTATGAGTTACATTAGTCCCGTGGGAGGTGTTGGTGCCACCCACGAGGCGTTCGGGGGTTATTTCGAGTTTTCACCCTCTAATGCCATATTTTTATGCCTAAGTCTAGAAATATGCAAATTATCGTCGTATTCTCAAATCGGGAGTTCCGCGACTGCGTGGTCAGTTCCTACGAGTTACATTGGTCCCGTGGGAGGAGTTGGTTCCACCCACGGGGCCGTTCAGGGGTTATTTTGGGTCATAACCCTCTAACGCCATGTTTTTATGCCTAAGTCTTAAAATATGCAAATTACCATCTTATTCTCAAACTATGAGTACCTCGGTTGCATGGTCAGTTCCTACGAGTTACATTGGTGCCGTGGGAGGTGTTGGTGCCACTCACGGGGCCATTCGGAGGCTGTTTCGAGTTTTCACCCTCTAACACCATGTTTTTAAGCCTAAGTCAAGAAATATGCAAATTATGGTCGTATTCTCAAACCGAGAGATCCGCGACTTTGGGGTCCGTTCCTATGAGTTACATTGGTCCCGTGGGAGGTGTTGATGCCACCCACGGGGCTGTTCGGGGGTTATTTCGAGTTTTCACCCTCTAATGCTTAAGTCTAGAAATATGCAAATTATCGTCGTATTCTCAAATCGGGAGTGCCGCGGCTGCGCGGTCAGTTTCTACGAGTTACATTGGTCCCGTGGGAGGAGTTCGTTCCACCTCCGGGGCCGTTCGGGGGTTGTTTTGGGTTTTCACCCTCTAATGCCATATTTTTAAGCCTAAGTTTAGAAATATGCAAATTATGGTCGTATTCTCAAACCGAGAGACCCGCAACTTTGGGGTCCGTTCCTATGAGTTACATTGGTCCCGTGAGAGGTGTTGGTGCCTCCCACAGGGACGTTCGGGGGTTATTTCCAGTTTTCACCCTCTACTGCCTTGTTTTTATTCCTAAGTCTATAAATATACAAATTATTGTCGTATTCTCAAACCGGGAATGTCGTGGCTGCGGGGTCAGTTCATACGAGTTAAATAGGTCCCGTGGGAGGTGTTGGTGCCACCCACGGGACCGTTGGGGGGCTGTTCTAGGTTTTACCCTCTAACGTCATATTTTTATGCTTAAGTCTAGAAATATGAAAATTACCATCGTATTCTTAAATCGGGAGTGTCGTGGCTGCGCGGTCAGCTACAACGAGTTACATTAGTCCCGTGGGAGGTGTTGATGCCACCCACGGGGCCGTTTGGGTGTTGTTTCGAGTTTTCACCCTCTAACGCCATGTTTTTATGCCTAAGTCCAGAAATTTGCAAATTATCATCGTATTCTCAAACCGGGAGTGCCGCGGCTGCGCGGTCAGTTCCTACGAGTTACATTGGTCCCGTGGGAGGAGTTGGTTCCACCTACAGGGCCGTTCGGGGGCTGTTTTGTGTTTTCACCCTCAAACGACATGTTTTTATGCCTAAGTCTAGAAATATTCAAATTACCGTCGTATTCTCAAACTGGGAGTACCGCGATTGCGTGGTCAATTTCTACGAGTTACATTGGTGCTGTGGGAGGTGTGGGTGCCACCCACGGGGCCGTTCGGGGGTTGTTTCGATTTTCCACCCCCTAACACCACATTTTTAAGCCTAAGTCTAGAAATATGCAAATTATCGTCGTATTCTCAAACCGAAAGACCCGCGACTGTAGGGTCCGTTCCTACGAGTTACATTGGTTCCGTGGGAGGTGTTGATGCCACCCACGGGGCTGTTCGGGGCTTATTTCTAGTTTTCACCCTCCGACGCCATGTTTTTATTCCTAAGTCTAGAAATATGCGAATTATCATCGTATTCTTAAATCGAGAGTGTCAAGGCTGCGCTTTCAGTTCATACGAGTTACATTGGTCCCATGGGAGGTGTTCGTGCCACTCACGGGGCCGTTCGGGGTTGTTTCGAGTTTTCACCCTCTAACGCCATGTTTTTATGCTTAATTCTAGAAATATGAAAAATATCGTCGAATTCTCAAACTGGGAGTGTCGCGGCTGCGTGGTCAGTTCCAACAAGTTTTAATACCATGTTTTTAAGCCTAAGTCAAGAAATATGCAAATTATGGTCGTATTCTCAAACCGAGAGACCCGCGACTTTGGGGTCCGTTCCTATGAGTTACATTGGTCCCGTGGGTGGTGTTGGTGCCACCCACGGGGCCGTTCGGGTGGTGTTTCGAGTTTTCACCCTCTAACGCCATGTTTTTATGCCTAAGTCTAGAAATATGCAAATTATCGTCGTATTCTCAAACCGGGAGTGCCGCGGCTGCACGACAAGTTTCTACGAGTTACATTGGTCCCGTAGGAGGAGTTGGTTCCACCTACGGGGCCGTTCGGGGGCTGTTTTGGGTTTTCACCCTCTAACGCCATGTTTTTATACCTAAGTCTAGAAATATGCAAATTACCGTCGTATTCTCAAATTCGGAGTGTTGCGGCTGTGCGGTCACTTCCTACGAGTTACATGGTCCCGTGGGAGGTGTTGGTGCCACCCACGAGGCCGTTCGGGGGCTCTTTCTAGTTTTCACCCTCTAACGCCATGTTTTTATGCCTAATTCTAGAAATATACAAATTATCGTCGTATTCTCAAATCGGGTGTTCCACGGCTGTGCGGTCAGTTCTTACAATTTACATTGGTCCCGTGGGAGGTGTTGGTGCCACCCAAGGGGCCGTTTGGGGGCTGTTTCGGGTTTTCACCCTCTAATGCCATGTTTTTATGCCTAAGTCTGGAAATATGCCAATTACCGTCGTATTCTCAAACTGGGAGTACCGTGGTTGCATGGTCAGTTCCTACGAGTTACATTGGTCCCGTAGGAGGTGTTGGTGCCACCCACGGGGCCGTTCGGGGGTTGTTTCGAGTTTTCACCCTCTAACGCCATGTTTTGCTTAAGTCTAAAAATATGCAAATTATCGTCGTATTCTCAAATTGGGAGTGTCGCGGCTGCGCGGTCAGTTCTTACGAGTTACATTGGTCCCATGGGAGGTGTTGGTGCCACCCACGGGGCCGTTTGGGGGTTGTTTCGAGTTTTCACCCTCTAACGCCATGTTTTTAAGCTTAAGTCTAGAAATATGCAAATTATCGTCGTATTCTCTAATCGGAAGACCCGAGACTTCGGGGTCAGTTCCTACGAGTTACATTGGTCCCGTGGTAGGTGTTGGTGCCACCCACAGGGCTGTTCAAGGATTATTTCGAGTTTTCACCCACTAACCCCATGTTTTGCTTAAGTCTAGAAATATGCAAATTACCGTCGTATTCTCAAACCGGGAGTGTCGCGGCTGCGCGGTCAGTTCCTACGAGTTACATTGTTCCCGTGGGAGGTTTTGGTGCCACCCACGGGGTCGTTCGGGGGCTATTTCGAGTTTTTACCCTCTAACGCCATATTTTTATGCTTAAGTCTAGAAATATGCAAATTACTGTCGTATTATCAAACCAGGAGTGTCACGGCTGCGCGGTCAGTTCCTACGTGTTACATTGGTCTTGTGGGAGGTGTTGGTGCCACCCAAGGGGCCGTTCGGGGGCTGTTTCGAGTTTTCACCCTCTAATGCCATGTTTTTATGCCTAAGTCTAGAAATATGCAAATTATCATCGTATTTTCAAACTGGGAGTGCCACGATTGCGCGATCAGTTCGTACGAGTTACATTGGTCCCTTGGGAGGTGTTGGTTCCACCCACGGGGCCGTTTGGGGGTTGTTTTGGGTTTTCACCCTCTAACGCCATGTTTTTATGCCTAAGTCTAGAAATATGCAAATCACCATCGTATTCTTAAGTCGGGAGTACCGCGGTTGCGTGGTCAGTTCCTACGAGTTACATTGGTGCTGTGGGAGGTGTTGGTGCCACCTACGGGGCTGTTTGGGGGTTGTTTCGAGTTTTCACCCTCTAACGCCATGTTTTTAAGCCTAAGTATAAATTTTTTTTAATTATCATCGTATTCTCACGTCGGGAGACCCGCGACTGCGGGGTCAGTTCTTACGAATTACATTAGTCCCGTGGGAGGTGTTGGGGCCACCTACGTGGCCGTTCGGGGGTTGTTTTGAGTTTTCACCCACTAACCCCATGTTTTGCTTAAGTCTAGAAATATGCAAATTATTGTCGTATTCTCAAATTGGGAGTGGCGCGGCTGTGCGGTCAGTTCCTATGAGTTACGTTGGTCCCGTGGGAGGTGTTGGTGCCACCCACGGGGACGTTCGGGGGTTATTTTGGATTTTCACCTTCTAACGCCATGTTTTTAGGCCTAAGTTTAGAAATATGTAAATTACCATTGTATTCTTAAACCGGGAGTCCCGCAGCTGCGTGGTCAGTTCCTACGAGTTACATTAGTCCCGTGGGAGGTGTTGGTACCACCCACGGGGCCGTTCTGGGGTTATTTTGGGTTTTCCCCCCACTAACGCCATGTTTTGCCTATGTCTAAAAATATTCAAATTACCGCCGTATTCTCGAACTGAGAGTCCTGAGGCTGCGCGGACAGTTCCAATGTGATACATTGGTCCCGTGGGAGGTGTCGGTGCCACCCACGGGGCCGTACGGGGTTTGTTTCGGGTTTTCACCCTCTAACGCCATGTTTTTAAGCCTAAGTGTAGAAATATTCAAATTATCGTCGTATTCTCAAACCGGGAGTTCCAGGGCTGCGCGGTAAGTTCCTACGAGTCACATTGGTCCCATGGGAAGTGTTGGTGCACCCACGGTGCCGTCCGGGGGCTGTTTCGAGTTTTCACCCTCTAACGCGATTTTTAAAGCCTAAGTCTAGAAATATGCAAATTATCGTCGTATTCTCAAACCGGGAGTCCCGCGGCTGCACGGTCAGTTCCTACGAGTCACTTTGGTCCCGTGGGAGGTGTTAGTGCCACCCACGGGGCCGTTCGGGGACTGCTTCAAGTTTTCACCCTCTAAAGCTATGCTTTTAAGCCTAAGTATTAAATTATGCATATTATTGTCTTATTCTTAAACCGGTCGTCCCGCGACTGCGCGGTTAGTTCCTACGAGTCGCATTGATCCCGTGTGAGGTGTTGGTTCCACTCATGGGACCGTTCGGGGGTTGTTTCGAGGTTTTTCCCTCTAATACCAGTTTTTAAGCCGAAGTCTTAATATTTTCTTAATTTATATTCATACTCTCAAACCGAGGGTCCTATGATCGCGTGATCAGTTCCTACGAGCTAGATTGGTACCGTGGAAGGTGTTAGTGCCTCTCATGGGGCCATTCGAGGGTTATTTCAGGGTTTTGCTATCTAACGCCATTTTTTAAGCCTAATTCCTAGGGCTGTGAATGGATATTCGAAAATCCGCATCCGTCCGATATCCGAATCCGAATTTACGGATATTTATCCAAAAAAATGGAAATGGATACAAATATGGATGCTCTATAAAAATATCCGAGAAAACGGATACGGATACGGATAGCAGTAGTATCCGACACGAATAATCCGTATCCGACACGGAGTATCCGTTTTACCGAATATCCATTTTTCCGGATATCCGTATCCGTCTAACAAAGTGTAAAATGTTAGTCATATAATATTTTATATATAAACTAAAACTTAAAAAAAAATGGGCATAAGTATAATTATATAAACTTTAAAAATCTAACATAACCCTAATAACCAAAAACACACCACGGTCTCATCTACTTATTTCCCCAAAACCATTCCCTCTTACCTCGATCTCCCGCCACTCCCTCGCTGTCCTCTGATCTCCCACAGCTGTCCTCCAATCTCCTCCGACTCCCTCCGCTGTCCTCCCATCTCCCCTGCGATCCCCCTGCAATCTCCTCCGACTCCCTCCGCTGTCCTCCCATCTCCCCTGCGATCCCCCTCCGATCTCCATCAGCTCCGGTCTCATAAGGTCAGTACCCGTTTTTTCAATATCATAACACAAACTGATATGTTTATGGTTGTTTATGGAGTTTCATAAATTCAATATCACAACACAACACAACACAAAAGTGGATATTAGAAAATCTGGTGATATATTTATGGTTGTTTATGGAGTTTCATAAATTCTGTTTTGGTGATATGTTTATGGTTGTTTATGGTGATATGTTTATGGTTGTTTATGGAGTTTCATAAAGTAGACTAACTGAATTATGGAGTTTCATAAATTCTGTTTTGGTTCAAATTTTTTAGTAATATTAGGATAAAAATTTTGTTCCAGTGGCGAGTCCGTGTTTGTCCAGATAGAGAGAGAATTAGAGATTGAAGTTGTGTAGGGGATTTTAGTTTAGAGGTAGGGGAGATTATTTTCCATACCCACCCGTTACATCTCCATTTCAATTAGGTAGTAATAATACTAAATTAGGATTTCAACAACACAAAAAAGTGCACATTTCAATTCGGTAATAAATTTTTTTAGGTAACAAATTTTTTTGTTAAAATTAGTTTCATATTTTTAGGAATATGCACATTTCAATGTATTATTAAACTCATGGATTTATCTTTTTAGTACAATATATAGGTGAAGTTTTATTTGGGTGAATTAGTATGTTCAAACAATTAATGTCTTATCTTTATGCATTACTACTAACTTGCGAGTTGTGATTACCTTAATGCTTAATTCGACAAGGATACAAAGGAAAGGAGATGATAAAGACACACTTCAGGAACTTAAGGGGTAAAATAGCATCCCTTCTTTATTGTAATATATTCTTTGTTTTCTCCGTTAATACTTTAATTAAGTTATTCTTTTCAGGTAAGATGATGCTTCATTTCATTCTTGTTCAAACATTAGAGAAACTGAAGAGGATGAAAATTTCAATGGCTCAAAATTGAATAAGAAAATGCACATTAAAGGTTAGTACTTTTGCTCAAACCTTCTTTTATAGTTTAATTTGATGCTTTACACATTCTGTATATCTTACATGGAATGAAAAATTATATATTTAATTAATTGATTAAAGTGTTTAATATGCTATGTGTATCTTAATGTATCTTAAACAATAAAAATGGATAAGGATATTATCCGAATCCGGGAAATCCGAGAGGATACGGATATGGATAGATGAAATTATTATCCGGGCGGATACGGATATGGATACGGATAGTGTGGAGTCTTGACGGATACGGATGTGGATACTATGGTATCCGCTCCATATCCGTCCGTTTTACACCCCTACTAATTCCTTATATATGCAAATTATTGTCGTATTCTCAAATCGGGGGTCCCGTGATCATGCGGTCTGTTCCTACGAGTTACATTGGTCCCGTGCGAGGTGTTGGTGCCTCTCACGGGGAGTTTGGGGGCTATTTCGGGTTTAGGCCATCTAACGCCATGTTTTTAAGCCTAATTCCTTATATTTTCAAATCCTCCTCGTATTCTCAAATCGGCAGTCCCGTGATAGCTCGGTCAATTCTTATGAGTTACATTACTCACGTGCGAGGTGTTGGTGCCTCTCACGAGGCCGTTCGGGGGTTGTTTCGAATTTTCACCCTATAATGCCTTGTTGTTAAGCTTACGTCCTCATATTTTAAAATTATCATTGTATTCTCAATCCGGGAGTCCCGTGATCGCGCAGTCTATTTCTACATGTTACATTGGTCTCGTGAGAGGTGTTGGTGCCTCTCACGGGTCCGTACGAGGGTTATTTCGTATTTTTTCAATCTAACGCCTTATTTTTAAGCTTAAGTCCTATTATTTTTAAATTATCGTTGTATTCTCAAATTGAAAGTCCCGTGATCAAGGGGTCAGTTCCTACGTGTTACATTGGTCCCGTGAGAGGTGTTGGTGCCACATTTTAAGTTTAGGTCTAGACATTAGCAAGTTATCGTCGTATCCCGTGCTCCTTCTAATTATCCCATACTCCTTCTAACATAATATCCAACAACAAGTCAACAACCAATAATTATCCAACAACCAAACCAAACAAAACCAATAATTATCCCGTACTCCTTCTATCATCTAAAAGTTTTAATAGATAATGTATATCAATTATATAACTACTTTAGTTGAAGTAAAGAGTACCTGGTGTGTAATGAAGAATCGGTATGTAATAAAGAACTGGTATCTAATTGGTATGTAATAATGTATGTAATTATTCAATTTCTATAAAATTGGATGAACAAATAAAAAAATATCATAAAGTTTACCATGATATGTGTAGGTAGTCGCGTTGCACCTTTATCTGGATGCTCACTCACTGTCAAATACCAAATCTAAAAAAAATATTTACACATTGTCAAACTTAAAGAGAAAATTGAATAAAGGAAAAAATTGAATAAAAACATGCAAATGATTAAGTCAAATATCATAATGATGGTCATAACGAAGTTCAGATTGAAAGACCTGAATCTCAACATCCCTCTCATTATAATTAATAGCCTTTCCAAAACCATCGGGTGTGAAATTCTTGGAAAATCATTGTTCTTGAATCAAGGAGGGAGTGTTGAAGATTGAAGCAGGGGTAATATGAAGGTCTGGTTAATTTCAGGGGCACTATGAGGGTCTGGTTAATATGCCGTTAAAAAAATTAGTTAATTTAAACACTCTTTTAATTTCAGGGACAATATGCCATTAAAATATGAGGGTCACTATGACGACATAGTGCCCCTGAACCGTTAATTTCAGGGGCACTATGAGGGTCACTATGACGACATAGTGCCCTTGAAACAAAATAAACACACAAATATTGGCTTGAGATCGAACCAAGTTCCCTAAAAGAGCAAAAATCTACAATACTTAAATCGAACCTTCCTTTAGAACTAAAATCAATAAATATTGCCAATACTTAATCGAAACAACACAAATAAATCGAAACCACCCAAATAGGGGAAAAGAAAATCCATAATTTAAAACCCATTGGCCGCGAGGAGAAGAGGTTGGTTCTGAAAGTGGCATCGGGGTGAGGGGGAGAGGAATGCAACAACGCGAAGAAGTGGGCGGAAACAGGGAGAGAGGGGACTGCAGCGGGGAGAGGGGGAGGTAACGGGGAGAGGGGGCGACGGCGGGGGTAGGTTATAGAGGTGTATCTCAAATGAAATGAAAACAACGTGAGGGGGAGAGCACAAAATAATTAGTTCAACTAAGCATACATTTATACTAAGCATACAATTAGTTGTATGAGTATAGTAATTCTAACTTAGCAGTTCCTAATATATCAGGTCCTAACATAATTAGCAAGTCCTAACATACAGTTATACTAAGCATACAAGTCCTAACATCTTGTGTATGGATACTTCTGCATTTTCTCACCTGATTTAGAAGACAAACCCCCTTCTTGTACAGCCGTACAGCCAAATTTGTTGGAAGTTATCAAACAGTCTCTCAAAGTAATTAGGATGCCCGAACTAAAATTATTCCGCAACCTTGCTTGAACCAAATTTGCATCCAACTTTTGCAACCTACTCATATTACGTTTTATAAATGACAATTTGAAGAAAAAATGAGTCCCTCTATAACATTTTATCAAGAAGTTGATAGCCATATTGAGACACTCACACCGCGGAAACTTTAAAGTAAATGAAACACCTCAAACACAGTAAAAATACACGAGGTACTCCCTCAAATAGTTGTTTAACTTATCGAAAAGTAAATTGGTTTGCAACAGAAATCTAGTTCTTTATGGACATTTTATCCAACATTTGACGAACATAAGATTCACTCGAATCAAAATGGCTTTAAGATTCGCTCGTGTTAAATCAGTTGAAAAAAAAATCCTCGAGGGGCTTCACCCACTCGCAAATCAATTTCAAAGTTTAGGATTGAGAATCCAAGAAACTGTTGAGTGGGATCCTTCATGGAGAGTCTCGAAAAAAAAAAGTAAAAATAAATGATTCCCAAATTTTAACCCATGAGGTTTCCATCGAGCACCTGATGTGCAAAGGCGCAGGAAACCCAAATAAAAATACAAAAACATCCTCATCAACAAATTTAACATTTTTGCTAAATTGAAAAGTTCATTTGGAAGCAGTTGTAAATAATACGTTATATGACAACAAAAACCTTCACACCCACTATTAGATATACAGTGAATGAACAAGTTTTTACTAACATGTCAAATCTCATGCTTCACAACCATAAACAAGCTAAGAAAGGAAAAAATGAATAACAAGTTGGGAGGTCTTGTTTCCATTCCTAAAGTCGTACAAATTATCATCAAGATAAGCAAATACATATTTCATAACCCAAAAACTTGACATAAAAGCAAAAATGAATTGCCCATCCATGTTATGAACATAATTAAGATCAAACAGGACAAGAAATAAGAAAATTTTAACAACATGCTTGAGTTAAACACTCAGCACCAACTCTCAAGCCTAAATGTTGAAAAAAATTTCAAGGTAAGTTGCCATTGGAACTTACTCTGCCTCACCTGCACTACTCAATGAACATGTCACGAGATCACGCATACATAGACACATAAATATATATAACAAACCTGAAAATATGTATAACTAAAAATTTTGTACTGAAATACGAAATACGAAAGAACTGTACTCTACAGTTTCTGTAATCTGATACTACTTCAATGGAACTTTTACACTAATTCAACTTCCCACTATGTTTCTCAATAGGCCTACTAAATATTATGAAATTAGCTTAGGCTGAAACCGAAACAACTAAAATTTCATTCGAAGCGAGGAATGTTTTCAATATCACCAATCAAGTCGTCCAACTATATAACACACATTAACTTCACAATACACTGTAAATACTTATATAATAGGGGTAACTGCTTATCTTGTTGACAATTTCTTTGACGATTGTTGATACCAAATTTAATCTGCTGACATGGATCAATAAAATAAAGACACGTGGCAGTCTACAGGGCAAAAATAAACACTTCTGAGGAACTCACATACTCCAAGGAACCATACTACAACGAGGAGCACTGATTCCCCGAGGAACTCGTATGCTTCGAGGAACAAGAACTCTTCGAGGAACTCTTGAGTACCGAGAAGCTTAGGCGGTCCGAGCTTCACCTCGAACAAAGCATTAATAGCGGGACAACCAACAGTTTGACTATTCATTAAATGCTTATCATTCAGACGCATACGCTTAAGGAGCATTGAATGTATCACCCTTTCATATGTACATCATTTAATGTATTACCCTTTCACATTACAGCCCCAGGGCTATAAATACATTGTACAATCCTCATTGTAAAGGGACCGGAATTTCTTGAGATAACTTGTAATCGAGAATTCCCATACAATCAGCAATAACATAACAGTGGACGTAGGCCATTATTATAAAGCTGAACCACTTTAAAAAGTCTTTGTCTCATTTATTTATCTGTGATTGAATAATTAGATATGATCTAATTTTTTACATCAACAGATTGGCGTCGCCTGTGGGAAGCGACTGGTAATATCATTTTTCATAAAAAATAATCCATCATAAATGGCTGATATTCCAGAATCTAGCAATCGAAACGCTGGAAGCCCTCCAAATCCATCTGATCCGCCAAATATTCTAGATCTGGCTGGAATAATTATAAATCTGGATCAGGGCCAGACCATCATGCAAGAAACTATGCGTCAACTCATACAAACCCTCCATGGCGGTGCACCAACCCATTCAAGACCACAAAGTATTCAAAGAAATACCCGTACATCTTCTTCGCGTACTAGGCGTACCAATTCATATCGTAATGAGGAGTCTGAAGATTTTTCTTATCAACCTGGACGAACTTCGTCAGTGCGAGCCACAGATACTGAACAACGTATCACTCTCTCCCCAGAAAGGACCAGTGCACTAGAAAGATTAAGCAGAGTATCTCCTTTCGATCGATTAGGTCCTAGGAGGAGCAAAAGTCCTCCTAGAGCCCCATCGAGGAGTTTTCGACGACCATCAGATTTAAGGGAAGGATCTGCCCAGTCGTGACCAGCTGCTCGTCAAGATAGATCCCAGGAAGCCACCTCAACGCGATCAGTTGCTCGAACCAACAGGCCCAAGGAAGGAAATGATGCATGGAAAGGCTCTATTCAAAGGCTGGAGGATAGATTGGGAGAAATGGTTAAAGCTAAGAACCCTCTACAATGAACTTTTGTTCGAGGAACACCTTTTGTCCAGGCCATTGTAGATTTTCCAACACCATCAAAATTCAAAGCACCTATTGTGACCCCCAAATATGATGGAAAGACTGACCCCATCCTTCATATAGAACAATACCAAGATGCAGTCGACATCTATGCTGTTCCAGATGAGATGAGATGCCGGGCATTCTCGGGAACTCTTACCGGATCTGCTCAAATATGGTATAATAATCTTCCTCGGGGTAAGATCTAAACTTTTCTTCAACTGGCCGAGTTATTCATTAGGAATTTCTATTTTGGGGCAAAGCTAGTTAAACGAGTAGCGCATTTGTTAAGTATTAGACAAAAGGCTGGTGAAAGTACCAGAGATTATATAACTCGTTTTAATAACGAGAAACTTGAAGTCATTGATTACGAGGAAAAGACAGCGATTACCGCCTTGATGAGTGGACTACTACCTAACAAGTTGTACTATACTTTGGCCAAAGATCCACCTAAAACCATGTCGGATATGATGGGAAAAGCATCCAAGATTATGAATGCTGAGGAAGCTATGGCTGCGAAGAAGAACATGGATGCGAAAGAAACCAAGGTGGAAGGTGATAAAGCTAAGAAGAAAGAGCATAAGAACAATGGTAATGACAAACATTCAAGAACAAGGTCGGTATGGGATACAATGAAGAAATTAGATAATTATACTCCTTTGAAGAAGGATATCAACCATATTCTAGAAGAAATCAAGAGCAGCAAGGAATTAAACTGGCCAGAGAAAATGAAGGCAGACCCTGACAAGAGTAATAAGGCAAAGTATTGCGAGTTTCATAAAGATCATGGCCATATGACAAAAAATTGCATAGCTCTTCAGAATGAGATTGAAACACTCATCAGACGAGAAAAGCTGGCAAAGTACGTTGATCGTGGAAGCGAAAGAAGGAATAATGATCGAACAAGAGAAAGGTCTAGATCTCCTCGTCGAGTAGAGGAGAACAAGAAAAGAAACCATGAAATTGATCCCGAGGACGACCCCGATCTTCCCAAGAGACCAAGGCATCCAGAACGAGAGGTATTTTCAATACGCTTTGGATCATTTGACTGTAATGTTATAACAGGTGGAGATGCAGGAGGAGGAGACCTTACTGCCGAAAGAAAAGCTTACCTCTGTGAGGCTCAAGCTTGCTCGTACATTCAACGAATAAATCTAGCTGAGGAGGATCGCCCGAGAAAGGTGAACAAAGAGAAGTTAGTCATTGGGTTCTCAAAGAATGACCTTGCAGGTGTTCTGTATCCTCATGATGACCCATTGGTGATCAAGATGAGAATGAAGGAGGTAATAATTTCAAGAGTACTGGTCGACAATGGTAGCTCGGCAGACATCATGTTCTACTCGTGCTTCGATAGTTTAAATCTAAAGTTATCTCAACTGGAGCCTTATCATAGACCCCTCCTCAGTTTTGCTGGCGAGAAAGTATTTCCACTTGGGACGATCAAGTTGGATATATTCATTGGTACGTGGCCTGCTTGTCGGACAGAAAGAATACGCTTTTTCGTGATGGATAAGAATATTTAATCATCATACAATATCATCATGGGAAGAGTAGGATTGAAGAAGTTTGAGGCTGTACCATCTACAGTGCATCAATGCCTAAAGTTTCTAACAAATTTTGGAGTAGGAGTTGTGAAGGGTGACCAGAAAGTAGCTCGGGAATGTTATTATTCATCCGTCGAGCAAGAAGACCTGGAGGAATCAAGGAAAAAGACTACTACTTATCAAGTGGAAGAAGAGGCAGAAATTGAAACATTGGACCCTAGAGATGAGTCACAACTCGTGAAGGGTCAAGTGGTGGAAGCTACTGAAAACATCATTCTGGACGACGAGCATCCTGAACGGACTACTCAAGTAGGTTCGTCATTGGAAGCCTCACTAAAACAGGAATTGATAACTTTCCTTAGAAGCAGAAAGCAAACTTTTGCGTGGAGTCATCAGGATATGCCCGGAATAGATCCAAATTTCTTACGTCAAGAACTCAATGTGAATAAGGAAATCAAGCCAGTGAAGCAGAGAAGAAGAGTGTTCAGCCCCGAGAAGAATCAAGCTATACAGGAGGAAGTCGAGAAGCTCCAGAAATCCTGCTTTATTGAAGATGTTAAATATCCTGACTGGTTAGCAAATGTGATGATGGTGAAGAAGAAAAACAACAAGTGGAGGATGTGTGTAGACTTCACCAACCTCAATAAAGCATGTCCAAAGGATTATTTTCCATTGCCCCGAATTGATCAACTGGTTGATGCTACCTCGGGACACGAGCTGCTGAGCTTCATGGATGCATATTCTGGCTACAATCAGATTAAAATGAAACCTGAAGACAGGGAGAGTACTTCTTTCATTACCCCTAGGGGAATTATTGTTATAATGTTATGCCTTTTGGTTTGAAAAATGCAGGTGCGATATATCAGAGGTTGGTGAACAAAGTCTTTGCTGAACAAATCAGTTGCAATATGGAAGTCTATGTTGACGATATGCTGACAAAGAGCAAGAAAGTTGTCGATCATCTAGTTGACTTAAGTCAGACTTTTGATCAACTAGATAAATATCAAATGAAGCTGAACCCGACGAAGTGCATATTTGGAGTACGAGAAGGCATGTTTCTTGGGTACATTGTCAATCAACGAGGCATTGAGGCAAATCCTAAAAAGATCAAAGCTCTATTAGGGCTGCGATCTCCAATGACGAAGAAAGAGGTGTAAAGTCTTACAGGACGAGTAGCAGCACTCAACAGGTTTATATCGCGAGCAACTGATCGATGTCTCCCATTCTTCAAGACACTCCGAAAGACTTTTGAGTGGAATGATGAATTTGAGAAGGCTTTTCAAGACTTGAAGAAATATTTAGGAGCACCTCCACTGTTGTCCAGGCCGGTGATGGGAGAAAAATTGTACTTGTATCTAGCAGTATCGGAGAATGCAGTTAGCTCGGCGTTGATAAGAGTGGAGAATGGAGTACAAAAACCAATCTATTACACAAGTAAGGCCTTCCGAGGAGCAGAGATCAGATATCCAAGGCTGGAAAAGTTAGCACTGGCGCTGATTGAGGCGAGTAGGAGAATGAGGCCATACTTCCAGGCTCATACTATAGTCGTATATACTGATATGCCGTTTAGACAAGCCCTTCATAAACCAAAAAAATTAGGGAGATTGATGTACTGGGTAATAGAGCTCGGTGAATACGATATAGTCTATGAACCTAGATCATCGCTTAAAGGGCAAGCTGTAGTGGATTTTATAGCAGAGTTCACCTATCCTAATACCCATGAGGAGGAAAAGTTGCTCGCTGATCAACCTGTGGATGTTACAGGATCAACAAACACAAGCAAAGACCAACTCTGGTTGGTAAAAGGGCAAGTGGATGTTACAGGATCATCAAGTTCGAGCTCAGACCAACTCCGGTTGGTAAAAGGGCAAGAAACGATGATCGATGAAGATTGAGAAATATCAGGGGAAGATGAAAGGAAGCAACAAATATTTCACCGAGGAACTCTGTTAGATCAGAAGTTTGAAGAGGAGTTACCTATATGGAGGCTATATGTAGATGGCTCATCTTGCACAATAGGCAGTGGGGCAGGAATAGTTTTGAGCACTCCGGACGAGGTCGACATGGAATATGCCCTACGTTTCCAATTCAAAGCTTCCAATAATGAGGCTGAGTATGCGGCCATGATTGCAGGTCTTAATTTGGCAAAAAATATAAAGCGCTGCAAATTATTATCTTCAGTGATTCTCAATTAATTGTAAATCAAATGTTGGGAATATATGCAGCCAAAGGAGAATTAATGATCAAATACCATGCAAAGGTGATGGAGTTGGTGTCAGAATTTGTTGCTAATCAGCTGGTCAGAATACCAAGAATAGAGAATGCAAGAGCAGATGCCCTAGCTCGATTAGCATCAGCTACTCGTATCGAGCTACGAAGAACAATCCCAATTGAAGTTTTAGCTGGTCGGAGTATAGATGAAGATTTGGCGATGAACTTTATCACCCATGATTTAGGACCATCTTGGATGGATCCCATCAGGGCATATATTAAGGAGGGAGAATTACCAATTGACAAGCTCACAGCTAAGAAATTGAAGTTTAAAGCTACTCGGTATGTATTAACTAACGGTATTTTATATAGACGAGGAATTATGGCAGGTTTGCAAAGATGTGTACATCCCTCCGAGGTGAAAGACTTGATTGAAGAGATCCATGAAGGGTCCTGTGGAGCCCATGTAGCAGGTCGGACGCTTTTGCAAAGGATGATGATGCAGGGATATTACTGGCCGACGATGAGGGCTGACTGTGTAGCCTATGCCAAGAAATGTGACAAGTGCCAGCGCTTTTCCTCCATCCGAAGAACTCCACAAGCATTGTTGACACCCATCACTTCCCCTTGGCCATTTTCCATGTGGGGAATAGATTTGGTTGGACCACTGCCAATGACTAGAGGAAGGTTCAAATACCTCGTCGTCGCAGTGAATTATTTTACTAAGTGGGTGGAAGCTGAGCCTCTCATTGATATGACATACGAGAAGGTGTACCAATTTATTTGGAAAAACATCATTTGTCGATATGGTCTTCCTCATGCTTTCATCACAGACCATGGAACACAATTTGATAACGAGGAGTTCGCTGCCTATTTTCATCAATCAAATTTGTTGAAGATCCACTCAGCACCAGGCCATCCTCAAAGTAATGGACAAACTGAAGTGACAAACAGAACACTGCTGAATGGTTTGAAGAAAAGACTGAACGACGCGAAAGCAAATTGGATCAACGAGTTACCGTCAGTACTGTGAGCTTACCGAACTACTCCCCGAGTAGCAACTGGAGAATATCCATATATGCTAGCGTTTGGAAGCGAATCTGTTATACCTACCGAGTTGGGCCTCCCAACACATAGGGTACTGAATTTTAATTCCCTTGTCAGCGACTTAATGAGAAGATTGGATTTAGACATGCTCGAGGAAGTTAGAGAAGAAGCAGGCATCAGAAATGCTGCATACCAACAACAAACAGCTCTATTCTACAATAAGAGGGTGAAGAAGTGCGACCTGAAAGAAGGAGACTATGTGCTAAAGAAAGAAATTCAAAAGCACAATAAACTGGAGGCAAACTGGCATGGGCCATACCGAGTTACAGAAGTTGTTCGACCAGGAACTTACCAAATAGCAACTTTAGAAGGGGAGGAGTTTAAGAATGCATGGAACGCAAAGCACATGCGCAAGTATTACCAGTGATGTGTATTTTCTCCTTTTATTGAAATTTTTTTGGGGAATACTAGTGCTACACACTACTCGGCAAAACTCGGTGAAACTCAGCAAAAATCGGGCTACTTAAAATTTTTCTCGAAAACACCAGCTAAGGTTGGTCGAGAAACAAATGTATTCCTCCGGGAAGTAAAACTTATATTCCTCCGGGAAGTAAAACTTATATTCCTCCTGCAAGTAAAGCTACTTATATTCCTCCGGGAAGTAAAGCTACCTGTATTCCTCCGGGAAGTAAAGCTACCTATATTCCTCCGGGAAGTAAAGCTACCTGTATTCCTCTGGGAAGTAAAGCTACTTGTATTCTTTCGGGAAGTAAAACTTGTATTCCTACGGGAAATAAAACTATATGTTCTTTGGGAAGTAAAAGTTTTCCTAAAAATGCCAACTTATGTCGGTTAGGAAGTAAATATATTCTCGAAAAGGCCAACTTGAGTTGGTCGGGAGGTAAAATTATTTCAAAAAGTGCTAAAAGTTCCTCGTAGAGGAAAAATCCACTAACTATGGCTGGTCAGGGGTAAAAACCCACTAACTGTAGTTAGTCGAGAAGGAAATTTACCGACCTCGGTTGGTCAGAAACATTTTATGAATACGAGAAAATGATCAAGCAAAATTATTGATACTCGTGACTTTTTAAAATTATTAGTAAATTGGTCGAGAAACAACTTAGTGAGTTGGTCGAGAAACAACTTAGTAAGTTGGTCGAGGAATAACTTAGTAATTTTTTATAATGACTACCACAAATTCAGGCTAGTCGACAATAAGTTGATCGACAAACAACACAAAACAACACAATATTGTTATCTTTTTAACAGACATACATGCACAAATGTAAAGTATTTTACAAGACAATAGCGATTAAGATTGCGAACAAAAATAAAAGTCTTTCATTAAATCCAAGAATAGATTACATTGATAATGAAATGTATACAAATTTATTACATCGATATTCCTATTCTATTGGTTTTTTCCCCTCTGCTTTTGAAACAGGTTCCTCGCCAGCAGGCGGATCATTTAAAGCAAGAGGAGAGTTTATGAAGTTCAAATCTTTTAACATCCTGATACTCATCACGGAGGGTCGATCTAGAAGGTACTCGTGACGAGATATCTCAACACTTGAATGGAGATTGTAGTCACCGAGATACTTTGAAATTAAGCATCGAGGAATGGCCTGATCAGGGATCCATCTCATATCAAGTTTGAAAGGTGGCACGGGCAGGTCGATCAGCCCAGGATCATGGTAATCCCACAGGTAATGACCCTGTTTGAGTTGCATCACACCTAAGGCATTCAACCAGCCTTGCTTGTAGCCCTCATTATTGGCATTCTAGATACGATCGTCCAAGTGGTAAAGAGCCTCGTTGTACCCAGCCATCCAAAACTCCCTGGGTTGTTTGTGGAATTGATATGTCAGTCTCTCCAGCTGCTCGTGGAGATTTTTGATGAAGAGTTCCTTATTCTCCAACACTGACTGCTGCACAGAAAGCTGCTCTTCCAGGTCCATGATCTTCTTTGACATTTTAGCCAAGGCCTGGTTCTTTGCCATTAATTGGAAGGCTTGGTTCTCTAAGGCAGATTGAGTCCTCTGTTCCTCGATAGGAATTCGAGCTGCTCTTGCTCGTCCACGAGAAGATGTAGAGGGACCAGCTCTCTTCAAGGTCTCTAACTCGTCCCTCAATTTGGCGTTCTCGACTTCCAAGAAAGAGAATCCCTCATCATTCACTAGGATCAAGGCGTTTAAAGTGGAAGCTGCAGACTTCAACTGAGACAACTCTTTTTGCAGGTTGTTATTTTCTTGCTCTAATAGTTCAGCTATTTGTCTGCACTCCTCGACCTCACCCCTCAGAGTTCTCTCCTTCACCTCGTAGCCAGCAAAATGCTTCTCGTACCACTTGTCAGCATTGAGTTGCTGATACTTCTTCTCATACCCCTCATGCAAAAGGGCAGTGGATTCTTTGTATTGCAGCTGAAGGTCTTCAAGAGTGCCTTGGAGATCCTCGATCATGTCATAATAAGCCACATCGTTGGCCACTGCACGATCAAGAAGGGTCTTTAAGTATTGGTAGGCCTCAACCGCCTGTTCCGAAGCATCTTGGCCAAGGATGTCGACAATTTGTGTTGCACTCAGATCTGTGTGACCAGCCTTAAAATAATCATTGCATTGCCTCAACAGCTTAGTATCATGAGCAGATAGTAATTCCATCCTGGCCAGAAACTAGTAGAGAAAGAAGAAGCAGTAATCAATAAAAGTACCAACTAAGCATGAAGAAGAGACAACATTATGCAAGAACAAAAGTTCAAGTTTTATTATATCAAGGTTCAGAGTTACATGTTCATGGTTACATTTGACAAAAGAAAAATATAAAGAGAAACCCAAACAACTCTACAACTTTTCCTTGTCTCCCAAAACCTTCTCGGGAGGCTGGGACGAGGAAGTAGGTTGCTCGGAAGGAACAGATAGTAGCTACGGAAGTTCTGGAGGTTGCTCGGAGGAAGTAGCGAACTGCTGAAGTTCCTCGGTAGCAGGCTGGATGGCTGGGGGATGATCTCCCATTACCATAGAAGACTCTTCGGAGGCAGATTCGTCCTCTTATTCTTCTTCAGGAGTTAGAGGGGGACCAGGGATGTGTCGCTGAAAGAGTTCGGAATTTTCATCCACTTTCATCTCCTGTAGAGCAGCGACCCATCCATCCCTGAAGTACTTGAGGCTGCCATATTCTACTTGTGACATCATGGCAGCCAACCCCTTGTTCCACCCTTTGTCCCAGCCAGTGCTGAAAGACTTCTTCACAGCCAATTTTCTCTACAACTTCTCCGAAGAAATCTTCTCGGACAGAAGGTTTTCAGCATTCTTCAATTTATCTTCGACCTCCTCCTTCTGCCGATTTACCTCCCGAAGCTGACCCAATTCTTCCTCAACAACCTTGAGCTTATTCTCAAGTTCTCCAGCATTTTTGAGCTTCTTGTCGAGCTCTTTATTTTTTCCTTCCAAGTCCTTTATTCTCTTCTCCAACTCCTGGGAGACTTCAACAACTCGAGCCTTCTCCTGCTCGGTGGAGGCAAGCTTCTTCTCCCAAGCCGCCTTATTATCAGCATATTTTTGGCGAGACTCTTCCAAAGACTGCCTCACGCCCATCAAAGCTTCCTCTACACTAGACGAGGAGCTTGAAGCTTTAATAGCTTCGTCCTTCTTCAAAATTGTATTGAAGCAGCTCACCAACTGTGAAAAGAAAATGAAAGCAAGTCAGAGACAGATATAATAAGGGAAAGATGAAAAGTTAAAGTAAAAGGACTTACAGAAGCAATGTGGCGAGCTGCCAAAGAGGTAACCATATCCCGAGAAAGGTTTTCTTCGATACTTTATATCTCGGGAATGATCCAAGTCTTCACCGAGCTCATGGCAGAGCTCGGGGGAACGAAAGTGGGAACTCCACTAGTCGGGGGCTGAGAGATGGTGTCAGCCAAATTGACCGAGGAGCTCTTCTTCAGCTTCCTCGGGGGAGCAGGAATAGATTCAACCAAGGAGGAACTCTTGGTCGGTGATATTACAATCACCTCTCCTGGAGCAGCAGACTTGCTCGGAGCCACTAGGGGCTTCTCGACAACCTTCACAATAGGGGCAGCCGAGGAAGGAGCATCAGTTTTCTTTGTCCCCTCCCCTGGGACGTCAATGTTACTTCTTTTTGCCTCTCCAGCACCAGAGGCAGGTTTCTCGAACAAGGTGGGAGGTCTTATTTTCTTCATCCTTTCACTTAAAGGAATATGTGATTCAGGCGAAGAACTGGTAGAAGCTGGTACTGGCTCTGCGTCACTTATCACCTGACGAGCAGTGAAAGAAGTGGTGTAGCTCTTGTACTGCAGCAGATACGAGGCTGACCTAATGTGCTCGTCGGCAACACTTTGATGCAAACTTCAGATAAGTTTTAAGTGCCTTATATTCACGTCTGCTTCTTTTGAACACTTTCTTTTGCTATCAACTGCAAATAAATAAACATTGAAATATCAGTGGCAGATTTTGTCAAACACCGAAGAAGCATGATTTCAAAATAAATAAAATGAAAATAACCTATCCCATTACCATATGGAGGGCATCTGGGACCCTGATACACTTCATCTCCTGATAAAGGAGCATGTTGCCAATTTTTTATAACAACTCAATGCTCAAAATAGTCCCTATTGGCATCCGGGAGAATGACCACTAAAGCCCTATTTAAAAACTAGTTTTAAAATAAAAGGTGTTATCACAAACTGCCCATCTATAGCAAATCATAATTTCTGGAATTCCTATGCGAGTTCCATGAATTTGATTTAACCTATGCACCCCATTAACTATTCTCCATGTATTGGGGGATATTCTTACAGGAACAACGTCAAAATATTGACAAAATTCCAGACATAGAGGATTGGGCGAAAAAGAAAATCCACACTCAGCGAGAAAGAGGCTGGGGAACCAATGTCCCTCAGCCAAACGAAAATAGTCAGAAGGCTCAGAAAGCTCTTCCAGAACAACCCAGGAGGGAATAGAAAAATCAGAGCGAAACTTATCAAGAGATTCTACAGGATAAACCATGATGAAAGAAGGAAATAAAGAAGAAGGAAGAAGATCTTACAGAAAAAGAGTGGATCTGTTGGCAACGAACGGTGAAAAGGATGAACGCACAAGAGAGTAAGGTAATGGAAAACTCGAAAATACAAATTTGAAAAGGTAGAAGACGATGGGAGTGTCTGTGAAGTTTAAATACTCTGCCTTGGGAAATGGTAAAGTAATGATTACAAAAAGAAACAATTACGCTACTGACGGCTAGAGGAACAAAAAGGGCGCGGCAATCGAAGCGAGAAGAAACGATTACGCTACCGGCGGCTAGAAGGACAAAAAGTACGTGGAGATCGAGGCGGTTATAAAAATTCAAAAAAGCCTGATTCTACGAATTTGGAAGGAGAAATAAATACGAGGGAAACACTCCTAAAAATCAGGAGGACCATTTAAAGCTACCATATTCCGAGAAAGAATGTTCCACACTCCTCAAATTTCGAACTATGAAACATTGGGGGCTTCTGTTGATACCAAATTTAGTCTGCTGACATGGATCAATAAAATGAAGACACGTGGCAGTCTACAGGGCAACAACAAACACTTCCTTCGAACTCACATACTCCAAGGAACCAAACTACAATGAGGAGCATTGATTCCCCGAGGAACTCGTACTCTCCGAGGAACTCTTGAGTACCGAGAAGCTTAGGCGGTCCGAGCAACTTAGGCAGTCCGAGCTACACCTCGAACAAAGCATTAATAGCGGGACAACAAACAGTTTGACTGTTCATTAAATGCTTATCATTCAGACGCATACGCTTAAGGAGCATTGAATGTATCACCCTTTCATATGTACATCATTTAATGTATTACCCTTTCACATTACAGCCCCAGGGCTATAAATACATTGTACAATCCTCATTGTAAAGAGACCGGAATTTCTTGAGATAACTTGTAATCGAGAATTCCCATACAATCAGCAATAACATAATAGTGGACGTAGGTCCTTCTTATAAGGCTGAACCACTTTAAAAATTCTTTGTCTTATTTATTTATCTGTGATTGAATAATTAGATATGATCTAATTTTTTACATCAGCAACGATAAAGTGAAGGCACAGAAAACCCAAATACAAATACCAAAACATCCTCATCAACAAAAACAAAAACATCTTTTACTCGAGCTGTACAAGATCTGAGGGAAATAGTTCAATAAGATCTTTAACTTCTTATACATTCTTGTATACACATATCAAACTTCTAACATATTTGAACATAAAAGGGTTAAGACGCTTGTAGATTCTGAGATTTATACCTTTCCCTCGACTAGATTAAACATCTTTAAATGGATCACAGATTGAAAACACAAAAGGTAATATGGCAACGAAAAACTTAGAAACGTAAATACAACCTAAAGATGAATCAAAAACTAAAACATGTAGAAATACATTTGTCTTTGGAGAGAGAGAGAGAGAAGCCATCAGCGTTTCACAAGCGAGAAAGAATCCATAGCTTCGTCTTTAACGAGAGAGAGAGAGAGAGTAGCCATCAACGTTGGGGAAATGCCATCAGCAAATAGAGCCGAGCAAATAAAAATGAGGCACATATTTTATTTTTATAGGAATGACATGGTCACGGCCTGAAGCCGTGACCCACCATCGCAACCCGTTATTTCACCATCTTGTTGCTGGAATGAAGAATGGTCACGGCCTACAGCCGTGACCCCCATGCGCGACCAACATCAGTACTCACGGCCCATGGCCGTGACCCACACCAAGAAATGTTCACGGCCTCCAGTCGTGACCCTCAATGTGTGTGTTTTTTGCTTCGTCATGCCTTTGGTCACGTCTCAAGTCCGTGACCCATCCGCGACCAGTTTGGAGGGAAATTTGGCGCCAAGATGGTCACGGCCTGAGTTCGTGACCCACAGTGGTCAAGGATTTGGTCCGTGACCACTTCTAGAGCATCGATGATTTAGTGTGGTAATAAATATGGTCACGCCAAATATTGAGTTGGTCACGACCCAAGTTCGCGAACAGCTGGTCACGGACTTGGGCCATGACCCACTGGGCGTGACCATTCATAGGATTTGGTGTAGTGCATATCTTGTCAAGAAGGTAGTCTTCGAGACATCCTGCTCCCTAATACGTAACTGATGGTATCTCGATCTCAAGTCAATCTTTGAGAAGAAGGCAGCTCCTCTCAACTGGTCTAATAAGTCAATGATCCGGAGCAACGAATACTTATTCCGTATCGTGACTTTATTCAACTCACGATAATCTACACACAACCTCAAAGATCCATCCCTCTTCTTAACAAACAACACAAGAGCATCCCACGACGAAGTACTCCTACGGATAAACCCCTGACCCAACAGCTGCCCTATCTGATCCCGTAGCTCCCTTATCTCCGCTGGAGCCATACGGTAAGGTGAGCGGGCTATCGGTCGAGTGCCCGGCATCAAATCTATGATGAAATCTATCTCTCTATTAGGAGATAATCTCGGAATATCCTTAAATACATCATCAAACTCTCTAACAACGGGAATCGAATCAAGTGGTATCACCACCTCCTTAGAGATCACCTTCTCTATATAGTACAAGTGAGTGGACGATCCTCCCTTAGGACTAGGCATCGCCATTAGGAACATCTCCTGTCCGGGTATGGAAAAAATTATAATCCAACTGAAACAATTAATCATGGCTTAATACACAACTAGCCAATCCATACCAATAATTGCATCGTACTAAGACATATCTAGCACTGACATATCGACAGGTAAAGTAAACCTCCCAATCTCTACTCCCACACCTCTACATCTAAGAGAAATCACATAACCCCTACTCAACGGTGAATCTACACAAGTAATAGTGCTCTCTGCGGTATCTAATAACCCCATAGCGCGTGTAAATCTTATGGCAATAAAACAGTGTGTGTCCCCCGTGTCAAATAAAATACGCCCCATAGCCCCCTGAATAGAAAACATACCCTCAATTGCGGGTGGATCCTGTGGTACTGTGGCCTGCTGGAGATGGTAAAATCGTTGTCCCTGCTGGACTGGGACTGCTGGGATATGTGGCAATGCTGGCATCTGCGGTGGCGCTGGGAGGGCGACGGGAAGCATCAGTCTCTAGGGCTTATGTCGAGCACCCTACTGCTGTTACTGCGAGGCCCTGCCCCTTTCAGGACACTCCTGGCGTTTGTAGCCAATCTTACCACATATGAAACACTTCCCTACGAAGTTTCCCCCTCTCTGACCCTGTTTCCCACATGCCTGATGGTTTTTACCACCCCTACCCTAGCCATACTGGCCCTACTAAAACTACGGCTGTCCGTGCTAGCCCTGCTGGCCATACCGAAAACCTCCTTGGCCATGCCTGAAGCCTACCAATCTAAATCTCTTAGAATCCCCCTACTGGGAACTCTGGTCACCCTGCCTGTGCTGACCCTGAGCTGATTGTGCCCCGATGGCACCATTACCCCATGTCCTGCCCTGCTAGATGGACTCTCCTAGTCGCTTACCCTCTGACAAATGGAAGCGGTGGTCCTGGAAGTAAAGTAATATTGCGTTACCACATCTGAATAGGTGGCCAACGAGAGATTTCCCAATAAGTGTTGACGAATCCTCCACGTCAACCCATCCATGAACTTTTGGATTTTCTTCTCTTCAGTAGGAATCTCATCTGGAACAATGTTCAGAAGATTAGTAAATTCGGCCTCATACTCTGCCACTGTCCTCCCCTCCTACTTGAGGTTCATCAATTTTTGCCTCATCTCGGTGTGAACTGCTGAGGGAAAGTATTTGCGGTCGAATCGCATCCAAAACTTCTATATCGAAAGAACATCTCTCTCCTCTGCGGTGGTAATAGACTCCAACCACTCCAATGCTTCCCTTACCAGCTTAAAATTAGCCAGTATCTGCCTCTGCACAACTGTACACTCATACATCCTCAAGTTCCTTTGGATGTCCTTTTTTCACTGACTAGACACAACGATGTCGGAGATACCTGCAAACTTCGGAGGGTACGCCTTCTGAAAGGCATCACGAACACGTTCCCAAGAAGATGGGAATGCATTAGCCTGCACTGGGGCTACCACCGATTCCTGAGATGGTGCCTGCTGCACAACTGCTAACGCAAAATTTATCGCCTGGGCTACAATGGCAGCAACTTCTGCAGCGTTCATAGAACCCCGAACTGGTGCAGGCTATGGCTCGGGTTGGGCACCCCTGGGAACTTGTTGTGCACGTCAAGGAGGCATCTGAAATGAGAGAGAATTTTTTTATAATTCCACAGTTAATATCTCAAAATAGCTTAAGAACGTAAGATACACTAAAGAGTAAAACAATCCGAAAATATAGGGCTCTATATCAAAAGACGCTACGCGGAAGCATAGGAAGACGTACAGATCCTAAGGACACTAGAATCTGATGCTCTGATACCACTTGTGACACCCCGACTAATTAAATACCGGTTAGCTACTCCTTTATTCAAATTAATAAAAAATGTTAAGTTGGTTCGGTTCATAGCATCACTCTCGAAAACATTTTAAACAATTACTAGCCACTTAATATTTAAAAAGTGAGTTGCCAAATTTTATTAAATTAAATTAGCATGCAACCAATTAAATTATAAGCTAACTATACCACATCCACATCACAATCACAGTAGATTAATAATGAAATAATAAAATGAGTCTGGAGTAACACTCCCCTAAATAATACAAATACTGAATAAAACCAATACAAAGTCTGAATAATAATAACTCCAAAACTCAAATGAAACTGAAAGTATGAGAAAGCTGTCTCTAAATGGAAAGGGGCGACATTCCCTAACAGATGAATGACCCAGAATAGAATCAAATGCAGAATGTGGAGGCGTCTACTACCGAGATCCTGTAACCTCCATAGCAGCTACAGCACGTCAATTAAATCATGTTCTCGCATTATAAAATTAGAAATTACTCGTCGGACACTTGTAAATTCAACACTACATTCCAACCAAATTCTAATATATTCTGGACTTCAAATATATCCCTACTGGTCTCCCTCAAGTCCTAATGTATTCACATAATCCCCGACTACAACGTTCGATGGCCGATAACACTTAAATTCAAAAAGGGGAAAATTTTCACAGTTTCTTGGGAGATCATCGACCTATGAATATCAATCGATCGATCAAGCAGGTGCAGGCTACGGGTTCCTTCATTTTTTAGTACCAGATTCTGTCCCAAATATTCATAACATGATGTCAAATCCTAATGTAAGTATATAGGGTCATTATATAGCCTAATTACATGATTCTTAACGTTCCAAAACTTTTAAATCATCAACAATTAGACTTTTCTTGGATCAAATCCTCATTTTATCATGAAAATCCTATTTTTCTATTTTCTTCAAGAACCATCATACTTCTCTTCCTAAATCCATTTTTAATTCATCAAGGGTCATGGATTGGTTAATGAAAAACTTCCAGAATTAATCTACATGTAATTTCTATCTGAAATTTAGGTTTCTTCTCCAAATTTCATGAATTTCAATCATTATTCATAGCTATCATCAAATCTTACACTACCATGGATTAATTATTCACTGAAACTTAATGAAATCAAATCACTTGCCTTGGAATTGATGTTCTGATCCGTTGGTGATGTTAATGGTTGGTTCTCCTTCTCTCTCCGGTGAAAAATCCGATGAATAATGGTGGTGTGTGGTGGTTATGGCTTGGAAACCCTCTCTGTAACTTCTCCTCTTTCTCACGTTGCCCACTCCTTACTTTTTGGATGATAACGGCCCTAATGACCCTAATATTGGTTGATAAATAAGGCCTAAAATTCGTGTGTCAAAATTTCTTAAAAATTAAAATGACTAAAATACCCTCCCGGATTGCCGGTTTGGCATAAAAATGCCCCGGGACCCAAACTAAACCCCCGGCTAGTGTTTTCTGACTATTTCGAACCCTCCGGACACGTTGACGCACTCAAAATGACCATACGAATGATAAAATTATAATTTACTTTTAAATCCAATTAAATTGATTCCTAACGCGACTGACACGCGCGTCCAAACTTAATTTCTCGAATTGTCGTATTTATGACTCTCGACAATTTTAATAAATTCCAAAATCATATATTACTACATTCTCCCAGTAATTTTCAACATTATTATCATAATCAAATACCAACTCTCGTCTTGCTAGTATTTAAATCTGGATTAATTTCTAATTAATTCACATTTAATTTAATTTATCCCATTAAATAAAATCAATAAAATTACGAGGTATTACACCTTTATGGGGGATATTGACCCGTACCCTATAACATAGTATTCCTTAGTATAGGCTATCAAATAATGATAGTCATACGGTCCTAAGAGACATGAGGGTATGTGCTGACCTCTTAGTGACTTGGATATATGCTTCGCCTCCAATATGTATGTTTTGTGTTAATGCAGCTCTAGAGTGATTCCGAACTAGTATTTCCCTTTTTGTACAAGAGATACGGGGACTTGATAACAGAGTATGACAACACCATAGATTTTATGTGGGGTGCCCGATTTGTATATATATTATATGAGTGATGAATATATATATATATACCTGTGATTCATCTACTATGCTTGAGAGTAGATAAAATGGAATAATTTGATATTAAACAAATTAAGTGTCTGGGAACTTAAAGCTATATTGTGATGTACATAGCCAACTTGGAAAATTCATAAGTAAGGTTAACTTATATAAATCCTAGTTACACGGTCACATGAATTAGGGTTGTTAAAGGGAGATTAGGTTAAACTAGTGAATTGGGTTAGCTTCATCTAGTGTAATTTAGTGGTACGTTAGGCGTGCACATTAGTTGAAAGGTGAGAATTCTCAAGTGAGTGTCGAAATACTAACATGTATGTAATATCAACTGGTGAGCATTTTAAATACTTGCTAAACTATTTTAAAGTTGTTTTACACTTGGGCTCTGACCCATTTTCTGTTATCTTTTCTCCCTCTTGTATATATATATATATATTACAGGTGCCCAGCCACAGGGGTGTCAGGCCTAGATCTTTGGACCATTGACGTGTTACAACCAGTGTGGAAGTTGAAGGTCCTTGCAGTAGACGACTTCATCCTTGTCTTCTCATTCTCCTATGTAGTCATCTATAGTTAGGGCATGCATTTCCCATTTCCATATTTTTTGAGTTCAGAGAGAGATTTGTACTCGTTATTATTTCAGTATTCAACTATTGTTGGGATTGTTTTACTGATTACTTTGTCCTGCGATTGGTATTAATTATTTGGATTGATTTATCTAGATTAGTCATTTCAGTCAGATGGTTTGGTTTTAATATTATCGTTTGCATTAAAAAAATGGTTTCTTAGTATATAATAACAATCGGACTTACATTAAATTAAATGTTTTGACATTTAGCTTAATTATTTATTAGGTGATTAATAAAGAAAATTATTTTACGACAGTGATGCTAACAATGAACCAACCGATCACTTTGAATTAATTTAATAAAGGACTGATCACCCGGTATTTAATTAGGCAGGTGTCACAGAAGTGTTCAAACTTTGGTTCGAATGTGTGATGGACTTCATTCATGTTCTTTGTTGTGTAGACGATTACTAAGCCTTGCATATAGATACCGAGATGTGCGTGAACTAGATCATTGTGGCAACTTGCATGGGTGGACTCATGCGTTGCACTGTGGAGGAGCGATTGAAGATTGAAGAGCGCCAAGGCTTGTGGGGATTGATTCGTTGAGTAAGTCTACTATCAACTTTTTTAGTTTCGCATCATATGGATCTGTTTGTTTGGACCGTCTGAGATTTTTTCCTTTGTAGTTTTTCTCGTACATCGGCGTGTTGTGTTGGATTTATCACTAAGATGCGGGTTTTAAGATAAAAATATAAAATTGGCTAAATAAGTTTTTTACAACAAAAGGTTTAAAATCGCTGCAAAGTTTTTATTGAGTTAAATTTATTTATAGTTTAAAACTTTAAAAAATAAAAAAAATTCTTTTTTTTTGTTTATTCGAACTATCTTGGCCTAAGCACACACTATAGGGGACTTGCGGCCTTCTTATAAGTGTATTTGTAATCACATTTATAAGTGTGATTATATTGTTGGACTTATCTGTAATTAATTGAAAAGTTTGTGACTTTAAGATGCTAACAGGATTGTTGCTTGGTGTGTGTAGAGTGGGATTATATAAATTAACCACCAACACTCTAATAAATTTACCCCACATAGTTGATCAAATATTGATTTATGATTTATCAAGTTTTATGAAGAGTGCGCTTTTGTCCAAACAAAGAAATTATTTAATTAAATTTAGTTTTTTAATTAAATCCTAAAACATGAATCTAGGTGTGATTGAAAACAATATGATCATGCAAGAACACTCAATCACAGACAAAACACATAACTGAGGAAAAATCCCCCAGAGGGGCAAAAACTTTTATTTTCACTAAAATTTGTAAAAGTACGGTTTACACGGATTACAACGAAAACAAAAGTGACATACGAAATACCCTAAGGCGTCGGTTCCAATGTCGTCGGATGGAATCTCCCGCAAGAACTCTAGATGGGCAGCAATGAAGAAGAGACGGCTTCTCCACAAATTACTCTAGATGAGTAAAAACGATCCTCTTGAAGGTTTAAAGATTCACATACATAGATGGGCGTGTTTATGTAAATAAAGAAGGCATAAAACCTTGAAAGGTGAAGTCTATTTTTTGGGCTGTGAATTGCAGAATTCGTATGCGAAAAAGACTTAGAAAATGTGTAGAAAGTGACCAGATATTTATACGAAAATAGAGGCGACGACGTCATTCGAACGAGATAATCATGTCGCTCGAAACATGACGCTCGAACGAGATCGTGCTATATGCCTATGTCACTCGAATGACAGTGTTATGTCATTTGAACGAGCTCGTCGATCGAGGAACTCCGCTTCTACACTTAAAAAAATTTCTGCTTTTGATAAAAACAAATCAGACTTCCAAAAAATATTTTCTAAAAAAAATTCCCAAATATTTATGAAAATATAAACAACTCCAATAAATCATTTTACCAATAATGCAAAGTGGAGTAGTGGGAACGATTGAGTAGCACATCGCATGTAGCATGATGCACGTGTGAAGATGATGAATGCATGAATTCGAATCAAAGCCTTCGTGGATGATCGTGTTGACGTGCCGAATGTAGTGGTATCAGACATACAAACTGTGATCTAGAGAAAATAGAAAATTGATAGATTCTACCCCGAACATTTATAAAATTATATCCTTACATTTTACTACAATCCAGACCCTACACTGGCTGAGATATTACTGCATGCTATTTAATATATTGCGTATACTTTGTGTTCGATAAATTATACTATACAATACTTTAGTAATGATTTAATTTGTTCATTTAAATATGCCACCACATATATTGTGTAAATATGCCACAACATATATTGTGATAAGTGGCACCATAAATATTGGGCACTTAGTCCCAGAGATTTCATGATATGTGTCAAGTCCACTTGAGACACTTTTACTATAAAATAGGGTTTTCCCCATCAATTGATGGATGATGGTCTTATGGGGAAAGTAAGGAGAGGAAACCTAACTCTTCTCCTCCATACACCTCTTGAGCTCCATCACGGGTTGAATTATGACAAGCGGATTTCTATAGTTTGGAGACGGCTAGAAGAATTTGGCACCCCCACGCACCAAAAAACACCAAAATTCGAGTTTTTTGACGTATCGTATGCACCCACGAACTACGCAGACTTTGATTCTGCAATGAGATGGATACGTAGGCGCAACAACGTGACTTAAGTCTAAAACATGCTCAACGCGGTGCTTTTCCAAATCTGCACTCACATCTTACATCATATATAAATAGACTTTCAAGGGATTTATTAGTTAATGTCCCTTTTCTAATGATATTAAATTAGTAGTGTTATAAAATATTCTAAACGTGTCTCCAAAACATAAATTGGTAAAATGGTAAAATGGTAAAAAAAAATGGTACAGTGGCATAAAAAATAAGGAAAATGATGGTAGCAGCCCTGACCCAAGGCAAATGAGGTGGTCGACTTGGGCCTCAAAATTATTTTGTTAAGTCTATCATTTTCTTCAATTTAGAACCCAAAAAAATTCAACTAAATGCATTTATAGTCCAAAAATAAGGAAAATGTGGAGCTAAACTTGTACATTTTAAGGGGTGAGTTTACAACACAAAAGGCTCGTAATTTAGATTTTTATAAATATATACATCTTTATTGCATTTTAGTTTTTTGA
This sequence comes from Sambucus nigra, assembly GCA_949130495.1. Taxonomy (NCBI): domain Eukaryota; kingdom Viridiplantae; phylum Streptophyta; class Magnoliopsida; order Dipsacales; family Adoxaceae; genus Sambucus; species Sambucus nigra. The sequence continues at coordinate 407,776,557 of OX422222.1, forward strand.
AGGAGCTCAATTTATCCCCACACAAAATCATGTTCAAGATGTGAGAAGATTAAAGTTATGTGATCCTTTGAGTGATTGATTAAGTTGAAGGGGTTTTGTTTAGATTTGTTATTTTATGCTCTATTTTCTTAACTCACACACACACACACACAAACACACACACACAATGTTATTGGCATTAAAATGCATAAAAATAAAGAAACCCATACTCCCTTCATCCTAAATTAATGGAATTGTTTTTAATTCTAGCCCATTTCAGTTTCTAATTAATTATGATATTTCTAATAATAGTTTGTAACATATGGTGAGATCACGAATTCACTCGTTCAAACAATACTAATGAGAAAATAAGTCTTATTTCATCTACTTTAACTTCAATTGAGTTGTAAACCATTTTTTTTAATAGACATTAAGTGATTATTTTTTCAACTAAACTTTTTAATATATTTACCGTACAAATAAGGGCCTCGAGTAAATGTTCACTTTAGGCCCCTAACTTCTCAGGGTCGACCCTACAAAATGACTCTGAAAAAATGTTAGCTTGAATGCAAAAATTTGGGACATCCCAAAAGAAACCTGATAACATACCTAGGAAACTTATGAAACTTTTGTAGCATAATTTAGGAAAATTGCTAAAATATTGTTGTGTTAAGTGACTCTACACGTTAGGTTAGAAAAGTAAGCAATTCAAATTAAAATAATTTTGAAATAACACTACAATTTATTTAATGTTTTTGTAAATAATACGTCTAATTAACACTTGAAATCTACTTAAAATTGTTATGGAATAAACCCTAATCTATATAACTATATAAAAATTATTGTCTCAAATTGTGTGAGACTGACAGATGCATTAAATATGATTAAGTCATACACCTCCCAAAGATTGTAGTCCCATATATGTTTATATAGCATGGTATATTTGTACAGTAGGTGATATTAAGAGACAAGTGGGTGAAATGAAGAGGCATGACTGTTATGTTGCCTTCATTGAAAATGGGGAATCCAACACCACTGATTCCCCTCCCTATTTAATCTCATTACCGTTTCACGTCCATATTAAATGAATGAACAAAACTTCTCATTTCCAATAACTTCTATCTCCCCATATAAAATCTCTGACCCAGAAGCTCTGTCACAAAATATGTGCATGTGGTACCTCATCTCTCCCCTCAAAAGCTGGAACCCTTTGGCTTTGAAAAAAGTAGAGACAATCTTAAACTAGCCCTTTTTCGGTGCAAAGAGCTTTTCTCCTCTGTTGTGCAACTGAGTATACATTGTTATTTGTTATGTTGTTGGTTTCCACCAAACATGCATTGGATATTTTCCATTTCTTAATTTATCATCTCGGGTTCTGTTAAGTATCTTTTTTTCATCTTCTTTGGTGTTAATCTTCTATGTTGAGGAAGATGGAAATTAGTTTATGCTTGGGTCCGGTATGAATTTGATTACTACAGTGATTGGATTTGATATGAGTGCCACTTTTATAGTATTTTTATGTGCTAAACTAATTTGTGGGAGGCTACGCCGGTTTGAGCCAAACCAGATGTTCGAGATCGAGTCAATGATTGATCTTGAGTAGGTACTTTTTCTTTCTCATGTATTGTGTTTTCCTTTTAGGCCACAAAATCAGATGATTATTTGATCACTTTTCTTGATTACTAATTTATGTTGTTGGTGAGTTGTCTACTGAGTTATTGAGTTAGTACGTCTCACTCATCATATTAATATTAGGCTAAATTTCTCCCCCTTTACCAACACATAGGGCATTGTGTAACGAAATGAATAGTTCATGGAGGGTTCTTTCATTACTAATGTTATTGAGCTATAGCATCATTTATATAGCAGGATGAAATGAGTTTGTACTTTTTTAGTAGGGTCAATTATTATTTATCCCCTTGTATAAATGAATATTTTTTAAAAAAGACAAGTATTTTCACTTTTATATAGTCCCTCCATATATATTATACATTTTGTCTTTCCGATTATGACCTTCTCATTTTTGGAAATTTTATTTGCTCACTTGTATTCCTATATCGTAGGAGTCCAAATAGGAACATTGGTTAGTTTTCCCAAATTACAAAGTCCGTTCTAACTAGCTAGCTTCTTCTTCTGAAAATTGATGAATTATATACTCAAATGTATTCAATCTCAAATTTAGGTTAACGTTTGGTACATACTTCAGATTCTTTAATGTTCTTCATCTCACTGTGATCGTTGTTGTTCTTGTTCACATTTGACGGTATATTTTGTTCTTTTCTAATTCTGAATTCATATATCAAATCATGTATGTATACATTTTTATGCTACATTCCTCAATTACTTTTTGAAATCGAGTTGTTATTTGATTTGTGTGATTAGGTTTGGGTGTATATATTTTGATGTTTATACTTCCTTACATTTTTATTCATCACTATATATTTATTGATTTTTATTTCATTATGTAATAGATGATCTGTTTGTATGAGTTATATGAAAGTAATGAGTTATGGATTGTATTAACATCATAATTTTGTGTTTTAATTTGATTTATTATGTATTTTCTTTGATTTCATAATGAAGTTGAATTATATGTGAGTTTAATTGATGTGTGTTATTCGTTTGTTGTTTAATATGATAGTTAGGCTTCTTATATATGTTTTATTGTTGTATTCAATGTGGTGGTTATTGTTTTGTAAGAAAATGTGGTTCTGATTCTCTGCTTTTCCCTTTTTTTATGTTTTTATCTGTTTTTGAAAGTATTTCTATATTTTTTTAATAGTTTGTTAATGTTGTTAATTTGGTGGTGTAAGATTTTATTTTTATGAGTTTTGATGATAATATGATGTCTATTATTTGTATTTGTTTTTGCAATTTGTAGAGCTATGGATAATATTCCTGTGTGTATGTGCTCTTATGGTTGTATGTTGGCTACTATGAGCGTTGAAACTACAACTTCGTATTATTATTTTGTTAATGAAGTATGTTCAAAATTTAAGATTTTGCAAAGAGAAGCTGTGAAGTTCTCATATTCTGTTGTAAATTTTTTGGGAGTTATTTTGGAATTCGATGTAGATTTTAGACTTATGTTGATTTGTTGGAAGAAGTCAAATTTTGATTTTATTTAAATTAAGGTAGAAGATTGTAATTGTGTTGGTAGTGAAGTTTTTTAGATTGAGGGCAGTTTAATTGACGTTGAGCATTCATTAAGTCTTAATTCATTTGATGTTATTGACGAATATTTGGTTGAATCAACATCTTCAAAATCAAATTTGATTTTGTCGGATTCTTGGGAAAATGGGATTATTGAAGTTGGAAAAAAGTTTGAAGGGGCTGCGAAATAGTTTCGAATAGTTTTACGCAAGTATGCATTGGAGACTGGATTTAAGTTTAAGTATATAAAGAATGATAATTTTAGGGTGACGGCTCGTTGTATTCAAGATGAAGATATTGTATGTAACTGGCGTGTGCATGCATCTGTGAATGTTGTGCATGGTTTTTTCAATATTCGAATGTTGAATAATGTGCACACTTGTAGGAGCCATGTTCATAAGTCAATAAATGAAATGATGTTTTCTCAAATTATTTCATCCGTGTTTTTAGATGAAGTTCGTGAGAAGCCCTCGATTAGGCCAATTGACATAATGAGTAGCTTTAAGAGAAAATACGGGTTTGATATATCTTACCATTTAGCGTGGAATGGAAAAGAACTTGCTAATGTTGAGTTACATGGGCACGAGGAGAAATCTTATAGACAATTAATGTCATATTATAACAGATTAATTGAAACCAATCCAAGCTCCTTTTGTTTTATTGAGTGTGATGTTGCTGATTTTTGATTTGAGAGATTGTTCATAAGCTTTGGGGCTTATGTACTAGGATTTCAGTATTGTAGACCAATACTGTTGATACCAAAATTAGTATGCTGATATGGACGAATAAAACGAAGACACGTGTCAATCTACGTGGCACAATAGCAACGAGGAAGTTTATTTCCCCGACCAACTCATGTTCTCTCCGAGCAACAAGAATACACCGAGGAACTTTAGCACTCCGAGGTACTCCAGCGCTCCGAGGAACTCTTAAGCAACGAGCAACTAAGGCGGTCCGAGCTGCATCTCAGCCCAGCATTAATTGCCAGATAATCAACAGTTAAACTATTCATTGAATGCTTATTATCTTGACGCACACGCTGCATTAAACGTATTACCCTTTCATATGTATATCATTTAATGTATCACCCCTTTCATGTACAGCCTAAGGGCTATAAATACCTTGTATCACCCTCATTCAAAGGGACCGGAATTTCTTGATAGAACTGGTAATTGAGAATTCCCAAACACTCAGCAATAACATAACAGTGGACGTAGGCCATTCTTATAAGGCTGAACCACTTTAAAAAATTTTGTCTCATTTTATTTATCTGTGATTGAAAAATTAGAGCGATCTATTTTTTTACATCAACAAATTGGCGCCGTCTGTGGGAATCGACTGTTATTATCGTTTTTCACCAAAAATCATTCATCATCAATGGCGGATAATCCAGAATCTAGTAATCGAAACGCTGTAAATATTGGAAATCCTCCAAATCCCTCTGCACCTCCAGATCTGGCCAGGATTATGACGAATCTGGCTCAAGGACAAGCCTCCATGCAAGAAACAATGAGGCAACTCATACAAACCCTTCATGGCGGTGCACCTGCACAATCGGGACAACGAAGTGGTCAGAGGCAAACTTATTTACTTTCTTCGCGATCCAGGCGTTCTGATGTCCATCGTAATGAAGAATCTGATGATTTCTCTTATCAACCTGGGCAAACTTCATCCATACGGGCCACAGATACTGAGCAACGTGTTACTCTTTCTCCAGAGAGGACCAGTGCCATGGAAAGACTGAGCAGGGCGCCTCCTTTCAGTCGATTAGGCCCTAGGAGGAATATGAGTCCGCCTAAAGCTGTGTCGAGGAGTTTTCGACAACCATCAAATCTAAGAGAAGGATCAGCACAATCACGACCAGTTGCTCGTCAAGATAAATCTCAGGAAGCTACTTCAGAGCAATCAATTGCTCGAACTAATAGGCCCGAGGAAGGAAATGATGCGTGGAAAGGTTCCATTCAGCGGTTGGAAGATAGATTGGGAGAAATGGCTAAGGCAAAGAACCTCCTACAATGAACTTTTGTTCGAGGGACACCTTTTGTACAGGCCATTGTGGATTTTCCTACACCATCGAAATTTAAAGCACCCGTGGTGATTCCCATGTATGATGGAAAGACAGATCATGTTTTCACATAGAGCAATATCAAGCTACTGCCGACATCTATGTTGTCCCCGACGAGATGAGATGCAGAGCATTCTCAGGAACTCTTACTGGATCTGCCCAGATATGGTACAATAATCTTCCTCGGGGTAAGATTTCAACTTTCTTTCAATTGGTCGAGTTATTTATTGGCAATTTCTGTTTTGGAGCAAAGCCAGTAAAACGAGTAGCACACTTGTTAAGTGTTAGACAAAAATCTGGTGAGAGTACTAGAGATTACATAACTCGTTTCAATAACGAGAAGCTGGAAGTCATAGATTACGAAGAGAAGACAGCAATCACCGCCTTAATGAGTGGTTTGTTGCCCAATAAATTGTACTATACTTTGGCCGAAGATCCACCTACAACTATGTCAGAGTTAATGGCAAAAGAGGCCAAAATCATGAATTCCGAGGAGGCTATGGCTGCGAAGAAGAATATAGATAAGGACACTAAGGTGGAAGTCGATAAATCTAAGAAGAAAGAGCATAAGGGAAATGGTGGTGACAAGCATTCCAAGAATAATAAGACGTCATGGGAAGTCCTGAAGAAATACGACAATTATACTCCTTTCAAAATGGGTATTAATCATGTCTTGGAAGAAATCAAGAATAACGAGGAGGTAAAATGGCCAAAGAAACTAAGGTCAAACCCTGATTCGAGGAACAGGGATAAATATTGCGAGTTTCATAAGGATCATGGTCATATGACCAAAAATTGCATAGCTCTTCAGAACGAGATTGAAACACTCATCCGAAGAGGAAAGATAGCAAAGTATGTTTGATCGGGGAGGAGAAAGAAGAAATAATGATCAAACTAGAAAGAGGTCTAGATCTCCTCGTCATGCAGAAGAGAAAAAGAAGAGGGACCACGAAGATGATCCAGATGATGACCCCGATCTTCCCAAGAATCCAAGGCAGCCAGAACGAGAGGTATTTTCCATACGTTTTGGGTCATTTGATTGTAATGTTATTACAGGAGGAGATGCAGGAGGAGGAGACCTTACTGCAGAAAGAAAGGCTTACCTCGAAGAGGCCCAAGCTTGTTCGTACATTCAGCGAATAAATTTGGCCGATGAGGATCGCCCGAGGAAGGTAAATAAAGACAAGCTGGTCATTGGCTTTTCGAAAAACGACCTGGCAGGTGTTCTTTACCCTCACGAAGACCCTTTGGTGATCAAAATGAGGATGAAAGAAGTAGTGATTTCAAGGGTGTTGGTAGACAATGGTAGTTCGGCAGACATCATGTACTATTCATGCTTTGACAGCTTGAATTTCAAATTATCTCAATTGGAGCCTTATCATAGACCCCTCCTGGGTTTTGCTGGCGAGAAAGTTTTTCCACTTGGGACGATCAAGTTGGATATATTCATTGGAACTTGGCCTGCTTGTCGAACAGAAAGAATACGCTTCTTTGTGATGGATAAGAATGTGCAGTCAGCTTATAACATCATCATGGGAAGAGTTGGTTTGAAGAAGTTCGAAGAAGTTCCATCTACAGTACATCAGTGCTTAAAATTTCCAACAAACTTCAGAGTAGGAGTTGTGAAAGGTGATCAAAAAGTAGCTAGGGAATGCTATTATTCATCTACCGAGCAAGAGGAGCTTGAAAAGTCGAGGAATAAGACTGCTACCTACCAGGTGGAAGAATGTACAGAAATTAAAACTCTTGATCCCAGAGATGAATCCCAACTTGTAAAAGGATAGGTGGTGGAATCTACAGAATATGTTATTCTGGACGACGAGCACCCTGAACGAGTAACCCAGATAGGTTCGACGTTGTATGCTTCAATAAAACAGGAGTTGATAATTTTCTTGAAAAACATGAAGAAAACTTTTGCATGGAGTCATGAAGATATGCCATGAATAGATCCAAACTTCTTATGTCATGAGCTCAATGTGAACAAGGAGATCAAGCCTGAAAAACAGAGAAGAGGAGTATTTAGCCCCGAGAAGAATCAAGCTATACAAGAGGAGGTCGAGAAGCTCCGAAAAGCTCAATTCATTGAAGATGTGAAGTATCCAAACTGGTTGGCAAATGTGGTGATGGTAAAGAAGAAAAACAATAAATGGAGAATGTGTGTTGATTTCACCGATCTCAACAAGGCATGCCCAAAAGATCACTTTCCATTGCCCAGAATTGATCAACTAGTAGATGCTACCTCGGGACACGAACTGCTCAGCTTCATGGATGCTTACTCTGGCTACAACCAGATCAAAATGAAACCTGAAGACAGGGAAAGTACTTCTTTTATTACCCCTAGGGGTACTTATTGTTATAATGTTATGCCTTTTGGTTTGAAAAATGCAGGAGCGACATACCAGCGGCTGATGAACAAGGTTTTTTCCGAACAAATCAGTTGCAATATGGAAGTCTATGTCGATGATATGCTAACAAAGAGCAAGAAAGCTGTTGATCATCTAGTTGATTTGAGTCAGACCTTTGATCAACTAGATAAATACCAAATGAAGCTCAACCCGACGAAGTTCACATTTGGAGTACGAGAAGGAATGTTCCTCGGGTACATCGTCAACCAACGAGGCATTGAGGCGAATCCAGAAAAGATCAAAGCTCTTTTAGGGCTGCGATCTCTAACGACGAAGAAAGAAGTACAAAGTCTTATAGGGCGAGTTGCAGCGCTCAACATATTTGTATCTCGAGCAACTGATAGATGCCTTCTATTCTTCAAAACCCTTCGAAAAACTTTCGAGTGGAATGACGAATGTGAGAAAGCCTTTCAAGACTTGAAGAAATATCTCGGAACACCTCCACTGTTGTCTAGGCCAGTGATGGGAGAAAAGTTGTATTTATACCTAGCAGTATCAGAGAATGCAGTTAGCTCGGCATTGATCAGATTGGATAATGGAGTCCAGAAGCCAATTTATTACACGAGTAAGGCTTTCCAAGGTGCAGAGATCAGGTACCCAAAGCTGGAAAAATTGGCATTGGCATTAATTGAAGCAAGTAGAAGAATGAGGCCATATTTCCAGGCTCATACCATCGTCGTGTATACCGACATGCCATTGAGACAAGCCCTTCACAAGCCAGAAAAATCAGGGAGACTGATGTACTGGGCAATAGAGCTCGGTGAATATGATATTGTGTATGAACCCATATCATCATTGAAAGGGCAAGCTGTAGCAGATTTTATTGCAGAGTTTACTTATCCTGATACCCCCGAGGAACAAAAGATGCTCACTGAACAACCTGTGGATGTTACAGGATCAACAGACATAAGTCCAAACCAACTTCGGTTGGTAAAAGGGCTTATGGATGTAGAAAGATCATCGAATTCAAACCCAGACCAACTCCGGTTGGTAAAAGGGCGAGAAGAGATGGTCGACGAAGATCGAAAAATATCAGGGGAAGATGAAAGGAAACAACAGATATTTCATCGAGGAACTTTGTCAGATAAGAAATTTGAAGACGAGTTACCTACATGAAGATTATATGTGGATAGGTCATCTTGCACAACAGGTTGTGGAGCAGGAATTGTTTTGAAAACACTAGACGAGATTGACATGGAATATGCCTTGTGATTCCAATTCAAAGCCTCCAATAATGAGGCTGAGTATGAGGCCATGATAGCAGGTCTTAATTTAGCAAAGATTATGGAAGCACAACAACTAATGGTATTCAGTGATTCTCAGTTAATTGTGAATCATATGTTGGGAATATATGCAGTTAAAGGAGAGTTAATAGCCAAGTATTATACAAAGGTGATGGAGTTGTTGGCAGAATTTGATGCTATTCAGTTGATCAGAATACCCAGAACAGAAAATGCACAAGCAGACGCACTGGCCCGACTAGCATCAGCTACTCGTACCGAGCTGCGAAGAACGATACCAATTAAATTACTGGAAAGTCGGAGCATAGATGAAGACCTGACGATGAATGTCATTACCCTTGATTTAGGACCATCTTGGATGGATCCCATCAGGGCATATATTGAGGAGGGAGAATTATCGGAGGACAAGCTCGCGGCAAAGAAATTGAAGTTTAAAGTTGCTCGGTATGTACTAACTAATGGTGTTTTGTATAGACGAGGAATTATGGTAGGTTTGCAGAGATGTGTACACCCTTCCGAGGTGAAATAATTGATTGAAGAGATACATGAAGGGTCCTGTGGAGCTCATGTAGCAGGTCGGACACTTTTGCAAAGGGTGATGACGCAAGGGTACTATTGGCCGACGATGAGGGCTGATTGTATAGCCTATGCTAAGAAATGTGATAAGTGTCAACGCTTTTCGTCCATCCGATGAACTCCACAAGCATTGTTGACACCCATAACTTCCCCTTGGCCATTTTCCATGTGGGGAATTGATTTGGTTGGACCATTGCCGACGACTCGAGGAAGATTCAAGTACCTCGTTGTTGCAGTGGATTATTTTACTAAGTGGGTAGAAGTTGAGCCGTTAATTGATATGACATATGAGAAAGTATACCAGTTTGTCTGGAAGAATATCATCTGTCGATATGGTCTCCCTCATGCCTTCATCACAGACCATGGAACACAATTCGATAACGAGGAGTTTGTTTCCTATTATCGACAATCAAACATCTTGAAGACCCATTCAGCACCAGGTCATCCTCAAAGCAATGGGCAGACTGAGGTGACGAATAGAACACTACTAAATGGTTTGAAGAAGAGGCTAAACGAAGCTAAAGCTAATTGGATTAATGAGCTACAGTCAGTATTGTGGGCTTACCGAACAACCCTCCGAGCAGCAACTGGAGAATCCCCATATATTCTAGCCTTTGGAAGTGAGGCAGTAATACCTGCCGAGTTGGGTCTTCCAACACACAGAGTGCTGAATTTCAATTCCCCAGTCAGTGACTTAATGAGAAGACTGGATTTGGATATGCTCGAGGAGGTTAGAGAAGAGGCAGCCATTAGGAATGTTGCTTACCAACAACGCACAGCTCTGTTCTACAACAAGAGGGTAAAGAAATGTGACCTAAAAGAAGGGGATTATGTGCTAAAGAAGGTCATTCAGAAGCACAATAAGCTGGAAGCAAACTGGCATGGACCTTACCGAGTTACAGAAGTTGTTCGACCAGGAACTTACAGAATAGCAACTCTAGAAGGAGAGGAATTTAAGAATGCATGGAATGCTGAACACCTACGCAAGTATTATCAGTAATGTGAAATGTAAAGCAGTTCCTTCATTATGAATAAAATGATGATGTTTCACCATCTTCTTTCTTTTATTACAAGTTTTTTAGGGAATACTAGTGTGATACAATACACTGATAGTTCGAGCGTGATCAACTTCGGTTGGTAAAATAGCGAGAACAAATTATACTCCTTTGGTTAGGAGGCGTACACTTGCGTGATCAACTTCGGTTGGTAAAAGAGCTTGTGGACAAGATAGTTCGAAAGAACCTGATAGTTCGAGCGGGATCAACTTCGGTTGGTAAAATAGCGAGAACAAATTATACTCCTTTGGTTAGGAGGCGTACACTTGCGTGATCAACTTCGGTTGGTAAAAGAGCTTGTGGACAAGATAGTTCGAAAGAACCTGACAGTTTGGACCCACGACCAACTTCGGTTGGTAATAGGGAGAGAACAAAATATACTCCTTTGGTTAGGAGGCAATAGTTCAAACGCACGACCAACTTCAGTTGGTAATAGGGCGAGAACAAAATATACTCCTTTGGTTAGGAGGCAATAGTTCAAACCCACGACCAACTTTGGTTGGTAAAAGGGTAAGAACAACATTCTTAAAACTCCATTCTCGGTTGATTAAGAAACAAATATGCTCTCAAATGCCAATTTATGTTGGTCGGGAGGCAAGATTATTGCAGAAAAATACAATAAGTTCTTTGAAGAACAAAATATTCCAAAATGAACCAAGTATAATTGGTCGGGGATAAAAACCCACTAATTGTAGTTGGTCGACAAGGATAATTTATCGACCTTGGTTGGTCGAACACATTTTAAAGACAAAAAGTTACCAAGTATAATTGGTCGGGGATAAAAACCCACTAATCATAATTGGTCGACAAGCATAATTTAACAACCTTGGTTGTTTAGAAAAAGTTTAAACGTCTATTTTACTCATTACTTTATTAAGTGATCGAGCAATATTTCTGATACTTGTAACTTTTTATTACTAAGTTGGTCGATGAACAACACAATATTGTTATCTTATTAACAGATACATATACATAAATGTAAAGTGTTTGACAAGCACAATACAATAGCAATAAAGATTTGCAAACAAAAAATGAAAGTTTTTCATTAAAATTCAAAATAAATTACAAGTTACATAGGTGTGCTAACTATTACATTGAAATTCCTATTCTATTGGTTTTTTCCCTTCAGCCTTCGATACAGGTTCCTCTCCAGCAGGCGGATCATTTAAAGTCTGAGGAGAGTTAATGAAGTTCAAGTCCTTCAGCATTCTGACATTCATTATTGAAGGTGTGTCCAATAGATGCTCGGGACGAGATACCTCGATCTGAGAATGAAGACTGTAGTCACCGAGGTATTGTGCAAGTAAGCTCCGAGGAATGGCACGAGCTGGTATCCATTCCATTTCCAAATTGAACGGTGGCACAGGCAATTCAAGTACCCTGGGATCATAATAGTCCCACAAATAGTGTCCCTGTTCAAGCTTCAACACACATAAGGCATTTAGCCAGCCTTGTTTATAGCCCTCATTATTGGCATTCTGAATACGAGCATCTAAATGGAATAAAGCCTCATTGTATCCATCCATCCAAAATTCCCTGGGCTGTTTATGGAATTGGAAAGTTAGTCTATCCACCTGCTCATGAAGGTTTTTGACAAAAAGGTCCTTAGTTTCTAAAGCAAACTTCGTCGCAGTAAGTTGATCCTCCAAAGATAGAATTTTCTTGGACATTTCAGACAAAGCACGATCTTTTGCATTCAATTGGAATGCTTGAGTTTCCAAAGTTGACTGAGTACGATCTTCTTCAATATTACGACTAAGAACTCTTGATCGACTCCGAGCAGGTGGAGAATTTTTCTCCTCGATAATATTTTGAACAGCTCTTCCTCGCCCACGAGAACCTCTTCCTCGACCCCGAGCAGCAGTAGAGGTACCAGACCTTCTCAAGGTGTCCAACTATTGCCTTAACTTTTCAACCTCCAGGAAGGAAAATCCCTCATCAGTCACTGGAATTACAGCTGTTGAAGAGGAGGCTGCAGACTTATACTGTGCTAGCTCCTTCTGCAAATTGTTGTTTTCTTGTTCCAGCAGCTCAGCAATCTGTCTACACGCTTCAAGTTCACCCTTCAAGGTTCTCTCCCTAACATCGTACCCAGCAAGGATCTTTTTGTGGCCTGTCTCGGAGGAAAGCTGTTGATACCTATTCTCATACCCCTCAAGCAACAGGGCAGTTGATTCATTGTGCTGATTCTGAAGATCCTCTAAGGTACAATGAAGCTCCTCGATCAATTCTTAGTATGCCATATTATTGGCCACAGCTCGGTCAAGTAAATCCTTCAGGTACCGATAAGCATCAACTGCCTGTTTTGAAGCATCATGGCCAAGGATGTCAGCAATTTCTGATACACTCAGGTCTGTGTGACCAGCCTTATAATATTCATGGCATTGCTGCATCAACTTTGTATCATTGGCAGATATCAGTTCCATCCTAGCCAGAAACTAACAGAGAAAGAAAAAGTAATCATCAAAAAGAAGATCAGGACAGAATGCAGATAGAGAAGAGAGACAGTCATTTGGAGGAAAAGAACTCAAATTTTATTAGATCATAAGGCAAAGTTACAAAGATTTGGAATACAAAGTACAAGTAAAAGAAAAATAGAAAGATAGTACCGAACAACTTCACACATTTTCCTTGTCTCCCAAGACTTTCTCAGGAGGTTGGGACGAGGAGCTTGGTTGCTCGGTTGGAACATTAATCTGGTCGTCTGGAGTTGGGATTTGTTCAGGAGGAGCAGGCAAGGAAGAAATCTCTTCAGTAGATGTCTGGTTGAGTTGTGCAGCAAGGACCTGATCACCCACTGTCATTGAAGATTCTTCAGATGCAGCTTCGTCTTCATCTTCGTCTTCAATAACTGGAGGAGGACCAGGCAGATGTTGTTGAAATAGCTCGGAGTCCTCGCTCACCTTCAATTCCTGCAAGGAAGCAACCCAACCATCATGGAAATATTTCAAACTTCCATACTTCACCTGGGTCATCATTGCTGCTACCCCCCCTATCCCATCCTTTGTCCCAACCAGTTCTAAAGGATTTCTTTACAGCTGTTTTTCTCTTTATTTTCTCCGAGGAAAGCTTCTCGGACATAAGATTCTCGGTGGTCTTCAACTTGGTCTCCACCTCCTCCTTTTGGCGATTTACTTCTCGCAAGAGGGTCAGCTCTTCTTCAGCTGATTTCAATTTATTCTCAAGCTCTCCAAAGCCTATGCAGCCAACTTCTTCTCCCATTCAACTTTATCCTCGTCATACTTCTGACGGGATTCACTCAGAGATTTGGTAGCTTTTTCCAATGCTCCCTCCACGGTGGACGAGGAGCAAAAAGCTTTGATCGCTTCATCCTTTTTAAGGATTATATTGAAACATCTCGTCAACTGTAATCAGAGAAGGGAAACGACATCAGAAACAAATATGAGAAATAACAAAGGAAAATATGAAAAAGCTCAGAGTAGAGATACTTACTGAAGCAAGATGACGAGCAGCCAAAGAAGTAACCATGTCCCGAGTAAGGTTGTCTTCGTTACCTTGCACCTCGGGAATGGTCAAGGATTTTGCAACACCATCTCCACCAGCTGGGAGCTGGGGAATGGCTTCATAAAAACTAACCGAGGAGGATTTCTTCAATATCCTCGGTGTCTTTTCAACAACTTCAACCAAAGAAGAACTTTTGGTTGGAGGAACGGTGGTTACTTCCACAGGAGCATCCTTTTGCACAGGAGCCATTGGAGGCTTCTCGGCAACCTTCTGAGCAGCAACAGAAGGAGCAGCATCCACTTTCTTTGTCCCCTTTGGGACATCAACCTTAGTTTTCTTTCCATCTCCAGCAGAGGAGGTATCCTCAAAGATAGCAGGAACTCTTCTCTTGCCCATCTTCTGACTCAAAGGAATGTGAGATTCTGGTGAAGATTCTTCTGAAGCTGGCAAAGGTTCACTGATGTTGACCACAGGACGAGCAGTAAAGGACGATGTATAGCCCCTGTACTGCAACAAGTATGAAGCAGACCTGATGTGCTCGTCTGCAACCCTCTGATGCAAACTCCAGATATGTTTCAATTGCCTTATATTAACTTCTGATTCTTTAGGAGTTTTTCTCTTGCTATCAACTGCAAACAAAAAAAAATTGAAATGTCAATCATGCATTTATTCAAACATGATGAAATCACAATTTCAGAAATAAAATAAAATGAAATCAACCTATCCCATTGCCATATGGGGGGGCATCTGGGACCCTCATATACTGCATCTCCAATCAAAGGGGCATGTTGCTAATTTTTTATAACTACCCCATGTTCAAAATAATCCCAGTTTGCATCAGGGAGGTTGACTACTAAGGCCCTATTTAAAAACCTAGTTTTTAAATAAAAAATATTGTCTAAAACAGCCCATCTATAACAGTACATAATCTCAGGAATTCCTATACGAGTTCCATGAGTTTGATTTAACCTATACACCCCATTAACTATTCTCCATGTGTTGGGGGCTATTTTTGCAGGGATAACATCGAAATACTGACAAAATTCTAAACACAACGGATTTGGTGGAAAAGAAAATCCACATTCAGCAATAAATAGGTTAGGGAACCAGTGTCCCTCAGCCAAATCAAAGTAACTTGAAGGCTCAGAAAGACTCTCCAAAGTTACCCAAGAAGGAATAGAGAAGTCAGAACGGAACTTCTCAAGAGATTCGACAATATAAACCATGGTGAATAAAAAGAAATGAAGAAGAAGAAAGAAAATCTTATAGGAAAAAGGAGATCTGTTGACAAACAAACGAAGGAGGGAAAGAACGCACAAGAGAGAGAAAAGCTTTAGAAAACTCGAAAGCAGAAATTGAAAAGGTAGAAGGCGATGGGATTGTCTCTGAAGTTTAAATACCATGCCTTGGGAAACGGCGAAAGAAATGATTACAGAAAGGAAATTATTACGCTACCGGCGGCTAAAAGAACAAAAAAAAGCACGAAGATCGAAGCGCTTTCAAAAATGCAAAAAGGCGGATTCCGCGAATTTGGAAGGAAATTTAAATACGAAGAAAAGTTCCTAAAACCCAGGAAGGTCATTTAATATCGCCATAATCTGAGAAAGAATGTTCCATACTCCTCAAAGTTCGAAATATGAAACATTGGGGGCTTCTGTTGATACCAAAATTAGTATGTTGATATGGACGAATAAAACGAAGACACGTGTCAATCTACGTGGCACAATAGCAACGAGGAAGTTCATTTCCCCGACCAACTCATGTTCTCTCCGAGCAACAAGGATACACCGAGGAACTTTAGCACTCCGAGGTACTCCAGCGCTCCGAGGAACTCTTAAGCAACGAGCAACTAAGGCGGTCCGAGCTGCATCTCAGCCCAGCATTAATTGCCAGATAATCAACAGTTCAACTATTCATTGAATGCTTATTATCTTGACGCACACGCTGCATTAAATGTATTACCCTTTCATATGTATATCATTTAATGTATCACCCCTTTCATGTACAGCCTAAGGGCTATAAATACCTTGTATCGCCCTCATTCAAAGGGACCGGAATTTCTTGATAGAACTGGTAATCGAGAATTCCCAAACACTCAACAATAACATAACAGTGGACGTAGGCCATTCTTATAAGGCTGAACCACTTTAAAAAAAAATTCTCATTTTATTTATCTGTGATTGAAAAATTAGAGCGATCTAATTTTTTACATCAACAAATACTATTCTTGGATGGGACCCATTTGTATAGTAAATATAAAGGGGCATTGTTGGCTTCCACGTCAAAAAACGGTGATCAAGGTATGTTATTGGTTTCCTATTATTCAATTACTAAGTTTTGTTCAATGTGCTTTACAAATCAGTGGATTTTAATGTTATTAAATTGAATTAAAATGTTTCTAAAATTTTCTTTAAATGAAATGATTTTGAAATTGTCTTAAAATGATTTTGAAAATAATTTTTCTGCTAGTAGTGACTTTATTTATTCTGTACAGTTTTTACTGACTTTATCAGTGTGGAAACATATTGGCATATATATATTCTTGATTGTTTAATTTTTCTAATATTATTTTTTGTTTTAAACTTTTTACAGGTTTATTTCCACTTGTTTTTGCTATTGTTGATGCTGAAAATGAGAGTAATTGGAATTGGTTTATGAAATGTCTTGGGGAGGTTTTAAATCCTATGGGGAGAGATGTAACATTTATATCGGATCGCAATCAAGGAATTTTGGATGCTGTTCCAAAACATTTTCCAAACTCTCCACATGCTTTCTGTCTTTATCATCTTCAAAATAACATACAGGATATGTATCGTGGATTCAATTCATATTTTAAGGAGAAAATGGTGAAAATGTTTAACATGTGTGAATTTTCTATAACTACCGAGTCTTACCTGAAATATCAAAATGAATTGATAAATGAGGGAGGTGGTTTTATGAGGGATTTCTTACAAAATTATCCGGAGAAGCATCGGTGTTATGCATTTTTTAGTGGACATAGATATGGGGAGATGTATTCGAATGCGGTTGAGTCATTCAGTGCTTGGATTAAAGAAGCTAGATATTTACCAATAGCAAAATTGGTTGAAACTATTCAAATTAAAATAATGAATGAAATCTCTAGAATATGTCAAGAATCAAATAAATGGACAATGATATTGTGTCCTGAAATGAATAAGTGGTTGGATGAGTTACTAGAAATTGGTAAGGGCTGGAATGTTACATGGTCGAGTGAGTTTATTTTTCAAGTTCATAGCGAGAAAGCTAAGACTGTAAATTTGTTGGATCGTGCTTGTTCTTGTTTCAAATGGCAATTAAGTGGATTTCCATGCTCACATGCCTTGGTTGAGATTCAATTAAATGGTCAGGATATATTTCAATATGTTGAAGAGTATTTCACTGTTGACTATTTCAAGAAGAGTTACTCATTTCCTATTGTTCTGGTGACTGGTATACAAGAAGAGGAAGTTGTTAGCAATGATGTGATATTGAAAGTCTCTATAACTAAAGTTCCTCTAGGAAGACCAAGAAAGCGTAGAATACCATCTCGAGGAGCATACCGAAGGCCAATGAAGTGTAGTAGGTGCCAAATGGTTGGGAATCATAATAAGAAAAATTGTAAAGCAACCATAGAAGGAAGTTGACTGCAGTTGTTTTAAATTTTTTTCTTTACAATTGCTCTGCATTTGTCATTTGGATATAGAATTTGAAATTTTATTTGATATATCAGTTTGTATTTGTGATTCAATAAATGAGAAACAAAAGTAGTGCATTTTTCTACTTTTGATACTATTAATATTGTTGTGTTCGTAATCAAAATATATGATTTTAGTTTCTTTGTTAGTCTAACCAAAGAAGTCAGTTCATATAAACAGTACTTGTAACAGTCCCTCAAAGATCCATATAACCAAATTTCCCTTATATTTGAGGGTACGCGCCAGCGGCACTCCCACCCCACGTTTCCCCGCCCCCACACCTCCAATGTCAAAGCTCTATTGACCCTCATCTGAGGTCCTTATTCAAGGGACTAGTGACTTTATTCGTCAAAAGGAATAAGTCAATTACATTAAGAATGACTTAATACACAGCCTTCTTCATTTTATTTTCCAACTTCACAGATGAATTTTTTTTAATTACTAAGTTTATGTGTAGTTCAAAGTTTGATATATTATTTATGTTCAATTTTTAGAGTTAATCAGTTAATATATTCAAACATGGTAATTCTGAAGATATTTTAGTGACTTTATTTGTGAAAAAGAATAAATCAGTTATTTAAAAAATGATATTATACACATCAATCTTCATTGTATTTTGTCTTTATTTGACATTTTTGAATGTTTGCTCAATTTAAAATATTTTTAATTTTGGATTAATTACCAAAAATCCCTTCAAATATTTGTTAACACACATTTAATGTAAGCGTTTTTATTTTTTTCCAAAAAAGTCCCTCAAAGAGTCATATAACCAAATTTCTTTTATATTTCAGGGTCCGGGCCAGCGGCACTACCACCCCACGTCTCCCCGCCCCCACACCTACAATGCCAAAGCTCTATTGACCCTCATCGGACGTCCTTGTTCAAGGGACTAATGACTTTATTCGTCAAAAGGAATAAGTTAGTTACTTTAAGAATGACTTAATACACAACATCCTTCCTTTTATTTTCCAACTTCACAGATGAATTTTTTTTTAATTAGTGAGTTTATGCGGAGTTTAAGGGTTGATATATTGTTTATGTTCAATTTATAGAGTTAATAAGTTAATATATTCAAACATGGTAATTCTAAAGATATTTTAGTGACTTTATTTGTGAAAAAGATTAAATCAGTTACTTAAATAATGACGTTATACGCATCAATCTTCATTTCATTTTGTCTTTATTTGACATTTTTGAATGTTTAATCAATTTAATTTTTTTTTATTTTGGGTCAATTATCAAAAAGCCCTTCAAATATTTGTTAACACGCATTTAGCGTAAGCGTTTTTATTTTTTGGCAAAAAAGTTGCTCAAAGAGCCATATAACCAAATTTCTCTTATATTTGAGGGTCCGTGCCAGCGGCACTCCCACCCCACATCTCCCCGCCCCCACACCTCCAATGCCAAATCTCTATTGACCCTCATCGGAGGTCCTTGTTCAAGGGACTAATGACTTTATTCGTCAAAAGGAATAAGTCAGTTACTTTAAGAATGACTTAATACACACCATCCTTCCTTTTATTTTCTAACTTCACAGATGAATTTTTTTTAATTATTGAGTTTATGTGTAGTTCAAAGGTTGATATATTATTTATATTCAATTTTTAGAGTTAATAAGTTAATATATTCAAACATGGTAATTCTGAAGATATTTTAGTGACTTTATTTGTGGAAAAGAATAAATCAGTTACTTAGAAAATGACATTATACACATCAATCTTCATTTCATTTTGTCTTTATTTGACATTTTTGAATGTTTAATCAATTGAAAATATTTTTGATTTTGGGTCAATTATCAAAAAGCCCTTCAAATATTTGTTAACAAACATTTAGTGTAAGCGTTTTTATTTTTTTGCAAAAAAGTTGCTCAAAGAGCCATATAACCAAATTTCTCTTATATTTCAGGGTCCGCGCCAGCGGTACTCCTACAGCACGTCTCCTTGCCCTCACACCTCCAATGTCAAATCTCTATTGACCCTCATTCGAGGTCCTTGTTCAAGGGACTAGTGACTTTATTCGTCAAAAGGAATAAGTCAGTTACTTTAAGAATTACTTAATACACAGCATCCTTCCTTTTATTTTTCAACTTCACTGATGATTTTTTTTTTAATTACTGAGTTTATGTGTAGTTCAAAGGTTGATATATTGTTTATGTTCAATTTTTATAGTTAATATATTAAAACATGGTAATTCTAAAGACATTTTAGTGACTTTATTTGTGAAAAAGAATTACTCAGTCACTTAAAAAATGACATTATACACATCAATCTTCATTTCATTTTCTGTCTTTATTTGAGATTTTTTAATGTTTAATCAATTTAAAATATTTTTGATTTTGAGTCAATTACCAAAAGCCCTCCAAATATTTGTTAACACACATTTAGGGTAAGCGTTATTATTTTTAACAACTGAATATGTTGTTCCAAACATTGTCTTCTATAGGTATCTAATTCCCTAAATAAAGTCACTTTTTTGCCCTCTTGTGCTCAGCAGAATTTAGTAACTTGATAAGCATTTTTGCCCGCATTTTGTCCATTGCATTTTCTGCAAATGTTTCTTCAAGTGCCTTTCCATATGCAATATTTTCCATGTAGTACGACACTGATATACCACAATCATTCCTATTAATTAAAATAAATCAAGATTAGTAAAATAATTTTGATATGAAATAAGTTTTGTTATTGAAAGTAAAATAACTTATGAATCTTCTTTTTGTTGAGGGCAGAGGACAGAAAATCGGAGTTGGCTATGTGGATACGATTCTATCCAGATTTTAGCCGCATCTATATCTTTTGGCATTTCATTTGCAAAGGTTGCAGAAGACCCTATTTGTTTGGATGGTTGTACCAAAGTAATGCTTGGATTGTTGCTTAGTTCATTCCTCTTCTCTCCAACAAATTTCTCAATATGTTTGATCTGATAACAATCATTTGACATAAATTAGCATTATATAATAATGAATTTCAGAAAGTATTTATATCGTTTTTTACCATTAGCAGAGCCTCCCTGAAGTATTTTCCTTTGTCTCTTGGGCCTCCATAACTTGTCGAGTCATAGTACAACCATTTGCTTGCAAGCTTGTCGAATATTAGTGGAGTGAAATGACCTGGATTTTAATGGAATTGTGGGAAGAATATAAAACGTACACTTCCAATGTACATTAATATTTTCTCAAATATTTGTTTGGTTGCAGCTACGGTCTTTCCTTTTTGGACATACTTTTATTAGAAAAAGCATAACATAAGTGAATTTCATCGTTTATAGGTGAAGTAAAAATTACTTTATTAGTTATTTTCATCAATATATATGATTAGTGACCATAACAGTAACATCATAAAAAATAAGTTACTTTAGCTATCAAATTTTAAACTTAAGAATAATGCTTACCAAAGAGTAAATTGTTATAAACAAGGATTTGAGCTCAACATTATTGTCTCTAAGCAGTTCAACACAGAGCAATTCTGCATAACCATCAATAGCCAGCACAAAATAATGATTTTAGTATTTCTTAGGTATACTTTTTAGCATGATAAAGTACTTACTGTAGAGAGATTTCGTATAACTAATTTTCACATTAACAATAAATACGAAAAATATAGAATAATAAATATAAGATTACATGGCTTGTAATTGCTTTTTTTTGTAGTATCAATGTTGCTTCTCTCCTACTGAGATAAACTTCTACTCCAGTCCAAAAGTAGGTGCTGAAAATTAGAATAAAAACTGTAAGATTTCCATGATATGTAATTATAATGAATTGTATAATAAAACAAAGTTTATAAGTAAGCTTACTCAACATTTGACTTGTCAAAATTTTTTTGAAGTTTTTTCTTCTCTGGATTTGGAATGTAAACTTCAATTTCACAATCTTGGACGATTATTCTCTGCGACATTTCCATCAATGGATCAATTTTCATCTCACTCTTTTCTACTTCTTCTTGATTTGAACTTTCATCCAAACCAGTTGCATTGTCATCCTCTCTCTTCTATTATTTTTCCCAAATGTGTAATCTTCACGTACTTTCGAAACTCTGTTTGCTCTCATCTTTACACGTTTAGCCATGGAACTTGGTTCGACTTCATTGCTTTTAGATATCGGTTCCGGGCTAATTTATTTGTTAGCAGATTTAAAAGCATTTAACTGTGCTTCCAACTTCCTGATTTCATTATTTTTTTCAATAATTTCGCACATCAAAATAGTGACCTCATCACTATGTGCGCTATTCCTCCTTTCTTCTTCATCTCGCAACCTTTCTATTTCAAGAGATTGAGACCTTATTTGATCTAAGAACCGAAGTTCTTTTTCTTTACTCTCGCTTTCCATAACCTATATTATAATTTGTGTTTCCTCTCGAATCTTCTGAATTTCAGTGGCATTATCATGCTTTAGCTTTGATTCAACTTCTGTAAGCTTCAGAATTCTTTCTTTTAAGCTCCCCATATCTTCAGTCATCTTATCAATCTTCAGGTTTAACTGTCTACAGCACTCATTCTCACCTTCATACCCACCAAACATTTCATTCATATCAAAATTATCTTCTCTTTTTTCATTTTGACATTCACCTTCATCTTGAACCAAATTATCTTTAAAGTTACTATCATCATCCTTATCTTTTACATTTTCACTTGAATTATTCAGGCCAGTTTGTCGTTGTTTATCCTTTTCCTGTTGTTATCGACGCACAAGCACTTCCCTTTCATTTTCATATGAAATAAATAATTAAAAAACTTATATTAGTTACTTTTCAATATCTATATTTGTTTTTGATGTATAGAGTTGTAATTAAGTAGTTAGACCCACAACATATTGTATTAGTTAATCCTAATGTTGACACAAACAAAAATATTGATTCATAATATTCAAATTTCTGCATAATAGTTACTTAGATTGTATAGAGTTAAAATATTAGTTACTTTGATTGGATAGAACTATCATATCAGTTATCTGTTGGAACAGTAATTCAGAAATTGACACTTCTTCGACCTTTTGAGCTATATCACGAAGATTCTATCTTGTGAAAGACGGATATTCTTCACTTATAATCTTAGATTGCTCAATGAGGTGAGTGCTCTCACAAAGCCAAAATTGAAATAACATTTCATTATATTAATTTGATAAGTGTGAATGAAAAGAAGAATAACAATTTACACATTTATAACGTATTGGTAATAGCATTACACATCCAATGACTTTCATTGGTGATGCATAATACTTTTGTATTAACTTCATTAAGAATGCTTTAACTGTCTTTGCCCAATTGAATGTGCTGATTTTGTCTAACTTCTCAACGTAGTTAACAAAGAACCAAGCTAGCTTTGATCCCTTGTTTGGAAATAATAGTGTGCAGCAGATATGTACACTACACTAAATCTGCCTAATTATCATGGTCATTGACCTTGACAAGTTGGACTTGTCAAGGTCAATGACCATGACAATTCGGGACGAGACAACTTTTTTTGTCACGGACGTGTCACGGTCATTGACCGTGTCAAGTTCGTTAAAAATGTCACGGTCGTGTCACGGTAATGGCCCGTGACAAAGCCTTGACCATTTTTAAAAAAATTGTCAGGGTCAATGACCGTGACAAGTCCGTGGCAACCATATTTATCCAGGACTTGTCACGGTCAATGACCGTGACAATTCTGGGCAGAATTTAAAAAAAATCTGCTGGGCAGTATGGCCACTGCCACTGCCGAGTAGTATATTTGTACCTGTTATAGCAACGTTGTACCTCTTTAAACATAATATATCCAAAAAAACTAAAGATAATGCAAATATATATTCAAAATAGAAACAATATACATGACGATATAATCCAAATATAATTAAAATGTACCAACTTAAAAATAATATCACTACATGTCTGGGGTAAATGTTAGGAGGTGAGTAGGCCACACGATATACGAATTGACACACCCACTAATATACATCGTGCGGCATTGTTCGCGCAACCACAATAGGGAGTTCTCCTTCCCGGGTATCACATGCGTGACGAGCACTTTGGACTCGATCTCTTGAAGCGCACGTCCATGAACTATTCCACCCTGGACGATATTCGGGTCCCTTAATCCCCACCTTATTCGCTGGCCATCAAATACGTCTAATATGAACACACTTGGACAACCAATTATCGACATCGGTCTGGGGAAGGGAGCCAAATAAGGAAGTGAATCATCAAAGTAGGCACGTGTCGGTGATGAAGCAGCGAGGTCCACATCCTCGTCATCCTGCGCCTCGTTCTCCCGCACCTCCTCCTCCTCCTCCTCCACCGCCTTCTCCTTCCCTTTCCCCTTACGGTCTCCGCCCAACGTAAACTTCATGAATGAGTACATATCTTGGACCGTCGCCTCCAAACGGGATAGCTTCGCGTCATGTGAATCCACCGTTCGAGCCAACCCGATGTCGCTCGTCTCCAATCTGATGATCCTAGATTCGGCCACCCGCGAGCTTACCCCCCTTGTCCTCCCCTTGCAATCAGAGCCAAGCACTTGGCTGAGTGTGTCTGTGGACAAAGACACCTTGTCGGCATCAGACTACGACTCATGCACTTCCTTAAGCTTTGCCTCAAACGATAAAAAGAACATGATTAGTAAAATAAGTAAACTAAAAAATTATAACATAATTAACAAAAATTAAACTGTTGGATTACTTACAATCGTGGCCGCGATGCTCGGGGACACCTCCTTGTCCTTCCCCTTCTTCGTCCTAAGAGCCACATAAGTATCGAGCCTATGTGGCTTACCTCCTGGGACACTCCCTACCCCCTGAAATAAAATAAAGTAAAATTAGTATCAGCCCCGCAAAGTTAAATAATGAAGAATAATATATTTCTATAGTTTTAGAAATATTAAATATTACCTTCATCCTATGCTCCACCTCGGCGTAAGACGTCCGGTCGGAGTAGTGCACGCCCGTCTTTTTTGCCCGATTTTCCCTCCCCGATTGGCGAGATGCCAATTGTCGATCCTCGATCTCATTGTCAATGAACTTTTGCCATTGTGCCAATGATATTGGCTCCTTGGGCGGGACGGATCCACGCCATTGGATAATGGACTCTCGTGTTTTCCCAAAGTACCGTATCCGCATATTTTTCTTCCACGTCTTGTGTTGCTCCCTCAACTGCTCCAAGACGGAATCACGTAGCTTTGGATCCAAGTTGAATTGTTCATGTCCAACAAATACAATGTTAGTTGCGAATAAATATAAATATAAATATAAATATAAATATAAATATAAAAAGAAATTGAAATCAAAATTGAAATTGAAATTGAAATATTCATATAAATATAAATATAAATATATTACCTGTAGTGCCGCCCAAACAGCTAACTTGCGCTCATATGGTACCTCCTTCCAACTCATAAACCCCGGGCCGATGACCGTCTTTAGCATCTCGAGGGATCTCGCTAATAGCTCCGATTTGTTCTCGATGGTAATCCCAAATTTGTCATATTAGGGGGGCCTAGGGGCCGAGGAGCCCTCGTCGCCTCCGCTACCACCGAGCCCAAACGACATCATCATAAACAGTATCATCATCTTCGCCTTAATACCTGAAGAAGACATTTGCTGTAAAAAAATGTTATTAGTACAAATAAAAAAAATGTTATTAGTACACATAGACACACACCCTTACCCCACCCCCTCCCCATAACAGTAACATTATAAAAAAATAAGTTACTTTAGCTATCAAATTTTAAACTTAAGAATAATGCTTACCAAAGAGTAAATTGTTATAAACAAGGATTTGTGCTCAACATTATTGTCTCTAAGCAGTTCAACACAGAGCAATTCTGCATAACCATCAATAGCCAGCACAAAATAATGATTTCAGTATTTCTTAGGTATACTTTTTAGCATGATAAAGTACTTATTGTAGAGAGATTTTGTATAACTAATTTTCACATTAACAATAAATACGAAAAATATAGAATAATAAATATAGGATTACATGGCTTGTAATTGCTTTTTTTTGTAGTATCAATGTTGCTTCTCTCCTACTGAGATAAACTTCTACTCCAGTCCAAAAGTAGGTGCTGAAAATTAGAATAAAAATTGTAAGATTTCCATGATATGTAATTATAATGAATTGTATAATAAAACAAAGTTTATAAGTAAGCTTACTCAACATTTGACTTGTCAAAAATTTTTTGAAGTTTTTTCTTCTCTGGATTTGGAATGTAAACTTCAATTTCACAATTTTGACGATTATTCTCTGCATCATTTCCATCAATGGATCAATTTTCATCTCACTCTTTTCTACTTCTTCTTGATTTGAACTTTCATCCAAACCAGTTGCTTTGTCATCCTCTCTCTTTCTCTTATTTTTCCCAAATGTGTAATCTTCACGTACTTTCGAAACTCTGTTTGCTCTCATCTTTACACGTTTAGCCATGGAACTTGGTTCGACTTCATTGCTTTTAGATATCGGTTCCGGGCTAATTGGGACTTCAATTATTTCTCTATATTTGTTAGCAGATTTAAAAGCATTTAACTGTGCTTCCAACTTCCTGATTTCATTATTTTTTTTAATAATTTCGCACATCAAAATAGTGACCTCGTCACTATGTGCGCTATTCCTCCTTTCTTCTTCATCTCGCAACCTTTTTATTTCAAGAGATTGAGACCTTATTTGATCTAAGAACCGAAGTTCTTTTTCTTTACTCTCGCTTTCCATAACCTATATTATAATTTGTGTTTCCTCTCGAATCTTCTGAATTTCAGTGGCATTATCTTGCTTTAGCTTTGATTCAACTTCTGTAAGCTTCAGAATTCTTTCTTTTAAGCTCCCCATATCTTCAGTCATCTTATCTATCTTCAGGTTTAACTGTCTACAACACTCATTCTCACCTTCATACCCACCAAACATATCATTCATATCAAAATTATCTTCTCTTTTTTCATTTTGACATTTACCTTCATCTTGAACCAAATTATCTTTCAAGTTACTGTCATCATCCTTCTCTTTGACATTTTCACTTGAATTATTCAGGCCAGTTTGTCGTTGTTCATCCTTTTCCTCTTGTTCTCGACGCACAAGTACTTCCCTTTCATTTTCGTATGAAATAAATAATTAAAAAACTTATATTAGTTACTTTTCAATATGTATATTTGTTTTTGGTGTACAGAGTTGTAATTAAGTAATTAGACCCACAACATATTGTATTAGTTAATCCTAATGTTGACACAAACAAAAATATTCATTCTTAATATTCAAATTTCTGCATAATAGTTACTTAGATTGTATAGAGTTAAAATATTAGTTACTTTGATTGGATAAAACTATCATATCAGTTATCTGTTGGAACTGTAATTCAGAAATTGACACTTCTTCGACCTTTTGAGCTACATCACGAAGATTCTATCTTGTGAAAGACGGATATTCTTAACTTATAATCTTCGATTGCTCAATGAGGTGAGTGCTCTCACAAAGCCAAAATTGAAATAACATTTCATTATATTAATTTGATAAGTGTGAATGAAAAGAAGAATAACAATTTACACATTTATAACGTACCGGTAATAGAATTACACATCCAATGACTTTCATTGGTGATGCATAATACTTTTGTATTAACTTCATTAAGAATGCTTTAATTGTCTTTGCCCAAATGAATGTGCTGATTTTGTCTAACTTCTCAACGTAGTTAACAAAGAACCAAGCTAGCTTTGATCCCTTGTTTGGAAATAATAGTGTGCAGCAGATATGTACACTACACTAAATCTTCCTAATTGTCACGGTCATTGACCTTGACAAGTTGGACTTGTCAAGGTCAATGACCATGACAATTCGGGGCGAGACAACTTTTTTTGTCACGGACGTGTCACGGCCATTGACCGTGTCAAGTTCGTTAAAAATGTCACGGTCGTGTCACGGTTATGGCCCGTGGCAAAGCCTTGACCATTTTTAAAAAAATTGTCAGGGTCAATGACCGTGACAAGTCCGTGGCAACCATATTTATCCAGGACTTGTCACGGTCAATGACCGTGACAATTCTGGGCAGAATTTAAAAAAAATCTGCTGGGCAGTATGGCCACTGCCACTGCCGAGTAGTATATTTGTACCTGTTATAGCAACGTTGTACCTCTTTAAACATAATATATCCAAAAAAATTAAAAACAATAGAAACAATATACATGACGATATAATCCAAATATAATTAAAATGTACCAACTTAAAAATAATATCACTACATGTCTGGGGGTAAATGTTAGGAGGTGAGTAGGCCACACGATATACGAATTGACACACCCACTAATATACATCGTGCGGCATTGTTCGCGCAACCACAATAGGGAGTTATCCTTCCCGGGTATCACATGCGTGACGAGCACTTTGGACTCGATCTCTTGAAGCGCACGTCCATGAACTATTCCACCCTGGACGATATTCGGGTCCCTTAACCCCCGCCCTATCCGCTGGCCATCAAATATGTCTAATATGAACACACTCGGCCAACAAATTATCGACATCGGTCAGGGGAAGGGAGCCAAATAAGGAAGTGGATCATCAAAGTAGGCACGTGTCGGTGATGAAGCAGCGAGGTCCACATCCTCGTCATCCTGCGCCTCGTTCTCCCGCACCTCCTCCTCCTCCTCCTCCTCCTCCTCCTCCTCCTCCTCCTCCTCCACCGCCTTCTCCTTCCCTTTCCCCTGACGGTCTCCACCCAATGTACACTTCATGAATGAGTACATATCTTGGACCGTCTCCTCCAAACGGGATAGCTTCGCGTCATGTGAATCCACCGTTCGAGCAAACCCGATGTCGCTCGTCTCCAATCCGATGATCCTAGATTTGGCCACCCGCGAGCTCACCCCCCTTGTCCTCCCCTTGCAATCAGAGCCAAGCACTTGGCTGAGTGTGTCTGTGGACAAAGACACCTTGTCGGAATCAGACTGCGACTCATGCACTTCCTTAAGCTTTGCCTGAAACGATAAAAAGCACATGATTAGTAAAATAAGTAAACTAAAAAATTATAACGTAATTAACAAAAATTAAACTGTTGGATTACTTACAATCGTGGCCGCGATGCTCGGGGACACCTCCTTGTCCTTCCCCTTCTTCGTCCGAAAAGCCACATAAGTATCGAGCCTATGTGGCTTACCTCCTGGGCCACTCCCTACCCCCTGAAATAAAATAAAGTAAAATTAGTATCAGCCCCGCAAAGTTAAATAATTAAGAATAATATATTTCTGTAGTTGTAGAAAAATTAAATCTTACCTTCATCCTATGCTCCACCTCGGCGTAAGATGTCCAGCCGGAGTAGTGCACGCCCGTCTTTTTTGCCCGATTTTCCCTCCCCGATTGGCGAGATGCCAATTGTCAATCCTCAATCTCATTGTCAATGAACTTTTTCCATTGTGCCAATGAGATTGGCTCCTTGGGCGGGACGGATCCACGCCATTGGATAATGGACTCTCGTGTTTTCCCAAAGTACCGTGTCTGCATATTTTTCTTCCACGTCTTGTGTTGCTCCCTCAACTGCTCCAAGACGGAATCGCGTAGCTTTGGATCCAAGTTGAATTGTTCATGTCCAACAAATACAATGTTAGTTGCGAATAAATATAAATATAAATATAAAAAGAAATTGAAATTGAAATTGAAATATTCATATAAATATAAATATAAATATATTACCTGTAGTGCCGCCCAAACAGCTAACTTGCGCTTATATAGCACCTCCTTCCAACTCATAAACCCCGGGCCGATAACCGTCTTTAGCATCTCGAGGGATCTCGCTAATATCTCCGATTTGTTCTCGATGGTAATCCCAAATTTGTCATATTTGGGGGGCCTAGGGGCCGAGGAGCCCTCGTCGCCTCCGCTACCACCGAGCCCAGACGACATCATCATAAACAGCATCATCATCTTCTCCTTAATACCTGAATAAGACATTTGCTGTAAAAAAATGTTATTAGTACAAATAAAAAAAATGTTATTAGTACATATAGACACCCACCCCCACCCCATCCCTGCCCCCACCCCCTCACCCCAACCCCACCACACACACACACACACCACACCACACCCCTCTACCCCCCACACACCACCACATACATATATACACACACATATATACATACACCACCACACACATATATACACACACATACACAAACATTAAATAAGAGGTTTTGTTTATTATTATATATATTATATATGCCGGAATAGATGTAAAGCATCGAATAGATGTAATATATTATGTCCGTTCGAATGCCTCAAAATAAAAAATTCCAAAATTATTTTTAACCTTGTTCCCAGATCCCAATACTTCAAAAGGTAAATACACAACTCAAAAAAATTCTTCAATACTTCAAAAGGATTTTGTAACAACCCTTGCTTATGAGAGCCTATTTTATATTTACTTACTATGTGAGGGAATTAAATATAAAATGTTGTAATACGGAGTAAGTATTGATTTAATGAAGAAAGGTTAATATTTACTGACATGTTGTATATTTACTGTATGAGTATGTAAATATCCTTATGTTGAGCTTTATAGTGTCATAAGATTTAAAATGACCCTATAGTTTAAAATGGAACCAGAACTTAAAATGAATTATAAAATATCCAAATGATAATTTGGAGGCCATAGTTGATTCCGGAACGTGTGAGATAGTCAAATTATGTGACATATTGTATTTTGAGATTTTGGGCACTTTTGACTGGTTTTAACATATAGGTGTAGTTGCGAACCATTTAATGTGGTATTTACCACTTAAGTTGTAAATTGTAGACAAGGCATGATTTATGTCTTGACTAAGTCTTCTATTTTCCCCAAATTATATTCCTAAACCTAGAGAGAGGAAGAGAAAGAGTAGAGAAAGGAGAAGAGATTGAAGATTGAGGTGCGATTCTTGCTACTACACAAGGAAAATCTGCATTTGCAAAGATTGAGGCAAGTTTTTTACTTGCTATATGTGGTTTAAGATAAATGATTAGTTGTGATAATTGTGTATTAATCATGGTTTAACTAGTTAAGTTTTTTTATGGATTTGGGGTTCTTGAATCATTCAAGAATGATTTGGGTGATTAATGAGGTTTATGGTGGTAGTTAAAGGTACTTATTATGCATTGATGACCATAAATGATATTGGGTTGAAAGGATTTGAGTTAGGGTAAACTTGGAGTCCAAGACTCCATAGCCAAAATTGGCAAAATTCGCAGGGCCGAATCGATTCGCCCAGGGACAGTTTCCAAGTTTAGGTGAACCGAATTGATTCGGTATAGTCCGAATCGATTCGAAATTTATGCAGAAACCCAATTTCCCTGACCGAATCGATTCGGATGGGCCGAATCGATTCGGCAATAATGCAGAATCCCATATTTTCTGGCCGAATCGACTCGGAAATCCAGCATTTTTAAATTGTTTTTCTTTTTCAATTTTAACCCTTTTTCTCTAAACTTAGGACATAGGAACATTCTTGTATGAAGTCAACTTAGAGTCCTAGAGTTCTAGGTGAGTTAGTTTACTACCCTAGATTAGATTTAGTATATATGGAATTTATTTCGAGGGTGTGTGAAGTGACGTTTAGTCATTACTTTCCCTTTATTATTAGTAGGAATCTAGGAGATTACTAAGTGTTCTTGGAGACTTTAGAAGTTAATTTGAGGTATGATGGTCTATTATAAAGTCCAAAAAGGACATTTGGGAGAAATAACTTGGGAGTTTAAATATTCCTCGAGGTTATTATGATGATGTGAAGTACATATCGTTCCGGATAACCATAATGCATTTGATAAAACGTAAATGGATAAAGTAAATGATAATTTACTAAAACATGTCATGGTAACTAATAAAATGGTTGAAACACACCTTCTCTAAATACCATCTTAAGGGAAGTTCATGCGTAAGGTGAAGCCCCCTGGCTAATGAATGCAGGGTGGATATAGTCCTAGGCCATATGAGTGCTTGTTTTATATTTTCTGCGATGGGTAGGTAATTTCGGGTGTGGTTATGACTACCCCGCAGGCATATGGCCGCTTCCTGACGTTTCGATAGGATCCTAGGTTGTCTTGATGATAGGCCCTGGAAGATGATGGTTATTTAGGGGCGCGCAAAGTGGGGAAACCCGGACGGGTGGTCCTAGAATCATTATATATGTATAATTATAACTATTCTAACATCAAGTGGGACTTGATGGATATTAATGCCATAAAGAGCATAATACATGCCACAAAGAGCATACCATTGAGATATGTGCCACAAAGAGCACAGGATAAAGTTTGTATTCCTGATAAGGAATGGAAAGATAAAATGAAAAGGTGAATAAGGATAAAGATTTGAGATAAATGATGATTATACATATCCTCTCGCATAATTGAATATTCCTTCATAATCATTTAATTATCTTAGTTTATTCCATGTTTCCACCATATTAGACTATCATCTTCTTCATCCATGCATATCTATTCATAATTGTCATACTTGTTATTTATCTGGTGATCACATAAAAATCGGGCCCTGACCCGTTCTTCTTTCTTATTGTGCATAAATATTGTAACCGATCAGGTGCACCACCTCAAGGACGCCAGTATTGACTTCCCCATTCCAGTGTCTTTGAGGAGCCGTGAAATTTTGCGAATATCACGAGATATTGTTTGTAGACGCCTTCATTATTGTTTTCTAGTTATGATCGGGTCTTTACTCGGGCATGTGGCCCAAACTGTTGTAATTGTATAATGGATGTAATATGTAAATTATTGATCTTGTTGTGCATTATTTGAATCCTGTTGACCGACATCTCATTTGGTCCTTTTATTGTTGTTATTATATATATACACTTTTGGGGTTTCCACTTTCTTTTCTGTTATGGGTTGTTGACAACACTTTTTTTAAATAACAAAATTTTTGATAACCCGTTTTCTGAAATATTGTGTGGTTATCCCGTATATTCTTTATGTTGTCACGATGCTGAGAATGATTTCATCTATGATTCCTGTATTATTGAAGTATCAGGTTGGCCACCCTTTATTTCGAATAACGGGTTGTCACAGATGGTATCAGAGCATCAGGTTCTAGAGTCTTTAGGATCTATGTGGACTTGTCACGTTCTACCGTAGCGTTCTTTGATATAGAGTCTAATGTTAGGACTGCTTTGTTGCTTATGTTTGCGATCTTTTGCAAGATAGATTTTTTTATTTAGTATCCTAACTCTATTGTTTCTCCATCTCAGATGCCGCCTAAGAGAGGTCGCCTAGCGAGACGTAATAGAGTTGAGGAAGAGGAAGTTGGTCCTCCACCGCCACCACCGGGGAGTATAAATGCTCCTGATGTAGCAAACATAATGGCCCAAGCAGTCA
Source organism: Sambucus nigra (assembly GCA_949130495.1). Classification (NCBI taxonomy): domain Eukaryota; kingdom Viridiplantae; phylum Streptophyta; class Magnoliopsida; order Dipsacales; family Adoxaceae; genus Sambucus; species Sambucus nigra. The sequence goes on from OX422222.1 coordinate 407,809,493, forward strand.
ATGCAGCTATAACTGCAGTGGTACAACAAATGCCACAAGCTCAACCACGAGCGCAAGAGGCACAAGCTCCTATGGGACCTTCTCCGTGGGAAAGAGTTAGGGAGTCTTTTCTAAAGGGCCATCCCCCAGAATTCGATGGAGGCTCGGATGTTATAAGGGTAAATCAGTGGAAGAAAGACATGCAATGCCATATTCAAATGGTAGAATGTAGTGAAGAGAAAAGGCAAATCCTTGTTACTTTCAATCTTGTCGGATCGGCATTTCATTGGTGGGAGTCTATGGCTACACCAGAACAGAGGGATACGATGACAATCACTGATTTTTGGGCCTTATTTGACCGAAAGTACTTCCCTCCCACAATTCAAAGGGAGATGCGAAGGAAGCTTCAAGATGTAGTGCAGGGAGAGAGATCTGTTGCAGACTATGAAGAGGAGTTCACCCGGTTGGCAAGTTTTGTACCGGATGAGGTGACTCCAGAAGATAAGAGAATCTTCAAGTTTGTGGGAGGTTTACATTGGCGGATAAAACAACATTTGTTGGGAAATCCGGGTTTACAAACTTTTAGGGATGTGATGAATGCGGCACTACTTCATTGCCAAGAGCATAGATTGTTTGTGCAAAATAGCAAGAAGGCAACCGCGATAGGGCAAGTGGGAAAACCTGGAGGTAATGGGATCGGGGGAGGAACATCTCCTTCATTCCAATCTTCGGGGAGTAAGCAAAAAGAGAGAGACCCCGAGCAAGGGGGTTTGTCAAAACGTTAACGCTTTGGTGGATTTAATGCAGGTGGCAACGATAATAGGCAGGGTCAAGGTGGACCGCCACAACAGCCAGCAGGTAGAGGTGGGAATGGAGGTAGAGGCCAGCACGACCGAGGTTTTGGGCAGTTCTGAAATAATCAAGGGAGGAACCAGGAGAATGTAATGAACAAGTGTTTTCAGTGCGGAGAGCTGGGCCATTATAAGAGGTCGTGTCCTCAGTTGATTGGAGGACATATTCCTAAGGCTCCACAGCAGCCATATGGACAAATTCCACCCCAGACACCTAATCCGGTTGTTCCTCCACAGTAGGGGCAACTGCAGTATGGACGGGTCTATCACATTCAGGAAACTATGCTTCCTCCAGCCCCTCCAGTACCGCCAGCAATCGAGGGTAAGTTTCTCATCCAAGGGCATATGGGTCGGGTATTATTTGATACGAGTGCGACACACTCTTTCATTTCTAGGAGTATTGCTCAGACCACAGAATTGATAAAATCTGTTGAGAGTACTTTCACGAGCGTGGAATCTTCCTTGGGTGATGGTTCATTGATTTTCTTTGTTTGTAAAAATATAGGAATTATCTTGGTAATTTGTGCTTTGAGGCCGATTTAATCGTCCTTGACATAGTCGGGTATGACGTGATTTTGGGCATGGATTCTTTAATGAAATATCACACGATAGTAAATTGTTACGGGAAGAGTATAGTCTTCGTCGTTCCTGGACAAGAAATGTTCTTGGTGGTTTTCCCCAGTTTGGAAGGAGGTACGAGTACCTATTTATATTGCATTGCGGAGGATGCTTCTAGGGATGTAGTTGTTTCCCTGGATTCTCTTTCGATTGTTAGATATTTTGAAGATGTTTTTCGGGAAATACCGAGATTACCTCCGAGCCGGGAGATTGAGTTTGTGATTGATTTAGCGCCGGGGACTCGATCGATTGCGAGATCTCCATACCGTATGGATCCTATAGAAATGAGGGAGTTGAGGGATCAAATTCAGCAGTTGTTGGAGTAGGGATTTATTAGGCACGGTACATCGCCATGGGGTGCTCCGGTGTTGTTTGTAAAGAAAAGAGACGGTTCTCTCCGGTTATGTGTGGACTATAGAGAGTTGAATAAAGTCACCATACGGAATAAATACCATTTGCCTCGTATTGATGATTTATTTGACCAACTTAGGGGAGAGTTGTACTTCTCTAAGATCGATTTGAGGACGGGGTATCATCAATTGAGGATACGGGAGCAGGATGTATCCAAGACCGCATTTCTGACCAGATATGGATCCTATGAATTCTTGGTTATGCCCTTTGGACTAACCAATGCCCCCGCCGTGTTTATGGATCTCATGAATAGATTATTCCGGGACTTCCTTGACCAATTTGTTATTGTCTTCATCGATGACATCTTAGTCTATTCTTAGACAGAATCTGACCATGCTGCTCATTTACGGTTGGTCCTGCAAAGATTGAGAGATCGCCAATTGTATGCAAAGTTCGAGAAGTGTGGCTTTTGGTGGAAGGAAGTTCAGTTTTTAGGCCATATTGTGTCATCCCAGGGTATATCGGTGGACCCTAATAAGGTGGTTGCGGTGAGGGAGTGGGGTCAGCCCACGACACCTACCGAGATTCGTAGTTTTCTGGGTTTGGCGGGTTATTACCATTGGTTTATCAAAGGTTTCTCAAAGATCGCTAGCCCTTTGATAAATTTAACCCAAAAAGGAGTGAGGTTTGTTTGGGATAACTCTTTCCAGGCATCTTTTGATGAGCTCAAAGATAGATTGACTTCGGCTCCAGTCCTTGCATTGCCAAAACCGGGATTAGAATATCTAGTCTTCACCGATGCATCTCTTCAAGGACTAGGAGATGTGCTTCAACAATAGAGACGGGCTATTGCGTATGCTTCCCTCAAACTCAAGCCTCATGAAAGAAACTATCTCGTGTATAACTTAGAATTCATCGATGTTGTCTTTGTCTTGAAGATTTGGAGGCATTATCTCCTAGGGGAGAAATTCAGTCTTTTCATGGACCATAAATTGCTGCAATATTTATTTTCACAGAAATATTTGAATATGCGTCAGCGCTGATGGTTGGAGTTCGTGAAAGATTATCAATTTGAACATTGTGGCGGATGCCTTGAGTAGGAGGCCCGATAGAAAGTTAGCTGATGTATGGAAGGCCAAGTGGAAAGAGCTCAGTCAGGAGGATGCGGTGGTGAGAGCGTTCATGTCAGTGATGACCGTTACTCCTACCATTGTGGCAAGGGTCGTAGAAGCCCAAGGAAAGGATAAGGGCTGTCAGGATCATATACATCGATTACTGTCCGAGGGAGAGGGATCCTACTCGATAAGTTCAGAGGGTAGACTACGCTTCCATGGAAGACTTATTGTCCCGGAGGAAGGGGATTTGAGACGAGCGATGATGGCAGAATCTCACGGGTTAAAAATTACGGTACATCCTGGTGGGGACAAGATGTATCAAGACATACGCCACCAGTATTGGTGGCCCAGCATGAAACTGGATATTTCTGAATTTATGTCCCAATGCACTACTTGTCAATTGGTTAAGATCGATCATCAGCGACCGACAAGTTTGTTGCAACCATTGGAGATTCCGGTATGGAAATGGGAAAGTATATCAATGGACTTTATTACGGGTTTACCAAGGTCACAGAGGGGTTATGATTCGATTTGGGTGATTGTCGACCGCTTGACTAAGTCGGCACACTTTTTACCCGTATGTACTGACTATGACACTAATCGCCATGCCCAATTGTTCATCGATGAGATCGTTAGACTTCATGGGGTACCTTTAAATATAGTTTCCGACTGAGACAAGATCTTTGTTTTCCACTTCTGGCGAAGTTTCCAAGAGGTCATGGGGACCGAATTGAAGTTAAGAACTTCTTATCATCCTCAAACAGATGGTCAGACTGAAAGAGTAAATTAGATGTTGGAGGATATGCTCCGTATGTGCATGCTTGATTTCAAGGGTGGTTGGGAACAATACCTCCCATTGGTTGAGTTCACTTAAAATAACTCATACCAATTTACTATTGGAATGGCGCCCTATGAAGCTCTTTATGGCCGGCCATGTAGATTGCCCGCTTGTTGGTTGGAAGTGGGTGATAATAAATTCCTTGGACCTAAAATGATCCAATATACTTCTTCAAAAATTGAACTCATTCGGAATCGCATTCGGATAGCTAAAGACCGCCAAAAGAGCTATGCCGATGTGGGTAGAAGACACATGGAGTTGGATATTGGGGACCAAGTCTTGGTGCGAGTGTCACCAATGAAGGGCATTAAGCATTTCGAGAAGAAAGGAAAGTTTACGCCGCATTTTGTTGGACCTTTTCCAGTTATTGTGAAGGTCGATCCAGTGGCGTATCAACTTGCCTTGCCGAAACCTTGGCAACAAATTCACGATGTATTCCATATTTCCACTTTGAAGAAGTATAAGAGATGTGAAGGTGCCCTTTGGCATATCCCTTTCGAGGACATTGACTTGCAACCCAACATATCATATGAAGAATAACCGGTTGCTATTCTAGAGCATGGGGAGCGTAAGTTGAGATCTCGCGTGGTGCCCTTGGTGAGAGTCCAATGGAGTCACCACAATGCTAAGGAATCGACGTGGGAACGTGAGGACGACATGCGGGAAAAGTATCCGCATCTCTTCTTACGAGGTACGCTTGAATTTTGGGGGCAAAATTCCCTCATAAGGGGGGGATTATGTAACAACCCTCGCTTATGAGAGCCTATTTTATATTTACTTACTATGTGAGGTAATTAAATATTAAATGTTGTAATATGGAGTAAGTATTAATTTAATGAAGAAAAGTTAATATTTACTAACTTGTTGTATATTTACTGTATGAGTATGTAAATATCCTTATGTTGAGCTTTATAGTGTCATAAGATTTAAAATGGCCCTATAGTTTAAAATGGAACCGGAACTTAAAATGAATTATAAAATATTCAAATGATAATTTGGAGGCCATAGTTGATTCCGAAACGTGCGAGATAGTCAAATTATATGCCATATTGTATTTTGAGGTTTTGGGCACTTTTGACTGGTTTTAACATATATGTGTAGTTGCGAACCATTTAATGTGGTATTTACCACTTAAGTTGTAAATTGTAGACAAGGCACGATTTATGTCTTGATAAAGTCTTCTATTTCCCCCAAATTGTATTCCTAAACCTAGAGAGAGTAAGAGAGAGGAAGAGAAATAGTAGAGAAAGGAGAAGAGATTGAAGATTGAGGTGGGATTCTTGCTACTACACAAGAAAAATCTGCATTTGCAAAGATTGAGGCAAGTTTTCTACTTGCTATATGTTGTTTAAGATATTTGATTAGTTGTGATAATTGTGTATTAATCATGGTTTAACTAGTTTAGGGTTTTTATGGATTTGGGGTTCATGAATCATTCAAGAATGATTTGGGTGATTAATGAGGTTTATGGTGGTAGTTAGAGGTAGGTATTATGCATTGATGACCATAAATGATATTGAGTTGAAAGGATTTGAGTTGGGGTAAACTTGGAGTCCAAGACTCCATAGCCAAAATTGGCAAAATTCGCAGGGCTGAATCGATTCGGCCTAGCCAAATCGATTCACCCAGGGACAGTTTCCAGGTTTAGGTGAACCGAATCGATTCGGTTTAGTTCGAATCGATTCGGCATTTATGCAGAAACCCAATTTCCCTGACCGAATCGATTCGAATGGGCCGAATCGATTCGGCAATTATGCAGAATCCCATATTTTCTGGCCGAATCGATTCGGCTAGGACGAATCGATTCGGAAATCCTGCATTTTTAAATTGTTTTTCTTTTTCAATTTTAACACTTTTTCTCTAATCTTAGGACTTAGGAACATTCTTGTATGAAGTCAACTTAGAGTCCTAGAGTTCTAGGTGAGTTAATTTACTACCCAAGATTAGAATTGGTATATATGGAATTTATTTCGAGGGTGCGTGAAGTGAGGTTTAGGCATTACTTTCCCTTTATTATTAGTAGGAATTTAGGAGATTACTAAGTGTTCTTGGAGACTTTAGAAGTTAATTTGAGGTATGATGGTCTATTATAAAGTCTAAAAAGGACATTTGGGAGAAATAACTTGGGAGTTTAAATATTCCTCGAGGTTATTATGATGATGTGAAGTACATATCAATCCGGATAACCATAATGCATTTGATAAAACGTAAATGGATAAAGTAAATGATAATTTACTAAAACATGTCATGGTAACTAATAAAATGGTTGAAACACACCTTCTCTAAATACCATCTTTAGGGAAGTTCGTGCGTAAGGTGAAGCCCCTGGCTAATGAATGCAGGGTGGATATAGTCCTAGGCCATATGAGCGCTTATTTTATATTTTTTGCGATGGGTAGGTAATTTCGGGTGTGGTTATGACTACCCCGAAGGCATATGGCCGCTTCCTGACGTTTCGATAGGATCCTAGGTTGTCTTGATGATATGCCCTGGAAGATGATGGTTATTTAGGGGCGCGCACAGTGAGGAAACCCGGATGGGCAGTCCTAGAATCGTTATATATGTATACTTATAACTATTCTAACATCAAGTGGGACTTGATGGATATTAATGCAATAAAGAGCATAATACATGACACAAAGAGCATACCATTGAGATATGTGCCACAAAGAGCACGGGATAAAGTTTGTATTCCTGATAAGGAATGGAAAGATAAAATGAAAAGGTGAATAAGGATAAAGATTTGAGATAAATGATGATTATACATATCCTCTCGCATAATTGAATATTCCATCATAATCATTTAATTATCTTAGTTTATTCCATGCTGCCACCATATTATACTATCATCTTCTTCATCCATGAATATCTATTCATAATTATCATACTTGTTATTTATCTGGTGATCACATAAGAACCGGGCCCTGACCCGTTCTTCTTTCTTATTATGCATATATATTGTAACCGCTCAGGTGCACCACCGCAAGGATGCCAGTATTGACTTCCCCATTCCAGTGTCTTTGAGGAGCCGTGAAATTTTGCGGATATCACGAGATATTTTGTGTAGACGCCTTTATTATTGTTTTCTAGTTATGATCGGGTCTTTACTCGGGCATGTGGCCCAAACTGTTGTAATTGTATAATGGATGTAATATGTAAATTATTGATCTTGTTGTGCATTATTTGAATCCTGTTGACCGACATCTCATTCGGTCCTTTTATTGTTGTTATTATATATATATATATATATATATATATATATATATATATATATATATACTTTTGGGGTTTCCACCTTCTTTTCTGTTATGGGTTGTTGACAACGCTTTCTTTAAATTACAAAACAAAATTTTTGATAACCCGTTTTCTGAAATATTGTGTGGTTATCCCGTATATTCTTTATGTTGTCACGATGCTGAGAATTATTTCATCTATGATTCCAGTATTATTGAAGTATCGGGCTGGCCACCCTTTATTTCGGATAACGGGTTGTCACATTTTTTAAAACACATTTTATGAAAAAATTCTCTCAATTTAAAAACCATCTTTGTGTGTGCAATTAGCCAATATTATATCAAACTTCTCGAAAGGATATAGTCCTCATATTCAATCATGGAAGGATCCAGTGAGAGATAGTGCATGATCTTAAATCTTTAGTCCTTAAGGTTCATCTGACCTAAATTGGCTTGTGTCTCACTCGTAACGAACCAAGTCTATTTAACTTGATAGACTCAAACGTTTTCATACATGAGAGAGCCAATTTATATATAATACAAATGCTTACATTTTCAGTAAGACTTTTGCCAACATTTAGTGAATAATAATGGTTCTTTCGCTTTTGTTTGTTAAATACTAATCTACTAAAAATTTGGCGATATCCACGATGAAAAAAATTGGTAGGAGAAAAATGCTACCAATTTAATGTTTTAATGGTGAAGGAAAGTTCAAAATAACCTGGATTATTAAAAAATAAATATCTTTCAACAGAAAGAATGCATTGATTTCTTTAACTCCAAGAATAATGATTCTAGAATCACTTAGAAATAAAATCACAACGAATTATTTTTTATCTTTAACCATAGTCAAAATATCGTAATCTTCCCTTTGAAATTAAAATTAGACACAAATATACAAGTACAAATATCTTCAACGTGGAATTAAGTCGATAACACTAATATTCTAAAGTTCATGAACAATATCTAACCTAAGACAAAAGTATAGGTTAAGTAACAACATATTAACATGTGAATTGTCTAATTTGAATGAAAATGAGTTAATCTTTATATACATAATCATCAATATTAATCTAAATTAGCTTATACCCATACAAGGCTAACTTAATATACATAATCATCAATGTTTTGCCTCTAATATAACAACCCCTTATTTTTCACATACTCACCCACCACATACACACACACACATATATATACACACAAACATATATATAAATGGAAGAGAGAAAGAGAGAGAAATTAACCTGAAACTAGAGAGAGAGAGCAGCGTAAAGAGAGAGAGAGTTGTAAAAAGGAGGGAACGGCGGGGCGAAAAAAGAAGAGGAAAGGGTTTTTGCTGAAGAAGTTGTCACGATCATGTCAAGATCCTTGACCGTGATAAATATTTAAAGAATTGTCACGGTCATTGACCGTGATAAGTCCGTGACAAGTAAATTTATCACGGACTTGTCACGATCGATGATCGTGACAATTCTTTATCACGGTCGTGTCAAGGTCAATGACCGTGACACAAAACGCGTGTTTTTTATCACGGTCAATGACCTTGACAAGGGTGGCCGGCTGAAAGGTGACAATTTTATCATTTTGGTGTAGTGGTAGGCATAGCAGTTTCACAAAATCTTTTTGATCTCTTGTTTGTTTCCCATTGATAGCTTCCTTAATTTCTTTTTCAATTAAGACTTTTGTTAATTTTTTTCCTTTCCCAAAATATCGCTTCACAAAAGTTGTTTCTTGTCTATTCTTTTGCGAAATACTAAACACTTCTTCACCACACTCTAATCCAAAAATAGTTTCAATTTGTTCTTCTTCAATATCAAGCAAGCGTCCACCAATCCTAAACTTATTCGTTTCTATGTCGAATGATGAAATTATTGTGTATATTGTGGCATTTGATTTTTGAAAGCTTTCAGTTGCAATTTTTTCATCAAAAATTGTCTTAAAAATTTTCCAAAACGGAGTTTTCTTAAATAACACCAAATGTTGCAACTGTATTTGTGATTTGATAAATTTAACGAGCTTATTAAAAGGTAAAAAACTTCATCTTATTTGATTGAAATTAACCACTTCTTCGACAGGCTCTTCTTCTTGGCTACTGGAGCTTGTACGTGGAGGTGTATCTGAATTTGAACTTTTCATCCTTCCTACAATTTAAATAATCAAATACTATAAATAATTCAATTTATATATGCAAGCATAGACTTTAAAAGTTATTAATATAGTAACTACTTACTTTAATTTCTAGCCCTTTGATAAACATTTCATAAAAATTTACATATTTCACTATGATTTTCTAGTTACCTTATGAATGAAAAAGCAATTAAAGTTCTTAATAAACAAAAAAATCTAATTTATATGTTAATATTACTCAAAATTTCTGAAATATAAGTAAACCTAATGAAGTATTTCATAAATACACAAATTTTGTTATTATTTTCAAATTATTAAAATGTATATGAAAGTAACGACATGCAAGTCATAAAATAGGTTTTCATAACTCTAGTTTTTAACATTATTGTAGTAATTTCCTTCTAAATGAGATAAATAACAATATATTTGAATAAATAGGAAGATAAAATCATCGTAATTGTAAAATTTGTGTACCTTTCAAGGTTAGGGTTTTGAAATACAAATTAATCATTCATCTGATTTTGTTCAATAGAAATGAAACGGTTAATAATCCAAATATACCTAGTCGATTTATTCTTAGTAGTTCAGATTCACAGTAGATTTTGAACGTAGAAAGAGAAATTTTAGGGTTGGATACTGAGTTAGAGCTAATTGTTAGTTCGAAGTGACTGAAGTGTTTGGAATGCAATTGATGTTTGCAAAATGGAAGGAAAAGGAAGCATCAGTTTGAAATGGTGAGAAGTTTGTGTTAAAACACGTGTGACATCATCTAGGGGTACCTTTGTCTTTTAACAAAATAAAAAAGCAAGCGTAGGTTTAATCGTGCATTGTGAATAATGACTGTACTAATCAAGTATTAAATTTTGTTTAAGGGACTAAATGGTATAAACCCCTTTAAAGTAGCTTTTCATTCTAAGGTTCCTATTTACATTTTTCATTTTGAACGATGATACAAACACATAAGGTTGGTATGGAATACACATAATATACACTTTCGGTTCATTTTGCAGTAACCTTTGGTGTCTTTTTATTTTTTTTAAGTTGTTTAGGTGAATTTATATCTTGACCTATCATCTCCTTTTGGTAAAACGTGATGAATTTAGATCTTTACCTGTCATTTCCATTTGGTAGCACTTCGCTATGTCGGAGGAGTTCTAACATAGCAATAGGAAAAAGATCCCTATTTTTGCTTACCTAATAAAATCTGACGAGTGATGTCCCACTTCGACAAAATTAAAAAATAGGCAGGTTTGCTAATAATTAATTTGTGCATTTTTAAAGTCTTACTCTTCTAATATATATATTTGGCCACGCGTCGCGTGGCTATCATGCTAGTTATAATTATGACAAAATGAATAGCAACAAACAATAATGCAAGCACACACACACAAGGCACGAGATTTTACATGGTCCACTCTCAATGTGAGAAGGTATATCCACGGCCGCTGGAGATAAATATTTTCACTATTTTGATGATTGCAATGTGATATGACACACTCTAATGAAACTATCGTCCATAAATATACTTTATATACTAGGAATATTCGGGCGGCTTAATACATAAATGAAATACTCAAAAAGTTCAAACTGCAGTCGGGGCAGGTCTGATCTAGAATATGAGGCTTCACACATCAACAAAAATGAGTATATAATTTTGCTAAAATGACTCATGTCTTTTTAATCGAAATTTATTTTCCAAAAATTTATTGAGAATCGTTTTAGTTGAGAGTTGGATATGCCGGCCAATTATATATAAAAAGAAGAGTATATTATACTAGTAGCCTCCGAACTTTGGTCAGCGTAACGTTTTGGCCCTCAATTTTTTTGTAACATTTAAGCTCCTAAACTATGTTGGGTTTGCACCAGTGACCCTCCCATCAACTTTTTAACTAAATCTAATGGAATTAGTCCACATGATTGGTACTTTACAAATAATCGATTTGTGTATGGTTTAGAGTTATTTTGGACATGAAATTTGGGTATAGGAGTAATAAAAAAAATATATTTTTGTCGATCAATTCCTTTAGAGTTATTGAAAAAATGAAAGGAAGAGTCATTGGGGCAAACATTACATAGTTCGGGGGCTTAATTGTTACAAAAACAATTTGAGGATCAAAACGTTACACTTGTCAAAGTTTAGGATTAGAGGTGTAGTTTACTCTAGAAGAAAATAAACGACGGAATCCACAGTTAAAGAAATGTTAAGAAGGAGACTAAATATTAAACTCCTACAAATTTAAAAGGTCTCAATAAAATCTCATAATTTTGAATTCGAATTGGTGAGGTTTATGTATGAGGTTGAGCAAACTAAAAAGAGTTTGAATTAGTCAAATTGATATGTGAAATTCTTCACTCAATCATTTTCCTGTTAACCCACCTTCTTATTCTTCTTTTCTAATTCTCCCTCTTTTCTTTTTCTTAGAATGGTATAACCCTGCTATCCATTCCATTGACACTTTCTCCCCTTCCATTACATCTTTCTTTTTTGTTTTTTTACCAAACTTCATCATTTGTTGGGAGTGGCATGCAAGACATTAGAATATGTAACATCACTCAACTCCAATTGACTTTAAAAAAGGTTTGTGTTGAATGTTTGGTTTCTTACACAGGTGCCACGCTTGGGTGAACTACCAGAAGGGTTATGAATTTGGATTTATGATTTGACCCAATTAATGTATACTTCTCAATATAAATATATATATATATATATATATATATATATATATAATTTAGTTAATACCTTAAACACTCATTTATCCAATACTCTTTTATTTTTAAAGATCGCGTTAGCGACGCCCACCCCCTCACCTATTCTGCCTTCCCCAGAGCTCCAGCAGTGGAGTGGGGTAGGGGATAAATGGATTGTATGTCCTTTTTTAAGTGTTTTTATATGGTAACGAATTTTTTGGAGCAAAACAAAAAAGTTTATAATAAATGTTTATTAATAAAATATTCCAGAGATTTGTATATTTTTAGGATCCTTAGCTTTCTCATTTCACATATAGGACGAACAATATTTTTAATATACGTTTAGTTCATAAAACATAAATAATAAGGATCATTTCTACAAATCTTGTGATGGGAGTGTTCGGTAAAATTCAAAAATAGGGATTAATTTTACAAAAAATTATTAATTATCCTAAAAGCATAACTATAATATTTTTAGTCATAATTTTATAAAATCTATATCAATTTTATCACCATAACATTTTTCCCTCCCTGTTTCTTGGAGGGGAGAAGTTAGGGAGTTCAAGGAGGGTTATATTCGCCAATATTAGGATAGATTATGTACGCAACTATCAGGATATATACATCAATATTGTGTATAAAAGTATTTTATTTATGTATATTCTAAAGTACCATAAGAGACAATAAGAGTTGCCGTAATTGAAAACTTAAAAAAATGCAATTCACAGAAGCATTTAAATAATTTTGAAATAAAAATTTGTTGAATGTGTATGATATTACCATTAATTTTCTCTCTTAAGGGGTCATAAAAATTTATATGTTTTTGTACTTTTATTTTGTGTGTATATCAATGCTTACTTTTAGTTTATATTTTAGATATAAAATTTCTACTATTTCATAATATTCTGGATGAAAATAACATATAAATTTACACGAAATCACAATTATTAATGATTGGATTAATGATTAGAAATATCAATTTCGGTATATATAGACCTGACGTGGGGCAGTGATTTTCGAGTTTTCTTCAAGAAACTCAAAGGTTGTGTGTGAATTCAATAATAAAGAGTAGATTCAAAGCATTTGTACCCTTGACTTTATAGACATAATCGAAGTGGGCCCATACTCTCTAGATGGTCGTTGGAAAAACCACACCATAAATGAGTCTCCCCCAAAAGAAATGGATCTTCTAAGAAGTGTATGACTGGCTCTTTTCCACCAAACTATACCTCAATCCATCCCACGGACTCTTTCTCCCGTATATTTATCTAGAATAAATTTTAGAGATCTTTCAAATTGAATTCTTAGTCAATATAATATTTTTACTCAATTTTATTTTCATATATTTTATGTACTAAAATTCACCATACTAGTATAAATTTTATTTGTTACTATATATCCAAATCTAACGTATATAGAGGGCTGATCCTGAGGGAGGGAGGCAAAAGAGCGACTGCCTTAGACCTGTCGAATTTTGGCTAATTTTACGTCTCCAAAAATTAAAAATATTTATTTGTGTAGCTTTATTTTAAATATTTACAATAACCTACTCAATATGACTTATATTATATCGTAGGTGATCACATTGAATTTTGATTGGAACAAGAGGTCTCGTGTTCAATCCCAAATAGTTGTGTTAAATCATTTTTTTTTAAAATCTAAAACAATGTAACTTGAATCCAATTGTGCGCGAAGCAAAGTAACTTACCAAAAATCAATCACAATATCATATGTTAGAGTCCCGGTATATTTAAAATTCTGAGTTTTATACTTAATTATTATGGTTTCTTACTTAATTCAATTTATTCTTGCTTGATCAATTTGAATTAAAATAATGTGACCTTAAATCAAACCCACAAAAATAATTTTACTCTTTTTCTTTGATAACCTATTCAACACACACTTGAATTTTGGAATGAAAATATATCAAATTTTAAGATTTTACTCCAATAAATTAATATTTCTTAGCATGAATAATATATAATACTTTTATTTAAGATTTAAAAAAATCCAAGGGGCCCATTTCGAGAGTTCGCATCAAGCCACTGAATTCTCATGGTCGGCCCTGCATATATATATAATGAAAATTCACGTATACATTATAAAATATACATATACATTACAAAATTTGGGTATACAATATAAAAAAAAATTACTTATATCAATGATCGTACTAAAAAGCACTATAATACCACTAAACCTTATATCCACCCTATCCCTTGTTCTGCACTCATCGCCCTTCATAATGGTTGGAATCAAACCAAAAAGAGGCATTCCTTCGAATCAAACTCTCTCTCTCTCTCTCTCTCTCTCTAAATATATATATATATATATATATATATATATATATATATACACACACACACACACACAAACACATATTTGAGCTTTTGTTTACATCGATTGAATTTTCGATTTGTGAGTTGTGTTTTTTTCATCAATATGTTTTACGATGTTTTTGCTTTGATTTGTACTATGTTTGATGATTTAATTCACAATGGTTTCAGATGGTTTTTATGTGGTTTAATTTGGATAAAAGTGGTGGTGGAGGAGGAGGAGATGGAGCTTTAGTAGTAGTGCATGTTAGTGATGGTGGGAGTTATGTTAATGATGGTAGACTTAATTTCATTTAACTAATTTGTTTTTAATTTATTGATTAATTATAATAAGGAAATTTAGTAATTTAATTTTTATGTGCATGTTCCATGACCAAAATTGATTTTAAAAAAATCGATGGAACCTAACATAACCAATCAAAGTAATGAAAAAATAGTTGGAGGGTGCAGTTGTGGTATAGAATAGCATAGGTTTGGTACATTAAATCAACAAATTATGGAGGCACCTAAAAAAATCTAAATTATTTTAGATAATTAAACGGGTTATTTGTTTCCAAGCTTCTAAGAAACAAAGCAGCAAGACCAGATATGCATGTAGAGTCACTTGCGTGCATTGTTTTAATAAATAAAGGTCTTTGGTCCTCATAAAATTTCCTCTTCATATGTGTGATGACTTACTAAAAGAGTTCTATGTAGATATGGAAAACTTAATCAATATTTACTAATTCTCTAATATTTCGAATATTTATTTCGTCTTAAGATTGTAATTCCAGATATTTAATTTAGAAAATAAAATAAAATATTTTATATAATTTAAAACATAATAAAATAAATAATTAACAAATATACAATATTTATTAACAATAAGAAAAGAAACTTATAAGTAATCTATTAAACAAAACTAACGACACTGACTTGAAAGTTGATAATAGAATCCGAGCCCAGTGAATTCATGTTGCGTCCTTAAGATGATTTTTCTCCCTCAATAGGTGCTCAAGGTTGTAAGCAATTGTCTTCCAAGATAGAACGAATTTTTCTTCCTTGACGGTAGTCGCACTTTAAACTAGCAAGGCTCTCACGACCTCAACAAATCTTTATACTTCGAACACTGAATTCTACTTACAGAATGCGTGAGGGAGAGAGAATGGTTAGGAATTTTTTTGTGTGAAAAACAAAGTTTGGAGAACTCCTTTATAGTGTTATTTATGGTCATTTGAATAGGCACTTGTGTAACAACCCGTAATTTTATCCGGTAATTAATTAATTAATTCGAAATTCGAAAAACTAGCTTAAAAGACTCATAATATGAGTATATATAAGTCTTGGATCGTTTAAAAGAGTCCTTAAAATATAAAACTTTCTAGGCAAAAAATAGGGCCAAAATAAAAATCCCGCTTCAGATATCTATCACGGCCTTAAACCGTGACTAATTGTTTATCACGATTCTGAAGCGTGACTAACAGGAGAACTGTTTGTCACGATTCTGGAGCGTGGCTAACAGGCGAACTGTTTTAGTTTTAATGGGATTCTAATGCCACTTAAATTCTTTAATCTTTCTCCACTTAAATTATTACGGGGTTAGGACTTTTCAAACATATTTTCACAACCACTAAGAGCAGTAAACCCTTATAATTTTCATCTTCTTCCTCCTACAAACTCTAGCCCCACTTTACACTACTTTTAGCTCAAAATTTGTCAAGATATGTCAAGATAAACCGGGTATTCTCAAGTTGATCTAAGAACGAAACTTTATCTTCTTTTCACGAGGAACACATCTTCAAAATCAGATTTCTTCAAACAAATCTCAGGCATGGTTACCTCTATTATTTTTCCTTAGTATTATGCATAGTAATTATGGCCTACATACTAAATACATTTGTTTTTATTAAAATAAACAAGAAATATTAATTAGGGAAAGTGGAGGTTAATTGGAGACTGTTTATATATAAAAAAAATTCAAATATGAATGAAGACTCAAAACCTTGCATGTCAAAATAGAGATTTGGGTGTCATAGACGTTAAGGTGTTCGCATGTAGATTCTTACGTAGGGATGTTGTTTAATAATTCAAATGATGTTAAATAATGAAAAAATTGGTGATGTCGCATAGTAGAAAATTCTTGTTATACTATCTCTATAACATACATGTGATTATTCATTGACTAACTTGATGAGAAGGTGTGGTTTAATTAATATTATGATTAAACGAACATAAACTGATTAATTAATGGTGTGTGGATTAAAATTAGTGAAATTAATATGATAAATGGAAACTTAGTTTTATGCCACTTGTTTATTTTATTATGTTCGACACCGCGGGAACAACGGAGTTATGGATGGTGTTGATACCAAAATTAGTATGCGGATATGGACAAATAATAAGAAGACACGTGTCAATCTACGTGGCACAATAGCAACGAGGAAGATCATTCCCCCGACCAACATACTCACTCCGAGCAACAGGTGTACTCCGAGGAACACCAGTCTTCCGAGGAACACCAGCCCTCCGAGGAACTCTTGTCCTCCGAGGAACTCCAGTGCTCCGAGGAACTCTTGGACGATGAGCAACTAAGGCAGTTCGAGCTGCATCTCGACCACAGCATTGATTGCCAGATAATCAACAGTTCAACTATTCATTGAATGCTTATCATCTTGACGCACACGCTTGAAGAGCATTAAATGAGTTACCCTTTCATATGTATATCATTTAATGTATCACCCTTTCATGTACAGCCTAAGGGCTATAAATACCTTGTATCACCCTCATTCAAAGGGACCGAAATTTCTTGATAGCACTTGTAATCGAGAATTCCCAAACACTCAGCAATAACATAACAGTGGATGTAGGCCATTCAAATAAGGCTGAACCACTTTAAAAACTTTTATCTCATTTATTTATCTGTGATTGAATAATTAGAGTAATCTAATTTTTTACATCAACAGATTGGCGCCGTCTGTGGGAACGATTGTTATTATCATTTTTTTCACCGAAAATCATTCATCATCAATGGCAGATTACCCGAAATCCAGCAATCGAAATGCTAGAAATGCTGGAAATCCTCCAAATCCCTCTGTACCTCCAGATCTGGCTGGGATTATGACGAATCTGGCTCAAGGACAAACCGCCATGCAGGAAACAATGAGGCAACTCATACAAACCCTTCATGGCGATGCACCTGCACGTTCAGGACAGCGAAGTGGTCAAAGGCAAACTTATTTACTTTCTTCACGATCCAAGCGTACTGAGTCATATCGTAATGAGGAATCTGATGATTTCTCTTATCAACCTGGGCGAACTTCGTCAATAAGGGCTACAGATACTGACCAACGTATCACTCTCTCTCCAGAAAGACCCAGTGCCTTGGAAAGACTGAGTAGGGTGTCTCCTTTCAGTCGATTAGGCCCTAGGAGGAATAGGAGTCCACCTAAGACCATGTCGAGGAGTTTTCGACGACCATCAGATCTAAGAGAAGGATCAGCACAATCACGACCAGTTGCTCGTCAAGATAGATCTCAAGAGGCCACTTCAGAGCAATCAATTGCTCGAACTAATAAGCCCGAGGAAGGAAACGATGCGTGGAAGGGTTCCATTCAGCACTTGGAGGATAGATTGGGAGAAATGGCTAAGGCGAAGAATCCCTTACAACGAACTTTTATTCAAGGGACACCTTTTGTCCAGGCCATTGTGAGTTTTCCTACCCCGTCAAAGTTTAAAGCACCAGTAGTGACCCCCAAATATGATGGAAAGACAGATCCTGTTCTACACATAGAGCAATATCAAACTGCTGCCGATATTTATGCCGTCCCCGACGAGATGAGATGCAGAGCATTCTCAGGAACTCTTACTGGATCTGCCCAGATATGGTACAACAATCTTCCTCTGGGTAAGATTTCAACTTTCTTTCAGTTGGTCGAGTTGTTCATCGGTAATTTCTATTTTGGAGCAAAGCCAGTAAAAAGAGTAGCACACTTGTTAAGTGTTAGACAAAAATCTGGTGAGAGTACTAGAGATTACATAACTCGTTTCAATAACGAGAAACTGGAAGTTATAGATTATGAAGAAAAGACAGCAATCACCGCCTTGATGAGTGGGTTGTTTCCTAACAAGTTGTATTACACTTTGGCCAAAGATCCACCTACAACTATGTCAGAGTTGATGGCAAAAGCGGCCAAAATCATGAATGCCGAGGAGGCTATGGCCGCGAAGAAGAATATGGATAAAGAAACCAAGGTGGAAGACGACAAATCCAAGAAGAAAGAGCATAAGGGCAATGGCGGTGACAAGCATTCCAAGAATAATAAATCGTCATGGGAAATCCTGAAGAAATTCGATAATTATACTCCTTTGAAAATGGGTATTAATCATGTATTGGAAGAAATCAAGAATAACGAGGAAGTAAAGTGGCCAAAGAAACTGAGGTCAGACCCCGACCTCAGGAACAGGGATAAATATTGCGAGTTCCATAAGGATCACGGCCATATGACCAAAAATTGCATAGCTCTTCAGAACGAGATTAAAACACTCATCCGAAGAGGGAAACTAGCAAAGTATGTTGATCGGGGAGGCGAAAGAAGAAATAATGATCGAACTAGAGAAAGGTCTAGATCTCCTCGTCGAGCAGAGGAGAAAAAGAAAAGGGATCATGAAGATGATACAGAGGATGACCCCGATCTTCCCAAGAAACCAAGGCAGCCAGAACGAGAGGTATTTTCAATACGCTTTGGGTCATTTGATTGTAATGTCATTATAGGAGGAGATGCAGGAGGAGGAGACCTTACTGCAGAAAGAAAAGCTTACCTCGGTGAGGCTCATGCTTGCTCATATATTCAACGGATAAATTTGGCTGAAGAGGATCGCCCGAGGAAGGTAAACAAAGAGAAGCTGGTCATCGGTTTTTCAAAAAATGACCTTGCAGGTGTTCTTTACCCTCACGACGACCCTTTGGTGATCAAAATGAGGATGAAAGAAGTAGTGATTTCAAGAGTGCTGGTAGATAATGGTAGTTCGGCAGACATCATGTACTATTCATGATTTGACAGTTTAAATTTGAAATTATCTCAATTGGAACCTTATCACAGACCTCTATTGGGTTTTGCTGGCGAGAAAGTCTTTCCACTTGGGACGATCAAGTTGGATATATTCATTGGAACTTAGCCTGCTTGTCGAACAGAAAAAATACGCTTCTTTGTGATGGATAAGAATGTGCAGTCAGCTTACAACATCATCATGGGAAGAGTTGGTTTGAAGAAGTTCGAAGCAGTCCCATCTACAGTACATCAGTGCTTAAAATTCCCTACAAATTTCGGAGTAGGAGTTGTGAAAGGTGATCAGAAAGTATCTCAGGAATGCTATTATTCGTCTGCCGAGCAAGAGGAGCTTGAAGAATCAAGGAAAAAGACTACTACCTACCAGGTGGATGAAGGTACAGAAATCGAAACACTCGATCCTAGAGATGAATCCCAACTTTTAAAAGGACATGTGGTGGAATCTACAGAAAATGTTATTCTAGACGAAGAGCATCCTGAACGAGTAACCCAAATAGGTTCGTCGTTAGATGCTTCAATAAAACAGGAGTTGATAACTTTCTTGAGAAACAGGAAGAAAACTTTTGCGTGGAGTCATGAAGACATGCCAGGAATAGATCCAAACTTCTTATGTCACGAGCTCAATGTGAATAAGGAGATCAAGCCTGTAAAGCAGAGAAGAAGGGTATTTATCCCCGAGAAAAATCAAGCTATTCAAGAGGAGGTCGACAAGCTCCAGAAAGCCCAATTCATTGAAGATGTAAAGTATCTGGACTGGTTGGCAAATGTGGTGATGGTAAAAAAGAAAAACAATAAATGGAGAATGTGTGTTGATTTCACTAATCTCAACAAGGCTTGCCCAAAGGATCACTTCCCATTGCCCAGAATTGACCAACTAGTGGATGCTACCTCGGGGCACGAGCTACTCAGTTTCATGGATGCTTACTCTGGATACAACCAGATCAAAATGAAACCTGAAGACAGGGAAAGAACTTTTTTTATTACCCCTAGGGGAACTTATTGTTATAATGTTATGCCTTTTGGTTTGAAAAATGCAGGAGCGGATGATGAACAAGGTTTTTTCCGAACAAATCAGTTGCAATATGGAGGTCTATGTCGACGATATGCTGACAAAGAGCAAGAAAGCTGCTGATCATCTAGTTGACTTAGGTCAGACCTTTGATCAACTGGATAAATACCAGATGAAGCTCAACCCGACGAAGTGAACCTTTGGAGTACGAGAAGGAATGTTCCTCGGGTACATCGTCAACCAGCGAGGCATTGAGGCAAATCCAGCAAATCCAACTGGATTTGCCTCAATGCCTCAATCCAGTAAATCCAGCAAGTCAGCAGATATTTCACCGAGGAACTCTGTCAGATAAGAAATTTGAAGACGAGTTACTTACATGGACATTATATGTAGATGGGTCATCTTGCACAACAGGTTGTGGGGCAGGGATTGTTTTGAACACCCCAGACGAGATTGACGTGGAATATGCCTTATGATTCTAATTCAAAGCTTCCAATAATGAGGCTGAGTATGAAGCCTTGATAGCAGGTCTTAATTTAGCAAAGATTATGGAAGCGCAACAAGTGATGGTATTCAGTGATTCTCAATTAATTGTGAATCAGATGATGGGAACATATGCAGTTAAAGGAGAATTAATGGTCAAGTATCATGCAAAGGCGATGGAGTTGTTGGCAGAATTTGATGCCATTCAGTTGATCAGAATACCAAGAATGGAGAATGCACAAGCAGATGCACTAGCCCGACTAGCATCAGCTACTCGTACCGAGTTGCGAAGAACGATACCAATTGAGGTGTTAGAAAGTTGAAGCGTAGATGAAGACCTGATGATGAATATTATTACTCTTGATTTAGGACCATCTTGGATGGATCCCATCAGGGCATATGTCGAGGAAGGAGAATTACTGGAGGATAAGATCGCTGCCAAGAAATTGAAGTTTAAAGCTGCTCGGTATGTACTAACTAATGGTGTTTTGCATAGACGAGGAATTATGGCAGGTTTGCAAAGATGTGTACATCCCTCCGAGGTGAAAGAATTGATTGAAGAGATCCATGAAGGGTCTTGTGGAGCCCATGTAGCAGGTCGGACACTTTTGCAAAGGGTGATGACACAGGGATACTACTGGCCAACGATGAGGGCTGATTGTATAGCCTATGCTAAGAGATGTGATAAATGCCAACGTTTTTCCTCCGTCTGACGAACTCCACAAGCATTGTTAACACCCATAACTTCCCCTTGTCCTTTCGTCATGTGGGGAATGGATTTGGTTGGACCACTACCAACGACCAGAGGAAGATTCAAGTACCTCGTCGTCGTAGTGGATTATTTTACTAAGTGGGTAGAAGCTGAGCCACTTATTGATATGACGTACGAGAACGTATACCAATTCATTTGGAAGAACATCATCTGTCGATATGGTCTTCCTCATGACTTCATCATAGACCATGGAACACAATTTGATAACGAGGAGTTTGCCGCCTATTGTCATCAGTCAAACATTTTGAAAGTTCATTCAGCACTAGGCCATCCTCAAAGCAATGGGCAAACTGAAGTGACGAACAGAACATTACTAAATGGTTTAAAGAAGAGGCTAAGTGAGGCTAAAGCTAATTGGATTAATGAGCTACAGTCATTATTATGGGCTTACCGAACAACTCCCCGAGCAGTAACTGGAGAATAACCATATATGCTGGCATTTGGAAGTGAGGCTGTAATACCTGCCGAGTTGGGTCTTCCAACACACAGAGTGCTGAATTTCAATTCCCCAGTCAGCGACTTGATGAGGAGATTAGATTTGGACATGCTCGAGGAAGTTAGAGAAGAGGCAGCCATTAGGAATGCTGCTTATCAACAGTAAACAGCCTTGTTCTACAACAAGAGGGTGAAAAAATGCGACTTAAAAGAAGGAGATTACGTGCTAAAAAAGGTCATTCAGAAGCACAATAAGTTGGAAGCAAACTGGCATGGACCTTACCGAGTTACTGCAGTTGTCCGACCAGGAACTTACCGAATAGAAACTCTAGAAGGAGAGGAATTTAAGAATGCATGGAATGCTGAACACCTACGCAAGTATTATCAGTGATGTAAAATGTAAAGTAGTTCCATCAATATGAATAAAACGATGATATTTCACAATCTTCTCTCCTTTTATTGAAAGTTTTTCGGGGAATACTAGTGTGTTTAACACTACGCTGCTCAGTACGCAACGCTGCTCGGCAGTAAAAAGAAGACGATAGTTCAAACTCACGACCAACTCCGGTTGGTAAAAGGGCGAGAATAAATTATACTCCTTTGGTTAGGAGGCGTACACTAGCGTGACTAACTCAGGTTGGTAAAAGAACTAGTGGACATGATAGTTCAAACCCACGACCAACTTCGGTTGGTAAAAGGGAGAGAACAAACTATACTCCTTTGGTTAGGAGGCGTACACTAGCGTGACCAACTAAGGTTGGTAAAAGAGCTAGTGGACACGATAGTTCAAACCCACGACCAACTCCGGTTGGTAAAAAGGCAAGAACAAACTATACTCCTTTGGTTAGGAGGCGTACACTAGCGTGACCAACTCAGGTTGGTAAAAGAGCTAGTGGACATGATAGTTCGAACTCAGACCAACTCCGGTTGGTAAAAGAGCGAGAACACGAGACTCCTAAAAAGGCCAATCTCAGTTGGTTAGGAAACAAGATATGCTCTCAAATGCCAACTTATGTTGGTCGGGAAGTAAGTCTATTACATAAAAGTTCCTCGGAGAACAAATATTCCAAACTGAACCAAGTATAGTTGGTCGGGGATAAAAACCCTCACTAACTATAATTGGTCGACGAGCACAATTTGACAACCTTGGTTGGTTGGAATAATTTTCAACATTTTTATACTCATTACTTTATTATTAAGTGATCGAGCAATATTACTAATACTTGTAATTTTTTACTAAGTTGGTCGATGAACCACACAATATTATTATGCAAGCACAAATATAAAGTGTTTGACAAGCACAAGACAATAGCAATACAGATTTGCAAACAGAAAATGAAAGTCTTTCATTAGAATTCAAAACGAATTACAAGTTACATATGTGTACTAACTATTACATTGAGATCCCTACTCTATTGGTTTCTTTCCCTCTGCTTTTGAAATAGGTTCCTCGCCAGCAGGCGGATCATTTAAAGTCTGAGGAGAGTTAATAAAGTTCAAGTCCTTCAGCATCCTAACGTTCATCACAGAAGGTGTGTCCAGTAGATGCTCGGGACGAGATACCTCGATCTGAGAATGAAGATTGTAGTCACCAAGGTATTTTGAAATTAAGCTTCGAGGAATGACACGAGCTGGGATCCATTCCATGTCCAATTTATAAGGTGGCACAGGCAAGTCTAGTAGCCCAGGAGCATGATAATCCCGTAAATAATGGCCCTGCTCTAGTTTTAATACACCCAGGGCGTTCAACCATCCCTGTTTATAACCTTCATTATTGGCATTTTCAAGGCGAGCATCCAAGTGATAAAGGGCCTCATTGTAGTCTTCCATCCAGAACTCACGAGGTTGTTTGTGGAATTGGAAAGTTATTCTCTCTAACTGCTCATGAAGGTTCCTAGCAAAAACATCCTTATTATTCAGAGCAGACTTTGTCGAAGCAAGTTGATCCTCCAGAGTTTGGATTTTCTTAGACATTTCAGACAAAGCCCGATTTTTTGCATTCAATTGGAACGCTTGAGTTTCCAATGTTGATCAAGTACGAGCTTCTTCAACATTACGACTAAGAGCTCTTGATCCTCCCCGAGCAGGTCGAGAACTTGGTTCCTCGATGACATTCTGAGCAGCTCTTCCTCGACCACGAGAACCTATTCCTCGTCCCCGAGTAGCAGCAGAAGTACTAGATCTTCTCAAGGTATCCAACTCTTGCCTTAATTTGGCATTCTCAACCTCTAGAAAGGAAAATCCCTCGTCAGTCACTGGGATTACAGTTGTTGAAGAAGATGCTGCAGACTTATACTGTGCCAGCTCTTTCTGCAAATTGTTATTTTCTTGCTCTAGCAGCTCGAAAATCTGTCTACAAGCTTCAACTTCACCCTTTAGGGTTCTCTCCCTGACATCGTACCCAGCAAGGATCTTTTTCTGGCCTGTCTCGGCAGAAAGCTGTTGATACCTCTTTTCATACCCCTCGTGCAAAAGGGCAGTTGATTCTTTGTACTGAGTCTGAAGATCTTCTAAAGTATATTGAAGCTCCTCGATCATGTCATAGTAAGCCACGTTATTGTCCATAGTTCGATCAAGTAAGCCCTTCAGGTATTGATAAGCTTCTACTGCCTGCTCTGAAGCATCATGATCGAGGATGTCAGCAACTTCTGATACACTCAATTCTGTGTGACCAGCCTTATAATATTCATGGCATTGCTGCATCAACTTTGTATCATTGGCAGATAATAATTCCATTCTAGCCACAAACTAGTAAAGAAGAGAAGGCAAGAGTTAATAAAAAAAGAAGACAGAACATCAACAACGCAGAGGAACAAAAAAAGGTAATTTTATTACATCATCAAAAGGAGTACAGCGTTCAGAATACAGAGTACAAGTAAAAGAAAAACAGAAAGAGAATACCGAACAACTTCACACCTTTTCCTTATCTCCCAAGACTTTCTCGGGAGGCTGGGACGAGGAGCTTGGTTGCTCGGTGGGAATAATGAGTTGATTGGAAGAAGTTGAGACTTGTTCAGGAGGAGCAGGCAAAGACCAGATCTCCTCGGTGGCTGTCTGATTGGGTTGTGTAGCAAGGACTTGATCACCTACTATCATTGAAGACTCCTCAGAAGCAGCTTCGTCTTCTTCCTCATCTTCAATCACAGGAGGGGGGCCAGGAAGATGTTGTTGGAATAGTTCAGAGTCCTCGCTAACCTTCAGTTCCTACAGGGCATCAACCCAACCATCTCGGAAGTATTTCAAACTCCCATACTTGACCTGGGTCATCATTGCCGCTACCCCCCTATCCCATCCTTTATCCCAACCGGTGCGGAAAGATTTTTTCACAGCCACCTTTCTTTTCATTTTCTCCGAGGAGAGCTTCTCGGATAGAAGATCCTCGGAGGCTTTCAACTTGGCCTCCACCTCCTCCTTCTGGCGATTTACTTCTCGCAGAAGGGTCAGATCTTCCTCGGCCGATTTCAACTTATTTTCAAGCTCCCCAAAGCTTGTGAGCTTCTCAGCATATTTTTTATTCTCCCTCTCCAAGTCTCTCACCTTATTTCCCAATTTTACTTTCTCTGCTTCAGACGCAGCCAACTTCTTCTCCCATTCACCCCTATCCTTGTCGTATTTTTGAAGGGATTCCTTCAAAGATTGGGCCAAGCCCTGGAAAGCATCCTCTACTCCAGACGAGGAGCTGGAAGCCTTGATTGCTTCATCTTTCTTCACTATGGTGTTAAAGCAACTCACCAGCTGAAAAAGAAAATAATGATAATCAGTGCCGAGATACATATATTGACTAGAAGAAAGAAAAATTCAGGATAAGAGAAACTTACTGAAGCAATGTGACGAGTAGCTAGGGATGTCAGCATATCCCTAGACATGTTTTCTTCAATTCCTTGGACTTCAGGAATAGTCCAAGTTTTTACCGAGCTCATTGCAGAACTCGGGGGAATAATGGTTGGGACACCAGCTCCACTAGCTTGGAGCTGGGGAATGGTTTCAGTCAAAGTGACTGAGGAGGATTTCTTCAATCTCCTCAGTGGCACTTCAGCAGTTTCAACCAAAGAACTTTTGGTGGTAGAGATGGTGACCACTTCCATATGTGCATTTTTCTTACTCAGAGCCACTGGGGGCTTCTCGGCAGCCTTCTGAGGAGCAACAGAAGAGGCACCATCTACTTTCTTTATTCCCTTTGGGACTTCAACTTTGTTTCTTTTTCCATCTCCAGCAGAGGAAGTCTCCTCGAAGATAGCAGGAACTCTTCTCTTGCCCATCTTCTGACTTAGAGGAATGTGAGATTCTGATGAAAATTCCTCAGAAGCTGGCAATGGCTCACTAATGCAGACCACAGGACGAGCAGTAAAGGATGATGTGTAGCTCCTGTACTGCAATAAATATGAAGCAGACCTGATGTGCTCGTCTGCAACTCTTCGATGCAAATTCCAGATATGTTTTAAATGCTTTATATTAACTTTTGATTCTTTGGGAGTTTTTCTCTTGCTGTCAACTGCAAACAAAAACATATTGAAATGTCAATCATGCATTTATTCAAACATAATGAAATCATAATTTCATAAATGAAATAAAATGAAAATAACCTATCCCATTGCCATATGGAGGGCATTTGGGACCCTCATATACTGCATCTCCAACCAAAGGGGCATGTTGCCAATTTTTTATAACTACCCCATGTTCAAAATAATCCCTATTTGCATTAGGGAGATTGACTACTAAGGCCCTATTCAAAAACCTAGTTTTTAAATAAAAAACATTGTCTAAAACAGCCCATCTATCATAGTACATAATCTCAGGAATTCCTATACGAGTTCCATGAGTTTGATTTAACCTATACACCCCATTAACTATTCTCCATGTGTTGGGGGCTATTTTTGCAGGGACAACATCGAAATACTGACAGAACTCTAAACAAAAAGGGTTTGGTGGAAAAGAAAATCCACATTCAGCAATAAAAAAGCTAGGGAACCAATGTCCCTCAGCCAAATTAAAATAATTTGAAGGCTCAGAAAGACTCTCCAAAGTTACCCAAGAAGGAATAAAAAAGTCAGAACGGAATTTCTCAAGAGATTCGATAATATAAACCATGGTGAATAAAAAGAAATGAAGAAGAAGGAAGAAAATCTTACAGGAAAAAGGAGATCTGTTGACAAACAAACGAAGAAAGGGATGAAAGCACAGGAGAGAGAAAAGCTATAGAAAACTCGAAAGCAGAAATTGAAAAGGTAGAAGACGATGGGATTGCCTCTGAAGCTTAAATACTTTGCCTTGGGAAACGGAAAAAGAAATGATTACAAAATGGAAACTATTACGCTACCGGCGGCTAAAAGGACAAAAAGTGCACGAAGATCGAAGCGCTTATAAAAATGCAAAAAGGCGAATTCTGCGAATTTGGAAGGAAATTCAAATACGAAGAAAAGGCTCCTAAAACCCAGGAAGGTCATTTAATATTGCCATATACCGAGAAAGAATGTTCCATACTCCTCAAAGTTCGAAATATGAAACATTGGGGGCTTCTGTTGATACCAAAATTAGTATGTTGATGTGGACGAATAATAAGAAGACACGTGTCAATCTACGTGGCACAATAGCAACGAGGAAGATCATTCCCCTGACCAACATACTCACTCCGAGAAACAGGTGTACTCTGAGGAACACCAGTCTTCCGAGGAACACCAGCCCTCCGAGGAACTCTTGTCCTCCGAGGAACTCCAGTGCTCCGAGGAACTCTTGGACGATGAGCAACTAAGGCGGTTCGAGCTGCATCTCGACCACAGCATTGATTGCCAGATAATCAACAGTTCAACTATTCATTGAATGCTTATCATCTTGACGCACACGCTTGAAGAGCATTAAATGAGTTACCCTTTCATATGTATATCATTTAATGTATCACCCTTTCATGTACAGCCTAAGGGCTATAAATACCTTGTATCACCCTCATTCAAAGGGACCGGAATTTCTTGATAGCACTTGTAATCGAGAATTCCCAAACACTCAGCAATAACATAACAGTGGATGTAGGCCATTCAAATAAGGCTGAACCACTTTAAAAACTTTTGTCTCATTTATTTATCTGTGATTGAATAATTAGAGTAATCTAATTTTTTACATCAACAGATGGATAGGGCACTCACCTTTATTTTGGTTGCCTTTTAGGTATGAGACTAGTTAGTAGATCTTTGGGTATTTATCGCTTTCTAGATATGGGACTAGATAGTGGTGACGATTTACGGATAGATATTCCAAGGGTGGGCTAATTTTTTACGTTGTTCCTTGGATAAGCGAGTTGAGGGGCGAGGCTAAGTGGTGCTGGTTAGTTGGTTTTCTTCCTAGATGATTGACTAGGAAATAGTTGTTCGTTAGAGACCATTAGGTATGGAATTAAGGGTGTTTTGAGGATTACATGTCGCATAGAAAGGGGTGGGGCTAATTTGAGATGATAAAGGAGAAAAATGAGAAACTGAGAATTTATACCTAAGATAGTAAAATGGGTATTAAAATATATTTGCGGCGAGAGTATGTGCAGGAGTGACAGTTAAACGGGTCAACTGGCTATATCTTCATGGGTGTGTGTGACGTCACGAGTTGTGCGGGCTGATGGGCTATAGTGACGTGTCGTGTGTCGAACCTCACGAGTGTGTGCAGAGCTAACAGTAAAACGAGTTGACTGGCCATAGTAAGGGAAATGGGTGTGGTGTAGAATAGCGGGAGTCCCGCAACCAAACAAATAATATGATAAAGAGCTTTAAGCGGGAGTCCCGCACTAAAATGATGAAATCCTAGTGGGAGTCCCACAACAGAGATATTGTAAGACTTAAATGCAGGAGCACCGCGGTTGATAATAATAAAATGAGAAAAATGATAAATTTGAGTAAATTAATTAAATAAATAGAAATGGAGTTATTGAAAATTAAATAATTGAACTTGGGTTTTAGATGAACTTTGTTGTCGATAGATAGTGATTTATTTCTATCGCATGTTAATTTATCTCATTTAATTTAAAATATTCAACTGTAGTGTTTATTGCATATAATGTTATTGTCTGGGTTCGAGGATCGTGTTTGAGAGGAGTAGTTGGTGTCCATGCTCGGGACTCTGACCCTGTGCGTTGACTAACATTTCATGTACTAGCTTAGGAGTAGTTGCATATGATTTATTGGAGATCATTTTGGAGGTGCAATCGGATTTCATTTACTCATTCGCTTTATTAGATTAGATTTCCTTTATTCAGTCGTTTATATTATGAGACTTCATTCTGGATTTTACTGGGCCATTTGGTTCCAAAATTATTTATGGTTTTATTCAGATGCTTTATTGGATTATTCCATTTGGAGTTTTAATTAAATTATGGAGTTGGATTATTTTGGTGTTTAGCATGGTGATGGATTATATTATTGCATGGATGATTATCTAGATGATTATTTATCTTATGGATGAAAACATTTATATGTCTCATATCTGTCACATACTAAGAATGGTATATAATTTAATGACGCCTGACATAGTTTGGTGGCGGTCGATGCCAGAATTATACGGGATGTTACACCATGCCTTTTCACAAACTGTCACACTCTTTCACTAAATAATTTATTGTTTAGTATTAATTAAAGAGGACGTACCTTTTCGTAATTAATTAAAACATATATTGATTAATTAAACTTTTCACCTGAAAAGATGTAAGTGTTCAATAATTTTTTCACGAATTAATGATAGCCAAGCCGTCCCCAAACATTCGGGGTAATGAAAACTTGGCCCATAAAATTTAAAAAGACGTTAGTACAAGACCAAGCCCAGGATCAAAACTCGAAATCGAATACGGGCATAGGCTGAGCTGAACCGACTAAACGATCGGACAGACAGATGACGGAGGATCCACATGTTTATAACATAGGTCATTTCCTCTTCAAAGAGTTGGGATACCTACAAGGAATATAAGTTGTAGTCCCAAAGTAGGAGTATATTAACTCTTCACGGTTTCCACATTCTTCCAATGTGGGACAAAAGTCATGTACCAAGTTTACTACATACTTATCATCTCAAGTGGGTGACTTTGAAGATGATTTTCTCATTAAATACTTAATGGCTTTAGATACATAGATATATCACGTTATACTCCTCTTGGAGGAGTACACGATTATACTAGGTCCCGTTAAAATTAACATGCAAGTCCCACTCCAATTTGAGCTCAAAGTAGCTTAATTGTGACTTATTTAAACTCATTTGTAATAAACCCCACATTAATGAAAAATTTGCTTTGTATACCATTCAATAGAAGAATTGTAGTACAGTAGAAGAAAGTTGCATCAGGATATGTAGTTAGAGACTTTGAACTGTCTCTAATGTGAATCTATCGGATTTAATTGGCTAACCATTGGGTGAGATGCCTTGAAAAGTTAGTTATTTTGTAAACTAAGACAACAAAACTCACACAGTTCTATTCGAACACTGTTGGTTCTCACGTTGGTGTTTGTTTTGACCTTAAACACCACATGGTTCATGAGTGTTTTAGAGAATTTTTCCTTTTTTAATTATCATAGAAGCAATCCCTTCTCACTCACATAGGTGACTTCTATGAAGAGTATACTACAATATCCCACTTGAACATATCATGATATATAAGTCATTAAAAGCATAACTTATCCTAAATCTCGCAATAGTTGTGCACTGTCTCATCATAGGAATTGTATTAGAGTATATATATCTCCGCAGTGCGTACTGAGTCATACACAGATCGATTGTTCCTTTGAACCTAGATCTTGGGATTTCTAGTCGACTAGGTTGGGTTGTCACCATAATGACTTTTAGTTAGTTCATAGGCTTTTATCCCATTCCCTTCGATGATATTTCTACAAGCTCTCAAATTAAGCCTTTAGTAAGCAGATCCGTAATGTTATCTCTTAACTATACATAGTCAATGGAGATAATTCTACTAGAGAGTAGTTGCCTAATATTATTGTGTCAATAACGAATATGTCTAAATTTACCATTATACATGGTATTATGTGCCTTTCCAATTACTAATTTTGTATCATAGTGTATATATACAACATGCACATGTTTAATCAGTTTGGAATATCCTCTAAGAAGTTTTTTAGCCAAAAAATCATATTCCATAGTAGATTTGGCAATATATGTTTATTTTGAGGATATTCAAGACATGACTACACCACCAAGAGTAAAGACGTGTCCACTAGTGGACTTAGAGTCCCTCGAATTATATCTCCAATTAGCATCATTGTACCCTTCAAGTATAATTAGATATTTGGTATAGTGCAGTCCAAATTTTTTAGTATGTTGTAAACACCCTAAAACCCTAACTATGACTTTTCAATGATCACTTAGAGTAGAGTATATATGTTCTGGTGCATTTTTTGACATACATGAGACTTCCTATTATGCGAGAATACTCTAGTTGCAATATGCTTTTACCTTTATTCGTGGTGAGATAAATGTTATCATTAACCGGTGTTTTAGTTGGTATAATATTATACTTCTTGAATGTATTAATTATTTTCTCAATGTAATGTGTTTGAGATAATATTACACCATCACTTGTCTTAGAAATTTTAATTCCTAAATTAACATCAGCAATACCCATGTACTTCATGTTAAACTTATTAATTAACATTCTTTTGGTGGCTTTGATTATGTTATCATTGCTACCAATTATAAGAATATCATCAACTTATAGACACACTATAACGTACCCATTTTGAGTGCTCTTGACATATACACATTTGTCACACTCATCGATCTTGAATTCGTTTGACATCATGACATTGTCAAACTTAACATCCCATTGTTTGGGAGCTTGCTTCAACCTATACTAAGATTTGGCCAATCGATAAATCTTTTTCTCTTGTCCAGAAGTAATAAAACCTTTGGGTTGTTCCATATATATATATATATATATATAACTTCGTTTAATTCACCATTTAAGAATGTCGGTTTTACATTCATTTGATGTATTTCGATTCCATTTAATGTTGTTGTTGCTATTAACATTCTTATGAATGTAATTGTTATAACTGGTGAATAAGTATTGAAGTAATCCAGTCCTTCTCTTTCCTGTAACCTTTTGCTATAAGTCTTGCTTTATGCTTTTTAATTGAACAATTTGCTTTCATCTTTCATTTGATGATCCACTTCCAACCTAATGGCTTGTTACCGGGTGGAAGATCGACCAGTTCCCATGTGTGGTTTTGCAGTACAGATTCAACTTCACTATAAACAGCTTCTTTTCGATAAGAAGCCTTGGGAGAGAACGTTTCCTCCACAATTTTTTGCAGTTTATTTTCTAATAAACATGTTAGAAAATCTGAACCAAATGGCATTGGCGTCCTTGAACTTTTATTATGCCTAGGTTCATTCTCATTTATAACATTATTATCTATAATATCTTGATTGCAAGTTGTAGCATCATGAGGTCTTTTGTGTGAATTCGATTCACTTTGCATGTTATAAGGAAAATAATTTTCAAAAAATGTAGCATCCTTAGATTCAATAATCATATTACATTACACCAAAAAGGCCAAATTTCCACCTTTCAGCCGGCCACCCTTGTCACGGTCATTGACCGTGATAAGTCCGTGACAAAGGCTTGTCACGATTATTGACCGTGACAAGTACAGTTGTCACGGACTTATCACAGTCAATGACCGTGACAACCTTATAAAGTTGTCACGGTCGAAGATCGTGACAGGTCCGTGATAACTTAGTCTGTAAAAAAAAAACCTTCCCTCTTCTTTTTTCCCACCGTTTTGACTTCCCTCTTTTTTTCTCTCTAAGCGACTGTTCTCTCTCTCTCTCTCTAAGCGATTTTCAGGTTAGTTTTTTCTTCTCTTTCTCTTTCCTTTGTATATATATGTGTGTATATGAGTGTATGTGGGTGTGTGTGTATGTGGGTGGGGGGGAAGGGGCAGGGGGTGTTGCAGGTGTGTGCATGTGTGTGTGTGTGGTGGGGGGGAAGGGGGTGTGTGTGTTGAAATTAATTGTTAATTTCAATAGGAATAGTCATAATAGGGGGGGTGTATTTTTCTCACAGAATAGTCATAATAGGAATTGGAATTAGAACTTATAAGTTATAATTATTATTATTAATTTAATTATGAATTTAATTGGATATAAATGAGTTAGGAACCTTTAGATTCCCCTTATTAATTGATGGTTTTGAATTAGTAAGTAGTTAGTTTGAATTGATGTTTAGAATTTTTAGTAATTGTACATATTAGATGTTGTTGTTTTGGAATTCAGAATTAAGTTGTTAAACATTAATATTACACCGTGACAGTCGAAACGAAAAAATTGATTAATAAAATATAGTTTTAATTGTAAATTTAATTGTATAGCTTTAATGATGATATATTTATAAGACGTGATGAAATGAATTAATTGAGTAGATGAGTTAGAAGGAGTACAGGATACACATTTGTTGGTTTGTTGTTATTGTTGTTGTTGGATTATACTGGACTGATATTAGGTGTAATACCCCGTATTTTTATACTATATTATTTTGGGGATTTATTAAATTTAATGTGAGTTAATTATTTAATAAAAATCCGAAAATTAATTATGTTATAATTATTAACGTGACGAGAGTTAGTAATTATGGGAAATTTGTTGAATATTACTAATGAGCAAAGTAATATGTAATATTGGTTATATTGAATGTCACGAGTGAATAAAATGACAATTTTGGAAATTTGAGTCGGGACGCGCCCGTGTCACGTCGGGACTAAACTTTGATAAATAAAAGTGAATATTTTATAAGTCGTTTGTATGGTCGTTTTGAGTGCGCCAACGCGCCCGGAAGGGTCGAGATAGTCAGAAAAGTGTACCCCTGGGTTTAGTTTGGGTCTCGGGGCGTTTTTAGGCCTAATTAGTACCCCGGGAGAGCGTTTTGGACATTTCGCAATTATGGGTAATTAAACCCACGAAAATCAGTAATCTATATAAGCCATTTAGGTTAGTCATCTAGGGTTAGAAAACACAAACACAAGAACGGCCATAGGAGAGGAAGGAGAGAGCTCTCAAGGCAAATTCAAGGCCCAAAATCCATCCGTTTGCACCGCCACCACCACCAACGCGTAGATCGCGCAACGGGCTACGCAACCACACCAAAATCATCAGCAAATCAGAACACCAAAAATCCCAGGCAAGTGTTTATCTTTCTTATTTCGTTGATGCATCTTTCATATTAGTGTAGGAATGACTAGGGTGAGTTTTATGGAAGAAAACCTAAGATTTGAGATAGGAATCGCATGTAGTTATGGTTTAAATGATAATTCTGGAAACCCTTGCCATGTAGAGGAATTTACCCACGAAATTATGATGTTTATAAGAAGAAATTTCTGGAAAAATAGATTGGAACCATGATTTAGAGATTTCTAGGGTTCTTGAACACTTAAATGAATTATGGCATGATTAATCCATGTTTAGTGGCGTAAATTGGCATGCTTTACGTAGGAAATGTATGATATCATGTTAGGATGTTAGTAGTACAAATTTTGAGACGTTTGGGATTGTAAAATATGGATTTTGTGTAAGTTAGAAGATGAAACCCGTAACTGCAATTCTGCAGAAATCGCAATACCTGCTTGATCGATCGATCGAGCCCAGAGCTACGATCGATCGAAGGTTCGCTCGATCGAGCCCCAGACCTCGATCGATCGACCCCTCCTGGCAGACTCCTATTTCCTTTTAAATGAGTTAAATTCAATTTATTGTGAGATAATTCTTGGGCATCCTTAATAAAATGTTTTTGGAGATAGGGAAGACCAGTAGGACGTGTGAATAGATTTTGGGACCCTTGATGTCGGGCAAAGATTGTATTTTGGGATAATTACATAAGGGTCGGTGAATTTATGATTTAAAGAGAGAGACACGTAAGAGAGTTACTTTAGGACAAATGTGTATACCTACTGAATTTTATACTTGGGAGAATAGAATCCATGAGCGTTATGTAGTAAGTGGAAAAGTTCCTCAAATTAAAGTAAGATGTGAATGGTTATACGTGATAACTAAATAATGATAAATAAATACAAATGTCATAATTATGGGAATTGAGAATATACCCATTATTGTTATGGTAATATTAGTATAGTTATATGATTGTGTATGCATATACTATCTATGTGTGAAAATCATGCCCACGCTACTTGTTATCCCTGAGGTTGCCGCGCTGGGACGATCTTATCCTGTGTTGCCTTATGGGGGATATTGACTCGTACCCTAGAAGATAGATATCCTTGGTACAGGCTATCGGAATGATAGTTCGGACGGTCCTAAGAGACGCGGGTATGTGCTTTCCTCTTAGAGACTTGGAATCTATGCTTCGCCTCATATTGTTTGTGTGTAGATATCCTTGGTACAGGCTATCGCAGTGATAGTTCGGACGGTCCTAAGAGACGCAGACTTATGTCATCCTCTTAGAGACTTGGAATCTATGCTTCGCCTCAATATTGTTTGAGTATGTGTTAATACATTTCGAGAGTGATTCCGAATTTGTATTCCCTTAGTAAGAGTGATACGGGGATTGGATAGTAGAGTATGCCCGCACCATAGTTTTTATTTGGGGTGCTGTTATGATATATTTATATATATATATATTTTACGAGTAGTTAATATATATATGAAATTCTGAAATCTGGAACTGCCTACTGTGATTTGATATGTCGGACATGGTTGATGAATCAAATTGTAAATACTTGTTTTGAGAAAGTATAATATGAAATTGGAAAACTTTATTGATTAATAAAGTCAAAATGAGAACTTTGGTTACTAATTGAAATATTCTTTTCAAACAATTGAATCGCTAAGTTTTGAATCCTATGAATAACCTAAGATAAGTTAATCATTGGGGGAAGATAGCGTGATATATGATAAGATAGACCATTTGGAAGGTTAGTGCGATAGGTGTGCACATTAGAAGAGAGGTGAGATTTTCTCAAGAGAGTGTCGCATTAATATGTTGTTGCATTGGCCTGTATCAATTTAAATACTTACTAAACAATTTTTAAATCATATACACTATCGGGCTCTGACCCGTTTTCCTCTCTCTCTCTCTTGTATATATATGTATGTACTACAGGTGCCCAGCCACAGGGGCGTCTTGCTTAGGATCCCTCGGAAGGAACGTGCTGCAGCTTAGGTGGGAGTTGCTGGCCACTTGCTTAGGCGATTTCATTTACTTGATTCCATTCCTATGATTCTCAGTTACTGGGGCATGTGTCGCCCTTTCCACTATTTATCTGTTTTGTTGGGACATTTATATTTCAGTTATTTCTAGTACTGTTACTTTGGGATTTATTCAACATGTATGTTTTACATTTAGTTTTAAATGTTGGGATTTTGGATGTTGAATGTTTAAAGTAATTGGATTATGTTCCCAGTTAATTGTTGTATGAATCTTACTTATTGAAATTGTGGTTACTAATTAAATAAATAAGTTTTTCTTTAAAAATACAATTTGGTTAGAAAGGTTAAAAATGGTTTTGACACTTAGCTTAATTAATTAGGGTGTTAATTTGGAAAAGTTTATTTTTACGACAGTGATGCTAAGAATGAACCAACTGTTCACCTTGATTTTAATTTAATAAAGGAGTGATCGCCCGGTATTTAATTAGGCGGGGTGTCACAGGTGGTATCAGAGCATCAGGTTTTAGTGTCCATAGGATCTGTACGGCTTATTTCGCTTTCAGCTTAACGTTTTTGCTATAGAGCCCTATTATAGGATGGTTGTATTCTTGCTTTCAAGTTTATGTATTCAGCTATTTGAGATTTGTTAATGACTGTAGACTAATAAACTTCTTCACGTTTCCGATGCCTCCGAGACGTGCACCGAAGGATAGGCGTGCCCAGGCCAAGCAGCCAGTAGCTCCGGCACCAGGCACTATGAATGCTAATGAAGTAGCCACCATTGTTGCTCAGGCGGTGAATGTCGCGCTAGAGGTGGTTCAGCAGGCTCCACCCCAGATTCAGGTAGTGGCGCCAGTACCAGCACAACTTCCATCTGCATGGGAGAGGGTTAGGGATGCTTTTCAGAAGGCACATCCCCCTGAGTTCTCTGGTATCTCAGATATCGTCACAGTCAGCCAATGGAAGAAAGACATCCAGTGGCATCTTCGTATGTATGAGTGCACCGACGTGCAAAAGCAGTTGTTGGCTTCCTTTAAGCTGGTGGGGACCGCTTTGCAGTGGTGGGAGTCCACTACCACATTGGAGGAGAGGGACACGATCCCTATTCAGTTATTCTGGGAGCGGTTTGACCGCAAGTATTTTCCACCCGCCGTGCA
This sequence comes from Sambucus nigra, assembly GCA_949130495.1. NCBI lineage: Eukaryota > Viridiplantae > Streptophyta > Magnoliopsida > Dipsacales > Adoxaceae > Sambucus > Sambucus nigra. Next base: position 407,846,672 of record OX422222.1, read on the forward strand.
GACTGAGATGAGGCGGAAATTACTGAATTTGAAACAGGAGAATTCTACCATAGCTGAGTATGAGGAGGAGTTCACGAGACTTCTCACCATCGTGCCAGATGAGGCACCCACTGAGGGCAAGAAGATTATGTTGTTTGTGGACGGGTTAGCTTGGAGGATCCGTCAGCATCTTATTGGGAATCTATCTCTGCGTACTTTTACTGATGTACTCAATGTTGTGTTACTACATTGCCAGGATCACCGCTTCCATCAGCAGGGAAGTAAGAGAGCAGGCGAGTCCAGCCAGCAGGGCAGGACAGGGGGTAGTAGTGCTAGTGGGGCACCATCTCAGGGACAGACTCGTCAGCACGAGCAGAGTTCCCATCAGGGGGATCCTACTAAGCGATTCCGTTCAGGTGATTCCAGGCAGGGATTTGGGGGTTATAGGCAGGGTCAGCAGGGCCAGCCTAATCATCAGGGCAAGCAAGGCCAACACCGACAGCAGGGTCAGCAGCAGGGCCAACAGGGACAACAGCGTGTTCATCAGGGCCAACAGGGCCAGTGGCGTAATGGTAACGGCCAGAAGGGCCGTGGTCAACAGGGTCAGAGGGGAGGCAACTTCAAAGGCCGATGTTTTGGGTGTGGTAGACACGGCCATAGACGCCAGGATTGTCCGGAGGGAGATAGGGCCCCACAGCAGCAGGGTGCCCGTAATGAGCCACATAGACCACTTTTTCCGGCTACCCTCCCAGCTCCAGCCCAGGTGCCAGCCCTACCAGCCATTCCAGCAGCTCCAGTGCAGCAGAGGCAGTTACAATATGGACGTGTCTATAACGTCCACCAGGCAGCAGCTCCACAGGCACCACCCGCGATTGAGAGTATGTTTTCTATCCATGGTACTATGGGTCGGGTTTTATTTGATACTGGGGCGACTCATTGTTTTATAGCTACACATTTTGCGAAGGCCTTAGGGTTGTTAGCCACAGCGGAGAGCACAGTGACGTGTGTAGACTCACCACTGGGGAGTGGGTCACTTATCTTCTTTATATGCCGAGGAGTGGGGGTAGATATTGGTAGTTTGGTATTACCTGCGGACATGTTAGTCTTAGATATGCATGAGCATGATGTTATTATTGGTATGGATTGGCTCGCAGCTTATAGAGCCATGATTGATTGCTTCGGTGGGAGCATTATTTTTACCATTCCGGGCCACGAGATGTTTGTAGTGGCGATGCCTCGCCCAGAGGGAGGTTCGACCGCTCATTTGTATTATATAGAGGAGGTAACCTCTAAGGAGGTTGTGATTCCGTTAGACTCGATTCCAGTTGTTCGTGAGTATTTCGATGTGTTTCAGGAAATACCAGGTCTACCCCCCAGTCGAGAGATAGACTTTGTTATAGATTTATTTTCAGATACTAGACCTATAGCACGCGCTCCATACCGTATGGCTCCGGCGGAGATGCGTGAATTACGAGATCAGATAGAGCAGCTGTTAGGTCAGGGTTCATTCGCAGGAGTACCTCACATTGGGGCGCTTTAGTTCTGTTTGTGAAGAAGAGAGATGGTTCACTGAGGTTGTGTGTGGACTACCGAGAGTTGAACAAGGTCACGATACGGAATAAGTATCCGTTGCCTCGAATCGATGATCTGTTCGACCAACTGAGGGGAGCAACCTTCTTTTCGAAGATAGATCTGAGGTCGGGGTACCATCAGCTACGTATTAGAGAGCAGGATGTTTCAAAGACTGCCTTCTTGATGAGATATGGGTCTTACGAGTTCAGAGTGATGCCATTTGGTCTCACAAATGCTCCAGCCGTATTCATGGACTTAATGAACCGAGTATTCAGAGAGTTCTTGGATCAGTTTGTCATCGTCTTTATAGATGACATTTTGATATATTCACACTCCGAGGAGGAGCACGCCGAGCATTTGAGGCAGGTTCTTCAGACTCTACGAGAGCATCAGTTGTATGCTAACTACGAGAAGTGTGGATTCTAGTTGCGAGAAGTACAGTTCTTGGGGCATGTTGTTTCTGAGCAGGGGATAGCAGTCGACCCGAGTAAAGTGTCAGCGGTGAGGGAATGGGGATAGCCCACAACACCGACGGAAGTGCGTAGTTTCTTGGGGTTAGCCGAATACTACAGGAGATTCATTCGGGGATTCTCCAAAATAGCGGGTCCATTGACGAATCTGACTCGCAAGGGGGTACCATATGTTTGGGATGACGCTTGTCAGTTGGCTTTCGACGAGCTGAAAGACAAGCTTACTTCAGCACCAGTTCTTGCTTTACCGAAGCCGGGTGTAGAGTACCTGGTTTACACCGATGCCTCTTTACGGGGACTTGGAGGAGTACTTCAACAGGAGGAAAATGCTATAGCTTTTGCCTCCCGCAAGCTTAAGCCGCATGAGAAGAATTACCCCACCCACGACCTGGAGTTAGCAGCGGTCGTTTTTGCATTGAGGATATGGAGGCACTACTTATTGGGGGAGAAATTCTGCTTGTTCACAGACCACAAGTCACTGCAGTACCTATTCACTCAGCGATAGCTGAATATGCGACAGCGCAGATGGTTAGAGTTTGTGAAGGACTATCAGTTTGACATACAGTATCATCCGGGGAAAGCCAACGTAGTTGCTGATGCGTTGAGCCGTAGACCGGTAAATGAGGTAGCGGACGTCTGGAAAGCGAAGTGGAAGGAGTTGGGTTACCAGGACGCAGTTGCCCGTTCCTTCATATCTGTTATGACAGTCACACCCGAGATTGTTATAAGGTTAATACAGGCCCAAACCACAGACCCGTTTTGCCAGGAGCAGATTGTACGACTTTTAGCTGAGGTTGCTGAGTCCTACTCTGTTAGTTCTGATGGGGGTTTGAGGTTAAATGGGAGATTGGTGGTTCCAGAAGGAGTAGAATTACGTCATGCAGTGATGACCCAGTCTCACGGGTCCCGATTTGCAGTACATCCTAGAGGAGACAAGATGTACCAGGATATGAGGAGGCAATACTGGTGGAGTGGGATGAAGAAGGACATTGCTGAGTTCGTGTCCAAGTATTCTACCTGCCAGCTGGTGAAGGTGGACCATCAGAAACCGTCAGGATTGCTTTAGCCATTGGAAGTACCCGCGTGGAAGTGGGAGAGTATTTCCATGGATTTTATTACGGGGTTGCCTACATCACAACGGGGCCACGATTCTATCTGGGTGATTGTAGACCGTTTGACCAAGGTGGCTCATTTTTTGCCGGTGCAGACAGACTATACCACGGGTCAGTATGCTCAGTTGTTCGTTGCTGAGGTTGTTAGATTACATGGGGTGCCCCTGAATATTGTGTCAGATAGAGACAAGATTTTCGTCTCATATTTCTGGGAAAGCTTTCAGGAGGCTATGGGTACTGAGTTGAGGTTGAGTTCAGCTTATCACCCACAGACAGATGGACAGACAGAGCGTACTAATCAGATGCTAGAGGATATGCTACGCATGTGTGTTCTTGATTTTGGAGGAGGTTGGGAGCCACATCTTCCACTGGTAGAGTTTGCTTATAATAACTCTTATCAGTTTATGATTGGTATGGCTCCATTTGAGGCTTTGTATGGCAGGCCTTGTCGTTCTCCCACTTGTTGGCTTGAGGTGGGGGATAACAAGTTGTTAGGACCGGAGGTGATTCAGGAAACCTCCGCGAGGATTGAGATGATCAGGAGTCACATTCGAGTAGCCCAGGACAGACAGAAGAGCTACGCCGATGCGAAACGGTTCTTCCGGGAGTTTAATGTGGGGGACCAAGTGTTACTGCGTGTATCTCCTATGAAAGGAGTGATGAGGTTTGGGAAGAAGGGGAAATTGGCCCCGAGGTACGTGGGACCATTTCCCATCATCGAGAGGATTAGGCCGGTAGCATACAGATTGGGACTACCAGAGCATTTACATCGCATTCACGATGTATTCCACATCTCGTCGTTGAGACGATATCTTCGGGATGATATGGCCCATACTCACATCGCGATAGATGAGATAAACTTACATCCTGACAGCTCTTACGAGGAGAGACCGGTGGCTATCCTAGACTATAGTGAGAGGAGATTGAGGTCGAAGATAGTTCCACTTGTGCGAGTCCAGTGGGAGCATCATAATATGGAGGAATCCACTTGGGAGCTCGAGGCCGATATGCGCGAGAGATATCCAGATTTGTTCTTACCAGGTATGCCTTGTTTTCCGAATTTCGGGACGAAATTCCGTTATTAGGGGGGAAGTATGTAATACCCCGTATTTTTATACTATATTAATTTGGGGATTTATTAAATTTAATGTGAGTTAATTATTTAATAAAAATCCGGAAATTAATTATGTTATAATTATTAACGTGACGAGAGTTAGTAATTATGGGAAATTTGCTGAATATTACTAATGAGCAAAGTAATATGTAATATTGGTTATATTGAATGTCACGAGTGAATAAAATGACAATTTTGGAAATTTGAGTCGGGACGCGCCCGTGTCGCGTCGGGACTAAACTTTGATAAATAAAAGTGAATATTTTATAAGTCATTCGTATGGTCGTTTTGAGTGCGCCAACGCGTCCGGAAGGGTCGAGATAGTCAGAAAAGTGTACCCCGGGGTTTAGTTTGGGTCTCGGGACGTTTTTAGGCCTAATTAGTACCCCGGGAGGGCGTTTTGGACATTTCGCAATTATGGGTAATTAAACCCACGAAAATCAGTAATCTATATCAGCCATTTAGGTTAGTCAGCTAGGGTTAGAAAACACAAACACAAGAATGGCCATAGGAGAGGAAGGAGAGAGCTCTCAAGGCAAATTCAAGGCCCAAAATCCATCCGTTTGCACCGCCACCACCACCAACGCGTAGATCGCGCAACGGGCTACGCAACCACACCAAAATCATCTGCAAATCAGAACACCAAAAATCCCAGGCAAGTGTTTATCTTTCTTATTTCGTTGATGCATCTTTCATATTAGTGTAGGAATGACTAGGGTGAGTTTTATGGAAGAAAACCTAAGATTTGAGATAGGAATCGCATGTAGTTATGGTTTAAATGATAATTCTGGAAACCCTTGCCATGTAGAGGAATTTACCCACAAAATTATGATGTTTATAAGAAGAAATTTCTGGAAAAATAGATTGGAACCATGATTTAGAGATTTCTAGGGTTCTTGAATACTTAAATGAATTATGGCATGATTAATCCATGTTTAGTGGCGTAAATTGACATGCTTTACGTAGGAAATGTATGATATCATGTTAGGATGTTAGTAGTACAAATTTTGAGACGTTTGGGATTGTAAAATATGGATTTTTTGTAAGTTAGAAGATGAAACCCGTAACTGCAATTCTGCAGAAATCGCAATACCTGCTTGATCGATCGATCGAGCCCAGAGCTTCGATCGATCGAAGGTTCGCTCGATCGAGCCCCAGACCTCGATCGATCGACCCCTCCTGGCAGACTCCTATTTCCTTTTAAATGAGTTAAATTCAATTTATTGTGAGATAATTCTTGGGCATCCATAATAAAATGTTTTTAGAGATAGGGAAGACCAGTAGGACGTGTGAATAGATTTTGGGACCCTTGATGTCGGGCAAAGATTGTATTTTGGGATAATTACATAAAGGTCGGTGAATTTATGATTTAAAGAGAGAGACACGTAAGAGAGTTACTTTAGGACAAATGTGTATACCTACTGAATTTTATACTTGGGAGAATAGAATCCATGAGCGTTATGTAGTAAGTGGAAAAGTTCCTCAAATTAAAGTAAGATGTGAATGGTTATACGTGATAACTAAATAATGAGAAATAAATACAAATGTCGTAATTATGGGAATTGAGAATATACCCATTATTGTTATGGTAATATTAGTATAGTTATATGATTGTGTATGCATATACTATCTATGTGTGAAAATCATGCCCACGCTACTTGTTATCCCTGAGGTTGCCGCGCTGGGACGATCTTATCCTGTGTTGCCTTATGGGGGATATTGACTCGTACCCTAGAAGATAGATATCCTTGGTACAGGCTATCGAAATAATAGTTCGGACGGTCCTAAGAGACGCGGGTATGTGCTTTCCTCTTAGAGACTTGGAATCTATGCTTCGCCTCATATTGTTTGTGTGTAGATATCCTTGGTACAGGCTATCGCAGTGATAGTTCGTACGGTCCTAAGAGACGCAGACTTATGTCATCCTCTTAGAGACTTGGAATCTATACTTCGCCTCAATATTGTTTGAGTATGTGTTAATACATTTCGAGAGTGATTCCGAATTTGTATTCCCTTAGTACGAGTGATACGGGGATTGGATAGTAGAGTATGCCCGCACCATAGTTTTTATTTGGGGTGCTGTTATGATATATATATATATATATATATATATATATATATATATATATATATATATATATTTTACGAGTAGTTAATATATATATATGAAATTCTGAAATCTGGAACTGCCTGCTGTGATTTGATATGTCGGACATGGTTGATGACTCAAATTGTAAATACTTGTTTTGAGAAAGTATAATATGAAATTGGAAAACTTTATTGATTAATAAAGTCAAAATGAGAACTTTGTTTACTAATTGAAATATTCTTTTCAAACAATTGAATCGCTAAGTTTTGAATCCTATGAATAACCTAAGATAAGTTAATCATTGGGGGAAGATAGCGTGATATATGATAAGATAGACCATTGGGAAGGTTAGTGCGATAGGTGTGCACATTAGAAGAGAGGTGAGATTTTCTCAAGAGAGTGTCGCACTAATATGTTGTTGCATTGGCCTGTATCAATTTAAATACTTGCTAAACAATTTTTAAATCATATACACTATCGGGCTCTGACCCATTTTCCTCTCTCTCTCTCTTGTATATATATGTATGTACTACAGGTGCCCAGCCACAGGGGCGTCTTGCTTAGGATCCTTTGGAAGGAACGTGCTTCAGCTTAGGTAGGAGTTGCAGGCCACTTGCTTAGGCGATTTTATTTACTTGATTCCATTCCTATGATTCTCAGTTACTGGGGCATGTGTCGCTCTTTCCACTATTTATCTGTTTTGTTGGGACATTTATATTTCAATTATTTCTAGTACTGTTACTTTGGGATTTATTCAACATGTATGTTTTACATTTAGTTTTAAATGTTGGGATTTTGGATGTTGAATGTTTAAAGTAATTGGATTATGTTCCAGGTTAATTGTTGTATGAATCTTACTTATTGAAATTGTGGTTACTAATTAAATAAATAAGTTTTTCTTTAAAAATACAATTTGGTTAGAAAGGTTAAAAATGGTTTTGACACTTAGCTTAATTAATTAGGGTGTTAATTTGGAAAAGTTTATTTTTACGACAGTGATGCTAAGAATGAACCAACTGTTCACCTTGATTTTAATTTAATAAAAGAGTGATCGCCCGGTATTTAATTAGGCGGGGTGTCACATTAGGTTGGTTAATTTTGGAAGTGACATCACCACTGGATTTTTATCCAAATTGGGGGGGGGGAGTTTTCAACTTTTTTCTAAATTAATATGTGTCACGAACAGTATATTATTAATTCATATATATAGTATGTTTCATTTATGATAATTAAATGAAACATACTTAAAATTACATATAGTGCTCATAGATACTCGCCTTCTAGTTCTTATACGTACGCATTCAATAGCCCTTAGGGGGGGAGTTTTCAACTTTTTTCTAAAATTAATATGTGTCACGAACATTATAGTATTAATTCATATATATAGTATGTTTCATTTATGATAATTAAATAAAACATACTTAAAATTACATATAGTGCTCGTAGATACTAGCCTTCTAGTTCTTATACGTACGCATTCAATGGCCCTTAGACCCGTTCGAGAGTCATTACCCATGTAATGAGATCTCTTGAACTGTCCCGTTTGGACAGTTTGGGACTGCATAATTTCTGTATAATAATATTCTTAGTGGCTTAAACTTGTTACTTTTAGAGGAAGTTATGTAGTCATATCATAATGTTCTCTGGCTACATACTAGATTGGCAAGTATGCGTGTTATTTCAATTGATAAATTGAAATAACACTCATACTTGCGAATCTACATCGTGTACTTGGATATGATACCAAATTTTTCTCAAATCGTAGCAATGTGAATGAGCTATTAAGTATATTACAGAAATATGCGGTCTTGAATGGGATAGGACCACTCACCCTTTAGAGGAGATGGGGGAAATAAGAATTAATATTATAAATTGAATTTGAATTTGAAATTTAAAAATCGAATATAAATAAGACATAATTAAACGAAACATACTATAAATCTAAGTTTTGTTTATACTAATACATGAATATACACTTCTTACCTTTAATAGGTGATTGTTTGTAGTAGCAATGATGGGATATCCTAAATACAAAGAGTGGACGGGTGAGACAAATAGAATGGGGGATGTGTTTCGCAGACGTGCTAATGAAATTGCGAAATACGCAAAGAGATGTCATAATGATGAAGAATTTCCGTGTTCGTGTACTAGGTGTGAGAATGGTAAGGTGTTTGAGTGGAAAATAGTTGAACTACATTTGTTAAGATGGGGTATGCAACATAATTATCTATTTTAGAGTTTTGACGAGGAATTGAAAGTTCCTTTTGTCCCCGAGCAACCTTCACAACAACCTTCAATAAGTAGGAAAGATGTAGAAGGGGATGACGTAGATCATAATATGTTAGAGGATTTAGTTGATGACGCGTACAATGTTCATGAAGTGGAAGAGAATGAGGTCACTGATGATGTACAAGGTTTAGGTGCTCATAAAGATATCAGGATAAACCTTGGCGATGACTACCAAAGTTTAAAATATAAGGCGACGCAACCGTTATACTCTGGTTGTGAGAAAGATCAAACGACTTTACATGCCATGGTTAGTTTGCATAGTTTGAAGACCCAATACGGTTTGTTTGGCAATAACGTGACATGAATTCTGAATTGGGTGAAGGGTTTACTACCCAAGGAGAATACACTTCCAAATAGCTATCATGTTATGAAGAATAGTTTGAAAGGTTTGGGAATGAAGTATAAATTGATCCATGCTTGTGTGTATGACTGCATACTATACTGAAAGGAGTATGAAAATCTCGATCGGTGTCCGGTATACGATGAACCTAGATATGTCCAATCTACTGCCAAGGAAGACACAAGCTTAAAAGTGCCTCAAAAAGTGTTGAAATATTTTTCCATTGGGCCTAGATTAAAGTAGTTTTTCACAGTACCATGGATAGTGGAGGCAATAACTTAGCATGCTAGGGCAGAAGTAAGGGATAATCTCATGCGTCATCCTATTGATTCTACAGCTTGGAGAATGAGGAGTTATGAGTATCCCGATTTTTCTCGAAAATAGCGTAACATTCATTTGGATATATCAACAGATGATTTCAATCCATTTGGAAATCTAAGTATCAATCAGAGTGTATGGCCAATGAACCTAGCCCCACTCAACCTCCCTCCTTTACAGTGTATGAGACCTGATTTTTGATGCCGTCTTTGATAATACCCGGGCCAAAGGCACCAAGTGATGACATCGATATCTATTTGGATCCTTTAGTAGAAGAATTAAATCAAATGTGGGAAGAGGGTGTGCAAGCATTTCAATCTGTAAGGACATTTTTGTCCATTAACAATTTATTATGTCGCACGCCGTTACACCGTTGAAGAAATTCAAGATTCATACATTCATCAACGGATCCGAATATCAAAAGAAGAAGAGGAATCAAAGTGTGACAGTCGGACCGGTCCGCCTCCCTACCAGACCGATCCACCAACGGACCGGTCCGCCGCTCAACCGGACCGATCCGCTTGCTGTAGATCCAGTATACCCCGGACCGATTGCGAACCGATGAAGCCTAGAATAAAAGAATCGATCCGGTCACAATCGGACCGATCCGCCTCAAAATAAAAGAACCGATCCGGTCAATCGGACCGATCCGCCATCAAGCCGGATCGGTCCACCTGGGATAAACTTCGCCAGATTTGCTCGAGATTTTTTAGGCTCAAAGTTTTATTATTTAAAGCCAACATCGGGGAGTTGTTTTTTAAGACTTTTCAAGACGAATTTCAGAGTCCTAAATACTCTAAGTCTTCACCTATTGAGCATCAAGACTCTAGGTTTTTGATTCACACAATTCTTCCAATCCTTTGTGAATCTTTTTTTGTAACCCAAGAACACAATTTTGGTTTGTTCAACCCTTGTGGAGAAGTCGTTCTCTTCTTCATTGTTGCCCTCCTGGAAAGGGAAAATTCCAGCCGCCGACATAGGAACCGACACCTGAGGGTATTTCTGTGTCACACTGTTTCTAGTCGTTGCTTTGAAGGTTTACCGAATACACCGTGCGTTACACTTGTGGGCGATTATCAGGTTGTATGTAAGTCAATGGTCTTGTAAATTCTTTAAAGTTCTCGAAATAAAAGATTTTGCCCTTCGGGGATTTTTCCTTAAACTTGTTTCGCATACTTTATTTGTTTATGGGTTGACACACGCACCGTAGATGGATGTTTAGGGGCTGAATTTATTTGATTTAAAAGTAGACTCTAATTAAATAAGGGTTACTTGAAAACTTGCGAATTTAATTTAAATCGATATTACACGCGTTCTCAAATTGGTATCAGAGCGGGTTACGCTAATTTATCGCGTGATCCTAATTTTTCGAGGATTTACTTTCTGATACAATTTGTCTACTCACGTTTTCAAATTGGTATCAGAGCAGGTTGCGCTAATTTATTGCGTATTCCTTTTTTCCGCAAAATCGTGTGATATTGATTTTTTTTTTTAAAATCAGTTTTGTGAAAAATCGTATTTTTTCTTATGGAGCACTTATATAATCAAATGCCTATTTTTTACGGGTCTAATTATGCCTATTGGAAAGCTCGTATGAAATCGATTTTAAAATCTATTGACGAGCATGTTTGGTTGCTTTGCAAAAATGGTTGGACTCCTCCCACGGTCACTGTTAATAACATCACCACTTTAAAACCCGTGTCAGCCTGGACTGAAGATGATTATAAATTGTCCAATTTTAATTCTCGGGGACTGAGTGCTATTTCTGGAGCTGTCTCTCCTGATGAGTTTCACCAAATTATGACGTGCCCCACGTCTGAAGAGGCTTGGGATGTTTTGAAATTGACACATGAGGGTACGAACGCGGTTAAAGAGTCAAAATTACAAAATTTGGCCACCCAATTTGAGACTATCACCATGTCTGAGTCCGAATGCTTTGATGATTTTTACGCACATTTGTCGGACATTGTTAACACATGTTTTAATTTGGGTGAGGTGATTGATAACACGCGTGTCGTTAAAAAGATTTTGAGATCTCTCCCAAAACTCTTTATTCCTAAAGTCACTGTTTTGAACTCTTTGGGAAATTTGAAATCACTTAAGTTGGAAGAACTTGTAGGAGATATTCAAACCTATGAGATTGATATGTTTTCCAAAACCATTAAGGCTAAGGATAATGGCATTGCTTTAAAGACTCATTTTAAGAAAAAGAAAGAAAAAGTTTGTGAGTCCGATTCTGAGGGAGATTTTGATTTTAATGATATGGCCTTGTTTGCGAAAATTTTTTAAAAATTTCTCAACATGAACAAAAATAATTCTTCCAATAAAAAGAATTTTTTTGAGAAAAATAAAAAGAAAGAGGAGGCCAAAGATAGTGACAAGGCGGATGAGATCAGGTGCTTTGAGTGTGAAGGGAAAAGGGCACATAGCTAGAGAGTGTCCTACTAGGATAAGGAGAAAGGGGAAAGAGACTGCTATGCCCGCCACACTTAGTGATAGTAGTGAAGGTGAGGGTGATGAGACTAGTGGTGAGAAGTTTGTAGCTTTTTCTAGTCATGTGAGCACACCCACCTTGTCCCACAATAGTGCACACGAATGTGATAGTGATGGTTTGAGCGCTTCAAGTGAGGGAGAAAGTGAGAGTGAAAGTGGAGATGAAAGTGAGCTCCAAAAAGCTTTTAGATATTTTTACACCGAGACCTTGAAAACAAAGAAGTATAATAGGGATTTAGGTCTTCGGGGTTTAGATTTGGAGAAAGAGAAGGAGGTTTTGAGAAAGGAGAAGTGTGATTTGACCAGCACGTTGTCTAGTCTGACGACACGTGTATCCCAACTCGAGAGTGATCTCGAACGTGCCAGGGTGGTCAAAGTCAAGTTTGAGAATGCACCTAAGAAGGTTGAAAAGGTGGTTCTTAAGGGTAAAGGTGAGAAGTTTGGAATAAGTCATGACGGTGCTTCTTCTTCCCACTTAGCACCCTAGCCGGTTCCCACTTTAGTGACAGTTTCATATATGTCTCACCCTAACCCACCTAGGCGTCCCATTCCTATTAGGAAAGTGCGTCCTAGTGTTTTTGAGAGAGGTGTTCCTAGGGCTATTTATGTTTGCTCACATTGCAAGAGGAGAGGACACCTTAGGGAATTTTGCTTTAAGTTGGGGTATGTGTCACGTTTTGCTTCTACACGTGTTTCTGGCACACATGCACCCACACATGATACTTTACATGCTCCCGGAGACTACATGAGAGAGTTTGCACATTTAGGTGAGCAAGTTAAGTTTTTAGTCAAAACTTCATAAGAATTGATGGAGTTTTTTCATAAGCTGTCACCACCTTTGGAAAACCCCTCCGCACCTAATGATTGAGGTTTGACTTGTTTACTAGCATAGGGTGATTTTCATGATGACATTGTTTGCCTATTGCTAGTATGTATCATTTTTGTATATTTTGTTTGAAAAAATCTGAAAAATACAAAAAGATTTTATTTTGACAAATTTTTTTTGAAAAATCCAAAAAGATTTTTGTATTTTGTTTGCACCGTTTATGGATGAACACTTTGGATGACCAAGTCACAACATCATTCCATTATTTTCATGTGACTATTTGATAGTGTTTTGAGACAATAGGTCAATTCATCCTTGTGCTTTATAATGTTTGGAGTCATTAAGATGTAATTAAGTGCTAATTCCTACATGTTTGACTCATGTTTCCTTTATTGCACACATGCACAGATTTGTTTGATTATTGTGCTTGTCTTATCACGTGTTGGTTGGGTGTTTTCACTTTAATCCTGTCCTTAAAACGAACCAAGCGCGATAAATTTTGATAAGGAAATTGTGCATATAAGAACCGTTTTGTGAGTTTGTGCGCTTTGTTTGATAATGGGGAGGGGCTGTGAAAGGTAATCATCTATCCTTTGCGCAAAGCCACCGTTAAAAAGGACCTAAAAAATTGAGGAATTTTATTTTTCGAGGTCCAAAGAGGTTAAAAGAGCCTGAAAAAATTTAAAGGCAATAAAAAGAAATTCATGCCAATTATGGGCCATTTAGGTTTTTGCACCAATTCTCCAAAGTTCGAGAATTTAGATTACCTCTAAAAGAAAATATATATGAGGGAGTTTGGTTGGAGAATTAAAAAAGGTTTGCACGTCCTTGAAATTCTTGAAAATGCGCTATATAGTTTTGGACGTTATTGGTGTGGAAATCATTTGACTTTGATTTCTTGATTTGCATAAGACGATGTCATCTAAATTCAACAAACTTTTACACCTAAGGATACCTTTGATGTTCATTCGTTAGGAGTACACGTATACATCGTGCACATATGATTGATTGAGTTGATTTACCTATCGAATGTGTTCACACCCATTCATTCCATTTCCATGACTTGGTTGTTTGAGTCTACATCCATGGTGTGATTTTTGTATCATATTTGTTCAAATTGGTATCCTATCTTTGTATGAAAAATTTGAAAAATTCAAAAATAGTTTGTGAAGTTTTATGTGAGCACCATATTATTTGATGCCCTGTTTTGTATACCGTGACTCCCCGATTTTGCTTGACTGATTCATTCTTCTTATTTGTTTATTTGGAGACATCATAAAAAGGGGGAGAAAGAATTATCTTATTATGGGGGAGATTTGAAAGTTTGAGTTTGCTCATAAATTGTTATATATGTTTATCTCATTTCAAACTCGATATGTCACTTGGTATTTTGCTTTTTCTCATGTGTGTAGGTACTATATGGATTATCATTGGATTGCACACCCTGATGAGAAAAGCTTTGACATTTGATGATTCCTGAAGAATTGAAGAGCAAACGCTGTAGACTTATTCAATTGTATCTTTCCAGTTTTGGGTTCATGGAAGGGTAGATTTGTATAGGCATTTTTAGTTGTTTGATAATTCGGATGTTTGTTTTTATGTATGTACCGTCATAGACATAGGGGGAGATTTGTAAGGACATTTTTGTCCATTAACAATTTATTATGTCGCACGTCGTTACACCGTTGAAGAAATTCAAAATTCATACATTCATCAACGGATCCGAATATCAAAAGAAGAAGAGGAATCAAAGTGTGACAGCCGGAACGGTCCGCCTCCTTATCGGACCGATCCGCCAACGGATCGGTCCGCCCCTCAACCGGACCGATCCGCTTGTTGCAGATCTAGTATACCCTGGACCGATTGCGAACCGATGAAGCCTGGAATTAAAGAACCGATCCGGTCACAACCGGACCGATCCGCCTCAGAATAAAAGAACCGATCCGGTCAATCGGACCGATCCGCCATCAAGCCGGACCGGTCCACCTGGGATAAACTTCGCCAGATCTTCTCGAGATTTTTTAGGCTCAAAGTTTTATTATTTAAAGCCAACTTCGGGGAGTTGTTTTTTAAGACTTTTCAAGACGAATTTCAGAGTCCTAAATACTTTAAGTCTTCACCTATTGAGCATCAAGACTCTAGGTTTTTGATTCACACAATTCTTCCAATCCTTTGTGAATCTTTTTGTGTAACCCAAGAACACAACTTTGGTTTGTTCAACCCTTGTGGAGAAGTCGTTCTCTTCTTCATTGCTGCCCTCCTGGAAAGGGAAAATTCCAGTCGCCGACATAGGAACCGACACCTGCGGGTATTTCTGTGTCACACTGTTTCTAGCCGTTGATTTGAAGGTTTACCGAAGACACCGTGCGTTACACTTGTGGGCGATTATCAGATTGTATGTAAGTCAATGGTCTTGTAAATTCTTTAAAGTTCTGGAAATAAAAGGTTTTGCCCTTCGGGGATTTTTCCTTAAACTTGTTTCGCATACTTTATTTGTTTATGGGTTGACACACGCACCGTAGATGGATGTTTAGGGGATGAATTTATTTGATTTAAAGGTAGACTCTAATTAAATAAGGGTTACTTGAAAACTTGCGAATTTAATTTAAATCGATATTACACGCGTTCTCAAATTGGTATCAGAGCGGGACTAGGAAATCTATTTTCAGAGGGACTCATGGTTGTCTCCCTCGGCGGTAATTCTTCATACCTAGAAATCCAGTCAACATCTCTTAAACTCTCAAAACTTTCTTCATCTTGTAACCAATTTTTCAACTCTTCCATCTCACGCTCAAACTCAGTATAAGAACTCTTTTCCTCACCACTTTGCACTTAACACACTTCCAAAGCATCTCCTCCTATGATTTTCTCAATATTCTCATCCACTACCTCTTCAATAAGATCAACCTCAAGAATTTCATCCTCATCACCCATTTGGTTAGCTACATTAAAAATATTGGTCTCGAGAGTCATGTTTCCAAAAGTGAGTTGCATTTGGCCATTCCGTGTATTGATCAAAGCATTAGCAGTAGCTAAGAATGGACGGCCCAATATTATTGGAACATGATTTCTCGTATGGGGCACAGGCTCAGTGTCCCAAATGACAAAATCAACCGGAAAGTAGAACGTGTCCACTTGAACTATCACGTCTTCTACAATCCCTCGAGGCACTTTCACTGTTCTGTCTGCTAACTGTAGAGTGATTCGGGTAGGTTTTAAATCACCTAATTCAAGTTGCTTATAAATGGAGTATGGAAGGATATTGACACTCGCACCTAAATCAAGCAAAGCTTTTTCCACTCTTTTCTCTCCTATGACGCAGGAAATGGTAGGTGCACCTGGATCTTTGAATTTAGGTGGAAGATCGTTGAGAAGAATCGAGCTCACATTTTGTGCCAAGAAAACATTTTTCTTTACCTGAAGCCGTCTTTTGACAGTCAAAAGATCTTTGATAACCTTAGCATATGCTGGAATTTTTTGAATAGCATCAAGGAATGGCAAATTCAATTTTACTTGCTTCAACACATCCAACACCTCGGTACGTGAAGCCCCTTTCTTGGGTGGCTCTAAGCGTTGAGGAAATGGAGCAGCAATAGGCAACTTGACTTCAATTTCAGGTCGAACTTCCTTATCTTTCAATTCCTTCTCTAAGGAAGGTTCTTCATACTCGGGAATTTCAGATTCCTTAGAAATTTCGGGTTCAACTCCATCATCATTCACCTTTGGAAGCTTTGGTGATAGATCAATCACGCGGCCACTACGAAGAGTAGTAACAGCTTGACAATATTCTTGCAACTCCGATGATGTGGAGCCAACCGTGGTTTGACCTTGAAGAGGAGGTCTTTGGCCTTGGGCTGGAAGTTTACCTTTCTCTTGAGTATTCGCCGCAGCTTGCAACCTAGAGATGCTAGTATGCATTTCAACAAACATTCGATCATATTTAGCATCTCTCTCTTTTTGGGATTGGATGAATTGATTGAAATTATCTTCAAGAGTTCTCCTAGGTGGAGCTACATACGGACCAGGAGGTGGCACTTGCATAGAATTTTGCATTGGAGGATCCACTTGCTGAAATTGAGGAGGTGGTGGTAGAGTCATTTGTGGATTATGAACCATCCCACCTTGAGGTTGTCCATAATTGAATCCAGGATTCCTCCACGACTGATTATATGCATTCCCTTGCTGTGCATTATAATTTCCTCGAAAGCCCCCTATTGCCTCAACCTGTTCAGTATACATTGCTTTGTATGCAGGAATGGTAGGACATCCTTTGGTAGAATGACCCCCATTACAAATGGCACACACTTTCTCCTTTCCAGCTTGTACGGATCCAGACACATCTCTCAATCGCACTTCAAGCATATCTCTGAAATTCTTCTCTAATTGGTCAAATTTTCGATCCAACAAAGTGTCCTTGTCCAAGTGATAAATACCGGACGCAGCAGGCAAGTTGGACACTTGTCGATTTCTATTTTGACTATTGGGATCAGAAGTATCCCATGCTTGGGTAGTTTCAGCTATATATTTCAAATGAGCTTCAGCATCGCTCGAATTTAACTCCCAAAAAGGTCTTTCACACATGATTTGGACAAGTTGTTTCGACGCTAATGTAAGGCCTTGATGGAAAAATGAAATTAAATGATGCTTTTCAAAACCGTGATGTGGGCACGCACTAACTAACTCCTGAAATCTCTCCCAACATTTATCAAAAGCCTCATTCTCATTTTGTCTAAAAGCTTGAATTTGGGCTTTAACAGAATTAGTTTTGTGTTGTGGGAAAATTTTTGATATAAACTTGTTTTGCATATCTCTCCAAGATAACACAGAATTTGGGGGTAGGGACCATAACCAAGTTTTAGCTTTATCCTTTAAGGAAAAAGGGAAGAGATTCAACCGGACTACATCTTGTGGACAAACTTGGTCTCCAAAAGTCTCACATGTATCTTCGAACTCTCGAATATGGAGATATGGTTTTTCAGAATCCATCCCATGAAATGTAGGAAGGATTTGGATCATGCCATTCCGAAAATGGAACTGACCGGCATTATACGGGAGTAAAATGCAACCAGGGGTAACAGTTCGCTCCGAAAATAACAAATCTTTCATAGGAAGATATGGTATCTCATCCTCTCCAGCACCAACTCCAACACTACCATGTTCCGACATATCGCTACCAAAAGGTTCAGAATTCTCACTCCGGGTTTGACTCAATGTACGACTAGTAATGGAATTATTAGGCGAAGGAGGTGGAACCCAAAAAGGAAAAGACTCAGAATTTTCAGAACTTGCTTCGGCAATAGGATTTTGTGAACTTGGGTGGGGGATGAATTCAGCATAAGCACATAAGAGATGAAATGAATTTTTTTTTTTTTTTTTTTATAGAAATCACTTGTAGATACAAATAACTTTCTTGAAAATTTAACAATTTTTCTTTCCCCGGCAACGGCGCCAAAAACTTGACGCGACTTAAAATTTGTCTTAAAAGTGCGTTCACTCTAGGTTCAAGTGCAAACCTATCGCTCAAGTAATAACCCGGTAAGTCGGGATCGAATCCACAGGGAAAGAAAATGTCAACTAGTAATCAGGAAACTTATTAGATCTGAAAATGATTTCTTAAAATAAACAAAAAGATGATTAATGATTTTGGAAGATTTCTAGCGAAATAAAACTTTTCTTAACAAAAGCAAACTGGAAATTTTAATGAAAGCAGTCTAAAAATTGCAGGAAAAACTTTTAATCAAATGGGAGAAAACAGGGTAGAATACAATCCCTCAATCCTTAGTAAATTATCATAGAGAATACTAGATTTATAAATTAAAATAATTGATTAGATCCAACCTTTATAACTTCTAAGCATTACATATATGAGGTTCAAGCCCGCATCATATGAAATCAAAAATAGGTATAAAGCGGTGAATGATAAATTATACTAACAAAGCTTTCTTAAACATCTCAAGTACCTAGGGCAAGAGAGATTAAAAGATTGACAGTTTTTGTATAATTTTCTTTCACGATTCAATCAATATTTTAATTTAGCCTCTATTTTCTACATAGATAATCTGCCTTGGATTGAGTTCATGTACCCCAACCCTTGGGAAATTTAGCTACTCATGATTGGATTGAAGAAAAAATTCATACTCAGAATTATGGAACTACAAGACATGGGAAATAAATCTGCAAATAATAAAGTAATAGAGAATATAATGATATTACTTTAATTCAGCAGCAGGAAAGTAATTGAAATTGAAATCCAGATAACTTCTCCTTAATCAGCAGTACAAACTAGGGTTCTTATGAAAGAAATTTAAACTTCTGAATGTTTCTCTCAAAAACTAACTCTCAAATTCTTTAGCTAATTTGTAATCTACCAACAACTAACAACATGCTACAATTCTCTCTACTTTCTTGGTTGGTCTGTCCTCTTCAAGTGATATAGGGCACTAGCTTTTATAATACCAAGTATCGAAATTGATAGCCAATAATGCTTGTTGGTACGTTTTTCTAAGAGTTGCTCTGTTTTAATTGAACAATTAATTGTCAGCATTTCACACGACCGGACCGGTCCGGCTCAACCTCGGATCGATCCGAATACACCGGATCGGTTCTTTTCTTTTTACCAGATCGGTCCGGGCCTAGTCGGATGGGTCCGAAGTTTTTGATTCCATCGGTTCATCATCAATCCGGGGGCTACTGGACTTTGTCAATTCGGATGGATCCGGATCCAAACCGGATCGGTTCGAAATTCTTCTAGTTTGACTTTTTCCTTAAACTTTGACTGACCATATCTTTTGATCTAGAACTCCGATTTGAGTGCCTTTTCTTCCTATGCTCTTGTGAACTCATGCTCTTCAGCTTCAATTTTGACGTTGCTTCTGAATTTCGAATGGAATTTACACTTTTGCCCTTTTACATTTCTTCTAGTTTTCTTCTTTTCTTTTATTGCATTCCAATCCTGAAAACTTTATCACAATTACACAAAAACTAGGAAATTTTGTTAGAAACGAACAATAGAGTGATATGGACTAAAAATGATTCAATTACCTTGTTCGAGATATTAACATTACTAACTTAAGGGGCTAAATTCGGAAGAATTTACGCTTGGTCAGGGTGTCCTATTTGTAGGAGGTTTTTACCCCCCGCTCATAGTTTTAGATTTGAGAAAGGTTCCAATTTTTTGTTAGGCGAGGTTGAACATAAGCTACCGCCGAGAAAACTTTTAGGTTCAGAAATTGAAAGTAAACCTTCATATTGTGGCCCTAATATGCTAAGTAAGAATCCTAAATTTAAGAATGTCAAGCATAAGAAGACCCCAACTAGGAATGAAACTTAGATAAGAAATGCATGGTCTAGGAGTTCAATTTTATTTGACTTGCCTTATTAGAAGAATAACCCGGTGCGCCATGTATTGGATGTGATGCATGAAGAGAAGAACATCGCTGAACATATTGTGGACACATACCTTGGGGGGAGTCATCCGAAGGATAGAGAAAATGCATGAAAAGACCTTAAATCGTTGAAACTTAAGCCATAACTATGGTTGAAAGAAGATAGTAGGGAAAGGACAATAATTCTCCCTGGTGCGTTTACTTTGACAAGTGGGGAAAGGAAGGTTCTTTCAGACACAATATACAATTTGAAGGTTCTATCTAATTTTTTGTCCACCCTTGATTTACATAAGTGTAAGTCCCGCGATTGGTATGTGATCATGCAATTGGTTCTTATATTGTTTAATCACTGTTTCGCCAAGAACAAGTATTTGGAGAGGGCTATTATGCAAATTAGTATCTGCTTCTCACTTTTGTGTGAGAAAGTAGTCAATCGAGAACACATAGTGGCCGCAAAATTGGCGGTGACCGAGAAGATTTGTGTGTTGGAGAAGTACTTTCCACCATCATTCTTTGAGACAAGTGTTCACTTGTTGGTACACCTATGCGACGAGGCACTTCTTTACGGTCCAGTTAGATATCAATGGATGTATCCGTTTGAAAGATTGATGAAATTTTTCATAGATTACGTCAAGAATACACGATACATTGCAGGAACAATTGCAGAGGAATACATCACCATGGAGTCATCAATCTATACTCGGGAATATATGCCTGACTCGACTAGCGTTGATGACATTGATGAGTTCGTCGATGAGGGTGGTCATGTGACGGGCAAACGAGTGAAATTAATGAGTTTGCAACATGAACAAATAGCTCGTTATCTATTTGACACACATGAAGATGTCGAAGAATGGAAAAAATAAGTTTAAATTATTTTAAGTTTTACATTATTTTAGATTATTTTATACATGATTAATTTTGTAATACGTTCATCACATTAGTTTTATGCAGAAAATATTAAACATGTGAGAACAATGAAAGATGAAAAACAATGGCACAATCAAACAACGAATTTAAGTTGTGGTTGTCACACGAGGTAATTATAATGAAAATGGTTGTTATATAACGTTATATTACAATAAAGCTTTACAACTAACCTAATTAATTTATATATATTCTCAGCTCTTAAAGATGGGTGATGCGAGATCAAGGCTTGCTCGTCTAGCCACTGGACCCTTGTTCATGGCACAAGAGCACAAAAAGTAACGATTGAATGGTTACGTATTTAGCGCAAGAGTGTACGAGGAAAGTACAAATATACAGAACTCAAGCATTTCATACAAGGCTCTTACTTTCTTTCGAGCGAGCGCAAAAGATAAAAACATCGTTGAAGCTGAAGTGAATTACTATGGTGTAATTCAAAATATATTTGAATTGGACTATGTAACCTTCAAAAAGGTTGTATTTTACTGTGATTGGGTAAGAGTTGAGGATAAAAATTCTTGTAAAGTTGATCCTGACACTAATTTTATCATGATTGACTTGTCCAAGTTGAAGAGCAACGAACACGTGAGCGATGAACCGTTTGTTTATGAATTTCAAAAGGTCAAGCAAGTATTTTACTCGGAGTATATCAATAACGAGTCGTGATTAATCATCCTACATGCGCCAAATCGTCTAAACAGTAGTGTGGATGACTTGGTTACTCCTACCGAATATCAATTCACTTTTTATGATAACCCGAATTTGAAATAATTTTTAAATTTGTAATAAGTATTCCAATTATCGGACAATAGTTTAATGCTTTTATCGGACATCAGTTTACTGCTTTAAATTCATTTGTACTTGATCATTTTCTCACTTTCTCTCTTTCTCTATTTCCTTCGTATATGTGTGTGTGTGTGTGTGTGCAGGGGTGTATGGGGGGGAGTTTTCAACTATTTTTTAAAATTACTTCGTGTCACAACCCATTCGAGAGTGGCATGACCACATAAAATGTTTGTATGTCTTCTTCAGGTGTGTGTGTGTGTGTGTGTGTGTGCAGGTGTGTTTGTATTCTTCTAATTCATTTGGATTTATACTAATAACAATAATTTTTACAGAAAATATCTCATTCAGGGATTAAGGCAAGGATGATGATGATGATGATGATGATGATGATGATGATGATGTCTTATTTAGGTCTCGATGATAGCGGAGGCGACAATGGCTCTTCGTCCCCTAGGCTCCCCAAATGGGGCAAACTGGGAATGGCCGTTGAGAACAAAATAGGCTTATTGACTAGATCCCTAGAGCTGGTGAAGATGATTATCGGTCCGGGGTACACCAATTGGAAGGAGGTGCCAAATGAGCTCAAGTTAGTTACTTGGGCGGCACTACAGGTAATGTATTTATATTTCAATTTCAATTTCAATTTCAATTTATATTTATATTTATTCGCGACTAACACTTACATTGTTTTTGTTTTGTATTTGTTTGACAGGAACAATTCGGACTGCCCCCAGAACTCTGCGATTCTACGTTGGAGTAGCTGAGGGAGTAACACAAGACATGGAAGAAGAATTTGCGGGCCCGGTACTTTGGGAAGACCCGAAACTTTATTATCAGAATGCGTAAGTCCGTCCCACCAAAGGAGCCGATTGCATTGGCACATTGGAAAAAGTTCATTGACAATGAGATCGAGGAGCGATAATTGACATCTCGCCAACCGGGAAGGGAAAACCGGGAGAAAAATATGGACGTGCACTACTCTTGCCGGACGTCTTACGCCGAGGTGGAGCACAGGATGGTATGTTTTTATTTTTCTATAATTATAGAAATATGTTATTCTGCATTATTTTACTTTTCATTACTTACTAATTTTGCATTATTTTATTTCAGGGGAGGGGGAGTGTCCCTGGGGGTAGGCCACATAGGCTCGATGCCTATGTGGCAATTCAGACGAAAAAGAGCAAGGATAAGGAGGTGTCCCCAAGCATCACGGACACGATTGTAAGTAATCCGACAGTTTATTTTTTGTGAATTACGTTAAAAAAAAATTATTTACTTATTTAACTAATTTTGTGCTTTTTATCCTTTCAGGCAAAGCTTAAGAAAGTGCATGAGTCGCAGTCTGATGTCGACAAGGCATCTTTGTCCACGAACGCACTTAGCTAAGTGCTTGGCGCTGATCGCAAGGGGAGGACTAGGGGGTGAGTTCGCGGGTGGGAAAATCTAGGATCACCAGAATGGAGACGAGCAACACCGGGTTGGCTCATCAGGTAGACATGCATGACGGGAAGCTATAAAGGTTGGAGGCGACGGTCCTAGATATGTACGCATTCATGAAGCGTCATTTTGGCAAAAAGGTCAAGGGGAAGGAGAAGGTGGTGGACGGGTAGGTGGAGGAGGCAAGGACGTGGACATCGCTTCTTCATCACCGATACGCGCGAACTCACCGTTTGATGATCCAGTCCCCTACTTAGCTCAAAAATCGGTTGGCCGAGTGTGTTTTTACGCGATATATATGATGGCCAGCGGATAGTGAGGGGATTGAGGGACCCAAATACTGTCATGGGTATTTCGGTATTTCAGTGTATTTTTTTATTAGGTATTTCGGTGTATTTTTTTCTTTTGTCGTTGCTTGAAAATTTCGTCTAATCAAAACCTCAAATACCTACAAATAATAACAAACTCAAGTGTAGAGGTAAGTAAGGGTATCAATCAACTTCCTAGGGAGTAAGCTAAAGACAAATTCAATTGTAATTCACTTTTTATTTTCTTTTTGTGCTTTTTCACTTTTCTAATTTTTTTATTAGGTATTTCTAATTTGGGTGGGAGGGTTGGTCACACTCAAAATCTGTGTCACAAGGGGACACATCATCGTCACACTCGGTGGCAACGATGGGTGGGGTCATGGAAATATCCAACTCTCTCGCACACTCTAATTCATTTAACCTTTGTTCAAGCCTTTGGAGAGCTTGAGTTTGAATTGCTTGCTCTTGCTCAAGTATGAACTTTTGCAAGAGGGTTTCGAGAGTGGAGGTGGATGATGGTGTTAGTGGAATGATGGGTGGTGGTGGTGGTTGAGGTGGACGCAACGCGCTATTAGCGAGACTATATGGAGAATACTCATATGAAGTGTGTGGGGTGGGGCCAAATTCATCATACACAAAAGGATCGCTTTCGTAAAGGACAAATGGTTGATGCGCATGGGGTGCGTAGTGAGGAAACTGATCGTGATTGGGTGCACAAGGTTGCCATGACGACTGTTGGAACGTGTGAGGATCCACAACATCGGGTTGGGATTTGTATTGCGTGGAAGGGTGATCAAGCCTCCACGAATAGCTCGGGTACTCACACAACTCGGGATTTGGTGTATCGGGATAATAGGCCGAGGTGGGTTCCGGAACAGTGTCATATGAATACACATGCTCCATGGTGGGTTCATATGGATATGTAATGTAAGGGCACTCATGGGACATGTGATCGGTATAATAACAGTGGGTGCACAACAAAGGATGAGGCACGGTGACACTTGACACCGAGGGTGATGGAATAGGAGGTGCAGGCATGGATGGGTCAAGAGTACCAACGGTACTCGTGAGATAGTTGAAACGACTAAGAATATCATAAAGAGACGGCTCGGTATCACTCTCACACGTGTCACGTGTCAATGAAAAATGACCAAAGTAGTCCCGTAAAGGACGTTCTTCGGCCATGAAAATAGAAATATTTTTTTGGAGTTTTAATTTTTTCAAAAGGAAAGAAAATATTTTTGGGATTTTCTAAAAATAATGGAAGAAAATATATTTGGATTTTTTTTGAAATGAAAGAAAGAAAATATTTTTGTATTTTTGTGTAAAATAAAGGAAGAAAATATTTTTGGATTTTTTTGGAAGAAAATGTGGGGAAAAAATATGGACACTTGAATTTGCACGAACTCACTAAAATCCGGCTACCGAAAAATGAATTGGACACACACACAAGTCAAGAAAATTTCCTAATTAGCACATAGCCAATTTTTATCTTAAAATTTAGTGAAAGGGTAGTCAAATTTTAATTAAGTCCGCGGGCGATAAAAAATCACGAAATTTATATGAGTGACCTCCGTTGCAAAAATATTCTCCTAGTGGGTTACCTAGTGATTGATTTTAAATTTAGTGATGGCTAGGGTAGCACACAATGGTAAGCGAGTGAGTCGGGTGATGAAATCCCTTCTCGTGAGTGACCGGGTGTAGGTCTTAGTAATTTAATTCATCACACCATTCAAAAAAATAAATACAAGAATAAAATCACATAAGAGCACACAAAGCACACACAATAATGGACTCGCTAATAGGAGAGGCGCGAGGGTGTAAGAAATGTACCTCCCACGGTTTTTAGGCCGTGGGGTGTCGAAAAATTTGAGTCGATCGGGGGGAGATCACCCCTATCTCAGTCGTCCCCGGGAGTCCTACCGACCCAAGGTAGAGAGGCTTCTAAATCTTCGCCAATGGACGCCCTCTCTCTACCTTGTCCGATTTCCCTATCACGCTTGTCTTTGATTATTACAATTTTAAATGGAAAATAAATGGTGTCTCTAAGCACCGCAATACAAGCCAAGGATAATAAAGTTCTAATACAACCCTTCTAATAAAATGCAAAAAAAAATGGTACTAAAATTGAAAAAAAAATGCAACAAAGAATAGGAAATAAATGAACTACAAAATTGAATCCGCTCCGAGCTTCACAATCCCAAGAATGACAACGGCGCCATTTGATAACGAAGCTTTTTGCGTATATATCGTTATTGTTGAAAGCCAAGTTAGTCAAAAATCCTCAAATACCTACAAATAATAACAAACTCGAGTGTAGAGGTAAGTAAGGGTATCAATCCACTTCCTAGGGAGTAAGCTAGAGACAAATTCAATTGTAATTCACTTTTTATTTTCTTTTTGTGCTTTTTCACTTTTCTAATTTTTTTAGCTTTTTCAATATTAAAACAGTAGGATGAGGTGAGATTTTAAACTAAACTAAACTAAAAATGTGAGATGAAAGCAACTAACTAGAAATTTACTAAAATGAAAAATAAAGTCTAACACTAAAAAAAAGAGATAAAGTGAGGAAAACAATTGTGAGAACAATCAAGGAGTGGGATTACACCACAAATTTTAGCTATTCTAATTAACTAATTTAATTAGTTGAATTCTCCTAAATTAATATCAAAATTACAAATCAACTCTCGTTGCAAATGTAATTTTAATAGTAACCTTTTAGAATATTAAGTTTAACACCCCACAACTCTAGAAAATTAGATCTACACTCCTTTTAATTAATCACCCGCTAGGATCGATCAATTAAAATTCATGTAAATCTTAGAAAATAAATTTAGAGTTGAAATTCAAGTTATAATACCCCACTTAAGAAACCCCTATCTCTAGTTCGAATATAAAATGGGTATTATCACTAGAATTTCGATTTTCTCTCAAAAATCATTTACCCTCTCTCGAGGCGTAAATTTAAGGGCGAGGGATCAAAATTAACATTCAAAGGGACTTTTCAAGTAACTAAACTAATAAAAATAAAATAACATCAAATTAAGGTTTTACCCCACCCCTTGAAAGGGGTTTTAGCCTAACATGGTATAAAATTTGACAAATTAATAATCAAAGGCATAAACAAATAAAATATAAGGGTAAGAGGACAAATCTTCAAACAAGTTTCCTTGATTTGCAAAATTGCGCTCTAATCCTCCATTGAAATTGAGCAACATCCATTCAAAATGAGCTTTCCACAATATTCAATTACATACAAACACTCATTTGAATCACTCAACAATTAATTTCTCACAAATATCTAATAAATAAAAAGAATAAAATAAAGCTATTTACAAATAATAATTTTCTCTACAATTCTCTCTCTAGAATTTTCCTATCTAAAAGCTCTTAGGGTCCGTTTGATACATATTGGGCAAAAGTATTGGCATGGCAAAATTTGCCAGGACAAATTTTGCCTAGACAAATATTTTTTTCTCACATTAGACTATCAAACACCAAATAAGGTAAAACAAGTTTTTTAGGCAAAACATTTTAATAACACATTTTGCGTCCATATTAACATATATAATAATAAAAAATATGCTTTTGTTTTAATTTTCGTCCCAAGTCTTATTTAATAAAAAAACAGTTTTTTCTTTTCTTTTCTTTTTTACTTCCCGTTTTTATTTATTAAAAAAGTAACAAACTATGTATTAAAAAAAAGGTTTTTTACGCCAAAACTACTTACTAAAAACAGTTTTTACATTAAAAAAGTTTTTAATTTTTACATTAAAACAGTTTTTGCGTTAAAACAGTTTTTAATTTTTTTTACATTAAAACAATTTTTATATTAAAATAATTTTTTGCATTAAAACAGTTTTTACATTAAAACATTTTTAAATTTTTTACATTAAAACAATTTTTACATTAAAACAATTTTTTTCATTAAAACAGTTTTTACGAAAAAACAGTTTTTACATTAAAATAATTTTTTACATTAAAACAGTTTTTACATTAAAACAATTTTTTATATTAAAACAGTTTTCACATCAAAACAATTTTTAATTTTTTACATTAAAACATTTTTTACATTAAAACAATTTTTACATTAAAACAGTTTTTTACATTAAAACGGTTTTTAAACAGATTTTAATTTAAAACAGTTTTTTTAACTATTTAAAACAATTTTTAAAATATTCACAATTTTTAAAATATTCATAACAGTTTTTTTTAATTATTTAAAATTGTTTTTAAATTGTTTTTTAAAATATTAAAAGCGTTTAAGAAGTTAGCAAATTTGTTGGCAAATATTTCTCACCCATATAGCAAAGCAAAATTTGCCAACATGTTATGCATAAGAGGTGTCGTACATTGGCAAATAGTTTGTAGGCAAATTTTGCTATCAAACACACCAAATTGTAGGCAAATGTCATATTTGCCAACTTATTTGTCATTTGCCATGGCAAATAATGCTATCAAACGGACCCTTAGTCTTCCTTTTCTTTTTATACAACGCATGGAGCTAGGGGTATATAAGGTAATTGGTATAAGTGTGCATGTGGTTTGGGTGTGTTATGGGAATGGTGAGGTGTGAGGATAAATGGGTGAGGGAAATTGGAGAATAAAAATCTGATATGATTTATGGGTATTTTTGAAAATGACTTAAAGTTAGGTAGTTGAGGGATATTTAAGGGTAAATTAGGAAAGGGGTTTAAATTGACACATGGGGGAATTAATTTGGTCTTTGGTTTGTTAACAGGTGGTGAAAACGATTTTGGGAGAAATGGGAAATGGCAAAGTGGGTTTTGCAAATGGGTAATGGGTTTTGTCTTTGAAAAAGGAATTGGGTTGGATGGTTATGGAGGTATGGGTCTGCCCGGTGGTAATCTGACCGGAGAGGTGGTCGGAGGTTGCGGTTTCTGCCGTCGCCGGAGAGAGGGGCGGGTTTAGTTTTAGGAGCAGGGGAGGTCTCGGCCGTGGGTCGCTGCCTGGCGGTAGGGAGAGGGACGTCGGGTGTCTCCGGCGCTGGTGGCTTGTCGTGAGGAGTCGCTCGCCGACGACGGATTTAGGTGGGAGAGAGGTTTGGTCTGAGAAGGAGGCTGGCCGAGGGGCAGAGGGAACGGTTAGCGGCGTCACCGGAGCTAGGCGACGGCGGGGTTTTGGTGGTTTTCAGCGGGTAAGGGGGAAGGGCAGGTGACTGGCATTTTTTCCGGGTTCTGTCGAGAAGGTGGACTAGGATCCGAGGGGGTATAAGGGAGGTCGGAGGGTTCCGGCAGAGGTTGGAGGGGTAGATGGAGTTGGGAGTGATTTAGTGTGTGAGGATGTAGGGAGATAGGGTGAGGGTGAGGGTGAGGGTGTATGATAAGTGGGTGTGTTGGATAGGATGTGTTTGTGTTTATGTATGTGTTTAATTTGGGCCCTTAAAATAGTAAAGACTCAACTAAAATTAATAACACTAAAAATAAAAAATAAAATCTAACTAAAAATAAAACAAACTAAAAAAATAAAAATATTAAAACTAAAAAATAAAGTCCTAAGCTTATATAAAAATTAAAATAAAATAAAAGAAATAAAAACTTAAAATCTAAATGAAAGTTAAAGTCGTAAAAAAAATATAAAATCTAATAAATTAAAAAATAATAAAATAAAATAAAACTAAAACTAAAAACTAATAGAATAAAAATCAAAATACTAAATAAAAAAAAATATAAAAATTGAAAAATAAATCCTAGAAATTCTAAATAAATCTAAAATAAATCCTAAAAATAAAAATGACTATAACTAAAAATTTAAAAATGATAAAAAGGCACAAACAAATACACACGGGCTTGGGTGACAGTTTGGGCTAGGTTTAGGTAGCCAAGGATACGGGAGAATGGTATTTAGGTCCATAAAACGCACAATTGCCTTGAAATGTAGCTTTTGACACCGCAACGTGCATTCGGCCTACAAGATAAACATTTAAGCACATAAAATCCGCATTGCCGAGAATTAGCAACTAAAATACATCTATTCGGGGTATAAATTGTACAGTTTTGGGTGCTTATCAGATTGAGGGACCCAAATACTGTCATGGGTATGCTGGTTCATGGACGTAACCTTCAAAACATCGAGGCCAAGGTGCTCGTCACGCATGTGATACCCAAAAAGGAGAACTCTGGATTATGGTTGCGCGAACAATGCGGCGTAATGCATATTGAGGGGTGTCTCAATGCGTATATCGTGTGG
Source organism: Sambucus nigra (assembly GCA_949130495.1). Classification (NCBI taxonomy): domain Eukaryota; kingdom Viridiplantae; phylum Streptophyta; class Magnoliopsida; order Dipsacales; family Adoxaceae; genus Sambucus; species Sambucus nigra. Next base: position 407,876,327 of record OX422222.1, read on the forward strand.
CCTTCCTTCCTCCTCGACCCTACCCCAGACTCTATGGCGTGACATTATTTGTATCTATTTTTATTTGGACACTAGGATTATATTGGAATTATTTTGATTTGTTAAATTTTGGTTTGGATATGGATTGTATTTCTATTTTATTTGGATATGGAAATATATATGCAATTAATCGGTGCATTCTTTCTATTTTATTTGGAAATATGTTGTTTGAACATGTACAATTTTGCTATAACAGGTATAAATATATGGCTGGGCAGTGGTAGTGGCCAAACTGCCTAGCAGATTTTTTTAAATTCTGCCGAGATTTGTCACGGTCATTAACCGTGACAATTTTTTAAAGGTTGTCACGAGTTTGTCACGGTCTTTGATCTTGACAAATCTTGTCAAGGTCAAAGACCGTGATACGAGCGTGACAATTCTAACGAACTTGTCATGGTCAATGACCGTGATAATAAAACTTATCACCCTCAAACTTGTCACGGTAATTGACCTTAACAAGCTGGATTTGTCACGGTCAATGATCGTGAATATCCGACAGTTTTGGTGTAGTGTTAACATGCATGTCGGGATTATCAAATTTATAGATAAGAAATCGATATGCACTTTTATTGGTGATATAATCAATGAATATGCAATCAATGGTCTCTGGGCCTATCTTAACCTTTTAAGGTTTATGTACCGCTACTTTCGCGAAACACCCCCATACTTTTAAGTATTTATAGTTACGACAATGACCTTTCCGTAGCTCATAAATTATATTGTGGATTTTCTTATATGTAATTTTGTTGAGAATATTAAGAGGACATAATTTTATAAATGTCCATCAAAATTAAGTATGTCGTATACCGCTACAAATCGTCGAAGAATTGAGAAGATTATATCTACAAAGACGAATCCGAATTACAAGTTGTCTTCAACATTCAAGCCCAATAATATGACATTTGGTAAGATAATGTTTTAAAGTTTCATTTACATTTCATATTAAGAGTGTTGGGATATTTTTAAAAGTGTTTTAAAAAGCTTTTATATAAAAATGTTTTTATAAATATTTTTGTGGAGAAAAGGTTATTAATTGTTTTAGAAAAAATTTGTTTTGAATAGTTTTGAGAAAATCTTCTAAGGCAGTAAGCGGACCTCGATTTCGACGCCGCAGCCGTTCAAACGAGATCACCATCTCGTTCCAACGACATTGGGATGTCGTGCGTAGTCGTTCAAACGACACGTGGATCTCGTTCGAGCGAGATTGGATTCTCGTTCGAGCGACGTGTCTCTCTGTCTGACATGCTGGTTTACTTCTGTACGTTAACCGCCTCAAAAGTCTTATAAAAAAAAGGGGGTCTGGAAGCTTTCTTTTGACGGGAGAAGTGTTTTCAACTTTAAAGAGTTTTATCCTCTGAAAATTTTTGTTTATCTGCCCAGAATTTAATTCAATACCTTTTGGCAGAAAGTTTTACTCCAACAATTTAAGGGTTCAAATATTTGTTTTGTTTACAATTCACAAAAATTTCAATTACTTTTGTGTGAGTTATTTTGTGGAACCCAAGAACATATTTTGCTTTGGTTTATTCTTTGTGGGGAGAACTCTACAACCGGAGAGCCGCGTGCTATTGTGGAGGGAGTCCTTATAAAGTTCACACTTGTAGAGAAGTCGTTTTCTTCTTCATTACTGACCACCTGGAGTTCTTGTGGGAGATTCCAGCTGACGTTATTTCTAGTCGTTGCTTTGAAGGTTTGACGAAGACACCGTGCGTTACACTTGTGGGCGATTATCAGGTTGTATGTAAGTCTGTGGTCTTGTGAATTCTTCAAAGTTTTAGAAATAAAAAGGTTTTTCCCTTCGGGGATTTTTCCTTAATATTTGTATCACATGCTTTATTTATTTATGGATTGACACACGCACACACGTAGTTGAATGATTTGGGGATGATTTAAGTTTGTTTAAAAATAGACTCTAATTAAATAAGGTTTAATTGGAAACTTGAGAATTTATTTAATCAATTATCACACACCGCATTTATTTCAGTTTTTCAAATTGGTATTAGAGCCGGTTACGCTAATTTATCGCGTGATCTTGATTTTTTAAGGGTTTGCTTTTTGATACAATTTGACTTCTCATGTCGTCAAATTGGTATCAGAGCGGGTTGCTCTAATTTATTGCATATTCCTATTTTCCATAAAAATTTGTGTGATATTGATTTTTTTGAAAAATCAGTTCTGTGAAAAATCGCAATTTTTTCGATGGAGCACTTATGTAATCGGATGCCCCCCTTTGATGACACGGGTCAAAGTTTTAATGATTTAAATAGTTTGAATTTGACGTTTGCGAAAAGAATTAATTTTTTTAAAAAAGAAAATTCTCGTTTTAAATCCACGTTGGATCTTTTGCAAACTATTCAAAATCAAAGAGATTTTTATCGTGAAATTTTTTTTCCTAGGACCATGACTTTGTTACTTTAAAATTGTCCAAGAAGGAGAGTGCTGATAGGGTCCTATTTTTAGAAAAAGAATTAGAGGACCTTAAAAATTCGATGGTTTGTGTTTGTGCCAAAGAGAATAAAAATATTTTAGTCAATGAGTTTGTGGCACGTGAAAAGACTCTTAGGGATAAGTTTTCTTTAATTGAGGGGGAAAGAGATACCCTTTTAGGAATTGTTGAAAATTTGAAAAAGGCATCCCTTAAATTAGAAGAGTCTAATTCTTTGCTTGAGTAAAAAATTTTGAAGTTAAAAAATAATTTGACAGACTCGAGTAGGTTTGATAGTGATGATAATGGCTCATCTTGTTCTCATGCTTCTTGTGCTAAAGCCAAAACCATTATTTGTTTTAGAGGGTCAACCGTTCCCAAGGATGTTAGAAAAGGTCAACCCATAGGTGTCATTCCACCCATTTTGGTAAGAAAGGTCACCTTAGGCGTTTTTATTTTGATCTTGAAAAATATCCTAGAAAATTTATGTCTAGTGTTCCCGTGGTTCCCAAATCCCCCAAACGACGTTTCACATCTAGTTGGGTTAAGAAATCACTTTTAGAGGCACTAGATTTTAGACAAGTTGATTCCCATTTGCTTGCACATGATTCTTCTTTTGCCATATCATATAGATTATTGTGTTTGCATGTTTATCATGCGCTAGTTATGCTTTTTGATATATTTTTGCTAGCGTTGTGACATGTAATTTTTGCATAATTTTTTTTTTGAAAAATACAAAAAGATTTTTTGTTGAAAAATTCAAAAAGATTTTTGTATTTGGTTTGCACCATATATGGATGGACACTTAGGATGATCGAGTCACAACATCATGCCATTTTTTTTCATGTGACCATTTGATAGTGTTTTGAGACAATAGGTCAATTCATCCATGTGCTTTATAATGTTTGGAGTCATTAAGATGTAATTAAATGTTACTTCCTACATGTTTGACTCATAATTTACTTTATTGCACACGTGCACGGATTTGTTTGATTATTGTGCTTGTCTTATCACATGTTGGTTGGGTATTTTCATTTCAATCCTGTCCTTAAAACGAACCAAGCGCGATAAAACTTGATAAGAAAGTTGTGCATGTAAGAGCCGTTTGTGAGGTTGTGTGCTTTGTTTGAAAAAGGTGAAGGGCTACGAAAGATTATTTTTTATCCTTTGAGATTAAGCCGTCGTTTAAATTGGACCTAAAAATTTGAGAAACTTTATTATCCGGGGTCCAAAGAGGTTTAAAAGAGCCGAAAAAAATTTAAAGGCAATAAAAAGAAATTCATGCCAATTATGGGCCATTTAGGTTTTTGCACCAATTCTCCAAAGTTTGAGAATTTAGTTTTACACCTCTAAAAGAAAATATATATGAGGGAGTTTGGTTGGAGATTTTATAACGGGTTTGCACGTCCTTGAAAATCTTGAAAAAGCGCTCATAGTTTTAAACGTTATTGGTGTGGAAATCACTTTGACTTTGATTTGTTGATTTGCATAAGACGATGTCATCTAAATTCAACAATTTTTACACATAAGGATACTTTTGATGCTCATTCTTTAGGAGTACACATATGCATCGTGCACATATGATTGATTGAGTTTATTTACCTATCGAATGTGTTCACACTCATACATTCTTTTTCCTTGACTTGGTTGTTTTAGTTTAAATCCATGGTGTGATTTTTAGTATCTTATTTTGTATGGAAAAATTATAAAATCCAAAAATAGTTTGTGGATGTTTGTGGGATACTCCTTTGCATGCGCGTTGATTGATTCATATTTGCTATGAAATTTTATCGTGACACTCCATGTTTTGATTATTTCTTCTTATCTGTCTATTTGGGGACATCATAAAAAGGGGGAGAAAGAATTATCATGTTATGGGGGAGTTTTTGCATTTTGGGAGAGATTTGATTATATTGATTGATTTATTCTTATATCATTTCAAACTCGATGTGTCACGAAGGTTTTTGCTTTATCTCATGTGTGTAGGTACAAAGATTGAAGATCATGATGTTGCACACCCTGATGAGAAAAGCTTTGAGAGTTTTGATGTTGAAGAAAATTTTGAGAACTTGCAAATTTTACCTTTTCAGTTTTGGGATTCGTGGGAGGGTAGGTTTGTATAGGTATTTTGGTATTTGATAATTCAGATGTTTTTATGTATGTACCGGCATAGACATAGGGGGAATTTGTAAGGACATAATTTTATAAATGTCTGTCACAATTAAGTATGTCGTATACCGCTACAAGTCATCGAAGAATTGAGAAGGTTGTATCTACAAAGACGAATCCGAATTACAAGTTGTCTTCAACATTCAAGCCCAACAATATGACATTTGGTAAGATAATGTTTTAAAGTTTCATTTACATTTCATATTAAGAGTGTTGGGATATTTTTAAAAGTGTTTTAAAAAGCTTTTATATAAAAATATTTTTATAAATATTTTTGTGGAGAAAAGGTTGTTAATTATTTTAGAAAAAATGTGTTTTGAATAGTTTTGAAAAAAAATTCTAAGGCAGTAAGCGGACCTCGATTTCGATGTCAATGTCATTCAAACGAGATCACCATCTTGTTCGAATGACATTGATATGTCGCGCGTGTCGTTCGAACGACGTGTGGATCTCGTTCGAGCTAGATGGGCTTCTCGTTTGAGTGATGTGTCTCTCTGCCTGACACGCTGGTTTACTTCGGTACATTAACCTCCTTAAAAGTCTTATAAAAAAAGGGGGTCTGGCACCTTGCTTTTGACGGGAGAAGAGTTTGCAACTTTAAAAAGTTTTATCCTTTGAAAACTTTTGTTTATCTGCCCAGAATTTAATTCAATACCTTTTAGCAGAAAGTTTCTCTCCAACAATTTAAGGGTTCAAATATTTGTTTTGTTTACAATTCACAAAAATCCCAATTACTTTTGTGTGAGTTGTTTTGTGGAACCCAAGAACATATTTTGCTTTGGTTTATTCTTTGTGGGGAGAACTCTACAACCGGAGAGCTGCGTGATATTGTGGAGGGAGTCCTTATAAAGTTCACACTTGTGGAGAAGTTATTTTCTTCTTCATTGCTGACCACTTGGAGTTCTTGCAGGAGATTCCAGCCGACGTTATTTCTAGCTGTTGCTTTGAAGGTTTGACGAAGACACCGTGCGTTACACTTGTGGGTGATTATCAGGTTGTATGTAAGTCAGTGGTCTTATGAATTCTTCAAAGGTCTAGAAATAAAAAGGTTTTGCCCTTCGGGGATTTTTCCTTAATATTTGTGTCACATGCTTTATTTATTTATGGATTGACACCGGCACACACGTAGTTGAATGTTTTCGGGCTGTTTAAGTTTGTTTAAAAATAGACTCTAATTAAATAAGGTTTAATTAGAAACTTACGAATTTATGTAATCAATTATCACACGCCGCATTTATTTCGGTTTTTCAAATATTGTTGGTGTAAAGCAATGATTCCCACACCCACCCACCCCCACATGTTCATTGGTATCCCAGAACTTATTAACATATCATTTATTATTTCTTTCAATATTCGATTTTTGCGTTTAGCAATACCATGAGATTGAGATGAATAATGAGTGGTAGTTTGGTGAATGATTCTATGTTCCAAACAAAATTGTTCAAAAGGGGATTCATATTTACCACCTCCATAGCTTCTTGTTGCCTTAATCTTTTTTCTAAGTTGATTCTCAACTTCAGCCTTGTAGTGTTTAAACACTTCAATTACCTCATCTTTGATTCGACGCAAATATACATAACAATATCGAGTGCAATCATCAATGAAACTAATGAAATAGTTTTTACCATCTCTATTTTGAACAAATTTCAAATCATATATATCTATGTGAATTAAGTCCAAATGTTTGGTACTTCTTTCGACTGAACAAAAGGGTGTTCTTGCCATTTTTGATTCTACACATGCTTCACATTTACGGTTAGAATTCCATTCACATTTAGGAAATAAATATAAAAAAATTAATCTACACACTGTATCATAATTAACATGTCCTAATATTTCATGAAAATATTAAAGGATTCAAGCAAGTAAGAAGAAGCATATTTCTTACTATTTTTTTATGCCACGTTCATTTTGAGGAGCCTGTTGCTGAAATAGCCCTTCCCTACATACATGTCATTTCTAGTAAAGACAATTTTTTCGATACAAATAATAACTTGAAATCATTTTTTGCTTAGCAGAGATCCAAAAATTAAATTCTTACGAATATCAAACGCATGAAGCACATCGTTATGAGTGAGTTCTTTTTCACTTGTCACCTTCAGCACCACCTTTCCACGTCCTTCAACCTTCGAAGTTGAAGTGTTTCCCATGTACAGTTTTCATCATTTTTAACAAAGATGTAAAAGGAGAACATTCATTTGATGGCACATATGTGGTGCATAGCATCAGTCTCAACCCACCAATGTTTGTTGTTGCCAATGAAGTTGAATTCGAAAACCACAACATGGAGGTTAATTTCACTGACATCCGCTGAGAGCTCATATACTTTCGTCACATTTTATTTTCTTAGATTTTCGATTGTCTTCTTCAATTCTCAAATGGACAATTAATTCCTCAAGTTTCATTTCTTTGGGTTTATGTTTTAAGTAACTTTTGAATTCTTTCTAAGAATGTGGCAATTTTTTTAATAATTTTCGCCACTTGAAATGATTCGCTAAGAGATATACTCTCGGCATAAATATCATGAAGAATAACTTGAATTTCTTGAACTAGAGATATCACAGTTCTAACATCCACCACTTTATAATCCAAGAAATGACCGAAAAAGAATTTCTTCGTGTCGGCGTCCTCAATTTTATATTTGGTGTCCAAAGACTCCCAATGTTCTTTAGCTGATTTAGCATTAAAATACACACTATATAGTGTATTGTCAAGTCTATTTCAAACATACTTTCTACACAAGAAATAAGCGTGCTTCCACGTATCAACCGCAAGGACTTTCTCTATACTTGTCTCATTTTCATTAAGGTTAGGAGATTCTTCATTGAGGAATTTAGACGGATTCAAAGTTGTTGAATAAAATTTCATTTTCTATTGCCAACGCTTAAAATCCGTGCCATTGAATTTTTCAGATTTCCCCCGCAATGTTGTGTCAATCGTAGGGACAACAAGGTTACTAGATGACATAACCATTTATATTACAAAAAAATAATGTATGCATTTTTTACAATTATAATAGTAACAAATACTATTTTATATGAAAATTATATAAGCAACAAGTATATAACAGAATACTAATATATAAAAGAATCTATTTATGCAAAATAGAAAATTGCAGTAAACAAAACTTATTCTATTATATAAATTTATTGAAACAATTCCTTAAAAAAATTCAGAAACAAAATAAATAAAAAATTGTCTCAAGATTATCATTTCAGATATTTATTTTCAAAAGTGAAGTAAATAATTATTAATAATTTAAAATAGAATAACATACATAAGTAATAAATATACAATATTTATTAATATTAAGAAAAGAAACTTACAAGTAATTTATTAAACGGAACTAACGATACTGACTTGAAAGTTGATAACAAAATTCGACCCTAACCAATTCACGTTGTGTTCTTAAGATGATCTTACTCCTTCAATAGGTGCTCAAGGTTGTAAACAATCGTCTCCCAGGATAGAACGGATTTTTCATGTTTTTCGGTAGCAGCACTTCAAATTGTTAAGGCTCCGACGATCTCAACAAATGTTTGAACTTCGAACACTGAATTCTACTTCGAACAGAAGCAGAGTTACGAATACAAAATGAAGAAGGTAGAGAGAATGGTTACGAAATTTTTGGTGAGAAAAACTCAGTCTTGATGACTCCTTTTATAGTGCTATTCATGGCCATTTAAACAACCACCATACCTTTTCACAGATAGTCGCACTCTTTCACTAAACAGTTGACTTTTTAGTGTTAATTAAAGAGGACGTACCTTTTCATAATTAATTAAAATATATTTTAATTAATTAAAGTTGTCACTCGAAAAGATGTGACTATTCAATAATTTTTTCACCAATTAATTAAAGCCAAACGTCCATAAACAGTTTGGATAATTAAAACTTGTCGTGAAAAATTGAAAAAGTTTCTGAATTCGGACTCGGGCCAAGTCGGTCGGACTGCAACACACGCATAAGCTTTTGGCCCAAAGTCCACCTTTGCATAATATATGTCATTTCCCCTTCAAAGAGTTAGGATACATTCAAGGCATCCAAGCCTTAGTCCCAAACTAGGAGTATATTAACTCTTCACCTTTTCTACATTCTTCCAATGTGGGAAAAAAATCCTTCACCAAATTTACTCCATACTTCTCATTTGAAGTGGGTGACTTTAGAGATAATTTTCTCATTAAATACTTAATGGGTTTAGATATGAATATATACCGCGTTATACTCCTCTCAGAGGAGTACACAATTATTCTAGGTCCCGTTAAAATCGACATACGTGTTGTACTCCAATTTGAGCTCAAAGTAGCTTAATTGTGACTTATTTGAACCCATATCCAACAATTAAATATTATAAAATATTTACACAATAATAAAGAGAACAAAATTAACTAACATCTTTAATATTCAATTTTTTGTTGTCGTGTTAATATATAAAAAAGTTATTGTAGATATTGGGAGTAACTTAAGTATAAGAATAAACTTATGGGTTATTAAATAATGGTTAATCCCTAACGAATTATCTCATTTAATTTTCAACTTGCTTAATTTTTAAAACTAACATAAAGCTCAATAGTGGCATTATGAATAGTACGGTGGCTTTAGTTGTGAAACTTGAACGGTTGTGCTACTCTAGCGTCTAGGGGTGGGCACGGTCTCATTCGGTCCGATTTTTGCATATTTTTTTTACCGAACCTACTATTCGGTCCTTAATTTTTTTGGACCAAGACCGCACCGATTAATTCGATTAACCTACTAATTCAGTCTTTGCTTTTTTTGGTTCAGTCCGAAAAAATTCAATCCTGACCCAATCTTTTATTTTTATTTTTTTATTTTTGATGAATATTTTTATCTATTATTTTCACAAACATTAAAAAAATAATAATAAATATATATATACATCCATAAATATATCTTCTAAATTTTAACTAAGCAATGCGGTCAATGAAAAATAATCAAATAGATTTCTAAATGTCTTCCAAACATTAGTATTGTCATACCTATAATTAAATGTAGCACTTTAGGCACCAATAATATTAATCAAACAAAACGAGATAAAGTTCTTGATAAATTCATGCACACAGCGACAACAAACCCAATTAATATGAAAGAAAAATATCGTAACTTAAAAATTACATTAGTAATGCTCATAACCCCAAGTGATATTTACATGGATTTTCTTAACCCAAATAAAAAAGTGTTTACACATATATAAAAATGTTCCAAATTAAATTCATAAGTTATATACATTAATTCGAAAAAATTATATAAGAAAACTTTAAATATTACCTTTATTTTATATATATATATATATATATACGGGAATCGGTTTGGTCTGGTCTAAACCTATCTTTTTATATAATAGATCGCAGACCGAATATCAGTTTTTAATTTTATGGACAGATTTTTCGATCGTTTTCAAAATAGCCTTAATTTTTGGTTCGGTCCATTCGTGTTGTTCCATTTTTCTAGTGCAGTGGTATAAAATGTTGATGTTGAAACGCCCAATTAAATATTTTTTTAATCATTTTTCATTTTTTTATAATGTTTTTAATAATTTTACAATTAATATGATTTAATAAAATAATATGACATATAAGAAGTAAAGTGTAAACGTTCCAATACAATGAGTATATTTTAACAAAGCAAATAAATACTATTTTTTAATTATAAGATTTGGACGAGCAAAGATGAGACGCCCACATGGTAGCACTGCGTCATCGCACAATGACTCACATGGCAGCGTAGATGTTGTGATTTGACCTCTAATAAGGTAATACGGCCGCAGCATCTAAGGGTGGTCATGCGCCGGGCTTATAAAATTATGAGTTATCACAATCCGTTCGGGACTGGATCAGGCCTTATTATGTAATCCCAACCCGCCCAAATTTGAAAGCTCTTTACCCAGGCCCGTTGGTCAAACCCGGTTACTGTTTTTTTTTAAATAAAAAAATCTATTTTTTCTTTATCAAAGATCTATTTTTTAATTAAAAACATATTTTAAACTTTATATATTACAGAGTCTATATATAAAGTTCCCCACACTACATAAAAAGACTTAGTATATGTTTTTATATTTATAAAAGTTACCCACTTTATATATTTATTTATAACTTTGTAGTCTTACACTTTAATAATAAATTAATATACACAAAAACACACACATATATATATACATATTAAAATTATATATATAATTCTCGGCCTCGGGTCGGGTTGGGCCTCATCGGGCTTAAGAATTCATGTCAAGCTCGCCCAAAAAAATATCTGTCCTATTAAATTTTGCCAACCCGCTTTGTGGGCCTATTCACCTTATCCAAACCCTATTTTTTTATTGGACGGGTTTAACGGGCCCAAGCCTATGACCACGCCTAGTAGCATCATTCCAAATGATATGGCACTGACACATGTAAAACGATGATCAAATTTTAAAGTTATTATTCAAGATTAAATTCACTATTAACAAATAAAAAATATTTTGAACAAAACAGTTGACCAAAATTTCTTAGAAAATAAATCTTGTGACATGGGCACACTTTACAATTTCGGGTCAGCTGTCAACCAAAAGGATTTATTGCAAAAATGCTGAAACCCACCTAACGTGGGCCAAAATTATTGACCGAGTCGCCAATAAAGAGGAAGTGAAACACTATCCACTTTGGGGTTAGAATTGTAATTAAAAGACCCAACAACTTATCACTATCACAACTCACAAGAGATCTTATCTTACATACAGTTGTCTTTCTAGAAGGTCGCCAATTTAGAAACAGCTAGAACAGAAGCTAGCCACGTGCACCTATGAAAGCAGCCGCTTGTTTAACTTATTCTACTTTTGTCCTATGTCTTTTTTGCCCTTTTTCGTTTAACGGTAATGAAGATAAGTAAAAAGTAGTTTTATGTCGATTAATGCATAAAAAATGTATTTACATATTAATTTTTTAATTTTATTCGTTTTTAAATTCAAAATGTATATTATCTTACAATACAGTCACTAAATTAAAATTACAGAAAAAAGTCACTTTCAATGGTTAAATGTGTTTATATTAAAACAAGCACATTTTTCACAGGTGTATATATTCTTGATATTTAAATAAATCTACATAGATTTTAATTGTCCAAAATTAAGAAAAACAAGTTTCTTTATATTAATTTAATGTAGTAGGTACTTGATATATTGGTATTATAGATTTACCTTATTATACTTGTATAAAAGTTTAACCATATAGTAGATGGTCTTAGTGTTAATTAATCGAGACTATGGTGTATTTAAGATACTAAAAAGATGTCGACATGTTCCTTAATAGATAAATGAAGAGTTAATACGACTATCGACAAATCTTTCTTTTATCTTTTGATTTCAATTAGTTTAATTTTGCCAGATAATTTGATTCCTATAATTTTAATATTAGCAATTGGGATGTTGGTAAAAAGAATACAAGTTTACTTTCGTTATACTTGTATTTAGGCTCCACTTGTGTTACAACACACTCGTGTATCTTGCCTACGACGCCATCTACGTCATTATATAATTTAGAAAATATAAATGTTAAATTTTGAATAAGGGTCAAAATAAAATATTATAAAAGTTATTATTAGGGTTAATTACACTTTGACCCTTCAAACTTTGCTCCCATTTTTTATTCACCACATGTACTTTCATTCCCAGAACTTAACCCCCTCAACTCATTAAAACACGTCACTTTACTACTAAACGCTAATGGTATTAAAATTTTGGGTGGAAAATTTATCATATACACTGCAGATGAGTGTATTTTTGTCAAACCCTTTGTGCAAATGATCAACTTTTAGTCCGAAAACTTTTAACATTTTTACTAAAAGTTAAGGGGGTTAAGTCTAAAAAGGAAAATACAAGTGGTGAACGAAAAATAAATGCAAAGTTGAAGGAGTTAAATAGTAATTAACCCTTATCATTATTTGGATTAAAAGAACTTAATGGGAAATGGTTCTTCAATAATTTGATTAAACAAACTATCTTTTGAGGGAAAAAAAATCCCCTTAAGTATGCATATTGTTTTACAAAAATCCTTAAATTGTGATTTTTTTTTCGTGCAAAAAATCCATGAACTAAGACCATTACAAAATGTATGGCATATGCATGCTAAATGTAAGGACAAATTTCTGAATCGATTAAAATTGTACGTTTTGATCTATTCCGTGTTTAGACAAAACCTTTGAGCCATATGTTAGGACTTGAATGTGTTAACCTTACAAGCCTATGACATGTTTGGTTGAAGACGTAGCGGCCAAGTTAGAGCATCTACATCATCGTATCATGTTTCATGTCACGTTTCGTCTTTAACATTCAAAGATATCTTATGTATTCATGCACATATTGTAATCCTTGGATATTTATAATTGGGTGTTGTTTTTAAAGTGTTTTATTAAATATTGCGTGAGGGTTGTTTTGAAAATATTTTTAAAAGAAAAATAATTTTTATTGTAAGTCATTCGAACGACTTTATCGTGTTCATTCGAATGAGATGCTCATGTCGTCTAAACAACATTTAAACAAGAAAACTTTATATCTAAAAAAATATTATTTGAAGCTCGTTCGAAGTACATTCGAACGAGATAGGCATGTTCGTTCGAACAAGTTTTTGTTTAGTTCGAACGAAATTACGTTTTCGTTTAAATGGACCCTAAAAAATTATGTGACCCCGAAAAGCGTGTTTTCTATACAAAAAGGTCCCCACATAAGTTTTTAAAGTAAATTTTGGCAAAAATTAGTTTCCTAAACACATCCAAAGACCTTCAAACCCTAGTTTTCACCCATCTTGTTTAAGATCCAACTTTGAACTCATATATGATTTGAGATCTTTGTTTCAGCAGTATGGTTTAATACTTTTCATATCTCAGTATTCATTATGTGCGGTGAATTCCGTACTTGTTACTATTTACGCACGGAGGATTCCGTGTTGTGGTGTTGCGGTGTTGCGGTGAAGAAGAGTGGACTCCGTGTTCAGATCCATAGACGATTGTTGAGCCTGTTCGGTGGATACCGAGGAGTGTACGAACTCACACATTATGGGCGGTTCGCGGGTGGACTATTATATGTCATTGTATAAAGGCAAAAGGAAAGAAGAGCGTCAAGGCTTGCGAGTGCATCAAGTCAGTTGTGTGAGTCTGTTGTCGCGTCCTTTTTTATAATTTCGTACATTATAAAATTATCGTGGCTAGCTCGTTCGAGGCTTTTCCTGTTGTGGATTTTTCTCGTACATCGACATGTTGTGTGCTTGATTTATTTTCTTTTGCTAATCACCTAGGTGCATATTTAGGTAAGATAAAAATATGTTAAGTGTTTAACACAACAATTGATTACATGGAGCAAGTTTAATTTGGGTTTTGTTTAAATTTTGAATTAAATGTGAAATTTTTTATATTGGCATTATTTTACCCGTCCATATAAAATATGATTTTACAAATTGGTATTAGAGTGGGTGTCAATAAAAATATTTTAGACATGAATTCGAACGATTCTAATATGGAGGGTGAGTCACTTCCTATGCCACAATGTTTGATAGGTATATTTACACGTATTGAAAAGCGCGTATGAAATTAGCACTTCAAGATATAGATGAGCGGGTATGGTTAGAAGTTATTAAGGAGTGGATCCCACCAACGACTTTAGTATGTGGACTTCGTGTCTCTACAGCTGTAGAAAATTAGTGTGAGGATGAGAAAAAATTGGACAATTATAATTCTCGTGGTTTAAATGTTTTTTTTATGCGATCACACCAGAGGAGTTATGTTATATTATGACGTGTGAAACATCCAAAGAAGCTTAGGATGTACTCTAACTAACCCATGAGGAAACTAATATTGTTAAGACTTCCAAACTATAAGATATCACCACTCAGTTTAAGACTCTTAGGATAGAGGAGAGTGAATCCCACTACACCATATATCGAATATGGTCATAACCCTAGGTCGTGACTAGGGTAATGGGTCATGGACCTAAGCCGTGATCCTTTTTTCCATGATAAAAAATTGTAGCCATGGACCTCATCCGTGGCCCTAAATGAGGGTCACGTCTCTCTCGTGGGACAATACTGGCTCGATGGTCACGGACATAATCGGTGACTCCATGGTCACGGATGTGGGTCGTGACCATGGGTGGGACAATGTTAAATTAGATCATGGCTCAAATTCGTGACACCCAATTTTTTAAATAAATAAATGGTTAGGGTGAGGGTCAAAGTCAGGGACCATTTATTTATTTTATTTTATTTAAAACTTAGGGGTCACGGATTCGAACCGATCATATCCGTTTATTAAAAAAGCTATTTTTAGGGAGCCCCCAAAATAAACTATATCCACCAACCAATTCATATACAATTAAATTATATTGTAACCATGTAGTTGACAATTCAAAGTAAGGCTTAAGGGCATGATAAAAACTTGTTAAACGCATTTTTTAAAGCCTAAGTCTTGAGATTTGCTACTAATCTTCATATTATAAAATCAAAAATATCGTGACTCCGCGGTCAGTTCCTACGAGTTACATTAGTCCCGTACGAGGTGTTCGTACCTCTTAGGGGTCGTTTGGCGATTGTTTTGTGTTTTCATCTTTAACGACATATTTTTAAGCGTAAATGTTAATATATTCAAATTATCATTATATTCTCAAACTGGAAGTTTCGTGACTACGCGGTCAGTTCCTATGAGTTACATTGATCCCCTGTGAGGTGATCGTGTTTCTTACGGGGCCGTTTAGGGGTTATTTTGTATTTTCGCCCTTTATTGACATATTTTTAAGACTAAGTCTAGATATTTGAAAATTATCATCATATTCTCAAACCGAGATCTCCGTGGCTACGTTGTCAGTTCCTACGAGTTACATTGGTCCCGTGTGAGGTGTTCTTGTCTCTTATGGGGCCTTTGGTGACTTTTGGATTTCCCCCTCTAAAGGTATGTTTTTAAGCCTAAGTCTATATATTTTCAAATTATCAGCATATTCTTAAATCGAGACTCTACGAATACACGATCAGTTCCTATGAGTTTCTTTGGTCTCGTGCCTACTGTTCGTGCATCTCACGGGGTCTTTTAGGGCTATTTTGAGTTTTTTCCCTCTAGCGGCATGTTTATACTAGTTTAATATAAGAGTCATAACGAGTCCACATTATACTAGGAGTTCCCATTATGTTGATGTCGTATAGTTGTATTTTATTTTAACTATGAGGATATAACATATATGATTATAACATTTAAATAATATTATTTTATCTTTATCATATATTTACTTATATATTGCTATTTTATATACTATGCCAAAAAAATAGAAATGGTTACAATAGGGTGGTCATGGTTTAAAACTGTGACCTTTTTTTTTTTTATCATGACTCTGTTTGTGAATTTAGCTAGGGGTGATCTTTAGCACCAAGTTGGTCACATTACTGGTAATGGTCCAAAACCGCGACCATGTGTTACGGACCGTGACTAGTATGTGTGAAATATGTCAACGGTCCATAATCATGACCCTCAACCGGGACAACCTTGATATTCAAAATGATCACAACAATGTGGTCATGATTCTAGACCATAACGAAGTTTTAGAGAATTCTATGAGTCACGGTCACCGATCGTGACAATAGTTACATAACGTAACTAGTTAATTTAATTCTAAATGATCAAGGACCAAGGTCATGGTCCAAAATCATGACCCCCTTTCAAGTTTTAATAAAATCCGTTAGGTTTTATTTCTCGTTTTACTCTCTCTCTCTCTGAGACCCTACTCTATCCACGAATACCACTGGATGCCACCATTGTTACCACCGACTTTCACCACTGCTACCGCCGACTTCCACCTGCTTTACTACCGTCTCTCTCTCACTTAAGTTGCTCTATCTCTCTGCATATGTATGATTATATATATGGTTGTCTATATATTTGTATGTATGTTTATGTATATACCGTTATGTGTATGTGTAAGTGAAGCCATTAAGGTGAGAGTTAGGGCAAAAATTATTATTTGATTGGTGCATGTATGTACTTTTGGTGAGTGTGTCTCATGTGTTAATCTTGGGAATATAAATTACTCCATAAATTGTTTAATAATCATTATTTCAATTGCTATGCATTATAGTAAAATGTATATATTTTGCTATCCAAATTCATTTTTGCTATATCGGAGGTAACAACACTTATTGTGAAAAAGGGAGTTGAAAACTTATGAATGTGCAAATGAAAATATAAATAAATTTATAATTATAAAAAAAAAACTAGTACGTTAAAGTAAAATAAAATATTTTACCATTTAGTTGATCTAAAATACTCACCTAAACGAATGCACACAATAGAGGAACTAAAATAATATTTATGAACCAAATATGTTATATACTACTTTGGTGCTAAGGAAACAAAATATAGAAACTAATAAAATACAATTCTCACAAAATTCTAGAAGGTTAGAAAATGTCCAAAACCCTCCTAACTAGCTTATGAATTAGAAAAATGCAATATAAGCACTTCCAGGGGAATCATTATATAAATTAATGTATATTAATTTTATTTTTAGACATATATTCAATTTACTTCATTACCACCAAATCAATGTAAGTAATAGCCATTTAAAATTTGAATTTATTTTTGCTTTATCTTTTTCAACAAGTTGCGATATAATCTAAAATTGTATGTTAGTTTTATAATACTTTTCCCAACATTATTATATGTAAAAATTAAGTGATTTTATAAAAGGAGAGATGTGATCAAAATTGAGTTTATTTTATGAATCGTGGCTTACACGAATATCCCTCTCATGTTATTTATATACTTCAACTTCAACATTAATTTTTTTATGAACTACGACTCTAACCTTTTCACTTAAAAATGTGAAATTCAAGTTTTTTACGCTATAAATTGTTTGATAATTGTTATTTCAATTGTTATGAAACCACTACCTACGTTAGTTCATATGAAGAACACTTAACTTATACTTTACTCAAGAGTCACTTAATCTCAATTGTAAATTTGATAAAGTTACTTAGCCCTGATTTTTGCATCATATGATTGAATAATATGTTAATATTTTCTTCTTCCGGTTCCATATACGCATGCGATTGGATAATAATTATTGAAGCTCTTTTGATTCTGACTGCTTTATTTATTTAGGTAATTTTAATTATCTTTTTCTTTAATATAAAATAGTATTATATATATTTATAACTTCTTATTGACTGTTGTGGCCGTGTGCATCCCTTCCTAAAGTGGTTGTTGTTTGGATGAACAAAAATTGGTGAAATGGTTTTGTCATTTGTGGACGTATAGTAATTGTAGAATTGATTGGATTTAATTTGAAATAAAATTGGACTTCTTGTGTTTGATTGATTAGTTGAAAAACATTAATTACTTGATGTTGATATTGTGCGGATGAAGGATATCTTCACTTGAAGTATAATTCTTCATTTCATTGAGAGTCTCTTATTATTGAATATATCTTCTTGGTTAATTTTTGTGGCCGTGTTCACCCCTTCCTTAAGCGGTTGTTGTTTGGGTGAATGAAAATTAGTGAAATGGCTTTTTCATTGATGGGCACATAGTAATTCTAGAATTAATTGAACTAAAATTGACCTTATTGTGTTTGATTGATTAGTTGAAAAATATTAATTACATGATGTTGATATTATATGAATAAAGGATATCTTCACTTGAAGGATGGTCCTTCATTTCATTGAGACTTCATGTATTTTTTTATTTTTTATTAGCGCACATATCTTCTTGGTTAGCTGTTATGGCAATGTTCAACCCTTCCTTAATTAGTTAATGTTATGGTGAACGAAAATTCATGGAAAGGGCCTTGTTATTGATGGGAACATCGTAATTACAAGATTAATTGAATTAAAACTGAATTAAAATTGGACTTGTTATGTTTAATTGGTTAATTGAAAAACATTAATTACTTGGTGGACTTATAGTAAGTTTAAGAATAATTTGAGGCTTTATTCCTAGTATTTGTATGTTGTCCCACATACAAGAAACCTTTTATACCTTTTTTGTCTTCTCACTCATGTTATAAAAGTCATGTTCACACCCCTCCTTTTATATATATTCTTAGGAAAAACGAGTCAATGTAATAATTACTTTTAACGTAAAACCAAGAGGTTACAATTAGCTCGCACAAAATTTTCTTTTAGTAGTGCACGCCATACAGAGGGGACTCCTATTTACCACTATGGGAATAGAAAAACTGAATAGTTTAATTACCTTATAAATCGTGGAATTGATGTCTCGCAACCATACCGGTTTGATCCTACACTATTTTTCTTGTCAGAATGCTGGGATGAGGTAATAAAGAATATACTTTGCATTCATAACCCCGATTGTAAACTAACGTTACTGACACTATTAGAAAAGGAAGACAATTATATTCATCAATTGAGGATATAATTTCATAAATAGATCATTCAACCAGATTGCGATGTCTTAGAACATATGCATAATAGATGCGATCTTGCTAAAAAAATTAAATAGAAAAGATGTTGATTTCTCATCGTGAACATTGATATGGAAATCATAAATACGCTTTCCACCTAGTTGGCCACGTGCATATTTTCACAAATTTATATAAAAAAATAATACCATGTGGATGGGAATTAAACACATCGAGCATGTTTTAAAATATCTTGCAGAGGTATATACATATATGTGTATATATATATAGTCTTAAACGGGACTGTCATACATTCTTTGCTAAATTTATTTATTTTGTTTACTTGTAGGAAATTTTGAATGGGAAGAAATATAATAAACAAAATAAAGATGCTCCTATTCCATCTAAATTATCTCCTAATATACCACTAGAATTATCGACACCTACGGTTCTCAATACTTTTCTCCGTCGGAGGTTCATTCTATTCCATCTACATTATTTCTCAGTCATTAAACTCCATAAAGCCCTGTTAATCCAACTTCCCTACTCCCATTACTAAGGGTAAAAGTCCGGGCTAATGGGTCATGTTTGGGTCTGGCTCAACACCACCCAACACGATTATATCCAGCACAAAAATAATACGACTCGACGTCATGTTTTTTTATTAACACAAACATGACGCGTTAGTAACACAACAAGACACGAGTAGTATGATAACCAAATCATGCCAAACGTAATTTTTGGACTTAACTTTCCCATAAAAACATGGTAAATTTAACAAGTTTTCAACCAACATGCTAATCTAAAATAATATCCACTGCAATTGTTAATTAACATCCCAACCAAAAATTTCCAAGCAAGAAATAATATACAAAATTCAATTCATTACAATCCAAAACAATATTATTTTCCAGCATAACCAAATGATAATGTAGACAAAAAAAATATTAAATGTTAACAAAGGCTTCAGCTTCCATTCATTAAAAATCAACCCAACATTCCCACCACCATAAGAAATCAACTTTCCAGCTCACCATACAAAATCATCCCTACATAAAGGACAAAAACATATTAATGATAAACAAACGATTCACAGTAAATCTAAATTTAAATATCCAAATAAAATACCGTGTTAATATCAAATTAAATAATGTCTTCAGTTAGCTCATGCAAATCCAACTCCAAATCTCCCATAGGATAATAAGAAACCAAATTGTTGGAAACATAAATACTTAAAAAACAACCCAAAAATATTTAAAATTAAGTCAAGTACAAAAACTAACATTTATCGTTAATTCAAAGAAGCCAATCTCTAGTTAATATCAAATCCTCCACTATATCACATTTGAGTGAGTTGTGGTATTAATTGAGAATACGACCACCATTGCTAAATGTGGATTCAGAATCAACCGCAAATATGGGAAAACTCAATATATCACGTGCCATGCAAGAAATATCAGGTACCGATAATGATAATCTCTTCAAAAGCTCAATACATCGATTTGTTATTCTAAGTCACTTATTGGTTCATCTAAACACATATCAAAATGGGACTTTTGTATGGAAGCAAGTGCTTGATTCGCGTATGTTGAGAATTCATAAATATTATTATAATAAAAAATAGCATATATACTATAAAAATAGCTTTGTAATAAAAAATAGTTTTCTAATGAAAAATAAAACAACTTTTTAATAAGCACATTGGGTTCACTCCTAATGGAAATCCTACCGTTAATAAAAAAATTCCATCCAAATTTGTAAACCTCGTTATTTGAAGCTCGCAAATATTACTATGGGAATCAGGGGCAGACAAATAGAAGAATGTTGATTGTGCCGTAAATGATGACTTTGGGATCAACTTTATAAAACATTTACATTTTCCATCGGAATAGAAGACAATTGTTCTTTTTCCAAATAAGTGAGCAAATGAAAACCTCATGGAAGAACCTCTGGAAGTATTACTTCCTTAGGGAGACATCTAGTTCTGATATTTTGTCATTAAAAGACAAAGTTCTAAAAAATGTCGAACTACCTGTCGGCTAATGGAATGACTTTTTAGATAAAGAGTTTAGGGAGAAACTTGTCCAAAGGGAGAAAAATAGATAAACGAAATAAAAAAGTTAATGTCCACAATCTTGGGTCCAAATCATATGATGATTTAAATGATAAATGGGTGGGGAGGACCAAAGGGACAAAACCTAATCGAATCAAAATGTATTTGCATGCCTGGTGGTATAAATTGACTAAAAAATTAATGTCAAGTTGGATCCGACTCCAATGAGTTTGAATTTAATGATCATATACACACTATAATAAAATAATGTTTAAATTATTGTTCTAAACTTATTATTATACTATATGAAATGATATATGGTATGAGTAGTAGAAATTCATATTGGAACCCCGATGACACTCAAATGCCAAATCAAAAGTAATTAGGAAGGATAAAAGGGGGAGGACAAGAGGTGTGAGCTCCAATATGTCAAGGACCAAAGTACTGCACACTGCACCTGTATTGTACGAGCTCACTTCTACGAGGAGTCACATATTGAACCAGATGGAAGAAATATGGAATGTGAAAGAGGAAGTGTCAATTCTTAACAAGTACATGAATTCTATTAACAATACCTTGTGACAACTGGCGAATAAAATCAAGGGATTGTGCTAAATGCTTAGTCAAAAACAAAATGGACCTCAATTCATGCCTCAAGTTTGTGACACCCCGCCTATTCCAATATCGGGTGATCAATCCTTTACTTAAATAAAACATAAATCTCAGTTGGTTCATTCTTAGCATCACTGTCGAAAACCATTTAATTGCTAATAACTTATTAAGTCGGGTGTCAAATTTTTAAGACCTTTTAACATGCTTATATAAAATTTTCAATCACATAACCAACCATGCAATTAATGAAACTTACATTCACCACTATAACACACTATACAGAGAATAAAATGGAATAATTAAATTAATCGATAACTCTCAGTAAATAGTCACAATATCATAATCTAACTAACTGAAAGGAAATAACATCTAAATAAAATCAATACCGACTAACTGGGTGACATGCCTAAAATAATTCTGAAGTACATCCTATCTAGATCTCACGGATAGAAGCGGCTAATCAATCCCTACAGGCATCCATAGCTGTTATAGCATCATCTGACCAGAAGGATGGCTAATCCTGGCGTTCCTGTGACTGAGCACCTGAAATTTTGAAAATATTTCGATACGAGTCAGAGCCCAAAACTTTTTGAAAATATTATGCAAGTGTTTAAAATACATTAATAAATATGTCCTACAATCTTCTATATTTAAATTGGTGTCGTACTCCCATGACATACCCCTCGCCCCTCATCTATAGTGCACACCTAACACATGTATTTTAAATAACCTAGTTACGCTACCTAACCTAACTAGTATCACTACTCATCTTAGTCCCACATGTTGCCTTATTCCCCATGTATACTTTTATTTAACTTTGAATTCACATTAAGCTTTCACATCTTTTTATTCCTTATAAATCTCATTTATAATCTTACCAATTCATTTCACATAACTTCATGCTAGTCATTAATTCAATATTCATACATTAGTGTCATGTACCCGTATATATTTCTATCACACTTATATACATATTTACTCATAACATCCCTAAGCTGTCATCCCAGATGCAAATAAATTTATTATTCTTAATATCTTTTAATTCGCCAGTATATATATTTACACACACACACACACACACCCTGGGGATCGATACTACACCTGTTGGGATTCGCCAGGATAGATCGTCCACTACGCGCAACATCCATCGCATCCTCTAGAGTAGATATGTTTCAAATATGTCACACACACACACACACACACACACACACACACACATATATATATATATATATAGTAAATATATACAACAAGAACCGATTAATCGTGCATGCCATTCATAGCACTGGCCTATATTCTCCGAGTTTGAATCCGACTCTCCATAAGTAGTCACTTACTTATTTTTATTTCATGACTATATTTTATTCTGGACACTAAGCCTCTCTCAATCCAGTCTGTACCCCGATTCCATTTGAAATTCTCATACGAATCCATTAATATATTTTCGAGTGTCATTCATCCCAAACACTCTTCCTTACATACCTCGATTTTATCCCAACTATTCCAAGGTATTTAATAATATCTTTAATTACTTTACATAAGTCCAAATCTCATATACAAACATTTTAAAACAACCCGGAACCAACTTGAACAACAAAACTATGTAAATAACCAACCCTAGGCAAGTAGGGCAGTCGAACCGGATCAGCTAGGGATTAAATCGGGGCTTAGCCTAAATGGGGCTGTTTAATTTAATATGAAGTTGTAACGGATTAATCCACCAACATCAATCCCAAATATCATCCCAACACTATAATACTACCATATCAATCTCAATCATAATATCAATCCAATTCATGGGATTTAACATCAATTATGTAGAATTAATCCTCACCTTCATTCTAATACAATTTCCCAAATTCATAAATCCAGATCACCTCTTTTCATAATTTAATCTCATATTTTTTTTTATCAAGAATTTATCTTCCATATAGGGTTCAATGCTGAGATTTCATAAGGTATAATCTTCAATCAAATTTTATGAAATCATTACCCCAAAACCCATTTTGACATGTAAATCCCACCCAAAAGTTCATATTTATTTTTCATCAATTATGATATGAACTAAAACACAACATATAATATAAAAGCAAGTTAAACACTTGCCTCTAACCACAGAGAATTCTGAATTTTCTTCTTGCAATCCTTTATATGCAATGATCCAAGCCCTAGAATTGTTTAATCTCCTCCCAGCATGGTGTTCTTGAGTTTTCCCTTAATTTTCCCATCTAGTTTTGTCTCTCTCTCAAGCCTAGGTGATTTAGACTAAGGGTATGGCTGCCTCCCTCATATAATATACCTTAATCATTCCCTAATCCTAAAATTAGGTTAAATTATAATATTAAAATGACCCGAATACCCTTATACGGGTCCCATATAGATTAAAAAGTCTCGGAACCCAATTACAACCCCCGAGTACCTAATTTTGACTAATTTAACCCATATCGGGTCATCCATGCACTCGAAATAACCATCTGAATCACTTATCATCAATTTACAATCTTATTCCCCACACGATCCCCGCACGCGCGTTCCGAATAAAATCTTGTCAACCCGTCGCTTTTACCCACATACGACATAATATAAAATAATACAATTTAATTTTCTTATCACAACAGTAAATATAATAACATTTAAATATTAATCTAATATTCATTAATTAATATTTATTTAATTCATTTTATTTCTCAACTTAATTAGATTACGGTTACACGTATAATTTAAATATTCCCAAAAGTACGAGGTGTTACATACTGCACCCCTTACAAAGAAATTTCATCCCCAAAATTCGGATATGCCTGGTAACAAAAATTTCGGATCCTTTCTCACACGGTATCCTCACGTACCCAGAATTAAATCATGATAACATTATGGTACCTCCACTATGCACCCTCTAGTACTACCATCCTAACTGGAGTCCTACTCCCTACGGCACATAACTTGTGACCAGTTTGTTCAAATCACTCTATAATGATATAATACATCACCCTTAAGGGTCTCATATTGATGATGTTACTTGAAGCATGTTGTGATCCTGCTAAAAAGACCCCAATACGATGAGCTTATACACTATTGGCTCTATTCTCTCAATATAGGAAAAAGGCCCTTCCCTAGGTGCCAACTTCCCTTCTTGCCAAATCGCATAACTTCCTTTATAGGAGACACCCGCAACAACATCTGACCAATCATGTCAGACTTCAAAAATTTTAGGTTGCGGTGACATAACTCTTACGACGTTACTGAACTATAATTTTTATTAACCCAATCCTTGTCGATAGACTCTGAATCACATCCGCCCCGAGAAGCTTGTTGTCCCCACCTCGAACTAACTAGAGGGAGGAGGACAAGGTCTTCTATACAAAGTCTCAAAAGGTGCCACGTCAATCATAAATTGGTACAAGTTATTACACGCAATCCTACCAATGGTAACTCCTCCTCCCAATTACTCTAAAATCCAGAATACCTATCCCTCGCATTCTTCAATATTTTAGTCACCTCTCCCGTCTAATCCTTGGTCTACGGGTAATACATCTTACTCAAAATGAAACTTTGTCCCCATCGCTTCCTAATAATCCCAATCAGATATGGGACCCAAGTATCTCATCCTCATCCACCACAATATTGGGCGACACCTTGTGCCGATTCATCCACTCTCTTCAATGAAATATTTGGCACATTGCTCAATAGTGTAACTCACCCAAATCAGCGATAACCGTTCCATCTCGATCAACCATCTCCACAAGCGTAAAGAAAATTTTGACATTTCCGTGATGTTGGTAACCCAATAATGAACTTTATCAATCGGCCTATCCATTCCGTCACTGGAATCACCAATTATTATAAAATTTTGGTTGATCATTTCCGACCAACATTTTACCATTTACGACGGGTGCACTTAGAGACAACTTCACTATATTTGACTCCAAACCGATCTGTACACTCTACATCCCATGTCACGTGGTACCTTATACTACCCTTCCTGGGGTATGCCAAAACCCGTGACCCATACGTCTGCTACCCAAACTGTGCATTTCTTGGGTCCTTTTCATTTAGTAGAAATCAACATCTTATTTATGTGCAAGCCACCCTCAGCATTTGGCTGAGTAAGACTCTGCTCTACTTCCTAAAACTGTTGGATCCTCCCTTGGCAAGATATATTCCTCACCTATGTCTCTACATTCTTTCAACCCATCTCGGGTGTGATAGCTCTCCTTGTTATACATATATCAGGACTATCTTCCTCCTTCATGAGGTTCAGTCCATCTTAATTTTCTAATTTTGCTTCTAGCTGCTCCATAGACATACAGTTCAATAAATTTATTACCACATCCCTTTATCCCGAATGATTATAAAAATCAAACTAACCAAGGCACCCATACATCGTATATCCCTTGTATATTTGTACAAACATCACAAATGTAATATAGTCACATCAAACTCAGCCCCACATGCTCGACGTGGCTATCCAGTAAAGATATGCTTGATAACCCCAAAAATCGCGATTCAGTTCTTTTTTATATTGCCCCACCTATAAACTAGTGGCGCAAAAGTTTTTCCAGTGTTTCCCGAACAGCACTACCTGGCTCCACTGGCCTTATATAGTATAATAGCTCTCAGTTCAAAGTGTTTTTTTATACATGTACAATGATTACCATTTAAATCCACTGCCCTAGCATCCAAAAAAAATCTCCCAACACTCGACGTTTATTAAGGTTTATGCGTGGAATGTCATGAAAACGAAATCTAACCAAGGAACTCCCCCTGTTGTTCCCTTGGACCCGTTATCCCTATAGAACTTACCACTAGCCCTAATGGCCCTATCTGAATCCACCGTCACTCAGTTGGAATCCCCCTGATTGGAATCTCTTATATAGGTTCCCCTATTGGGTATCTGCCTATGGTGCTCCACTAGCACCCATACATCCAGTCTTACACTATTGGCTAGACTCTCCAACTCTCTTGGCTCCCTTCCTATGGAAGTGATAATATTGATAGTGCAAAAGTGCGACATTGACGACATTGGCATAAGTCGTCCAATCCAAATTTCGTAATAAGTGCTGGCGAATTCTACCCGTGAGTCCATTATCAAACTTAAGGACCTTTTCTCCTTCGAATCCACCTCGTCGAGTACAAAGTTTGCCAAATGAGTGAATTCTTCCTCATAATTGGCCACTATCCGTCCCTCTTGTGATAAGTCAGAAACTTCATTTGCATCTTTGTTTGAATAGTAAATGAAAGAACTTGCAGTTGTACCGCAACTAAAATTTCCCGTTCGTCTAGGTGTCTTTGTCTTCAGACATGGTTACTAACTCCCACCACTACAATGTTGCTCCCACAAGCTTAAAAATCATCAAAATTTGTTTATGAGTGTCACTGTCCTAAATCATACGCAAATTCCTTTGGATGTCTTACTTCCATTGGCTAGCTAATATAAGATCTGTATTTCCCTGAAACTCCGACGGATGGTCCTTCTAAAAGTCCCTTCTAACTCTCTCTCATACCGACTTTACTGATTGAGTTTGAATTAGCGCCACCGTCTACTGTGGCGGTGATTGGGGAAACTTCTATGCTATCGTGATCATCTTAGCCTTAACTGCCTGAGAAATAATAGTGGCAACCTCTGTTACGGTCATCGTCCCCTGAATAGTCTACGACTACGAATGAGCCTCTCCTCCTGTGATCCTTCTAACGGCCCTCACCGGTCGTCCTTTACCATTTGGCATAGCAAGCCCAATCGAAATCATAATAGATTCACGTCAATTATATGTAATAGAAGTATAACGTAAATCGCAATATGAATTAATAATCCTAAGCATAGGGCTCTACATCAAAGATATGCAACGTTGAAAATGTAGTAAGTCCGCACAGATCCTAAGGACACTAGAACGCGATGTTCTTATACCATCTATGACACCACGCCTATTCCAATAACAGGTGATAAGTCTTTTACTAAAATAAAACAAGACTTTCAATTGGTTCATTCTTAGCATCACTGTCAAAAACCATTTAATTATTAATAACCTATTAGGCCTCGTGTCAAATTTTTAAAACTTTTTAACTGATATAAAATTTCCAATCACATAACCAACCTTACAATTGATGAAACTTACATTCACCACTATAACACATTGCACATAGAATAAATTAGAATAATTAAATTAACCGATAACTCTCGGTACGTAGTCACAATATCATAATCCAAATAACTGAAAGGAAATGACATCAAATAAAATAGATATCGACTAAGTGGGAGATGTGCTCGAAATAACAAGTACGTCCTATTTAGATCTCAAGGATAGAAGCGACTAATCAATCCCAGTAAGTATCCACAACTGCAGCAGCATCATCTGAATAGAAGTATGGCTAATCTAGGCGTCCTTGTGGCTGAGCACCTAAAAGTTTTAAAAATATTTCGATACGAGCCAGAGCCTAATTTTTTTTAAAAATATTATGAAAGCGTTTAAAAAACATTAATAAATATGTCATGTAATCTTTAATATTTAAATTAGTGTCGCACTCCCATAACATAGCCCTCGCCCCTCATCTATAGTGCACACCAAACACATGTATTTTAAAACACTATAGTTATGCTAACCAGCCTAGCTAGTATCACTGCTTATCTTAGTCCCATACGCTGGCTTATGGGGCATGTATACTTTTATTTAATTTTGGATTCATATTAAGATTTCACATTTACTTATTCCTTATAAATCTCATTCACAATCTTACCAATTCATTGCACATAACTTTACGCTAGTCATTAATTCAATATTCACACATTAGTGTCATATACCCGTATATAATTCTATCACACTTATATACATATTTACACATAGCATCCCCGAGCTATCTTCCGAGATGTAAATAAATTTACTATTCGTAATATCTTTCAATTTTCCTGCATATATATTTACACATACACACACACACATACATATACATATATATATATATAATTGTAATCCCTGGAGCATTACCACGCAGATGCATTCTCTAGTATGCTATCAAACCTCAGGGATACAAAACTCAACCCATGCCACCGTGTCAGAATCACACCACCGAACTCAAAGCGTAAACGTTAAAATCTGAGGTGGTCATAGTCTTGAGTCAGTGGGTCCATATTACTCCACTTCTACTCCAAACTCACATAGGGTGATCGTGCACAAACCTAAAATACTGGGGATCGATACTACACTTGTTGGGATTTGCCATGATATATAATCCAATGCGTGCAACCTCCACCGATAGTATTCCCTAAAGTAGGTATGTTTCACATATCACACACACACACACACACACACACACACACATATATACATAAAGTCTCATGTAAGGACTCCTTAAGGTGCAGACCTCGGTACGTACTATTTTTTTAAAATAATTTTTTGATGAAACTTCATGGATATGATCTCCATGGTGAGAAGATCATCTCTAATTTTTTCATCAAAAAATTCAATAAAAAAATTGTTGAGATGAGGTGATATGTCAAAAATAATATAAATATGCATTTTCGATCGTTGAAAGTTTGGGTCGGCGCCAGCCACTGGATTGATTGAATTTTTTGATGAAACTTCATGGATATGATCTTCTCATTGTCGAAATCATATACATATAGTTTCATCAAAAAATTCAATAAAACAGTGGGTGCG
Source organism: Sambucus nigra (assembly GCA_949130495.1). Taxonomy (NCBI): domain Eukaryota; kingdom Viridiplantae; phylum Streptophyta; class Magnoliopsida; order Dipsacales; family Adoxaceae; genus Sambucus; species Sambucus nigra. Next base: position 407,905,657 of record OX422222.1, read on the forward strand.
GTGATCATCATAATTTCAACGGTAAAAAATGCGTATTTATACCAATTTTTTACATATCACCTCTTCTCAATGGTTTTTTCAATTGAATTTTTTTATGAAAAAAAAATGAAAATGATCTTATCACATTGGAGATCATATTCATTAAATTTCATCAAAAAATTCATTTTTTTACTATGTTAAAAAAATAGTATGTACCGGGGTCTAGACCATAAGGAGTCCTTATAGGAGGGGTCTCTCTCTCTCTCTCTCTCTCTATATATATATATATATATATATATATATATATATAGTAAAAACCGATTAACCGTGCATGTCACTTGTAGCACTAGCCTATATTCTTTGAGTTTAAATCCGACTCCTGAATCCATAAGTACTTATTTACTTATTTTTGTTCCATGATTATATTTTATTTTAGACAGTAAGTCTATCTTAATTCAGCCCGTATCCAATTCCATTCGAAATTCTCGTTCGAATCCATTAATATATTTTCGAGTGTCATTCATCCCAAACACTCCTTCTTACATGCCCCCGTTTTATTGCGACTGTTCCAAGGTATTTACTAATATCTCCAATTACTTTTCATAAGTTCTAATATCCTATACAGACATCCCAAAACAACTCGGAACCAACCCGAATAATAAAACCATGTAAACAACCAACCCTGGTGTGACACCCCGCCTAATAAAATACCGGGCGATCACTCATGTACCAAATTAAAACAGGAGTCGCATATGGTTCATTCTTAGCATCACTGTCGAAAACCAAATTAATTACTAATAACCTATTAGGCTAGCGTAAAAATTTTATTTAACTTATATTTTTAAACAAATTATTCAAATAAAACATTCATACAATTTAAATATAAGACTGAAAATGAAATAAAATAACCGAACACTCGGTTTAACAATATACAACCAAATCGAATTCCGCATTAAAAGGCGGTAAAAGAATAAATAAATACAGTTGTGCTTTTGGCCCGAGTGATACTACAATGCTTCCTATCTAGATCGCAAGAATAGAAGCATCTAAAAGAAACCTGCATGCATCCACAGCTGCTGCAGTCAATGTCTGACTCGAAGGAATCATCATCCAGGCGTCCCTGTGTCTGGACACCTATATATATATATATATATATATATATATATATATATATATATATATATATATATATATATATATATATATAGCAAAAGAGAGGAAAAATAGATAAACGGGTCAGAGCCCGAGTTGTGAAAATATTTTGCAAGTGCATAAATGCTTTATTTAAAAAAAAAGTTTTATCTCATATCTAAATTCGTATCGCACTCCCCTGAGATACCCCTCACCCCTCTTCTAATGGTGCACACCTATCGCATCCCTCTAAAAATCCTAGTCAAGCTACCCTACCTAACTAATTCGTTACCCCCAAACTCTGAAAGTCCTAAGTAAACTGAGTACTAAGGGCTAAACTTCTCCCCAGTCTCAACACTGTGCCATGTTCGTGCGTGGGGTGTCTCGCGAAGCGAAATCCAAACAAGGAACCCCCCCGATACACTACTACTTGGCAGTGTCGATCGTCGAGATCCATTAGACCCTCAATACACAACGTATATATATATATACATACCCATATAAATACATATACATACCATACTCTTTTATTATACATATCAAAATTTATGTCTGGATAAAATCTCCCGGAATGAGAATAAATCCTTATTCATTTTATCTCTTTACTCTCGTTATAAATAAATATATATATATATATATATATATATATATATATATATATATATATATATATATATATATATATATATATATATATATATATTGTAATACCCCGTACTTTTAGCTATATTTATTTTTGGGATTAATTAATTAAATGCGTATTAATTGGAAATTAATCCGGGTTATAAATACTAATGAGATGCGAGTTGGTATTTGATTATGTGCATATATGATTATTTATGAATTTGGAATTATGAAATTTGTCGTGAGATTTATATACGACATTTTAGAAATTTTGTTGAGACGCGTGGGACCGCCGCGTCACGATGTAATATTTTGATAATAAAAGTGAATTTAAAATCTATAATCCGTATGGTCGTTTTGAGTGCGCCAACGCGTCCGGAAGGGTCGAGATAGTCAGAAAACACTAGCCGGGGGTATAGTTTGGGTCCCGGGGTATTTTTAGGCCATACCGGCAACTTAAAGGGTATTTTGGTAATTTTACATTTTGAGGAATTAAAAGTGACGAAAATTAGAGATGTAAATCTGATGTGGATTAAACCCACAAAGCCCACTAACCATCCCATATTAAACCATTAAGCTACGGAGGTTATCTTTAGGTTTATAACTTTCCCCAAAACAAACCCTAGCCACCTTAAGCCACCATTGGAGAAGGAGCTTGGAGAAGGAGAGAAAGAGAGGAAATTCTGCAAAAAAACATCATCAAACCTACACCAAAGTCAGAAATCAAACCAAGGCAAGTGACTTTATTCCATTTAATTTCAGAGAATGTCTTTTCCATGTTAGAAATTGGAGATTATTAATTGTTCTTGAAAGATAATGAAGACCCATGTAGTTTAGACCATAGAACTTGAGAAATTTGAGAAGGATTGCATGTAGAATGATAGGTAGATGTTTTTACTGATGATATACATGATTGGAAAGAAATTAAAACGGATTTTGTTGGGTTAATTCATGATTCAAACTGTTAGGGTTCATGTTCTTGAAATAATTGGGGAAAAGTGTAGGAATTCATATGTTGATTAATGTTAAAGAGATTAAATCCTTGAAAACATGTTAGGAGTTGACTTGAATATGTTTAGGATTAATTAGAGACCATAAAACGTTGTTGGGATGAACTTTGGAGGAGATTAGAGGTGTTAAAATGGTTAAAAACGAGTAAAGGAAAAATCTGGGACGAATCTGGCATCTCGTTAGAAGCCCCTACCCAGGTCGTTCGAACGAACTCGTTCGAACGAGCTTCTAACGAATTGACCAGTCGCTGCTAACGAAATGGGATTTCGTTCGATATCTAGTTCGAACGAGATATCGTTAGAAGGAACAGTTCGTTCGAACGAACTGGAATCTCGTTCGAACAGCCTCGTTCGAACGAGACTTCTAACAAGTTGACAGAGGGATCTCGTTCGAACAGTCTCGTTCGAACGAGACTTCTAACGAGCTGACAGTTTGGGCTATTTGGAGCTGGTTTGAATTTTGGAGTCCCGTAAACTTGTTCGAGGATATAGTTAACCTTCCAATGATGATGTAGTGATAGGTTTGGGACATTTGGGTATTTATGAGAAGGAAATTATATATAAGTGAGTTAAATTAGAATGAACCGTTTGGGTTGAGACGTGAGTGTCTATTACGACGTGAGAAAAGTATGGCGCGTATGATTATAAACCGGAGTTGTATAAATTGTGATAAAAATAAGTTAGTACGAGAATGCGATATGCACTACGATTAAAATACGATATTACTAAGACGTGTGTTTACTTAGTATTGGTATATGAATTGTGTGTATGACATACCTACCATACTTGCTATCACGGGAGGTTGCGTTCGCTTAGGACCCTCTAATCCTTGTGTGCCTACGGGGGGGATATAGACTGGTACCTCGATGAACATAGGTCATAGAAAGACTTATTGGGATATTAATAAGTCCGCTGATCGTGGGAGCGTAGGTATGTGCGTGACCCATGTGATGTGACTGTGTTCGCCTCCACTATTTGTGATTTGTGTTATCTGAACTATTCCTGAGAGATTCGGAATATGTGATCCTTATGTACGTGATGTACCGGGATGGATAGCAGAGTATGTGTGCACCGCAGCTTAGTTCTCGGGGTGCTTGTATTGTATATTTATGATGTGAATAATATACACTTAATTAATGAGAACCTTCATGTTAATGATGTGAATATAATTACGGTATTGTTCCGAGAATAATATAACGAGTTAACTGATAGTGATATATATATTGCATATTGAGCATCCGAGTTTACATTAAATCCCCATCTAATTACGAGCATTATATGTTAATAGAACCGGGTAATAAGGGTAGAAACTATTACAGTCTAGCTAGTTATGATGTCACTTAGCTAGTAGTTTATATCGTTGTAGATGGGTACGTACGTTAGGAGTGCACAGTTAGACGAGAGGTGAGAATATCATGTGAGTGCACGTCCTAACATGTACTTTGCATTTAATGTTTTAAATGTTTTTAAAGCACTTGCAGGTTTTTAAAATATAACTCCACATTCGGGCTCTGACCCGTTTGCTTTTCAAATCTTTTTCTTGTAAAACCATTTTAGGTGCCCAGCCACAGGGACACCAAGCATAGGATTCTCATTCAGGTGACGAGCTGTAGCTGTTTGTGGAAGCTACAGGGATTTGCTTATAGACGCTTCTATCTTTTGGATTCCAGAGTCACTATCTATCAGTTGTAGGGCATGTTGCCCCTTTCTATTTAGAGCATCTTTTACATTTCAGTTTTCAGACTTTAGCATGTATGGTTTCAATATTCAGTTTGCTTTTCAGTTGTGGGATTTGTAGTGAGGAGTTTTCCTCCAGACTTTATTTACGCTATTATGATGGTTATTCATTTTACTTCAGTATGGTGAATGGTGTATTTATTTCTTCATTACACTTGTTGCATGATAATCAGACTTTAATTAAAATTTGGCACTTACTTTTTAAATACTAGGTGGATAGTAATAATAAAAATGTTTTCGACAGTGATGCTATTAACTGAGCCAACTTGCCATTTTGAATTAATTTAATAAAGGAGTAGCTACCCGGTATTTAATTAGTCGGGGTGTCACAGGTGGTATCAGAGCATCAGGTTCTAGTGTCCTTTAGGATCTGTACGGCTATTATGTTCCCGCTAAGTTTCTTTGATATAGAGCCCTATATTTTAGGACTGTTGTACTCTTTTTGTGTATGCTTCGTTCTTCAGCTATATTAAGTTTATAACCGTGAACTTATAAACTTTGTTCTTATTTCAGATGCCTCCACGACGTGCACGACGAGTTCCCAGGGATGCAACGCCCGAACCCCAGCCAGCTCCAGTTCAGGGCATGTTGAATGCCGCTGAGGTTGCAGCTATAGTAGCTCAAGCGGTGAATGCCGCCATTGCCGTTGTTCAGCAGGCACCACCCCAGGCGCCGGTTGCCGCGCCAGTACAGGTTAATGCATTCCCGTCTGCTTGGAAGCGTGTACGTGACGCTTTTCAGAAAGCGCATCCGCCAGAGTTTGTAGGAAGCTCAGATGTGGTAGTCTCGAGCCAATGGAGGAAGGACATGCAGAGGCATTTGAGGATGCATGAGTGCACTGCTGTTCAGAAACAGGTACTAGCTACTTTCAAGCTAGTGGGATCTGCACTACAGTGGTGGGAGTCTATTACCACCGCAGAGGAGAGGGATACTCTCACGATTCAGGAGTTCTGGGTGCGGTTCGACCGCAAGTACTTTCCGTCGGCTGTTCATACGGAAATGAGGAGGAAGCTGATGAGTCTGAAGCAGGAAGGAAAGACAGTGGCCGAGTATGAGGCCGAGTTCACTAATCTGTTGAACATCATTCCAGACGAGATACCAACAGAGAAGAAGAAGATTGAGAAGTTCACCGACGGATTGAATTGGAGGATCCGTCAGCATCTGCTCGGGAACCTATCGTTGGCCACGTATTCTGATGTGGTTAACGCTACATTGTTGCACTGCCAGGACCACCGTTTTCATATGGCCGAGGGTAAAAGGTCGGGGGAGTCTAGCCATCAGGGCAGGACTGGAGGACAAGGTGCCAGCGGGGCACAATCGGGTCAGGGGCAGAGACAGACTGAGCAGGGCTCCCAGCAGGGGGATAATAAGAGGTTCCGGTCAGGGAACTACAGGCAGGGACAGGGAGGTTTTCGTCAGGGCCACCAGGGTCCAAACGGCCATCAGGGCCAACAGGGACAGAATGGGCAGCAGTTTCACCAGGGCCAGCAGGGCCAAGGGAGGAATGGTAACGGCCACCAGGGCTGGGGACAGCAGGGGCAGAGGGGAGGGAACTTCCCGGGGAAGTGCTTTGTTTGTGGCAAGACTGGCCATAAGCGACAGGATTGTCCTGATAGGGGCAGGGCCCCACAGCAGCAGCAGGGTGCTCGCCAGAAGCCACAGAGGCCTATGTTTCCCGCCGCTCTTCCCGCACCGCCACAGATGGCAGCATTGCCACCCATTCCAGCAGTCCCAGCTCAGCAGGGGCAGCTACAGTATGGACGTGTCTACAACGTCCACCAGGCTGCAGTTCCACAGGCACCGCCCGCGATCGAGGGTACGTTTCCTATCCATGGCACTATGGGTCGGGTGTTATTTGATACGGGTGCTACACATTATTTTATAGCTACACACTTCGCGAAAGCTTTAGGATTGTTAGCTACGGCAGAGAGCACAGTGACGTGTGTCGACTCACCATTGGGGAGTGGGTCACTTATTTTCTTTATATGCCGGGGAGTGGGAGTAGAGGTCGGTAGTTTGGTATTGCCTGCAGACATGTTAGTGTTAGACATGCATGTTCACGATGTGATCATCGGTATGGATTGGCTCGTAGCATATAGGGCCATGATTGATTGCTTCAGCGGGAGCATTGTTTTTGCCATTCCGGGGCAAGAGATGTTTGTAGTGGCGATGCCTCGCCCAGAGGGAGGATCGACCGCTCATCTGTATTACATAGAGGAGGATACCTCTAAGGAGGTTGTGATTCCTTTAGTTTCGATCCCGGTTGTCAGGGAGTATTCGGATGTGTTTCAGGAGATACCAGGCTTACCACCCAGTCGAGAGATAGACTTCGTTATAGATCTGCTACCGGGTATGAGACCTATAGCACGCGCACCGTACCGTATGGCTCCAGCTGAGATGAGGGAGTTACGGGATCAGATAGAGAAGCTGTTAGGTCAGGGCTTTATTCGCAGGAGTACCTCACCTTGGGGCGCTCCAGTTTTGTTTGTGAAGAAGAGGGACGGTTCACTGAGATTGTGTGTGGACTACCGAGAGTTGAATAAGGTCACGATACGGAATAAGTATCTGTTGCCTCGAATCGATGACTTATTCGACCAGTTGAGAGGAGCTTCTTTCTTCTCGAAGATTGACTTGAGATCGGGATACCATCAGTTGCGTATCAGGGAGGAGGATGTCTCGAAGACTGCGTTCTTATCGAGATATGGTTCTTACGAGTTTCGGGTTATGCCGTTCGGCTTGACCAACGCTCCAGCAGTGTTTATGGACTTGATGAATAGAGTGTTCAGGGATTTCCTAGATCAGTTTGTCATTGTCTTCATTGATGACATTCTGGTTTACTCTCAGACAGAGGAGGAGCACGCCGGGCATTTGAGGCAGGTTTTGCAGACACTCCGCCAGAACGAGTTGTATGCAAAATATGAGAAGTGCGGGTTTTGGCTGAAGGAAGTCCAGTTCTTGGGTCACATTATTTCCGACCAAGGGATATCTGTTGATCCGGGGAAGGTATCAGCGGTGAGGGAGTGGGGACAGCCCACGACACCGACTGAGATTCGTAGTTTCTTGGGCTTGGCAGGATACTACAGGAGGTTTATTCGGGGTTTCTCGGAGATAGCGGGTCCTTTGACGCATCTTACTCGTAAAGGTGTGCCGTTCATTTGGAGTGATGCCTGTCAGTTGGCATTCGATGAATTGAAGAACAAATTGACCTCAGCACCTGTGTTAGCATTGCCGAGACCGGGAGTTGAGTATTTGGTTTACACCGACGCGTCTTTGCAAGGACTTGGAGGTGTATTGCAGCAGGAGAGACAGGCCATAGCTTATGCTTCCCGTAAGCTTAAGCCTCATGAGAAGAATTACCCCACGCATGATTTGGAGTTGGCAGCAGTGGTATTTGCCCTACGGATTTAGAGGCACTATCTTTTGGGGGAGAAGTTCCAACTGTTCACGAACCACAAGTCCCTACAGTACCTGTTCACGCAGAAAGAGTTGAATATGCGGCAACGTAGGTGGCTTGAGTTTGTGAAAGACTACCAATTCGACATCCAGTACCACCCGGGTAAGGCTAACGTGGTAGCAGACGCGTTGAGCCGCAGGCCAGCAGATGAGGTGGCAGAGGTGTGGAAAGCTAAGTGGAAGGAATTGGGACACCAGGATGCAGTGGCCCGATCTTTCATGTCTGTGATGACCGTTACACCGCAGATTATCACGAAGGTAGTACGGGCACAGGCCGATGACTCGTTCTGTCAGGAGCAGATAGTTCGATTACTAGCAGAGGGAGCCGAGTCCTATACCGTTAGCTCAGACGGGGGATTGCGCTTCAATGGGAGATTGGTAGTTCCGGAAGGGGAAGAATTGTGGCATGAGGTGATGGCAGAGTCGCACGGCTCACGGTTCGCGGTACATCCCGGAGGGGACAAAATGTACCAAGACATGAGATGGCAGTATTGGTGGAGCGGTATGAAGAGAGATATCGCTGAGTTTGTCTCGAAATGCGCCACTTGTCAGCTCGTAAAAGTGGATCATCAGAGACCGGCAGGATTGTTACAGCCATTGGAGGTCCCGGTGTGGATGTGGGAGAGCATATCAATGGACTTTATCACGGGGTTACCTACGTCGCAGAGGGGTCACGACTCCGTTTGGGTAATTGTGGACAGGTTGTCCAAGGTCGCTCACTTCTTACCCGTAAGGACTGACTACACTACGGGACAGTATGCCCAGCTCTTCATTTCAGAGATTGTGAGACTTCACGGTGTGCCCCTAAATATCGTGTCTGACAGAGACAAGATATTTGTTTCGAGGTTTTGGGAGAGTTTCCAGGAGGCCATGGGCACGGAATTGCGGTTGAGTACAGCTTATCATCCGCAGACCGATGGACAGACAGAGCTCACCAATCAGATGTTGGAGGACATGCTACGCATGTGTATTATTGACTTCGGGGGTGGATGGGAGCAGTACCTTCCACTGGTGGAGTTTGCTTACAACAACTCCTATCAGTTCACTATTGGCATGGCTCCGTTTGAGGCGTTGTACGGTAGGCCTTGTCATTCCCCAGCATGTTGGTTGGAGGTGGGGGACAACAAACTGCTTGGACCGGAAGTGATTCAGGATACTTCGGCAAGGAATGAGTTGATTCGGAGTCGCATTCGGGTAGCTCAAGACAGGCAGAAGAGTTATGCTGATTCGAAGAGATATTTCAGGGAGTTCCAAGTGGGGGACCAGGTTTTGCTCAAAGTATCTCCTATGAAGGGGATTATGCGTTTCGGGAAGAAGGGGAAGTTGGCACCGAGGTATGTGGGGCCGTTTCCTATTATTGAGCGGATCGGACCGGTTGTGTATAGGCTTGGACTACCGGAGCATTTGCATCGAATTCACGATGTGTTCCATATTTCCTCGCTGAGGAAATACCTTAGAGATGATTTAGCTCATTCTCACATTGCTGTGGAGGACATCGATCTCCAGCCGGATAGCTACTACGAGGAGGGGCCGATTGCTATTTTGGACCGAAGCGAGAGGAAACTGCGGTCAAAGATAGTTCTGTTAGTGCGTGTTCAGTGGCGACATCACAATGTCGAGGAGTCCACATGGGAGCGCGAGGATGAGATGCGCGAACGTTATCCCGAGTTATTTTTAGCAGGTACTTTCTAGTTTCTAATTTCAGGACGAAATTCAGTTATTAGGGGGGAAGTATGTAATACCCCGTACTTTTAGCTATATTTATTTTTGGGATTAATTAATTAAATGCGTATTAATTGGAAATTAATTCGGGTTATAAATACTAATGAGATGCGAGTTGGTATTTGATTATGTGCATATAAAATTATATATGAATTTGGAATTATGAAATTTATCGTGAGATTTATATACGGCATTTTAGAAATTTTGTTGAGACGCGTGGGACCGCCGCGTCACGGTGTAATATTTTGATAATAAAAGTGAATTTAAAATCTATAATCCGTATGGTCGTTTTGAGTGCGCCAACGCGTCCGGAAGGGTCTAGATAGTCAGAAAACACTAGCCGGGGGTATAGTTTGGGTCCCGGGGTATTTTTAGGCCATACCGGCAACTTAAAGGGTATTTTGGTAATTTTACATTTTGAAGAATTAAAAGTGACGAAAATTAGAGATGTAAATCTGATGTGGATTAAACCCACAAAGCCCACTAACCATCCCATATTAAACCATTAAGCTACGGAGGTTATCTTTAGGTTTATAACTTTCCCCAAAACAAACCCTAGCCACCTTAAGCCACCATTGGAGAAGGAGCTTGGAGAAGGAGAGAAAGAGAGGAAATTCTGCAGAAAAACATCATCAAACCTACACCAAAGTCTGAAATCAAACCAAGGCAAGTGACTTTATTCCATTTAATTTCAGAGAATGTCTTTTCCATGTTAGAAATTGGAGATTATTAATTGTTCTTGAAAGATAATGAAGACCCATGTAGTTTAGACCATAGAACTTGAGAAATTTGAGAAGGATTGCATGTAGAATGATAGGTAGATGTTTTTACTGATGATATACATGATTGGAAAGAAATTAAAACGGATTTTGTTGGGTTAATTCATGATTCAAACTGTTAGGGTTCATGTTCTTGAAATAATTGGGGAAAAGTGTCGGAATTCATATGTTGATTAATGTTAAAGAGATTAAATCCTTGAAAACATGTTAGGAGTTGACTTGAATATGTTTAGGATCAATTAGAGACCATAAAACGTTGTTGGGATGAACTTTGGAGGAGATTAGAGGTGTTAAAATGGTTAAAAACGAGTAAAGGAAAAATCTGGGACGAATCTGGCATCTCGTTAGAAGCCCCTACCCAGGTCGTTCGAACGAACTCGTTCGAACGCGCTTCTAACGAATTGACTAGTCGCTGCTAACGAAATGGGATTTCGTTCGATATCTCGTTCGAACGAGATATCGTTAGAAGGAACAATTCGTTCGAACGAACTGGAATCTCGTTCGAACAGCCTCGTTCGAACGAGACTTCTAACGAGTTGACAGAGGGATCTCGTTCGAACAGTCTCGTTCGAACGAGACTTCTAAAGAGCTGACAGTTTGGGCTATTTGGAGCTGGTTTGAATTTTGGAGTCCCGTAAACTTGTTCGAGGATATAGTTAACCTTCCAATGATGATGTAGTGATAGGTTTGGGACATTTGGGTATTTATGAGAAGGAAATTATATATAAGTGAGTTAAATTAGAATGAACCGTTTGGGTTGAGACGTGAGTGTCTATTACGACGTGAGAAAAGTATGGCGCGTATGATTATAAACCGGAGTTGTATAAATTGTGATAAAAATAAGTTAGTACGAGAATGCGATATGTACTACGATTAAAATACGGTATTACTAAGGCGTGTGTTTACTTAGTATTGGTATATGAATTGTGTGTATGACATACCTACCATACTTGCTATCACGGGAGGTTGCGTTCGCTTAGGACCCTCTAATCCTTGTGTGCCTACGGGGGGGATATAGACTGGTACCTCGATGAAGATAGGTCATAGAAAGACTTATTGGGATATTAATAAGTCCGCTGATCGTGGGAGCGTAGGTATGTGCGTGACCCATGTGATGTGACTGTGTTCGCCTCCACTATTTGTGATTTGTGTTATCTGAACTATTCCTGAGAGATTCGGAATATGTGATCCTTATGTACGTGATGTACCGGGATGGATAGCAGAGTATGTGTGCACCGCAGCTTAGTTCTCGGGGTGCTTGTATTGTATATTTATGATGTGAATAATATACACTTAATTAATGAGAACCTTCATGTTAATGATGTGAATATAATTACGGTATTGTTCCGAGAATAATATAACGAGTTAACTGATAGTGATATATATATTGCATATTGAGCATCCGAGTTTACATTAAATCCCCATCTAATTATGAGCATTGTATGTTAATAGAACCGGGTAATAAGGGTAGAAACTATTACAGTCTAGCTAGTTATGATGTCACTTAGCTAGTAGTTTATATCGTTGTAGATGGGTACGTACGTTAGGAGTGCACAGTTAGACGAGAGGTGAGAATATCATGTGAGTGCACGTCCTAACAGGTACTTTGCATTTAATGTTTTAAATGTTTTTAAAGCACTTGCAGGTTTTTAAAATATAACTCCACATTCGGGCTCTGACCCGTTTGCTTTTCAAATCTTTTTCTTGTAAAACCATTTTAGGTGCCCAGCCACAGGGACACCAAGCATAGGATTCTCATTCAGGTGACGAGCTGTAGCTGTTTGTGGAAGCTACAGGGATTTGCTTATAGACGCTTCTATCTTTTGGATTCCAGAGTCACTATCTATCAGTTGTAGGGCATGTTGCCCCTTTCTATTTAGAGCATCTTTTACATTTCAGTTTTCAGACTTTATCATGTATGGTTTCAGTATTCAGTTTACTTTTCAGTTGTGGGATTTGTAGTGAGGAGTTTTCCTCCAGACTTTATTTACGCTATTGTGATGGTTATTCATTTTACTTCAGTATGGTGAATGGTGTATTTATTTCTTCATTACACTTGTTGCATGATAATCAGACTTTAATTAAAATTTGGCACTTACTTTTTAAATACTAGGTGGATAGTAATAATAAAAATGTTTTCGACAGTGATGCTATTAACTGAGCCAACTTGGCATTTTGAATTAATTTAATAAAGGAGTAGCTACCCGGTATTTAATTAGTCGGGGTGTCACACATATATATATATATATATATATATATATATATATATATATATATATATATATATATATATTATTCCTGTTCTCATACACAGGTAATATACTATACACACAAGTATAATAACCATTCCATTGAGCTATAACTCGAGGATGCGGTCTCTCAATGCTATCATCTTCCATGGAATTACTCACATACCATCCTGGGTACCAGCGATCGGACTAAATATCACCGATAGGGTAAAAACCCAAACACAACGTATGGGAAGCGGTCATAGTTCCTCCCCAAAAATGAGACGAAACATACCCACCACGTCTCACCCCTAATAAAAATCACACAATATAACAATGGACGCTATGACCTGGGACTATACGCTCCCTGCTCCTCAAGCCAAGGGCCTCACCCACATCGCGTAACTTCCCATGATAGCATTAGAGGGGGTATGCTTCACATAATTATACATATACCATCCACACATAGATATAGATACATATACGTATCATATTATATATATATACTGTAATCACATTGCATATATATATATGTATTCTACATCATTCCTCAAATATATATGTCCATAATTGCCAATCACACATAACGATGGCCAATAATCCCAAAGATTCTCGCAAAAATAATAACATTCAAGTATTCGGACACTCACGATACTAAACCTAAAAGTATCTCCTTACCTGATAAATAACCCGTACCTTATTCATGTTTAAGGATTTATAATTTCTCCAACTATGCCAATTCATCCTAGTCGTCTCGTAGGATTTAATCAACCATAATCGATATAATTATGTTTTCCACGTGCACAATTATATGTGCCTAATTGCCCACCGAAACTATCCCAAGAAATATTCATCCTCAAACACCCTTAAATTTAGATAAGTCGTGGACTCCATTTTTTCACGAACCCAAGGTCTACATCTCGCTAATTAATAATTTAGAGGTCCCCACTCTATTTTTGGGTACCCCAAATATCTAATTCCTCAATTTATTCATTTTCCTCGAAAATATACTTTTAGTGCCACACGATTATAGCCCCTTTTTTAGCCCCCATAAATTTCCGCAATTGGATAACTGTTTATTCCTTAGTTATGTATTTATTTCCTCAAATAAATAGGATATGAATCCTTAATTTGGGAATTAATCCCATATAAATTGAACCAACAAACACTACACCAAATCTGCCGAATTGTCAAGGTCATTGACCTTAACAAATCCAACTTGTCAAGGTCAATGACCGTGACATTTCGAGGCGATACAACTTTTTTTGTCACGGTCGTGTCACGGTCATTGACCTTGACACAAAACTCGCGTTTTGTGTCACGGTCAATGACCGTGACACGTTTGTCACGGTTTATAACCGTGACAAAGCCGTGACCCTTATTAAAAAAATTATCACGGTCATTGACCGTGACACGTCCGTGATAACTTTTTGTCACGGACGTGTCACGGTCAATGACCGTGATAATTCTGGGCAGAATTTAAAAAAAATCTGCTGGGCAGTATGGCCACTGCCACTGCCACTTCCCAGCAGTATATTTGTACCTGTTCCAAACATCATATATCCAAACAAACTAAAGATAATGCAAATATATATTCAAATAGAGACAATATGCATCACGATATAATTCAAATGTAACAACTTAAAACAATTCAATTCAAATTTAAAACAATTCAATTCAAACTGAGGAGGTGAGTAGGCCACACGACATACTAATTGACGCACCCACTAATATACGTCGTGCCGCATTGTTTGCGCAACCACAATAGGGAGTTCTCCTTCCCGGGTATGACATGCGTGACGAGCACCCTGGACTCCATCTCTTGAAGCGCACGTCCATGAACTATTCCACCCTGGACGATATTCGGGTCCCTCAACCCCCGCCCTATTCGCTGGCCATCAAATACGTCCAATATGAACACGCTCGGCCAACCAAGTGTCGACATTGGTCTGTTGAAGGGTGCCAAATAAGGAAGTGGATCATCGAAGTAAGAACGTGTCGGTGATGAAGCAGCGAGGTCCACATCCTCGTCATCCTGCGCCTCGTCCTCCCACACCTCCTCCTCCACCGCCTTCTCCTTCCCTTTCCCTTTCCCATTACGGTCTCCGCCCAACGTACGCTTCATGAATGCATACATATCTTGGACCGTCGCCTCCAAACGGGACACCTCCGCGTCGTGTGAATCCACCGTTCGAGCCAACCCGGTGTCGCTCGTCTCCAATCCGATGATCCTAGATTTGGCCACCCGCGAGCTCACTCCCTTTTCCTCCCCTTGCGATCAGAGCCAAGCACTTGGCTGAGTGCGTCTGTGGACAAAGATGCCTTGTCGGCATCAGACTGCGACTCATGCACTTCCTTAAGCTTTGCCTGAAACGAGAAAAAGCACATGATTAGTAAAAAAGGTAAACTAAAAAATTATAACGTAATTAACAAAAATTAAACTGTCGGATTACTTACAATCGTGGCCGCGACGCTCGGGGACACCTCCTTGTCCTTCCCCTTCTTCGTCCGAAGAGCCACATAAGTATCGAGCCTATGTGGCTTACCCCCTGGCCCACTCCCTACCCCCTGAAATAAAATAAAGTAAAGTAAAATTAGTATCGGCCCCGCAAAGTAAAATAATGAAGAATAATATATTTCTGTAGTTATAGAAAAATTAAATCTTACCTGCATCCTATGCTCCACCTCGGCGTAAGAGGTCCGGCCGGAGTAGTGCACGTACGTCTTTTTTGCCCGATTTTCCCTACCCGATTGGCGAGATGCCAATTGTCGATCCTCGATCTCATTGTCAATGAACTTCTTCCATTGTGCCAATGAGATCGGCTCCTTGGGGGGTACGGATTCACGCCATTGGATAATCGACTCTCGTGTTTTCCCAAAGTACCGTGCCCGCATATTTTTTTTTCCACGACTTGAGTTGCTCCCTAATCTGCTCCAAGATGGGATCGCGTAGCTTTGGATCCAAGTTGAATTGTTCATGTCCAACAAATACAATGTTAGTTGCGAATAAATATAAATATAAATATAAATATAAATATAAATATAAATATAGATATAAATATAAATATAAATATAAATATAAATATAAATATAAATATAAATATAAATATAAATATAAATATAAATATGAAATTGAAATTGAAATTGAAATTGAAATTGAAATTGAAATTGAAATTGAAATTGAAATTGAAATATTCATATAAATATAAATATAAATATATTACCTGTAGTGCCGCCCAAACAGCTAACTTGAGCTCACATGGCACCTCCTTCCAACTCATAAACCCCGGGCCGATGACCGTCTTTAGTAGAACGAGGGATCTCGCTAATATCTCCGATTTGTTCTCGATGGTAATCCCAAATTTCCCATATTTGGGGAGCCTAGGGGCGGAAGAGCCCTCGTCGCTTCCACTACCACCGACCCCAGACGACATCATCATAAACAGCATCATCATCTTCGTCTTAATATCTGAAGGAGACATTTCCTGTAAAAAAATGTTATTAGTACAGATATAATATTATCACAATATGCATATCTTATAAGAGAGTCGGGTTTGGCATTAATAAAGTGAGAATTACATTTAAGGCTTTCTAACAACATGCAGGTGTATATATATATTGTTAAGATTGCCCCACCACACACACACCACATCCCCTGCCCCCTGCCCCCGCCACACACACACGCGCACACCTGCACGCACACAAACACACACCCCACCCCCACCCCAACATGTTTACGGGCTTTCATCACCCGTCATAAATTTTTCGGTCCGTGACTTACTGGCTAGTTGTCTTGGGTCTTTTAGTCCCTTAACATTACTTTAAGAATTTTACCCAATCTAAATACCACATTTTCTTTCTTGTTATACACTTGAACACGTTTTGTTATTTAGTCCTTATTAATTTATCTTTGATGTATTACCAGCATCTTTACTTTTATAAACTTTATTTAATTTTTCAATTTTAAGGACTATTTTCATCACTTAGTGTTCATCTAAGTTCTAGTATAACAAGTTCCCATAAAAATAACTCCTATTTTCAATTTTATGTAAACCCCACTTTTCTTTCTATAACTCATATTTTATTAAACTTTAAATATAATTAGGGGTGTATAGAAAGAAAAGTTAATTAGGAATAAAAATAACATTTTTAAAATATGAAGGGCTCACCAATTTGATCAAAATTTTCAACAATATAGACTAAATGATCTTTATTATAAGACAATTACTACAAATTTATGCGCATCGCCCGAATTCAAAAAGTAATTTAATGACTAAAGTAATATTTTTTAACTTTAGTTATTCACCACAAATCTTAAAAAATATTTTATTTTTCATGCTTTTAGCAACTTCGGATGCCATTTTAACCCTTATTGTAGTTTTTTAGTTTTCATGCTTTTATTTGATGGATATAAAGTCATGTGATTATTTCACCATATAAAGTCAACAAAAAACGCCATAGATGGTTTTTTTCTCCATTAGTATAAGTATATAGCGATTATTTCACACTTAAATCACATATTAAGTCGGCCTTCATTTTTTTATGAAATTTGTAGAAAATTACTTATTTATTTTGAATGAAAATAAATTGTTATCCAATATTTTTGGATATTATTTACATATACATTTTTGGATATTATTTTTGGATATCATTTTTGGATATTATTAACCCCCTACCCCTACCCCCACCCTGCCCCACCCCTACCCCCCACCCTGCTCCCACCCTACCCCCACCCTACCCCCCACCCTGCCCCACCCCCTACCCCCACCCTGCCCCACCCCCCACTCACGCACACACACATGCACATATATACACACATACACACATATATATACACACAAACATATATATAAATGGAAGAGAGAGAGAGAGAGAATTAAACCTAAAAGTAGAGAGAGAGAGAGCAGCGTCGAGAGAGAGAGAGAGAGGGAGGGAACGGCGGGAGGGAAAAAAGAAGGGGGAAAGGGTTTTTGCTGCAAACATTGTCACGGTCGTGTCAAGGTCATTGACCGTGATAATTCGTTGTCACGGTCATGTCAAGGTCAATGACCGTGACATAAAACGCGTGTTTTTTGTCACGGTTAATGACCTTGACAAGGGTGACCGGTTGAAAGGTGACAATTTGGCCATTTTGGTGTAGTGAAAAATTGCCAAAAATCCTGTAGGATCGATCGATCGATCCCTGGCCATCGATCGATCGATCGAACAGGGCAGCCGGTCCTGCTTCTTCTCCAACGAGTCTATTTCGGCCATTAATAACCCATCAAGATTTTTACCTCTACTCCTACCAACACATAACCACACCCAACTATATATACACAAAGAAAGTAGGTTTTAATCATCCTAGAACCAAGAATCAACAACTAAATTCAATTTATTTCTAAGTTTCTCCAATTTGATATTTTCCGGGGTTTACCCGTTAAACTTCCAAAAAAAACCCATTTAGTTCACGACAACCCAATCCCAAAATCATATAGTTTGTTATTGCTAATTAGGATATGAGATTTATGCTAAAAATAAATAAAGCAAGTAAACACTTGCCTCGTGGATAAAATCCGACGACCCCGAGTCGAATCCTGCGAAGTTTGGCCGGAATCTCCCTTTTTCTTCCTCTTTCTCCCTTCCTTTCTTCTCTTCTTCCTTTATCTCATTTTTCTTTCCTTTATACCACTCTCTCTTACCTTATATATAAGAGAATAAGGGTTTATCCCTTTAAAACCCAAAAATGACTCGTTTACTCAATTTCGAGTCCCTATTAATACAAAAATTCTCGGAATCTAAACACTACTCGCGGATACTCTATTCTGACTATCTCGGCCATTCTAAAATCAACCACTCACTCGAAATCTCTATTCGAGGTACTTGACCGCAAACCACTAATTTAACTCAATACATCTCAATGCGGGTTTTCCAATTAAAATATTACTCTTTGTCTCTTTACTCAACTGCGACATATAATTAAAATACTCCAACTCATTTACTTAATCCCAAAAGTAAATGTAGCATACATCGAAACTCATCTAGTCTGCATAAATTCTAAAAATAATTTTTCTCATAAATTTCCCAAATTTCCAAATTACACCCATTTATGAAATTTAAATAATCCATAAAAGTACGAGGTATTACACCTGGCCAACCAAGGTAGTCGAAACGGTTCAACTAAGGGGCTAACCGATTTGCCCTTGGGTTTGGTATAAACGAGACTGTTTAATTTAATGCAAAGTTCTAATCAATTAATCCACCAAAATTAGTCCCAAATATCATCCCAACATTGAAATACTATCCTATCAATCTCAATCATAAGGGTACATGTTTCTATGATTTAATTTCTCCCAATATCAATCCAATTCATGGGATTTAACATCAATTATGCATAATTAATCTTCACCTTAATTCTAATACAATTTGTAATACCCCGTATATTTTTGGAATAAAATAAAATTTAATAAGGATTAAATTAATTCGGTGAAATTAGTTAATCCGAGTTGTGAGTAATTAGACTCAGTATTTTTTTTTATAAATTTTAGAATTTGGACTTTAATGATTTGGAATAAATCAAACGGGGTTTATTTTTTTTTTTTATAAAAAGTATTGGGGTGTGTCATGACACAATTAAATATATTTTTGGGGATAAAAATACTTGGGACATACTTTGAGAGGTATTACAGGCTCGTTTGGGTATTTTAAACCCTTAGAAATGGTCCCGAGGTATATATATATGAGTTGGGTAGTTATCGGACTAATTAGATTTTGTATTTGGGCTCATTTAGGGGTCCAAAGTTGGGACCTAATGCCCAACTCGAGAATTGAGAAAAATATAAGATTAGAAGGAAGAGAAATAACTCCCCACTCCTAATAAAAAACCTAATCCTATTAGCCCCACTTCAAGAGAGAGAGGAACAAAGGCTTATGAGGAGTAATAGCACCCTAGGAGGAGGAAAGAGGCTTCTATACACAATCCCAGGCAAGGATTCTCTTGCCATTCTTATTCAATTTGTGTTATTCTTATATTAATGTTAACTTATGCTTAGACTCAAGGATGAATTATGATTGGAGACTACATGATTACGGATATTTATATTAGTGCAAGATTTGATGATTATTATATGATTCATGCATAGAATCATAATCCATTGAATTTGAATTTGTATTAATGTGGTTTTAATTGAGGAAATTTTTGGAAAAACATATTGTAGAGACCTTTCAATAAAATTTAAAATTTATGGGGTAATGAAAGAAAAATCTGAAAATTTCATATTCATAAGTTCTTGACAAATTCTTGATGATTTGATGATAATCTAAGGTTGGATTTGGAGTTTAATATTGTATGTAATGATCCTATGACATTTTAGAGTCTATGTCCATATTGTTCTTTAAGTTTTGGGATCATAAAAATGAAAATTGATAAAGAAAGTTTTGATGGCAAAAATCCCATCATGAGAAAAAACGGATCTGGGCAAAAGTGATGTGGGCGAACCTGTTCGGGTGACCTTCTTGTAGATTTTTTTGTTGCGATTGCGTGGGCGCCAACCTCATATTTTTTTTATTTAATATGATTTTTTACGAAAGGGTGGACGAGACCATATGAACAAGATGATTTTCGGGGGATTTTTGAATAGAGCTTATATGAAATAAATATATAAAAGGTTGGGATGTACCTAGAGGATTTGGGAAATTTTGGTAGGGGTACATAGAGGATAAGACCCTAAAAGATACGATGAAAATATTATGATTAATACGGGGAGAGTTTAAATAAAAATAAATGGATACTTGAGATAAGTCAATGGCATGAGATTATAATTAATGATTAAATTCCTCAAATTATTACCATATAGTGACATTAAGTAGTAATGGTATCCTAAGCCTAGTGGGCTAAGTCTAAATGGTTAACGTCGGTTGTGATAGTGGGTTGGGTGACACTACTTATCCATATTAGATGATTTCTTATATATTTACATATGACCCTTTTCACGTTTATTTGACTCTTTATATATGTACATATAAACTTATTGGAAAGGTATCAAGAAGTAAATTATTATTAATAATCTGGAATGATCAGAGTTTGAGTCAAGAGGACAACATGCTAAGGGTATTAAATGTGTGGGTAAGGTTTGGGAATAACTATACCTATAATGTTTTTGAAAGGTTAGTTTGGATAATAACTATGCCTATGTATTTATAGAGTAATAAATTATGAAGTAAGTGTGATTTAACTCCAAAGAATATTTTTATGAAACTTAATATTTAGTCGAGAAATAGTCGTAAGGTATCGGCTTAAAAGGAGTTATGGAATAATTGACTATATGTTATGGATAAGCCAAGGAGGCAGAGATTTATATGGATTGAGATATCCCTGGATTAAAGTAGTTATAGAGTAACTATTTATACATATTGGATGATGATATGTACTATGATATATTTGTGTGTGGACATACCAGTGGACCGTCCTATCGGCTTGGGGGTTCGCGCATTCGGGCCATGGACCACACGTCGGCACGGGTGGGCTTGACGATGTGTAGGCCATATATGTACTATGTGATGGCTCCACCCTCGAGGGGTAGGTGTGGCGCTGGCCCTTTCTGTATCACCACTGGGTATGGACCGTATACAACTATCCTGCGTAGGTACCGCCCCTAATTTATGTGTGTTTTGTGGTGTTCGCTTAGGATGTAGGGATTCCTCCGAACTTGCCGATAGAGCACGAATTAGACATCAACGTTAGATGCCCTTATGTGTCAATTATATGATGTCTTTTTGAGCATCATCATCTTCCCTGCACGTTGACCATACTGAGGAGTATTATATGAGGAACTTAGCGAATACCAAGTTCATTGTTCAGTGCATGATAGTTTCTACGATTTCGGGAATAAGTGTGTATAGTGACTCTTTTTGAAAAGGTGATGCTAGGATATTGAAATCTTAATATTGAAATCATAATACAAAGAGTGGATGAGAGAGAGTAATAGAGTCTCTGATAAGCATGTAAATGAAGTTCGTGAATTTGTTTAGTATGCATATTGAAATCTTAATAGTGACCAGTTCCCGTGTCCGTGCACCTATTATATGAACAACACTTTTAAGTCTTTGGAAGATGTTGAGTTTCAATTTCTAAGGTGGAGAATATCCTCAGACTATAAGATATGGACAATCTATGTGGAAAAGAATGTACCATATATTTCGAAAGAATTATCGAAACTTTATCTGATGGAAGTAATGAATGATTCACCAGCAAATCAAACTTTGATTGACCTAATCGATTATGTCTATGGAGTCCACCACCATCAAAACACCAGCATATAGACTCGGATAATGTTTATTATGACCAAGTTAATGTTGAATTAACCAAAGATCAGGAATACATACGATTGAAAACTGATGCGGCTAGAACTTTGTATAAAAATTTTGACGAAGATCACTCGATATTATATGTAATGGTAGGTTTGCATAACTTGAACAGTTTGTATGGTTTTTTGGGCTAAAGTATAACTGGAATTATTAAGTAGGCTGAAGATATTCTCCCGAATGAGAACACGTTACCAGATAATTAACTGACCATTAAAAGATATTAGAGGGTTTGATTTTGAAGTACAAATCTATTCATGTATATAATTATGCTTTTATATTGTACCGCAATGAATACGAATTAAAAGATAAGTGTCTTATTTGTAATGAGCCAATATATACGGTTTGTGAGAGTTGAAATGACAAAATCACTAAATCTTGCAAGTGCTTACAAGTTCCATTGAAGATATTTATGCATTTTTATAACACCCCGCCTATTTAAATACCAAGTGATCAGTCCTTCATAAAAATAAAATATGAATCTCGTCTAGTCCATTCTTAGCATCACTATCGAAAACGTTTTAAATTACTAACCACCTACATATTAAATAAATTGGTGCCAAATTTTATATTTCATTAAATAACAACATGCAGAAATAAATACAATCACCAAACCATCCACGCAGTAAAAATATAAATCCATCACAAGAGAAATACTGAATAAGATAATACCGAATAAACCATCGGTTGCCAATACAAAAGTCCAACTAAAAATCTACTAAAATAAATCGAGTCCAGAAATACAAAGTTTGATAAACTGAATAAAAAAATAGCTAAAGGGGTGACATGCCCAAATGGAATAATTGAACTACATCCTACTCTAAGAATGAAGTAACTGAAGCGTCTAGTCCAAATCCTGCAAACATCCACAAGTGTTGCAGCTACGCATCCCTGGAACATATTTAAATCTCGGCGTCCATGTGGATGGACACCTAAAAGGATTTGAAAATATTTTGCAAGACAGGTCAGAGCCCAAGAAAACCTTTTGAAAATATTTAGCAACTATTTATCACAGTTTAAAATCAGTTATTGATTACACATGTTAGTTCAACGTACACTCCCTTTAGTTCCTCACCTCTCAACTACCAAGCTATGCTACCCAACCCTACTAGGTCTCATCAATAATTAACTATTCATAAAAGAGTTTGGATCTCCTGTAACACCCATATAGTACGCTATCATGACACTACTAAATAACATGTCTCATATGTTATTATTAACCATAATTAACATCTCACGTATGCTATTGTTAAACCATTTCATTAAGTTACTCTACTTAATTCATCATTTAAATATACTCTATCCAACTTTATTACCATCACACATTAGGTAGAATATCTCTTAATTACATCACATTTAGATATACGTTATCTACTACTACTACTACTACTACTACTACTACTACTACTACTACTACTACTACTACTACTACTACTACTACTACTACTACTACTACTACTACTTTCACACACAAGTAAGATAATACACATGTATGTATAGATATGTCACACAATCTGTATAGATTACTACAGCATCCCCGGGCTAAGAACCGCGATGTGAGTCTACGTACTCTGCTATAAAGTCCATGTACCTCTTGTACTCAATCAATTACTATTGGTTCAACATGTCTCCTTGAACCCGAAATAAATCAACACACAATGGAGGCGAACATGGTTATAAGCCTTTAGGGTACTCACATACCTAACATACCCAAATGACATGCCAGCCACATTAATACACATAAATATAATGTCGCCCTAAGTTCCATGTTCTGGGGCACAAATCCAGACCTCACTAGAATAGTCAAGGTGGGATCGCTCTCTGAGCGAAAATCTCCGGATAGCAGGCATCGTAGCTATGTTCACATACATAAGAAAACACATAATAGGCATACACACCACCATAAATGTAATCCGTATAGGTATACACACAATCTATAAATATCATCCATGTTGGTATATACGTAACCTATAAATATAATCTGTACAGGTATATACACCACCTATAATTATAATCCGTAGAGGTATACACATAACCAATAAATATCATCCATATAGGTATACACACCACATATAATATAATTTGTATTGATATTTAATCAACCAATAGTATACTCCATATAGGTGTGCACTTAACCTATAATTATCATTATATATATATATATATATATCGAATAATAGCCCTCGATCGTGAACTCCCAAGTATTATTCTCAATTCGAAGATCCCTAGTTACTCCCTTGCATTAATTCAGTAGTTAATCCACTCATACTCTACTGGTATATATAATTAAACCATTTGAAATCCCCCGTAACTCATCCTCGAGCTCTCAAATAAATTACCTTTCGATTTAATCCCGATTAATACTCGACTTAATTATCTTATTAACACTAAATCACAGCCCTATCATAGTCCTACTGTCATCCAATATACCCCTCATTATATTATGAGGATGTCCCAAAAGTTTCCCATTTTATAAAATCACATTTTATGGGCTTAATAAGGGAAATAACACAAATCTGGGCAAAACAAATCGATTCCCCCTAGGGCCGAATCGATTCGAAAAGCTGCAGTTCATCTTCTTCGTTTAGTTCTTGCAATTTCCACCATTTTTATTCAACACAACCATCATGTTTCTTCACCAAACTTGCAACTAAAATTCTCCAACATTATAGACATGTACTAGGATGATTTCTAACGTAAATCTAACATTAAATCATCACGAATTCAATCCAAGAACTGATTATTTCCAAAAATCCTTAAATCCCTAGATTTCATTGTTCTTCACTCATAATCAATCATAAACACAAATTTATTCCATTTATCTCATCACATATAATGAAATTTCATTTTCTATTCACATAGGGATTAAATCTACATGCAAATCCTACCAAAGATTCATGTGTTTAATTCTCACAAATCCTAAGAACATCAATTTATCATCAAACTACCAATTCTACACTACATGGGTATTTTAACCTTTAAGAAACATGCGAGATAAAAACTTACCTCTTTATGATTGATGATCTAAATTCGTTTGTTGATGGTGAAGTTGATCTCTCCTTATTTTGATTCCGATTCCGGCAACACTTTTGGGAGGGATTAATGTACTACACCTCAAAACGCTCTTTTTTTCTCTCAAATGTTCTCTCGTATCTTTTCTTCTCCTTTGATTTTCTAACTTCTAACCCTAACTCCCTCATCACATATACTGATATAAACAGGGTAAATTCGTAGCTCCATTTTCTCTAAAAATTCAAAAGACCAAAATACCTCTTCGGGGTGTCGGTTTGGCCTAAAAATATTTTGGGACCCAATGTAAACCACCGAGTACACTTTTATGACTATTTCGACCCTTCCGGACACATCGACACACTCAAAATGATCATATGAATGGCCCATAAATAAATCACATTTTATTTCATAAGTCTAAGTCTCAACACGACTCACACGTACGTCTCGACCAAATTACCCTAACTGTCGTATTCATCACTCACGACATTCATACTACTTTATCATCAATTTATTAATCTTTTATTAAGTAATACTCAATATAATTCATACAAATAAATATCAATCCTTATTACACTAATTAATATTTATTTTAATCTTAATTAATTTCCCCTTTTAATTTAATTAATCCCCATATAAAAATCATTAAAATTTATGGGGTGTTACATACTTCCCCCCTTACAAGGGAATTTTGTCCTCGAAATTAGGATAAGCTCAGTACTTACAGTGTGAGATACTTTTTCGCACGATATCCACATCTTTCTATATTTTGGAACATTACGTCGCTCCTAGTACCCCTTCACTACTGGTATTGTCTATACTCTACCATTTGAATTAATGATCAATTTGCCCTAATCACTTTACTTCGAAGTATTCCTTAATTTCCCCTACTGTTTCATCTTGATGCCTATGAAACCAGTTGCCCTTCTCCCAAGAATATTCCAACATGATTTAGGACGATATTCTAACGGCTATACCCTTTACTATCCTGGGAAAGTTCCCCTCTTCCCTAGATACCAACTTCCCTCTTTTTAAATCGTATACTCCCTTCATGAGAGATATCTTCAATCATACCCAACTATTCACATTAGAGATTTACATCTACAGTTAGTTATAACGTAAATCTCGTCCTTTTACTCCTCTGCTCAAAGTAATTCCTGATTATCCTTGAAAATCTAAAATGTACATTCCTTATACTTTTCAACACTATAATCACCCCTTTCCATCTACTATTTGATTTCTGGTGACACGCCTTACTCACATTACAACTATATTATCTTTGTCTCATTCTAGTTATGTCTCTAATTTACTCATGCATCTATGTTTATTTCATACGTTTTCGCGTCTTCTCCTCGTGAATGATGCTGAAAATCTCAACTAACTAGGGTGCCCAAACACCCTATGTCCCGTGTATTTATGGACAAATCAATTGAAAGTAATATACTTGTTTTAAACTAATCCTCGCCTAGTTGGCATGACCGTAGACCATAGAATAAGGTTATACTCAACCACTTTACTAATTTCAACTTAATTATTCTTTAGGTTGACCCACCTATTTACTCGTGGTGTAAATGTTCTACATTGGACTTCACATCAGGATTATACGACTTTATTGGCCTCAAATCATGATATAACTATCAACTCTCAGTTATGATCACGTATACTTATAATAACTAAGGTACCAAATCCATGTCCTAGTGACCAAACTTCTCCCAACTTCCAATGCTTGCTAAGTTTCACGTGTGGGATGTCTCGCAAAGCGAAATCCAAATAAGGAACTCCCCCGATACACTACTCTCTAACATTATCGATCGTCAAGAGCGGTTAGGCCCTCGACCCATAACATGTACCCCGAATTCTCGTCTGTTGACATAAAAAGTCTACTCGTCCACTCTCATGTCACTAAAGACGATATACAACATGGCGCTCTCACTATTTCAAGTTCTTAGTGCTATATAAATATCGAGCTATCTCCACTCGATAAAGAAACGAGGTACCCTGAATCACATCAGTAAATGTCCCTACCCACCGGGATCAAATATAACAAGACGACATACTCACCAAAGTCTACTATACAATACAATAATAAATCTTCCCTCGAATAATGAGCATGATAGTATTATCACACAATCTACTATCACTCAAACCCTCGGTATCCAGTCACTACAAATGATTATAATAAATTCTACTTTCATAACTCTTTAAATTAGTAAAACTAATTACACAATACATACATCCTCCTAGTGTACACACCTGCTTCCTCGCAGGAAAAACCAAAGAGCCCCGCTACCCAATGATAAATATATACCTAATAAGGCTGACACTACCAATGCACCCACTAAATCCGACTTACTCGCGAATTTAAGTGTTAACTAATCATATATTGTGACGCACCCATATTATCCGAAATTATACGACACTCATAAGAGCAAGATAAAAATTCTAACTCCATTTTCCGTTTACCTTGCTTGGTCAACGGGTTCCCGAGCATAACTCTCTCACCGAACTGACCCTTGACCTACTGCAATGGTTGTATATCCATGATCTTGTCCTGTATTTGCCCCTTGCCTCACTTTGGGGTAATACTTCTTCCTGTGACCCGTATCTCCACAATTGAGACAACTTCCAGAGAACTCCCTTGTCTTTAGTCCTGGCGCTGCTGCCCCCCCTTCCCTTGGCCCTATCGACCCAGAAGAACGGGATGTTGCTGCTACTGAGGACCCTGTTGGTCCTGCCTAAACCCACCATTCTGGGTTGGTAACCTCTGACCTAAATCTCATAGCCCGATTCCCCTGCCAAAAATCTCACTCCTCCTGCTATTGTGCACCACTGGCACCATTCCCATCTACTTTTCAATCTGTCTGGTCTTACTTTCTCACTGTGGACACGTTCAATATAGGTGACCCTACTATACACACATAGGACACCTTTATGTTCTATCCCCTATCTTTGGGCCCACTGGTAATTTAGGGGTGTCCCTCTCTCGGACGTGGTAGTATTTTCCCTGATTACTACCCCCATTGTCCCTTATGGTTCCTCTAGCCCTATGGAACTCGATGTTGGCCTTGACGGCCTTGACTGAATCCACTGTATCTTGGAAGGAATCCTATTAATCTTAATAATTCAAATGGGTCCCCTCCTGGGTATCCCATCTGTGGTGTTTCACTAGCGCCATTTACTCTAGTCTTGCTTATCGGCTAGATTCTCCAACCCTTTTGGCTCCCTTATCATGGAAGCAGTGATATAAACTTGTGAATGTACGACCTTGACGACATCGTCACTAGTCATCCTAGCCAAATTTCTTATCTACACTTGTATATTCTACTCACAAGTCCATTATCAACTTACAAACTCTTTTCGTTTCCCGTATCCCCTTCGTCGGTTACGAAGTTCACTAAACAAGTCCATTTCTCTCTTACGATCGGTCTCTATCTTGACCACTAGTGATAAGTTTCGAAACTCCATTCTCATATCTGTCCGAACAACAAATGGAAGAACTTATGATCAAATCGCACCTAAATTCCTCGTTTAATTCTACATATACTTCTTTATATGTGGTGACTGACTCTCATTACTTTATGCTTCTCTACTAGCTAAAAAGTTCACCCAAAATTTACTCCTGGGAGTCGCTGCACTCCACCCTACACAATTGTCGTTGGATTATCTCCTTCCATTATACTATCCAACTTCCTCTCTTCCCCGAGTCCTTATAGATGGATCTTCAAACTATTCCTTTCGACTTCCCCACCCTTTGTCGATTACGCTGGGTGAGTATGATATTGTACCACCATTATCTATGACAGTGCTTGGGGACACTACTGTTCTCGAGTGATTATCCTATTGTCACTTACCTGAAAAATAATCATGGTGAATTTTATCACGATCACCATTTCCAGAATACTTTATGTCCTTTACTGAGCCTCTCCCCCGGTAGTCCTTCGAACGACCCTTGCTGGTCATCCTATAGTGTTCGGTGTATGAAGCCCAACCGAACTCGTAAATGAATCACATCAATTATACTTAATAGCAGGAGAATGTAAGTCCTATATGTAGAGGAATATAACAATCCTATAATAAGGCTCTATACCATAGAACACTACGTTGAAAAGTAAAAGTCTCACATATCCTAAGGACACTAGAACCCGATGCTCTGATACCATCTGTGACACCCCACCTATTTAAATACCGGGTGATCAGTCCTTCATAAAAATAAAACAGGAATCTCATTTGGTTCATTTTTAGCTTCACTATCGAAAACTTTTTAAATTACTAACCACCTATGTGTTAAAAACGTCAGTGCTAAATTTTATCTTTCATTAAATAACAACATGTAGAAATAAATACAATCACCGAATCCTGCAAGCATCTAATCCAAATCCTGCAAGCATCTAATCCAAATCCTGCAAGCATCCACAAGTGATGCAACTACGCATCCCTGGAACAGATATAAATCTCGACGTTCATATGGCTGGAAACCTAAAAGGTTTTGAAAATATTTTGCAGGACGGGTCAGAGCCCAAGAAAACCTTTTGGAAATATTTAGCAAGTATTTATGACAGTTTAAAATCAGTTATTGATTGCACATGTTAGTACAATGTACACTTCCTATAGTTACTCACCTCTCAACTAATGTGCACTCTTAACGTCTCCTACCTAGCTATGCTACCCAACCCATCTATGTCTCATCAATAACTAAGAGTTTGGCTCTCCCATAACGCCCATATAGTACGCTATTGTGACACTACTATATAACATGTCTCATATGTTATTATTAACCATAATTAACATCTCACTTATGTTATCGTTAAACCATTTCATTAAGTTACTCTACTTAATTCATCTTTTAAATATACGTTATCCAAATTTATTACCATTACACACTCGATAGAGTATCTCTTAATTACATCACATTTAGATATACATTATCTACAACTACTACTTTCACACACAAGTAGGATAATATACGTGTATGTATAGATATGTCACACAATCTATATACATATCTCCAGCATCCCCAGGCTAAGAACTGCGGTGCGAGTCTGCATACTCTGTTATCAAGTCCATGTACCTCTCGTACTCAATTAAGGACTATTGGTTCAATATGTCTCCTCAAACCTGAAATAAATCAACACACAATGGAGGTGAACATGGTTTTAAGTCCTTAGGCTACACATATACCTAACGTACCCAAATGACACACCAACCAAATTAATACACACACAGTATGCCGCCCTAAGTTCCATGTTCTGGGGCATAAATCTAGACCTCATTAGAATCGTCAAGGTGGGATCGCCCTCTGTGCGAAAATCTCCGGATAGCAGGAAGCGTAGGTATGTTCACACACATAAGAAAACACATAATAGGCATACACAACACCTATAAATGTAATCCGTATAGGTATGCATACAATCTATATATACAATCTAGTATAGATATACACACAACCCATAAATATCATCCATATAGGTATACACACCACCAATAATATAATATGTATAGATATTTACTCAACCTAAAATATACTCCATATAGGTGTACACTCAACCTATAATTATCATTCATACGTAGTATATATATATCTCTCGAATATTAATCGTACTTATCAATTTACGATTATAACCCTCGATCGTGAACTCCCAAGTATTATTCTCAATTAAAAGGGCCCTAGTTACTCCCTTGCGTTAATTCGGTAGTTAATCCACTCATACTCTACTGGTATATATAATAAATCCATTTGAAATCCACCGTAACTCATCCTCGAGCTCTCAAATAAATTACCTTTCGATTTAATCCCGATTAATACTCGACTTAATTCTCTTATTAACACTAAATCACTGCCCTATCATAGTCCTACTGTCATCCAATATACCCCTCATTATATTATGAGTATGTCCCAAAAGTTTCCCAATTTATAAAATCACATTTTAAGGACTTAATAAGGGAAATAACACAAGTCTGGGCAAAACAAATCGACTCCCCCTAGGGCCGAATCGATTCGAAAAGCCGCAGTTCATCTTCTTCGTTTAGTTCTTGCAATTTCCACCATTTTTATTCAACACAACCATCATGTTTCTTCACCAAACTTGCAACTAACATTCTCCAACATTATAGATATGTACTAGGATGATTTCTAACGTAAATCTAACATTAAATCATCACGAATTCAATCCAAGAACTGATTATTTTCAAAAATCCTTAAATCCCCAGATTTCATTGTTCTTCATTCATAATCAATCATAAACAAAAATTTATTCCATTTATCTCATCACATATAATGAAATTTTGTTTTCTATTCACATAGGGATTAAATCTACATGCAAATCCTACCCAAGATTCATGTGTTTAATTCTCACAAATCCTAAGAACATCAATTTATCATCAAAATACCAATCCTACACTACATGGGTATTTTAATCTTTAAGAAACATGCGAGATAAACACTTGCCTCTTTATGATTGATGATTTGAATTCGTTTGTTGATGGTGAAGTTGATCTCTCCTTGTTTTGATTTCGATTCCAGCATCACTTTTGGAAGGGATCAATGTACTACACCTCCAAACCCTCTTTTCTTCCTCTCAAATGGTCTCTCTTCCCTTCTCTTCTCCTTTGATTTTCTAACTTCTAACCCTAACTCCCTCATCACATATACTGATATAAACAGGGTAAATTCGTAGGTCCCTTTTCTCTAAAAATTCAAAAGACCAAAATACCTCTTCGGGGTGTCGGTTTGGCCTAAAAATACCTTGGGACACAATCCACCCCCCGAATATACTTTTCTGATTATTTCGTCCCTTCTGAACACATTGGTTCACTCAAAATGACTATATAAATGACCCATAAATAAATCACATTTAATTTCATACGTTTAAGTCCCGACACGACTCACTCGCGCGTCCCGACTAAATTACCGTAACTATCGTATTTCTCACTCATGACAATCATATTACTTTCTCATCAATTTATTACTCTTTCACTAAGTAATACTCAATATAATTCATACAAATAAATATCAATCCTTATCACGCTAATTAATATTTATTTTAATCTGAATTAATTTCCCCTTTTAATTTAATTATTCCCCATATAAAAATCATTAAAATTTACGGAGTGTTACAATTTTCTTCTGAGGCCACAGTTCAGATTATATTGAGTACCCTCCACAGGGTCCAAACAAAGTCCCTTCAAACCAAGGACCCTTGGTTCTCCTTCAAAACCCTAACTGAAGCTCATTAGACTCTTCTCGAGATTCGTTTGACTTTAGTTAACTCTCAAATTCGAGAGTATCTCAATAAAATTTTGTACGACTCTGAATCCTCTTTTTAATAGTTCATACCATGAACGAATCGAAATTATGATTTGTATTTAGCAATTGTTTTATCCAGAAACCCTAATCGGAGGCCATTGGATGCTGCTCGAGCTCAATTTGACTTTAATTAACTCTCAGACATGAGAGTATCTCAACACATTTTTATAGATCTCTGAGTTCTCTTTTGAATAGTCATGGCTGTGCATGAATGGAATTTACAATTTGTATTTTACGGCCATTTTTTAAGAAAATACATTTTTAGACTACATATAGGCGCCCTCTCCCCCCTTTCTGTAGGCAGGGGATATTTTACTTGTCCGAAAACTTTGGTTGGCCTGCTGATAGGCAGGCTAATGGCCATGTCGATCGAAACCCCCTCGAAGCACCTTGGTCAATTTCCCCCCTCGGGGTTTCCTATTTAAATGATGCACTTACCTCCCTGTGAGGGCACCCCTTCCTTAAAATCATTGTGGAAACTTTCCAGAACATCACTTTAAAAAATTCTTCCAACATAACCTTACCTCCTTCAAACCTCACCTTTCACCACCACTTTTTCGCCACTACACCACCAATCAAAATCAACCTACACTTCTCAAAAAATCAGAATTTAAGTTATATAGATGGTTTAAATTTGTTATCCAAATTTATTAGTTTAGTGTTATTTCTTACATCTTATTCCTTTTAGCATATTTCCTAACTAATTCTTGTTTTCTTACTGATTAGGAATAAATTCTTCCTAAT
The DNA here is from genome assembly GCA_949130495.1 of Sambucus nigra. NCBI lineage: Eukaryota > Viridiplantae > Streptophyta > Magnoliopsida > Dipsacales > Adoxaceae > Sambucus > Sambucus nigra. The sequence continues at coordinate 407,938,718 of OX422222.1, forward strand.
TTATCTCTTAATTTCGGTACTTTAATCACCTCGAACAACGTAATTGGATTGACTTTATCTCATAATCTTGCTACTGACTTATCCTAACAAGTACACCGAGTTTCTGGTATTTCGTTATGATTTTACAGGTGTCTAATGTTAAGAAATGGAAGAAGGAAACCGGAAGAATAGAGAAAGTCAACAAGAAAAGTCAAAAGGGCAAAAGAGTCATTCCTACCCAGAATCCGGATGAGGTACCTAAAGAGAAGTTGAAGGTATCATCCTCACAAGCACCTAGGAAGAAACGGCACCTCAATCGGATACCCGGAGCAAAAGATATGAGCAGTCAAAGTTTGAAGGAAAAGTCAAATAGGCGGACCGGACCGATGTACACAAATCCAGAGAACTGCGAACTGAAGGCAAACCGAAGAAGGCAAAAATTAAAAGAACCGATCCGCCCCCGGACCGGTCCGCCTGAAAAATAAAAGAACCGATCCGCCCCCGGACCGGTCCGCCTGAAAAATAAAAGAACCGATCCGCTTTAGAGGCAGACCGATCCGCCTAAGGGCCGGACCGGTCCGCCCATCGAGATTTTGTTTTCTGATTCTCCTCTAAAGACTCCGATTTATACTCAACTTCTTGTAATTTCATGTGGGGTATAAAAACCCGAATTATTTTCATTGTAAAGGAGGAAGAACGTGGGGAGTTAGTTCAATCTCTCCTTTTCTTCCACAAACCCTAGTTTAGCAACTTTATTCATTTTAATTCAAGACTGAAGCTTTGATTCCGATTGTGAGTACTTTTAGTTAATTGATTGACTGCTGTGGTAAAAAAATTAGTGAGTATCTCATCTTTTCAATTCTGTTTTACATCATTGTACGAGTTTGTCTTAGATTAATCATGGTTTTCTGCACATTGAAATCTGTTTTCATCACTTTCGGTATGTCCGGCTAGATTTCCAAGGTCGGGTTACATGAACCCAACCTGATGTGGTAATTGCACGTATAAAATTAATCCTCTGAATTTAGTGATTAATTGTGACCGTATTGCGTAGGAACACAACAATTGTAGATCTAAATATCTCGTTTGCCTCTGGGTAACCGGGATGATTGAGAATATAATTCGAGTGTCACTATCGTGATACCGATTTACTCATCCTTTGATTAAGTATGACGCGGGCTTGAACCTCGTATACGTAATGCTTGGGAGTACTAAAGACTGGGTCAAATTAATTAGATAAATTTACGATTAGTATTATAACTGCAGTACACTAGGGTTGGGGGATTGTATTCCCGTCCTATTTTTTCCATCATCTCATTTAAAAGTTCAAATCAAATTTTCATTCACATTTTAGGTAATTTAGTGTAATTGCACATTTTCATAACTACATATTTGCATTTAGCTTAATCATTCCCAAAATCAAATCTTTTTCTTTCTTCTTAGAGTCAACGTTAGGATTCTTCTGTCTTACCCCGTCGTCACAACTCTTGTTGTCCTTTTTCCCTGAGGATCGATACCCGACTTGTCGGATTATTACTTGAACGACAGGCTTGCACTTGAGCCTGGAGAGTACACACTTTAGAGACACATTCTGAGTCATGTCAAGTTTTTGGCGCCGTTGCCGGGGAACTAGGTAGACTTAGGATTAGATCGAGTTAATCCAAAACTTTGACCAAAAATTCAAAAAAAAAAAAAAAAAAAAATCCAAAAAGATTCACAATTGTCATCTCTCCTGAGCTTAATGAAAAATTCTGAAACCACTTCCACACCTAATAATACTCCAACCAATATTCACGAAAACCCTATCGTGGAGTATAACCCAGACAGTCCCCACACCCCAAACGTCCCACAGTTCTGGATCCCACCCCCCACACCGTCACACTCAATCTCTAGCAACACTCCTTTCTCCTTCGTAGGACACACTTCGAGCACACCTAGTGAGAGCACCGAATCGTCGAGTGAGGTAGAGATGTCGTAATATAGCAATGCAGCTACCGGTGAGGAAGAGCCTCCATACCGCCCGTTGAGAGAATTCTTATATCCCGAGCGCACTGTCACTCCGGGATGCATTATACTCCCATATAATGCCGGGCAGTTCCGATTCAAAAATGGGATGATCCAGATGCTACCACACTATCACGGTATGGATTCTGAAAAGCCATACCTGCATATAAGGGAATTTGAGGACGTGTGTGATACTTTCAACGATCAAACTTGCACACAAGAGGTGATTCGCCTCAAACTCTTCCCATTCTCTTTAAAAGATAAAGCTAAGACCTGGCTATGGTCTTTACCTCCGAGCTCGATTCCCTCTTGGAACGAGTTACAATCCAGATTTCTCAAGAAGTTCTTTCCACCACATCGAACAATCTCCATAAAGGCTCAGATTCAATCGTTCAGGCAATTGGATAATGAGCCATTCCATCGATGTTATGAGCGTTTCAATGAGTTAACTGCTTCGTGCCCCCATCATGGATTTGATACAGCTCAAATCATTTCCTTCCTCTATAATGGGTTGAACCTTAACTCCAAGCAACTCATTGAAACCATGGGTAGTGGTCCGTTTATCGAACTAGACTGCCACGATGCTGAGCTTCACCTGAGGTATGTCGCCGAGACTACCCAATCATGGGATATTTCTGATCCTAATGCTCAGAATCGAAATCGTCAAGCGACCACCACTCCATCGACATCCAGCCTATACCATGTAGATAAGACCTCTGTGTCGGACAGTCGGTTGGACACCCTTGAGAAAGGATTTTGAGATTTATGTGAGGTAGTTGGATCTATCAAAAATCCCGTCGAAAAAGTATGTGCGATTTGTGAGGCGGGACATTCAACTGAGGAATGCCCGACGATACCCGCCTACAAAGGAATGCTTCAAGAGCAAGTTAGTAGTATAAGAGGTTTCAAGGGTAATTTCGCTGCCCCTCACGGGAATTCATACAATCCTTCATGGAAAAATCATCCCGGGTTTAGCTACGGGCAACAACATGCCGCAATGAACCCTCCTTCGCATGTTGCCCCTCCTCCTCCACAACAATTTCAACAAGCTCCACACATGCAAGGACATGTGCAAGCACCACCACCTCACGGAAATTATATCCCGCCACAGCGGAGAACTCTCGAGGATACTGTGAATCAATTCATCGCAAGCCAGACCGCAAACAATGCCAAATATGATCGTCTAATTGGCGACATAAATGCGACTCTGTCACAAATACAATCCTCATTGAGTGTTCAAGAGAAGGGCAAGTTTCCTGCCCAGGGCCAAAGACCTCTCCAAGGTCAAACTAGTGTTAGCTCGACACCCCACGACCATCCTGAGCAATGTAGCGCAATCACCACTCTACGTAGTGGGAGGGTAGTTGACTTGTCACCTCCCCCACGGGACATACTTAAAGACAAGGAGATTTCGCCCGGCACGAAAGAGGCCGAAGATGTCCCCTTGAATGAAGGTGATAAAGAACACACTAGTGAGCCCCAGGTAGTAGCGGAACCGCCCACCGCGGCACCATTTCCTCAAAGGCTAATTCCCGCTCAAAAGGGGACCCCACGTGATGAAGTGCTAGACGTGCTTAAGCAAGTAAAGCTAAACTTGCCCTTCCTTGATGCCATAAAGCAAATTCCAGCTTATGCAAAAGTCATCAAAGATTTGTTGACGGTAAAAAGGAAGATGAAAGTAAAGAAGAATGTCTTCCTAGCACAGAACGTGAGCTCCATCCTACTCAATGAGCTCCCTCCTAAATTCAAAGATCCCGGTGCACCCACCATTTCCTGCATCATTGGAGAGAACAAAATTGAAAAAGCCTTACTTGACTTGGGAGCAAGTGTAAACATACTCCCTTACTCCATTTATAGGCAACTTGACTTGGGCGACCTCAAGCCCACAAAGGTCACTCTCCAACTAGCGGATCGAACCATGAAGATTCCACGAGGCATAATTGAGGACGTGATCGTCCAAGTTGACACCTTCTACTTTCCGGTAGATTTTGTCATTTGGGACACGGAGCCTTCCTTTACCTCAAGCAACCATGTTCCTATCATCCTTGGGCACCCATTTTTAGCTACGGCTAACGCAATCATCAATACTCGGAATGGGCGAATGCAACTCACTTTTGGGAACATGACTTTAGAGACCAACATCTTCCATGTCACCCAACAGACAGGGGAAGAAGATGATCTTCACGCGGTGAGTTATATAAATGAGATCATAGAGGAATACAATGAGGAGAATTATTGTGGAGACACCTTAGGATCATCTTTAATGTCAAATTACAAGAATAAAGGGTCCCACAAGAGCGAGACGTTAGGAGTGTGCCCTATTTCATCAGGTAATAGTGGTAGTTGTGACGAGGAGAGAAAAGTGGAGGAGACGTATGTAGTGACCGCAATTGAAAGAGAGAGAGAAGGATTAGAAGAGAGAAAAATGGTGAAGTTAGAGATCGAGCAAGTTAGAGGAGACGTAGGCACCACGAGAGAGAGCGATCTAGGGGACATGAGCATGGAAGAATTTGAAAAAGAATTCGGTCCGGTGGATGAGAGCCTACATGAGAGCCTTAACGACGAAGTTCATACTCTATTGGATTCATTTAGACACCTAGAAGAAAGCGAATGGAAAGATAAACTCAATGAATTTCTTCTTTGTGATAATCCACCCATACCACTAGAGGTCCCGAAGGCGAGTGAGGAGAAAAATTGCGGTTCATCTGACTTAGAGCCCGACCCATGCATCTTAAAAATTGAAAGAAACCTAGGTGTTCCCTCCGAGTCAGTCCACGCAGACCACGCTTTGAGCCAGCATCACGAGGATCCCTTTCCAGTTAGTCACGAAGAGTCTCCCGGTCTATCCTTTATCTATGGGCGAGATCTCAACTTGTTCCGATTGTTAGCTTATAATCCTAGGACAGGAGAGACAAGGAGAGCATCGACCCTCGTAAGTGGGGTCGGGTGAGTTTGTGGAGAGATGAGAGGTCGTCGCACCCCCGACGCGTATGGGGTGATTGTTGTTGTATTTTTGAGTCATGCATGAGTGTCATATAGTGTCTTGTTGCATTTTTCATATTTGTTTGTTTTATTTTTCCGCACTTTTCATTCGCCTTGAGTTAGATTTTAGTCCTTTTTGCTTGAGGACAATGCAAAAGTCTAAGTTAGGGGGGGTCACAAGTGCGTATTTCTAAAACTTCACAAATTTTCAAAATGCCCAAAAATTTCCAAAAAAAAAAAAAATCATAAAATTTTGAAAAATCCAAAAATATTTTTGTTCAAAATAAATAAAAATTGGAATTCAATTTTTTCAAAAATATCATTAAAAGTCAAATTGGAGTCTCAAATTGTAAACATCTAACATACACAAAGCCGAAATTGACCAAAGATGGAAATTGAGCGAAAATTGACGACTTAACGAATAAATGTGGAGATTAACAAACCCGGTGAGATTCGAGCCTATCACGTTTTGCGAGTTTTTAAATCAATCCGAGTTAATTGTTAACTCAAAGTTCTTTTTAGCGCTTAATAAGTTGTCAAGGATCTCAATCCTTTCATTTTGATCGGTTTTGAAAAATGTGTGCAATATTGCCTTGAAAAACGTGCCAAATTAGTCTCTAAACTTAAATTCATCTCGAAACGCATATGGTAACACAATTGGCATTTTGGACAATGAAGTAGGCCCTCGTTTGTCACTCAAAAATATTGGCCAGAAAAAGTAGCGGAAAAACTACCCTTTGCAACCCAAATTGAGCCGAATAATTTTTCCTTTCGTTTGACAACCCGAAAAACCCAAAATAGCCGGAATTGTGAAAAATGAAAAAAATTCAGAATTTAAATCCGAAAAGTGCAACAAAAAGGGGCAAGAAAAAAATAGATATGCTCAACAACAATAACAAGAAAAAAAGAAGAAGTGAAAAATAGAAACAAAAATAGAGAAAAAGAAGAGAAAATGAGCAATAGCCCGGAAAAAAGCACAAATGGACATCATAAATGAATTTTCCAATTCCAACCTTCCCTACCATTTTCATTTTACCCAATATACCTTAAACCCCCCCTAAAAAAAAGTCCTAACCGAGTCTAAAGTGTAGAATTGGTTACCGCGTAGAGAGCTAATACACCAAAAGATAATAAAGGAGATTAAGTGCGCGAATAAGAGGCAATGTTCCCGTTTTTAAAACCGTAATCCGTTGATGAGATCCTTTCACCATGAAATTTCCATCTTTCTAATTGTATGCGTGATTTTACGTCCATTATATTTACTCTTTATATCACGCATACCGAGAGAAAAGCCATATTCCGAGTGGTTCGTTTGAGAGAGCTTCCCATGAGAATTTGAAATCAAAACGAATTTTCGGATAAGTAACGTAATGATTAATCGGTGGAAATCGGCGGTTATATTTCTGGCTTCGCACACACGCACTACAGTTTGAGACTTGTAAACATGACTTAATGATGACTATTTTCTGGAAAAGTTTGAATTATACAATTTTTGGTTATTTTGAAGTTCTTTGAGTCGAATTTTGTGGGTATATTCTCTGCAAACCCTCACGAGACACAACTCGTCCCACTAGGGTAACCTAGGGGTTTAAAGGCTTGTTGCATACGCTAAATGCAATCGCGTGCCCGCGAAAGAGGTATTTTATCCCAATAAAATGTTTTTCAAGAATTGAGCCTTGCTAGAATTCTTTTACATTGCTCGGGACGCGCAAAGTTCTAAGTTAGGGGGGTTTGATTAGGCATAAATTCTTCCTAATTTATCCCTTAATTTCGGTACTTTAATCACCTCGAACAACGTAATTGGATTGACTTTATCTCATAATCTTGCTACTGACTTATCCTAACAAGTACACCGAGTTTCTGGTATTTCGTTATGATTTTACAGGTGTCTAATGTCAAGAAATGGAAGAAGGAAACCGGAAGAATAGAGAAAGTCAACAAGAAAAGTCAAAAGGGCAAAAGAGTCATTCCTACCCAGAATCTGGATGAGGTACCTAAAGAGAAGTTGAAGGTATCATCCTCACAAGCACCTAGGAAGAAACGACACCTCAATCGGATACCCGGAGCAAAAGATATGAGCAGTCAAAGTTTGAAGGAAAAGTCAAATAGGCGGACCGATCCGATGTACACAAATCCAGAGAACTGCGAACCGAAGGCAAATCGAAGAAGGCAAAAATTAAAAGAACCGATCCGCCCCCGGACCGGTCCGCCTGAAAAATAAAAGAACCGATCCGCCCCTGGACCGGTCCGCCTGAAAAATAAAAGAACCGATCCGCCCCCGGACCGGTCCGCCTGAAAAATAAAAGAACCGATCCGCTTTAGAGGCAGACCGATCCGCCTAAGGGCCGGACCGGTCCGCCCATCGAGATTTTGTTTTCTGATTCTCCTCTAAAGACTCCGATTTATACTCAACTTCTTGTAATTTCATGTAGGGTATAAAAACCCGAATTATTTTCATTGTAAAGGAGGAAGAACGTGGGGAGTTAGTTCAATCTCTCCTTTTCTTCCACAAACCCTAGTTTAACAACTTTATTAATTTTAATTCAAGACTGAAGCTTTGATTCCGATTGTGAGTACTTCTAGTTAATTGATTGACTGCTGTGGTAAAAAAATTAGTGAGTATCTCATCTTTTCAATTCTCTTTTACATCATTGTACGAGTTTGCCTTAGATTAATCATGGTTTTCTGCACATTGAAATCTGTTTTCATCACTTTCGGTATGTCCGACTAGATTTCCAAGGTCGGGTTACATGAACCCAACCTGATGTGGTAATTGAACGTATAAAATTAATCCTCTGAATTTAGTGATTAATTGTGACCGTATTGCGTAGGAACACAACAATTGTAGATCTAAATATCTCGTTTGCCTCTGGGTAACCGGGATGATTGAGAATATAATTCGAGTGTCACTATCATGATACCGATTTACTCATCCTTTGATTAAGTATGACGCGGGCTTGAACCTCGTATACGTAATGCTTGGGAGTACTAAAGACTGGGTCAAATTAATTAGATAAATTTACGATTAGTATTATAACTGTAGTACACTAGGGTTGGGGGATTGTATTCCCGTCCTATTTTTTCCATCATCTCATTTAAAAGTTCAAATCAAATTTTCATTCACATTTTAGGTAATTTAGTGTAATTGCACATTTTCATAACTACATAATTGCATTTAGCTTAATCATTCCCAAAATCAAATCTTTTTCTTTCTTCTTAGAGTCAACATTAGGATTCTTCTGTCTTACCCCGTCGTCACAACTCTTGTTGCCCTTTTTCCCTGAGGATCGATACCCGACTTGTCGGATTATTACTTGAACGACAGGCTTGCACTTGAGCCTAGAGAGTACACACTTTAGAGACACATTCTGAGTCGTGTCACTTACCACTAATCATCTTGTAATTATTTATACACACACAAAACTATTTTCATAAACTAAAAAACCCCAAAAGAGAGTTTAACTCATAAACCCCAAATTAGAGTTTTCTAATATTTTTCTTTATTTTCACCACTTGTACATGCCTTTTCACAAATTAAAATAGAGAAATTTAGTTTTGGATTTATATGTTAGACCCCACATTTATTTATTTTCAAACTATGTGGAATTTGATGTCGGTTTCGATTATGTAGGTGTCTCGAGTTTACCTTGGAATTCGAGTCCGCTCTTTCTCATTTTCCTTATTTTACTATTCTCACTTTGTTTTGTCTAGTATTTTACATATAAATTAGTTTATCCATTTTCCTTTTTAGCGATCTTGTCTAACATGCGTACTCACTTATTTATATTGAGTTACGATCCAGTGCATCGCTCATAGCTTATCCATTATTATCTATTTATTTGTTTTTCTAGCATTCTCGTTGACATGCGTACTCACTTAGCCATAGAGAATAATATCCGATGTATCGCTCATAGTGTAGCCCTTTTCATTCATTTTACACCGCTTTAGTGGCCCATTAAACACGCCACTTTTAGTGGCCCGATGTATCGATTATAATGAGTAATACAATTTGTTACGATCCAAAACTTTGATAATTTTCGATTTTTGGTGTAGTGACAATACTATATATCTTACAATGAAGGTTATAGTAATCGAATGATAATGGTCTAGTTTTATATAACTTATGCGATGTTAAATAAATGAGACGATTTCTTAATAAAGTCCGCTATAAGGGGCTTAGGCTAGCCAATTTTTAAACTAAACATCATCTCCACGGCTAGAGGATTAGATTAGCGTGGTACTCGCCTTATTTGAAAATTTCATTAAATTACGTCTCAATATCTTTATTGCATTTGACCCATTAGGCGTACCCGCCAAAGAGTGTAAAATTAATTATTCACCTTGTAAAATAGTTAAATATAATTAAAATCAAATATCTCAACCAGTATTAATGAAACCCCATTTTAATGATCCCACAATCATTGGAAACATCTAGAAATATACTATAGTTGTCTTAGCGGGGATGATAGTGTTGTGAACCTTTCTCGCATGAAAGATCATATACTTGAATCCTTCCATCATACTAAATATATCGAACAAGATATATATGGGATGGATTAATACTATCGATTCCATGACTTGATCACATATACTAAAAGGATCCTTTTACACTAACACACAAAATCGACACATTTAGTGCAACACATTGATGTATCGCACCTTCACTGGCTCGTGTCCGCGCCCATCAATAGTGGAGCCCATACATAAACTAATACAGGAGAGACACGTCAATGTGTCGCATCAAATGAACATATTTTATGTGTCGGGCTAGAATTATCTATATTTAAATATAATGGATTATTCTTAGATCGATACAAATTATAATCTCCTTTCTATTTATCATTCTACTATAGACACAAGCATACCCAGATATAATCGTACATAAAAAGCATATGATTTTCCCACTTTTGTTAGGAGTGATGAAACCTAGTTGGTTCACCAACCTTCATATGTACAAGTGTAATGCGAAAATTAAATATAATTTGCCATGATAAGTACAAAGAATTCACCGATTCAAGTGACTATCACCCACAAAAAAGTACTATGATGTCGTCAATGATTATATTTATTAATCGTAACATAAGATTCGGCATATTAGGTTTTTGCATTAGATGTTATATAACAAGTCATGTTCAACGTACCAATTTTTTAAACATACATTAAAATTTACATAAAAGTAGCTTGAGATTAACTACGCAAGTATTTTCTCCATATTCGTTTAAAGTTATCACAACAAATGGGTAAACAATACATTATCAACACCCATGATAGGAAATAAATAATTTCATAGAATAGTAGTTATATAAGATTAGACCAATTAATGTATAGTCCCCAATATAAATACATATATTTTTTAAAGAGACATATATTTTTAGTTCAATCTATTACCCTCATATACCTATTTATTCGATACTCTTTTATTTTTAAAAGTCCGCCCTATTGTAAATCGGCGCTCCAACAAAAATACTTGAATTTTCTTTTGGCCATTTTTGAGGAAATATCACATATTAGGGGGGAGAAAGGGAAGCGTCTGAGAAAAGGGCCAAAGGATTGACCAACTCTCTATTCTCCCGGATGATGAATTCACACGCTAATTCTGTCTCACCATCTCCCCAAACCCCTCTCTCCTTTCTTTAAATCACTACACCATTTACATTTTCCTTTAGCTCTCATTTTTTTCTTAATATTCTTATATTTCTCGTAATAACAAAATTTCATACTAAAAATCATACCTTGCAGAGGTCTCTTTCTCCTTCCAGCTGAAAGATCCAAAATTTTGAGGTGGGTCCTTAATATTTCTCTATTTCGCCCCCCAAAGATCACATTTTGATTACCCTTAAACCTTAGATTTCATGGGAAATTGTTGTGCTATACCATCAGGTTCTTCTGTGAAGAAGAAGGGAAACAATAAGGCAAACCCATTTACTCTTGACTTTAGTGAGGACCATAAACCAGAAAATGGTGGGTATAGATCTTATGTATTGGAAAACCCAACTGGTCATGAAATTAGCCAAACATACCAATTGGGTAGGGAGCTAGGTAGAGGAGAATTTGGAGTTACCTATTTGTGTACTGATAAATCTAGCGGGGAAGTGTTTGCTTGCAAATCTATATCCAAGAGTAAGCTTAGAACAAAAGTGGATATTGATGATGTGAAAAGAGAGGTTGAGATTATGAAATGTTTGCCTAAACATCCAAATATTGTGACTTTGAAGGATACTTATGAGGATGATACTGCTGTTCACTTGGTGATGGAGTTGTGTGAGGGTGGGGAATTGTTTGACCGGATCGTCGCGAGGGGGCACTATACGGAACGAGCCGCCGCAGCTGTGACGAGGACGATTGTGGAAGTTATTGAGGTGAATTTTGTGTCTTTCTATTATATTTATGATTATGATTATCAAGATTTATGCTTTTGAATATATTGAATAATGGGTATGAATAAATTCTAATTTTTCCAATTAAAAAGATAATTAAATTGTTTACATATGGAGATGGATTTATGTTTTTCTCTTATATTGATGCTTATGATTTCATAAATTTATGTTTATGAATATATTGAGTAATGGTTATGAAATAATTTCTCATTTTCTTTGGTTAGTAGATCAGTAATATTAAGTATATTTGATTAAAATGATAATTGAGTTGTATACATATATTGAGGTGAATGTTTATCTTTTTGTTAAATAGACTCTTATGATTTTCTAAATTTATCTTTTGGATCTGTTGGGTAATGGGTATGAATAATTTTCTCAATTTTCTCATTAGTGGAAAACTACTATTAATTTTACGTGATTAAAATGATGATTAAGTTGTATACATGTTGAGGTCAATTTTATGTGTTTCTGTTCGATTGATGTTTATGATTTTCTGATTTATGTTTATGAATATATTGGGTTATGAATAAATTTATTTTCTTCTCTATTTAGTGAATTTGATGTGTTTCTCTAATATCATGTTTATGATATTATAAATTTATACTTACGACTATATTGGGTAGTAGTTATGAATAAGATTCTCATTATCTCTGGTTAGTAGAGTGGCAATACGAAATATATGTGATTAAAGTGATACTTAAGTTGTATACATATTGAGTAGATTGTTAAATTAATACTTGGTTTCATTCTCATATTCTCCATTAATACTATCCCATATGGTTGTCTGTTAATCTACCATTTTTTGACAAATTTTGGTCACTGGACTCTGCTGTTTGTTGGTTTTCAATTTATTGCATGTTAGTCGATGAAACAGGTAATTTCTTTATTTAACTTTTTATTCTCGTGTTTTACGATAGGAAGCCTAACTAAATCCTATCATTTGCAATCTTCAAAAAATCTGAACATGCCCAATATATGAAATTTATGTCATTTGTTGTGTTGCAGATGTGCCACAAGAATGGGGTTATGCATCGAGATCTTAAACCCGAGAATTTTTTGTTCTCAAACATGAAGGAAACATCCCCTTTGAAGGCAATCGATTTTGGGTTATCGGTTTTCTTTAAACCTGGTAAAGACTTTTGATGTCATTGGCATTTAAGTAATTTACTTGTTGGAGATCATCAATTAGGGATCCCTTTATTTTCGCCTAACTCATTTTTTATCTTATTTTTAATATCAACAGGTGACAAGTTTAATGAGATTGTAGGAAGTCCATACTACATGGCTCCCGAGGTGCTAAAACGAAACTACGGTCAAGAAATAGATGTTTGGAGTGCTGGAGTGATCCTTTACATCTTACTTTGTGGTACCCCACCTTTTTGGGCAGGTTAGTAACTGATTCCTTAAAAAAGGAACCGTGTTTCACTTTGGGGTGTAACAGTAACTCTACATGACGAGAAATGACATTTTTGACCGACACGGGTGGTACGTTAGCGGGTCCCATGTTGATCTATAGACTAATGTATTGCTGACAACTCAACGGTCTCTCTAGAATTACTCTTTAACTTCAAGCAAATTCTCTATTAATAGACTACTGATTTCGATACATAGGCCTGATGGTTCTGAAGAATCTCTCGAGTCTCATACGGACTAATTTAAAAATGGGGAACATTATTCCCAGTTGTGCAGCCCAAATTTTTTTCTATTAAAATATAGCTCTAAATCGGCATTATATTCTGAGACTTCATGTTTTACTTTCCAAACACGTTCCTTCTCGTGTTCGACTCTCTGGGTTCTTTCCCTATCTCAAAATATGGTCTTTTACTATGCAGAAACTGAACAAGGAGTCGCACAAGCAATCATTCGGTCTAAACTAGATTTTAAAAGGGATCCTTGGCCCCTGGTTTCTGATAATGCAAAAGACCTTGTTAAGAAGATGCTAAACCCTGATCCAAAGCTGCGCCTTACTGCTCAAGAAGTGCTAGGTATTGTGCTGTTCTATTAATCTTCTATCTTCTATTTTTATATATACATATATACGAAAAATGCTCAAGGATCATATTTTTCACTACGAGATGTATTTACTTCTCATTCGTAAAAATGATTTAAAATACGTGTAAGGGTGAACAACATGGTCGATATGGTCTCCTCACCATGAAGACCATTTCCACCAAATTTCACCTAAAAATTCAGCCATTTATTGGGTGTAATGATAATCACAAATTTCAACGATCGAAAATGGACGTATATATCCAATTTGCAGAACCTACTAAATGGTTTAATTTGGGTTTTGGCCCATATTAATTCTTTGATATTGACTTTGACCTCCAACATTTTCGCTTCTTGGGGTTTGACCCCCAAAATAACTTTTTAGTGATGGAAAGTGTCACAAAATACAGTATCTAAATTTTTGAGATACTTTTGGCATCACTATAAGTCATTTTGGGGGCCGAACCCCAGGAAATGAAAATTATGGGGTTTAAAAAACAGTGAGGAAAGATAAATGAGGGCCAAATTCCAAATAACCTTTTAATTTTTTTATGAAATTTGGTGGCAATAATCTTCTTAAGCAGTTCATATTAACATGTTTCATCAAAAAGTTTTTAATTTACTCCACAAAGATGAAGGTATGTTTCATGAGTCATGTTGGAGAGACATAACTGTGTATATATACATATATATCTATTGTTAAAGCAAAATGAGCAAGAAACATTTCCTGGATTCTAGAATGGAATATTGAAAATCGAAAATAATTTGTTCTGTTTACTGGTTGCAGATCATCCTTGGGTTCAAAATGCGAAAAGGGCTCCAAATGTTTCTTTAGGTGAAACTGTGAAAGCAAGACTCAAGCAGTTTTCAGTAATGAACAAGCTCAAGAAAAGAGCTTTAAGGGTAATAATATCTCAGGCCTTAATCTATCCCAGAAAACTTTTATCCACCCCAATTGATTGGTTATATTGTCATGTTACATGTGCATAGTTACTAACTTCTTCCTACTCAATTCACAGGTGATTGCTGATAGTTTATCGGCCGATGAAGTGGCAGGGATAAAAACGGGATTCCATTCAATGGACACTAGCAATCGAGGAAAGATAAGTATTGATGATTTGAAAGCTGGATTGCACAAGCTTGGCCATCAGATCCCTGATGCAGAACTTCAAACTATAATGGATGCTGTAAGTTGTCACCCTTTTAAAATTTAGTAAAGGGTTTCTAAATATTTCTTATAAATGTACTTGTGAGATTTAAAACAAATAAATAAATAACATACAATTAGTTCTATGTAGTGTGACTTTTCAACTTATGCACCTGAAAAGAATGTGATATTAAAAACTCAGTGGTTAAATATAGGGTTCTGATAATACAAGGATAGTAAACAAGCAGTTAACTAAGGTTTCCTTTAATTTTATACTCATCGAGTAAAAAAAAGTTTTATTTGACTTTACCCCCTGATATAACTGCATAATTAGACTTACACCTTGCAAGTTCAAGAATTAGACTTATCCTCCCCCCTCTCCATGTGCATGCATTAAACCACTTGTACCCTATGCATTTGGGGTGGTAAGTCTAATTTCTGAAATTCTAGCGGGTAAGTCTAATTATGCAATTATCTCAGGGGGTATAGTAAAAAAACCCAAAAAAGATATTCCAAGCCAAAAAAAAAAAAATTCAGGCGAAACATTTTTTTTCCATACAATCAAACGTACTCAAAGGCAATTTTTAGATAGTACATTATTGATACCCGTTTGGCAATGTGTATAATCCAGTTATTGAATTCTTCTCACTTATATGTTTGGTTTATGCAGGGTGATGTAGATAAGGATGGATACTTGAACTATGGAGAGTTTGTAGCGATTTCTATTCACCTAAGAAAGATGGGCGATGACGAGGATCATCTTCATGATGCATTTGCGTTTTTCGATCAGAACGGAAGTGGGTACATAGAGATTGAAGAGTTGAGGGATGCATTAGTTGATGAAATTGAATCCAATAGTGAAGAAGTCATCAATGCCATTATTCTAGATGTGGACACGGATAAGGTTAGTTGTTTTGTCATTACGATTTTGTAGATCCTCTCTTTATTTGACATCTTAATATTTGTTAGGGTTTATTAGTAGCATTAACATCCCAATAGGGCTTGGCATGGTGACTAAATTAAGGGACTTGTTTCATAGGCAATATTTGCCGTGGCATGGAATCTTTCAAAATTTCCAAACTTTGGTGGGTATGATTGTCCAAATTTCTCCTGGAAATATATTCCATGCTTGCCTAAAGTACATGCTAATGCATGTTTTGGACATTGACCATGGATATTTCTTGGGGAGGAGGAGAAAATTTCCCTTGGAAATGTTTTCCACCTTAGCCACCCCGAAAGAGTTATATTGAATGGAAATTGGAAATAAAGGAGAACATCTCACCAAGACACTCTTATCTTTTTCATCAACTTGTTATAAATATGAACTGTTTTTCACTTTTTCTTTTCTTCAACTTTGTAGTCAAATGCACCCTAGTTCAAAATTTCATGACATTGCGTAGTTATGTAAAAATTCTAGAGGATGGAGAGACTAGACACATGCTTGACTACTTATTAGAACTTTGAAAACTAAAACTTCTACACCAGATGGCAAATATATACTGAAACATGATTTTTCATACTTGGTCCAACTGATGTCCTCTCTATACTAATGGAATTGGGTTGTTTCTACTTTGATCCCTACTTTTGTTGCAACATTTTATTATTTAAGAAAAGAAAAGTGTTGCTAAATGTCACAAAGTGTCATATAATACCCTCAGAAAGTGACATTTTGTGAGTTTTGGCGGCGTTTATCAGGCTATATCTCAAATTTATAGAAAAATGGGGATGCAAAATTTGTAATGGACAATATATATATATATATATATATATATATATATATATATATATATATTTCGTGCGTACTTCAATTTGATTCTTAAATTTATTTTATTATATGTTTGCAGGATGGACGTATCAGTTACGAGGAGTTTTCCGCGATGATGAAGGCCGGCACAGATTGGAGAAAAGCGTCAAGACAATATTCGCGAGAGCGATATAATAGTCTAAGCATGAACTTAATGAAGGATGGATCTTTGAATTCAAACAGTTAGGGAAGATAACTCGGGATTAGACTAATTACTTGATAAAATTGAAACCGTCTTTCAAAATTCCTTTTTTTTGCGGGCTTTAATTTTACGTTAATATCTTTTAGACCCTTCTCTTTTGCGATAATTGGGATTCAGGTCCTAAGTAATAATGTCCTGAATAGTAATGCATTTTGTTCTTTTTTTGGGGAGAGGTACTGAGTGGTGTGATAAAGGTTGGGGAGGTATTTTTTGATTGTTCACCTTTTTTTTTTGTGGTTGTAAATATGTTGGCATATAATTTCATTACAGTTATTTATTGGCTTGTATTTACTGAATCTTATAGTGAATCTTCCTTTTTAATACAGAAATTTTTATTTGGATGATGGGGATGTTGTGTTACTTTCATGCTGAGTTTTCATAAAGGAAAAACAGCTGCATGATATTCAATGTAATTGGGGAATTTCTTATTGGATCAATTATAATTGGGGAATTTCTCTTATACAAATTCTAGTAGGCTAAAGGCTAACGTAGTTTGACTAACACAACGTGCCTTGTCAAGTCACACTATGTCAATAAATTATGTTTACTACCGAAAAGTTTTATTCGTTTCATATCCAATGTGCTTTAAAGGTTTGTCCCTTGACGGGATCCACACCATAGTACAATATTCATAAAAGCACATTCAGTATGAAATGGGTAACAATTTTCGGTAAGTGCATCATTTTCCCTACTTAAAATACTTCTATTTATCCCATAAAGGAATGATAATCTAGAGTTAGGACAATTATAAGAGTTATTTCCACATTTTTGTGTTCTCACAAACAATTTGGGACTCTTGTGATTTTTGTGATATTGTTAAATAGGAGAGTACAGAAAGTAGAGTGCTAAAGGATTAACAGTAAAGCATATACTCCTCTATCTGGCTTAATTAAATACTGTTTTTAATTTCCCAATTTAAAATCCCATGTTGAAATTAATGAACTTAATTATACAAGTTTGTTTTAAATTTAGCAATTGATTATGTAACAAGTCAAACTTTCTTGAAGATTTGACTTTCCACTCAAACGTAGGTAAACCTTATCTAGAAGATTTGACTTTCAACTCAAACGTGGGTGAAGATTGTTGGGCCTAACCTTTACTCGTCCAAGACTTCGACTGCTAACATGGTGGACCCTCTCTTTGAAATAAACAACGTTTGTCCTTCAAAAATTGAAAACTTAACTCTTCCAAATTTAATTGGACCCTAAAATCAAATCCAATCTTGAAGATAGTTAGTTTATATTTATCAATGGAATTGTTATCATTATAATCACTTGCTATTTCCCTTTTTTTATGATTTATGATGACAATTCAATTGACGTTTATATTTAGGCTAATTATTTTCAAAACTCTCCTTTTCTTATAGAATTGTTTTAAAAAAAAAAAAATCATTTTCCTTATTTTTTTTCGTAACTGTTGCATTAAGTATAAAACATTGTGGAATTACACTGTAAAATTGATTATGTGAATAAATCATGTATGGGTAGTGTATCAACATTATATAACATCAATTGCATATACCCTTTGTAATTATATAAAAAAAAAGAATGGAGGAGGGTTGAGAGAACTTTTGTGTGTTAAATCCACGAACCTTAGATAATATGGTACATTATTAATACATGTGTTAGGAAATAACATTAGTGAGTGTAGGGTACAGTGGTTGGTCAATTTCAGAGGAGCTGATGTGAAGTTAAATGGCGGAAACATAAGTTACTAACTACATAATAACAAAAACAACATAATGTTTAGAGGCCAATGACCCCAAATATAACTCTAATTCATCAATTTGTATGTATTTTGACTTAATTCTGTTTAAACAAAATCTTTAGGCCCCGTTTGGTTGTCTCGAAATTATAAATTGACCCATTTATAAATTGGAATTTTACATATTGGCTCATTAATTGTGTTTGATTTCATTAACGAAATGATTCATTAATTAACCGATTTTAGCTCTTATGTAAAATCTGAATTTGGAGCATTTTACAAAAAATGTGAAATGCGTCCATTTGTAATAGGAGTCACAAAAAGTTCATTCGATTCGATTGCCCTTCTCTCCCCCCCCCCTCTCTCTCTCTCTCTCTCTCTCTCTCTCTCTCTCTCTCTCTCTCTCTATCTATCTTCATTTTAAACTTGTTTTTTAATTGAACCTTAACATTAATTTTAGATTCCCAAACATCATCTAAAATTGGATTTAAACTCATTTCAAACCCACTCATTTACAATTCACTAATTCGCAATAAACTAATTTACATAACATAACAATTTGTGCAACCAAACTGGCTCTTAATTCATAGGTCAGGATTTAAGTTGTTTATCATTCAAGCATATGATATGCAATTAAAGACATTAGCGGCCAAGTAAAGTGTCTACATCATCGTGTCATGTTTCGTGTCAAGTCTTCGTCTCCAAAGTCCATGGATCTGAAGAGGTATGAATGCATAATTTTTTTTCATTGGATACAGTTGAGTGTTGGTTTGAAAATATTTTTTTAGTCATTTTCATAAAAGGTTTATTAAAGAGAAATTTAATTTTTATGAACAGTCGTTTGAACAAGAATTTCATCCCGATTCGAATGATTTTAGAAAAGTCATTCAAACCACCTTCAAACAAGAATCAAAAGAAATTTTCTTATCTAACAAAAAAATATCGTTCGAAGCTCGTTTGATATCAATTCAAACGAGATTCACCATGTCATTCGAATGAGATCTAGGTTCATTCCAACAAGATTGTGTAGTTCGTTCGAATGACCATATTGATTTCACTCAAACGAGATTGCGCCGCCTCGATATTCAGGTTTCCTACATAAAGGAATGTTACCATTTGTTTTTACTGAGAATTTTGGCAAAAATTATTTTTCAAAGATAAATCCAAGAGCTTCCAAACCCTAGTTTTACACAATAGTTTGAGATCCAAGTTTCAATTAAATATGCTTATTTGAGATCTCCTGTTTAACACCATTTACTGAGTATTGTTTCATACAGTGAATTTCGTTCTTGTTACATTTTGACAAGGTGAACTCCATGTTATAAGCGTGTGAGGAGCACACTTTGTGACAATGTGTATGTGGACTCCTACATGTAACACCCGCCCCGTGACTTTGACCGTCCCTGTGTGATTTAGTAACTTGGTAAGACACAATTGGACTTTAGACATGGTAAAATGGACCTTGAATCAGATATGTGTAACTTCGTGGCCTTCGCGCTTGTCGAATCGGAATTTTGTGTCTTAAAGTTTATATTGTGAAAAACGAAATTCGTTCGAATGAGGTATTCATGTCATTCGAACGATCTTTGAAAAAACTTCTAACGACTTGAAAATGGTTGATTTCCCTCGCTCTCAGGAATCTCGTTGGATGCCCACCTTCGAAGGAGGTACCTAGTCGTTCGAACGAGGGGACACTTTTTGTTTGAACGAGGTTCTTCTCACATACCTTTTAACCCTACGATTTTGGTCTATTAGTACCTCGTTAGAATTCTCATTCGAATGAGAGGGGTTCTCATTTGAACGAGGCCCAATATCGTTCGAACGACAGGAGAAAATTCAAAAAAATTATGCATATTTTAATGTGCTATCATGATTTGAAGCAATAAATTGGATAACGTGTCGAGCTCTCAGCGACTCGGATCAAAACGTGGGACAAAAAACTTGATTGACCTTTGGTTAAAGGGTTAAGTACAGGGGCATTTGGGAATTTAACCCTTAGTGTTTGGAAGTATTTAATGTGAGTTTTTCTCATTTGAGCAAACCCACATCAGATTTTGACCACACACCACCCTAACATCACCATCCCTACACCCAAAACCACCATAGTCTAACCCTTTTCCACCATATTTAAGCTTATATAACCCACCTACACCATTATTGGATAAAATTACAAATCCATGGAGATATTGTTGGCAATTTTTGAAGAAGAAGAAAGTATGGAGTTTGAAGGGAGTTTTCATGGACCATCAAAGGAGATAAGCTTGGTGGAGCTAGCCAACCTCTTTAAGGCCACCTTAGGAGGTGTAAGTTTTTAATCTTCTTGTACACTTCATCAACCATTATTGAAGCTTCCTTTGAGGTGAAAAACTCTACTCTTGACTTAAGAACTCTATTTTGCATATTATTGGTCTTGTAGTTAGAGCTTATTAATGCATAATGCATATATGATTTAAGAAGGAAATTTCTTATGATTTTGGGGGAAACAAAGATGTTTTATGAAAAATTATAAGAGTTTTGAGAAAAATGATATGTTTCAAGAAATCTTGATATTTAATCATTTTATGGAATAAAATATTTGAAATGATATTTCTCTTATTGAAAATATTTTATGAACAAATGCCTTAAGGGTTTCTTCTGAAAATTGGGATTTTTTTATATAAATAAACATTTACTCTAGTTTTGAAGAAATAAAAATATCTTTTGGTTTGAAAAACATGTTTATGCCAATATTGAGAAATTTATAGAATGAACCATATGTTAGATCCATTTAATGGGATTTTTGGATTTAAAATCTATCTCCTCATGAATACAAACTTATAGTATTTTGATGATGAACATATAAACAAGTTTAATGAAGGTTTTAATAGGTTTTAACATGAAATAAAAAAATAGAAATTACAGCCCTTAAAGAGTGTTAAAAGGTGGTAAATAGATATCTCTAGACCACATGTGAAAATAAATTAAAAATAGTATTTTCTTGTAAAGTAGTCTCCAAAATGCAAAAAAGATTTTCTTAGTAAAGGAAGTAATGAAATAAAGAGATTTCCAACTTGAAAATTGTATTAACTCCAAAGTGTGAAGTGAGTGTTAATAAGTAAAAATATTTTAGAAGTTAGTATATATAACTTAGTAATATTTTTGGGAACACAACACTTGTGAAAATGGATAAAAATGCAAGTTTGGATATATAGGAGAAAATAGTGATTTTACATAGAGTGGAACATTTTTATGAAATAAAAATGTTGGAAATGGTGTTACACAAATAGCCCTAAAAGAAATTTATTTGGGGATAAAATCAACGCAAGTGTATAAAGGACAAGAAATTGTGATTTTTAAAGTGTAACACAAGTTGGGGTGAAGTCCCTGAATTTTTGACTTCGGCTGATAAAAATTGGAAATGTGAACATTTTATAAATGTTAAAATACATGAATATGCACTCATATGACATAGAGAATAATTAAGGAGGGCCCGGATCCTTGGGATGAGAGACCTAAAATCACTGGCCAGAGCACATGGTAGAATATCAAGCGGTGTGGAGTCCATTAAAGTATACGGATATTTGAAAAATTCTGAGAAAAAGATAATAAAAAGTGAAACATGTCAAGAAATGGGTTGTGTGACGAGTATAAGAAAAGACAACCTAACTTGAGTGAAATTGATAAGTGTTAAGATGACAAATAACGTGGACTATTAAAGTGAAAAATTGACTAATGTTTATGAAGTATAAAGAATGGTAAAGTGAAGTGATTAACTAGGTAATTAAGCAACATATAGAGGTTTAACTCATAATTAACACAAGAGAGTATTTATGAAAGGTTTTCAATGAAAAATAAGTATTTTCTAACGCGATGCTTGCGTGTATTGAAAGGTGACCTCGAAAAAATACTAAGGTAAAATTTGTGTGATAAATGGGCGATTTCAATAAAGGAGGTGCTTTTCACTAGATAATAATGTATTGTTTAAAGTATTTAACCAGGTGTGTTAAATCAAGAAATAAATATCAAGTCAAGTAAAAATGGATTCTTTTATAAGATTAAGGGAATGATCGGAATAATTAACGTTTTTGGAATAAAAAATGGTTTCTTGCATTAGCGTGTATATATATATATATATATATATGTATGTATGAAGTAGTTACATATGCATGTAGACTTAACGTGTTAGAGTCTCTTTTCTTCCGTTCAATTTTATATTGTACTATTGTATTTTTTCACTGGACATTTGGCTCATTCCCTCCTTTTTGTTATGTCAGGTTGTAGGCGGTTTCGTATTTGAGAGCTTTACTCAGGTAAGTATTCTTTTATTTTACGTTAGTAGCTCTGATGCTTGAATTCAGGGGACGCTTCCCACGGGTCCCTCACATAGTTTGATTTAAATTGGAATCGCATGCTAAACAAGTGAAATGTTATTCAAATAGAATTGGACTAGCAACATTATTTAGGTTATCTCATCGCACTTCACACCTAACATTCGGGTAAGACCGGGTTGACTATGGGTAACCCATAAATTTGGGTACACTACGTGTCGATATGAATAATGTCGAAGGAACTAAGACGGGTTAAGACTTGAAGGAATTGAGTTGGTTATTTAAATCATCTGTCGTCCTTATGTAATTCATAGATCATAGTGAATTTGTGTGGTTGGGCCGTTTGAGGTTTATTTCGTTGTGGATTTTCCGCGTACATCTATGAGTTGCGCGATTGCTTTATTTTACTATTTCTATACTCACCTAGATGTATGCTTAGGACAAATTTTTTTTGGTAATCTGTTTAATACAACATCCGGTTTAACTGGTACAAGTTTAATTGCGTTACTCGTTTAATATTAATTTAATTAAAAAAAATTAAAAATTGGTGCGTGTGTGACAATACATATAATTAGAGCACTTTTAAATTAATATCAAAGTGGTTGTTTATAAGTTTTATACGCATGAATCAAGGAGGTATTTATATGGATGGTCAATCATTTTCTAGGCCACCTTTGTTTGATGGGTCTAACTATGCGTACTGGAAAACGCCTATGAAATCTGCACTTAAATTCATTGATGAGCAATTATGGTTAGCTGTAGTAAAGGAGTGGACCCCACCCACAACCCTAAAAGGTGAACTTTGTATCCCTAAACCCGTAAAAAGTTGGAGCGAAGATGAGCATAAGTTGTGTAACTACAATTCCCATAGTATGGATGCTTTATTTTATGTGATTACACCGGAGGAGTTCAACCGTATTACACTACACCAAAAACAGCAATTTGGCACACCTTGATATTAAAAATTTGGCACAGTTTAAAATTGTGCCAAATTTTGGCACGGTTTAATGACAATCTGGCACACTTTAAAACATTGTCAAAATTTGGCAATGTTTTTAAGTGTGCCAAAATTGAGTACACTTACTAAAATATAAAATGCTCTAAAAAAATTACGCTCCCTCACTTTTGAGGCCTACCGCTCAAACCCAAATCTTCATCTTTCCCTCTCTCACACAGGCACGTAATTTTCCCTTGTGTTCGACAGCTTAGCCCTAACTCTTATCTCTCTCTCATTTCCCCTCAACACAACGAGACACCAAACCACAAGCCCCTCCCCCTTATCTCAGTTAATCGATCATCAATCCCACATACCACACGCCCCTCATCTCTCTCTCTTCGTCGTCAACTCCTCACACCATGGCTACAGGTTCGTCATTAGGGTTTACTTTATTAGTTAAAGTAAGATTTATGTATGCTTAATGTAAGATTTATACGCTTAATGTAGGATTTATTTTCTTCATTTATCACCATGTTCAACTCAGAACCCATTTGAGAATTGTATGTGGTAGCTTATGTGTTAACTAAGAACCCATTATATGCTTAATGTTATTTTTAGTTTTAAAATTTAAGGCTTGTTATATCAGTGGGTAGTTTTATCCAAATGGTTCAATGATGATTTTTGGTTGATATAATAGATACATAGAAAGAAAAATCTTGCATGTTCTTTGTAGTTTTAATTTTTTCTGGGCTTTAACAGATTTTTTTATTATTATTGTTAAATTACAAACATGTCTGGTGGAACCGGAGAGGCTATTAGAAGCACTTTGATAGTATTAATGATGTTTGACATAAAATATTATTGATGATGTTGGGCATGATTCTTGGTATGCCAATACCGGGGCAAGTAATCAAACCACTCAAGATATATAAAATATTCAATATGTTATTTATATCATGGCATTGACAAGGTTTCTACTGCTAATGGTTAAAGTATGGATATTACTAACATTAGCTCATCAATTATATCTTCTGATGACAATCACAAATTTATATTGAATGATGTTCTCCATGTTCCCTAAGCCTCACACAACCTATTATATATGCACCAATTCACAAAAGATAACAATTTCCTTTTCCATGTTCTTTTATTCTTAATTCATCTGTGTTTTTATTTGTAATTATAATTGTTTATTTCATTCCGCGACAGGAGCATGTTTGGCGAAGCATAAGTAGTATTGTGAAAGTGGCGAATCACCGTGCTAGTTATAGATAATTATGAGGTTTATTTTCATAATAATAGATATTACTGTATTAACACACAATGTTTACATAAAAAGAAGATTTAAGTTACATTTCTACTTCTCCTATTGCCTTTATTTTACCCGTTCCATTGATCTTGAAGAGAACGAAGAGAGGGTGGTTGCATTTCTTCTTAGGCATCCAGTAAGAATATCCCACTCAATATTCCCATGCTTTGTTTCATTTTTCCAGTGTTCTTGCATACGTGCGCGCACACATGTATTGTTTCACCCATGGTATCTATGCCTTTCTTTTAACAAGTAAATAATAAGCTTCTGTCCGGAAACTGAGTGGGTGCTCCCTGCTCATAACATGAAAGAATTGAATTTATGTACGACTCTAAGTATTTTGTTACTCTTCATCTATAATTAAGCATATAAGGTTATTGTTTAAATTATGCTTGTCTCATTCGATCTTGAATACTCGAATGTAAGTGAAGTGTTACTTGATATTTTATTCAAGTTACTTATAACTTGTGGGGAGCAAGCTAAATCAAGAATTTACTCTAATGTCTTTTAGTCAATTTCCATAAGCTTCTTAAGACCACCATTTCCTCTAATATCTTGTTAGAGGTAAAATATAGTTATTAAGTAATAATCATTGAACCGAACTTTTGTTTGACCTCCTTTTAAACATTATTGGAAACACATTTTTGCACACCTTTACTAGAATTTCTTCACGAATAATGGTAAAATAATAGTTCATTTCTTGGAGTTGCTTCTGAAAAATGAATTTATGGTATAAAACCTAGCCTTTTCCTTTTTCTTCTTTAGTCAACTGTCTACCCTAGATGTTGGAGAGAAAATACTTCAATTAGTTATATAAGTAAACCTTAATTACACTACTATATATAATATATGATGAAAATAGTGTAAACTGGCAAGTATGGAGACATCATAAGATGTGAGTGAGGTCAATCCCATCCTTAGTTAGATGTAATTTGACTTTGTTTCTTATTTTTCATCCACGATAATAGTCTGAATTCTTCATTATTTCCTATTTGCATAGTTGATTTTTTGACATGTTCCATCTGCATAATCTTCCAGGAACTTTGTAAGGGCGTGAGTACTTTTGCTGCTTCCATTAGCAAAAATGATAAAATCATCAGCACAACTAAGGCTAGATATAATAAGACTTCCGCTAGGATGAGAGTAGTGTTTAATCAAACCAGTTTGCATTTGATAGTCTAAGCCTTTAGATAGAATTTCTGAGAATAAAACAAAAATAGATGGTGATAGGGGATCTCCCTGCCTCAGGCCTCTTGTTGAGTTAAAATAACCACGAGGTTATCTATTTATCAAAATCAAAAACCCATTGTTACAAATACACCTCTAAGGAAGATTAATGAAAGTTTCATTAAAGCCTAGCTGCCTCAAAAACTTTATAAGGACCATCCATTCAATTATGTCATAATCTTTGGCCATCTCAAACTTGATGGTGATGTTAGAACCAAAGTTCTTTTTTCCCAAATTGAAAAAAACATCTCTTTGGCAAGCAGAATATTGTCAAGAATGTTCAATCCACTTTGAGATGGGGATATAATTTTTTGTAGAATAGGGGCAAGTCTAATAGTAAGGATTTTAGAAATAACTTTGTATTTGAAATTACATAGAATTAGAGTAGGTAGTGGGGTTCAGACCTTTGGGGATCAATGAAATAAGAGTGTTGGTATAACTTTTTGGGAAATCTTCACCTAGGAAAAAAGATTGAACAACTTGAGTAAAATCTACTTTTCTAATGTCCCAAAAATTAGCATAGAAGATACCTCCAAAGCCATCAGTCCCTGGAGAAGTGTCTTCATTCATAGTGTAAACAATCTCCCAAATCTCATGTTCATCAGGAATGCCCATAAGAGACAGGTTCATATCAGTAGAGACCAGCTTGGATATGAACTTTGTAATATCATAGTTGTGGTTCACAAACTCAACAGTATGTATTCCACTGAAATGATTAACAAAGGTATTTCCCAAATAGCTAGGGCCATCCCATTTGCTGCCCTCCTCATCAGTGATATGAGAAGATTGTAACTTAAATGAAAAACTCTAAGAGGTTTCCCTTCAATAGAATTGTCCCAAGAAGATTGTATAACCTCTTAATGTCCTTATGATAGCACCACATATTTTGAAATTTGAACATCTTACTCAATTATCAAATATTGAGACCAAAATAGGACAGTGGCCTGAACAGGTTCTACTCAAGTTAGAAATACATGTGTTTGGGATTGCATTCTTCCACAAAGAGTTGCAAGAGACTCTATCAAGCCTTTCAAAAATATCATCAGCCCCACTTACTTTGTTCCACCATGTGAACTTTAATCCACAGTATCCCAAGTCAATGAGGTTATTTCTTAAAGCTGCATCATTAAACTGATCAGAGGCTTGGAAGCCGATATCTGCACCACCACATTTTTCATCCTGTTTGCTCACAATATTGAAATCCCCTATCACTAAATGAGGAATGTTATCATATACATTTGTTAAATTGTCCAAAAAGTTCCAAAGATCTAATCTTTCCTCTTTATAACATTTAGCATAAATAAATGTAATGAGAATTTTCACATGAAATTGAGAGTGCACAAAGCAAACTGATAAGGATTGATTAATGTCATATTTACATGTATTGTGGTTTAATATGCCATAAATTAAAAAATATATTTTGGTTTTACAGAGTTGAGTACGTGAGTTTTGATAACCTTACTTAAATATATAAATAGTGAGCAAAATTCAGGCCATTACGGGATGCAAGTGATGGCCTAACAACTGTTATATATAAAAAAGCTGTTATATATAACAACTATAAATGACAAATTAATGCCTCTCTAAAAAATGACAAATTCTTTGCATAATGGTCTGACCGCTATAAAGGTCACATTACACCTATCATGGCTAGTACCCTTAGTATTACAACATTCATTTTACTATGTTTAATATCTTTTGATTAGATTCTTATCAATCTTATTTCATTAGCAAATTTCCATCGTATATATGCAAAGTCTAATATATTCTTATCAATCTTATTACAACATTCAAGTAACCTTGTCTAATATATGCAAAGTCTATAATAGGAAGACTCCCCTAACTATAGAAAGTAATTGCATGTCGTTGTTAATCGGGCTAAGTTGAAGGAGCAAAGAATTAATATGAAAACAAGCCGTTTGAGGGTGAAAACCCAAACCAACCCCCAAACGACCCCGTAAGAGGCACGAACACCTCGCACGGGACCAATGTAACTCGTACGAATTGACCGCGTAGTCCCGAGTCTCCCGGTTTGAGAGTATAATGATAATTTCAAAATACATAGATTAGGCTTGAAAATAAGCCGTTTAAGGGTGAAAACCCAAACCAGCCCCCAAACGGCCCCGTAAGAGGCACGAACAACTCGTACGGGACCAATGTAACTCGTACAAACTGACCGCGTAGTCCCGGGTCTCTCAGTTTGAGAGTATGATGATAATTTCAAAATACGTAGATTAGGCTTGAAGATAAGCCGTTTGAGGGTGAAAACCCAAACCAACCCTCAAATGGCCCCGTAAGAGGCACGAACACCTCGCACGGGACCAATGTAACTCATACGAACTGACTGTGTAGTCCCGGGTCTCCCGATTTGAGAGTATGACGATAATTTCAAAATACCTAGATTAGGCTTGAAAACAAGCCATTTGAGGGTGAAAACCAAAACCAGCACCCAAACGGCCCCGTAAGAGGCACGAACACTTCGCACGGGACTAATGTATCTCGTACGAACTGATCGCATAGCCCCGGGTCTCCCGGTTTGAGAGTATGACGATAATTTCAAAATACATACATTAGGATTAAAAACAAGCCGTTTGAGGGTGAAAACCCAAACCAGCCCCCAAACGGCCCCGTAAGAGGCACGCACACCTCGCACGGGACCAATATAACTCATACGAACTGACCTCGTAGTCCCGAGTCTCCTGGTTTGAGAGTATGACGATAATTTTAAAATAAGTAGATTAGGCTTGAAAACAAGCCGTTTCAGGGTGAAAATCCAAACTAGCTCCCAAACGGTCCCGTAAGAGGCACAAACACCTCGCACGGGACCAATGTAACTTATACGAACTGACTGCGTAGTCCCGGGTCTCTCGGTTTGAGAATATGACGATAATTTTAAAATACGTAGATTAGGCTTGAAAACAAGCCGTTTGAGGGTGAAAACCCAAACCAGCCCCCAAACAACCCCGTAAGAGGCACGAACACCTCGCACGGGACCAATGTAACTCATAGGAACTGACTGCGTAGTCCCGGGTCTCCCGATTTGAGAATATGACGATAATGTCAAAATACGTAGATTAGGCTTGAAAACAAGCCGTTTGAGGGTGAAAACCCAAACCAGCCCCCAAACGGCCCCGTAAGAGGCACGAACACCTCGCATGAGACCAATGTAACTCGTACGAACTGATCAGTTAGTCATAACTTGCCTAAGATTTTCAATTTTAGAATATAATAATAATTGCAACTCCTATATGTAATTTTTCAGCTTGAGTAAGCTTTTTTTTAATAAATTACTTGATTACTAATATCGTCTCTTTTTTGTATCCTATTTTTTTTGCAGGATAATATTTTATCGTTAACATTTATTCACGTGGAACACACAGAGAACTCAATGGTTTACAACAAGGGGTTTATTTATGATTCTATTTTTTTGTGTTATGGCCGTGCGACCTTTTGTAGTTTTATTGTTAACTTTTATGGCCGTGCGGGCTTTTCTAAGTTTATTGTTATATTTTGTGGTCGTGCGGGTTTTATTTTACGCAGGTTTGATATTAGCAGGTTTTAGAATGTCCAGAAAATAGAGGAAATTCTGCCCAATTTTTTTTGGTCTGTGAACTACGAAAGACTTGTAATATTTTGAAGTTTGTATGAACATTAGTTTATCAAAACGTGCAAGATTTGCAATTTGTGAATTTTCTTATTTTCAAATATTTTTTTTTCTTTTTAACAAAAAATTGGCACAGTTCAAAACCGTGCCAAAAGTGTATCAAATTTTGGCACGGTTTTGAATTGTGCCAAAAGTTTTTCAAACTGTGCTCAATCTGGCATAGTTAAAAACTGTGCCAAAAGTGTGCCAGAAATATCAAATTATGGCACGGTTTAAATGTGTGCTAGAAGTGTTCCTATTTGGTCAAATCTGGCACACTTTTGAGCCGTGCCAGAAAAAATAGCCATTTTGGAACACCTGATTCTGGCACAGTTCAAAACCGTGCCAAATTTAATCTGGCACAGTTTTAAATCGTATCAGATTCCTATTTTTGGTGTAGTGTTATGGAGTGTGAAACGTTCAAAGCGGCTTGTGATATACTCCAACTAACTTGTGAGGGAACTTGTGTTGTTAAAACTTCCAAACTTGAAAGAGTTGGCGATTGCGTTCAATTAAGAAATAATATAATAAATACCATTTTTAACCCAAATTAACCCTAAGCATGCAACTAGGTGTGATTGAAACAATATGAAATCATGCAATAAATATTCAACACACAAAGTTTAAGGAAAAATCCCCCACAGGGGCAAAACCATTTGTATATCACTATAATTTGTAAAAGACGGTTTACAATCGAATTACAATGAAATACAGGTTGACTAAGAATTACCCTCGGGTATCGGATTCTGTAGTCGCGGCTGGAAGAAACCCTTTCCAGTAGGGCTGCAATGAAGAGGAAGAAGCGGTCCACTTCACAAAGGGTTGAACAACATCAATGGTGTTCTAGGGTTACCAAAAGTGACTCACAAATGTATGGAATTTGTGTGAATCAATGGTATGAATCAATGGACTCAAATGCCATGAAGACTTATGAGTTATAGAACTCAGAAAATCGTGTGTAAGTCTCTGTTAAAAACAACCTCTGATCGTGGATTAAATAAGGAACTCTTTGCCCTAGAAAATCTGGCCACGATCTGGCAGAGTTTATCCTCGTCGGATCGGTCCGGTCCTTTAGGCGGATCGGTCCGGTGAACTCGGATCGGTTCTTTTTCTGAAGACGGATCCATCCAGTTGGCATCGGATCGGTTCGGCATTTTGGTGTCATCGGTTCGTTATGGATCCGGGGTGTACTGGTCTCAACACAGCAGGCGGATCGGTCCGGTCCCTTTAGCCGGATCGGTCCGGTCAGGTCTGATTCCCAAATTCCTTCTTCTTTTGATCTTCGGATTTCGGATTTCGTTGATGACGATGTGATCTTTTCAACCATCAATCTTGTAACGGCGTATGACATAACATATACATAAAGATGGACAAATTGTGCTTACAAATCTCCAAAACCTCACCACTCAAACTAAAATCATTAGGATGGTGAGCTTGAAACCTTCGATGAGTTCTATGCGAGACTTTCTGATATTATAAACTCATTATTTAACTTTGGAGAGACAAACCCGACACCAAGGTTGTGAACAAAATCTTAAGGTACTTACGTGTAAGATTTAATCTCAAAGTCACTATTTTGAATTCATTGGTAACTGTTTACTCTACAAAACTTAAGGAGCTTGTGGGTGATCTTGAAACCTATGATCTCGACATGTTTCCTTCCTAAAAGACGAAGAAAGAAAAGGACATTGATTTAAAAGTCCGGATTAAGGAAACAACGGTTATTGATGATGAGTATGACATCGATTCCAATGATATGGCCATGTTCATTAAGAACATCAGAAAATTTCCCAAGTTTAGGGAAAAAACTCTAATTTTGATGAAAAGAAGTCTGTGAAAAAGAAGTTTAACAAGGATGAATTTTTTTATATTAATCATGATTTTAAAAAGAACTAAAATGACAATTTTAAAAGGGATAATTCAGATAGATGTTTAGGTGTGAAGGTTATGGCCAAAGGACAATCGAGTTGTGATACCTCGCCTATTTTAACCACGGGTGATCAGTTCTTTATCAAAATAAACAGGAATCTCATTTAGTTCATTCTAAGCATCACGGTCGATTTTTTTTTTAAATTACTAACCACCTATGTTAAATTAAGTCGGTGCCAAATTTTATCTTGCATTAATATAAAAACACACGGAATTAAATGCAAAAATCAAACAATCCATAAAATATAATAGTCTGAATCAAACACACGATACCTAGTTGAATAAATAATACCGAATAAACCAATGGTTCCCAAAATAAAATCCAATTACAAGCATAAAGTAATAAACTCGATAGAAACACCGTCTGATAAATAAATGAATAACTGTATCAACTAAAGGGGAAACATGCCCAGATGAAATGATGAATTGTACATCCTAGACTAGAAATGAGTAACTAAAGTGTCTAAGCAAGCTCCTACGAGCCTCCAAAAATATTACAGCTATGCATTCCTAGAACGAATCATCAAGTCTGGCGTCCCTGTGGCTGGACACCTAAAATGTTTTGAAAAAATTGATTTGACAAGGGCCAAAGGTCAAAATATTTTGAGAATATTTTGTAAGCATTTAATTTACAATTTAAAATCAGTTATTAGATACACACGTTAGTTCCACGTACACTCCCTTCAGTTCCTCACCTCTTATCTAAAGTTCACACCTGAAGTCTCTTACCTAGCTATGCTACCCAATCTAACGAGACAATATATCTAACTAACCACAAAAGGTTTAGCTCCGCGGTACAACCCACACAATACGTACTATACTACCAATGATTAATATTAATCGCATTTTTGTTATTGAATCATTTATTTAAGTTTCTCTACCTAAATTTCATTTAGATTTACACAATCTATCGGTTCTACCATCACACATAAGTAGGTTAATCGAAATTGTATATATTTATCACACTTATAATATATACAATTATAGCATCCTCCGGAATGACCACCACTATGTTTGCATACACTGCTATCATGTCCATGTACCTTTCGTACCAAATCAAGGACTTTCGATTCGAAATGTCTCCTCGAACCCTCAATACAATAACACACAATGGAGGCGAACATAGTTCTAAGCCTTTAGGATACGCACATACCTAACGTACCCAGATGTCCTTCCAATCTCACTAATACACAACACATAGCGAGACACACAAAGTTCTATGTTCTGGGGCACACATCCAGACCTCACTAGAATCGTCAAGGTGGAATCGTCCTCTACGTGGAACCTCCTGTGATAGCAGGCAGCATAGGTATGTTCACACACAACCAATCACATAATATGTATTCACACAACCTATATATAGATATATTCAATAGGGATGCCCATGACCCATTATATAAAACCGTACATAGTATTTATATCTCTCTCGAATACTCAACTACTAACAATTCTCACACAATTATTTATCCGTGTTATTCGAGTATCACTCACAACCTAAAGGGTCCTAAATATTTCTTAAAATATTTCAGTAGTTCATACATCCCTATACTAAGGGGCTAAGTCTTGGGTTCACTCATGTTCCTCATGACCCGTTCTAAATCCTCGTAATTTATTAAGTTTAATATTATGCCCACTCGACCCAATTCTTAATCCCCTTATTTTGGCCCAAGCCCTATGTAACACCCCGTAATTTCGAGGACATTGAGTTTAATTATTTTTGGGTGAAATATAACTTATTTTAATTTGGAGAATTTATTTAAATTGGAGGATTTTATTTAATTAGGTGAATTGATATTTAATTAATTCAGAGCATTTTTAGATTTCACATGTGGCGTATTTGGAGGTCGAAACTTCAGAATGTTATAAAGTAATTCGGATGATAATTCTGAGTGCATGGTTAATTCCGGAGATGTCGAGATAGTTGAAAATGAGTACCCGATGGTTGTAAATGGATTTCGGGGCATTTTTAGGCATAATCGGGCCCACACGGGGGTGTTTGGCCCATTTTAATTTAGCCCACAAGTCTAATTTCGGGATTCACGTTAGAAAACATAAATTTTAGAGTCTTGGATAGACACAACTCTAAAAGAAAAATATTATAAAACCCAAATTAGAGAGGTTGGGGCACACACAACTCAAAGAGAAAACCTTAGGCTTCCAGAGAAGAAAAGAGGGAGAAATTGGGGAACTTTTGGGAGTCAAATTGAAGAGGGATTTAGGTTTTTATGTCAAATCCATCATATTCATCAAATAAATCATACATTACAAATCACTACAGGCAAGTGGTTAAATTGTCTCAATATAAATCTGTGATAATCGATTCATATGATAGTGGGTGTGATAAAATCCTTTTTTTTTGTTGGGTTGACATATAAATTGGGTTTTCAATTTATGAAACATTACGTGTAAATTTTTGAGGAAAATTGATATCTTAAAGTACATTGTTCGGAAATTAAGATTTGTGGGTTGAACCTAGAAATTTATCTCCTTATATTGATGAATAGTGAAATCAAACTGGGGTAGAGGTTTTGTAAAATCGTGTATTTAGGGTAATAAATTTTGGAGAGGAATTTTTATTCTGTAAATGATAAATGTTTATCACTAATTATTAAATTTGGGTTGTTAGTTAAATATGGATTTGGATTTAAAAATCTAGTAGAATCGATTAAATATTAAGGTAATTTCAGAAGGAAAATCTAGGAAGAAATTAGTAAGGATTCCTCCATGGCGGATGAACAGGAGGAGAAGGAAGAAGAGAGAGAAATTTGTGAGTTCAAACGATCCTAGGAGTAGGATGAGCAGAAGGAGAAGGATGAACAGAAGGAGAAGGATTTGTGAGTTCAAACGACCCTGGGCCTCGATCGCGCGACATCGCATGTCGTTCGAACGATAAGGTGAGTCGTTCGAACGACGTGAGAAGGCCAGACATAGGTTGGCTTATTTCTGATTGGGCCGGAGATGATTATTTTGGTGGTTGAAAGGAGTTAGCCAATAAGGAATTTATATTTTTTCATATTTAGAGATTCAAAGAGGGGATGAGTACGAATTATTACGTGGAGACAAAAGACTGAAACTTAGATTTTGGAATTTAGGGCAATAAATTCTAAAGAATAAATTATGGGCCGAGGGAATGTGTTCAGGTAGGGATGTTAATGGACTGGGTTTAGACTCGGACCTGACCCGAATTAACGGGTCTGAACAAAATTTATAGATCCGATTACCCGAATATTTAATGGATCGGGTCTGGATATACATGATTCCGATCCGATAAGGACCCGACCCGAATGTGTGTGTGTGTATATATATATATATATATATATAACAGTTAGATATTATCTAACTGTTATATGTAAGACTTTATATATATTGCCAATCTTAACTGTTATAGAATGTTAACAAATGTTAAGACTTTGTAATGTTAACAAATGTTATAATGTTAACTAGTATAAAATGTTAACTGATATAATAACATTTGAAAATGTTAACTGTTTTATTTAACTATTGAAAATGTTAACTACGTATAAAATGTTAAATATTTTGCTATTTGGTTTATTTAAAACGTTAACTGTTAAAATGTGTTAAAATGTTTAGAAAATGACATTTAAAATTTTGAAATGCTAAAATGTTTACTGTTAAAGTGGTTAGGTATTCAGGCCGGGTATTCGGGTCGGGTCCTCGGGTCCTTAATGGATCCGGGTCTGGATCAATTTCCTGAGACCCGACGGGTAATCGGGTAAGACCCGATCTGCTAAAAAATACTCGGATTGGATATGGATATACCCTTACCCGATCCAAACCCGATCCGTTTACACCCCTATGTTCAGGCATTTTGGTTGAGTAGCGCCATCATTATAAAATTAATTAATGTGCAAATTAATTAAAGTTTAGAGTCGGGAAAATTGACTCGGATATTTTAGGTTAATGCTACGGGAATTAGGCACAAATTAGCCGGGTTTAAATTAAATATATATATGTAGTGATTGTATAGTATATATATATGTACTTTATAAATATTGGTGTGGATAATATTTATAGGAATACATACCCCTCTAGTGCTATTATAGGAGGTTGCACGATGTGTGTGAATCCCCTGGCTAGTAAATGCAGGGCGAGTATAATCCCCAAGTCATAGGTGTCCCGTATTTATATGTTGTGATTATTTTGGGGGTGAGATGCTTTGGGTATGATTTGGTATCACAATCGAGAAACTATGGCTGCCTCCGCTACATTTATTTTTGTTTTACTGATTCGGGGAGCTAACCGCATCAGGGTATCTGGGTGGATGAGTGTACATAGGGTGATAGTATTTTAGAGAAAACATCCGGTGAGTTCCTACTTGGGAGGATGGTTATATATATACGGTATATGTGTGAATGTTGTAATATAATGATATGTATATAATGGTGTGAATAATTTATATATGGGTGGAATGTATGAAGTGAAATTATATTAAGTATATACGTATATAAGCATATAAATATTTATATACGGGTGAATTACATAAGGTAAAAAGGTAGTACTTGTATATAACTAGTGAGACTGTTAACAGTGCATTTAAAAAGGATTAATTAAGTTAAAGTGATAAATAATTTATGAAGTAAAAGTTCGAATAACTCGGGCTAGAGTAGTAGTGAGAGATTTTCAGAACAAGGCTAGTTAGACGGGGTAGTGTAACTGGGAGGGTTAGGAAGAAGCGTTATGTGCGCACTTTACATGAGGGGTGAGTAGTATCTCAAGTGAGTGCGACACTAACTTAAATATGAAGAGCATTCATGCATTTTAATTGTTGCATTTTAATTCACTTGTATAATATTTTCAAAAGGATTTGGGCTCTGACCCGTACTTGCAAAATATTTTCAAAACCTTTTAGGTGTCCAGGCACATGGACGCCAAACTTGATGATCTGTTCTAGGGATGCATAACTGTAGCAGGTGTGGATACTTGCAGAATGCATTTCAGTTATTTCATTTGGGCATGTTGCCCCAGTTATTTTTATTTCAGTCAGACTTTGTATTCCGATTATTAATATGGTTGATGATTATTTTGGATTTGGGATTTTTAGCTAATGGTTTATTCGAAAAGTATTTTATTTATTTATGAGGTATTGATTTAGGCTCAGTAATTGTGTGAATGGTTTAATTTATATTTTCAGCATTTTGTTATTGTTTAATAAAAAGATAAAATTTGACACCGACTTTTTGAATACTAGATGGTTAGTAAGTTTTAAAAAGTTTTCGACAGTGATGCTAAGAATGAACCAGATGAGAAACCTATTTTAATTTAATAAAGGACTAATCATCCGGTATTTAATTAGGCGGGAAATCACCAATGGTATCAGAGCATCAGGTTTTAGTGTCCATAGGATCTGTACGACTTTTCTACGTTTCAGCTTAGCGTCCTTTGATGTAGAGCCTTAGGATAGGATTGCTGTATTTCTTTTATGTACATGCATTTACGCTCTTATGCTATTATAGATGTATGACGGTGAACTCATACAACTCATTTTTAAATTTAGATGCCTCCTAGGAGAGGTAGATCGATTAGAGCAACGACAAGGGATGAGGAGAGGGAGACTCGTTAGGAGCCAGTGGTCCCACAGCCGCAGCCACCACCAGGGAGGATGACGACTGCACAGGTGGTCGAGATAGTATCCCAAGCAGTCAATGCAGCTATGACATCCATGGTCGTTCAATTCCCACAGGCCCAGCCACAGCCGCCAGTGGCACCGGAGATTTAGGCCCAGTCAGGGCCATCTATTTGGTAGAGAGTCAGAGAGTCATTTCAGTAGGGCCACCCGCCCGAGTTTTAGGGTATCTCTGATGTAGTTGAGGCGTGTCAGTGGAAGAAGAATATACAGTGCCACCTGCACATGGTTGAGTGTAGTGAGACACAGAAGCAGATGTTAGTTACTTCAGACTTACTGGAGCATCATTATGGTGGTGGGAGTTAGTTACCACCACCGAGGAGAGAGATATGATGATGATTACTGAGTTCTGGGTGAGTTTTGATCACAAGTATTTTCCACCAGCAGTAGAGACCGAGATGCGAAAGAAGTTCAGTGAGGTTAACCAGGGTGATTGCTCCATAGCAGAGCATGAGGAGAGTTCACCCGTTTGGCTAATTTTGCGCCAGATGAGGTGAGTAACGAGGAGCGTAAGAAAGCGAGGTTTTATACATAGATTAGCCTAGAGGATTAGGCCGCACTTGATCGGTAACCCAACATTGGTGACGTATACTGAAGTTGTCAATGCAGCCTTATAACACTGTTAGGATTGTCACTTCCACACGAAGGGAAGTAAGAGAGGAGGTGAGCTCATCCAGTAGGGCAAAATAGGTGGGGGGCACTTTTAGCGGAGCACAACAACAGGATGGCAGGCAGTCGGGGCAGGACTCCCGGTAAG
The DNA here is from genome assembly GCA_949130495.1 of Sambucus nigra. Lineage (NCBI taxonomy): Eukaryota > Viridiplantae > Streptophyta > Magnoliopsida > Dipsacales > Adoxaceae > Sambucus > Sambucus nigra. Next base: position 407,976,659 of record OX422222.1, read on the forward strand.
GGAATTTTACTAAGAGATTCAGATCTAGGGGCGATAGACCGAATGACCAGGGTTTTTAGCAGGGCCAGTAAGGTCCCGATCAGCAGCAGCACTTTACTTCTTAGGGCCGTCGGGGCTAAGGGAATGGCGGAGGAGGCCAGCAGAAATAGGATTAGTATAAAGGAGGATTTTCTAGGAAGTGTTTCTTTTGGAGAGTGGCAGGTCATATAAAGAGAGATTGCCCCAAGTGAGGTAAGGGGCAACTACAAGACGAGGTTCTGGATGTGCAGTCACTACAGCAGTTCATGGGCCAGTTCGAAAGAGAGAATTTTGACCAGGATCCCAATGATCAGGCAAAACAATGAGAGTAAGAAGGTAAATTGTCTTCTTATCCTATGAGCATGGGGTATGTTTTAAGTGACATTGGGGGCATCAAAACATAAGATTGTTATCACTAGGATTCGTGAGTGAGTCAGATTTAGTGGGTGCGTTGACCGTAATAACCGTACTATATATATAATTATCGTGGGGTAGAGGGGTTCTTTGGTGTTAACCATGAGAAAGCGGGGGTGTACACAAAGAGGATATTTGCATTACACGAGAGGTTACTACTTTCAAGAATCATGGGAGTAGGGTAGATGATTTTCCAAGTTTTGGCTGGTTAGCGATGGTTTGGAGCTATAGTGGATAGTTATATTAAGACGTTGTGTTCACTATTCCAGGGTATGGATTATTTCTTCTAGGCATCACCTGAGATAGGGTCTAGCTTATATATATGAGTATATGTGTTAAAATGTGTTGTATAATAGACTTATACTAATATGCTTAAATTGTTAATTTTAATCCCGGGGAGTAGGTACGTTTACTGATGGGATTCAGGGTGGATAGGCTTATTTTCGAGCAGCGAGATATAACTCGTGATTTATTTGCGCTAAGAAACTAGTGATAGTACGGGACGCGGTATTGTATGTTCTCTTTTATATCATAAGAGTGGACGAGGATTCTTTTATGTCTGGAGACGGGAATTTTGGGGTATGTGCTATGGACTGAGAGCCTAACGGATCTCAACGACCAACAATGTTAGGTAATAGTGTATCGGGGAGGGGGGTCCTTGTTTGGATTTCACATTGCGAGACGTTCCACGCATGAAACTTAGTGCAATGTTGAAAGTGGAGAGATGTTTGGTCATTAGTATATGGGTTGGGTACCTCAATGTTTATTCATGTATGTAGTTATAACCTTGAGTTGAAAGTAATATATTACGATTTAAGGCTGGTAGAGTAGGGTACCATTTTGTGCGGATAAGCATGGGTACAGGGTGTATGGGCACCCTAGTTAATAAACGTAATTTTAAATAATTTGTGATTAGAAGTAGTAGAAATAGGTGTAGCGATCTTATAGTTAGGTGATTAGGGAGCTAGTCGAGGCTTGGAGTACTAGGATTATCTTAATTTCGAGGACGTTATTCCTTTGTAGGGGGAGGGGAGTATGTAACACCCTGTAATTTCGAGGACATTGAATTTAATTATTTTTGGGTGAAATAAAACTTATTTTAATTTGGAGAAATTTAAATTAATGATTTAGAGAATTTATTTAAATTGGATGATTTATTTAATTTGGTGAATTGAGATTTAATTAATTCGGAGCATTTTTAGATTTCACATGTGGTGTATTTTGAGGTCGAATTTGATGAATGTTATAAAGTAATTCGGATGCTAATTCTGATTGCACGGTTGATTCCAGAGAGGTTGATATAGTAAAAAAAGAGTACCCGGGGGGTAGTAAATGGGTCTCGGGGCATTTTTAGGTACAATCGGGCCCACACGGGGGTGTTTGGGCCATTTTAATCTAATCCACAGGTCTAATTTCGGGATTTAGTAAGAAAATACAAATTTGAGAGTTTGGGGTAGACACAACTCTAAAAGAAAAATATTATAAAATCTAAATGAGAGAGGTTGGGGCAGACATAACTCAAAGAGAAAATCTTAGGCTTGCAGAGAAGAAAAGAGGGAGAAGTTAGGGAGCTTTTGGGAGTCAAATTGAAGAGGGATTTAGGTGCTTATGTCAAATCCATCATCTTCATCAAAGAAATTTAGACACAACAAATCACTACAGGCAAGTGGTTAAATTATTTCAATCTAAATCTATGATAACTGATTCAAATGATAGTGGGTGTGATAAAATCCATTATTTTTAGGTTGGGTTGACATATAAATTGGGTTTTCAATTTACGGAACACTAGTTGTAAATTTTTGAGGAAAATGGATATCTCAAAGTATAGTGTTGGGAAATTAAGATTCATGAGTTGAACCTAGAAATTTATCTCCTTATATTGATGATTAGTGAAATCATATTGGGGTAGAGGTTTTGTAAAATCGTGTATTTAGGGTTATAAAATGGAGAGAAATTTGTATTCAGTAAATGATAAAGGTTTATCAGCGATTGTCAAATTTGGGTTGTTAGTTAAATATGGATTTGGACTTAAAAATATGATAGAATCGATTAAATATTAAGGGAATTTCAGAAGGAAAATCTGGGAAGAAAGTGGAGAAGGATTCATCCATGGCGGATGAACAGAAAGAGAAGGAAGACGATAGAGAAAACCCAGGCATCGTTCAACGACCCTAGGCCTCATTCACACGACATCACCTGTCGTTAGAACGATAGGGTGAGTTATTCGAATGACATGAGAAGACCAAGCACACCTTTGCTTATTTCTGATTGGGCCGAAGATGATTATTTTAGTGGTTAAAAGGAGTTAGTTAGTAAGAAATTTTTATTCTTTTATATTTAGGGATTCAAAGAGGGGGTGAGTACGAATAATTATGTGGAGACAAAAGCGTGAAACTTAGATTTTGGAATTTAGGGCAATAAATTCTAAAGTTATAGGCCGAGGAAATGTGTTCAGGCATTTTGGTTGAGTGAAGGCATCTTTATAAAATTAATTTATGTGCAAATTAATTAAAGTTTAAAGTCGAAAAAATTGACTCAGATTTTTTAGTCTAGTGGTACGGGAATTAGGCACGAATTAGCCGGGTTTAAATTAAATATATATGTGCAATGATTGTGTAGTGTGTATATATATATATATATATATATATATATATATATATATATATATATATATATATATATATATATATATTTATTTATGTGCTTTTATAAATAATGGTGTGAATAATATTTATAGAAATACATACCCCCCCTTTTGTGCTATCACAGGAGGTTGCGCGATGTGGGTGAATCCCTTGACTAGTGAATGCAGGGCTAATATAATCCCGAGGTCATAGGCATTCAGTATTTATATGTTGTGATTCTTTTCAGGGTGAGATGTTTTGGGTACGATTCGGTCTCACAACTGGGGAACTATGGCCTCCTCCGCTACGTTTATTTTTATTTTACTGATTCGGGGAGCTAACCGCACCAGGGTATCCGGGTGGATGAGTATACCTGGGGTGAAAGCATTTTAGAGAAAACATCCAGTGAGTTTATACTCGGAAGGATGGTTATATATATACAGTATATGTGTGAATGTTGTAATATAATGATATGTATATAATGGTGTGAATAATTTATATACGAGTGGAATACATGAAGTGAATTTGTATTTAAGTATATACGTATATAAGCGTGTAAATATTTATATACGAGCGAATTACATAAGGTAAAAAGGTAGTACTTGTATATAACTAATGAGACTATTATATAGTGCATTTAAAAAGGATTAATTAAGTTAAAGTGATAAATAACTTATGAAGTAAAAGTACGAATTACTCGGGCTAGAATAATATGTTAGAGATGTTCAGGACAAGGCTGGTTAGACCGAATAGTATAACTAGGAGGGTTAGAAAGAAGCGTTAGGTGTGCACTTCAAATGAGGGGTGAGTAGTATCTCAAGTGAGTGGGACACTAACTTAAATATGAAAAGCATTCATGCATTTTAATTCACTTGCAAAATATTTTCAAAAGGATTTGGGCTCTGACCCGTACTTGTGAAATATTTTCAAAATATTTTAGGTGTTGAGCTAGAGGGACGCCACACTTGACGATCTGTTCAAGGAATGCGTAACTGCAGCAGGTGTGGATGCTTGTAGGATTTGGACTTAGTCGCTTCGGTTACTTCATTATAGAGTAGGATGTAGTTCAGTTATTTCTTTTGGGCATGTTTCCCCAACTATTTTTATTTCAGTCAGACTTTGTATTCAAATTATTATTTTGTTGGATGATTATTTTAGATTTGGGATTTTTAGCCAATGGTTTATTCGGCAAGTCTTTTATTTATATATGCAGTACTGATTTAGACTCAGTAATTTTGTGAATGATTTAATTTATATTTTCAGCATGTTGTTATTGTTTAATAAAAAGATAAAATTTGACATCGGCTTTTTGAATACTAGGTCGTTAGTAAGTTTTAAAAAGTTTTCGACAGTGATGCTAAGAATGAACCATATGAGAAATCTCTTTTAATTTAATAAAGGACTGATCACCCGGTATTTAATTAGGTAGGCTGTCACACCCTAGTCCCTACTATAGGTCTACTGGATCTCATTAAGTCCTCATATATATAGTTTAATAATAATACAAAAGTCTCCCATTTATTTATTTGTGAAAATAATACTTAAATAGAGAAAATGGCAAAAAATCTAGGCATCCGAATCGATTCGGCCTTGACTTGAATCGATTCGGCCAAGGAATCGAATCGATTCGCATCGAGCAGGTCGTCTTCCTCGTTGCACTATTACGAGTTTCTTCCCTTATTATCAAACCCAACCTCTATGGATCATACTCAAACTCCTAACCAGCTTTATTAAACATCAAATATATGTGTACGGATGATTTCCTATGTAAATAACACATTAAATCCCTACGAAATCCATCGAAGAACAGACTTAAATCCTTTAACCCTCAAACCCCTAGTTTATGGTTTTCTTCATGTGTAATCATCAAGATACCCATATTTCTTTCGTTTTATTCATCTCATCACATCTGGTTTTGAATCCTCTACATAAAGGAATTTATTCTATATGCATTCCTATATCAAATCAGGGATTATCCCCATCTAATTCCCAAGAATTTATCCAAAACATGTAATTTAGACGCTACACTAAATTGGTATTATAGCAGGCTTAAATAAATCGCAAGATAAACACTTTCCTTTTCAATAGCAGGTTCGATTTCATTTTTAGATGATGTAGATGGCCTCCTTTTTTCGATCCACATTCTGATGGTAATGATGATGCAAGAATGGTGTCAAAAGCTCCAAGAATCCTATTTTCTTCCTCTCTTTTGGCCTCTATTGGTTTTATTTGGTTCTAACCCAAGCCTCCCCCAAATATAGGCTGATATAACACTTAAAAATTCGTAGCTCCTCCAATCCTAGTCTCCCAAATTACTAAAACGCCCTTACGGGGTGTCGGGTTAGTCTAAAATCGCTCCGGGACCCAATTTATACACCCGAGTACACTTTTCCGACTATTTTGACCCATACTGAATCACTCGTGACCTCAAAATTACCATCTGAGTCACTCTCCAATAATTCCTATCTCAACCTCATATAATCTACACACGACACATGGCTGAGGTATAAAGCTATCACGTCACTATCACTCGCTATGACGTAAAATAATTGTTTAATATTCACTTAGTAATTTTATTCATAATCATTAATCATTCTCTTTACCGAATAATATTTTAATCAACATATGATATTTAATCTAATTAAATTACGGCACACTTGTAATTTAAAAATAACTGAATTAAATAAATTTTAATTACTCAGAAATACAGGGTGTTATATACTTCCCCCCTTACAAGGGAATTTCGTTCTCAAAATTTGGACGTACCTACGATAAATAACTCTGGATACCGCTCTCGCATGTTATCCTCCCACTCCCATGTCAACTCGTCCACATTATGGTGCCCCCACTGAACCGAACTACGGGTACCACCTCAGACCACAACTTACGTTCACTACGATTAAGTATAGCCACTGGTCTATCCTCACAAGAGATATCTTGCTACAAGTTGATCTACTCTAATGGGACATGCCAAAAATCCCTCTCGCTCCTATGGTACCACTTCAGCGATGACACGTGGAACACATCGTGAATCCACTGTAAGTGCTTCGATAGTCCCAGCCTATATGCCACTGGTCCCACCTTCTCGATAATCTAAAATGGTCCCACATATCTCGGTGCTAGCTTCCCTTTATTATCGAATCTCATGACCCCCTTAATAGCAGACATCTGCACCAACACCTGGTCACCAACCTCAAGCTTTATGTGCCTTCTATATGCATCGACGTAACTCTTTTGTCTGTCCTGAGCTATACGGATGTGCCCTCGAATCAGCTCAATCTTGGCAGTGGTGTCTTGAACCATCTCTAGCCCTAATAACTTGTTGTCCCCCACCTCTAACTAGCAAACGGGAAAATGATAAGGACATTCATACAGTGCCTCAAATGGTGCCAAATCGATGGTGAATTGGTAGGAGTTATTATTCGCAAACTACATCAATGGAAGATACCGCTCCCATCCTCCCTCTAAGTATATCCTTAAGCATCTGATTAACTCGCTCCATCTGCCCATCCGTCTATAGATGATATGTTGTACTCAACCGTAAATCTGTGCCCATGGCCTCCTGAAAGCTCTACCAAAAGTGGGGCACAAAAATCTTATCCCAATCTGGCACAATATTAATTGGAACCCCATGTAATCGCACTATCTCAGCAACGAACAACTGCGCATACTGTCTCATTTCAATATTCGTACGATTAGGAAGAAAATGGGCTACATTAGTCAACTGATCCACTATCACCTATATGGAGTCGTAACCTCGCTACGATATCGGTAGACCGGTAATGAAATCCATGGAGATACTCTCCCACTTCCACACTGGAATCTCGAGTGGATGCAACATCCTTGTCGGAATGTGGTGGTCTACCTTCACTAGTTGGCAAGTAGCACACTTCGAGACAAACTCCACTATGTCCCACTTCATCCTCGACCATCAAAACTACCTACGCATATCCTAGTACATATTATCCCCATCGGAATGCACCGCAAACTAGGATCCATGAGACTCTGACATCATTGCATGTCTCAAATCCTCATCCCGTGGAACCAGGAGTCTCAGATTATAGTACAAACCTCCATCTGAATCGATCGAATAAAACTCTGCCCCATCAGCTAATAACTGGCGAACTCTGTCTTGGTAATATTGACCCCTGCCCGTGCTTTTACCACCCTCATAACAATCTCGGACGTGATAACCAATACAAACATACAAGCTATGGTAATCTTGTCATCATATCGAAGCTTTCTCCACTTCACCTTCCAAACCTCTGCTATCACCCCAACGGCCGTCGACTCAACGCATCTGCCACCATGTTAGTCTTCTTCGGATGATACTGAATATTAAACCAATAATCCTTCACTAACTCTAACCATCTCCTTTTCTCATGTTCAAATCCTTCTGCATGAACAGATACTGAAGTGATTTATGGTTCATGAATAAAGTAAACTTCTCCCCTAAAATATAGTGCCTCCAAATCTTAAAGGCAAACGTAACCGTTGCTAACTCCAAGTCTCGTGTGGGGTAATTTCTCTCACGGGGATTAAGCTTGCGAGATGCCTAAGCTACATCCCTCTCCTCCTGCTGGAGTACACCCCCAAGTCCCTGCAAGGAAGCATCTGTGTAAACATAGTGCTCAAATCCTCCCCTAGGCAGTGCAAGTACAGGTATTGAGGTCAATTTGTCCTTTAGCTCATCGAAAGCTAACTTACAATGGTCGTACCAAATTAACGACACCCATTTGCTAGTCAGGTTCTTCAATGGACCCGCAATATTCAATAAACCTCGAATGAATCACCGATAGTATCCGACCAACCCAAGAAAACTGCGAACCTCGGTCGGTACTGTGGGCATTCCCCAGTCCCTCACTGCCGATACCTTACTTGGATCGACCACAATTCCCTTGTCAGACACAATGTGGCCCAGAAAATGCACATCCCGAAGTCAAAAATCACACTTCTCAAATTTAGCGTAGAACTGGTGATCCCGTAGTGTCTTTAAAACCATCCACAGATGCTCGACATACTCATCCTCAAAATGAGAGTAAACCAGAATATCATTAATAAACACAATCACGAACTAGTCAAGGAACTCTTTAAAAGCTCAGTTAGTGAAATCCATAAATATTGCTACACATTGGTGAGCCCAAATGGAATTACCCTAAACTCGTATGAACCATATCGTGTTAGAAACTAAGTTTTAGGAATGTCCTCATCTCTGACATGCAACCGATTATAACCTGAACTCGAATCTATCTTGGAGAAGTAAGTTTCCCCCCTCAGTTGGTCGAACAGATCATCGATCCGAGGCAGTTGGTAATTATTTTGGATCGTATCCTTGTTCAACTCCCTATAATCGATACATAACCGAAGCGATCCATCCCTCTTCTTGACAAACAACACTGGCGCTCCCCACGGTGATGTACTCCATCTGATGAAACCCTGCCCTAGGTGTTGCTGAATCTTCTCCCTCAACTACCTCATCTCCGATGGTACCATGCGATAAGACACAGGGGCGATAGGCCTCATACCCATCCTAGATCAATAACGAACTCAATTTCTCGGTTTAGCAGCAGCCCAGGTATCTCGTGGAACACGTCCTCAAACTCCCTTACCATTGGAATTGAGTCTAAAAAGACAAAAACCTATTGTGAAGTCTCTTCCTCAATGTAATACAAATTTGTGCTCGACCCTCCATCAGGAAGAGGCATCGCCACTAAGAACATCTCTTGCCCTTGAATAGAGAAGGCAATAGTCCTCTCGAAATAATCAACCATCGCTTGGCATCTAGCTAACCAATCCGTACCCAAAATGACATCATACCCCTTCATATCTAACACTAAGAGGTCGAAGGATAAACATAATCTCCCCACATCAATATCCACAACCCTACAAATTGAGTGTATAAGCGACCCACTACCCAACGGTGACTCTACACATATGAGGAGACTATCAGTTAACTCTAGTAGACCGATATCTCGTGAAAATTTGGTCTCTATAAAAGGGTGTGATGCCTGCATATCAAATAAAATCCTACCCTCAAGCTCGTGAATAGGAAACATACCTTCTATTGTCAATAGTACCTGTAGGGCCTGCTGTATGACTACATCTTAGACGTTATAGACACGTTCATACTGTAACTGACCCTGCTGCAATGGGGCTAGTAATTCTGGCACTGCAAGTGGTAACTGCACCTGTTGCCCCTGTTGGGTACCCTGCTGCTGTGGTGCTCTGTATTGCTGTGGGCAGTCTCTCCTCTTGTAGCCTATCTGTCCATAAGTAAAATAATGTCCTGAGAGGTCTCTCTACCTCTGGCCCTGATGGTCCCATCGAGGCTTCCCCTACTACTGGCCCTGCTGGACTCCCCCATTATTCCATTAGCCTTGGTGGACCTGAGGAACACGCTTTTGTTGTTGCTGTTGAGGACCCTGATGGCCCTTCCTGAAACCTCCCTCGGGTCGGTAACCCCCACATCTAAACCTCTTGGTTGAATTCCCTTACTGGGAATCCTATCCCTACTGTTTACCTGTCTGCTGTTGTAGTGCTCCACTAGAACCGTTTCCACTTGCCTTTCCCGACTGAGTAGGCTAACTCCCCTTCTTGCTTCCCTTCATATGGAAGCGATGATCCTGGTAGTTTAAAAGTACGACATTGACGACATCTGTATAAGTCTTTAATGCAGGGTTACCTATCAAGTGTTGCCTGATCCTCCAAGCTAGCCCATCCATAAATATCAGCTTCTTATTTTCTTTAGTGTTCACCTCGTCTAGCACAAAGTTAGCCAAACGTATGAACTCCTCCTCCTACTCAGCTACGAAACGGCCTCCCTGAACCACCTCACTGAACCTCTTCTGCTTCTCTGTCTCAACACAAAAATATTTACGGTCAAACTCCACTTAGAACTTAGCAATGGGCATAACATCTATCTCCTTTACAGTGGTAATAGACTCCCACCACTGTAAAGCTGTCCCAACAAGTCTAAAAGTGGTCAACATCTGTTTCTGTACGTCGCTACAGTCCACCATGCGCAGGTGTCCCTAAATATTCTTCTTCCACTGGCACGCCAAAATCACGCCAGAGCTACCCTGAAACTTGGGTGGGTGGCCCTTCTGAAATGACTCCCTTACTCTTTGCCAATCTGAGGGCCCCAAGTGGGCCTGGACAACCGGTGTCACTGGCTACTGTAGTGTCTGGGCCTAAAGAAAGTGGAGTGTCATGGCAGTGATAGCGGTGTTAACTGTCTGCTCTAGAATAGCGACCACCTCTACGACTGTAACTGTACCCTACGGTGGCTGTGGTTGCGGTGCCTGTGGCTACTGCTGAGCCTCTCTCACATCGTCTCTCACCGCTGTCCTCATTGGTCGTCCTGTCCTGGGTGGCATCTTAAAACATATCAAATTGTATGAGTTCACAGTTTATACAAATATAACAACAGAAGAACGTAATCTAAAATGCATAATCATGAATGCAACAATCCTAATAATAAGAATTTATGTCAAAGAACGCTATGCTGAAATTGTCGCAAGTCGTATAGATCCTATGGACACTAGAATCTGATGCTCTGATACCATCTGTGACACCCCACCTATTTTTACCACTGGTGATTAGTCATTTATCAAAACAAACAGGAATCTCATTTGGTTCACTCTTAACATCACTATCGAAAACTTTTCAAATTACTAACCACCTATGTTAAATTAAGCAGGTACCAAATTTTATCTTGCAGTAATATAAAAGATGCGGAATTAATGCAAAAATCAAACCATCTACATAATATAATAGTCTGGATCAAATACACAACATATAAATGAATAAATGATACCGAATAAACCATTGGTTCCCAAAATAAAACCCAACTATAAGTTTAAAGTAATAAACTGAATCCAAACATCGTCTGGCAAATAAATGAATATTTGTATCAACTGAAGGGGCAACATACCCAAATGAAATGTTGAGTAGTCCTAGACTAGAAATGAGTAACTGAAGCATCTAAGCAAACTCCTTCAAGCCTCCATAAATGTTGTAACTACGCATCCCTAGAACGAGTCATTAAGGTTGGCGTCCATGTGGCTGGACACTAAAATGTTTTGGAAAAAGAATTTGACAAGGGTCAGAGCCCAAAACCTTTTGAAAATATTTTTCAAGCATTTAAATCACAGTTTAAAATCAGTTATTAAATACACACGTTAGTTCCATATACACTCCCTTGAGTTCCTCTCCTCTCATCTAAAGTGCACACCTAACGTCTCATACCTAGAAATGCTACCCTACCTAACTAGACGATATATCTAACTAACCACAAAAGGTTAGCTCCGTGGTACCGCCCATACAATACGTATTATACTACCAATGATTAATATTAATCGCATTTTATTATTGAATCATTTAATTAAGTTTCTCTACTTAAATTTAATTTAGATTTACACAATCTATCGGTTCTAGCATCACACATAAATAGGTTAATCACATTTGTATATATTTATCACACTTATAATATACACAACTATAACATCCACCGGAATGACCACCGCGATGATTGTATACTCTGCTATCATGTCCATGTACCTCTCGTACCATATAAAGGACTTTTTGTTCGAAATGTCTCCTCGAATCCTCAATCAAACAACACACAATGAAGGCGAACATAGTTCTAAGCCTTTGGTGTACGCACATACCTAACATAACCAAATGACCTGCCAATCTCACTAATACACAACACATATTGAGACGCCCTAAATCTATGTTCTGGAGAACACATCCAAACCTCACTGGAATCATCAAGGTGGAAACAAAATAGGTATTCAGATAACATATATATACATATATTCAGTACGCATGCCCAGAACCCATCATATAAACCCGTAAATAGTATTTATCTATCTCGAATACTCAACGTACTAACGATTCTCACATAATAATTTATCCATGTTTTTCAAGTATCATTCACTACCCAAAAGGTTCCCGCTATTTCTTAAAGTATTTCAATAGTTCATACATCCATATACTACTGGGATAAGTCTTGGGTTCACTTATGTTCCCCGTGACCCGTTCTAAATTCTCGTAATTTATTAAGTCCCATATTATGCCCACTCCGCCCAAAGCTTAGTCCCCTTGTTTTGGCCCAAGCCTTAGTCCCTACCATAGGTTTATTAAATCTCACTAAGTCCTTACCTATAGTTTAATAATAATACAAAAGTCTCCCATTTATTTATTTGGGAAAATAAGGCTTAATTAGAGAAAAATGGAAAACATTTGGGCAGTCGAATAGATTCGACCTTGACCCAAATAGATTCGACCTTGACCCAAATAGATTCTCCAAGCCAAATCGATTCAGCCAAGGAACCGAATCGATTCGCGACGAGCAAGTCGTCTTCCTCATTGCACTGTTACGAGTTTCTTCCATTATTATTAAACCCAACCTCCATGGATCATACCCAATCTCCCAATCAACATTATTAAACATCAAATATGTGTATGGATGATTTCTTACGTAAATAACACATTAAATCCCTACAAAATCCATCCAAGAATCGACTTAAATCCCACAACTTTCAAACCCCTAGTTTATGGCGTTCTTCATGTGTAATCATCAAGATACCCAGATTTATTTCATTTTATTCATCTCATAACAACTGATTTCAAATCATCTACATAAAAAATTTATTCTACATGCATTCCTATATCAAATCACGGATTACCCCCATCCAGTTCTCAAGAATTTATCCAAAACACCTAATTTAAACCCAACACTACATGGGTATTATAACATGCTTAAATAAATTGTAAGATAAACACTTGCCATTGCAGTAGCAGGTCTGATTTCATTTTTAGATGATGTGGATGTCCTCCTCGCCTTCCGATCCACACTCTGATGGTAATGACGGTGTAAGAACGGTGTCGAAAGCTCCAAGAATCCTATATTCTTCCTCTCTTATGGCCTCTATCGGTATTATTTGGTTCTAACCCTAGCCTCACCCAACTATAGGCTGATATAATACTTGGAAATTCATAACTCCTCCAACCCTAGTCTCCCAAATGATCGAAACGCCCTTATGGGGTGTCGGGTTGGTCTAAAATCGCCCCGGGACCCAATCTATACACCCGGGTACATTTTTTCGATTATTTCGACCCATTAGGGATCACTCGTGATCTCGAAATCACCATCTGAGTCACTCTCAAATAATTTCCAATCTCTACCTTATATAGTCTACACATAACATCCGGTTGAGATATAAAGCTATCACGTCACTATCACTCGTTATGGCACAAAATAATTGTTTACTACTCACTTAGTAATTTTTATTCAAAAACATTGGTCATTCTCTCTCCCGATTAATATTTTAATTAACATCTAATATTTAATCCAATTAAATTACGGCACACGTGTAATTTAAAAATGTCCGAATTAAAATAAATTTTAATTACTCAGAAATACGGGGTGTTACACTAGTGTCCCACTATACTAAGGAAGGAAGGTAATAAGCCGAAAGCATAAAATGTTACCCTCAGTGATAATGACTCGAAAGAGGAACTTGATTCCTCCGTGGAGCTTAACTAGATCGCTTTTCTGTTTTATACTTGCATTCAAGAGCGTTCCAAATTTTATGCGGAGACTACATAGATTTATAAAGAACATATAGTCGATCGGACACTATATGAAAAATATGCTCCCGGCGCACCAATTCATCTTTTGTACATTTCTTTCTTTCATCCTTGATAATTTATGCTTCATCATCTTTTGGTGCGGGAATTAGTTGAATTTCGGGATCCAAAACATATGCATCTTTTAGTAATATTAAAAGAAAAAATAATTTTCCTTTCCACCGGGTAAAATTTATTCCATAAAAACGATCCAAGCAAAGTTGGGATTCAGAAAAGATGCCATATTCTTTTTTACCTCCATTGAAAATAACACCTTAAGATTGTTTGAAAATTATAGGATTGCAGTGATGAAAATTCGGAAGACTTTAGGATTTGAGGCATAATGAATTAGTGTCCTTAAGGTGTTACTTTTCCCCACTCAAATTGAGTTTGGTAATGGATATGTAGGAAAATTACCTCAAAGTTACAACAAATCCATGGATTTTTCAAGTAGAAAACTTGAATAATTCACACAGAACACTCCGCGAAATTGATAAAAAGAAAATATAAAGAGAGAAAGAGAATTTTCAGAAGTGAGAAAAATGACAGGTATTGGTTATTTTTATAGGCATAATGGTTTTGTTCACTAAGAGACACCATTTCCAACCGTCATTTAATCACAACATTTTGATCTCAATTGTTTCGATTTGACACTGCAGATGTGTTCAAAAGGGGAGCGAACGTAAAACTATCACTTATCAAAGAGGCACCAAAAAATCTGACCATTGAGATCGATCCGCATGTGTGTATTGTGTCTCATCGTGTGTGTTTAATTCTGGACCGTCTGATTTTTGACTTTGTCAAAAATAAAAGGCTACTACTGCTCCTCGCGATGATGCGCACGTGAAAAATGTCCCTCTAAACCTAAATGCCCAATCGTGCTTTCGCAAACAAGCTTGCTAATGTGGATAGCGTGCTAATGTGCACATTAGGAGCATACTTTTTAATACACACAAATAAACTCTCATGACACACATGTATTTATTCACCCAGTCAACTTTTTATCATTTTCCAATATAAATTATGGCTTTTGAACTTCTCTTTGATTTTATACATTCCACACCAAATGTCTTTTCAAATTCCAATTTATCTTGTAATTCTTACCCATTAATATTACAATCTCCAAATAATTTTTATTGCACCCACCATATCATTCATCTCTCGTGAGTTTGGTTCTCCCGCAGTAGCTGGTTTAGTAGACATAATGAAAAACCAATTTTGTTGCGTGACAATTATATCCTTGCTTACATTTGTTTAAAGAAGCATATACTAAATAGTCCCTCGAACATTTTTTTAATACACGTTTAGTCCAAGCCTTTTTATTTGTTCCAAAAAATCCCTCAACATTATGTATGTTTGTATACATATATACACACATATGTTTGTATATGTGCCCTTTAAACTCTCTCTCTCTCTGTATATATATATATATATATATATATATATATATATATATATATATATATATATATATGTTTGTATATGTACCCTTTAAACTCCCTCTCTCTCTCTCTGTATATATATATACACATATGTTTGTATCTCTCCTCTTCTTTCGTTTTCTTTGCTTCAGTTTCTGTAACTCGATTGATGATGTATTATGTATCCCGTTTCTTGAACATTATGTATGTTTGTTACCATGATAACTAGAATCGGCAATTCTTTAACACTATTTTTCTCTCTCTTTTCTCTTCAACGTGTACTGTGTGTTATGTATGAGCTTTCTTCAATATGCCTAGAACTATCTGATTTATGTGTTCTTTGATTGGGTATTTCGTAAAGTAAAGTTCTTTTTCTTGAATACTTTTTAGTAGTTATAACTTCTTGAGCACAACAATACTTTTAGTATCTCGTCGATAATTGGCAAAAATTATATTTGGATATATTTTAGTTATTGTTAAACTTTGATGTAAACGATTATATTTCAACCCCAAAGACGAAACACCCATATCAAAATTACCTTTTTATTTTGGATCAAATACCAAAAAGTCCCTCAAACATTTTGTAATACACATTTAGTTGAAGCATTTTATTTTGTACCAAAAAGTCCCTTATTCTCTTATCTTTAAAGGTCTGCGCCAGCGGCATGATGAAGGACTTTTTGGTGCAAAGTAAAAAGGTTTGGACTATACATGTATTAAAAGAAGTTCAAGGGACTATTTGGTATATGCCCATTTTATTTTTTGATTTTCACCTTCTTAAAAATTTATTGGATTTTTGGTCTAGTGTGATTTCTACTGTTAGAGGGATAAAGCAATCTTGAGAATACTAGAAGGCATTTTTTTGTAAGGGTTTCGACTTAGATTAAACTGGTTTGGGGGTTACTGTTGTAGCAGCAATTTAAATAAATGCAGAATTAAGGTAGGGAACGAAATTATCCAATTTAGGAGCAAATAAATCGACCCATAAAATATAAGAAACCCGGAAGTAGTAAATCAGGCTGAGTCGCGGACAATGTCGTTCTCTTTAAGGTGTTTCGCTGCTTTGCCTCCAATTTGTGCTGACAGATGAAAGCCTCGCCACCCCCAGGATAAAACAGCCCCAAAATACGAACTGACAGAACACACCAGATTCGTTCAACGAACACCCATTCTGTAATACATGCATTGCTCGATTCTAACATAATTAATCCAAGCAGGTGAGATTAATTATTCTTGGAGGAAAATAGAATTTCAGAACTGTGGAAAAAAAATCGGAACTGTTTATTGAGGGGAGAAAATGGATTGAGAACTGTTGTTAAAAACGTAGGTTTCAACCTCCTTTTATTACGAAAAAAATTTAATGTTAGTGGGCAAAAAACGTGGGAGAAAAAACAGGAAGACTGGGTTGTTAAGAGACTTAATCAGCCCACGTTTTGTAAAAAAAATTAATTATCGTTAAAGAAATTAATTTTAAGCTCAAAAAAATCGTTAATTTATTTGTCCAAAAAATGATTTCTTAATGAGCCCAATCCCAAGCCCAAGACCCAGGACCCGGACCCGGACACGGGCACGGGCAGGGCCGGACGGACGACGGCGCGCGCGTGTGACTTGGCCCATTGGGTCTGCCCCACATACCCACAAAACATTGAATGCCCAAAGGGATGAACCTTTAGTCTAAAAAAGAGTATATTAACACTACCCATTTTAAAGACCCCACCGATGTGGGACAAAGCCAAAAGGCATTTTCATGTTTTGCACACTATCAGCTTAACAGCTGTCTTGTTCCAACAATCACCCACTTGCAAAATTTGAAAATATTTTTATCGAGCAATAATTCATAGAATTGTGCATAAGAAAAGGTGTCTTTCGACTTGAACCTTTACGTAGTAAAGATGATTCAGAATATACTAGAGTAACCGTAGTTTTGAACTCTATCTCTGACAACATCCCACACACAACCCTACTTAGATGTAGTTCTAATAGACAGCACATTACGATCATGTGCTTCAATCCCAGTATAGTGAATGCTTTAGGAATTTGCCCAAAATATCCATAGGAAGCGGCCACACTTCCACATTCACATAGGTGAGTGTATCAAGAATACTCCTGTATCTAAGTACGCCACTCAAAATAGAGATATAAATCTCATTAAGAGTTATAATAACTCAACCTTAACTCGCTTCAGGATATCATGCTCCATAGGGATGGACTCGGAGTAAAACCCCATTCTATATTAATTCATAATCGCATGATTCAACCCATATCACTTGTGACTTGTTATTACCCTTTGAACATATTTCTTGGGATCTCGAGTCTATATGTTGGGTTACCA
This sequence comes from Sambucus nigra, assembly GCA_949130495.1. Lineage (NCBI taxonomy): Eukaryota > Viridiplantae > Streptophyta > Magnoliopsida > Dipsacales > Adoxaceae > Sambucus > Sambucus nigra. Next base: position 407,994,103 of record OX422222.1, read on the forward strand.
TCACAAGTGACTCATGTATCCAAGGGCTTTAGTCCCATCCCTTTCGAGGTATTCCACACCTTCTCTGTGGCTAGTCCTTTCGTCAAAGGATCAACTAAGTTCTGTTCAGACCGTATATGATCCACCCTCACAGCACCCGTCGAAATAAATTCTCTAACAGTGCTATGTTTACGACGTATTTGTCGTTTCTTACCGTTACAATAACGGTTATCTACTTTTGCAATAGCCACAATACTATCACAATGAATCAAAACGGCTGGTATCGGTCTTTCCCACAGCGGGATATCTGATAGGAGGTTTCTTAACCAACCTGCCTCTTCACTAGCAGTAGCTAGCGCTATCATCTCAGACTACATAGTGGATTGAGCCAAAATAGTTTGTTTCTTAGATTTTCAAGAAACTGCACCACCAGCGATGCTAAATATATATCCACTAGTAACCTTAGAATCATCATATAGGGTATTCCAATCAGCATCACTAAATCCTTCAAGGACAGCGGGATGCTTATTATAGTGTAATCTGAGGTTCATCGTCCTTTTAAGGTACTGCATGACCCTCTCAATAGCATGCCAATGCTCCATAATAGGTCTGCTGGTAAATCTACATAGTACTCCCATAGCATAAGCTATGTCAGGTCTAGTACAATCTGTATCATAACGTAAGCTACCAATAATGCTTGCATAAGCATTTTGGTTTACACTGTCGCAAGTGTTCTTAAATAACTTTACACTAGGATCAAATGGAGTACTGGCAGGTTTACAGTCAAAGTAATTATATTTCTTTAGAACTTTCTCAATGTAATGAGATTGATCCAAAGAAAGTTCCTTTTCTGACCTAGTAATATTAATTCCTAATATTACACTAGCTTCACCCACATCCTTCATATCAAAATTGGCACACAATAATGATTTAACATTTTCTATGGCACGAATATTAGAACTAAATATTAGCAAGTCATCAACATAAAGACATATGATAGTGAAAATGTTCTCAACATATTTATAATAAATGCATTTGTCACTTTCATTTATTTTAAACCCATTGGAGATGACTAAGCTATCAAATTTATCATGCCATTGTTTTGGTGCCTCTTTGAGTCCATAAAGAGATTTATCTAATTTACATACTTTATTTTCTTGACCGTGTACAATAAAACCTTCAGGTTGATCCATATAAATCTCTTCTTCTAATTCTTTATTTAAAAATGCAGTTTTAACATCCATTTGGTGTACAATTATATCATTTAAGGAAGCTATAACAAATAGTACACGTATAGACGTTATTCTAGTCACGGGTGAAAATGTATCAAAAAAGTCTACGTTTTCTCTTTGTCTAAAACCTTTGGCAGCAAGACGTGCCTTATATTTTTCAACAGTGCCATCAGGTTTTAATTTCTTTTTAAGAATCCATTTACACCCAATTGTTTTACACCCAGGAGGAAGGTCTACTAAATGCCAAGTTTTATTTGTTTCCAAAGAATCCATTTCATCATTAATAGCCTCCTGCCATAAATCGGCATCTAAAGAAGATAAAGCTTATTGAATAGTGTTAAGATCCTCCTCTAAAGTGTAAGCATAAAAGTCGGGACCAAAATCTTTTCTACACGAGCCCTTTTACTTTTTTGAATTTCTAAAATGTATTCATTATTTTCTTTATTTTTATTTAAAGAAATATTAGTGGATGACTCACCCCCACTATTTCTCAATTTAAAAGGAAATTTATCTTCATAAAAATCGGCGTCATTTGATTCAATAATTACTTGATTTTTCAAGTCATAAAATCGGTATGCTTTGCTATTAATAGCATAGCCTATAAAAACGCACTCATATGCTATACTTGCCAATTTAGACATTTTAGGACCGGGTATACGTACATAGGCTAAGCACCCCCACATTCTAAAGTATGTCATGTTGGGCTTAATATTTTTCCAAATTTCATAAGGAGATATTTTCATTTTAGTCTTAAGAATTCTATTAAGTACGTGACACACAGTCAAAATAATTTCACCCCACCAATGTGAGGCAGCCCTTGAATTTAATAAAATAGCCACAACTAATTTAGTTAATGTTCTATTTTTTCTTTCGACTTTACCGTTCATTTCGGGCGAATAAGGAGCAGTTTTTTCGTGAATAATACCGTGGGGTTTATAAAATTCAATAAATGGTCCAGAATCATATTCGGGGCCTCTATCACTACATAACCTTTTAATTTTCCGATTAAATTGATTTTCAATTTCATTTAGGAAAATTTTAAACATGTCAAACGCTTCACTTTTATTTTTCATTAAATACACAAATGAATAATCAGAACAATCATCAATAAAAGTTATAAAATAACGTTTGCCATTTCTAGTTGTGACACCATCCAATTCACAAATATCCGAATGAATTAAATCAAGTGGTTCTGATTCTCTAAAAACAGATTTATGTGGTGTCTTAGTGATTTTTGCTTGACTACACCATTCACATTTTTCAAAATCATTTAATGATAATTCTGGAATTAATCCTAAAGTGCTCATATTTTTAACAAGTCGTTTATTAACATGACAAAGTCTAGCATGCCAAACATTAAATGAACAAGCAATATAAGCAGAAGGAGAAATTTTATTCATAGCATCAACATTCAATTTAAACATCACATCAGTGGCATAACCTTTGCCTACAAAAAATCCATTTTTGATCAAAGTAAATAAATTAGCACCAATAGTTTGAGTAAAGCCAGCTTTATTGAGAAGATAACCCGAAACCAAATTTTTCCTCATCTCGGGAGTGTGAAGAACATCTTTGAGGATAACAATCTTTCCCGAAGTGAACTTCAATTCCATATTTCCAGTACCAGCAACCTCAGTGGAGTGAGAATCACCCAACAACACTGTTGACGCCACCAATCTGTTGATGTAAAAAACTAGATCACTCTAATTCTTCAATCACAGATAAATAAATAAGACAAAGATTTTTAAAGTGGTTCGGCTAGGAATAAAGCCTACGTCCACTGTTATGTTATTGCTGAGTATTTGTGGAATTCTTGATTACAAGTTCTCTCAAGAAATTCCGATCCCCTTGAATGGGATTGATACAAGGTATTTATAGCCTCAAGGCTGTACATGAAAGGTCCAATACATTAAATGATATACATATGAATGGGTAATACATTTAATGCAGCGTGTGCGTCAAGAATCTAATGAATAGTTGAACAGTTGTCCGTCTGATAATTGATGACACGGCCGAGGTGCAGTTCGGACCGCCTTAGTTGCTCGTTGATCAAGAGTTCCTCGGAGTGCTTAGAGTATCTCGGGATGATATAGTTCCTCGGATGGAGTTCCTCGGCATGATAGAGTTCCTCGGTGTATTCTCGTTGCTCGGTATCAACCACGGTTATTCAGTAAATGATCTTCCTCGCTGTTATTGTGCCACGTAGATCGACACGTGTCTTCATACTATTCGTCCACATCAGCATATTAATTTTGGTATCAACAAACACCTTCTTATCTGCAGTCTCAGAATAAGTCTTAAACAGAGTACGGTCATAACAGATATGGCGGGAAGCGCCAGTATCCAATCACCACCCTTCGGCACCGCTAACCATGTTGATTTCTGAAATAATAGCACATAAGTCCTCTTCGGTCAAATTCATTTGTGCTTGTGGCACATTGCGATATTTGCGAGCCATATGGTCAGGCTTGCCACACTTGAAACCGATAAACTGTCCCGAGTTGCTACACTGTCCATTTCCAGGGTTCTTATTCTTATTCTGAGTCTGATTTTTAAAATTCTGGTTGTGGCTCTTTTTCTGATTTTTCATATTTTTTCCGTTTTCCTTTAAAACAACTGGAGTGTGGGTCTTTTTCTGATTTTTGTTGTTAGACACAACAAGAATTTCATCTTTATAGTCCTGTTTTCGGGATTCCTCCTCAATTCTCAATTTAGTAATGAGTGACTCTAGTGAAAATTCTTTAGACTTATGCCTCAAAATATTTTTAAACTCTTTGAACAGTGGAGGCAATTTATCAATAATTACGGCCACCTAAAATTGCTCATCTAAAGTCATGCCCTCGAAAATAATTTCATGGGCAATTATTTGCAAATCATGGTTTTGAGCAATAATGTCATCCGTCATTTGAAATTTCAAATAACGGCTGACGGCATATTTTTTAGCATTCGCCTCCTCCGTGTCATATTTTTTAAATAGTGCATCCCAAACATCTTTTGCAGTTTTATATTTGGCATAATAGTCATAAAGTTCGTCACTTAGAGCATTCAAAATATAATTCTTGCACATAAAATCATTTTCCTCCCAAGTTCTAATTGTTTTGCTTTCCTCAACAGTAAGTGGATTATTTACTACGGGTTTGTCAAATTGAACACACGATACGACTTTTTTCGTAGTTAAATAAAATATCAATTTTTTGCTCCAGCGTTTAAAATGAGTGCCGTCATATTTGAAAGGCAAGTTAAGGTTGCTAGAGTTAATTTCGTCCATGGCAGAATATGGAACACCTTAAAATTGTTATTTTTCAACAGTGCCATCAGGTTTTAATTAATCCGAACAGGTGAGATTAATTATTCTTGGAGGAAAATAGAATTTCAGAACTGCGGAAAAAAAAATCGGAACTGTCTATTGAGGGGAGAAAATGGATTGAGAACTGTTATTAGCGTTACGAAAAAAAATTAACGTTAGTGGGCAAAAAATGTGGGAGAAAAAACAAGAAGACTGGGTTGTTAAGAGACTTAATCAGCCCACGTTTTGTAAAAAAAATTAATTATCGTTAAAGAAATTAATTTTAAGCCCCAAAAAATCGTTAATTTATTTGTCCAAAAAATTAGTTCTTAATGAACCCAAGCCCAGGACGCGGGCACGGGCCGGACGACGGTACCCGCGTATGATTTGGTCCATTGGGTCTGCCCCAATACCCACAAAACATTGAATGTCCAAAGGACTGAACTTTTAGTCTAAAAAAAGAGTATATTCAAAAGTCATTTTCATGTTTTGCACACTATCAGCTTAACAGCTGTCTTGTTCCAACAGTTACTATCTTGAAAGAAAGTGAAAACGCCATGGCAAGCGATATTGTTCTAAATGAGAAAGGGAAAAGTGTATTAATTGGCATTGATAGATTTCCAAGGGGGCTAAAGGCAAATAATGGAGAGCTAAGTTACGATAAAAAGGCAAATCAGAAAAACACTATTGAAGATGCTAAGGGGAATAATAAAGTTATGAATGGGAACTTAACAATTGATGGTGAGGCTAAAAAGAGTGGAAAATTTTCTAGGAGAGAAATTATTGCAGAGGAGAACAATAAGGATTTGGATAATAGCTTGCAATGGCTAATAAGACCAAGAAATGAAAGGACAGATAATGGAATTATCGAGGAAAAGGCCAAAAAGAGAAAAACTGTGTTGGAGAGAATTGGCCAAACAGTGGAAATTGGTGCAAATAGGGAAACGGTTGAAAATGAGGAAATTGAGTTTGCTGATAAAGGTTCAAATCTACCAGGATCAAGAAAATGGAAAATTCTTAGGATGAAAATACATGATGTTTGGTGAGTACATGCACAAACTTAACTTTTGTTGAAGACTAATGTGGGGAAATTCTGCTGCTGCCTAATTATTTGTGGAAATTTGAATGAACCTAGTTAAAATTGAAAATTTATTTATTCAGGTTGAAAATTGCAATGAACACAATTAAAATTGAAATTTTATTTATTCAGTGTCAAACTTCTTCGAAATTTAAGAAAGATAACTTGAATTTAAAGTTTTGTTAAGATGATTTTTTTCTTTTCCGAATTTACAATATACACACAACAACCTCCACCACTACCACCATCACCAACAGCAATTTGCCACGGTCACATTTACCACCACCACAACCGCTGCCCCATGTTACCATTACCTCCACCACAACTATGGCGATGTTGGCAATGCTGGTGGGCAATTGCCCACCTTATGTTTTGGCAATTTTTAGTATTTGTAATGTGGAATGGAATTTTTTGAAGAAAACACCCCAAATTTTCAAAAATATAATATTCTGCTTACCTTCATTTCTGAATAAAAGATGTTAGAATTATTGTTTGCCCACCTTAACCAAATATTCTGCCTCCGCCCTTGGTTGGTACGGTGTAGGCCTATAAAGGGATCGAATTCGGACCGGATCAGACAAATCCAAATCCATATTCGTTTATGTTAAACGGATTCGGTTCTGATACGTTTATTAATCGGATCGGATCACGCAAATCCAAATCCATATCCATTTATGTTAAACGGATTCGGAACGGATCCGATTATGTTAAACTTGATTTGCAACATTTTTATTTTCAACTCTTATTTTATAAATTTATTTTGCAAATGTTCCAAAAAAATAAATAATGAAATAAAGAACTATTATAATAAATATTTAAAATATTATTAAATACAATATATATTAATTAAAAATATATTATATATAATTTATACACACACACACACACACACACACACACACACACACACACACACACATATATATATATATATTAAAAATAGTAATTGGATCGGATTACTAATGGATCGGAGTATATGAATCCAAATCCGCTTTATTTAATAAACGGGTAATCGGATTTTAGGCATGATCCATATCCGCTTAAATGAATCGGATTCGGATTCGGATAAAATCCGATTCATTGACAGGCCTAGTACGGGAATAATGTTAGGCTATCCGGGTGTTAACCCCGGGCTAGTACAGGGATATCTTATTTATTTTTTTGATTTCTCATGTAAAATGAATTAAAAACAATTTAGTCCCTCAAACACCCATTTACCCAATATTCTCTTATTTTACCTTATTTTTAAACTTAATTTTTAAAATTTAAAACAGTTTAAAATTGTAAAGAAAAAGTTTTTTTTATATTAAACTAACTTTTATATTTTTCAACAATTTTTTTTCAAAAAAAAAATTATATTAAAATAGTGTTTTTTAACAATACAAATTTTCTAATTTATAAAAAAAAATCTTTTCTAATAAAAAAGTTTTTTTTTAAATAACCTTATTAAAAACTATACCATGTTTTCTCAAAAAAAAAAAGAGGCAGCCAATGAAAAAATGCCAATAAAGCACCCGGTACTAGCTTGGTGCTAGTACCCGGTAAGAGTATTAGCACTCCTAGTATGGTGCTTGTGGTGGTGCGTTGGAATGGGCTAAAGAGAGAGAGAGAGAGAGAGAGAGAGAGAGAGAGAGTTGTCTTTATTTGAACAATAGAACACTTTTTTTATTTTTATTTTATAAAATTTTCTATAAAATAATGAAAATTTATAGAAAATTTGAAATAAAGATATATAGTAGTAACCGATAATTGTTTCCCGCAATTACTATTTTGCAGCCTTGTGTAACAAATAGTTAGTATAATAGCAATTTATGTTGTGCTTAATTACAATTGCTTTTAACTGTGCACGAAGTCATAGGTAGGTAATACTATACTTCTATGAAGCCAAATGTTATATGTTTTGCACAAAATTTGAATAATAAATCACTTCTAAATGTACCTTTTTCCAACTCCACACATAATTATACGTTAAATTTTAAGATGGAGTTGTTTAATTACATAATGTTTCATGCCTGAACTGTTTGGGAACTATTTTTCACCATAAATCTGATGAGGTTATTAAATTATGCTTTTGATAACTATCATCGCATAGTTGTTTAGTTGTCTACAATTGTGTGGCTTCAGTAATGTTTTAAGTAGGTTTTTGGTAGAAAATAAAGCTACTGCATTATTTGTCATAGCATAAAGCATAATTGTTTATTGAGGGCTTCTATAGCGACTCAAAAATCACGACTCGCTGACATGACATGTCGCGATTGGTTAGTGTCACCGGCGCGAACCTACATTCATAAGCAATCAACCAATGACGGCACGCCATGTCAGCAGGAGTCCCGATTTTGAGTCCCAATCAAGAGTCAGACTAGACTTCCTCTTGTTTATCTGTCCCTTTATTATTATATTTTTCCATGGAAATATATAAATGCAGGATCTGAATTCTGATTTTTAACACCTCCTTGTTTAATGGCCTTGTTTGGCAGATGATTCTGTTAAGTGGAGGGAACAACCCAACTTTGAATTGTGTATAATCAGGAGCTGTAGATTTTCATGAGACTTGTGTATATAGATACAATAATTTGATCTTCAACTTTGACAAACTTCAGATGGTGCATGTTGTATTCTTGTTTCCCTCAAAGGTCCCAAAAGGAATAATTATCTGTATTTCCATCTTAGCCATGTTGAATAAATAAAAAACGATTCAATTTCTGAAAAAGCCATGTTTGGTTGCTGACAAATGATTTTCCCAGAAGGTGCAAGATTTCAGCAAATGAACTGGGAATTTATCTGTCTTTTCAGGAAGTAAAAATAGAGCTCAAATGAAAAGAAAAAAAGGAGGGGGTGGGGTTAGGATCACTGAGACAAGCCTGAACAGGAAATTTAACTACGATTTGTAGCCATGAGCCACCTTTTCATTCATACATGTTAACATTATACATATTCATATTAATGACATTATTCATTGAATTCCAAAGAAACCTGAAAATTGTGATGATTCCCATAAAAAAAAATTCATATTTTCTATCCCTATACATCCCAAATCAAGAATTTGAATCAGATAAGAGGCATTTAAGGAGTATACTTCTCACCAGAAATCCTTGCAAGAACAAACTCCATCGACAAATTTATGGAACCGAACTCGATCCCTAACCACGATCTCTCTCGCGTATAATTTACTAATAATCTTCGTTACTTCATGACAGTCCCCACAAACTCTAAGATTCTTCACAACCCTAATCACAACCGGCGCTTTCGTTTTCAACATCCCAAATGCAATAGCCAACCTTTCACTATGCTCACAAAGATCACTCTCTTTTTCTTCATCACCCACATTGTGCAACACCCCCGAAATCCACGGCTCGTGACCTACGCCACGTACTCTCTCGGATATATCCTTCAAGACCCCCCTTATCTCCTTTCCTTCTGGGTGAGACCAATCACCGATTACAAATTCATGCACGAGACCGTCAACTTCGATGGAGCTACAACCTGGTATAGCCTTGATGCCTTTGTCCTTCATTTCTTTCCTCATTCGGCTCATTTTCTCCCATTGTGAACAAGACGCGTATAAACTAGAGACAAGGATGCAGTTTTCAGCACTGAGGGGCTCTAGTTGAAGGAGCCGCTCAGAAACCGCCTCACCCTTGTCCAAAATCTTGTTCTTTTTGCACCCAACAAGTAATGTTCGCCAAATTACAGGGTTTGGGGGGATCGGCATGGTTTCAACAAATTTGTAAGCGTCATCGATTAAGTTAGTGCGACAGAATAGGTCAACCATGCAACCATAGTGCTCCATCGTTGGTTCAACTTCAGACTCAAGCATGCTTGACCAATGTTTACGGCCCTCGGTAACTAGCCCACTATGGGCACACGCGGATAAAACACCAATATATGTCACATGATTAGGCCTCACCTGTAAAAACAACATCCAAAAGACCATTAATGATAACTTAGCACAAAGCACACGAAAGAAGAAACCACATATATAACAAAGATATGGTGCTAGTCCAATGTGTGCAGAAGGTAATTTGTGAAGCAATTCTTGTGCAAGTCCCTACTCTAAACTTCTATGTCCTTAAGAGCTGACAATTTTAAACACGCTCTGCTAACTCGACATGAACACAACACGGAATCAAAGTGCTAGTCTTACTTATTTATGCGACTGATTGAGTAACTAAAATATTCTTTATATGACAGTGATATAATATTTCTTTAATAGAATGTCTCTTGAAATGAGTACGTAAATAGGTCCTACGAATCCTTACAAATATCAGGACTGATCTTGCAAAACTCGACGTGTTTGGATAGTATAACGTGTTTGGTTGTAGCAGTTGACCTATTAGAGATGCTTACACAAGTTGATGACAGGAACTTATACACAACTATTACATATGAGCATCTCCAATCCTAATAGTACGCATATATTTCAACTCTATCAGCTCACATTTACCAGATAAATGATGAGATAGTAAAACCAAAGTATAACAGAAACTTAAACATAGTAAAAGATAAAGGTAATAGTTGACGACAATCCCTGCGAGACGCATTTGCACTAGTACTATTAGGCGTCCATCTGTTTTGTTGCAAACAAGTTTGTGAATGGGTTTTTAAAAAAAGGTGTCACCAAGTTTGTGCCTGGTATTTTTTTTATCAAGGGCACCAACCTATTATGTGCCCCGTTAGCAAAGAAAGAAATCCATGTGCAGATCATTATGCACCTGGAAATTTCTAATTTTAACCTATCCTGTCATTTTGGGAACCAACAACTCATATCCTTACTTTCGTTTATCCGCTATACTCATCTTATACCCACGCTGGAGATGCTCTAACATTAACCGGAGAGGCAGTAGTCAATCTTGACACAGCACGAATCAACACAAAGACAATTCTGAATTGAGTCGAGTATGTTTCAAAGAAATCAAAAATTGCATCTGAGTTGAGTTCTGTTTTGCACCCAACATTCCGAAATCACTACTCGAACCTATATATCAACAAAATTAACTACATTCATGGTGACTTGCTAAGTTTATTATTAAAAACAGACAAAATATCAATGATATTCCGAGTCAACTTTGTTTAGACACTAAATGTTTCTAAACTGCTATCCATACCCAGTTTACCTACCGAGTCAACTAGCCGAGTAATCAAACAAACTGAGTCCAATCAATTTTTTCTCAACACAACATGGAATCAACACAGAGACAATCCATTGTCAATTCTAATATTGCATAAGCTGACAAAGTCAAGCTTATGTGTCAAAGACTTGAAAAAATTGCTCCTGAGTGGCCTTCAGTTTTGCACCCAACATTCTGAAATCATTACTCAAACCCATATATGAACAAAACCAACTAAATTCATACTGACCTGCTAAGTTTATTATTAATGATTTTTTCAACTCAAATTTGTTTTCACCCTCAACGTTTCTAAGCTGCTATCAATACCTATATATAACTATTCTATATAGCGAGTCTATTAGCCGTGTAACCAAAAAAACTCACCGAATCCAACTATTTTTATCTAACCCAAAATCAAAACTGGCTTATCCTTTGGCTAAAGCCATATCTTTGAACCATGTTCAATCTTATTACCTTAGCTTCTTCCATCCTAGCAAACGTCTCCAACGCCTCATCCGCAAGGCCATGAATCGCCAACCCAACAATCATCGAACTCCACGCCATCGTATCCCTCACAACCATCTTCCCAAACACCTCTTTCGCCCTCTCTATACACCCACACTTGGCATACATATTAACCAACGCGGTACTAAGCTCCACATCATTCTCAATCCTCTCCTTATCCATATACAAATGCACCCACCTCCCCACATCCAATGCCCCCAACCCCGCACACGCCGACACCACGCTCACCATCGTCACCTCATCCACCCCCACCCCCACCTTCTGCATCTCCCTAAACAACCCCAATGCCTCACCAAACATCCCCACTTTACAATACCCACTAATCATACCACTCCAAGCAACCACATTTTTGTCAAGAATTTCATCAAACACTTTCCTAGCAAACCAAATCTCACCACACTTTGAATAAAAATTCACCAATGATGTTTCCACAAATGGGTTACAACAAAAACCCATTTTTATTGCTTGGCAATGGACTTGTTGGCCTTCTTTAAAGGCCATTATATTTGAGCATGCCTTAAGGATAAATGATAATGTGAATGTGTTGGGTATTGGGTGAGAATTCTTGATGAGGGTTTTAAAGATTTTGATGGGCGTTTGGGTTTGGGAAAAGGCTTTGATAAGGGTGTTGTAAGAGAAGATGGTGGGGTTTGGGATAGTGGGGAAGAGTTTTTGGGCGTAGGGGAGGTTGATATGAGGGGGGAGGGTGCAAAAAGAGAGGAGTTTTGTGAGGGAGAAAGTGAGGGTGGTAATGGGGAGTGGGTGAGTAAGAATGTAAGCATGGATTTGGTGGAGGATTCTCATGTTGGGGCATTTTTGGATTAGAGCAACGAGTTTTTCTTCTTCTTTTTCCAGATTTTTGTGTTGGATCAAACGGTTTTATGATTTTAGAGCTTCTTCGCCACTTTCAAAACAGTGATACGAGTACATGTATGTATTCCTATTGTTGTCGAGCACACACACGGATGTTGCACCTTCCTCGAGATAAATTAGGTACAATTGAATTCGAGCAGGATAAAGTAAATTCAAATTTATATTTGTTTATATTAAATGGATTCAGATTCGATTCGTTTATTAATCGGATCGAATACGGTAAATTCAAATCCAAATTTATATTCGTTTATGTTAAGCGGATTCGGATCCAATCCGATTATCCACTTATGTTAAACTTGATTTGCAATATTTTTATTTTCAACTCTTATTTCATAAATTTATTTTGCAAATGTTCCCAAAAAATAGATAATGAAATAAAGAATTATTATAATATATATTTAAAATATTTTTAAATACAATATACATTAAATTATATATATATATATTAAAAATATTAATCGGATCGCATTATTAACGGATCGGAGTATATGAATCCAAATCCGCTCCATTTAATAAACGGGTAATCGGTTAAGCGGGTAATCGGATAATCGGATTTTAGGCATGATTCATATCCACTTAAATGGATCAGATTCGGATTCGGATAAAATTCGATTCATTGACAGGCCTACAATCAAGGTTACATATCATATGAAGGGTTCTATTAGTAGAAAAATCGCATGTATAATGTGATGTATAGTGTTCATATTTATTTGTGTCTTTGATTATCGAAGCATCTGATCAAATATATTTGTCTAAAAGAGTGATGTTAAAAGCATCTAAAATTTTATTCATAACACCGATATCTTATTTGCGCTAGAACGTGACTAAAAAATCATTCCATTTATAAAATTAAGAGACACATTAAGAGTTAAAGCATATATAAACTAAATTTGTGTTTGACAGAAATTCTCATTTTCCCTTCATCATTCTCTCTCTCAAACAAAAACACTCTCATCATCATCATCATCATCATCATCATCATCATCATCATCATCATCGTCATCATCATCATCCTTGCCTTAATCACATCATATGGGATCGGCTACATTGATTCTCCTTTTTCATTTTAATCTATTATATGCATTATTATCATTCGAGTTTAATTTCTTAAAGTCTCTCTTAATAATTTCCTCCCACGATAGCTTATGGCAACCACTTTTTCTTTTATCATATATTTCCAATAATTTTTCTCTTGTTATAGGGGGCATCTACAGGTCTACGCAAAACATGACCGTACCACATAATTATACTTTTTCTTAATTTATCGTCAACGGGAGCTACTCCTAACTTTTCTCTCACGTATTGGTTTTAATTTTGTCCTTTCTAGTAATTCCTATCATCCACCGGAGCATCCTCATCTCACTAACATGGAAACTTTGTTAAATATTTTTTCTTTAACACCCAACACTCTGCTCTATACAAGGTTGATAGCCTAACAATTGTTCTATAAAATTTTCCTTTTAATTTATCAGTTATTCCCTTATCGCATAACACCCCACTCACTTGTCTCTATTTCATCCAACCATTTGATATTTTACTCGTAACATCCTCATCAATATCCTCATTACTTTGTAACATTGAACCTAGATAATGAAATTTATTAGTTTGGTTTATCACTTTTTCTTCAATCTTTAACATTATGATACTCGATGCCTCATTATTAAATTTATATTCCATAAATTTCGTTTTATTTCTACTGATTCTTAGACCCTTAGATTCTAATGATTTTCTCCAAGTATCTACTCTCATCGTTAAACTTTCTTTTGAAGTGTCTACTAAAACTATATCATCCGCAGACAACATACACCATGGGATATCTTCTTGTATGTCCTTAATAATTTCATCCAAGACGACCATAAATAAATAAGGACTTGATGTAAACCCACTTTAATCGTAAAGTCATCAGTTTCTCCATATATAGTCCTTACTCTCCCTAAACCAAAGACACCAGCAAAAGAAGTTCACGCTTGCACATTATGGTATGTTGTTGTTATTTGAATAGTTTAACCATTCATTTGTTAACTTATTAAGTTGTAACCCCCCAATATTTGTATGTAATCATGTTAAACCCTAGGTATTGAAACAAATTCCATTGCATGTGAACAACTTCACTTGTAAAATCCTATTATTTGTATTATAAACTAAACGAATAGAGTAATGAACCAAAATGCGAATGCAAAATCGTGCAAAACTTAAGAAATGAAGAACAAAAAAAATCGTTGAGTTGTACAACCCTGATAACCCATCACCGTAGAAGATGACTTTTCACGATGATTTCTAACAGTCTGTTGCTAACTAAACACGGTGGAAACATGTCGTGTGATTTGAAGCCTTTCTGGGAACATTTACATGGTGGTTTGTCACTGTGGTTAGTTTATACACCCGCTTTCAAATCGCCGTGCTTGATTGAGTTCCACGGTGAGTTGTGACCGTCGCTTTTATCTTACGGTGTGTTGTCACCGTGGTTTATGCATAAAACTTGATTACATGTCACCGTGGTTTGTTAATTCCTCATGGTGACAATCCATCATATGTTTGTAACATATTTTTGTCTGATAATTTATGTTTATTAGTTTGATTTTATTTATTTATTTGGATAATATAAATGGCAAGATAAAGAAAAGCTCGTACGACTTTCGAAAGGAAGTATATGTTGAACGCTATATAAATAAGGGTGAGGGAAGAGAAGGAGGATGAGAGGAAAGAACACGAAAGTTCATCAAACAAGGATATTAACGAGCAATTGAGTAGTAGTAAGGGTAATAAGGGTGGTGAGAAGGGATGATATAATGCATAATATAGTGAGGGTCCGGAAGAGATTACCAGAGAAGGTAGTAGTGGCGAGGAGATTGGGGAGGCAGGTGATAAAGTTGATGGTGTTGAAAGTACGTGAAAAGGAGGTTAGTGAGGCATGAGATAAAGTGGAGGCAATCTTTGGGAGTATAATAGGTTTGGGAAATAACAAAGAGGTTGTTGTTGATGATGATAGTGATGTTGATGATGATGATGATGAGGTAGGTAAAGAGGGAGGTGAAAAGAATATTAAGGAGGCTTCTGTTGAGAAGAACAATGAGGATAGTGACGAGGAGGAGGTTAAGGGAAGAGGGACATAAAGTAATGATTTTATTATCTAGGATGAAAATAATGACAAGGGTCCATATTCATTAAATTCAAAGAAAACCTCGCCAAAAAAGCAAAAGCGCGGGAAAGGGTGACTCCCAACCTCTTGAGGGTTCTTTGTTGAAGAACCTAGAGTTATTGAAACATTTCAACAACCATATTGCTTATTAAATATGGAATCATGATGAAAAGAGAGGCATTATGAAATGCGTCTATCACTATAAAAAAATATTTGAGTGGGATATTTAGAATGAGGACCCACGCGTCTTACAATTAGTTCAAAACTCACGGTTATGGAGCCTAGTTAAACATTCCTACCATTACGTTGATTACATTGCGATATGCACTTTTATTGAATGATGGCAATCAGAGACTAATACCTTCCATATGCCATTTGGTGAGATGACTATCACACTAAATGACGTTTACCATTTACTCAATATACCAGTGATGGGAAAATGTGAAGTTGTTCAAAAGAATGTCGAAAAGGCCAATGTGATTAAGAGGTTGGTAGTATGTACGAAGGAGGAGGCCTAGGACATGTGTAAGATATTACATCCGTTCATGTAGACTAGCTCATGCAATAGTATAAGGGGAAGGTGAAGTTGTTAGGAGATGATGCTACAAAGAAGCATATCTATTAATGTGCCCTTGGATATTTGTTGTTTTCGATTAGTTATTTCTTATATATGAACAAGTCTGGTAATAGATTTCTTTGCATTACCTTCAATCATTGAAGGTACTAGAAAAAAGTCAAGACAATGTTTGGGGTATGGATGTTTTGTCCCATTTGTACCGCCTACTGGGGTTGGCATCCCGGGTTGATATTCGATAGGTTATAAGATATCTCCTCCTCTTAGTGGTAAGGATTTTCTTCTCTGAATCCTAAATGCACAATTATTATATACGGGTACTGAATTTTAACTAAAATTATTGTAAGCATTGATTTATGATATTTTAGTCTCAAGCGGAGGGTTCACAACTTGGAGTTTGACCAAATGCAACCCTGATTATGAAAATGGAAGGTGCAAACATGCTCAAGCGATGAATTTTACCAGATGATTAAGCTACGAGAGACTATTAATGACATGCATCCATCGGAAGTAAGTTCAATCGTATGTATATTTTGAACATCATCACATTATGTACGTTGTGTATTAACATTCTAAAATGTTTGTAACTGTGAAGTTGTTTGGGTTCCATACAAGAAGAGTCCGGATGCATACCCATTTTAGGAGGTACCAATTATAATGGAATCTTAATTTTTTATGATGTGGTCGAACCGTACTATTCCAAGCATGTGCTCCGATAAGCTAATCAAGTTCAAACCATATCTAAGCCACCAACAAGACCGTTGCATAAGGAAAGGGGTAGGTCCCAAGTTCGGTACAAAGTTAGGTAAGACGATAAAAAATGGTACTAAGAGAATTGGGTTGACCACATACTATCCAAGACAAACGATCTATCTAAGTTTAGTATTATACATGGGAGTGCGTAGGTGACTACATGGATTGGTTCTTGGAACGTTCCCACTCTATTGTGCAAAATTCGACCTATAGGTTATGAAAGAAAAAAGTGAAAATTTTCAATACATTGGTAAGTAATAAGTTATTTTGGACATGTTTGAAACTTATATTCCAATTCTCTAACAAAACATATATATGTCAGGTTAATGCAACTGATGTAGCTGTCAAACTATTACAAGATGCAATTGGCACTAGAGAGGAACAAAATGTTACAGATTTCCTTGAATGTGCAAGAGCAGCAGTCAACGTGCCACTTGAAGATAAAGGAACAAAGACAATTCAAGATAAAGGCTTATGGAAAGTTATTTCAAATAAAAGACCCATGAGAGAATCGAGGATGAAGGCATAACATGATATGGTGTCAAAGAATCCAAGAAGAAAATAATTTGGCTTTTGTCTTAGTCTTGTTGAATTATAATTGTAATTTTTGGATTTCAAAACAAATGTGGCACTTTATGTTTTGGATTGTTAACATACTATTTTGGTTTGTACCCATTTTGTAATTTGGGTTGTTAACTTTTATCGGTGTTAAAAAACGTACATAGTGATCTAGTTATATGGTCAACAATAGAATTCGTAAATTAGATCACAAACAATTTAAGTTTAATTTTTAATACAATTGTTTCTTGATTAATTAAGTGAAACTAAGCATGAATGATATCAAATATAAATTGAACAAACAAATAAAAACGATATGAGGGAAAATGTTATTGAGAAAAATCATTTTTAGCACTGTTTCAACTAAGGTATTTCAGACGACATAGATAAACTTACAGACTTAGACACCACTAAGTATCGCAGTCCGGTATAATTCCTTATTGATGAGAGAAGGCAATGTCAATCCAATAATTCCCCACAAAAAGCTCCACTTGCCTCAATATCCATCGATCAGCCTTAAGAAACTACTTTACTCTCATCATCAATAAAGAATGAACTCCACAAATATTTGAACGAGTAATTTTGGATTTTGGAAAGCCAAAGTGTTTGATCACAAAATAGGTTCAAAAAGGCTTGTAACAAAGTGCAAGTTTGTACCTCTTAAATAGGATGGAAAAACTCAAATAGATAAGCTTGAAAAGATTGAGTTTGAAACCAACTAAAAAACCAAATATGTGTTGGTTTGTTTGAATGAGGTTCATCTCGTTGGAATGAAGCACCTAATCTCATTCGAATAACTTGTGATGACTTATCTAACGAGAAACCAAGTAGGGCAAAATATTTCCCATTTGAAGTTCGTCAAAACTTGATCTAATGAGCTTCAGAGGCTCGTTCGAATGACATACCTAATGTCATTCTAATGATTTATTGAATTTTTTAAAAATATTTTGGATTCAAACAAGTTTTAAAATATCCATGAACATATGTTAATACTAAATCTACCTCATATACATTCTCTGATGATTGTAGCGATGATATCAACTCTTCATTCTTTGATTGGTGTGTTCTGTCACCAACTTATCTTTGATTACAACCTTTTGAGAATGTACATGATAGTGTAGCGGGGTAGAGAAATATACCAAACTATAAACAAAATGAGCAAATCATAAATTACGCTCTAAAAAATCTCCCCCTTTAGATATTCGGTACAAAACACAAATCTAAAAAGAAATAACCCCTAAGACAAGTTAACTTAATGTCCCGCCCAAACTCGAAAAGAAAAGATCCTTGTAAATTTATCTCTACTAAAAATATTCATAGTGTAGCCCATGATATAATCAATGTGGAAAAAGACCTAGATCCCTAACACATTTAGATTGAGATATAAATATCCCATTCTCGAGTTAACTCATTTGGAGACCTAGGAAGAAAGAAAGCTCACCATTTAGACTCTCAAATTCACTCTTCATCTCCCCTTAAAAAGTTTGAGTATGTTGGGAATATGTGGATCTAAAGAGTATGTCGTCCACATAGAGTTGGACAACCAAGATAACACCACACTCTCTCATAACTAACAAAGTCATATCAACTTCCCTTATTTGGAATCCATGAGCTAAGAGATAAGAAATTAACATTCCATACCAAGCATAGAGTGTTTGATTTAAACTCTACAAGGCCTTGTTTAGATAAAAGATGCATTTCGGGTGCTTTGGATCATCAAACCCCTTTGGTTGTTCCATATAAACCTCCTCCTAAATAATTACATTGAGAAAGGAAGTCTTGACATCCATTTGCTATAACTTAAATCGTAGATGACATTCTATAGCGAGTACTCAGAGGAAGGACTCAAGCCTAGCAACAAGAGCGAATATTTTGTCAAAGTCTACAACCTAAATTTGTGTGTAACCTAAAGCGACTAACCTAGCCTCATTGCGAATAATGGTACCATTATCATCCATCTTATTTTTGTTTACCCACTCACTACCAATCATATTAGTCTTACTAAGTTGGAGGATTAATTTTCAAACATCGTTCTTTTGAAATTGAAGAAACTCTTCTTACATAGCAGTTATCCAATGCTCATCCTTGAGGGCTTCCATTACATTATTGGGTTCTACTTGGTAAGTGTGGAAAAAACAGGTAACCATATTCTTTAGTTGAGCACGAATCTTGACACCTAGTGTGTCATAACCAAGTATGTTGTCAGGGTCATGACTCTTTCGAATCCAAGAGGGTGGATCCTCTTTTTTAAGAGTTGGGTCCACCATGTCGGTGTAGGGAACAACGGGATAGTCATCGGGGGTGAATTGTTCTCACACACAAGATCATCATCAATAAACGTATTTGGCGCATCATCTCTAATAGTAACGTTTATCGATTCTTTGATCTTAGAGCTTTTAAAGGTTATACACCCTATAGGCTCTACTAGTCGAAGAATATCCTAAAAATATTCCCTCATCGCTTCTAGAGTCGAATTTCCCTAAATTCTCTTTATCTCTAAGGATATAACAAGGACTCCCCAAAAATTAAAAATATGAGAGGTTTGATTTCGTACTGGTCCATAACTCATATGGAGCTTGAAGTGTGTGCGGACGAAGATAAACCCTATTCACCATGTGTCACGTGGTGTTAACTGCTTTCATCCAAAATTGTTTAGGCACATTACTAACAAGGAACATGGATCACCCTATCTCTTGGATAGTCTTATTTTTCCTCTTAACAATCCCATTTTGTTTAAGTATGCCTACCGCCAAAAACTTGTATTTAATGCTTATAACATCACAATATGCACCAACACTGGTGTCGATAAACTCCGTGCTATTGCCACTTCTTAATTTGATGATGGAAACATTATGTTGATTTTGAAGTATACAACCATTATTCGTAAGGAGATCATAAGCATCAGACTTTTCCCTAAGAAATCCAATAGTGGAATATCTCGAAAAATCATTGACCATCACCAATTTGTTTTTCTTATCACCAATGATCTCGGTGCGCATTGGACCCATAAGATCCATGTGTATCAACACTGACACACGTGAGGTGGTAACATTATTAAACTTTCTATATGGACTCTTGATTTGTTTCCCTTATTGGCAAGGACCACAAATTGAGGAAGTTGTTTTTTTAAGTGATGGTAAGCTACGAACTAGGTCTTTCTTAACTAACCTCGCAAGAACTCTAAAATTGACGCAACCTAGTTGTTGATGCCAAAGGTTCATGGTGGAGACCTTATCACTATTGCACACTAAATAGGACTTGGGAATTATAACATAGTAATTTTCAATAGTCCTCACACTTTGTAGCAAAGGTTCACCGGATTAATCATAAATGTTGCATTCCTACCGGTCGAACTTTACCACAAAGTTAGCATAAAAAAGTTGGCTTATGATTATTAAGTTATCCTTTAACATAAAAATCATTAAATAGCTTAAGTAATTCGGGAATCTCCATAAAACGTCATCCTAAAATGTTAGACATACTCCCATCCCCAAAAGTGACTTTTTCTTCTTTGTGATCCATAAGGTTGGTAAAAAAATGTGCCTAAAGAACCCACTATCAAAATACCATTGGGAAGTATCTTGAACCTTAAGAGAAACGTGAACAATAAGGGCCTTTTTATCACTTTTAGGTACCCAAGCGGTGGTAACTTCCTGCTTACCCTTATCATCATTGGCACTAGCCATTGTGTTGGAAGTGTCCTCATAAGGCGTAAACATCCTTTGAAATTATTCCATTTAGAAGTTTTGACTAGAAACTCAAGTTTCTCTCTAAGATTACCTGGGTCATTATAGCGGTGTATGGGAGAATGTGTGTGAGAGACTCTTCTCGAAACTCCCTAAGGTAACCTATTCATTTACAATGGGTACAAACATAAATTTGTTTGGGTTGACGTTGGTTAAATTACCTAGGACGAGTTCTCCTTTGTGGATTAGGTGGAGGTCCTTAAGGATCTAACAAAAACTTAACAACCAGTTTGGGTGCGGTATTAGAAATGGATGCACCAACATAATCTATGTCATTACTCTCTTTAAAACCTAAAGCGGGACCTAGGAATATATTTCCAACTTTCTTGGATGTGTCCTCAAAAGTGACTTTGACCTCTCGAGAAACTTTGAGATCTTCCTCGAGTTGAAATTTTTTCGCTTTAAGTTTTTTACAAATCTCCAATGATGCTTAAAGATCTCTCGTAAGACTAGCCATTTGGTTGGTCAAGTTAGTCTTTTCCTTAGCCACCCAAACAAGTTGCTCACTCAAAGAGATTATTATTCTCTTGAGTTGACTCACCGAGGCCTCACTATTTCTCAAACATTCAATTCACTCTTTAAAGACAACACCCTAATAGTTAATTATTTAATTTTCATTTTAGTTTTCAATGCATATGTGTAAAGTTCGGTGTATGCGTATTAGAGACCACATTCTCCATCACTCAAATTCTCATCATCACCCTTAGACTCTTCGAAATGATTCAACTCATTATCGAGGTTATCATGTTTAGAAACATCCTCATCGGTGTGAGACGTACTTTAAATGCTAACGTGATTAGCCCTAAATGCGGTGAAGTTACGTCCATACAGTGATTCATCCGCGACATCCACCAACTCAACATCATTATCTCTTAGAGTGGAATTATAGGCGACTTTACCTTTTTCCCGTCTCTTAAGCCTAGTGGGACACTCATAGGCTTTGTGACCCTTCCCCCCACACTCATAATACCTCTTTGATTCATTTTTTTTTACAATTTGATCATTCTCATTAACATTAATTTTTTGTTGTTTCTTAATTTTTTTATTTTTTATTTGGATGAACTTTGATTTATGAATTTGAGAAACTTTTTAAATTTTTTAGCAAATAGGACAAGATCATCTTGATAAATTTCAAAATTGGAATCACGAACCTCATCTTTTTTATTTATCTTTTAATGCTATTCCCTTTTTTTTTGGGAGGGTTTTGGGGAACATGTCTAATTTATATGTTTGGAGATCACCTATGAGTTCTTCTAGCCTAATTGTGTTTGGAATTGACAAAGAGTTAATGATGGTAAATTTTTCATGAAAAAAATTTGAGAGAGACCTCAAAAGTTTCTTAACAACTCTCTCTTCCTGAATTTGCTCACCCAAATTAAAATAAGAATTCATAATATCAGATATATGACATAAAAATCATCAAATGTTTTAATTTCAAGCATGCGTATAGTCTCACATTGTGTGGTGATGTTTTAAAGCTTAGATGTTTTAACATTATTGGTGCCCTCGTGTGTGAGTAGAAGGATATCCCAAGCTTCTTTAAACATGGTACACGTCATGATGCAAGAAAATTCGTCGAGTGTGACAGCAAAAAAAATGGCATTCAAACCTCGAGAGTTAAAATTACTTAATCTAAATTCATATTTAGTCCAATTTATGATTGGCTTGGGACTAATAACTTTTTCATTAGTCGCATGAGGAGTCCACCCCCTTTCAACGACAAGCCATACGCGTTCATCAATCGATTTTAGAAACGATCTCATTTGAGCATTCCAATGTGCATAATTTGTGCCATAAAATAAAGGTGTCCTATTGTATGAATTATCTATATAACCATCGGATTAATCTAACTAAATTGTAGAAACAAGCTCTGATATCAATTTAAAAAATGTGCAGAGTGGTCCGATTATATGGTCGACAGTAGAATCCGTAAATTAGGTCACAAATAGGCCAAGTTAATTTTTCAATCAATTTTTATCTTGATTAATTAGGTAAAACTAAACATGAAAAATATTGAATCTAAATCGAATAAACAAACAAGCTATGAGGAAAAAAGACTTTCGAAAAAAACCCTTTTCAGCACTATTTCAACTAAGATACTACAGACGACATAAACAGACTTACATACTTAAACACCAATAAGTATCACAATTCGATCTCCTTATTTGTTGATAATAAAAAGCATTATAGATCAATCAATAGCCTACAACAAGTTCCACTTGCTCAGTATTTATCGATCAGCCTCAGGAAACTCCTTTCCTCTCGTCAGCAGTGAAGAATGAATTCCACAAGGATTTGAAGAAGTAATGTGTTCTTTCGTTTTGATAATTTGATCATAATCTAATGGGTTTGGATTTTGAAAAAGCAAAATGTCTGATCATAAAATAGGTTCAAAAAGTCTTGCAACAATGTGATGGTTCCTACTGATTAGACCAACTAAAAAACCAAATCCGCGTTGTTTCGTATGAACGAGGTACATCTTGTTTGAATGAGGTACATCTCATTCAACCAAAGCACCAGATCTCGTTTGAATAGCTTCTAACGACTCATCTAAAGAGAAAACCAGAAAAGGCTAAAACAATTCTCATTTGAAGTTCGTTGGAACCTGATCTAAGCAATATAGAGGCTCGTTCGAACGACATATGTAATGTCGTTCTAACGAGCTGTCAATTTTTTTTAAAAACATTTTAAAGAAATATTTTGGATTCAAATAAGTTTAAAAATATCCGTGAACATAAGTTAATACCAAATCTACCTCATATACCTTCTTCGATGATTGCAGCGATGATATTAACTCTTCATTGTTCGATTGGTGCATTCAGTCACTAAATTTTCTTCGATTTAAGCTTTTTGAGAATGTACATGATAGTGTAGTTGGGTAAAGAAATATCCTAAACTATAAATAAAATGAACAAATCATAAATTATGCTCTTACAGGTGTATCATCATATTTGTTAATTATTTCATTTGGTATGTTAACTTTGAATTTTAATATTTATGTTCATAGAAGTGAATTTTTGTTAGGGATAAAAATTTGGATGGGAATAAATGATCATATTAATCCAAGGGGTTACTTATAAAAAAAATTCCAAGGGGTTTTAGTACGAACGACAACTTCAAATCGTGCGATAGACTTACTCATGCCCATATGTCACCGTGATATGGCCCTCACAGTTATAAGGTCCTCGTGGCCACGAGTCACCGAACAGTGGGAAATGGAATATTTTAGGTGGTAATTACCGCGGTCACAAGTCATTATGTTGTGTTACTTATGACTATAAGTCATAGTGGTGTCTTTTTTAGGATTGGATGTCACCAAAATGTGGTCTTCACATTTGGCAGCCACCAAACAATGACAAATGGACAATTATAGGTGGTAATGATCATGATCAAAAGTCATCGTGCTGGTATTTTCATGGTTGGAAGTCACCATGTTGTGGTCTTCATAGTTAGGATTCATAGAACAATGCCAAATGGATAATTCACCACAATGAGTTGTGGTCATGTCAATAATTATTTTTGTGGCATTAGTAAGAATAAATGAATTATGGTTTGGAGTTAGAAAGAACAAGGTGACTTGTCACTGTGGTTTAGGTATTTACATGGCAAGATATAACAATGAAAACTCTACCATTTTTTAGCTTACCCCCATTAAATCGGTCTTGCACCCAAACACAAAACCATAATCATAATATCTACATAACATAAATACAAGGAATAAGTTCCATTAACTAGGAATAAGTTCCACTAAAGATAAAAAGGAATAATTTCAATTAAAGATAACATAATAATTTTTATTTTCATATTAATTACATCATCATGTCACAACTTCACTATGTGTACATATACTTCTTCTGCATAAAAAAATGGATCACAAAATTACTTCGAAAACTCCTTAACAAAATTACATTATCATTTCCTTCATAAGTTCACCTAGATTATTAAATAGTTACATATGCTTCTTCACAAAAAAAACTCTTCACAAACTTCTTTGAAAACCTTTGCACAAAAAGTTCTTCACAAGCTTCTTTAAAAACTTCTCCAAAATAATTCTTCACAACTTTCAACAAGGCACTGTCAAATCCTCTTATTCATTGGATGAAATCATGGTTGTTTCATCCCCAGTAGAAACATTTATGGGCAAAGTTTTTTCACTCACCCATACGGATCTTAAACACATTCTCCCAATTGAACACCTCGAGTTTGGCACACGCTCTCCAATTACTAGCAATAGGGGAGGGGGAAGAACCTTGCGCACTGAAGTGACACCCAATGTAGATTTTAACATTCATAATGAAGACACCACGGTTCTCTTGTGATGGGCGTTTCGACCCAACATCAAATGGCACAAATGTCAAATAATGAACCTTGGATATCATGTCAATCATTAACTCCAAAGAAATTATAGCATAGTACCCAAAATTCGGCATGATAAATCAATTATCTTTGGGGCACGTGTGATAGAATTAGTACAACCGAGTCTCATATAAGTAAGGATGGAAATGGGGTGGGTACGAGACAAGTTGGCCAAAACCCTAACCCGTCCCACAGGGAAAAAATTAATCCGAACCTGCCCCATGACCCGCGAAGGGTTTATTTTTGAACCCCAAATCTGATTAATGGTAAACCCCCTAAAGTCGTCCCCGCTCTATCCCGCCCCGTTTATGTTACACGAAGAAAAAATCCGTTGGGGGCGGGTTAAAACCTGCATTTTTCACTTTTGCTTAATCATATAAATAATAATCAAACACCAGCAGTTAACATACAAATAATAATAAAATATTAACATCAAACATATAAATCATATAAATAATAATAATAATAATATAAATAATGATTCCAATTTTAGAATCAAACATTAAATAACAAGTAATCAACTGTTAACCCAAATTAGCTAAACATAGCTACTAACAAACACCAGCAAAACCTATTAAAAACCAAATCATCTAAATAATAATCAAACAAATAAATTACAGACACCAACTGTTAACATCAAACATTAATGCAACACTACATTCATGTCATTTGAAAACATCAAACACCAATTGTTAACATCAAACACCCAACAAAACCCAGTAAAACATCAAACACCAACTGTTAAGATAAGGGTCTAAGGTCAAGTGAGTGCTGAGTTTGGAGAGTGAAGGATGAGTTCTCTACTATGGAAGATGGAGGCTAGGTGGGGTGGTGGTTGTGATATTGAGAGAGGGAGGCTAGTTGGGTTGGGGTGTGAGATTGAGAGAAAAAAAGTGTCCCCTTTTTTTATAAAGGTTATATATATATATATATATATATATATATATATATATATATATATATATATATATATATATATACAGAGAGAGAGAGAGAGAGGCTCCTGTACACACTAAAGTTAGCACAATAAGTTTGCACAATATTTTTTTTAAATATTAAAAAAAAATTTGAGTTGAATTTTTTTTGTATGATATTAAAACATTTCAAGGAACCCATATGAAAAAAATCAACTCAAAAAAACTTTTTTTGCTATTTTAAAATAATCAGTCAAACTTTCGCAGCTTTTAAGCACTTTGAAATATGCAAACTTTAGTGTGCACAAGAGCCTGTCTCTCTCTCTGTGTGTGAGAGAGAGAGAGAGGGGGGGAGAGAGAGAGAGAGGGAGAGAAAGATGGTGGAAAGTGTAAATAACATATCAAATAAGGGTATTTAAGTAAATGTATTAAATTAATAGGGCGAGGAGGGGTGGGTCATTCTTATTAACGAGTTATGTTTAGCCCACACCCACCCCTAATTATCAAATCGGGTTTTTTAACCCACCCCATTAGGGTGAGGTTAAATTTCTATCCCTACATATGATTTTATTAGGTACAACTTCATTATTAATTCTTACTGATTCTTATTTACATGTAGTTCTGTCAACGTTATGTTCCTCACCGTATGGCTATGCCTCAACCCATCCCCGATCCCCCCCTCTTGCAATAGCCATGTACCCACAGTTACCATCGGATCAGACTTCATATATATCGTCAAAAATGGTTGAAAAAACTCAGGTACATGTTTAATGTTCAATTTCATTTATTTCGATCACTAGTCCGGAGTTTTTGTGGTGAAAGGTGGGTGGTTGTGTAATTTTTTTTCAAATTCGCCATTGTCGGTGCACCAACCTCATATATTAAAGGTAATTGCTTTGCTGAGTTTTCATTTTTCTTATCAGTTTGGATCATCCTCCTCGTTTTCGCCCTACCTTTTTTTAGGTGGGATCCATCAATGAGGTAGTCGATGGAGTTCCAATTTTCGTTAACTTGATCAACATAATCTTTCTTTCCCTTGTCATTGTAATACCCCCTATTTTTCTTCTAAAATAAATAATATTTTTGGAATAAATAAATAATTGCGGAAATTGGACCTAATTAAATTTTTATTTAAAAATTGCACAGTTGAAGTTTTTTATTTAGTTATATTTGTGTGTGACTAATTTTATGTGCGTGAATTTGGCCTTTGCATGTAATGTAGAAAGTACATAATTAATGTGCACACAAATTAAAAGTACCTATTATTGATATAAATAATTTGAAATATATTTCACGACAAATATGGGCTCGTTTAGATATTTTAGACCTTTAAAAATAGTCCCGGGTCAATAGTATATATGTTGAGGAACTTTTGGGCTAGTTAGGTTATGGATTCGGGTCATTTGGGGATCCAAAAGTTGAGTTTTAGGCCCAACTCGGGATTAACCACTTTTTAGTGTTTAAGTGGGGGTAAACAACTCCCCCACTATCATTCTAGAAAACGTAAAAATAATCCTAACAGGAAAGAATAGGATAAGGGCCAAAAGAGAAGAAAAGTGCAAGAAAACAAGGGAAAAATCAAGGGAGTTTCAAGAGGTTTTCTTCTACGAATTTTAAGGCAAGAATTCTCTTGCTTAATTTATGCTTTCCAATATATTTCTTGATGCATCGTAATGCACCCTTTAATTTCTGGAAATTAGATTTAAATTTATTTGATTTGATGATGATCAATGCATGTAGAGGATTGAAAATAATGTAGAAATTGTCCCATAAATTTAGGTATCGTAATTTTGAAATTGATGGTGAAATCCATAGAGTTTTGATGGTTAAATGTGGTATATTTGGCTAATTAATGTAAAGGATGTCTTTGTAAATTTGTGGACTGAAATTGATGTAGATTCCATGATAAATAATCCTTTACTGTGAATTAAATAATGGTTAGAAGTTAGGAAAACATCTAAATCGTTTAAGTCTTGAACATACATGAATTTGGGTTGATTTTTGGGTTGAGAAATTTAGTTCCGTATATGTAAATTATGGGTTTCGACTGAACTATTATGGGTTTAGAAACTCGATCTTGGAAGAATAGGAATTGAGAAGAGGCGTGGGAAGACGACGAAAAGTCGTTCAAACGAGGTGGGGCCTCGTTCGAACGACACGTTATGTCGCGCGAACGAGCCCATCTCGTTTGAGCGACGTAATGGGACTTTTGGCTTTTCGTTCCTTTTTACGGTTGGGCCTGGGATTAATTTTTCTTAGAGAAATGGATTTGGCTTGGCTAAAATGGGTATTGGCCTGCGTTGGTTTGTTTACTGATATCAGTTTAGTTTATTGAATAAGAGTAAAAGAGATATTAAAGAGGGAAACTTTAATTAACTGATTGAGAAATGATATGCCCACATTTAATTGATAATAATTATAAATAACTAGATGGTTAAGTATTATTTTATGGGATGGAATTAATAATTTCTTAGATGATAAATTATAAATGAATGAAAACGTTGTGGATTTTAGTTGGATTTTTATGGTAATTATGGAGTAATTGCCTATACATATTATATGATGAAATAATATGTAATATTATGTATATGTGTGGACATACCAATATTTATGGACTGTCCTATCGACTCGGGGGTTCGCACGTTCGCACCGGGTACCAAACGTCGGCACAGGTGGGCTTAACGATGTGTAGGTCATGTAGGTATTACATAAAGGCGACATCTATGAGAGGAAGGTGTTGATGCCGACCCATCTTGTGCCACCGCTGGGTAGGGGCCATGAACAGGTATCCTGCGTAGGGACCACCCGCAATTTATGTGTGTTTGTGATGTCCGATTAGGATAAGAGATTCATCTGGACTTGCCGATAGAGCACGAATTAGATACCAACAGTAATTGCCTTTGTGTGTCAAATATATAGAAGGACATATGAGTAATTCCTCGGACTTGAATAAAAATAAATTTAATTATCTAAGAATACAAACAATAATTATATTTGGACCCTGTAACGCATAATAGATGTTAATGACTCATATGTGAAACTTATGAGACTGAGATAAATTGGTGTTGGCAATTAAGTGTAGTGATTACATTTAAATATTTAATTATCGATATATCCATCTTATAAATTTGAGACGAGGTGAAAATCATTATTTGGGACGTATTGAGATGCGAATAAAATCACACTTAGAATGAGAGGTGAGGTGTTAAACGCATGTGAGTGATGAAGGGTAAATATCTATTTTGCATCGACTATATTATTGCATCATAAATTAATTAAGTTAATTCTTGCACACCTCGGGCTCTGACCCAAATTTAAATGTTTTTCCCCCCAGGTGCTTCTAGACAGGGATAACTGGATTTTGCTGTAGCAGTACTGTAGTCTCACTTGCACTCCAGACTTTTGGTCATTCGATTCTAGTATAGGTGCTTTTCCTGCTGTGGCTATTTATTTATTTAGAACATTTGTAAGGGAATAAGACCGAGACTTGTTTACTTTTTGTTGGTTGAGATTTCGATTACACTGGTTGGATTTATTATTTTATTTCTGGTGGTTTGGATCTATTTATTCATTGTGGATGTATTCGTGACATTTTAAACATGGGCCTTAAATAATTATTATTTTATATTCGCATTTGTGCTAAGAATGGTATTAATTGACAAGCAAGCCCTATCTTCGGCATATCGTGCTTGGACAGCCTTTACTTAAGAAACTGGGGGTTGTTACAATTGGTATCAAAGCACGGTTCTAGTGTCCTTAGGATCTGTGTTGCACTCATTATGTTCTGCGTTGTGTTCTTTTATATGTAGATCCTATATTTAGGTTTCATTGCATTCTTACGATTGATGTTAATTCGAACCTTATTTTTTTTCCAGATGGAAAACGGACAGAGGGGCAGACCGAGGTGAGTAGTTACACCTTTTGAGGAGGATGAGGCTCACCCAGAGCCACCATAGGCCCCACATCTTATTACCCTTATTGATATATCCACCATCGTGTCTCAGGCGGTCTCAAGCAGCACTGGGGCACCACATCCACTGAGTAGAATAAGAAGTTTAGAGGTGCAGATGTCTGACAGAGGCAGGACCAGGGTTAGATGGTTAAGGGCCAGCAGTACAGAGGCCAACATGTCCAGTAGTATAGAGGTCAATAGGTCCAGTGCCTCTATAGGGTAGAGGCAAGGACAACAAGCGCCACAGGGACATCGCCCACCATTTTCGGCTCAGGGAGCCGCTGCACCAGCCGCTCCAGCACCCTTCACCCCACCTCAGTGGAAACAACCATTCCAATATGGGTTGTTCTATCATATTGCAGTAGTAGATTGGTCAACACCACCATAGGAATTCGAGAGTATGTTTCCCAATTTTGGCCATGTGATACGGGTGCATCTCATTCTTTTGTTAGCATGGGGTTTGCACGGGAGACGGGTATGGTAGATTTTGCATCAGATATTGTGTTACATAAAGACTCAGCAGTGGGTAGAGGGGAATCCATATGGTCAGTATCCCTTGGTATCGATATTGAGATAGGTTGACTCACCTTCGTTGCTGATTTACTAGTACTTGGCATGCACGAGTACGACGTCATCTTGGGGATGGACTGGATAGCTATGTATAAAGCATGTGTGGATTAATATGGGAGGTCCATCATTTTCTCCATTTCGGGGTAGGATATGTACCTTAATGCGATGTCACACCCCGAGAGTGGGTCGAGCACGCATTTGTATTATATCGATAAGGATACTTTTTCAGAGGTCATGCTGATGCTAGATTCCATCCCGGTGGTGAGTGAGTCTTTTGATATTTTTATGGAGATTTTAGGGCTACCACCTAATCGGGAGATCAACTTATTTTCGTGCACGAAACCTATATCCCGTACTCCATATCGAATGGCTTCATTGGAGATGAGGGAGCTACGATAGTAAATTGAGAAGTTGTTAAGGCAGGGGTTTATCAGGAGGAGTACTTCACCTTGGGGTGATCCAGTGTTATTCGTTAAGAAGAGGGACATATCTCTACGGCTTTGTGTCGACTACTAGGAGTTGAACAAAGTCACTATTCAAAATAAATACTCGTTGCCACGCATATATGATTTATTTAACCAGCTAAGGGTTGTTGCGTATTTTTTGAAGTTTGATTTGAGGTCGGGGTACCACCAGTTGAGAGTCGAGGAGCAAGATATCTTAAAGATATCCTTTCTTACTAGATATGGATCATATGAATTTTTAGTGATGCTATTCAGGCTAACCAATACACAAGCAGTATTTATGGACTCGATGAACCGAATGTTTAGGGATTATTTGGATCAGTTTGTTATCGTGTTTATAGACGATATTCTAATTTATTCTCGGACTACGAAGGAGCACACAGAGCATCTACGGGTGGTCTTACAGATGCTTCGGGATCATCAGTTGTATGGGAAGTTCGAGAAATACGCGTTTTGGCTGAGAGAGGTATAATTCTTTGGCTACATTGTGTTCGAGCAGGGGATATCCGTGGACCCAGGGAAAGTTTCTTCTATGATGGAATTGGGATAGCCCACCACACTGACCAAGTTGTGCAGCTTTTTGGGACTGACCGAGTACTATCATCGATTCATCCAGGGGTTCTCCAAGATAGCCGGGCCCTTAACGAATTTGATGAGGAAGGAGGTAGCATTTTTTTGGGATGAGATGTGACAGAGCGGAAGACTAGATTGACTACAACACCAGTTTTGGCATTATCTCAAGCAGGGGTTGATTACAGAGTCTATACAGATGCGTCCCTAAAAGGACTTAGCGAGATTTTGATGCAGGAGGAGGCCCATAGCTAATGCTTCCCGAAATTTTAAGCCTCGCGAGGGATATTACCCCATTCACGACTTGGAGTTAGCATTCATGGTTTTTGCCTTGCAAGTATGGAGACACTATCTCCTGGGGAAGAAATTTCAGCTTTTCATATACCATAAAAGGCTAAAGTACTTGTGAAAGATTATCAGTTTGACATTCAGTACCACCCGGGGAAAGCGATTGTCGTGGAGGATGTGTTGAGCCGCAATAATTCTTTGGAGTTAACGGAAGTGTGGAAGGAGAAGTGGAAGTCACTTTGTGGAGACGATGACATAACCCGAGCATTTATGTCAATTCTCACCATCACCCCCGAGATCATTATCCGGGTGGTTAAGGCACAGGCGGGGGATCAACTTTCCCAAGAGCAGGTGAGACAGTTGCTAGCCAAGGGGCTGAGCACTTTTCTAATGGGTCAGATGGTGGTTTGAGATTCTAAGGGAGACTGGTTATTCCGGATGACGAGGAGTTGAGGCGAGTCATCATGTCGAAGGCTCACAGTTCACTTTTTACGGTACATCTCGGAGGGGATAAGATGTACCATGACATGAGGCGTCAGTATTGGTGGGCCAGTATGAAAAGGGATATAGCTGAGTTTTTATCCAGGTGTGCTATGTGTCATTTGGTAATGGTGGATCACCAACATCCTGTGGCTGTGTTACAACGTTTGGAGATCCTGGTGTGGAAATGGGAAAGTATCTCCATGGGCTTCATCACTGGGCTACCTAATTCGCAGAGGGGGCATGATTCGATATGGGTAATTATTGACAGATTGATAATGGTGGCTTATTTCTTACCAGTCTAGAAAGATTATAGCTCTGATCAGTACTCTAGACTCTTCCTTACAGATATTGTTAAGATGCATGGGGTACCACTCAAATATAGTATCAGACAGGGACAGGACGTTTGTGTCCCACTTTTGGAGGTGCTTTCAGCAGGCCTTGGGGGTAGAGTTGAGACTGAGCATGTCATATCATCCTCAGATCGATGGGAAGATGGAGTGGGTGAACCTGATGTTGGAGGATATGTTGCGGATGTGCATTTTGGATTTTAAGGGGAGATAGGAGCAGTATTTTCCCTTGGTGGAGTTTGCCTACAACAACAACTGCCAGTTCACGATAGGGATGACACCGTTTGAGGCTCCCTACGGTAGACCTTTTCGTTCAACCTCATGATGGTTAGAGGTGGGGGAGAAGAAGTTATTTGGGCCAGACTTCATTCAGGACACCTCAGAGAAGGTAGAGATAATTCGAACCAGGATACTAATTGACCAGGAAAGGCAAAAGAGCTGTGTGGATGCGGACCAGAGACATTTAGACATCGATGTTAGAGACCAGGTGTTGATTATAGTGTCTCCCATGAAGGGGGTGATGAGATTTGGGAATAAAGGGAAATTATATCCTTGATACGTGGGACCAATGAGGCAGCGATGATGAAGGTGCCAAGTAGTGTGTATGTGGATGATGGAGGCACACAAAAAGAAGAGAAGGATGAGTGGGAATCTGTTTGCAAGTGATATTGATTGATGATGAGCTTCCTTGAAAGTGAATGAATAATGTAGGAGGATTTTTGCTAAATTAAGTGTGAAAGTAAGGTGAATGAAAGGTTTCAAACAAGGAAACCTCATTGACTTAAGAAGAATATTGCTGAGATCACTGAAGTTAATGCTTCAGAGGTGACTTGGAAGGTGAGATCATGCTCTCCTTATATAGGGTAGGGGACTTTCGATCAACATTTTTCTTGTCCTGCCTATCGACGGGTAACCTTAGACACATTGTCGATAGGTAGGGAAATGGACCTGCCAATTGGTAGACTCGTGTAGATTTTCCGAAAAAATGATCGTAAATCGCATTTCGTAAGTCCAAATAGCGCATGGAGCATACCATTAGAAAGTTAATTAAGAGACCTTTGAGAATACTTTAAGTTTCTCTCAATTTCAAGAGTTAAATTTGGGTCAAACGGGGATCGTAAGCGCGCGTCGATGCTTTGGACAGAAGCCGTCAGACCATTTGGTGTGAGAGCCCGTCGATCCTTTGGTAAAACAAGGCTCATAAGTCTAAATCAAGAATTGGCTGGACCATTTGGAAAGGTTGTGTGAGGTATTTTGATGTTCTAAAGAGCTTCGCTCATTTTGGAGAGTTGACTTTGGTAAAATTGGCCCAAAAGCGCCCGGTGACCCTTCAGAGTAAAACTGATCATTCATCCATACCATAAGGATGATTCGCGCATGGTATTGCCCATTAGAAATAGTATTCAGTTCCTTTCAAAGATTGATTCAATTGCGTTCGAGCTAAAAAGTTAACTGAGGTTAAATGGAGCCCAAGAGCGCCCGGTGGCCTTCGAATAAGTTTTCGAGGGAAAATGGATTGTTCGTTCAAACTGTTATGACATTTCATATATGGTGTAGACCGTTGGAAAGAGGATTCAATTCCTTTTATATATTTATCGAGCTATTATTCTGACAGTGAAGTTGATCGGCATCAAATCGATGTTCGGGAGCGCCCAGTGGCCTCCAAATCAGTTTTTGATAGTAAAATGGTATGTTTTTTTGAACCATTGCATCGATTCATGCATGAGGAAGACCATTAGGAAGGGGTTTCAGATCCTTTCAAAGATTCATTGAGTTTTCATTCTAACGATGGAGTTGACCAGAGTCAAACGGGGCTTGAGAGCGCTCGATGGCTTCTAGATCGGTACTCAAAGTATGACCAAGGGTTTGTAATGAATAGGGTGATGACAGGGACCTAAGGGGAGACTTAGGGGAAAAATAGAATGTGATGTCTACAGATCCCCGTGATGGTAAAGTTAGAACAAGTTAAAGCCTTTGAATAGACACCACTTGATGTTTTGGGAAAGTGGTCAATTTTTCGAACCAAAGGGAGGAGAATGACCGTTTTAGAGGGTCGAGGTTGACTGTGAGGACCTAAGGTAGGGCTAAAAATTTCTGATTCTACGAGCTGAGATCAATTTTGAAGACCTAAGGTTGTGTCGACCAATATCGAGGGTCGAGATCAATTTTGAGGACCTAAAGTTAGGGCAACCAATTCTGCGGGTCGAGGCCAATTCTGAGAACCTTAAGTGGAGGCGACCAATTCTAAGGGTTGAGGTCCATTCTGAGGACCATTAGTGGAGACGACCAATTTTAAGGGTTGAGGTCAATTCTGAGGACCTTAAGTGAAGGCTACTAATTCTAATGATCAAGGATAATTCTGTAGGCCTAAGTAAGGGGAGACCAATTCTGAAGGTCGAGGTAAATTTTGAGGACCTTAAGTGAAGGCAAACAATTTCGTGAGTCGAGGCCAATTCTGCAGGCCTAAGTAAGGGGTGACTAATTCTGAGGGTCGAGGTCAATTATAAGGACCTTGCGTCAAAGCGACCAATTCTAGGGGTCGAGGTCAATTCTGAGGACCTTTAGTAAGGGGCGACCAATTCTAAGGGTTGAGGTAAATTCTGAGGGCCTTAAGCGGGGGCGACCAATTTTGAGGGTCGAGGTCAATTCTAAGGACGTTAAATGGGGGTGACCAATTCTATGGGCCGAGGTCAATTCTTAGGGCCATAAGTGGGGTCGACCAATTCTGAGGACCTTAAGTAGAGGCAACCAATTCTGAGGGTCGAGGTCAATTCTGAGGACCTTAAGTAGGGGCTACCAATTCTGAGAGTTGAGGTTAATTCTGAGGACCTAAATTAGGGGCAACTAATTCTATGACTCGAGGCTAATTCTAAGGACCTAAATTTTGGGCGACCAATTTTGCGGGTCGAGGCCAATTCTAAGGACCTTAAGTGAAGGTGACCAATTTTAAGGGTTGAGGTCAATTTTGAGGACCTGAAGTTGGGGTGACCTTGGGGCGACCAATTATGTGGGTCGAGGCCAATTCTGCGGGCCTTAAGTAGGAGCAACCAATTATGAGGGTCTAGGTCAATTCTAAGGACCTAAAGTTGGGGCGACCAATTCTGCGGGTCGAGGTTAATTCTGTGGGACTTAAGTTGAGGCGAATAATTTTGCAAGTCGAGGCTAGTTTCGCGGACCTTAAGTAAGAGAGACAAATTATGTGGGTCGTGGCTAATTCTGAGGACCTCAAGTGAAGGCGACCAATTCTGTGGGTCGAGATTAATTCTGAGAACCTTAAGTGAAAGAGACCAATTCTACAGGCCGAGGCCAATTCTGCGGGCCTAAGTAATGGGTGACCAATTCAGAGGATTAAGGTCAATTCTGAGGACCTAAAATTAGGGGCGACCAATTCTGCAGGTCAAGACCAAATCTGAGGACCTTAAGTGAAGGTGACCAATTCTGAGGGTCGAGGTCAATTCTTAGAACCTAAATTTGGGTAACCAATTCTGCGGGTCGAGACCAATTATGAGGACCTTAAATAGGGGCGACCAATTCTGAGGGTCGAGATCAATTCTTGGGACCTTAAGTGAAACGACCAATTCTAAGGACCTTAAGTTGGGGAGGCCAATTATGCGAGTCGAGGCCAATTTGGAGGACCTTAAGTTGTGATGTTGGTATTTGCTCTCTGGGGAGTCTTTATTTTACCTTTTTTAAGACTCTACTTGGGAAGAGACATTTGTATGGGGATTATGTCTTTTTGATAAGAGATAGCTTTGCCGGGGGAGCTAAAATCATTAGTATGTAAATTTCGCTGGGGAAACAGTTGATGACTTGAAGTTTTAGGATTCTACTAGGGAATTTATTTCTTGGAGATGCCATTAGAGAGAGATGTTCGTTTAGGGCTTCTAGCTCTGCTTGGGGAAATTGGAATTATCTAGGAAAAAATTTAATTCGAGAATTATTGTAGGGGAAACGGGTAGGATATTATGTAGCCTTGCTGAGGAAGCATTTGATTTATGCTGAGGATGAGGTTTTTGGATTTTGCTGAGGAGTTGTAGTGGGCTTTTGAGACGCGGGTGCGTTGATTTTTCGAGTTTAAGCTGGGGATAAAACGTGGCATTAATCTATCTGGGGATTTGGGAGCTTGAAAAATGGTTTTCTTGGTGAAAAAATGTTCCAATATTCATTTGAAAATTTTATGAATTTTTCTGGAATTTTTTTGTGAATTTTCTGGTATTTTCTGGATTTTTTTTTTAAATTTCAAGGGTACTACCAATAGGAGGGTGGCAAGTATTTCCAATCGGCAGTGGAATGATCTTTTGGTCTACTTTGGTAAGGGGAATAGCCTGGTATCGGTCAGTATGGGTTTTATCGATTGCTGGAAATGGATTGCGAGGGTTTTCAGATAGTGGTGGATCATATGCTGAGAGTGACGCCGAAGGCGGGGGAGGTGGCGTTGGGTAGGATTGTTGAATCTTTGTTGGGGATGTAGGTGACATCCAATTCTGGTTCTTTAGCTTTAGTATTTTCTTGTAGGTTCATCATTGATTGTGGGAGATTGGAATTTGCATGCTTGTTGTAGCGGCATTTGCATTCTTGATGTAGATACATTTGCACTTGAAAAGAGACTTAAAAAAGGCAAAAAGAAATCCTATTTTATTTGATTACCTTGATTTAGTGGCTTACGCTACAGGCCCTTTAATTTGCTATTTAGTTTTTATTTTGAGAAAAAGTAAGAGAATGTGTTTTTGGAATAAAGAGAGGCCTTGGAGGCATAGTGGCAAAGAGTTTCCCTTTGAAGGAATTTATTTTGATAAA
Source organism: Sambucus nigra (assembly GCA_949130495.1). Classification (NCBI taxonomy): domain Eukaryota; kingdom Viridiplantae; phylum Streptophyta; class Magnoliopsida; order Dipsacales; family Adoxaceae; genus Sambucus; species Sambucus nigra. The sequence continues at coordinate 408,031,695 of OX422222.1, forward strand.
AAGTAGAAAAAATGAGTTTTTTTGGAATTTTTTAGTAGAGGAAGGCCTTGGAGGCTCGATTGGTATATTGATTATGGATAAGAAGCGTGTTTATGAAGTGGGTCTTGTTTCCTTCATTGGATTGTGGTGAATCTATTATCTTAATGAGGCTATACTGGTGTTGATTTTGTTAGAGTTGCTCCTTTGGGCCTAAATTCTAAGCTCTTGCGGGTGATAGGGAACCTAATGGTGGACCCTCAATTGGCTGCTATTATATCTTGGATGTCATATCGTCACAATCCTACGACGGTGATACTGACAGAGACCCTGAATGGTCTAGATGCTTGGCGGGAAGGCCGTTCTGATTTTCTGAGAGGAAGCGCGGTTATGCTGTTCATATGGCTGGCTGAGACATTCCATATGGCGGTCCCCCTGAATATTCCTTGGTAACTGTGCCGAATTTCTTCACTCATTATTTCATTAGCTTTGGCCCATCTATGGAGAAATGGATAAATTGGTTTATGGAGCACGGAGCTCGATGTCTGCGTTGGTCGGTGCCCTAGTGGGTGGAATTGCAGCCCATTATGGAATTGGGAGAATACCGATATGTTCAGTTAGTTGGTCTTCGACAGGCCTCATTATATTCCCCTAGAAGCTCCTGCATCAAGTCAGATGGGAGCAAATTGTGCCTTCCCATACCCTGGATTTCTTTCTTGTAGAGGATTTGACTGAAGTCTTGCCCATGCGATTAGACTCTATGTGGGAGAATTGTCGATCGTCAACCAGTCCTTCTCAATTTATTGGCAAGGTTTGGCATATATTTGTAGACTATATGAAATGGTTGTGGAAGAGGGTAGTGGCGAAGATCTTGACATAGGAGGCCGGGGAGAGATGGTTCATCATATTTGACACTATGGAGGGGGCGTAGTTGTTTTCTCTAGACTTGTCTGGGTTTATCGTTCCATGCAGCGTCTTAGGTATCCCATCTAAGAAGGGGAGGTTTTGGGGCCCCAAGGAGCATATGATGATGGGGCTGGGTTTTCCAATAGTTGTAGATAAGGTCTTTTGTGAAGTTGGTGTTTATTTGTGAATCTTTTGTGATGGTTATGTGTTTCGTTATTTTTGGTTATTGGGAATAAATTTGGGAAGGTTTGGTTAATCTGTTTTCTAGGGTAGTTTGGTTTGATTTTTTTAGACAGTTTCATTGGCATGGGTAGTTGTTTGACTCCCTATGCTGATATTTCGTGTAATCTTACTAAATTTTCCCTTAATGGACTAACAAAGGGATTTTCATTATATTATTGTGCCTCTTGATGAGTTTTACATCTCAATTATTTACACCAACCACTAAGGCATACATAATCCTTTTGTTCATGTAAATGATAAAACGCATTTTCATTCTCGGAGGTAAGAAAAAAATAGCATTTTGTAAAAAAGAAGGGGGCCATGCCCATGTAAAGCGTATGAGCTGCTTACGTACCTCTGGGGGTTTTAAAAAAATTTTGAGTTTCATTTTGAAAGAAAAAGGGTTTTTAGAGGATCAGGCCCCATGTAGTTCTGAGTAAAGGGAAATGAAGAAGTTTTTATTTAGAATAGAAAGGGGATGAGAGGAGTCGTATGTAACACCCCGCTAAATTCTAGCGTCGGCCGCCACCAAAATTAAGCCGGGTATTAGTAAATTAAATATCATCCTTAGCATGCGACATATATGAGACATATAAATTTTTTAATCCTTAGGATAAATAATTTAAATCAGTCCCAAATACCAATAACATCCGACTGTTTGAACACCAAAGTGTGATATAAAATACATCACATGCAATCTCCGAATATCTCAATTATTAAATAACTAAAGTCCAGCTGAAATCTTAAGACCACTTTGGAACCGAAAGGCCCAATCAAACTCAAATATAGTCTCATAATAAATATGACGGAATATGAGAAGAATCTAACTACTAAAGCAATAAAATATCTCCAGCCGCACCTCCATAAAAGATTTCCAATAATTCCTATGCAGCTACACCAAATAAATCCCTAAAAAAGATTAGTCAACGCATGTGTCAGAGCCAAAGCCCCGAGCATGAATACCGGTTACTCCTTTTAATTAGGGTCCTTGAACAGACAATAGTGCTACATATTTCGATCATAACAATAGAATCTTTTAATTAAAAGAAAATTAATAATCATCAAAAGTAAATTTCTAAGTCCCCGCATGGTTTCTTTCAAATGTGCCGCACCAATATTATTTTAATTAACTCACATTCCCAAAAATGTTAAATTTAATTAATTTAACCTTTAAGATAATTTAACAAGATACACATCCCCTTGTCAAAGCCGCCGTCTGACCCATTTTAAACTGTCGGACCTCGCGATATGACAAGGTTCCACCCACACACACGTCCCCTTGTTAAGTCCGTCGTCTGATCCGTTTTTATCCTGCGATCCTCGCGATATGACAAGGTTCCACACACAACACGACATAAAGAGCCCAAGCTGACCCGTTTAAACTATTGGTCACTGACACATTATGTCGACATAAATTTTAATACCCGTTTTAGTCCTGTGATATTAATTTTCCATAATTCTTAATTAACCCTCATACCCGTCCCCCTGTCAAGTCCGCCGTCTCATCCATTTTTATCCTACGATCCTCGCGATATGACAAGGTTCCACACACGACACGATATAAATCGCCCAAGCTGACCCGTTTAAACTGTCGGTCACTGACACATTACGTCGCCACCAATTTTAATACCCTTTTTAGTCCTTCAGTATTAATTTTCTAAAATTTCTCAGGCTCATTATTCAAATTAATTTTTTCCCCACCCTTAAAAGCGATGTGAAAATTCTCAAAATACCCCTTAGTCCCAACTAAGGGTTCCCAAAACACAATTTCGTTCTATCCTAAGTAAAGGATGATTATATAAATTTCACTCCACCTAGATATAAATCCTAGGTTATCGTAACAATGGTATCATGTAGAAAATTTGCCCCCACCCCAAATTATATAACCCGCAAGACTCATACTAACTAGTCCCATACCTAATTAGCATAAATCGCAACTAAGTCCCACTTACTAGTCCCATACCTAGCAAGTGTGCTATAACGAGGGGTGAAAACCAATTACGTACAATACCCAACGTTCCCGAGATATTCACAATTACAATATTACATAAGTGTCACAATCAACAATTTATAATAATTTTCATAACAACACTAAATTCTCAATCAAACGATTTTAATCTAAATAGAGGAAAATCAAGAACACATAAATATTGTGACTTTTCCGAATTATGATTACACGCAAGTTCCATGTTAGCTATTATTTTTCTAGCACAAGTAATTTAGTTAATTTAGGATTTTTACATGAAACATCCAAATTTGATTTCTAAGGGCTCCTCTACATGCATATGCCCATAACATACCCGACTACCCAAATACAACCCAAAGAACAACAAAATTTTTAGTATTTGGTAGCATTAATTTTTCATGCAAAACAATCCCAATATTTATTTCTTAAGATTTTATGTTCATAATTTATTTTAGAACACATGATTTTAATGGAGGCTAAAATCAAGACACATAACACTAAAGGAAAAGAATAGGATAAACACGCATGTGATTAAAAATAGAAATTGATTAGAAATCCGAGCTCCTCTTGAAAAATTGAACAAAAATCCCTCTTGAACCAACTTGGGACAAATTTGTTTAAGCCTCCAAAGTTGATCTTGAAAGTGGTTTTAATGGTGGTTTATGGGGGCTCAAGGGGTGGTCACGAATTTGGGACTTACTACTGGTTTGTGAGAGGTTAAAAGTAGGAGAGATGGCAAAAATCTGATGGTTTTATCTTCTCTCCAACTCCAAAGGTTAATACAACTTATACCCCCATCACCCATTAATTAATTAATTTATTTAACCCAAAATTCTCTCATCCATTGAATGTTCAAGAACACAATCATTTTGGTCAGATGTTAGGCTAGACTAGGTGGTAACACAATGGATGGTTGAGAATTAATCCAAGATGTAACTCACCTACCTCAACACCCCTCAAAAAGGAGGTCTGGCCGAACCGAAAAATGGACTAAATTGGGTTTAATGATTTTTTTGGAGATATCAAAGAAGAAAAAGTTTCTCAAAATTAAACTTTTAGTCGGTATGGTGATTTTCAGAATTTTCTGAGCACTTTTATGTTTTTGAATAAAATAATAATATTTTTTTTTACTTTTGACCCCATGGTATTTTCATATGTATTTTTAGGGTCCCAAATATATATTCACACAATTTTTATCCATCTCAAATAGTCCTACGAAAATCGCGCACGTTCGCGTCCTGCGTGACATGCGTGACAAAAATTGCGTTATATAAACAATGACCGTGTCATAATCATTCTTTGGAATTTTTGCATCAAACTTAACCAACATACTAATTAGGAATTAAATTCGTACATTATGAGAGGTAATTAAGGAGAAAACGAATCTCCACGTAGCATGGTGGGTCGATCGATCGACCACTAAGGTATTTTGACACCGCCTGCTTAAAATAACTTATGGGATAAAATCTTTTAAAATCAATTAAAAATTCATTTTAACTCCGTTTTAAATTCCGCTTGAAGTTTTATTCTTGTAAAATCATAACCAACATATTTATTTAATCAAAATCATTAAATTCAAAATTTTATTTTTCTCAAATATTCCAATTTTATTTAAAAATATTCATTTAAAAATACGGGTTGTTACATCGTAGTGCGCCGAGATTTTGGACTAGGGGTAGAAGTTTTTGAGACGTTCAGGTTGATTGGAAGTGCCATATCTTCTCCGTCAAGGTTAGTGAGCATAGCGGCGCCACCTGATAGGATCTTCTTCACGATGTAAGGGCCACTCCAGTTTGGCTTGAATTTCCCTCTGGGGTCCCAGACGGGTTATATGATTTCCTTGAGGGCTAAGTCCCCTTCTTGAACACTGTGGTCTTTGACTCTCTTATTGAATTATCATGTTATTCGACGATGGTATCCCTATATATGATACAGAGCCTTTAGTATCCTTTCGACTAAGAGTAACGACTCGTTGAAACAACTCTGATGCCAGTCTTCCTCGTTGACTTTGCTCTCAAGCATGACGCGTAATGAAAGAATTTCTAGTTCAACAAGTAGGATTGCTTCCATGTTGTATACCAGAGAGTAAGGGGTAGCCCCAGTAGATACTCAGACTGAAGTATAGTAGCCCAAGGGGGCATAAGGGATCCGACCGATCCAATCTCGGTAATTTTCAGTTACCTTGTTAATGATTACTTTGAGGTTCTTATTAGCGACTTCAACTGCACCGTTGGTTTGTGGTCGGTAGGGAGAAGATCTGTGTCTCTGAATCACATATTCGTCGACTAATTCTGTGACTTTTGCCTCTAAATATAACCCGCTATCTGACACTAGCTCATGCGGAACCTTGTATCGATAGATGATGTTCTTCCGAATGAATTTGGCTACCTTTTTGGCATTCAGAACTGCGTATGACTCGACTTCAACCCATTTAGTGAAGTAATCAATGGTAATTAGGATGAACTCATTCCCATTAGCGGATTTGGGTGTAACTTTCCCTATGATATCGATCCCCATGTAGAGAACGACTAGGGATAGGTCATGTTGTATGATTCTCGTAGAGGTAAGTGTTGGTGATTGGAAAACTGTTGGCATTTAAGGCATCTCCGTACATAGGCGGTGCAATCTTGAATAATGGTAGTCCAATAATAACCCTGTCCGATAATCTTCTAGGCGAGCATATGGTCATTTATGTGGGATCCGCATTCCCCACTTAGGATTTTTTGCATCATTTCTTAAATGTTATCCCCTACGATGTCGTGTATGTGGGTTCCATCAAAGTTTCTTTTGAACAGTGCTTTATCGCAGAAAATATATTGGGCAACCAGTTTTGAAGGGTCGCTTGGCCTTTCTTGTTGGCATCTTGGGGATACATACTGTGCTTGAGGAGGAGCCAAATGTAGTAGTAATAGGACTCGGTCATATCGAAATCTTGTTTTGTGTCGAGCTCAATGTGGTAGTAATGGGTCTGTTTACCTTGTTTTTGGACTAGGAAAGGGGACATCGTTATTCCCTCGGGCATGTCGACCATGGAGGCTAGGGTATCAAGGTCATCGACCAAGATATTCTTTACTCGGGCAAGTAGTGGAAGGTGATATCTCGGAGCTGGGGGACCAGCACTTTTAGTGGGCATAGAAGGGTAAAAGCTTTTTGTCTTTCACTTTCCATTTTCTAAGGACCAAACCAATGATGAGGGAGGAGTCCCGGTAGACATCTAAGCACTGGATACCTTTCTTGAGAGTGACTTTAAGTCTTATGATGCATGCCTAGTATTTGGTTATACTATCAGTACAGGGAAAATCTGGCTTAATGGAAATTGGAGTGTGAGAGTCATCAGGGGCAATCAAGAGTATCCTAATATCGTATCCTTTTTTGTTGACAACATTGTCAAAGAACATTTTCCACTGGAGGTCTTCCTGATAAGTGCAAAGGATATTTTCATTCGAGAACTCGAAGATCTAAACGTCGGCTTTTTCCATGGGTAGTCAGCAAGGTAGTTAGAGATGGATATCTATTTCCTATCTTTCTGCATGATGTACATGATATTGAATTTAGATAGCAACATCAACCATTGGGCCATTCGGCTAGATAAGGCGGGTTTCTTAAGAAGGTATTTGATAGGATCCATTCGAGATACAAGTCTAATGGGAAAAATGAGCATGTAGTGCCATAATTTCTGAGTGACCATATAAGTGCGACACATGCTTTTTCTAAGGAAATGGAGTTGACTTCGTACCCAGCTAATTTGCAATTAGTGTAGTGGATGACCCTCTCTTTGTGGGATTCTTCAAGGTATTAGGATAGCAAATCCCCAGTTGTGGTGTTTATTACGGTCAAGTATAAGAGTAGAGGGAGACCAAGCTACGGTGACATGAGTACCGAAAGTCAGGTTAGATGTTGCTTGATTAGGTTAAAGGCATCCTAATAAGTTCATTCCAGACTTTGGTTGAATCTTTTCGGTTGAGTTTGATGATTATTTCACAAATAGACGCCAATTGGCCGATGAATCGACCGATATACTGTAATTTTCCTAAGAATCTTGTAATATCCTTCTCCCTTCGGGGTGGTGGCATTTTGAGTATGGCCTTCATTTTGGCAGGTCTACTTTAATCCCCTTTTCACTAACCATGAATCCAAAAATCTTTCATTTGGTGATGCCGAAGACACATTTTTGTGGGTTAAGTCGCATCTAGTATTGCCATAATCATTCGAAGAACTTTCAGAGAGAGGGAACATGACCTTCCTGAGTTTTAGACTTGATCATCATATCATCCACATAGACCTCAACCTCTTTGTGTATCAGATCATGCAAGATGGTTGTGGCAGCCCTTTAGTAGGTAGCCCCTACATTTTTTAGAGTGAATAGCATAACCGTGTAACAAAAAGTTCCCCAAGGGGTGATGAATGCGATTTTTTCTTGATGGTTAGGGTGCATCTTGATCTGATTGTATTCAATAAACCCATCCACGAATGACTTGAGAGCATGACTGGTCATGTTTTCCATAATCTTATCGATATTAGGCAATGGGTAATCATCTTTAGGAGAGGCTTTGTTCAAATCCATGTAGTCAACGCAAATGCGGACCTTTCCACCTGATTTTGGGATGGGTACAATATTAGCTAGCCATGTGGGATATTCGATCGCCTGGATAAAGCCTATCTTCAACTATTTAACCACCTCCTCTTTAACCTTGAGCAGCCATTCTGGGTAGATCTTTTGTAGTTTTTATTTGACCGATTTACATTCCGATAGAGTTGGAATATCATGCTGAGATATTTCGGGATCCATGCCGGGCATGTCGTCATAAGATAATGCGAAGGCATACATAGATTCCTTCAGAGGTTCTTCGAGTTGTGCGTGCTCATGCTCATCAAGGGTGACCCCTATCATAATCTCGCACAGATGGTTACCAGAACATATATTAGTAACAATGTTTTCATCTTCATTAATTTGAACGCGATTATGTTGTTTGTTATTAACCTTAATAAGATCAATTTAAAATTTTTCATTTGTAAAATCATCATCATCAAGAGTTTGATTAGATACATGACAATTAATGTAAAGAACAATAGGATACTCAAAATCTTCTTTATTTCATTCTTGTGAAAAACAACGTTGAGAACCTCTTTGAAGGAGGTCTCAATTACATTATTATAAAAAAAGGGAGGAACATTAAAAGAAGAAGAAATAGGATAAACATCTGGGTTGGGTTGCCTTTCAGAAGCTCGAACTGGTATAGCATTCCAGTTAAGGAGGGGTTCATTAACAATCTTGATTATAGTGGATGGGTTCGATGATATAGCGCCTGAGTGGATCATGCAGAGTGTTAGCCCTAGTGTTTGTATATTTAATGAGTCCTCGGAGTTACTTCCCTTAAAATCCTCGACAATAACTATATCTTTTTTAATGAGTGGTTGCATATGATGTTGGGGGTCCTTGACCCAGGAGTAACTATCTTGAAAGAAGATCTCCATCCCTGGCTTCATCTTCTTATCCACATGATCATACCATGGTTCGAGAAAGACATAAAAGAGAAAATCTTAACCCTTTTTGACAAATCTTCTGTTCAAGGAATCCCGTGAAACCATCTAGGTACTTTTTAACATTTTTTTCAATCAAGGTTGGCGAAGCATTTTTGGGTTCCTTTAATGATGGTTGATAACCCATGCCACATGGAGGAAGGCCTTCTTCAGTATTATGGGTTCTATTATCCCCTGTTGTCATCATCCCAACCCCAGTCCGGGCATGAAGTGCATGTTCTTGAACATCTGTATCTCATTAACATTGCCGTGAGGGTTGTGCTCTGGACAGACTCAGTCTTTGAAATCATCCCTTAATGGGAGTGGAAGTGGTTCGACCCAAAAGCCAGACAAAAGTATGTCATTTGCCCCATATTATATTTTTAATACTTGGTTACTGGTTCTCGCATTCTTGGTATTGTCATCATCACATAAGATGGTGATAACCTTCCCCTTGGAGAAGAACTTCTGAATCTGTTGGAGAGAGGAAGATACTCCCTTGATGATGTGAAGCTACAGTCAACCAAGTAATAGGTTAAAATAATCGGGTATTTCGATAACTTGGAACTCGATAATGGGGTTTATATGCCCAGCCCCTATTTTAAGCTTTATGGATCCAATCACCTCTCGATGAGTATTTTCATAAGCACGCACTGCGATGAAAGATGGATCAAGTTCGATTACTTTCAGACCTAGGTAGTTGAAGGTTCTTAATGAGGAAATATTTAGTGCTGATCCGTTATCAATGAGTGAGAGGGGGACTATCTTTCCCATTACTTCAACTGAGATGTTAAGGGCATAGTTGTGATTAGGACCAACCTTTGGGATTTTTTCTTCAGAGAAGGAAAGAATTATAGTACAGGTTAAAGTCCCGACCAAGTTTATGGCTTCTTCTAGAGTGGTCGAAAGAAGGACTATGGGCCCGATAAGCCATTTTATCAAAGCATTTCGGTGTAGTTTGTAAGACATGAAGAGTCCCCACAAAGTGATGTTGGCCTGAGTTTTCTTGAGTTGGTTGAAGAAATTTCTCTCCTCGATGGTCATTTCTAGCATGGGGAGTTTCTTGATAACTCCCTTTCCTTTATCTATCCCTGCTAACTTAGAATTCGAACTCTAGTAGTGCCTCCCAGATGTTATCATATGGGTCACGGAAGAAGGGAAGAACAAAAACCCTATTTCTTCATCTATCTCGAGATGTGCGGCCACTTTATTGATTACTCTTAGCAAATATTCAAACAATATTATCCCACATATACTAATCACTGGCCTAACCCTTTTCTGGCTTGGCTCTTTATTTGTACTACCAAACTCGTCCCCCCATCTGGTGGCAACAATGTCGTCTTGCCATGCGAAGTCAATGCATTCCACAACTTCCACAACTTCTTTATAGTGATCCTCCCACTCAACAGGGAGATGCATAAGTGAATGGACCAATCACCCTTGTAGTTTCAAATCATCAACTAGCTTGAATATATTGTAAATCTCACTGGTCTCTCGGAATATGTCTACCATAATCTGAACTGCATCATCCAAACTGACTCCGTCAACGGTTACCACCCAATTATCTCAATCTCGATCCCACTTCTGGGCTTTTATGAATAGTTTACTAAACTTTTGACAGTCAATGTTCATTTTAGAGGGCAATTTTAGCCCAAACTCTATGAGCTAGTTTTATACTGTTGGAAATTCCATATATTTCCCTCTAGAATGAGTACGAATGACAATTCATGCTCTTGTAAGAAGCGATAGGGATTGGTCAGAAAAATAGGTAGAGTGTAGGAGAAAATATGGGCAAACTTTCAGAGGTTTAGGTCAAGATACAGGTATGGTGGGTTCTTTACTGGGTACAATCTGAGTAGATGGGTAAAATCCTAGATCATTTTCTAGGAAGATGGTATTTTTATGATTTGGGAGTGGATTGTGAGTGGTGTTTGATTTAGGATTAGCTGGTGGGGCAATGACACCTCGATCAATTAAACCTTGAATTACATTTTGGAGATAGAAGCACTGATCAGTGGTATGGCCGACATTTTGATGGAAATCACAATGGGACTCGGGTTTGAAAATTTTAGGAAGTGGGTTTGGTAATGGATGAGGATCCAATGGCTTGATGAGATTTTGGCTCAATAGGGCTTGGTAGACTTTGGAGAGGGGAGCATAAATCTCGGTGCATTCTTTTTTAACTAGGCTAGCCCTTGTTTCCGGTGCCCAAGAGATAGATGGCTGTGAGATGTTATTGATGGTTGAGACTGTAACATGCTTCTCATATTTTCTTAGAGTGAACTATCCGGATACTTTCTTTGGATCTACTTTAGTCTTGGCAATACTTTCTTTAATCTTCACTTCTATTTCCCGAAGGGATCAGATTTGTGGGTAATACTGTCCTCCTCTCATTGCTCGGATATAGGGTAAGAATTTTTTCTTCATAATACTAACTTGGTCCTTTATAGAAGGCTGAATGGTCATAGTGGTCTATTTCTCCCTTCATCTTCCTATGAAATTGCTGACAGTTTCTCCAGGGTTCTGCTTTATAAGTTCTAAATCACGACGTATAACCTCTACCTCCTTATTATATTTGTACTGTGATATGAATTCACCGGAAATATCCTCCCAACTGCGAATTCTAGATTCCTCGAAGGATAGGAGCCAATAAAGACCGTTGTCTTTTAGAGTTTGCTGGAACATTTGGGCCATTATTTCCTCGGAGGCACCTAGGAGGGTTATGGCTCGATGGTAACTTCGGAGATGAATTGGGGGTCCAATACCCCCGAACTTCTCAATGTTAGGCATCTTGGATTTTTTTGGCAGCCTTAGTTTAGGATAGGGAGACATATGGATGTAATCCATGTATTTACGGGAGGTTCGGACCTGGCCAAACTTCTTGGTCAACAGTTGAAAGTCTTCTTTGACCTTATTTAACTCTTCTTGCTTCGGATTGGCAGGCACTGGAAGGTTAACCCCTGGATGGGTAAGATTCGACATAAGGATATGGGTTGGTGGTGGCCCATTGGCAGGAGGGGCACGTGGACCATGTTGACATTCTTCCTAGACCTAAATAGGCTCAGGTGTAGGTGGACCCATAGCGTGAGGGAAGAGGACCTCGGGATCTTCGAGAATACTGAATCCTCTTACAAAGCAACGTACCGGTGACTACTTTAGCTTTCACTCTCACCGCCTTAAAACCTTTACTAACCTCTTTGGTTGGACAATCATACGATTCAATGGCCATTTGACAAGCTAACCCCGAAAAGAGGCAACCCCATTTATTTTGACAAGAAAGGTGTCAAGTCTGAAAGTCGACCCAATTTTGTTGCATCTCATGAACCTCAATTTGAAGATTGTCAATCTTGGCGATAAGTTGGACTAGGACCGTCAACAAATCAGGATGCACATTCAGTAATTGGTCTGCGTTCTCCATGGAGAGCTGGTGAAGGTGGATTCTGGACTGGGAGGAAGTAGCAGGAGAACATACGGAGATTCGAGGAGGTTCGACGGAAGACCTAAGCCAATAAGGAGCCAAACCAAGGGTCGGGTACGCAATCGACTTAAGAAATAAAATGATTTGAATTTATTTTTGAAAGAGAAAAGGAAGAATCTTTTATAGGAAAAGAAGAAACTAATTTAGATTTTTTTTATACAAGAAAGGAAAATATTTTTGGTATTTTGATAAAAGGAGGTGAAAAGTGTTTTTGGTACCTCGATAAAAGAAGGGGAAAAATAATTTTGACACTTTTGGTAAGGAAGAGGGAAAACGAGGGAAAAACGAGAGAAGAGTCTAAACATTATTATTATTATTATTATTGTTATTATTATGTTTTCACTTGTACTAGGTTTACCTAAATGCAAAAAGAAATGTTGGACGAGACTCGAGCTTAGGAAAATTGGGTTTGAAAAATATGTAAAACATGGTTTGACTTATTGTTGGGCTCATGGATAGGGTCCCATTTTGAAAACAAACATATTGTGTGAAAATTTGGGCGGCATATCGACCCAACATTTCGGCAGAGTTTCGGGTAGTAACCGACAAACTAAATACGAGTGCCCTAGGTTTGACGATTATATGAGGGTATGGAGTTTTTGGGTTAGTGGAAAGGTTCCCCCCTTTAGAATGACTTCCACGATATACGTCTTGCTTTTGAGGGAAATTGGTACGTGTGGGTAAGATATTTAATATAGTTGAGTGTACGTGAATTGCCTCACTATATATGTCATGGGGACAGTACGTATGAGACAGAATTAGATATACTCAACGTACGTGAATGAGTTCCCTGTTATATACCTCCCATCGTGAGTTCGATCTAGCGTTACGATGCTGGGGGAATCGTTTCATATACATCGAAGGTACTTTGATAATGGAAGGTGAGAGTCATATTGCTTAGGTTAAGTGTGACTTTCCAAACCAGGGCCCATACCGCCCAATACAGGATAATTTTTTTATCAATATAGCAATGCTCTTGGTGATGTGGTGTGCAAAATGCATGATTCTTGAGAAGTATATTATAGAGAGAGTATTTTATTTGGCATGGTGAGCACTGTTCTAATAAGGAAGAATGTACAAGAATCATGAAAAGTAAATCTAGCATGGAGCATGAAAATTATACTAAGCATGGGTACACGAGAGTGAGTGATGTGTGAGTATCTATAAGTGAGTGTGTGGTAGTGAATCTAAGCATGGATAAACTACCAGGGGTGTGTGATAAGTATAAGTGATCATGGATATATACAAGTGTGGTAAGTGGAGGTGTGTGCTAGTGACACCTAAGCATGGATATTATAAGTGGTGTGTGAAGCATGTGGATTTAAGTGAACCTATATATAAGTGTAAGTAGTGTGAGGTGTACATAGAGATTATAATTAAGTGTATGAAATGAAAAATGAGTGAGAGGTGATATAAACTTGAGGTATATATATACAAGAAGTAATAGAGGAGACAAGGGAACATACATGTAGGTGCATACGGACACAACCAAAAAATGATAACACCCATGTAAAGAGAGTCTAGCCCTATTAAGTAAATCCCCAGCGGATATGCTCCCTCTCATATGCTTCAGGGGAAAGAGGGAGGATAAAGGTCCCCCACCCCACGCTACTCCTAATGGGTGCTTTGGTCATCGTCGGTTTTGGGGTGATGTAAAGAGGTATAGTCGCTAGTCTATTTTTCATAAAACAGGAAAAAGAACATGTTGCCGGCTCAAGAGAGTAGCATCAAAGACAAACTGATGCTTGTGAAGCCAACATTTTAGAGGTTTGGGGCCTAAGTTAAGGAATGGGAAGTTGTTAGGCATCCATCCCGCCCTTTCGGTCTCTCATGGGCTTATGTTACTATTTTTCTTAATTTCTCCGTAAAGTGTGTATGCATGTATATATAAGAGGAGATTCGAATCGCTTGACTCGCATCATGGAAGAGATGGAGTGAGGTCATCCATAGAAATGTTTTCAAATTAATAATTCAAAAATATGATGTGTGCGCTTATCGAGATATTAATCATTATGATGCAACGATAATATGTGTTAGATAAGACGCAAGTATGAATAATAAGTATGATATATATGAATAACATATGGATAAAATAGGAAAAATATGAAAATTTGAAAATAGGACCCGAGTCTTAGGTTTTAACCCAAGACACCTATGTAGTCTATAAAGGCATCAAAGTCCACGTAGTTCGCATGCGGTAAAAGGGTAGGATTTATCCGATAGATTCAAATGACATTTTATTATATATATGTGTGTAGAAAATATATTTTTAGTTTTGAGAAAATGTGGTGAAAAATCCCATTAGAATTTATAGGTGTAACCCTCTTTTTATTGTTTTGGTGTTTTTATAGAAAATATATTATGTGAAATATAACTAATAAAGGATGAGATATTGATGTGTATGATATGAAGCAAAAGCTAAATTAAGAATTTATATAACTAATACGAAAATAAAGAAATTTAAAGAGAGAGAAGAATGTTTGGACATTCTTTGGAGACTTGGAAATTGATCGTGATTGATGATGAGCTTCCTTGAAAGTGAATGAAGAATGTGGGAGGATTTTTGCTAAATTAAGTGTGAAAGCGATGGGAATAAAAGGTGGAGAAAGGTTTTAAACAAGGAAACGTCGTTGACTTAAGAAGAATGTTGTTGAGATCACTGAAGTTGATGCTTTTGAGGTGCCTTGGAAGCTGAGCTCATGATCTACTTATATAGGGTAGGGGACTATCGATTGTCATTGTCCTTGTCCTTTCTATCGACATGTAACCTTAGACACACTACTGATAGGCAGGAAAATGGACCTGCCAATTGGCAATCTCATGCAGATTTTCTAGAAAAATGGTCGTAAAAAAAATTCCTAAGTCTAATTCGCGCACGGGGCATGCCGTTAGAAAGGTAATTCAGAGACCTTTAAGAATACTTAGGTCGTTACCGGGTCCGAGAGTTGATTTTAGGTTAAACGGAGCTCACAAGTGCCGGTCGATCCTTTGGACAAAAGATCATCGGACGTTGATGGACCATTCATCCAAACTGTAAGTCCGAATCACGCTGGGGCAGACCATTTGGAAAGGTTGTGAGAGGTACTTTGATGTTCCAAAGAGCTTCACTAGGTTCAAAGAGTTAAATTTGGTCAAGCGGGGCCCGAAAGCATCCGGTGACCATTCAGAGTAAAATGGATCGTTCGTCCGTACCGTAAGGCTGATTCACGCATGGGGAAGACGACTGGAAATGGTGTTCAGTGCCCTTTGAATATTCATTCAGTCTTGTTCGATCCGAAGAGTTAACTTTAGTCAAACAAATCTCGGGTGCGCCCGGTGGCCTTCGAATCAATTTTCGGGAGAAAATGGATTGTTCATCTAAACCCTTATGACATTTTATGCACGGGGTAATCCATTAGAAAGGGGTTTCAGTGCCATTCGATGATTTATTGAGATTTTTCTCTGATGATGAAGTTTATTGGGGTTAAATTGGTGCCCGAAAGCACCCGATGGCCTTCAGATCGGTTTTAGGTAGTAAAATCATCCGTTTGTCAAAATTGTTATGCCAATTCGTTCATGGGGAAGATCGTTGGAAAGGGAAATTAGATCCCTTCAAAGAATCACTGAGTTTTGTCTTTGATTATGGAGTTGACCGGAGTCAAATGAGGCCCGGGAGCTCCCGATAGCCTCAAGATCGGTACTCGGAGTACAACTTAGGGTTTTTAGTGAATGGGGAGGTGTTAGGGACCTAAGGGGAGACTTAGAGGGGTCCTAAAATGTGGTGTCTACAGATGGCACGAGTAACAAGAAAATTGGATAAAGTTATTGAGTAGGTGATGAAATCCAAGCTCATTTAAATGACCGGGTCTAGGTCTTAGGTTCATCAATTCATTAAACCATCCAAAATAAATGCAATGCGATAATAAAAATCACATAGGAGCAAATAAGAACACAAAGAATGGATTCCCTTTCGAGAGATTCACGAGTGATAAAGAAATGTACCTCCCATAACTTTTACACACATGGGGTGAAGACCGAGTGGAGTCGATCGAGGGAATGTTCGCCTAACTTCAGTCATTCTCGGGAGTCTTACGAACCCAAAAAAGAGAGGCTTATCCATTATAAGTGCTCTCTCTCTATTTTCTCCCGTTTCCCTATTTTCTTTTTGTTTTTGTGATTAATTATTACAAATTAATTGTGTAAAAAATGCACCCAAATGTATACAACACCTCAATAATCCTAATACAACTAATCTAATGAATAAAAAAAATAACAACTAAAACTACAAATGAAAAATAAATACAAGTCTTCAACTTGCCTACAACTTCAATAAAGAGACAACGACGCCATTTGATAACACACTTTTTACGTTTACTTGTGTCGTTGTCTTTAAAAGAAAAGTCTCAAAATCCCTTGAATTACCTATAAAAAGTGTTAAATAACTTGTATGGTGGTAAGTACGGGTATCAATCCAACTTTCAAGGTGAAGAAAAAAATAGTGTGAAAGACTGCAACTTTATTTTATTAATTTTTTTATAATTTTTTTTAAAACAATTTCAAGGGAGAAAAAAATGCTAAAAATTATAAGTGACTAAATAAAGCAGTGAAAATAAAAGTGAAACGTAACCATGTTTAAAAAAGTGAGAAGGACAAGGGATGGGATTACACCGCATGATTAATCATTTTAATTTATTAATTTATTTTTTAAAAATATTTCGAGATAATATTAAACTTACATTGTAACTCTCATTACAATTATATATTCAATAATATTTTTTTTATAAAACCAATATAAAATGCCACAACTCTAAAAAAATTTATATTTATACTCTATTTAATAAATTACTGGCTAAGATTGATTTATTAAAAAATATATGAATCCTTAAATTGCAAAACCGAGTTAACACTTTTAATTTAATGCTATGATTAGGAAAAACCTATCTCGAGTTTGATTCCAAAATTAAACATTGAATAAAAAGATGAAATTAAGTTACCCTCTGTCGGGATATAAATTAAAATTAATTTTTCTTGAAATATAACCATCAAATAAATTAATTTATTAAACAAGATCACACACGATTTTATCCCACCCCTTAAACGGGGTGTTTAGCCAAACATTCTCATATTCGCATACAATGCAATCAATAAAATATCAAGAAATAATATACACTTGAAAAAGAGAGAAAGAAATACAATACGCAAAAATCTCCTTGTTGAATCAATTTCTTGAAATGCGTCCAATTTCTTCCCCCAAATAGTCACACTTGATTACAAAAAAATAAAAAAAAAATAGTCCTTAACAGTTTTCTAAGCCTACACTAAATTTTTTGAAATTTTTTGAATCTTATTTTTTCTCTAGACTTTATAATATGATACTGTAGAGAAATGCACTCTAGATTCTTACTCTATATGAGCCGATGCCCCTTTTTTTTATAAGCCACGTATTGGATTTTTGTTAGGGAGATTTTTTTAGGATTTGAATATGGCTAAGTCAAAGGTATTAGAGGGAGTTTTGGTTTTTTTGTTGGTTTTTATACGTGGGTTATTCAGAAAGGCTGATTTGGGAGGAATTAGGATGGAGGTTCCAATTTTGTTGGGTATGGCAGGTTGTTTGTTTGGAGTGGGAGTCAAAGGCATTGGATGGAATGGTCACCGACGGGTATAAGGGAGGTCGTCGGATTTTAGGTGGCCAGTTTTGGTTGGTCGGAGTTCAGGTGGTTAAGCTTGGTTTAGATGGAGATTGTTTATTATGGAGGAAGAGGAGGGTGGAAAGAGAAAATGGTTGGTAGGTTGGTGATGGATAGAGGAGAAAGAGAGATTAAAAATCTGAATTGTTTGTTTGAAATGAGGTGTGGTGGTTTATTAGGTGTGAGTGAGGTACATGAGACGTGGGTATAAGTGGGTGAGTTGTTTGCGTGTATGAGTGTGTAGGGATTTAATGTGTGTTTAATTTGTACCAATCTAATTAAACTCAACAAAAATAATTATTTATTACTTTGACTAAAACTAAAAAAATTAAAATCTAATCAAACTAAAAAATTTGAATCCTAACCTATAAACTAGTAAAAGACTCAAATAAAATAATAAAAACTATACTAAAAAAGTAAAATAAAATAAATAAAATAAAGAAAAATCTAATAAATACACACACCTAATATAAAAACACCTGACACAAAAAAATTACACGGACTCTAATATTACAACTATACGCACATAAATAAAATATAAATTATACACGACTCAAATAAAAATCTAAAAAAAATATAGAAGTACAAACTAAATACACACGAGATACACATGACAGATTGGGCTCGATTTAGGCTTAGGTTTGGTACGAGAATGGGTTGAGGCATTGGTATTGATCTGAGCAAGCTAAAAAAGGGACATTTGACTTCATGATCACTTTGATTTTCTTCGTTGAATTCTTTTGAACACTACTTTGTCGCAATTACTTTGATTTAACACAATTTGATATCGCGACTGTCTATTGACCTATAATATAGATAAATACGAACATAAGGTCAAGTTTATCAAGAACGAGCGACTAAAATGCATCTATTTTGGGCATAAATTAAACACTTTCGGGTGTTTATCAGGTCAAAAATTATATCTCGACCCAAAAGGAAAGTTAGTCCATGACAGATAAGGATGTCCAGGAGATTAAAAGTAACCCGGGAATCTTCACGAGTGAAATCAGGTGCCTTATGTCCTTGTTTACTTAAGGTTTTTAGCCCCCGATGCCTTCTCAAAGTTTCCCCTACCCTCATTCTCAATGTTTTCCTAATCCTCCCTCTCAAGGTTGGCCGTCACAAATGTCGCCTCCTTAAACATTCCCATCACAAATGTTTTCTCCTTCACCATTACCCTTCCCAGTGCCTTCGCCTTCCACAGGCCCCGGATCATCATCATCCACTCACGGTAACTATGGACAACGGTACTATTTCAGGGACTTGACCACTAGTAGGGTTATTGGCATGTGTACACTCGTATCCGTAATTTTCATAACTCCAGTACACAATCTCCCTTTATTGATAGGTGAGGCTCGGATACTGGTGGATGAAATATACCACAGTTGCAGAGATAGGCCTGTACACATTGACAACGAAGAAAGTGCTGGAGGACTTAAAATAAAATACTGGATCAATTGATTTATATGATAATTGGGTTTCAAAAAATAATAATTATGGTGTATTTACAAAGGAGATTCAAGATCTCATACCTTTACGGTTCCTTCTGGCTTGAAATGTAGAGATTTGATCTCTTTTGTGTTTCACCGATCCGTGTCGTAAATCTAACGGTGTGGCGGCCACAAAATCAAAATGATTTTTTTAAAAATCTTAGCAGCCTCAAAATAAGATCTTTCTCAAGTTTTTATATCTTTTAAACTCTGGAAGCCGTAGAAAAACTTTTGAGCCCCATCCCATCAACGTTTCTCAAGTTATGGCTCTAACAAGTAGATAGCATGGCGTGTCACGCATTTATTTGGGCAGATGAAATCGTGTGTTCTTGAATTGATTTCATCCCCAAACCTTCATATCCATTATTCCAAAAGTATTATGTCAAGATTTATTTATATTATAACACTTTCTTTAAAATTTAATTCACCTTCTTGATCCGTTCTTGATTCGATTCCAAATCTAATTTGCTTCGTGAATGTTTTGTAAAGATGCGTGAAGCAGGAGGATCAAATGATCTCCAAATGAATTGAAATTTCTTGTGCCTCTTCCTATATATGTTAGGAACACGTGGTTCTAATTTTGGAATTTTTGTACTCTCCAATTTCTCGTGGTCGATTTTACAATATGAGAGCTTTGAAAGAGACCTCGAGATCTTCCGTGTTATTACCTTAAGCTAATACATGTCATTAGTGTGTGTGTACCAAGGATCACGACCCTAACACTCCCTTTTCATGTATTTTTCTGATTTATATTGATCCCATACTTATTATAAGATAAAGGGGTTGCTTATATAGACTAGCACGGGGACCCCTAGGAGAAATAGGAGACTAGCTTCCTACAGAATTAGGAATTCTAATTAATCTCGAACATTAATTTCATAATTCTATAAATTATTACTTATTCCACTAAAGAATAATAATTTCCATCTAGTCTAATATCTCAAAATTATAATTTCGAGCTCCTCATCATTAAATCCCTAATAATCTCCCCACGTTAAGATTACAGATCCTCGTCGATTAAATTAAATTACTGACAATTGTATTTAATCGACCTCATATAAATTCCTTGAGACCATTCGCTTAACTTATTTGATATGTCGGATAATTAAATCCACTGGCCGGGTTTGACATAATTAAAACTTATAAGCTATATAAAGACGATATCATCGATCTCTATACCGAGACGTAGATTCCATTCATAATTAACTTTCACCATACACTAATCACCATTACCCAATCTACATGGATTATTGATCCATAAATGAATCTCACTCAATAGGTCAAAGTAATGAACAGTTGATGCATGTGTCCATTAATTATGTACGTATTAAGAGCTTAATCACTCGTAATAACCATGAGATGTGCCTTATCTTATATAATCGGTATAAAGATAATTATCTCAAATTAGTCTCGTTCAATACACACAAAGTGTACTAGCATAATAAGTCAATACTTTACTGTTTCTTGTAATCACGATAGACCTACTAAAATAGTGTTCTACAATTCTACTGATGGTGTGTCCATCTCCATCTAAGATTGTGAACCAAACTTATATTCTATAAGGACCGATGGTCTGATCTTTCGTGTGTAAGCCGAACTCTATACACTAAATCATCTACTGTGTAGAATAAAAGACACCTATGCATAAATGTATAAAATAATATGATGCAAACATAACTTGTGAATATTTTCATTAAATAAACATACTAAAATGCATTAGTTAACCATGACTTTTAGCATACAAACCCAACAATCACCCACTTATACTCAAAGACATGGAACCGTGCATCTAGCAATCTTACCTCACATCTAAAGTAAGAGGCTTACCAGTTGTCAACTAATGCAATCACAACCACTAGAAACTCCCTTATGTATAATTTCTTATACAAGGCGTACTATACACTTTCTAGAATCTTAAATATGACTGAATACATGAGTTAGTAACCTACACGTTACTTATCCCTTTACTTGGAAATTAAATATATATTCATTAATTTTTGTCAGGTACTTGAATATCTACTCTACCAAAACCAGTGTTCAATTCTAGAGTAATACATATTTGAAATCTGAAAGAGCGAATGTATTTCTTGGAATATTACATAACAAAGTCTCGAAAGAACAATATCGATATGATAACTTAGATAAGTAAAAGTACGTTCTTTCTAGAGATCAAATGTTAATCTGATTCCAAAAATGTAATAGAATTTTCTAATAATTTCATATTGAAATGATTGTACTACCACAATCTAATTATATAACATATCCTTACATCACGTGCGATGATAGATATATTTATACATCTAGTATCTCAAAACACCACCATGCTTCCATCACTCCTTTCGTACACATTGAACACATCCGACCACTTATCAAAATCATGAATTTGATTACCTCTCTTACTAGATTCACTTGGAACTAATGGATTTGATCCCATCTTGTTGAATCTATATGGTACTATATCATAACTTTTCCAAGAATGTTATGCATCATTGTGAAGGAATACCTTATTATAGTTATAGAGTTTGTTATCTTCTTCTCCAAGGTTTACTATGGGTGACAATCTAAAGAATGAGAAATGCTCCCACTATGATAAACTTATCCCTTTATGGGTGTACAAATCGTGGTGCGTTTATATGGTTTTCACCATTATGAGAATTAAAAATCCTCCTGCTACAATAAGGTAGTAGAATGTCATACTCATTTCTTTGTGATGTTTTCACCCAAACTGGTGGTATGAAATAAGTTCGCATAAGCCTATTAGACCTTTATTTGTTTCTAACAATGATTTTTGAAATGTGGTCTAGAATATAGATTTAAACATTTATCCTTATTCCAACTTGTCAAGTTTTCTCCTAACACAAGTGTTGCACTACCCAATATATGAAGTATTGGAATTGAATTGAAAGCAATCCATTATCTTTAACGGGAGTAAAGGAAACTAACTTGGAAAACAATCTTGACATATGCGTTTCTATTTCCAACGAATAATCAACATGAATTTTATCACATGTGAAAGAAACCTGATTCTTCTTTCGTTGACACACCATTACTCAAAGTAACTTGGGGCATGATCTTTATGGATATAATACGAGATACTGATCTGTAATTATTAAATTTTTGAACAGGTGGTTATAGAATTACATTAATCATAATAAACCAATTCTAATATTTCTATAGCTATTGTACCCCCTGGTCATTTCTAATCTAAACTGTATTTATTAACTAGAAGTGCCTCCACTTCCGATGAATGTAAGAACCTACCTTCTACTAGTTTAGAATTCATTTAGATAAAATGAACGGGTATTTGGTGTAATAGATATATTATGGTTAATAGAGAATAATCTTATTCATTTACTGATAAATCATGAATATTATTCAAAAACTACATTGTACAAATATTGAGATTTATTTTATAATCATTATCTGCTTTAGTATCAAAGATGAATATATTTCTTGATTACCATTAATAACACACATGTTATTAAAATAAAATAAATATCCTTCCATTAAAAGAGTAGAAGTTGAATCAAAGTTCCTTTTATTCTCATATACTTACAAGCAATCATTTAAAATTAATATCTTATTGCTCTTAATGAATTCACTTGCGATTACGCAATTCACTAACTGTCTTTGAAACCTAGCCACTGTCTGAATTCCGACTTAATATTTTCTGATATGACTTTAGCTTTTATCAACCTTTCGGCGAAGAAGTGAAGTTATTTTAATAATTTTAATACTTATATAATATCATGATAAAACCTTTTGTTGGGGAGGATATTGACGTGGGGTTCCCCATCAATTTCACCTCTTTAAATTTCTACTTCCTTCAGATGAGAAATCACCATTAAAACATAATCTTATAATTAGCGTTTTATCAATCATACTAATATTCCTTCAAAGTCATTCATGGAAACCTGCCTAACTATATGCCCTGATTATCAAATATTATATGTGAGATAATCATCATATTAAGGCAATGGACACTAATTAATAATGATGCCACAATATATCTGACTTAATGAACAAGTCATATTGTGTCGTAACATTTTTCTTTTCCACTTATATTCCAGATTTCCGTACATAAATCTTATAATGTGACTATTTAAGACAACACTGAGAAAATACGCATATGCATTTCTAAACACTATGTCCAATTTAAATTCAGTCATTTTAATTATTGCCATAAGGTATATAAAATTGAGTATGAAATAAGTGAACATTGGAATTACCATTTTAAACTAGAGAATCACGCAATAAAGAACATATTATGACAAACAATTACCTTTGAATTCAATTTAAAGTTGGTTCCCTCTACCATTTCAAAAGAATTCGTCAGTATCCCAATTACCATTTGAATATCATTCCTCGTTGGAGAACATGCTATACATAATCACATTAGGCAGGCCAATTCCTTTAATTTTACCATCTAAGCAAAGACTATGCCAAATAAAATTAATAGCTGACACCTAGGTCCCACAAATAATAGCATTCATCTTTGGAGAGCCTTCTATAATTTTATGTCTAACAGTTTACCACCAACTAATTTTAGACTATTCCATATCAAATATACTCCTCCTTTGGGGGCTTCCCATATAAATACGAGCCCAAAATTACCCGAAAGGAAATTTTTACTAGTTAGCACAATAACTGGTATTCCTCTTTAGATGACCTACTTGTTATTGAAAACGTACAAATTGTTGGTGGAAACCATGTGATTCTTTTGTGACCAAATCCCTCTCCCATTTAATAATTTAAAACTTTTGTGAGGGTTGTAAAAAAGATAAGATTAATTTTAATGTTTTTAAAAATATAAGGTAACTGACACATGTCAAAATTTTCGGTTGTCCAAATTTCCACGCTTCCAAAACATGTGTAATAATTACAAATTATAAATTTTCTTATAGTCCCAAAATAAATCCAAAAATTTAATTCATATTTTCTAATTACACATTAAAAATTCATAATTTAAAAAAAAAAATTAAACATATAACTATGGAGGTTGTTTAATTTTAAATTGCCCAATTAAAATAATTTGATTTTTCAATTTATTTATTCAAAATAAAACAACTAATTTCCTTATTTTATTTATCCAAAAATAATTAAATTATTTTAAATTAAAATATTTCTGGAAATTAAATTAAATTTGAGTAATAAATAAAACAAATTGAATTTAAAAAATTTAAAAAGAACCGCCAAAACATTATTTTTCCAAGAAAACCATGATCTAAGTCCGAGTCCAATAATATTTGTCCATGTTGTCCAATTTAATCCTCTAAAATTAAGTAATTGCAATACGCCATTAAATAAAACACAAATATTAAATAAGAACCACAATCACAACATAATAAGAAAAGCAAGAGACACAATCCATAAACAATGAGAAAATTAAATAGGTCGCTTTCCATATTGGTCTCTAATTCCTCATCGCAAGTAATCATTGACTCCAAGAATCCTTCCTATGTAAGGAACCATACCAAGTAGGAAATCTAGGCCAAGTCGAAGTTTACCCATTATGTGCCGCCACCACTAAAATAGTCCGGGAGGTTTCCCGTGCCAAAATAGCACATAACCGCACCATTATGCCAAGTCACCTAGACACCTAGTATGCCTATGATATGTATCATTATACTTCCGTGTGACTTTGTAATCACTAACTCACACTTCCATGGTCTGTTACGACACAATAAGATTCTAGAAAAAAATTTCAAATTCTTGTCTAACAAATCTCATTCGTTCCTAAAATTGTCTTCGGTATCCAGCGCATTAATCGATATAGATTTCGATGAACCAAAAAATAATTAAATGTAATAATTACAACCAGTTCTAATGATCTAAAAATAAAAAATAATTATTACAACCCAATCAAAAACAGATAAATAACTACGCATAAACTATCGCAGGATCCAATTATATAAAATTAATAAACATGAATCGAACCAAAATAGAGGTACAAAACTTATGAATCTTCGAAAAAAATAGATCCTAGATCTAGCATTCATTCAAGATTAAAACTAAATCTATGAAACCAATTTTGATGGACAACAAGGATTTCCCAATTATCACGAAAATCAAAATCTTGCTCTGATACCAATTGCTGGAGGACTTAAAATAAAATATTGGATCATTTGATTTATATGATAATTAAGTTTCAAAAAATAATAATTATGGTGTATTTACATAGGAGATTCAAGATCTCATACCTTTGCCCTTCCTTCAGGCTTAAAACGTAGAGATTTGATCTCTTTTGTGTTACACCGATCCGTGTCGTAAATCTAACGATGTGGTAGCCATAAAATCGAAATAATTTTTTTAAAAATCTCAGCAATATCAAAAAAATATCTTTCTCGGGTTTTTATATCTTTCGGCCTCTAAAACCCTTAGAAAATATTTCAGCCCCATCCGATCAACGGTTCTCAAGTTATGGCTCTAATAAGTAGATACCATGATGTGTCACGCATTTGTTTGGGCAGATAAAATCGTGTGTTCTTGAATTGATTTCATCCACAAACCTTCATATCCATGAATCCAAAAGTATTATCTGAAGGTTTATTTATATTATAACACTTTCTTAAAAATTTCATTTACCTTGTTGATTCGTTCTTGATTCGATTCCAGATTTAATCTATGTTGTCAGGTTTGCTTCGTGAATAATTTTTTTTTGTAAAGATGCGTAAAGTAGGCGGATCAAATGATCTCCAAATGAATTGAAATTTCTTGTGCCTCTTCCTCTATATGTCAGGAACCCGTGGTTCTACTTTCAAAATTTTTGGACTTTCTAATTTCCCGTGGTCAATTTTACAACATGAGATCCTTGAAAGAGACCTCGATATCTTCCTTGTGATTCCCTTAAGCTAATACATGTCATTGGTGTGTAGGAGCCAATGATCACAACTCTAACACTCCTTTTTCATGTGTTTTTCTGATCTATATTGATCCCACACTTATTAGAAGACAAGGGGTTGCTTATATTGGCTAGAGCGGGGACCCCTAGGAGAAATAGGAGACTAGCTTCCTACAGAATTAGGAGTTCTAATTAAACTCTATAGTTAATTCCACAACTCTATAAATTATTATTCATTCCATTAAGGAATAATAATTTCACTCTAGTCTACTATCTCAAAATTAAAATTTCGAGCTCCTCGCCATTAAATGCCTAATAATCTCCCCATGTTAAGATTATAGATACTCGTCGATTAAATTAAATTACTGACAATTATATTTAATCAACCTCTTATAAATTCCTTAAGACCGTCTGCTTAAATTATTTGATATGTCAGATAATTAAATCTACCGGCCGATTTTGACATAATCAAAACTTATAAGCTATATCAAGAGTGTGTCATCAATCTCTATACCAAGACGTGGATTCCATTCATAATTAACTTTTGCCATACACTAACCACCATTACCCAATCTACCAAGCTTATTATTCCATAAATGAATCTCACTCAATAGGTCAAAGTAATGAACAAATGATGCACATGTGCATCATTTATGTACGGATTAAGAGCCTAATCACTCGCAATAACCATGAGATGTGCATTATCTTATATAGTCAGTATAAAGACAATTATTTCAAATTAGTCCCGTTCCATACACACAAAGTGTAATAGCACAATAAGTTAAAACTATACCGCTTCCTGTAATCAAGATATACCTACTAAAATACTAGGCTAAAATCATACTGATGGTGTGTCCATCTCCATCTAGGATTGTGAACCAAAATTAAATTCTACAAGGACCGATGATATGATTATCCGTGGGTAAGCCGAACTCTACACACCAAATCATCTACTGTGTAGAATAAACGACCCCTATGCATAAATTTATAAAATAATATGACGCAAACATCACTTGTGAAGATTCTCCTTCAATAGACATACTAAAATTTGCTAGTGAACCATGACTTTTAGTATACAACCCCAATAGAAAGGAAAGAACTGAAATACTATGTAAATTATTTTGTCGTTTCGCCAGTTTGTTTATTGTTTAAGCCTAGGCCATGAACAGTGTTTTATAATTTATAATATTTAACAATAAGTTGTAATAATATTTTGTTTATTTAAGTTTTTTTAATTTATTTATAAGTTGTGTTGAAAAATTTGATTGAATTATGAATGTTTAGGGGTATGAACACCTCGCACATGACTAATGTAACTCATGGGAATTGTCTGCGTAGTCATAGCTCAGTTGGGAATAAAGTCTCCTAAGTTTGTGGTTTGACCAAATTGTCCATGGCAGCCCCCAAATTTACCATCTTTGACCATGCACTGGTCAATGTATCGAGCAAAAAACACGAGGCACTAGCTCATCGAATTTGTTCGTCCAGGCTTCAGCCTTGTCCTCAGCTCTAGTTTTGGTACGCTTTAACTACATAACATTATCTTTATTTAGTAGCCTACGTAACTCGTAGGAACTGACCGCATAGTTACAGGACGCCCAATTTGAGAATAAGACTAAAATTTCAAAATTACGACGCTTAGGCTTGAAAACACGCAACTAGGGAAAACCCAAAATAACCCCCATACGGACCCTTAAAGAACACAAACACCTCCGACGAGTCCAATGTAACTCGTATGAACTAACCTCGTAGTCACATGATGCTCAGTTCAATAATAGGAGTAAAATTTATAAATAACCAGACTTAGGCTGGAAAACATACCACTAAATATGAAAAGGCCAAAACATCCCCAAGACGACCCCATAAGGGGCACGAACACCTCGCATGGGACATTATAACTAGTAATAAATGACTGCCTAGTCACAGGATGCCTGGTTTGAAAATAGGATTAAAGTTTATAAATGAACAAACTTTGGCTTAAAACATGTCCCTGGAAATGGAAAACCCAAAACAACCCCTAAAAATCCCCGTAAGGGGCACATATACCTCGCACGGGACCAATGTAACTCGCAGGAACTGTTTGCATAGTCACGGGATGCTTGATTTGAGAATATGACTAAAATTTTCAAATAACCAAACTTAGGCTTGAAATCATAATCCTAAGGGAAAACCTAAATAGCCCCCAAATGGACACGTAAGAGTCACGAACACCTCACACAGGACCAATGTAACTTGTTGGAACTGACCACAAGTCCCGAGATACTGGTTTGAGAAGGAATAAAGTTTTCAAAAAATCAATTTTAGGCTTGAAAAATTCCGCGATGGGAAAACCCAAAACAACCCCGAAATGGCCCCATAAGGGACACAAAACCTCGCACAGGACCAATGCAACTCGTAAGAACTTCCACCTGGACACGGGATTCCTGGTTCTATAATAGCACTAAAATTTGCAAATAATCAGACTTTGGCTTGAAAGCATGCCCTTAGAAATGGAAAATCTAAAATAGCCCTCCCCAACGGCCCTGTAAGGGGCACAAACACCTCGCACAGTTTCAATGTAACTCGTAGGAACTGACCCCATAGTAACGGGATGCCAGATTTAAGAATATGCTAAATTTTATAAATATTTAGTATTATTTATTTGCTGAATATAAGTTTTTTCTTTGGGGATGCCTAAAAACAATTTATTTATTACATGGATATGGTCATATCCCAAAGCCATAACCCCTATTTTTTTAAAATAAAATAAAAACTGGCCGCGATGCAAAGTCATGACCAATTTTTATTTTATTTATTGTTGCATGTAAAAATTACTCTTCTACATGGACTAATGAATAATAGACATGTTTCATCCTACATGGCCACTCAACTATCATGATCGACATCAGAGACACCTAATCGACAAGATTGCCGACCAATACCCACAATATAAACCATCAGGAATAACAAAGGTTTGTCGGATGGAATGGAGACCAGCATTGAATTTCAAGAGTCTCATTTATTGTATATAGATATAAATTCCTTGATATTAAAGTAATTCCATATCTAGGGTTCTACACCACTATAAATGCATAATCTCCCTTAGCTCAATAGGAGGATTCATTCAATCTCAAGCACACCATATTGAGCTATTGTAACCACCTAAATAATACCAACAGTGGACGTAGACTTTCTTTATAGCTGAACCACTTAAAAAATCTTACCTCTTGTGTGTTTGTGTAGATTTCTTTGTAAAAACGGGGTCCCTTTATGTTTGTGTACTTTAGGTGAAAACAATTTTTCAAAACTCCAATTTTAATATGCACCAATTTCATAAACCAAATTAGTTATCCCAAATTTATCTTCTTAATCATAAACATGCATCTAGTGATATAACCAGATTCAGTAAAGCAAGCTCATAAAACACGTCGATGTACAAGGAGATCACTAAGGGAAAAAAATCACCCAGGCTAGACAATCACTATTATATGAAAATTATAAAGGAAGAATTACGGTCTTACTCAATGACTTGATCCCCACAAGCCTTGATGCCTCTTATTCTCTTCAGCCGCTCCTCCACAGTGCAACATAGGAGTCAACCTACACAAGTTCCACAGCACACGAGTCCACACGTACCATGGTATCCACTAATATAGCCTCATCATCCATGAATCGGCAAGTATGAAGTCCACCGCACGAAACAAGTTCTTCGAATAATGAAGAATCAAAAAATGTTTCAAACACAAAATATTTATGACATATGTTTATGTAAACTCGGATATTGTAAACAAGGAAGAATGTTTTTTCTTTGAAAATATGGGGTAAAAAATAGTAAAGAATGTATACGTTCTGTTCTGTTTTGTGTGTTCTGCACCCTCATTTTTCTGAGCTAAGGACACCTTAAATTATATTTTGGAGGCGACACGTCGTTCTAACGAAACCAGCAAGTCGTTTGAACGAACACAACATTTCATTTGAACCAAAGTGCCATGTCATTTGAACGATAGTAAAATATTGTTTGAACGACTAGTAAAGTTGTTTGAACCATGTAAAAGCAAAGTAAAGTTCATACGACTCTAAACACGAATTATCTAAAAAAATAGTAAGGACACAAATTTTCAATTGAGTCTTATATAGTGTTAGCTCAATTCCAGACAAAAAAATTTGATTCATAGGATAGTATTAATGAGTATCGTCGAGGCCTATGACGTTTGAAGTTTAAGTTGAAGACGTAGCGACCAGCATTTCAAAGTGAAGATATCAAAGTGTTGGGTTTACATAGTGCCTAGTTTTGCGTTCTCAACGGTTCATATTTCAAGTCTCCAAAAGGTATGAATGAACATTACATATATATGTAGGAGACTTGGAATAATTTTTAATGGGTGTAATTTTATTTAAATTAAATTTTTATGGGATTTAAATGAAAATTGTATATTCTGACTTTTCATTCTAAATTGTCGTTCGAACGAGAATGTTGTTCGAACGAGAATTTCGTTCGAACGAGTTTTGCCAACGAGTTTCCTTTTTAGACACTGACTTTTCGTTAGAAAGGTCGTTCGAATGAAATGTCGTTCGAATGAAAAATTCATTCGAACAAGATTTCAGTCTGGAATAATTTTTGGCAGTTTTTGGCATTTTCCCACTACTTTGTCCCCACTTTCTTTGGATAAAACTTAACCACTTCGGGACCAGATTTTTTCAAGATTTTTCACCTGATTTTGAGAGCTTTTGAGAGAGAAAATTAATGTTTAGAAAAGTCCCTTTTGTGTGTTTAATTTAGATGGCCTAAATTCTTCCAAAACACAAACGTATACACCCGTTTGTTTTAATTTAAGATTCCAAGTTCTTCATCTCTCTCTCTCTTTCTCTCTCTCTCTCTCTCTCTCTCTCTCTCTATATATATATATATATATATATATATATATATATATATATATATATATATATATATATATATATATATATGTATGTATCTTGCTTGGAGTTTGTTTGGCATCGGGTTCTACTCTACCGTTAGAAGATTTGTTTGGGTTTCTTCTACATCCCTTAAGGAGAAGACTTGTTTATTGTTACAGCATTCCCACTCGGAGAAAGGCTTCGGGTGCGGGTTAAAGGTTGTTCATAATCCTCATTGGTGGATTCCAAGGTTCCAGTGGAGTCCGGGATCGTCGTCTAAGTAGAGGTTGATATAATAAGACGTTCCAGAAGGAGTCGAGTCGAGTTATATAAGTCATCTGTCTTGTATTTGTAATATTCCGTACTTAGTGGAGTTAAGGCTAGGGCTGCCCGAGGTTTTTCCCATTTAGGTTTTCCTCGTACATCACAACGTAGTGTGTTGTGACTTTATTTTATCTTGCAATTCACCTAGAACGCATACTTAGGATTAAAAGATAAAATATGGCTTAATTCACATTATAGTTTAATTTGGTGCTTATTTTAAGTTTGGGTGAAATTTGGATTAATTTAATTCAAGTCATTAATATAATTTGGTAAAATTTGGTTTGGCCTAATTTGCAGAAAATGAATTAATCTTGTTAGGAAAATATTTAGGACTTGGGTTGAATTAATTTGGTTTAAGTGAAAAATTTATTAGTTGTTTAATTTAATTTCATTTCGAGTTTAGTTTAATTTTACTTTGAACGAAATTAAAATTTGTTGTTTGTGTGTTTTGTGTTGAACTATCCTATTCCGCACTTAAAGAAAATTCTTTGTTAAAAATTTAAAACTGGGGGTCTACATTTCCAACAAGTGGTATCAGAGCCGAAGCGCTAAATTATTGCGTTAAGGTCCTTTTAGAATTTTGTTACTAAAAATGGAATTTTCGTCCTTTTCAAAATTTTCGGTTTTTAATGGTTCCAATTATACGTATTGGAAAGCGCGTATGAAATCGGCACTAAAATATATCTATGAGAGGGTTTGGTTGTCAGTTATTAACAGGTGTTCCCCACCCACATGTTTGATAGAAAATGAGCGTGTCCCCAAACCCGTAGATAGATGAAGTGAGAATGAATTTAAACTCGATAATTTTAATTCTCGAGGATTAAATGCCTTGTTTAATGCCGTCACACCGGATGAATTCTGACGTATCATGACGTGTGAAACTGCTAAGGAAGCTTGGGATATATTACAACTCACTCACGAGGGAACTAGTGTCATTAAGGCTTCGAAACTCCAAAGCCTCACCACTCAATTTGAAACCATCAAAATGCTTGAGAATGAAGCCTTTGATGAATTTTTTTGCTAGACTTTCCTATATAGTTAATTCATCATTTAATTTGAGAGAGAAAATACCCGACGACTGAGTAGTAAGGAAAATTTTAAGGTCCTTACCCGAGAGATTTCTCCCTAAAGTGACTGTTTTAAATTCTTTACCCACGTTGCACTCTACAAAACTTGAGTAATTAGTAGGTGATTTTCAAACCTATGAACTTGATATGTTTTCCTCCAAAAATGAAAAGAAAATAGATAAGGGCATTGCTTTGAAAGCCCGAAAGGAGGAAAAATAAGTTGTGGTTGATGAGAGTGATAGTGACTCGAAGGACATGGCTATGTTTGCGAGAAAATTTCAAAACTTCTTAAATTTAATAAAGATAAGTTTAAAAATGATTTTAAGAAATTTGAAAATTCTAAGCATAACAAAGCCGAAAAGATCCCTAAAGCTTATAATGAAAATCTTAATAGGGACGAGTTAAATAGGTGCTATGGTTCTAAAAGTTATGTCCATAGGGCTTTTGAATGCCCCACTAAACTAAGGAGAGAGGGTAAATAACCTATTTCATACAATGCCACCCTTAGTGATAGTGATAAGGAAGAGGGACCCGATTCCCCCATTGAGCGCAACTTTACCGCGTTCATGGCTAGCCATGTTAGTGAGTGTAAGATGTTGTCTGACGATGACACCTTAACCATGACGCTTCCAAGGCCTTTGTTTGTGGAGCTAAAAAAGATGATGGTAGTGAGAGTAGAGAAGAGAGAGAGAGTGAAAGTGATGAGGATGTTAATGAAAGTGAACTTCAAATTACTTTTAGATAATTGTATGATGAATCTATCAAATTAAAAATAGCAAATTTGAAATTAGAAGCTAGTTTAAGAGAGCGTGCCAAGGTCGTTGATGAGGGTGCGTTGGTTGAAGACCTTAGGGCACGTGTGGGAGCTCTTCGTGAGAAGCTTGAATATGTAGAAGGCAAGCGAGATAGCCTTAG
Source organism: Sambucus nigra (assembly GCA_949130495.1). Classification (NCBI taxonomy): domain Eukaryota; kingdom Viridiplantae; phylum Streptophyta; class Magnoliopsida; order Dipsacales; family Adoxaceae; genus Sambucus; species Sambucus nigra. Next base: position 408,064,941 of record OX422222.1, read on the forward strand.
AAGTATAATGGAATCAATGAAAAAGGATCTTTTTATGTTTGAAGAGAGGAATGTTTTGCTAGAGTCTAGAATTTTAGAGTTGGAAGAAAAATTGAAAGACTCTAGTGAGGTCAAATTTGATTTGGAATGTAGGTCCGCTAAATTAGATAAAATATTAAGGACTATCCAAGTAAAAAATGACACTTGTGGTTTAGGCTTCGATTCTTGTAACGATTACACTAATAAAGCCAAAACCAATTTTTTGAGAGAATCACCTAGGAACACTTCTAGAGGTCAATCCTTAAGTACTACTTTTCGACGAGTCTTTACTTGCTCACATTGTGGTAAAAAATGTCATCTTAGGAAGTTTTATTTTGATCTTAAAAGAATTTCTAGGAAATTCGAAAGTAAAGTAACCGAGGTAGCCATGATTCCTAAATCCCGAGAGTGTCAGTCTTCATTAACTTAGGTTAGGAGATCCGACTTGGTAGCTTTACAAAACAGGATTTTTGATTCTCATTTACTTTCACACGATACCTCCCTTTCTAAATATAAAGGTTTAATGTGTTAGTTGTTTACATACTCTTGCTTTTTGTGCTTTATATCATATATGTTTGCTAGTTGTATGCATGTTTAATAATTTTTCTAGTCTATGCTCTATGATTAATCACATGCTAGAATTATGATTTGTGTTTATCTTTTGTATTATATTCTTTTCATTTTAGTTTGCATTAAATGAAAAATAAAAAAATTGTTTATCATTTGTGTTTTACCTTATTAGTAATTTAGGCTTAATGAAAAGTGCAAAATGATTTTGTTTGTCTTTTGAGTAAATATTTCTTTTGTATGTTAAAAAATTTGAAAACTCAAAAAGATTTTCTTTGTGTGTATTTTGGTTTGACACACTTTATGTGGCATATACTTGTGCTTGAATTCTTTTCTTTTCTCTTCCATGTGGCTAGAACTTTTGGTTAAGATTTTCAATCCTTAAAATATTCTTTATCATGCATACATGGAGTAGTTGGATTTTGTGTTGCTTAATGGATTCTATTTTTATATGCCTCAATTCACATATGCACGAGCTCACTTGAAATTTAATTGTCACATGTATATTTGAGCTACGTGAGATGTTCTCCCATCAATTTAGTCATCTACATTTTGTTATGACTATGGAGGATTTGTGCATGTAATAACCGTTTCCCAGATTTAAAAAATTAGAAAAATATGTTTATCCGTTGTAGTCGTTTATCAATGGAATCAGGTTGCAAAAGACAAAATTACTTTGCGTGAAAATCCTCTATTGAATTTGATGCCTTCAAAATGTGGAATCAAAAAGAATATTTTCCAAGGCAAAAAATAGTTTAGTTAATATGTCCACAAGAAAAAAAATTATGACTAGTTTGGTTGGATATATTAACGGGTTTGCATAATGACTTTGAATCCTAGTTAATCTTTTATTGTCATGACTCTATTGGTTTGTAGAATCATCAAAATTCTAGGCTTATGTGCTTTGTGTATTTTTTTCATTAAGTTCAATTTATATTGTCACATGAGGCTATATCTAAATGTGATAAAGTTTTGTAATCAAATGAGAACTCAGTGAACATGTTTTAATTGGTTGGGTCGTAATTTAATTGTTACTAGTGCACGCCCTTACACTTTCGTTTTCATTTGACACGTTTATGCTATAAGAGTGTGGAAAACTCATGTTATTTTATTTTTTTATCATTTGTATGTTTATATATATATGTGTGTACTTGTGCCTAATTTGTATCTATTGTGTATACATGTATATGCTATTTTGTTTGTTTTTGAGTCTTTGCCATGTTAGTTAATCCATTTATGCTTTTAATTCATAATCGGTATCTATTTTGTTGCGAATTTTGGTTGATATTTCATACTTATGTTAAATACATTTTAGTTGGTATCATTTTTTTTATCACATCATATGTTGGTCTCTATTTATCCTTATGGTGGATTAGTTACTTTTTAGCGTTTCCTATATGATTTAATGCTCTTATCACTTGATGCACCATCTTGTTTACTTTATTTTCCATATTTATATCCCTTATTTAGTTTTTAGGGGGTGAAATGATACTTAGTTGAATTGGGGGAGAAATAAGTTTTTTATTAATTCTATTACCTTTGTCTATTCCTGAAAAAAGGGGGAGAAGTGGTTTCTAAACCTTTAGTTTAGGAGATTTGACTTAGGGGGAGACGTCTTTCTAAGTAGGTCATTGGTAGATAAAAAAAGGAGAGAATTAATTTAGGGGGAGTATTTATTTTAATTACATTTTCTGTTTCGATATTCCCTATGCGTTTAATGGTTTGCCTAAGTGTGCAGGAATTTTTCTAGCGACAACTTTATATCGGAAAAGCTATTCATCCTTGGGTTTTGAGTCAACCTTTATTTTTTATTTTTGGGCGGGATGTTTTTGAGTCTAGTCGAGCTTGACGGCCCTTTAGGATTTTTGTTTGATTTTTGTCCTGGAATAACCAAAGGGGGAGATTTATAACGACAAAAATTTACAATTGAGTCTTATGTAGTCTTCGCTCAATTCCGGATAAAAACATTTGAGTCAAAGTTTAATATTAAAAATTATCCTCCAAGACTATGACTTTTGAAGTTTAAGTTGAAGGAGTAGAGGCCAGCATTTCAAAGTGAAGATATCAAAGTGCCGGGTTTACATAGTGCCTAGTTTTGTGTCCTCAACGGTTCATATTTCAAGTCTCCAAAAGGTATGAATGTACATTATATATATGTAGGAGACTTGGAATATTTTTTAATGGGTGTAGTTTTATTTAAAATAGTTTTTTATGGGCTTAAAATGAAAAATGCATATTCTGACTTTTCGTTCGAAATTGTCGTTCGAACGAGAATGTCGTTCGAACGAGTTTCCCTTTTAAACACTAACTTTTCGTTAGAAATGTCATTCGAACGAAATGTTGTTCAAACGAAAAATTCGTTCGAACGAGTTTTCAGGCGGGAACAGTTTTTGAGATTTTCCCACTACTTTGTCCCCACCTTCTTTTGACAGAATTTAACCACTTCGGGACCAGATTTTTCAAGACTTTTCACCTGATTTTGAGAGATTTGAAGAGATAAAACTAATGTTTAGAAAATTCCCTTTTGTGTGTTTAATTTAGATAGCCTAAATTCTTTCGAAACACAAAAGTATACACCCATTTGTTTTAGTTTAAGATTCCAAGTTCTTCATCTCTCTCTCTCTCTCTCAAAATATTGCTTGGAGTTTATTTGGCACCGGGTTCTACTCTACTGTTTGAAAAGTTGTTTGGGTTTACTTCTAGATCCCTTAAAGAAGAATACTTATTTTCTACCGCGACTTTCTCACTCAGAGAAAGGCTTCACTACACCAAAATTTCAAAATTATCACCTTTCAGCCGGCCACCTTTGTCAAGGTCATTGACCGTGACAAAAAACACACGTTTTGTGTCACGGTCATTGACCTTGACACGACCGTGACAAAGAATTGTCACGGTCAATGACCATGAAAAATACGTGACAAATTCACTTATCACGGACTTGTCACGGTCAATGACCCTGACAATTCTTTAAATAATTGTCACGGTCAATGACCTTGTCACGACCGTGACAACTTCTTCAGCAAAAATCCCTTCCCACTTCTTTTTTTTCCCTCGCGCCGTCCCCCCCCCCCCCCTCTCTCTCTCTCTCTCTCTCTCTCTCTCTCTCTCTCTACTTTCAGGTTTATTTCTCTCTCTATCTCTCTATCTTCCATTTATATATATATGTGCGTGTGTGTGTACGTGTGTGGGGGGTGGGGCAGGGGGGCTGTTGTGTGTGTGTGTGTATATGTGTGGTGGGTGGGGGGTGTGGAGGGAGGTGGGGCAGGGTGGGAGCCTATTGTGTGTGTGTGTGTGTATGTGGTGGGTGGGGGTGGGTGGGTGTGTGTATGTGGTGAGTGGGGGTGTGGAGGGAGGTGTGTGTGTGTGTGTGTATTTGAATTAACCCATGAATTTGTATTTTTGTATTTGAATTAACCCATGAATTTATTTTTGTATTTGAATTAACCCATGAATTAACGCATGAATTTGTCAATTTGTTTGTGGGGGTGGGGAGGCGGGGTAAGTCAAGGTACCATTGTAATTCTCTTAATATCGTGTAAGTACCATATGAAAGTAGGATTGCCCCTCATTGTAAATTAGTAAATTAATAATTATATACGTTAATTGTTAGTTTAATTGATGAAATGAATTAATTGAGTAGATGAATTAGAAGGAGTACGGGTTACACATTTGTTGTTGAAATTGTTGTTGGATTATTTTGTTTATGTAAATGTTGGGTTGGTTAGTTTTAAAAGTGGCATGACCACTGGATTATTGTCCATATGGGGGTGGGATTTTTCAGCTTTTTTTAAAAATTACTTTGTATATCGAACAATATATACAAAGTATGATAATTAAATAAAACATACTTGAAATTAAATATGTGTATATGTGTGTGTATGTGTGTGTATATATGTGTGTAGTGGTGTGTGGTGGGGGAAGGGGCAGGGGGTGTGGTGGGGTGGTGGGGGGAGGAGTACGGGTTACACATTTGTTGTTCAAATTGCTGTTGGATTATTTTGTTTAGTAAATGTTGGGTTTGTTAGTTTTAAATGTGTATGTGTATATGTGTGTGTATGTGTGTGTATATATGCGTCTGGTGGTGTGTGGTGGGGGTGGGGTAGGGGTGTATGTCTATGTGTACTAATAACATTTTTTTTATCTATACTAATAACATTTTTTTTATCTGTACTAATAACATTTTTTTTACAGCAAATGTCTCCTTTAGGTATTAAGGCGAAGATGATGATGCTGTTTATGATGATGTCATCTAGGCTCGGTGGTAGCGGAGGCGACGAGGGATCCTCCGCCCCTAGGCTCCCCAAATATGGAAAATTTGGGATTAACATCGAGAATAAATCGGAGCTATTAGCGAGATCCCTCGAGTTGCTAAAGACAGTCATCGGTCCGGGGTTTATGAGTTGGAAGGAGGTGACATATGAGCTCAAGTTAGCTGTTTGGGCGGTACTACATGCAATATATTTATATTTATATGAATATTTCAATTTCAATTTCAATTTCGATTTCATTTTATATTTATATTTATATTTATATTTATATTTATATTTATATTTATATTTATATTTATATTTATATTTATATTTATATTTATATTTATATTTACATTTATATTTATTCGCAACTAACATTGAATTTGTTGGACAAGAACAATTCAACTTGGATTCAAAGCTACACGATTCCGTCTTGGAGCAGTTGAGGGAGCAACACAAGACGTGGAAGAAAAATATGCAGACTCGGTACTTTGGGAAAACACGAGGGTCCATTATACAATGGCGTGGATCCATCCCGCCCAAGGAGCCGATCTCATTGGCACAATGGCAAAAGTTCATTGACAATGAGATCGAGGATCGAAAATTGGTATCTCGCTAATAGGGAAGGGAAAATCGAGCAAAAAAGATGGACGTGCACTACTCCGGCCGGACCTCTTACGCCGAGGTGGAGCATAGGATGAAGGTAAGATTTAATTTTTCTATAACTACAGAAATATATTATTCTTCATTATTTTACTTTGCGGGGCCGACACTAATTTTACTTTATTTTATTTTAGGGGGTAGGGAGTGGGCCAGGGGGTAAGCCACATAGTCTCGATACTTATGTGGCTCTTCGAACGAAGAAGGGGAAGGACAAGGAGGTGTCCCCGAGTGTCGCGACCACCATTGTAAGTAATCCGACAGTTTAATTTTTGTTAATTATGTTATAATTTTTTAGTTTACTTATTTTACTAATCATGTGCTTTTTGTCGTTTCAGGCAAAAGCTTAAGGAAGTGCATGAGTCGCAGTCTGATGCCGACAAGGCGTCTTTGTCCACAGACGCACTCAGCCAAGTGCTTGGCTCTGATCGCAAGGGGAGGACAAGGGCGTGAGCTCGCGGGTGGCCAAATCTAGGATCAACGGATTGGAGACGAGCGACACCGAGTTGGATCGAACGGTAGATTCACACGACGCGAAGCTGTCCCGTTTGGAGGCGACGGTCCAAGATATGTACGCATTCATGAAGCGTACGTTGGGCGGTGACCGTAAGGGGAAGGGGAAAGGGAAGGAGAAGGCGGTGGAGGTGCGGGAGAACGAGGCGCGGGAGGATGAGGATGTGGACCTCGCTGCTTCTTCACCGTCACATGCGTATTTCGATGATCCACTTCCTTATTTGGCTCCCTTCCCCAAACCATTGTCGACACTTGGTTGGACGAGCGTGTTCATATTGGAAGTATTTGATGGCCAGCGGATAGGGAAGGGTTGAGGGACCCGAATATCGTCGAGGGTGGCATAGTTCATAGACGTTCGCTTTAAGGGATCGAGTCCAAAGTGCTCGTCACGCATGTGATACCCGGGAAGGAGAAATCCCTATTGTGGTTGAGCGAATAATGCGGCACGCTGTATATTAGTGGGTGTGTCAGTTCCTATATCGTGTGGCCAACTCACCTCCTCACATTTACCCAAGACATGTAGTAACATTATTTTTAAGTTGGTCCATTTTAATTATATTTGGATTATATCGTCATGTATATTATTTCTATTTTGAATATTTGGATTATAGCGTCATGAATATATATTTGCACTATCTTTAGTTTATTTGGATATATGATTTTTGAATAGGTACAACCAACGTTGTTATAACAGGTACAAATATACTGCTGGGCAGTGGCAGTGGTCATACTGCCCAGTAGAATTTTTTTTAATTCTGCCCAAAATTGTCACGGTCATTGACCGTGATAATTTTTTTTAAATATTGTCACGGGTTTGTCACGGTTATCAACCCTGACTAAACTTGTCATGGTCCATGACCTTGACACGACTGTGAAAATTCTAACGGACTTGTCAAGGTCAATGACCGTGAAAAAAAAATTTGTCTCGCCCCAAATTGTCACGGTCATTGACCTTTACAAGTTGGACTTATCAAGGTCAATGATCGTGATAATTCGGCAGATTTGGTGTAGTGCTTCGGGTGCGGGTTGATGATTGTCCATAAGCCTCATTGGTGGATTCCAAGATTCCGATGGAGTCCGGGATTATCGGCTAAGCAGAGGTTGATACAAGAAGACGCATCAACGGCTTGAAGGAGTCGAGTCGTGTTTTGTAAGTCATCTATCTTGTATTTGTAATATTCCATACTTAGTATACTTCAGGCTAGGGCCGTCAGAGATTTTTTCCATTAGGATTTTCCTCGTACATCGCGGCGAAGTGTGTTGTGACTTTATTTTATCTTGAAAATCACCTAGAACACATGCTTAGGATTATACGATAATATATGGATTAATTCACAGTATAGGTTAATTTGGTGCTTATTTTAAGTTTGGGTAAAATTTGGATTAATTTAATTCAAGTCATTAATATAATTTGGTAAAATTTGGTTTGGCCTAATTTGCGAAAAATAAATTAATCATGTTAGGCAAATATTTAGGACTTGGGTTGAATTAATTCGGTTTAAGAGAAAAATTTATTAGTTGTTTAATTTAATTTCATTTTGAGTTTAGTTTAATTTTAATTTGAAAGAAATTAAAATTTGTTGTTTGTGTGTGTTGTGTTGAACCATCCTATTCCGCACTTAAAGGAAATTCTTATCTAAAAATTTAAAATTGGGGGTCTACGTTTCCAACAAAAACATATAAAAAAATTAATATCAGTTTCAAATAAAATAACATCCTTATAAAAATATACCGAGAGTCCATAAACCATTATGCATTCGTACCTAAGAGAATCTCGAAAATCCAATGTGAAGAAGTGAAACATGCACCAAAACTCAGCATGATCTATCTTTGAAGCTTGCCAATTACATCTTCAACACAGCGTCACAGGCTTAAGGGAACCATGACAAGTAAAATCTATCCTATGACTCAAAGTTGTATTTGCCCGGAATAATGACAATACATACAAATTGACATTATTTGGAAAATTGTCCTTAAAAATCTCCCCTTTTGGCTATTTCGGGATAAAACCAAAATTGTGAAATGCCTAAGCCGGACCATCAAGCCTGAATGACCTAAATCCCATCCCATAAAACCAAAAAGAAAATACAGGACACGAACTAGTATATGAAGGACTGACAAATATGTGCTGTCTGAATGTGATGAGGTGAAAAATCTGAATCTCTGAAATTATCTACACATAAGAAATAATCAAACATATACCCAAGTGAAGTATGAAGGAACATAAAAATGTATAAATAAAGAATGAATAAATACTCCCCTTACATCACATATCTCTGCCCCTTTTTGTTTTGAATAGACAACTAGTGGGACAAATAAAGATAGAAACACATATCTAGCACGAGTATAGCATGAAAAGCATAACTAGATAAACATGAGTAACTATCTAATGAATGATCAGTATTTGACAAAGTGTAGCTAGCAAATAGTCACATGGATGAATCATGAATATAACCAATGATGTTACTAAACAAAATCTCATCTAACAAGGCACTATAGGAATCAAGAATAAAAAATCCAAATAAGCTGCATATAAATTGTCCAAAAAAGTCCAAAAGCATCATATCAATATAACATAATAACATGTATCATGCAGGTACCGAAACAAATTAAAAATCTCGAAATGCCAAAACAGGTTGTTCAATCGACGGGAAGATGTCGTTCAAATCATTTAGGAATGTCATTCAAACCAGGTGAAATCTCTCTACTAACGATGTAAAGCACTAGACCCTCGTTCGAAGGTACCCATCTAATGACGATCTAATGACCAAACAATGTATTTCAATTTCATCTCGCTGAAACCTCGTAGGATCCATAGATTGAATGGCGTAGGGAAGTGGTTCAAATAACTTAAGGAAGTTTTTCTAACGACGTCAAAATATCTTTAATCCAACCCAAAAATAGTGTAAAAACAACCTAGAAACCTGAATATCTGATATAAGCAACTGACAGTACGAAAATAATAACAAAACTAACTTAAAAACAAAAAGTGAGTTACACGTTATAATAAAATCAATGTGCATAAACATGGAATTGAATGAATGGGTGTAACTAACACAAATGAATCATAATTTAAACACAAAGATACGTTAAAGAAGCTCTAATTGACCGTTAAATATCATCAAACTGCGTTTTAGTTATATATGACAATTAAACGTTGAACTTAATGAACTAAATAAACATCGTGCACACAAGTGTAGAATTTTAACGATTCTACCAAACAATAATGTCATGACACGACTTTTTCAACCAGGTTTCATTATGCAAGCCCGTTGTATTTTCCAACCAAACTCCCTCAAACATAATTCTTTTTCTATTCCAATTATTCTTTTGAGGGTCTAAATTCTCTTTTTAAGAGATTTCCTACTAACCCCATTTTTGGTGTATTTTTCTTTTTATTGCCTTAATTTTTTCTTGGGATCTTTTAAACGGTGACTTTCACGACAAGTTCACATGCCTCTCGTATCCTTTTCCCGTGCACACTTATCAATTTTTTTCAATATGCAATATAAATCCTCACGAGAAATGGTTCTTACATGCACAACTCCACCTAAGTTTAATGTGCACGTAGATGACAAAATTGAGAGGATAACGTCTCACCAAATTCAAATGTGCATGAGAAGTCAAACATTCATTTACGCTTGTGCATGTATGCGATGGCATATGCATAGTTAAATCAAAATGCAAATCAACTTTGAAACAACCCCATTAAAAAAATCGTTAAAATCAATCTATGCATCCAAAATCATGACCAAATGTACTAGGCACGTGGAAATATGAAGTGAAGAAGGTCCAAGCACACCAATATGCCATTTCAAGTTTAAACTCACGAAACAAAAATCCAAAATATTTTTATGTTTTGAAAAAATATTTTTGACCCATAAACAAAATCTTTTGTATTTTCAAAAAAATATAAAACCAAAAATCTTTTTGTATTTTTCCAATAAGACTCAAATAAAAGAATTATAATAAAAAAGATAAACATGTCATAACACTAGTAAATATATATCATGAAGCAAAACTAGCATATGACAAACATTCTAACACAATCTTGTGTGAGACCTATTATGGGAAGTATCATTTACAAGCAAACAAGAGTAATGAAGTCTAATTATTAAAGCCTTTAAGTCTGATTTCCTAACCCAAGTAAGTGTGTAACGACGCATGGGGGTTTTGAGAACCGAACCAAATTTATTCTTAAACTTCCCACGAGCATTCTTAAGGAGCAAGAACGTCTAAGGTGACCCTTCCTACCATAATAAGTTCAAGTGTAGACACGACGATGAATGTTACCAAAATATGGATCGCTCTTAACGTTCCTAGTTGTCTCTCTCACATGAGTGGTGTTGGCTTTGGAAATGGGAACAATACGATCATCAAAGCCTATACCACACCTATCATCTTTGATTTGGACGGTGCCTACCATCCTATCTACCTTTTCCAACCTAGACTCCAAATCAATCTTAACCTTACTCGAATCTTTCAATATCTCATAAAGCTCAGTAGTCCTAGACTCGAGAAAATGCCTAGACTCCTGAAACTCTAGAATATCCTTATTTATAGCCTCCATCAAACCACAAAGACTATCTCTCTCACCCTCAACATATTATAGCTTCTCTCATGCCCTAAGATCCACAATTAATGCATCATTATTTTCTACGTAATGTTCTTTCAACCTAACTTTCTACTTCAAGTTTGCCTTCTTAGTCTTCACCGTTTCTTCATACAATTCATAAATGAAAACTTGCAACTCACTTTCATCTACATCTTCATCCTCACTTTATTCACGCTGACTAAGTTGGGGTTCACTCACAATGGCTCCGAAAGTGTCATTTACATGAGTATCTTCATAAGAAGATTTATCATCGTCGCTCACATGACATACCATGAACACGGTGTAGTTGTGCTCAATGGAGGAATCATCTCCCTATTTTGGTTCATTATCACTAAGGGTGGCGTTAAATTCTATCAGTTTCTTGCCCTCCTTCTTAAGTGTAGTGGGGCACTCCGCTACCCTATGACCATAACCCTCACAACCAAAACACCTATTTGACTCATCATTCTTATCATTCTCACTCCGGTTCTTAGGGATGTGATCAGCCTTGTTGTTCTTGAATTTATCAAGTATTTTAGCATCTTTCGATTGCTTTTCGAACTTAAGAAACTTTTTGAACTTTTTTTCCAACAAGGCCACAACTTCGAAATCGGTGTCGGAATCATAATTCGAAACTTTATTTTCTTCCTTGTTGGCTTTCAAATCAATTCCCTTCTATTTCTTTAGCACTTGCTTGTAGGTAAACGTATCGAGCTCATAAGTTTGTAGGGCACCTACAAGCTCTTCTAGTTTCGTTGAGTCAAGAAAACCCACAGAGTTAAAAACGATCACCTTTGGATAAAATCTAGAGGGAGACAACCTTAAGATTTTCTTTATGACTCAGTTGTCGAGTATTTTCTCTCCCAAGTTAAATGACGAGTTGACAATATTTGAGAATCTAGCTTAAAACTCATCAAATGTCTCACTCTCTAACATCTTAATCGTCTCAAAATGGGTGGTGAGGTTTTAGAATTTGGAAGCCCTAATAGTGTTAGTTCCATCATGAGTAAGTGCAAGCAAATCCCATGCCTCTTTAGACATTTCACACATCATAATACGATTATACTCTTTCGGGGTGACAGATGAGGAAATTTCATTTAAACCTTTAGAATTGTATTGTGCAAGTTTAGGTTCGGCATCGATCCTCGACTTAACAGGTTTTAAACAAGTGGCCTCACTCTCTCACGTGATTGGTGGTGTCCACCCCTTTTCTACCACTAACGAAACACGCTCATCTATGGCCTTAAGTGCACACTTCATACGCATCTTCCAATAAGCATAATACGAGCCATTAAACATTGGTGTTCTAAAGTCATCATACATACCGAAATTCATACCTAAAGACACACGGGATCAATCACACAGTAAAATAGTGTTCCTCGCTCTGATACCAATTTGTAATAACGGGGCCCTCTATATGTGTGTACTTTAGGGGATTTCTTTTTTCAAAACTTTTTCCAATTTTAATATGCACCAATTTTGTGAACCAAATTAATTATCCCAATTTTATCTTCTTAATACTAAACATGCATCTAGTGGTATAAATGGATAAAGTAAAGCAAGATCACAAAACATGCCAATGTAAGAGGAAACCACTAAAGAAAAAAACCTCGGATGACCCAGGTCAGACAATCACTATGATACATAAATTACAAAGGAAGAATTACAATCTTACTCAACGAATTTATCCCCACAAGCCTTGTCACCTCTTCTTCTCTTTAACCATGTGGAGTCCACCTACGCAAGGTCCACAACACACGAGTCCATGCATACCTCGGTATCCACCGATATAACCTCGTTAATCAACAATCAGCAAGTATGGAGTCCACCGCATGAAACAAGTTCTTCGAATGATGAAGAATTAAATAGTGGTGCAAACAAAAAATCTCTATAACATATGGTTATGTTAAATCTGTTCTTATAAACAAGTAAGGATGTCTGTAATTTGAAATGCTTTGGTAAAAAATTGCAAAAAACATATATGTTATTCTTAAATAATATTTTTGAGGCGGCTCCACATTCTAACGAAACCAACAGGTATTTTGAATGAACACAACATCTCGTTTGAATGCCACTCCAACGTCATTAAAATGACCAACAAAGTCATTTGAACCTTATAAAGCAAGGCATAGTTCATACGACTCTAAACATGAATTGTCTCAGGAAAAACATTTTAAAAACATTTTAAAATTAGTTTTAAATAAAATAGCATCCTTAGAGAAATATACTGGGAGTCCATACACTATTTTGCATTCATATCCAAGAGAATCTCATATTCCAATGTTGAGACATGAAACGTGCACCAAAAATCGTCATGATCTGTCTTTGAAGCTTGGCCACTACGTCTTCAATATAAGGTCATAGGCTAAAGGGAATCGTGACAAGTAAAATCTATCATATGACATAAAGTGGTTTTTTTACTAATGCCAATACATACAAGTTGACACTATATGGAAATTTGTCCTTACAAATCTCCCCCTTTGGCTATTCCAGGAAAAAAACAAAATAGTGAAATGCCTAAGTCTGGCCGTTAAGACTGAATGACCTAAATGCCACCCCATTAACCCCCCCAAAAAATACAGGATACGAACTAGTATGTGAAGGACCGACAAGCATGAGATGTCTGAATGTGATGTAGCTAAAAAATCTGAGTTCTGAAAATATCTACACACACGAGACAAACGGACATATACGCAAGTGAAGTATGGAGGAACATAAATATGTGTAAATCAAGCATAAATAAATACTACCCCACATAGCGCTACCCTTTTTTGTCTGGAATGGACAGCTAGTGGGACAAATAAAGATAAAACGCATATCTAGCATGAGTATAACATGAAAAGGATAACTAGATAAACATGAGTAAGTAGATAATGAATGATAAATATATGACAAAGTGTATCTAGAAAAGAGTCACATGGATGAATCATCAATATACCAATGACGCGACTAAACAAAATCTCATCTAATAATGCACTTTAGGAACCAAGCATAAAAAATCCAAATAAGCTGCATATAAACTGTCCAAAATAGTCTACAAGTACCATATCAGTAATAACAAGTATCATGCTGGTATTGAAATAAACAAAAATCTCAAAATGCCAAAATAGGTCATTCGAATGATGGGAAAATGTCCTTCAAATAATATAGGAATGTCGTTTGAACCAGGTGAAATCTCGCTACTACGATGAAATACAATAGACCCTCGTTCGAAGGTACCCATCTAATGACCAAACATTATACGTCGATTTCATCTTGCTAGAACCTCGTTGGATCCATAGATTGAATGGTGTAGGCAATTAGTTCAAACGACTAAAGGGAATTGTTTAAATAACCATTCTTCCTGGAGAAAACCTAGAGACTGTAGGTAATAATCCAAATGCACCTGCTGCCTCTAGCGGGACAATTCCTGAATGAATATTACTTAATGATGATGCTTGGATTCAGCACCACCAGATAAGTGATCATGAGCTCAAACAATAGTAACCATGGAAGCCATAGAGATGTTAGTGTATAAGTACATAGAAGGTGGTGAGTATAAGAGGAACAAGACAATGATGTATAGTGGTTCAGCCAATTAGGCCTACATCCACTGTGAGTGTGTGATCCACTAAGTATGGGCACTAATGGCCTTGGATACAATGCACATAAGCTCACTTGCTCTCTCTACTGTGTGTACAAGCAGAGTTTTTACTAGGGTTATAATTATCGATCCATCCATCCCCCTATAGGGTTGTAGGTGACAAGTATATATAGGTCTTGGGGGGTGTAGTGTACCCCCCAAGTATGCATGGTGCATATTAATGATGATCTAGCCAATCTCCTATTGACACCTGTAGATGCCAAATAATGACATAATATTCCCTCACGTGAGGGGGTGATATTGTTATAACGGTCTTCCACGTACCATATGAGCCTCATGCGCACTGTTCCACACGTCTCCCAAACCACGCGCTGTGATGATGTCACCCTCGGCCTGTGATACGAAGCCGAGGGCAAAGTTCCCTCCGGTGGTGAGTCTCGCTTAATTTGGGCCTCATACTATTGGCCCCTTGGAGGGTCGTCTGGGCCTGATGAAGGGTCGGCCCCTTGGAGGGTCATCTGGGCCTGATGAGGGGTCGGCCCCTTGGAGGGTCGTCTGGGCCTGATGAGGGGTCGACCCCTTGAAGGGTCGTTTGGACCATGATGAGGTGTCATCCCCTTAAAGGGTTGTCTTGGCCTGATGAGGGGTCGGCCCCTTGGAGGGTCGTCTGGACCATGATGAGGGGTCGGCCCCTTGAAGGGCCATCTGGGCCTAATGAGGGGTCGGCCCTTTGGAGGGTCGTCTGGACCATGATGAGGGGTCGACCCCTTGAAGGTTCGTCTGGTCTTAATAATGGGTCGGCCCCTTGGAGGGTCGTCTGATACTGGTTATCCTGACCCCGTCTAGGTGCAAGGCACCCACGGCCTGGCCGAGGGTATATATGGGTATATGAATCACCCCCCAGCCCTTAGCCATAGATGATGATGAGATGGCTGAGGGATAGTGTTGATTTTGAGATGAGTGTATCGTTAGTTAGATGAATGACACCTGTCAAATTTTTATCCACTATCGTTCCAGTTTTCTAGGCGTGGCGGCTTCACACTGCTTGGGACTTTGTGCCCTAATGATGCCCTCCTCGTGGGCTGTGCTCTGTATTGGTTAGTGGCCCACTCATTAGCAAGGTATTTAAATAGATTTTTTGAAGTTATTCCCTTTCTTCTTCTTCTTCTTCGCGCCCAAGCTCTCTCTCTAGATTTTTCCACAGCTCCACAGCTATTTCTGCGATTTTTGCATCAGGCCTCGCTGTTCTTTCTCAGGTAATCTCTCTGCCCTAGTGATCTTTTTATCTTCCATTTCTATTCTATTTCTTTCTCTAGGTTTGTAGGACTTTTCTTTGGCTGTTTTCCTTTCGTCCGACGTCTTCCCCGACGAGTTGTTCTTGACCAAAAACCATTAATTTTTGGTTTTGATCCAAAAGTCCAACTTATTCAACTGTCAACTGTTTGTGATTAGGTTAGCCAAATTCTTCTAAGTGTAGGGTTTTCCCCTTAATGCTTAGGAGGCTTTACATTTTAGCTGAGGAGTTTCCATCCCTGAGAGAGAAGTTCTTCGTAGAGATTAGATGAATAGAGAGGAGGAGAAAAGATAAGAGGTCGACCCTAACTGGGTACGACCCATTTTTCCCATTCCTCTAGCCACAATAAAACCATCTGGTCTTGTGGGTCGTCCTGTCGTCCAGCTGAGAGTCATTCAAGAGAGATGGATGAGAGAGCATCGTCACCAACTAGCGCCGGGCCTTCTGGGAGGAGAGAGATGTCTAATCTAAGCCCAAGCCGACAAGCCGAGGGGGTGGTCCCTTCCAAGGCTGTCCCTACGACAACTTTATCCCCTCATGCCTTCCAGATGGCCTTTCCTCATGGACCCCTGACAGGTGATGAGGTCGAGGGATAGGGTATTAAGGATGATGGTGAGGACTCAGATGCTGACCCAGTTGACACCTCCCACGCCTTGGCCTATATTTCCTCAGTCAGGGATCGTGACCTCCTGTTGTGGAGGCATACATTTGGTGTTCCCCCAACATAAGTATGAGGGTCCCCTCTGAGTCTGAGAGGGTCTTTGAGGGTGAAGAGGGAGAGATCGCAGTATATAGATAGATGTTTAAGGTCGGTGTTAGGTTCCCTCTGCACCCTGCCATTGCCAATATCTTGTCAGCCCTCGGCGTTGCCCCTTCTCAACTTCCTCCTAACTCCTGGAGGACGATCCTCGGCTATGTATCCTTATGGAAGAATTCCTTTACTGACGACCCTTCAGCCGATCTGTTCTTGGCTTCTTATAATATCACTTCCTCGTCCAAGCAGCCTGTGCACTATCATCTGGGGGCGAGGAAGTCCGATAAAAAACTTGTCCACGTGGCACAAACCTCCAACCACGATTGGAAAAAGAGATTTTTCTTCTTCTCTGGAGAATGGGAATTTACCGCCGAGGCTCAACCTTTGGACGATGGTCCGAGGGTTCCAAGGAGATGGTCTAACCCCTCGATGAAGGCTAGGTTAGACCCCGATCTTAGTCTAGATGAGAAGGACATAGTCGAGTATCTGAGAGAATGAGGGAAAGATGGTGGAATTGTAAAGTTTGAAGATGTGATGACCCCTCGGTTCCTCAAAGAAGCTGGTCTGAGGGTCGGCCCCTTGACAAAGCTATGTGAGTTATTGTTATTTTTGCTATCTTTGCTTTTTTCCAAGTGTTTCATCCTTACCTCTGCATTTCTCTAATGTGTCATCTTCTTTTCAGGTCGTCCTGCAGGTATCTCTGACCAACTTTGGGAAATGACTGCCCCAAGTTTGCTGTCTGGTCTTGGCAAGAAGAAGGGCAAGGAGCCTCAGCAGGCTTTGAGGAAGTCTAAGGCCGTGGGGCCGACACCTGTCGAACCTTCTGCTGAGGGTTCTAAAAGAAACGGTCCTAAAGTTACTGTTTACCCTCGACCTGATTCGAGGACGAGGGTAAGGATGGAGCCATTTGAGGGGGCTGGTTCCTCTTCCAGTATGGGGACCTATTGGTCTCAGAACTTAGCATTCCTTAGGGTTGAACCGTCTTCTCTCATTGCTAACTTGAGGGCGGCCAAGGCCTCGATGTTTTCTGCTCCCTCAGCCACAGACTATGAATTCTTGTCAAAGATGCCCCGAACCAAGATTTATGATTATGGTCAGCACACACTGGCTCAGGTATTTGTTTTTACTTTTTCTTCCTTAATTGATTTTTTCACCAACTATTTCCTCGGCCTCTTAACAAGTGTTTACCATTTTTCTGTGCAGTCTGTCTGTGCCTTTACTTCGGCCACCAAGTGGATGGATGAAAACCAACAAAAATTTCATTAAGCCGAGAGGGCCATTCAACATGAGGCCGATCTGCAGACGAAGCTGGAGACTATAAGGGTTGAGCTGGAGAGTGCCAGGATCGAACATGCCAGGGTCTTGGACGAGCTGACGAAGCAGCACGATGCTGACCTGATGGCCAGGGAAAATTTATTCAAGACGAAGGAAGAGGCTCTGACTGCTCAATTCAAGAGTGATCTAGCCGAGGCTATGAAGTAGGCAGAGGTCGATGCTGTTGAGGCCTACAAACTTTCGAACGAGTTCCAAGGCTTCGACCTTGAGTACTTGGAGAGGGGAATTAGGACGGCCTGTCGGTGGGTCGTCCTAAAGTTCGCTGATGCAGTGTCATTCGTCCTCACTTCTATTGAAGAAGTTCAACTGGACGATCCCTTGATTGCTGAGGCCCTAGCCCAAGTGGAGTCCCAAGCGCACGTCGAGGGTACCGAAACGTCTGAGGATCAGCCTCTCTTGGTCATAGGAGAAACCCCTATAATTAATGTTGAAACATTTCCCTCTGACGTTACGCCATAGGATGGATGTCTGTAGCCCATACCCTCTTCATGTAATAAATATTTTTGTACAAATTTATCAAACAAACATCGACATTTTGTAATATAATGCTTCCTTTTGTCTTCTATACTTCTCTTGTATGATATGCCTCGTGACATTTTCAAATTAACACACTAACCTCTCCCTCGTCTTTCTTGAGGGTAAATGAGGGGTCCTCCCCAACATTGACCCTCATTATAGCCGAGGGTGGTTTTTAACCAACCTAATGGTTTTTAATCAAGCCCTCCCTCGTCTTTCTTGAGGGTGAATGAGGGGTCGTCCCCAACATTGACCCTCATTATATCCGAGGGTGGTTTTTAACCAACCTAATGGTTTTTAATCAAGTCCACTCTCGTCTTTCTGGAGGGTGAATGAGGGGTCGTCCCCAGCATTGACCCTCATTATAGCCGAGGGTGGTTACCACCAATTTTAATTGATGTTTAATAAAGTCCCACCTCGTCTTTCTTGAGGTGAATGAGGGGTCGTCCCCAACATTGACCCTCATTATAGCCAAGGGTTGTTTTTACCAACTTAATGGTTTTTAATAAAGTCCTACCTCGTCTTTCTTGACGGTGAATGAGGGGTTGTCCCCAACATTGACCCTCATTATAGCCGAGGGTGGTTTTTAACCAACCTAATGGTTTTTAATCAAGTCCACCCTCGTCTTTCTGGAGGGTGAATGAGGGGTCGTCCCTAGAATTGACCCTCATTATAGCCGAGGGTGGTTACCACCAATTTTAATTGATGTTTAGTAAAGTCCCACCTCATCTTTCTTGAGGGTGAATGAGGGATCGTCCCCAACATTGACCCTCATTATAGCCAAGGGTGGTTTTTAACCAGCCTAATGGTTTTTAATCAAGCCCTCCCTCGTCTTTCTTGAGGGTGAATGAGGGGTCATTCCCAACATTGACCCTCATTATAGCAGAGGGTGGTTTTTAACCAACGTAATGGTTTTTAATCAAGTCCACCCTTGTCTTTCTTGAGGGTGAATGAGAGGTCGTCCCCAACATTGACCCTCATTATAGCCGAGGGTGGTTTTTAACCAACCTAATGGTTTTTAATCAAGTCCACCCTCGTCTTTCTGGAGGGTGAATGAGGGGTCGTCCCCAGCATTGACCCTCATTATAGCCGAGGGTGGTTACCCAAAGATGATCCCATACATACTAGAACTGACAAACGCAAGATAAGGGGAAACACTGATATTTATCATTAACATTCCAAGTGTTCCGTTGGAGCAACACCCATTACAATTATGGTCCGACAGGACATTACAACACTACTGATAGTATTTCTTCAAATGATCTGCATTCCATGGGTTGGAAAAGGGTTCCCCTTCTAGGTTTTCTAGTCTATATGTCCTAGGGACAACTTCATCGAAGACCCTATATGGGCCATGCTAATTTGGGTGGAGCTTGTTGGGCTTCTACCAAGTCTTTTTGAGGACTAAGTCCCCCACTGAATTGGTCTCTGCTTCACCCCCTGATTGTAAAACCTTGCAGTCCTCTGCTGGTAAGCGGCTTGCCTTATCTTGGCGTTTTCCCTCCTTTCCTCAATCAGGTCTAAGTCAAGCCTCCTCTCTTCCATATTTCTCTGGGGGTCATACATTTGGACCTTATGAGTAGGAAACCCAATCTTAGTGGGGATGACGGCTTCTGAGCCATAAGCCAGCATGAATGGGGTTTCTCCGGTAGAGGTATTTTCCGTCGTCTTGTAGGCCCACTGTACATCATATAACTCCTCAACCCATCTTCCTTGTGCCTCCTCGAGTTTCTTCTTGATCCCGTCTAGGACTGTTCTCTTTGTGACTTTCGTTTGCCCGTTGGCTTGAGGTCTGCCTGGGGTAGAGAATAATTATTTGATACTCACCCTTTCACAGTACTTCTCTAGAGATGTATTCTTGAATTGAGTCCCGTTATCCGAGATGAGGGTGTTGGTGAGACCATATCTGCATATAATGTTTTTCCATATAAAATGGAAGGTCTTCTGCTCTATGATCGTTACCATCGGCTCCGCCTCCACCCATTTTGAAAAATAGTCAATTTCTATGATCAGGAACCGATAGTTATTGATGGCCCTAGGCAAGAGGCCTACTAGGTCAATCCCCCACACTGCAAATGGCCACGGGGATGTAATGGAAGTAAGAGGAGGATGGGGCTGGTGAGGGATGGTGGCAAATCTTTGACATTTGTCACACTTTTTTACATAAGCCGTGGCATCTTTCCCCAAGGTTGGCCACCAGTACCCTTGGGTTACTATCCTCTTCGCCAAAGACCTACCCCCAATGTGGCTTGAACAAGACCCCTCATGCACGTCTTGCAAAATGCGTGGGACTTCAGATGGGTGCACACACCTAAGCAAAGGGAGCGAGAACCCCTTTTTGTACAAGGTGTCTCCGATGACAGCGAATTTCACAGCTCTATATCTCAGCTTCTTCCTTTATTTCCTTTCTTCTGGTATCTCCCTCCCTTTGATGTATTTGATCAGAGGATCCATCCATGAAGCTTCCTTAGAAACATTCAAGCAATTTCTAAGTGTTCCCTCAGCATCTTCAATAGTTGGTCGAAGAAAAATTTCCACTGGGACTGCCCTCCTGATATCTTTCCTAGTCGCCGAGGCCAACCTAGCAAGGGCATCAGCTTGGCCATTATCGAGCCTAGGTACCCTCTTCAATTTCACTTCTCTGAAGCTCTTCAGCAATGATCTCACCTTTTCGAGGTACTTGGTCATCCGCTCATCCTTGGCCTCGTAGGCTCCTAGTATCTGATTCACTACTAGCCTTGAATCATTATGGACCAAAATCTGACCGGCACTAAGAGACTTGGCCAAGGAGAGTCATGCTATTAGGGCCTCATATTCAGACTCATTGTTGGAGGCTTTGAAGTTGAATCTCAGAGCGTACTCAATGTCTGTGGCATCAGGTGATAATACTATCAGTCCAGCTCCACTTTCGCTATCGCAGGAGGACCCGTCGACGAAGAGGCTCCACACGGTTTGTTCTTATGAGAAACTTCCCTCAGTGAGGGACCCCTATCTAAAGAGATATCTTCCCTCTTTGTTTTCAGCCACTTTTCCTCTAGCGGTGCTTGTCTGAGCCTTATCTCCGGGTGTGTCGACGAGTCTGCCTTATGAGAAACTTCCCTCAGTGAAGAACGATAAACACTTGTCTGTGGCTCTGGACACGAACCTATTCAAAGCAGCCACTCACCCCGTGAGCCTCTGAACGTCTTTAATGGTTTTGGGGGTCTTCATCTCTAGGAGGGCCTTTATTTTCTCAGGGTTGGACTCAATGACTCTTTGATTCAAGATGAACCCCAAGAATTTCCCTGCTCTAACCTCGAAGACACACTTGGCCAGGTTGAGCTTCATCTGGTACTTGTCCATCGTATTAAAGGTCCTCCCAAGGTCAGCCACATGATCCTCTACCTTCAAACTCTTGGTCAGCATATCATCTACATAAACCTCCATAGACTTCCCAATTTGGTCTTCAAACATTTTATTTACAAGGCGCTGATATTTTGCCCCTACATTCTTCAGGCCAAAGGGCATGACCCAATAACAGTATGTCCCCTTATTAGTAATAAAGGCGGTTTTCTTCGAGTCCCCAAGGCTCATAAAGATCTGGTTATAACCTGAGTAGGCATCCATGAAACTCATTAGTTCATGGCCCGCGGTAGCGTCTACCATCTGATCTATGTGTGGGAGAGGGAAGATATCTTTAGGACAATGCTTGTTGAGGTCGGTGAAGTCTACACACATTCGCCACTTCCCGTTGGATTTTAGGACAATGACTGCGTTGGACAACCATTCAGGATAGATCACCTCTTCGATAAACTCAATATCTTCTAATTTTTGACCTCATCCCTTATTAACTCATATTTTTCTCGAGAGTAAATTCTCCTCTTTTTCTTTACCAACTTTTCACCCTCTACTACGTTGAGCTTGTGGCACATGATTTCAGGGTCGATCCTCAACATATCTTCATGACTCCATGCAAAGATGCTTTGTCTTCTCCTCAACAGCTTGATGAGGTCTTCCTTGATGTTTGGCTTCAGAGTCTTGCCGACTTGGATAGTTTTTTCTGGATCATACTCATTGAGGATGATGGATTCTACCTCTTTCCTGGCCTCTCCTTTCTTCAGCTTTGTCTCATCCCTGGGGTTGAGGGTATTAATATTGTAAGTGGTTGTTGCCTTCTTGTGCGCCTCCCTTTCTTCGGTGGAGTTGTAATAACATTCTTGAGCTATCTTCTGGTCTCCCTGAACTTCCCCCACCCCGTAAGGGGTTGGAAATTTAATCATCTGATGGACCGTAGACGACACAGCTTCAAACCCCTTGAGGGCTACCCGCCCCAGTATAATATTGTAGGCCGAAAAGACACGTTCATCCATCACAAAGAAACTGACCTTCCTGGTAATCCATCTCTTCCACTCATCCCCCATCCTGACATCGGCCTCATACATTCCAAGGGGGTAAACCTTTTCCCCACTGAACCCAATCAATGGGTGATGGTATAGGACGAGTCTAGCACGACTGAGACCTAAGGCTTTAAAGCATGGCCAAAACATCACATCTGTAGAGCTACCCCTGTCTACCAAGATCCTCGGCACCTCACATCCGTACACCCTGGTAGTGATGATGAGAGGGTCATCATGTGGGGCTAAGAGGCCTTTGAAGTCTATTCTTGATAATCCCACTATCAGAGTATCCATGTCGACCTTCTTCCTCGTTTCTGACTTTGCCTCCAAAGAGGTTGAGTGCACAGTTTTCGTCATTGCCTTGCCTTGTGACCTCTGACCCTCCTCCTGCTAGTCCCCTAGAGATCATTACCACGTCGATAGAGATCATATTAAGTCTCTTGACAGGGTCGTGGTTGTCTCTCGGAGGGAGGTCCGGGTCGTCCTCATCGTCAGAGGGGTCATCCCTTATTTTTGGAGGACCTTCTCTACATGCACCGCCTCTTTTCTTTCTGGGGTCATCCCCTCGGCCCCTCTTAAAGGCACTCTTGTCAACGTACTTCCTTAGCTTCCTTCTTTCAATATTTTTTCAATCTCATCTTTCAGAGCAAAGCATTTGTTTGTCACATGGCCATGGTCTTGGTGAAATTCGCACCACAGGTTTTTGTTCCTCTTGTTAAGGGCTACCCTCTACTTCTCAGGCCACTTTATGGACCGGTCACTCTTTATCTCATTGAGAATATGTTCACAGCTGACCGTTAGAGGGGTTTAATCAGCAAACTTATCGTCCTTTGACCTCTTCTTCCCCTATTCGTTCTTCTTATGGTACTTACCCCCACTAGTGCCTCCTTTTTCATCTTCGTATTTTGTGGCCATCGCCTCTTTGGCGTTCATCACCCTTCCTGCTATCGATAGCAATTCAGCCATCATCCTCGGAGGGTCTTCAACAAGCTTCCATAGCAGCTTCCCCTTCTGGAGTCCTCCAATAAGAGCGGTGATGGCTATGCTCTCCTCATAGTCTTCCACCTCTAACTTTTCTTTGTTAAATCTGGCTATGTAGTCTCTTAGACTCTTGTTCTTCCCCTGCATAACATAGAGCAGGTGTGTGGTCTTCTTCTGTGGCCTCACCCCAAAGCAAAAGTTGTGGATGAACTGGTCTGCCAACTGCTTAAAGTTTTCAATGGAGTTTTTTGGAAGAGACATATACTAGACATGTGCAGCCCCAGTCAGAGTACCAGAGAAGGTATGACACATCATCTCATATGAGATATAGTATATGTCTATCGCTGATTAATACATCTCAATATGGTGGACAGGGTTGGTACTCCCGTCATATCTTGGGGTGACCGGAGGTGGCTTGAACTTTGATGGCGTGGGGAAGTTGACTATCTTCGCCACAAAGGGTGAGCCTATGGAGTATCCTCTCTGAAGAGGGTCCCGTCTCTTCATAATATCACCAATCTTATCCTCCAGTCACTGGATCGAGTCATTCCAGGGCCTCGTAGGGTCAGCTTGGCCGATGTTATCCCCCGCCGCCTCTTTGAGGTGGGCGGAGGGTTCTGCTGCTGCAGGCCTGTGTCGACTGTTTACTTCGCCCTGACTGTCTTCCTGTCCTTGGGGTCAGCACCCATGGGGTTGGCCCTCTGCTGCCTCCCTTCTGGACCTCACAGCGCTCCTTGATCTGGACAATTTTTCCCACAGGTCATTCATCGGGCCTAGCCTCTTATAGGTCACCCCCTACTTAAGCGATCAAAAGCAGAGACTCTCGAGCGATGGTCAGGATTTTGCCTCCTACACTTCCTTCTGCTCTCCTCGAGAGGCCGCACAGTATTGTTTGAGACCTGATACGGCTCCCAGCACTCTATGGGGGCCTCTTCTCCCTCCAGATCATCATACCTGTCCTCAGGGCAAGGGTTCCCTTGCCTCCCCAGGTGTATACGCTGCGGGTCAGCTACATCCCTACGCCGTTAAGGGGGTGACAAGTCTTTGCATGGTGCCTGGGGTGGTCCCCTGGCCTCATGCGGCGATGGAGTCGCTGCCAGAGTAATCATCTCAGGTGAGACCCCTGGTGGTCTTAGTACGTTCTGGCTTAGAGCTGTGAACTGCTCCTGTATGATCCGTTGGCTTGCTGCTAGAGACTTCAAGGCTGCCGCCACATTATCCATCTCACACTGAGGTGGGGGCTGACTGGAACTGGGTCCTACTCCACTATCCGATGGAGGAAGTGGTGGTGGTGGCATCTTTCGTGTCATGTGTTTGAGCTGTGAAGAGCTGAACTGATGAAAAGATTGGTGAGATTGAGAACCTTAATGGGACTCTTTCAATAGTGAAACATCTCCTCACAGGGGGAGAACTGGTTCACCACCAGAGTGCCCAGTGAGGTCAAGGTGTACAAAGGAAGAGATGTCTTCTCGTTCCTATAGACGACGCCAAACTGATGATGCTTAGATTCAGCACCACCAGATAAGTCAAGATGAGCTCAAACAATAGTAACCATGGCAGCCATAGAGATGTAAGTGTATAAGTATATAGAAGGAGGTGAGTATAATAGGAACAAGACAATGATGTATAGTGGTTCAGCCAATTAGGCCTACATCCACTGTGAGTGTGTGATCCACTAAGTATGGGCACTAATGGCCTTGGATACAATGCACATAAGCTCACTTTCTCTCTCTATTGTGTGTACAAGCAGAGTTTTTACTAGGGTTA
Organism: Sambucus nigra; assembly: GCA_949130495.1. NCBI lineage: Eukaryota > Viridiplantae > Streptophyta > Magnoliopsida > Dipsacales > Adoxaceae > Sambucus > Sambucus nigra. The sequence goes on from OX422222.1 coordinate 408,090,149, forward strand.
CAATTATCGATCCATCCATCCCCCTATAGGGTTGTAGGTGACACGTAGGTCTTGGGGGTGTAGTGTACCCCCTAAGTATGCATGGTGCATGTGAATGATGATCTAGCCAATTGTAATACCCCGTATTTTTGGCGATATATATTTTTGGGATTAATTAATTAAATGAGAATTAATTGGGAATTAATCCGGATAAAATACTAGCGAGATGTGAGTTAGTATTTGACTATATTGAGTATATATGATGATATATGAATATTGAATTATGAAATTTGTCGTGAGATTGTTATACGGCAATTTGGACATTTTATTGGGACGCGTGAGACAGTCGCGTCAGGATATAATTTTTTAATTATAAAAGTGAAATTAGATTCTATTAACCGTATGGTCATTTTGAGTGCGCCAACGCGTCCGGAAGGGTCGAGATAGTCAGAAAACACTACCCGGGGGTTTAGTTTGGGTCCCGGGGTATTTTTAGGCCACCGACAACATAAAGGGTATTTTGGTAATTTTGTATTTTTGGGAATTAAAAGTGACGAAAATTAAGAGTTTTTATCTGATTGGGAATTGACCCACTTAACCCACTAACTAACCCATGTTAACGTAGGTTATTAGAATTAGGTTTCTAATTCCTTTACCAAAAACAAACCCTAGCCACCATAGCCACTGGAGAAGAAAGCTTGGAGAGAGAGAGATAGAAGGGAATTCTACAGAAAGAGAGAGGGAACTCCTTCAAATCGTCATCAAAATCTGAGATTGAATCAAGGCAAGTGGTTTAATTTACATTTTATGCAGTAAATGTTTCTTCCATGTTAGAAATCTTAATAATCATTCTTGTTTGGGAGATAAAGGAAAACCTATGAAATTGGAGTTGTTAGTTTAATTTTGGATGTAGGTTTGTATGTAGAAACGTTATTGGAAGATTGAATTAAGAGAATTATTGATTTAAGTGATATAAAAAAGGATTAAATTCTGGGAATTGATGATGATAAATTCTAGGGTTTATGTTCTTGAAAAATTGGGGAAAAGAGTAAAGACTTGTGATTTAATGATGTTTAGGAAGAATTAATCCTTTCAAATACGTTAGTATGTGACTTTAACATGATTAGGACTGATTAGAGGCCTTAAACCATTGTTGGGACGAATTTTAGAGGAGATTTGAGGAGAAGAATTTGGTGAAAAGACGAAAGTATGAAATCTGGGCTCGAACTGGTCGTTCGTTAGAAGGCCTTCCCAGGTCGTTCGAACGAGCTCGTTCGAACGAGCTTCTAACGAGTTGACCATTGACTTCTAACGAGGGTGAAGTTCGTTCGATGGGTTCGTTCGAACGAGATCTCGTTAGAAGACTCAGTTCGTTCGAACGAAGTCTCGTTCGAACGAGACTTCGAACGAGTTGACAGTTTAGGCTTTTTAGCCTGTTTTGATCCCGAGTGTCCCGTAACCTTGTTTACGTGTAGAGATAACACTTCATTGATGATAAAGTGATATATTTGGGATGATTGGGATATAATGAGGAGTAAAAACCTAGGAGAGTAGTTTGAACCTAAAGGAAATCGTGGGTTAGGATGTGAGTGCCTATTACGATGCGAGAACTATTGATGACCCAATTAATTATATTAACTGGGAACTTATAAATGGTGTAGTATTATATGTAAGTACGAGAAGAGTTATGTACCAATATATTACGGTGATTACAAAGACGTGTGCGTACTTAGTGTTTGTATTGAATTTATGTGTATGACATACCTACCATACTTGCTATCACGGGAGGTTTGCGTTCGCTTAGGGCCCTCTAATCCTTGTGTTGCCTGGATTTATACTGGTTACCTTGATGAACAAAGGTCAGAGAAGGACTTATTGGGATGTTAATAAGTCTGCTGATAGTGGGAGCGTAGGTATGTGCGTGACCCATGTGATGTGACTGTGTTCGCCTCCATTATTTGTGATGTTGTTATCTGAGAACAATTCCTGAGAGATTCGGAATGCGTGATCCTTATGTACGTGATGTACCGGGAGGGATAGCAGAGTATGTGTGCACCACAACTTGATGTCGGGGTGCTTATATTGTATATTTATGACGAGATTAATATACACTAGGTTAATGAAGAACTTTTATGTAGAGTTGTGTGACAATATGGAACGTTGTGAGTATATATATATAAAGGGATAACCTAAATGAATTGTGTTGCTTAATTGAGAATCGAAATTTAAGTAAAGTTATCTAATTTATTATTAACGCTAGAATGTTAATGGAACCGAGTAATAAGGGTAGCACCTATGACAGTCTAGCTAGATACGATGTCACTTAGCTAGGGGTTTGTGTCATTTTAGATGGGTACTTACGTTAGGAGTGCACAGTTAGACGAGAGGTGAGAATTTCATGTGAGTGCACGTCCTAACATGTACTTTGCATTTAATGTTTTAAATGTTTTTAAAGCACTTGCAGGTTTTTAAAATATCTCCACATTCGGGCTCTGACCCGTTTGCTTTCAAATCTATTTTCTTGTAAAACCATTTTTAGGTGCCCAGCCACAAGGACACCATGCATAGGATTCTCACTCAGATGACGAGCTGTAGCTGTTTGTGGAAGCTACAGGGATTTGCTTTTAGACACTTCTGTCATTTGGATCCCATATTTAGTATTCCTCAGTTTTAGGGCATGTTGCCCAGTTCCATTAGAGATACATTTCCATTTCAGTTTTTCAGACTTTGGCATGTATTAATTCAGTATTCAGTATTTCGTTACTTATTTCAGTTGTGGGATTTGTTGTGAGGAGTTTTCCTCCGGATTTATTTATATCATGTGATGGTTATTCTATTATTTCGTTATAGTGAATGGTGATATTATTCTTGCTTTAAATCTTTTACTGCATGTTAATCGGACTTTAATTAAAATATGACAACTTACTTTTAAATACTAGGTGGTTAGTAATAATAAAATGTTTTCGACAGTGATGCTATTAACTGAGCCAACTTGGAATTTTGATTTAATTTAATAAATGAGTAGCTACCCGGTATTTAATTAGTCGGGGTGTCACAGGTGGTATCAGAGCATCAGGTTCTAGTATCCTTTAGGATCTGTACGGCTTATTATGTTTTCCGCTGAGCTTTCTTTGATATAGAGCCCTAAATATTAGGAATGTTGTGTTCATCTCTATACATTGGGAATTCGTACTTCCGCGATATGTTTATTTGAATGATGAACTCATCCAAATTTACTTAAATTTTCAGATGGACCGTCTAGAAGAACTAGCTAGAACGGTTGAGGGAATCAACGAGCAAGATCGACTCACACCTCGGGTATCCCTGGAGAGAATACCAACCGCCGAGTTAGCGGGTATCGTGGCACAAGCAGTTACCACTGCAGTTTTACAATACCAAGAATGCAACATACAACTTAAAGGAGGCAAAAGACCTAGAGAGGATAGCCAAATGCATGTTAATAAAGCTGACAAATGTGCGAAGACTCCGAAAATTCGACAACCAACTGCCCAAGACCGAGTCGGTTCTAATCAACAACGTGGTAAAATGAGGCATTTTCGAAAGCGGAATAAAGTTCCAAGTCTGCAAGGACGACACCGTCAGCAGCAGGGTCAGAGGGGGAGTGACTTCAAAGGCCGATGTTTTGTGTGTGGCACGCATGGCCATAAACGTCGGGATTGCCCAGAGGGTGTTAGGATCCCCCAGCAACAGGGTGCCCGTAATGATCCGCCGAGGCCACTGTTTACAATCGCTCTCCCAGCACCAGCTCAGGTACTAGCCCTACAAACCTTTCCAGTAGCTCCAGTGCAGCGGGGACATAATGGTCAACAACGGTTTCAACAGGGCCAGCAATGCCAGGGCAAAAATAATAACGCTCACCAGGGCCGTTGTCAGCATGGACAGCGAGGAGGAAACTTCCAAAGGAAGTGTTTCAATTGTGATAAGATTGGCCACAAATGTCAGGATTGTCCTGATAAGGGCAGAGTCCCACCGCGGCAACAGCAGGGTACTCGACACGAGCCACAGAGGCCTATGTTTCCCACCGCCTTCCCAGCACCACCACAGATGGCAGCACTACCGCCCGTGCTAGCGGCCCCAGTTCAGCAAGGACAGTTTCAGTATGGGGGAGTGTATCAGCTTCAGCATGTAGCAGCCCCACAGAATCCGCCAGCCATTGAGGGTATGTTTCCTATCCATGATACTATGGGTCGGGTTTTGGTTGATATGGGGGCAACACATTGTTTTATAGCTACGCATTTTGCGAAGGCCTTAGGGTTGTTAGACACCGCAGAGAGCACTATTACGTGTGTAGACTCACCATTGGGGAGTGGGTCACTTATTTTCTTTATATGCCGGGGAGTGGGGGTAGAGATTAGTAGTTGGTATTACCTGCAGACATGTTGGTATTAGATATGCAAGTACACGATGTAATTATCGGTATGGATTGGCTCGCAGACTATAGAGCCATGATTGATTGCTTCGGTGGGAGCATTGTTTTTGCCATTCCGGGGCAAGAGATGTTTGTAGTGGCGATGCCTTGCCTAGAGGGAGGCTCGACCGCTCATTTGTATTACCTAGAGGAGGATACCTCTAAGGAGGTTGTGATTCCTTTAGATTCGATCCCAGTCGTCAGGGAGTATTCGAATGTGTTTCAGGAGATACCAGGCCTACCCCCCAGTCGAGAGATAGACTTTGTTATAGACCTATTGCCAGATACGAGACCTATAGCACGCGCACCGTACCGTATGGCTCCGGTAGAGATGCGAGAGCGAGATCAGATAGAGCAGCTGTTAGGTCAGGGATTTATTCGCAGGAGTACCTCACCTTGGGGCGCTCCAGTTTTGTTTGTGAAGAAGAGGGACGGTTCACTGAGATTGTGTGTGGACTACCGGGAGTTGAACAAGGTCACGATACGGAATAAGTATCCGTTGCCTCGAATCGATGACCTATTTGACCAGTTGAGAGGAGCTTCTTTCTTCTCGAAGATTGATTTGAGATCGGGATACCATCAGTTGCGTATCAGGGAGGAGGATGTCTCGAAGACTGCATTCTTGTCGAGATATGGTTCTTACGAGTTTCGGGTTATGCCTTTTGGTTTGACCAACGCTCCAGCAGTGTTTATGGACTTGATGAACAGAGTGTTCAGGGATTTCCTAGATCAGTTTGTCATTGTCTTCATCGATGATATTCTGGTTTACTCCCAGACAGAGGAGGAGCACGCCGAGCATTTGAGGCAAGTTTTGAAGACACTACGTCAGAACGAGTTGTATGCAAAATATGAGAAATACGGGTTTTGGCTGAAGGAGATCAAGTTTTTGGGACACATTATTTTCGACCGGGGGATATCTGTTGATCCGGGGAAGGTATCCGCGGTGAGGGAGTGGGGACAGCCCACGACACCGACTGAGATTCGTAGTTTCTTGGGCCTAGCAAGATACTACAGGAGGTTCATTCGGGGATTTTCGAAGATAGCGGGTCCTTTGACACATCTGACTCGTAAGGGTGTTCCATTCATCTGGAGTGATGCCTGTCAGTTGGCATTTGATGAGTTAAAGGACAAATTGACCTCAGCACCTGTGTTAGCATTGCCGAGACCGGGAGTTGAGTATTTGGTTTACACCGATGCGTCTTTGCAAGGACTTGGAGGTGTATTGCAGTAGGCGAGACAGGCCATAGCTTATGCTTCCCGTAAGCTTAAGCCTCATGAGAAGAATTACCCCACGCATGATTTGGAGTTGGCAGTGGTGGTATTTGCCCTACGGATTTGGAGCCACTATCTTTTGGGGGAGAAGTTCCAATTGTTCACGGACCACAAGTCCCTACAGTACCTGTTCACGCAGAAGGAGTTGAACATGCGAAAAAGGAGGTGGCTTGAGTTTGTGAAGGACTACCAGTTCGATATCCAGTATCACCCGGGTAAGGCTAACGTGGTAGCATACGCGTTGAGCCGTAGGCCAGCAGATGAGGTGGCAGGGGTGTAGAAGGCAAAGTGGAAGGAGTTGGGACACCAGGATGCAGTGGCTCGATCTTTCATGTCTGTGATGACCGTTACACCGCAGATTGTCACGAAGGTAGTACAGGCACAGTCTAAGGACTCGTTCTGTCAGGAGCAGATAGTTTGATTACTAGCAGAGGGAGCCGAGTCCTATATTGTTAGCTCAGACGGGGGATTACGCTTCAATGGGAGATTGGTGGTTCCGGAAGGGGAAGAATTGCGACACGAGGTGATGGCAGAGTCGCACGGCTCACGGTTCGCGGTACATCCCGGAGGGGACAAAATGTACCAAGACATGAGACGACAGTATTGGTGGAGCGGTATGAAGAAAGATATTGCTGAGTTTGTTTCGAAATGCGCCACTTGCCAGCTAGTAAAAGTGGATCACCAGAGACCGACAGGACTTCTACAGCCGTTGGAGGTCCCAGTGTGGATATGGGAGAGAATATCCATGGATTTTATCACGGGGTTGCCTACGTCACAGAGGGGTCACGACTCCGTTTGGGTAATTGTGGACAGATTGTCCAAAGTCGCTCACTTTTTACCCGTAAGGACTGACTACACTACGGGACAGTATGCCCAGCTCTTCATTTCAGAGGTTGTGAGACTTCACGGTGTGCCCCTAAATATCGTGTCTGATAGAGACAAGATATTCGTTTCGCGGTTTTGGGAGAGTTTCCAGGAGGCCATGGGCACGGAATTGCGATTGAGTACGACTTATCATCCGCAGAACGATGGGCAGATAGAGCGCACAAATCAGATGTTGGAGGACATGCTACGCATGTGCATTATTGACTTTGGAGGTGGATGGGAGCAATACCTTCCACTGGTAGAGTTTGATTATAATAACTCCTACCAGTTCACTATTGGCATGGCTCCGTTTGAGGCGTTGTACGGTAGGCCTTGTCGTTCCCCAGCATGTTGGTTAGAGGTGGGGGACAACAAACTACTTGGGCCGGAAGTGATTCAGGATACTTCGACAAGGATTGAGTTGATTCGGAGTCGCATTCGGGTAGCTCAAGACCGGCAGAAGAGTTATGCTGATGCGAAGAGATCTTTCAGGGAGTTCCAAGTGGGGGACCAGGTTTTGCTCAGAGTATCTCCTATGAAGGGAATTATGCGTTTCGGGAAGAAGGGGAAGTTGGCATCGAGGTATGTGGGGCCGTTTCCTATTATTGAGCGGATTGGACCAGTTGCGTATAGACTCGGGTTACCGGAGCATTTACATCGGATTCACGATGTGTTTCATATTTCCTCGCTAAGGAAATATCTCAGGGACGATTTGGCTCATTCTCACATCGCTTGGGAGGAGATTGATCTACAGCCTGATAGCTCCTACGAGGAGGGGCCGATTGCTATTTTGGACCGAAGTGAGAGGAAGCTGCGGTCAAAGATAGTTTCGTTAGTGCGTGTTCAGTGGCGACACCACAATGTCGAGGAGTCCACATGGGAATGCGAGGATGAGATGCGCGAACGTTATCCAGAATTGTCTTTATCCGGTACTTTCTAGTTCCGAATTTCGGGATGAAATTCTGTTATTAGGGGGGAAGTATGTAATACCCCGTATTTTTGGCGATATATATTTTTGGGGCGATATATATTTTTGGGATTAATTAATTAAATGAGAATTAATTGGGAATTAATCCGGATAAAATACTAGCGAGATGTGAGTTGGTATTTGACTATATTGAGTATATATGATGATATATGAATATTGAATTATGAAATTTGTCGTGAGATTGTTATATGGCAATTTGGACATTTTATTGGGACGCGTGAGACAGTCGCGTCAGGATATAATTTTTTAATTATAAAAGTGAAATTAGATTCTATTAACCGTATGGTCATTTTGAGTGCGCCAACGCGTCCAGAAGGGTCGAGATAGTCAGAAAACACTACCCGGGGGTTTAGTTTGGGTCCCGGGGTATTTTTAGGCCATACCGGCAACATAAAGGGTATTTTGGTAATTTTGTATTTTTGGGAATTAAAAGTGACGAAAATTAAGAGTTTTTATCTGATTGGGAATTGACCCACTTAACCCACTAACCAACCCATGTTAACGTAGGTTATTAGAATTAGGTTTCTAATTCCTTTCCCAAAAACAAACCCTAGCCACCATAGCCATTGGAGAAGAAAGCTTGGAGAGAGAGAGATAGAAGGGAATTCTGCTGAAAGAGAGAGGGAACTCCTTCAAATCGTCATCAAAATCTGAGATTGAATCAAGGCAAGTGGTTTAATTTACATTTTATGCAGTAAATGTTTCTTCCATGTTAGAAATCTTAATAATCATTCTTGTTTGGGAGATAAAGGAAAACCTATGAAATTGGAGTTGTTAGTTTAATTTTGGATGTAGGTTTGTATGTAGAAACGTTATTGGAAGATTGAATTAAGAGAATTACTGATTTAAGTGATATAAAAACGGATTAAATTCTGGGAATTGATGATGATAAATTCTAGGGTTTATGTTCTTGAAAAATTGGGGAAAAGAGTAGAGACTTGTGATTTAATGATGTTTAGGAAGAATTAATCCTTTAAAATACGTTAGTATGTGACTTTAACATGATTAGGACTGATTAGAGGCCTTAAACCATTGTTGGGACGAATTTTAGAGGAGATTTGAGGAGTAGAATTTGGTGAAAAGACGAAAGTATGAAATCTGGGCTCGAACTGGTCGTTCGTTAGAAGGCCTTCCCAGGTCGTTCGAACGAGCTCGTTCGAACGAGCTTCTAACGAGTTGTCCATTGACTTCTAACGAGGGTGAAGTTCGTTCGATGGGTTCGTTCGAACGAGATCTCGTTAGAAAGCCCACTTCGTTCGAACAAGATCTCGTTAGAAGACTCAGTTCGTTCGAACGAAGTCTCGTTCGAACAGCCTCGTTCGAACGAGACTTCGAACGAGTTGACAGTTTAGGCTTTTTAACCTGTTTTGATCCCGATTGTCTCGTAACCTTGTTTACGTGTAGAGATAACACTTCATTGATGATAGAGTGATATATTTGGGATGATTGGGATATAATGAGGAGTAAAAACCTAGGAGAGTAGTTTGAACCTAAAGGAAATCGTGGGTTAGGATGTGAGTGCCTATTACGATGCGAGAACTATTGACGACCCAATTAATTATATTAGCCGGGAACTTATAAATGGTGTAGTATTATATGTAAGTACGAGAAGAGTTATGTACCAATATATTACGGTGATTACTAAGACGTGTGCATACTTAGTGTTTGTATTGAATTTATGTGTATGACATACCTACCATACTTGCTATCACGGGAGGTTTGCGTTCGCTTAGGGCCCTCTAATCCTTGTGTTGCCCGGATTTAGACTGGTTACCTTGATGAACATAGGTCAGAGAAGGACTTATTGGGATGTTAATAAGTCTGCTGATCGTGGGAGCGTAGGTATGTGCGTGACCCATGTGATGTGACTGTGTTCGCCTCCATTATTTGTGATGTTGTTATCTGAGAACAATTCCTGAGAGATTCAGAATGCGTGATCCTTATGTACGTGATGTACCGGGAGGGATAGCAGAGTATGTGTGCACCACAACTTGATCTCGGGGTGCTTATATTGTATATTTATGACGAGATTAATATACACTAGGTTAATGAAGAACTTTTATGTAGAGTTGTGTGACAATATGGAACGTTGTGAGTATATATATATAAAGGGATAAACTAAATGAATTGTGTTGCTTAATTGAGAATCGGAATTTAAGTAAAGTTCTCTAATTTATTAATAACGCTAGAATGTTAATGGAACCGAGTAATAAGGGTAGCACCTATGACAGTCTAGCTAGATACGATGTCACTTAGCTAGGGGTTTGTGTCATTTTAGATGGGTACTTACGTTAGGAGTGCACAGTTAGACGAGAGGTGAGAATTTCATGTGAGTGCACGTCCTAACATGTACTTTGCATTTAATGTTTTAAATGTTTTTAAAGCACTTGCAGGTTTTTAAAATATCTCCACATTCGGGCTCTGACCCGTTTGCTTTCAAATCTATTTTCTTGTAAAACCATTTTTAGGTGCCCAGCCACAAGGACACCATGCATAGGATTCTCACTCAGATGACGAGCTGTAGCTGTTTGTGGAAGCTACAGGGATTTGCTTTTAGACGCTTCTGTCATTTGGATCCCATATTCAGTATTCCTCAGTTTTAGGGCATGTTGCCCAGTTCCATTAGAGATACATTTCCATTTCAGTTTTTCAGACTTTGGCATGTATTAATTCAGTATTCAGTATTTCGTTACTTATTTCAGTTGTGGGATTTGTTGTGAGGTGTTTTCCTCCGGATTTATTTATATCATGTGATGGTTATTCTATTATTTCGTTATAGTGAATGGTGATATTATTCTTGCTTTAAATCTTTTACTGCATGTTAATCGGACTTTAATTAAAATTTGACAACTTACTTTTTAAATACTAGGTGGTTAGTAATAATAAAATGTTTTCGACAGTGATGCTATTAACTGAGCCAACTTGGCATTTCGATTTAATTTAATAAAAGGGTTGCTACCCGGTATTTAATTAGTCGGGGTGTCACACCAATCTCCCGTTGACACCTGTAGATGCCAAATAATGACATAATATTCCCTCACATGCGGGGGTGATATTGTTATAACGGTCTTCCACGTACCATATGAGCCTCACGCGCACTATTCCATGCATCTCCCAAACCACACGCTGTGATGATGTCACCCTCGACCTGTGATACGAGGCCGAGGGCAAAGCTCCCTCTGGTGGTGAGTCTCGCTTAATTTGGGCCTCGTACTATCGGCCCCTTGTAGGGTCCTCTGGGCCTGATGAGGGGTCGGCCCCTTGGAGGGTCGTTTGGACCATGATGAGGGGTCAGCCCCTTGAAGGGTCGTCTGGACCACGATGAGGGGTCGGCCCCTTGAAGGGTTGTCTGGGACTGATGAGGGGTCGGCCCCTTGGAGGGTCGTCTGGGCCTGATGAGGGGTCAACCCCTTGGAGGGTCTTCTGGACCATGATGAGGGGTCGGCCCCTTAAATGGTCGTCTGGGCCTGATGATGGGTCGGCCCTTTGGAGGGTCGTCTGGACCATGATGAGGGGTCGATCCCTTGAAGGGTTGTCTGGGCCTGATGATGGGTCGGCCCCTTGGAGGGTCATCTGATACTAGTTATCCTGACCCCGTCTAGGTGCAAGGCGCCCTCGGCCTGGCCGAGGGTATATATGGGTATATCACTTAACTTGGCTAGAGGATAAGAAGCCATGCAAAAATTAGTCAAATAATTAGATCGCACGATGAAAGATAACTCCTCTAATTCCAGGAGAGATATGGAACATCCACCAGCTAGGAATGAAAGGGGTTATAATTCTACGTTTTCTCGTGACTGATCATACCGCAGTGGAGAAAAATATTTATTCCGATCAACGAATTACTATAATGGTAGATTATTTTCCAATGAGAGGTCAAGCGTGTTGGAAAATCTAATTAGGGAATCTGATTTTGACTGTTTAGGTCCTCGAGTAACCAAAGGTTATCGCAGGGAGTAAGAATGTCATGGTGAGCACAGAGATGGATCCACAAGATTTAGAGCTAGCATGAAATGTTTAATGCATATCGAGCGTACTTCTTAGGAAGAGAGCTCAGCACTTGGGCACAGTAAAACCACTTCAGCTAAGTCTAAACCAGAAGAACATTCTTGTAAAGGATACATGCAACGGTTAGAAGATTGGTTACGAGAAATGGCCAAAAGAAAGAATCCTTTGCAAAGGAGTTTTATAAAATAAGCTATTATGGATTATCCCACTCCTTTCAAATTTAATCCACCAAGTGTTACTCCAAAGTATGATGGGAAAACTGATCCAGTCCTCCACATGGAACAATATCAAGATACTTCTAATATCTATTATGTCCCCGATGGGATGAGGTGCGGAGCTTTGTCTAGTTCTGTCACAGGTCCCACCCAGATATAGTACAATAATCTCCTCAGAGGTAAAATCTTTAGTTTTCATCAGTTGGCTGGATTATTAGTTGATTACTTTTTCTTTGGGGCTAAGTCGATTAAGAGTGTTACTCATCTCTTGACTATGCGTCAAAAGCCGATAAAAAGTACTCGGGAGTACATCACACGCTTTAATAATGAGAAACTAGAGGTGGTGGATTATGAGAAGAAGTCGACAATTACAACACTAATGAGAGGATTGCTGGCCAAAGATATTTACTATGCTTTAGAAAAAAACCACCCAAAACTATGACAAAACTGATGGCTAAGGTTGGAAAGATCATGAACGCCGAAGAGGCTATGGTTGCCAAGAAAGTTTCGGAGACAAAGTTGAAAAGTCAGAAGAACAATTCGTTCAAGAAATATAAAAAAGACAAAAAGATTGACTTGGAGGAAATCAAGGGAAACAGAGACTTGAACTAGCCTGAAAAGCTGAGGTCACCTCCCAATATGAGAAATAAATCCAAGTACTATGATTTTTACAAATATCATGGGCACACCACTAATAGTTGCATCGCCTTTGAGAATGGAGTGGAAAATCTAATTTGGCGAGGAAAATTGAATAAGTTTATTGATCGGAATGGCAGTCGATACACTCAAAAAAAGTTTGAATCCCCTAACTGAGGCAAAGGTGACACCAAAAGATCTCATAATAATGATGTTAAAGATGATCCCAACTTGCCGAAGAAGCCTGATAAACCAGAGGTGGAAGTAGGAATTATTTCCTTTGGCTGTCACTTCATCGCAGGAAGAGGCGCTAGAGGCGGAGACGAGATTGCCGAAAGGAAAGCTTATCTGAACGAAGCTAAGGCTTATCCATTTCTCAAATAGATTGATATTTATGAGTTGACATATGGTTGGCTAAGGAAGATCAACAAGGACAGACTAGTGAACAGATTCTTTAAAAATGATTTGAGTGGGGTGCTTTATCCGCATGATGATACGTTAGTTATCACTTATAGGGTTCACCACTGCAGGGTTGCAAAGATACTGGTTGACAATGGGAGTTCTGTGGATGTCATGTTCTACAACTATTTCAGCAGCCTAGGGCTACGAGACAGTAAGCTAGAATCGTATCATAGGCCCCGCATAGGATTATCTGGAGAAAAGGTATACCCCTTGGGAACAATCAAGCTAGAAGTGTTAGTCGGAACCTGGACAACAAGCAAGAATGAAATAACTTGTTTACTTATGATAGAAAAAACGTCCCATCATCTTGTAATATCATCCTCGATAGAGTGAGAATGAAGCAGTTAAAAGTTGTGCCATCTACTGTGCATCAGTGTATGACATTTTCTACGAATTGTGGAGTCGGCATAGCGAATAGTAACTAGATGGAAGCCTGAGAATGTTATTATACTCCATGTAACTAACAATAAGTATAAAAGAGCACAACTACATTCCGTATCTACACTCTGGATCCTCGAGAAGAGGAAGATCTGGTAAAAGAACAAGTTATGGAAGAAACAAAAACTACGTGCTTGCTGATAAGAATTTAAAAAGAACCACTCAAATCGGTTCAAGGTTGACTCCTTCACTCAAACACGAATTTATTACATTCTATAGAGAAAGGAATAATGTGTTCATATGGAGTCACAAAGATATATCAAGGATTGATCTAAATTTCATTTTCCATGAACTTAATATTTACCCAGATTCTAAGCCGATTAAGCAGAAATATTGAGTTTTCAGTCTCGAGAAGAATCTGGCAATCCAGGAGGAAGCGGAGAAGTTACAATGCGCGCAATTTATTGAAGATGCCAAATAACCCAGATGGTTGGACAATGTGGTGATGGTAAAAAGAAGAACAATAAATGGCACATATGCGTGAATTTTACAGACCTTAATAAAGCATACCCAAAAGATCATTTTCTATTACCAAGGATTGATCAATTGGTAGATGCAACTGCAGGTCGCAAACTTCTCAATTTCATGGATGCTTATTCTTGTTACAACCATATTAATATGAAACCTGAAGATAAATAAAGAACATACTTCATTACCAAATGAGGAACGTAGTGTTACAATGTTATGCTCTTTTGAGTGAAAAACACTAGAGCGAGGTAAATTTTTTTTTTGAAGAGCAGATTGGTAAGAATATGGAAGTGTACATAGATGACATGCTCACTAAGAGAAAATTTACTGCCGACCATATTGTGGATTTAGCCCAAACATTTGATCAGTTGGAGAAATATCAAATGACGCTCAATCTGACCAAATGTATCTTCAAGCTACAAGAGGGAATATTCCTAGGATACATCATAAATCAAAGGGTAATTGAAACCAATCCTGATAAAATCAAGTCCTTACTGGAAATGCAGTCCCCGACTAACAAAAAGGACGTGCAAAAATTAATAGGAAGAGTGGCAACCCTAAATCGCTTTGTTTCCCGAGATACAGATAAATGTCTTCCTTTTTTATGGTTCTCAAAAAGACCTTTGAGTGGAATGACGAATGTGAGAGAGATTTTCTAGAATTGAAGAAGTATTTCGGATCTCCACCTCTTTTATCCCGACCAATTTTGGAAGATTTTTTTTATCTGCCAACTATTAGCTCGAATTTGATCAGACTGAAGGGAGGAGTTAAGAAGCCTATGTACTATACTACCAAAACATTTTGAGAAGTGGAGATTACATACCCATGTTTGGAGAAGTTATGATTGGCATTCATTAAAGCTTTCAGAAGAATGAGGCCATACTTTCAAGCCTGTACCATTATGGTATGCCCTGACTTACATCTACGACAAACTTTGCACAATCCTGGAAAGTCAGGGACGCTAATGTCTTGGGCAGTTGAGCTTGGAGAGTATGAAATCATTTATGAGCCCAAAATTGCACTGAAAGGGCAAGCGGTGGCAGACTTTATAGTTGAGTTCACATATGCATAAATGCCAAATAATCCAAGTTTGCCTGTCCATCATACTTCTTTGGAAGAGAGCTTAACTCAAAAGCAAACTAAGATTATGGCCAATTAATCAGAATCGTCAGATGTTTTAGAAATGATTCAACGAATTGCGGAGCAAAGAAAGAAGATGTTTAAGTATGGAGTGTTGACAGAAAAAGATTTTTCCAATGACACTCAAATCTGGAAATTATTTATAGATGGATCCTCATGTGCCACTAATAGTGGAGATGGCCTCATTATCAACACTCCAAACAATTTGGATGTGTAATATGCATTGAGATTTTAATTTTTATCTTCAAATAATGAGGTTGAATACGAAGCGTTGATTACTGGATTGAAATTAGCCTCATCACTAGGTGCCGAGCAAGTATTAACACGTAGTGATTTTCAGATTATTATTAATCAGATGCGGAAAATATATGGAGTTAAAGGATAAATGATGATGAGATGTCACAAAAAATCTATGGAGGTCATATATCTATTCCCTGCAATCAGGATGGTGAGGTTTCCAAGGGTAGAGAATGCCCGAGCAGATGCTCTTGCTTAGCTTGCCTCAACAACATGAACAGAGTTCAAGTGCATAATTCCAGTAGAAATCCTTGCCCATAGAAGCATTGATGGAACAAATATCAGTATAATCTATATGGAATTAGGTCCCTCTTGGATGGATCTCATTAAAGATTACATTAAAATAAGATCACTGCCCTCTGACTAGAAAGAAGCTAAGATAATGAGGTACAAAGCAGTTAATTATGTTCTAAAAAAAGGTGATTTTTATAAGAGGGTCTGAACTGTCTTCGTACTTTGTTGTGTTCATCCAAACTAAGTGAATAACCTGATGAAAGAGGTACATGAAGGCTCATGTGGATATCATTCAGCTGGAAGATCACTAACACAAAGGATAGCAATACAGGGATATTATTGCTCGATGATGAAGGAAGACTATGTTTCTTTCGCCAAAAAATGTGGTAAGTGATAAAAATTTTCCACCATCCATCGAAAACTAGGGATACTCTAACACCTATCACTTCTCCATGGTTGTTTTCTCTTTGGGGAATAGACTTGGTCGGACCATTGCTGACTACCAAAGGAAGGTTCAAATATCTAGTTGTAGCAGTGGATTACTTCACCAAATGGGTGGAGACCGAGGCTTTGATTGATATGCCTTTTAAGAGGGTTTTCCAACACTACTAGAAAAATACCCCTTTATGACAGTTTGTAAATTTAATTTTATGACCGTTTTAATTAAATCGTCATAATAGGTATTATTATTTCACAATTATGACCCTTTTTTCATTTAAACAAATAATTATGACCCGCATATATTTATTGGGTCATATTAATATGATATTTTATGACGATAATATTTTAAGTGTTATATAATATATTTATGTTTTATGACAGTTTTATATATATGGTAATATTAAATATAATTTATAAAATTAATAATTTTTTTAATAAACTTATTTAGTTATTTATGACCCATTTTAAGAAAAAATGTCAAGAGGGAGAAACAATTTGGATGGAGGAATTGTGACAATCTCAAATTTTAGAGATACCCACTTCTCCCCGAATCTATCTTCAGACGATTTTCATGGAGTCTCCCTTATCCCCACTATCCCACAACAACCCCATCCCACCCTCTCTTTCAACCCATATCCCATAACAATCCCATCCCACACTCTTCTTCAACCCACATCCCACAACAACTGCATCCCACACTTTTCTTCAATCCTCTTCAATCGTATCCCACTCTCTATAAATGTCTTAACTTACGTCAGCTTGAAGAATTCGTTTTGCCCTTTCCTTATCTCGAGAATCAATTAAATACATAGGTATGTAGTAGTTTTTGTTGTAGTTAATGTTGTTACAATTATGTTTTTCTTGAAACTTAATAATTTGGTTACATTATAATCCCTAACAAAATTTATCATAATGTGTAGTTGAATTGTCATTTGTTTCTGCTCATGGGAGTGCTCGTTATCGCAACTTGATTGAGGACTCATAGTGGTCGGATTTATTGTATCTCAAGTTTATTAAGGTAATTTTAAATTATCATCTGTTACTCATATTTATTTTTAGGTAACAATATACACTTTTATTTCCTACTCATCAATAGTACCGCATGACGCTTGTCGACTTATAATTTTGTTCTACAATGTGACACAATTAAATTTATAATATACTAGCGTTCGGCTTTTTGCAAAAATAATATACATCTACCGAATGACATTATATAATTTAATGATATACATTTAGAATATTTTGGACCCTTTCAAAGTAGATAAATTTCCATACACTTTGTACTTTGATTTTTTTTTACATTGTCATTTTATAAATTTCAATTTTTTACACTCGCCAAAGAAAAAGAATCAACATTAATTTTATTTATAAATAATCCATCAATGTACGAATAGTGAGGCAATTAAAAAAATACCAAATTAATCTCTAGACACAAATTAATTTAGGTAGGAATAGAGTATGACATTAATCATAAAAATTTTCAATGCATACAATTCTATAATTGGACTTGAATGATGATGAGTGTTGTTTCCAAATATAAAATGACAAAATTTTAAAAATAATAATATAAAAGTAAACGTACACCAAACATCTCGAACACCACCATTTTTTTTCTATCTGTCTGTATGGGGCGTGCGGGGGCTTCGTTGTTTTATGTTAATTTTTCATCGTCTAATCCACAACTTAACTTGCAACTCATGAAGGAGATAAAGAACTTTATAGATTTTAAGTGTTAATAGATTACTTTTAAAGGTTAAATTTGTAAATATTAAAACCTATGAGCTATTATCTCGATCGAGTTCAAGTTCTTCAACTATCTGGGAAGTTAATTTTAGGACATGGACACATGGGTTATTCATGTTATTCTGCACTTTGTATGTCATACTTGTTCTCTAGAACTTTGGATGTCCAAACTAATTTTGGTGTGTTATCAGTATTTCATGCTTTATCGAATGAATTTGAATGGCTTGATAATACAAACTTCGCTCACATGTTTTTAAAAGAATTTCGCCGCATAATCAATTCCACAAAATCATATTTAGTATATAAAAGTTTTAAATATAAACACAAACATAATCATGTACTTAATTTTACTACGAAAATTTTAATCTCTTCATCATCGTCTCTCTCATTTGGGTCCAATATTTCTGTAACATGCAACAACCAAGCACAATGAAGAATAAGCATATAAATATGCAACCATATTGTTCAATATTGTTTTCTGAACTAAAAAGAGCAGTTGAATTACATGCCGAAAAACATGTAAGGTTTACTGCGCTTTTTAGCAAATAGTCCTTCATTTTCCTTTTTTGATTATGTTAACGTGATATTGAGAAAGTTCATAATTGTTTAAAATGTGTTGTCCAAACCACGCATCAAAGACTTAGACGAGATAAAAAATTATTGACGAAAACAAAAATATTTGCACTTGTGAATTGAAAAATGAGAACGAAATATAAAATTGCCATTCTTACCATTCTGAGGCTTTCCTAATGGTGGTTTGAGGATGGCATCGACTCTATTGATTCTTGGTCAGTGGTGGCTTGAGGTAGAGGTTCTCACAATGATCCCTACCGGTGGCAATAACATACCCCATGTTATTTGAGATAAGACCCTTTAACCTGTAAAATACCCCATGTTATTCGAAATTAAAAGAATATTAAAATGACGTCTAAGATGAAACATAGATAAAGATTATAAATGTGTAACGAAGTGTAAAAAGAATGTTGATTGCGTTAAAAAAGAAAATTTTTGAAAAGACGAAATGTTTGAACCTGAGTAATTATTGGCGTTGACACAATCCATGTAAAACTAACAAATTTAATTCAATACACGTGTAAACTAAAAAATTAAGTCCCCGTGTTTCAAAGTCAAGGTTGATACCAAGACGATACGATCGAGTTGACTAGGTATCAGTATCCATAGATCCGATTTTGAGTTATGAGTTGAGTTTTCCATTATTGTTGTTAATTGACCCTATATCGGTAATTTCTCGATAGTATCGACTCATATCGGTAATATTGCGGTAGTATCGTCTCATATCGGCAATATCACAATAGTATCTACTATATCGGTGATATATCGACCGAGATGGTTAAAGTTAATAACATCGATCTCTCTATCTCAACTTCTAACTCACTCAATTGAGACTCGATTTTACATCCATATCATGATTGGACTAATCGCTTTCATTTCGATACGGGATATATGATGTTTCATGGTCGCCAATAGGTTTTTTTGATTAAGTCTATCCTTTTATTTTTTCAGTGTTACAAAAGGGGTTATCTCCCATTTAACCTTCTTTTTTTTATATTCACTTATTTTGTATTGAATGCATCATTATTAATATATCCTTAAAGTATATGATCCTGGATTTCCTTTTGAGGCTCCTTCTATATTAAGCTTGAAGAATCCTCTAGGAGGTTTACTCTGGGAACATTTGATTATCTGAACTTGTTTTTGCAAGATTTTGACATTGGACATTTTGACAATTTGAATATCTTCATAAGAACTTTTTCCATAGAACTTACAATTCTGCAAAATGTCAGTACCAAAAGAGATTGCATTTTGTATAATCATTGAGGAGTTAACATTTATGTTATCACATAAGTGGTTGTTTCTTGCTTTCCATAATTACTAAAATATTATTTTGGGCATTATATAAATAAATTTTTTAATAAAGTCTCTTTTAGGATTTGACATCCACCAAGATAAAAGAACATACCTACAAGAAGAAGTGTGAATAACCAATCCAAATAAATCAGAAAAGTAATTCCATACCACTAATGCTAGGATACATTTAATGAGGATATGTTGTTTACTATCAGGGACTGATCTACAATTTTTACAAATAAGATCCAATCTTTTACCTGCTGTTTGAATATCAGTTTCAAATGGAAAAACAATGTTGAGGAGTTTCCAAGTGAAATTGGAAAGTTTCATTGGACATTCTTTAATCCGATTAATTTTCCAGCTGAATGAGATTGGATTGGATTGTCTACATACATTGTATGCTGATTTGAAAGAGAATTTCCCATTATATCATTATCTTCACTTGGGGATGACACATTCTAAAAAAAATGTTTAGTAATTTATCATAAATGTAGCTTTTTCTTGCAAAAATTAGTTAGTTTTGTACCATAGGCAGCCTAAAACAAAAGTCAGAAGTCACTTATTGTACGTATACTTTGCCTATCCTGCAGATCTTAAGTTTATATTGTGAGAATATCATTGCAAAGCACCTTTGATAAAAATAATAGTAAAACACCCGCTATTATGAATGCTGTTAGAATGGTTTTACAAAAATCCTATACAATCAAACAATGCACAAGTTCATAATTTGCACTTAATGCACATCCTCTTTTTTGGGAAAAATCATTTATATTGGGCCAAAAAAAACTTTACAAGCGCAGGAGATGGAAACTCAACCACAACATTAAGGGGTATACCCCAATAGGTCTTCAATTGAACACACAAGTATAAAGCCTAAACAAACAAATTTTAACTAATCTAAAACTCTTTCAGGGATTCCCCAATTCAGACATGCCATCCAATTTTCATAGGATCTCCTCCCATTCTTCTAAGTCATGGCTTAGCTATAACCATTACCTCAATTTCTTTGACTAGGACCTCAATGCTCTTGGCCATTATATTGAAGTGTCTTGGATTCCTATCCATCTAAAGTCAATAGATAGTGGTAGAGAAAGAAATACTTAT
Source organism: Sambucus nigra (assembly GCA_949130495.1). Classification (NCBI taxonomy): domain Eukaryota; kingdom Viridiplantae; phylum Streptophyta; class Magnoliopsida; order Dipsacales; family Adoxaceae; genus Sambucus; species Sambucus nigra. The sequence goes on from OX422222.1 coordinate 408,110,736, forward strand.
GATTATGTTATAAACTTAGTTCCACTTTAATTTGAGATAGTGAAATGCCAGTTACTCCTGGTTTCTGTAACAACCCAGGTTTTTGAGCGACTATTTTATATTATTGTGCCTGCTGGGCTAATTTTATAAAATAGGGGATATTGGAGTAAATATTATTTCCCGTGATATTAAGGGATAATGTTTACTATATTTTGCATATTTACCGTATGAGAAGGTAAATGGCATTAAATTATGTTTTATTGCGTCGTTATATGTAAAACGACGGCTATGACTCATATTTAAATTGGAGTATGTTTAATGTAATAAAATGAAATTTAGAACACAAAAATAGTTCACTTTATTCCGAATGCCAAAATAGGGGGTATGGTTGTTTTTAGAATAGTCGAGATAGTCGAAATAAGTGCCATGTTGTATTTTGGAGTTTCGGGCACTTTTGGGGTGTTATGACTCAATTATGTAGATACGAGTCATTTCAATGGTGTATTAGCAATTAAAAGAGGGCATTTATGTTTTAAGGACCGTTTAAGTTCCCCCACCCCTTTTTCTTTCTTCATTTGTGAGAAAAGCCAAAGGAGAGAGAGAGAGAAGAGAGAGTTGGGAGAAATGGTGAGAAAAGAGAGAAAATGGAGATTTGAGGCCGGAAACCGTTGCCACCGGAAGTGGATTCAAGACTACAACCTCGAGGAAAGTTTCTTACTTGCTAGATATTGATTTAATGTGATAAATTGCACATTTGGTTAAGTTTTGGAGATTTAAACCATAAATTGGTTTTCGTTGATTTTGATGATTAAACCTTTAATTCTTGGTTTTAATTCGATTTGAGGATAAATTACTAGTTGTTAATGGTGTAGAAATGATTTGGGTTGAATTGTTGTTGTTGATGTTGAGAAGAATCAAGGGTTTTCGGGTTTTAGAGTTCAAACAACCCATAGCCCAACTTGGAAATTCTGCAGGACCGAATCGATTCACCCCTAGCGAATCGATTCGTTAATAAGGAAGGTTACAAGTCTGAATAGGGCGAATCGATTCAGACCCCCCCCGAATCCATTTGGGGTTATACATAATGCCAGGGTCTCCTTAACCGAATCGATTCGCACTAACCGAATCGATTCGCTTTCGGGACCGAATCGATTCGGCCAGGGCGAATCGATTCGGAATTCCTGCACTTTTGGGATGTTTTTCTAGCTTAGTTTTTAGCCCTTTTCTTTTAGGTTCAGAGTTTAGGAACCTTCCTTTGGGAAGTAATTAAAAGTCCTAGAGGGTGGTTTTAGGTAGACTAATGTCCTAGGATGATATGGGATTATTTGGGCTTACCCGAGGGCTAGCTTTTAGAGGTTAATGTCCGTATGATTTAGGAGATTAACCGAGAGATAAATTGGAAATGTTGAGATTTTTGGGAGATACTCCTTGAGGGAGGTTTACTTTGAGGGGTTATGAAATGTATGAACTCTTGGAGACTAATTTGAGGTTTATGGTGCTTCGGGTCTTAGGTCATTAATAAAATATGACTCTAAGAATAAGAAATGAATATTATTAAATGTGGTACTAAATAAATAAGTACAAATGATTTTGAGAATGTAAAATTGGATGTTTTCAAAAGGAAAAATTAATGGTTTTTCATAAATGTGAATTTATGGTTAACACCCTCTCTAAATGACATCATAAGGGAAGTTTGCACGTGAGGTGAAGCCCCCTGGATAGCGAATGTAGGGTGGATATAGTCCTAGGCCATATGAGCGTTTATGTTAAGTTTTTTGCGATGGATAGGTAACTTTGGGTGTGGTTATGACTAGCCCGCAGGCATATGGCCGCTTCCCGACGTAATGCGTATAGGTGCCCAGGTGTCGTAATTGATAGGCACTGGAAGATGATTGTCATTTAGGGGCGTGCCCAACGGGCTGTCTTAGAATCGTTATATATATATATATATATATATGTAAGTATAACTATTCTAAATCAAGTTGGACTTGATGTATGATAAATTCCATAAAGAGCATGATGAAGTGCCATAAAGAGCACAATGAAATGCCACAAAGAGCATATGGTGATGATTATATTCCTGATAAGGAAGAGATTTTTACAAAGTGCATAATTGAAATAAAATGCCACAAAGAGCATAAGAACTGTGATTATATTTCCTGATAAGGAATGGATCTATGAAATGAATTAGTGTACATAATGAAATTGATTGGTAAACATTTGATAAAATGTTTTACCATTTACATATATTCCTAAAGAAAGAAATGGGAATTATGTTTTTAGATGGTGAATGGATTTAATTATGGATCTTTGAGTAGCTGTAGATGAGACCTCTCATTTATATGTATATGATAATATTGTGCTGAGGGTCTAATGTATCTCAACGATCAACCTTTCCTAGTAGTAGTGTATCGGGGAGGTTCCTTGTTTGATTTCGCTTTGCGAGACACCCCACGCACGAATAAGGGTATATTGTTGTGACTGGGGAGAAGTTAACCTTTAGTACTTGGATTAACTAGAACAGGGTCTAATGTATCTCGACGATCAACCTTGCTTGGTAGTAGTGTATCGGGGGGTTCCTTGTTTGGATTTCGGTTTGCGAGACACCCCACCACGAATAAGGGCATAGTGTTGAGACTGGGGAGAAGTTAGCCTTTTGTTCTTTGTTTAACTAGAGTATCATCATTGATAATGCGCTAGGTTGCTGTTAGATTGAGAGGTGAGAAATATTATTGTTAACCATGAGAGAATTACGCACTTAACTATCATGCATTTTATTCACATGGGAATCATATCAAACCTGGCCCTGACTTGTCTATATTGCTTGTTTCTGCACATACTCTTTGCCGTTACAGGTGCTCTACCGCATGGACACCCGTATTTACATTTCCATTCCAGTTGTCATGGAGCTACGACATATTGCGGATGTTGTAGGTTATTTGTTTTAGACGCCTCTTTCTTTTGTATTCTAGTTAGGTTTAGTTTGTTTATTCGGGCGTGTTGCCCAAGTGTTGCACTCATTTATTATATTGTAATAATTGAAATGTAATACTCGGTGTAACTATTTGTATTGGTCTATTCACCGACAAAATATTTATTATATTGTCATTCTTTATTCATCGAATTTTGATATCCACCATTTTTGCATATGGGACTGTCTAAGCGTTTTTCTTTTGCTTACTAATTTTTTTTTAAATTGACAGTCCGTTTTCTAAAATGATTAGTGGTTATCTCGTACTATTATTTTAATCGACAGTGATGCTGAGGATGGACCATCTATGATTCTTATGATTATTAGAGTATTGGGATGGCCACCTATTATTTTAGTAGGCGGGTTGTCAAAGATGGTATCAACGCATTAGGTTCTAGAGTCCTTAGAAATTTGTACGGATGTATTGCGTCTTCTTCGTTTCTATTGATTTGATATAGAGCCCCAAGATTAAGATCGTTGATTTATCTTGTGAGATTTCGTTCTTATGCCATGGTAAGAGGACCCCGAAACTCTTTTGCACGTTCGTGTGAGACTAGTAAGTAGTCAGATGAAGGGCATCAGAGGAAGGCCATTGTGAAGGCATCATGAGACGGGATTATAAGAGCTGTGAATAATAGTCGGGGAGGAGGGCCGTTTTAGAGGTCGCTTCCTTTGTAGAATTATCTTATATTGCTACCGCGACTACAAAGTACGGTGGATATAGTTTTCCAAGTGCCGCTGTCGGTAGAGGGTGGTACTAAGCTTGGGATTCCAAGCGACGTTGATTTCAAGTTAAGAGGTCCTTGATGTGGACCACATGTTGAAGTTCGGTCGGATAGAGGAAGTGTAATCTCATTTGATTAGAATGTAAGGTGATATACCCATATGTACCCTCGACCAGGCCGAGGGCACCCACCAACCGGACGACCCTACGAGGGTACGACAGTACATCAGGCTTCGGACGATCCCTCAGGGGGCCGACCCTTCATCAGGCTTCGGACGACCCCTCAGGGGGTCGACCCTTCATCAGGATCCGGATGACCCCTCAGGGGGCTGACCCTTCATCAGGCTTCAGACGACCCTACGAGGGTACGACAGTACGAGGCTATAATTGGTCCAGACTAACTACCAGAAGGAACTTTGCCCTCGGCCTCATATCATAGGCTGAGGGTGACATCATCACAGTGCGTGGTTTGGGAGACACGTGGAACAGTGCGCGTGAGGCTCACATGGCACTTGGAAGACCGTTACAACCGAATCACACCCTCACGTGAGGGAATATTATGTCATCATTTGGCATTTACAGGTGTCAACAGGAGATTGGCTAGATCATCATTCATATGCACCATGCATACTTGGGGGGTACACTACACCCCCCAAGACCTATATATACTTGTCACCTACAACCCTATAGCAGGATCGATGTGTAGATTGATAATTATAACCTTAACAAAAACTCTGCTTATACACACAGTAGAGAGAGAAAGTGAGATAATGTGCATTGTATCCAAGGCCATTAGTGCCCATACTTAGTGGATCACACACTCACAGTGGATGTAGGCCTAATTGGCTGAACCACTATACATCATTGTCTTACTCCTCTTATACTCATCTCCTTCTATATACTTATACACTTACATCTCTATGGCTGCCATGGTTACTATAGTTTGAGCTCATCATCATTTATCTGGTGGTGCTAGATTTCAGCATCATCAGTTTGGCGCCGTCTGTGGGAACGAGAAGACATCTATTACTTTGTACAGGTTGACCCCACTAGGCACTCTGGTGGTGAACCAGCTCTCCCCCTGTGTGGAGACGTTTCACCATTGAAAGAGACCCATTAAGGTTCTCAAGCTCACCAGTCTTTTTTCCAGTTCAGCTGTGCACAACTCAAATAAATGGCACCAGAGATGCCACCACCACCACCACTTCCCTCACCGGATGATGGGGGAGGGCCCAGTTCCAGTCAGCCACCACCTCAGTCCGAGATGGATGATGTGGTGGAAGCCTTGAAGTCTCTGGCAGCTAGCCAGCGAATCATGCAAGAGCAGTTCGCAGCTCTGAGCCAAAGCATACTGAGACCATCAGGGGTCTCACCTGAGATGATTACTCCGGCAGCAGCTCCAGGACAGCATGAGGCCAGGGGACCACCCCAGGCACCACGCAAAGACATGCCACCCCCTCAGCAGCGTAGGGATGTTGCTGACCCTCGACGTCTACGCCTGGGGAGGCAAGGAAACCCTTGCCCTGAAGATAGGTATGATGATCTGGAGGGAGAGGAGGCCCCCATAGAATACTGGGAGCCGTATGAGGTCTCCAACAACACTGTACGACCTCTTCAAGATAATAGAGGGAAGAGTGGGAGACCAAATCCTGACGATCGCCCAAGAGGCTCTGCTTTTGACCGCTTGAGCAGGGGGTCAGCCTTTGAGAGGCTGGGACCAGTAAATGACATGCGGGAAAAGTTGTCCAGATCGAGGAGTGCTGCGAGGTCTAGAAGGGAGGCAGCAGATGAACGACCCCTAGGACGAGATGACGGTCAGGGGGAAGTAAACAGCCTGGTAGGACCCTTACCGAGAGCAGTCAATAACTATCGGTTTCTCATCGTAGCGATTGACTATTTCTCAAAGTGGGTGGAGGCCGAACCGATGATCACGATTACAGAGCAGAAGACCTTCCAGTTCATCTGTAAAAATGTTATATGAAGATATGGCCTCCCCAACACCCTCATCTCGGATAACGGGACTCAGTTCAAAAATACCTCTCTACAGAAGTACTGTGAAAGGGTGAGTATCAAACAATTCTTCTCCAACCTGGGCTGACCTCAGGCTAATGGGCAGACAGAGGTTACAAACAGGACAATCCTAGATGGAATCAAGAAGAGGCTTGAGGAGGCAAAAGGAAGATGGGTCGAGGCGTTATATGCCGTGCTGTGGGCCTATATGACGACAGTGAGGACCTCTACCGGAGAGACCCCATTCATGCTAGCTTATGGCTCAGAAGCCGTCATCCCCACTGAGATTGGGTTTCCTAGTCATAGGGTCCAAATGTATGACCCCCAGAGAAATGCAGAAGAGAGGAGACTCGATTTAGACCTAATTGAGGAAAGGAGGGAAGATGCCGAGATAAGGCAAGCCGCCTACCAGCAGGGGACTGCAAGGTTTTACAATCAGAGGGTGAAACAGAGACCAATTGCGGTAGGGGACTTGGTACTCAAAAAAACTTGGTAGAAGCCCAAAAATCTCCATCCTAATTGGCACGACCCATATAGGGTCATCGATGAAGTCGTCCCAGGGACCTATAGGCTAGAAAACCTAGAGGGGGAACCCTTTTCCAACCCCTGGAATGCAAATCATTTGAAAAAATACTATCAGTAGTGTTGTAAGGTCTTGATGGGCCATAATTGTAAAAGGTATTGCTTTGGCAGAATACATTGAAAATTAATGAGAAATATCAGTGTTTCCTCTCATCTTGTGTTTGTCAGTCCTAGTGCGCATAGGAAACATCTTCAAAGGATAACCCTTGGCTATAATGAGGTTCAATGGAGGGGATGACCCCACCATTGTCCTCAAGAAATACGGGGGAAAACTTTGTCAAAAACCATTAATTTGGTAAGTTGAACCCTCGGCTATAATGAGGGTCAATGGAGGGGACGACCCCACCATTGTCCTCAAGAAAGATGAGGGAAAACTTTGTTAAAAACCATTAATTTGGTAATTTGAACCCTCGGCTATAATGATTCTCAATGGAGGGGACGACCCCACCATTGTCCTCAAGAAAGACGAGGGAAAACTTTATTAAAAACCATTAATTTGGTAAGTTGAACCCTCGGCAATAATGAGGGTCAATGGAGGGGACGACCCCACCATTGTCCTCAAGAAAGACGAGGGAAAACTTTATCAAAAACCATTAATTTGGTAAGTTGAACCCTCGGCTATAATGAGGGTCAATGGAGGGGACGACCCCGCCATTGTCCTCAAGAAAGACGAGGGAAAACTTTGTCAAAAATCATTAATTTGGTAAGTTGAACCCTCGGCTATAATGAGGGTCAATGGAGGGGACGACCCCACCATTGTTCTCAAGAAAGACGAGGGAAAACTTTGTCAAAAACGATTAATTTGGTAAGTTGAACCCTCGGCTATAATGAGGCTCAATGGAGGGGACGACCCCACCATTGTCCTCAAGAAAGATGAGGGAAAACTTTGTTAAAAACCATTAATTTGGTGGTTAACCCTCGGCTATAATGAGGGTCAATGGAGGGGACGACCCCACCATTGTCCTCAAGAAAGACGAGGGAATACTTTGTCTAAAACCATCCATTTGGTAATTAATCCTCGGCTATAATGAGGGCCAACCCAGGGGACAACCCCTCGATTCACCCTCAAGAGAGACGAGGGAGAGGTTAGTAGCATTAACAAACATTCACAACACAAATAAAGCAAAAGGCAAAATATGGAAGACAACAAAGGAGATGATAGTATAAATGAAATATCAAGTGTTCTACAAGAGTACAAAAATGTTAATTACATCAAGAGGGTATGGGCTATAGACAACCACCCTATGGAACAATATCAGAGGGCAGGGCCTCAACATCCACAAGAGGGGTTTCCTCTATGACCACAACTGGCTGGTCTTCAGACGTGCCGATACCCTCAACTTGCACTTGGGATTCCACCTGGGTTAGATCCTCAGCAATCAAGGGGTCGTCCAGTAGAACCGCCTCCAGAGAGGGACGGACTGAAGAGACGACGTCGCCAAACTTGAGGACGACCCACCGACAGGCCGTCCTTATCCCTCTCTCCAGGTACTCAAGGCCGAAGCCTTGGAACTCGTCTGAGAGTTTGTAGGCCTCCACAGCGTCGGCCCCTGCCTTCCTCACTGCCTCAGACAGCTCAACCTTGAACTAAGCCCCTTGATTGGTCAAGGCTTCATCCCTCTCCTTAATGAGCAAGTCTTTGGCCTTAAGGTCCTCATCATGCTGCCTCGTCAGCTCGTCCAGAATTCGTGCATGCTCAGTTCTGGCACTCCCTAGCTCAACCTTTGCTGTATCTAAGTCATCTTATAAGTCGGCCTCATACTGGATAGCCCTCTCGGCTTCATGGAACTTCGCTTGGTTCTCAACCATCCACTTGGTGGCCGAGGTAAAGGCGCATACAGACTGCACATAAATAATACACAGAGGTCAAGAGGCCGACGGAATGGTTAGTGCAAGAATAAAATTAAAGGAATGAGTCAAGACCAATACCTGGGCAAGGGTATGCAGACCATAGTCATACACTTTCGCTGGAGGCATCTTCGATAGAAATTCACAGTCAGCAGTCGAGGGCGCAGAAAACATGGACGCCTTGGCTGCCCTCAAGTTTGTGATAAGAGAAGATGGCTCGGCCCTCAGATGTGCCAAGTTCTGGGACCAAAAGGCCCCCATGCTGGATGATGAAGCAGTCCCTTCAGATGCTTCGAACCTGGCCCTCGTCTGAGAGTCTGGCCGAGGGTCAACAGGAATCTCAGGCTCTTTTCTTTTGTGAATATTGGCTGTCGGCTCAACAACCGTCGGGCCCGCGGCCTTCATCTTCCTCGGAGGCTGCTGAGGCTCCTTACCCTTCTTTTTTGCCAAGCCTGATAGTAAACTAGGAGCAGTCATTTCCCAGAGATAGTCTGATACACCAACATGACGACCTGAAAAGGGTACGACACGTGAGAAAAATGAGGAGATAAAAAGGAAACACTTGAAAAAAGTAAAGAAAAGTACAACTCACATAGTTCTGTAAGGGTGCCGACCTTCAGACCAGCTTCCTTGAGGAACCGAGGGGTCATCAGATCTTCAAAATTTGGAATTTCACCCCCTCTCCCTCGTCCTCTCAGATATTCAACAATATCTTTCTCTTCCAGGCTAAGTCCGGGGTCTGACCTGGCCTTCATTGACGGGTTAGACCATCTTCTGGGGACCCTCGGACCATTGGCTACAGGGCATGCCTTGGCGGAGAACTCCCACTCCCCAGAGACGAAGAAGAATATCTTCTTCCAATCGTGGTTGGAGGTTTGTGCCACGTGGAGAAGTTTTTTCTCAGACCTCCTCGCCCCTAGGTGATAGTACCCAGGCTGTTTGGACGAGGAGGTGATATTGTAGCAGGCCAAGAATATGTCAGCCGAGGGCTCATCAGTGAAAGCATTCTTCCACAGGGAGATGTAACCTAGTATCGTCCTCCAGGAGTTGGGAGGAAGCTGAGAGGGGGCAATACCGAGGGCTGATAGGATATCTACGATAGCAGGATGCAGTGGGAACCAGACGCCAACCTTAAACATTTGTTCATACACTGCAACCTCTCCCTCTTCACCCTCAAAAACCCTCTCGTCCTCACTGGGAACCCTTATAGTTATGCTGGGGGGCACTCTATAGGCATGCCTCCACAATAAGAGGTCGCGATCCCTAAGTGAGGAGGTATAAGACGAGGCATGGGAGGTATCAACCTGATCATCTGAATCATCGCCCTCATCCACAGCCCCCTCTCCCTCGACCTCATCATCTTCCAGAGGCCCCTGGGGAAAGGCCATCTGAAAAGCGTGTGGAGATAGGGTCATCAAGGGGACAGCCTCGGAGGCAACTATACCCTCGGCCTGGGCTTAGATCAGATATCTCCATTATACCGGAAGGTCCAACGCCAGTTGGCGAGGCGGCTCTCTCATCCATCTCACTTGAATAACTCTCGGCTGGATGACAAGACGACCCACAAGACTCAGATGACTCAATTGGTTTTATTATGGAGAGAGGAAGGGTAAAGATGGGTCGTACCCAATTAGGGTCGACCCCTCGTCTCCTCTCCTTCTCTTCCTCTATTCGTCTGATCTCAACAAATAATTTCTCTCTCAGGGAAGGGAATTCCTCAGCTAAGCTATAAAGCCTCCTAAGCATCAAGGGGGAGACCCTACATTTGGAGGAATTTGGGGAACTTAACTACAAATAAGTTTGCAGTTGACCAGATTGGACTTTTGGATTAAAACAAAGGGAATCGATGGTTTTCACTCAAGAACACCCAAGAAACTCAAGAACACTCAAAAGACAGTCACCGAAAAAGTTGTAAAACGACCCAAATCAAGCCCTACAAGACTAAAAAAGAAAAGAAAAAAGAGAAATGAAAGTAAAGACGGCGTTGGTGGTGAAAGATTATCTGAAGAGAAAGGGCGAAGCTGCTAAGTTGAAGGTTCGAAAGCTGCAGAAATGGCAAGAAGGCTGGAAGCTAGAAAGAGAGAGTTCAGGCGCGAAGAAGAAGAAGAAGAAGAAGAAGAAGAGAGAGAGAGTTCAAAAATCTCTTAAATACCTTAGTAATGAGTGGGCCCATTGACCAAGGCAGGGCACAGCCCACGAGGAGGGCATCATTAGGTCACAAAGCCCCAGGAAAAGTATGCAGCCGCCATGCCTTGGAAACTGAAATGGCAATGAATATCTGTCCAGGTGTCATATCAGCTTAACAAGTGTCACTCGTCCAACAGACCACACACTTATCTCAAAAGCGACATGATCCCTCATCCATCTCAGCATCATCTATGGCTAAGGGCTGGGGGTGATTGATATACCCATATGTACCCTCGACCAGGCCGAGGGCACCCACCAACCGGATGACCCTACGAGGGTACGATAGTACATCAGGCTCCGGACGACCCCTCAGGTGGCTGACCCTTCATCAGGCTCCGGACGAACCCTCAGGGGGCCGACCCTTCATTACGATCTGGACGACCCCTCAGGGGGCCGACCCTTCATCAGGCTTCGAACGACCCCTTAGGGGGCCGACCCTTCATCAGCCGACCCTTCATCAGGATCCGGATGACCCCTCAGGGGGCCGACCCTTCATCAGGCTTCGGACGACCCTACGAGGGTACGACAATACGAGGCCAGAATTAGGCCAGACTAACTACCCGAAGGAACTTTGCCCTCGGCCTCATATCATAGGCCGAGGGTGACATCATCACAGTACGTGGTTTGGGAGACGCGTGGAACAGTGCGCGTGAGGCTCAAATGGCACGTGGAAGATCGTTATAACCAAATCACACCATCACGTGAGGGAACATTATGTCATCATTTGGCATCTACAGGTGTCAAAAGGAGATTGGCTAGATCATCATTCACATGCACCATGCATACTTGGGGGGTACACTACACCCCCCAAGACCTATATATACTTGTCACCTACAACCCTACAGCGGGATCGATGGATAGATTGATAATTGTAACCCTAGCAAAAACTCTTCTTATACACATAGTAGAGAGAGAAAGTGAGCTTATGTGCATGGTATCCAAGGCCATTAGTTCCCATACTTAGTGTATCACACACTCACAGTGGATGTAGGTCTAATTGGCTGAACCACTATACATCATTGTCTTACTCCTCTTATACTCATCTCTTTCTATATACTTATACACTTACATCTCTATGGCTGCCATGGTTACTATAGTTTGAGCTCATCATCATTTATCTGGTGGTGCTAGATTTCAGCATCATCATAAGGCCTGAGAGTTTGGCCTAGAATGGGGTATAGAAGTGCCCAAGTGTGAAGATTGGAGGAAAATCTTTCACCAATAGGAGTAAGGTTAAAGTGGCGGAAATGATGGTCGCCATATTTTGGTGGAGCAAGAAGTTTTGCTCATCGAGAAACCCGTTAGATATTTTCAATAGTGAGTTTCTCTAGGATATTGGGAATGAGGAGAAGGTAGGATTCTCAAGTAGTTCGGTTAGAGGCCGATAGCGAATAAAGGGTATTACGGTTAAGGAAACTGTACACCGAAATAAGGATGTTGTGAAGAAGAAAGAACCCTTCCGTGAAATGATAGGCTCATAAGTAAGTGTCGATAACACTTCAGGAGAAGTAACATTCATGAGACCCATCGGTGGACATCCACCCGGGGAAGACTCGTTGAATGAAGGCCGAGGAGGCCAGTAGAATGTTCCCTTTATTGAAGAGATTAAGGGAACTACATGAGCAATCTCCAGGATAGCTAGATATGGAAGTAGTTGGTTCGGTTAAGACTAGAATGATGTGTCTAGAAACCATTGGTAGTGGCCAAGGAGATTGGCATGAATGCTGGGGAGAATTTCCACCCTAGTTGAGGGTGGATCATTCCCTATGATAAAATGGAGTAGTATTGTATTACCCTAGATTCGGGTGTGTATATTGATCTTATGGTAGTATATCTATATGACTTCCACGATAGGGAAGTTCTATATTTTTACTTCATTCATTATGATGCGAGTGATGATATGTGTGGTATGTGCTACTTGTATTATATGTAATATACGAGTGGAGATATTCTTGGATTGGTTGGTGTGATAGCAAGAGAATAAATTGCGAGGCTATCCTATTTCTAGTTCTAGAGAAGAACTAGTTGTTCTATAATATCTCACCTAGGTATAGGATCGAGACTTTATAGAGATGGTTTACGGTATGTAGGTAGTTTTCATTACTTATTTTATTTTGCTTTGTTTGTTTTGTTTGATTGTTTGCTTGCTTTGCTTGTGTATGATGTTGCTTTATCTCCACGACCAACAAGTTAAGGGAATTGTGTTGGAGGGGTTCCTTTTTTGGATTTCGCTTTGCGAGAAACGCCACGCATGAACTTTAACAACGTTGGGAGTGGAGAGATGCTGTATTTATTTTTCTTTCTTTTCTTTTCTGTTGGTTGAGATGCTGGGTTGGAAGGTTTAGCCAAGAATCACGTGATTGAGTGATTAAGGGCTAAGTTGATGTGCAATATATGAGAACTATGATAGTTTTTCCTTTGATCGATGTGGGGAAGACTTAGATATGGAACTCGAATAGAGAATTATGGTTATGCCTTGATGAGAAGGCCATATATAAAAGATGTATGTATGTATATTGGGATAAAGTGTTGATGGCATTTTACAGAAAGTGAATGCCAGGTTAGTTCAATTTTCAGTTAATTGAAATGGTAAGACTTATAAGTAGAAAGGCATTAGGAGGATTACGTGTTAGGAATTCTAGATATCCCGATCATGTGTCTTAGACCGTTACTTCTAGACGACCGACGATGCGAGGCAGTAGTGTAACGGGAGGGTTCCTTGTTTGGATTTCTCTTCGGCGAGACGTCCCATGCATGAAACCAAGCGAATGTCGGGAGTTGGGAAAGGTCTTGGACACTAGGGATATAATTAGTATAATACTTATACGCCTAGATTAGGATAGATAGACTGACTTTAGGATTATTAGGACGTAAGGCCTTTAGGGCATGTAACGTGGTTTTAGGAAGGTGGTAGGGAGTTGACCACAATAAGTTGTGGGTTAACTCTAAGTGGGACTAGGTCCCTAGAACGAAGAAGTAGTAGGGAATCTTAAGTCATTCAGAACGGTAGGACATAAATGGTGGGGCCTCTTTCAAATAGATAGTTACGTCGGTAACATATCTTTCGAGGAGTTGAAGTATGAGCTGACTTTTTACTCCTGCACTTGTGTTATTAGGACCGGGAGTGGATTTGATGAACGAGTCTTTGCCGGGAATGGGAAGTATTAATACTGGAGCATGGACCCATTGTTTATGCGTCTCACAGATTTCAATTCTGTGAGACGTATTGTCCCACGCTTGATATAGAGTTCGTAGCGGTAGTATTCGCCTTCAAAGAATTGAGGCACTACTTCTCGGGCAGGAAACTAGTCTTTTCACGAGCAACAAGTTAGAGTTCGTAAAGTACTATCAATTGGATATTCCATTTCTCAAAGGAGATGCGAATGCGATAGTTGTTGTGCCAAGTGGAACGAGCATAACCGAGGGGACGCTATAGTAAGAGGGTTCATGTCCGTAGTTGACCGATTCACCTACTAATGTGAAGAGAATAGTGGTGGAATGTCGTAGGATTGGAGTAGTAGTTTTATGGGTCGAATTTCCATACAATAGTTCGGAATCAATTTCTATAAGTATAGTGCCGTGTGTGTGGCCTGGTGTAGTCGGCTGAGTAATTCACATGTTCATTGGATGGAATCAATGGATAATATATTCCTTGGGCATGGAGTGGTCCGAGAATATTTCTTTAATGATTGGACTCATCGAGCCGCATACTTTTAAGGGGCGACGCCAATTGCGAATATAAGTAAATAGTATTGGGGTGAGCGATGTAGTGTGAGTATAGTTATTCCCTAATAAGGGTGTAACTTAATTCGGGAAGAAAGGTAATTTGTGCCGAGTTAAGTAGGTATCTCCTTCCGTAGTATAAAGGTAGGATCGATAATTCTTGAGGAGAAATTTGGTGCTATATAGAGCACCAAGGATGTAGGCTAAGATCGAAAATGATGACCTTAGCCCAAGTACAGAAAAGGGGTTGCTAAGAATGATAGAACGATAGTTTAGTATAGTATACCCTTTATATGATTAAGGTTATACTGTATGCCTGAATTTTGAGGGCAAAATTCCCTTCTAAGGGGGGAAGTATGTAACAACCCAGGTTTTCGAGCGACTATTTTATATTATTGTGCCTGCTGGGCAAATTTTATAAAATAGGGGATGTTGGAGTAAATATTATTTCCCGTGATATTAAGGGATAATGTTTACTATATTTTGCCTATTTACCGTATGAGAAGGTAAATGGCATTATATTGTGTTTTATTGCGTCCTTATATGTAAAATGACGGCTATGACTCATATTTAAATTGGAGTATGATTAATGTAATAAAATGAAATTTATAACACAAAAATAATTCACTTTATTCCAAATGCCAAAATAGGGGGTGTGGTTGTTTTTAGAATAGTCGAGATAGTCGAAATAAGTGCCATGTTGTATTTTGGAGTTTTGGGCACTTTTGGGGTGTTTAACTCAATTATGTAGATACGAGTCATTTTAGTGGTGTATTAGCAATTAAAAGAGGGCATTTATGTTTTAAGGACCGTTTAAGTTCCCCCACCCCTTTTTCTTTCTTCATTTGTGAGAAAAGCCAAAGGAGAGAGAGAGAGAAGAGAGAGTTGGGAGAAATGGTGAGAAAATAGAGAAAATGGAGATTTGAGGCCAGAAACCGTTGCCACCGGAAGTGGATTCAAGACTACAACCTCGAGGCAAGTTTCTTACTTGCTAGATATTGATTTAATGTGATAAATTGCACATTTAGTTAAGTTTTGGAGATTTAAACCATAATTTGGTATTTGTTGATTTTGATGATTAAACCTTTAATTCTTGGTTTTAATTCGATTTGAGGATAAATTACTAGTTATTAGTGGTGTAGAAATGATTTGGGTTGAATTTTTGTTGTTGATGTTGGGAAGAATCAAGGGTTTGAGGGTTTTCGGGTTATAGGGTACAAACAACCCGTAGCCCAACTTGGAAATTCTGCAGGACCGAATCGATTCACCCCTAGCGAATCGATTCGGCAATAAGGAAGGTTACAGGTCTGAATAGGGCAAATCGATTCGGACCCCCCCGAATCGATTCGGGGTTATGCATAATGACAGGGTCTCCGTAACCGAATCGATTTAAACTAACCGAATCGATTCGCTTTCAGGATCGAATCGATTCGGCCAAGGCAAATCGATTCGGAATTCCTGCACTTTTGGGATGTTTTTCCAGCTTAGTTTTTATCCCTTTTCTTTTAGGTTCGGAGTTTAGGAACCTTCCTTTGGGAGGTAATTAAAAGTCCTAGAGGGTGGTTTTGGGTAGACTAATGTCCTAGGATGATATGGGATTATTTGGGCTTACCCGAGGGCTAGTTTTTTACAGGTTAATGTCCGTATCATTTAGGAGATTAACCGAGAGATAAATTGGAGATAAATTGTAAATTTTGAAATTTTTGGGAGATACTCCTTGAGGTAGGTTTACTTTGAGGGTTTATGAAATGTATGAACTCTTGGAGACTAATTTGAGGTTTATGGAGCTTCGGGTCTTAGGTCATTAATAAAATATGACTCTAAGAATAAGAAATGAATATTATTAAATGTGGTACTAAATAATAAGTAAAAATGATTTTGAGAATGTAAAATTGGGTGTTTTCAAAAGGAAAAAGAAATGTTTTTTCATAAATGTTAATTTATGGTTAACACCCTCTCTTAATGACATCATAAGGGAATTTCGCGCATGAGGTGAAGCCCCCTGGCTAGCGAATGCAGGGTGGATATAGTCCTAGGCAATATGAGAGTTTATGTTATGTTTTCTGCGATGGTTAGGTAACTTTTGGTGTGGTTATGACTAGCTCGCAGGCATATGGCCGCTTCCCAATGTATTGGGTATAGGTGCCCAGGTGTCTTAATTGTTAGGCACTGGAAGATGATGGTCATTTAGGGGCGTGCCCAACGGGCTGTCTTAGAATCGTTATATATATATATATATATATATATATATATAAGTATAACTATTCTAAATCAAGTTGTACTTGATGTATAATAAATGCCATAAAGAGCATGATGAAGTGCCATAAAGAGCATAATGAAATGCCACAAAGAAAATATGATGATGAATATATTCCTGATAAGGAAGAGATTTTTACAAAGTGCATAATTGAAATAAAATGCCACAAAGAGCATAAGAACTGTGATTATATTTCCTGATAAGGAATGTATCTATGAAATGAATTAGTGTACATAATGAAATTGATTGGTAAACATTTGATAAAATGTTTTTCCATAAATATATATTCCTAAAGAAAGAAATGGGAATTATGTTTTTAGATGGTGAATGGATTTAATTATGGATCTTTGAGTAGCTGTAGATGAGACCTCTCATTTATATGTATATAATAATATTATGCTGAGGGTCTAATGTATCTCAACGATCAACCTTGCCTAGTAGTAGTGTATCAGGGGGTTCCTTGTTTGGATTTCGCTTTGCGAGACACCCCACGCACGAATAAGGGCATAGTGTTGTGACTGGGGAGAAGTTAACCTTTAGTACTTGGATTAACTAGAACAGGTCTAATGTATCTCGACGATCAACCTTGCTTAGTAGTAGTGTATGGGGGGGTTCCTTGTTTGGATTTTGCTTTGCGAGACACCCCATGCACGAATAAGGGCATAGTGTTGAGACTAGGGAGAATTCAGCCTTCCGTTCTTTGTTCAACTAGAGTATCATCGTTGATATTGCGCTAGGATTCTGTTAGATTGAGAGGTGAGAAATATTATTGATAACCGCGAGAGAATTACGCACTTAACTGTCATGCATTTTATTCACATGGGAATCATATCAAACGGGGACCTGACCCGTCTATATTGCTTGTTTTTGCACATACTCTTTGACATTACAGGTTCTCTATCGCATGGACACCCGTATTTAGATTTCCATTCCAGTTGTCCTGGAGCTACGGCATATTGCGGATGTTGTAGGTTATTTGTTTTAGACACCTCTTTCTTTTGTGTTCTAGTTAGGTTTAGTTTGTTTATTCGGGCGTGTTGCCCAAGTGTTGCACTCATTTATGATATTGTAATAATTGAAATGTAATACTCAGTGTAACTATTTGTATTGGTCAGTTCACCGACGGATTATTCGGTGATTATTTATTATATTGTCATTCTTTATTCATCGAATTTTGATATCCACCATTTTTGCATATGGGATTGTCTAAGCATTTTTCTTTTGCTTACTAATTTTTTTTAAATTGACAGTCCGTTTTATAAAATGATTGGTGGTTATCTCGTACTATTATTTTAATCGGCAGTGATGCTGAGGATGGACCATCTATGATTCCTTTGATTATTAGAGTATTGGGCTGGCCACCTATTATTTTATAGGCGGGTTGTCACAGTTTCAAAACCTGATCTCTTTCCAAACTTGAGTAGCCACACTATATTCATTAAACAAGTGTTCGATTGGTTCCACCCTAATATTGCAGCTGCAGCACTTGTTGTCCTCAGTTATGTCCCAACTGAAGAACTTATCTTTCGTATGAAGAGCATCCCTACAAATCTTCCATAAAATAAATGCACATTTGGGATGTTATTCTTGTTCCACACTATCTTATGCTAGTTAATAGCTGGAAGACTGGGTGATAGCTCCTCAAATACAAATCTAATTGACCTCGTCTCCATTTCACTGTCTGATATAAGGCAGTTTCGTGTCTCTAATTTCAAGAAGCTCCTAGGTTATAGTAGAAGGCCATCTCCACCTATTCACATCAATATAATTAACCACCTTCACTTTGTGGTTACTGGCTGCATCGTAAATTACCCTATCATCATAAAGTGCCTGCAGTGGCCCTATGGGGTGCCAACTATCATACCATATGAAGGTTTCCTCCCCATTGCTAATCTTTCTCTTGATGAGGGGTCTAGACAAATGTCTGATTTGCATCATTTTCATCCAACTCGAAGTGGTATCATTTGGAATTGGAATAGCCCATACACTCCTATTCTTTATTTTGTATACATTACATCATTTCACCCAAACACAATCCTTTTTGCTATATAGGTTCCACAATAGCTGTAATATTCCATCTCTCCAAGCTTTTAATGCCTAAACCCCTACCTCATAGCTGCTATACAGGTCCTTCCATGGTACTTTGGCTCCAGTATGTATAAGGTCAGAACCCGTCCACAAAAAGTCTTTAATCATTTGTTCAATTCTTGTAATGACCCCTTTGGGTAAAATGGTTAGACTTAACCAATACACTTGGAACCCAAACAGTAAATATTTTATAAGTTGTAGTCTGCCTGCATAGCTAAGGAGGTTATTTTCCCAACACCCAATTCTAGCAGTTATTTTGTTAATCAATCTGTTGCAGTCCTCACATTTGAGCTTAAAAGTAATTAGAGGAACTCCCAGGTACAAGAAGGTAGGTTTGCTGTGGGAGAAGCCTAAGATATCCTCTAAATGATTGGTGATAATTTCATCAGTACCAATACAGTAGAAGTTAAACTTGTTTGCCCCAGTAAAATCTCATATGCCCCATAAACCAAAATTCACTACAAAAATGATTGTTTTAGTGAAGGTTCCCTTGTCGTGAATTACGTACATGAAATGGAATGTAATGTGTGGAGTGAAATTTATAGATAACGTGTTGTTCTCTTGAAAAATATCTTTGCCACTACCTACTCTCATTTTGGAAATTTCTTTATCAAATCAGTTTTCCTCATTGCATTTTGTTTTTCTGATTTGGACACATGCAAGCGGTAGATACTTGAATATATCAATGTCCCATTGATATTTTTGGAGGAAACAATTAATGTCATGAAGAAAGAAGAGGGTTAACTTATCAATAATCTTGGGCCAATAATAACTGCTAGTCATTTTTAGGATAATAACCAGTGTTTTAGTTTGCGGAGAGTATGTTGGTTGATTTCAATTCATCTGGTCAGTCAATGATCTAATTATCTTCAACAATATTATGAGACCGATCAATCCACTGTAATTGGACTAATACCTTTTCATCCCTTCTTATGATGAAGAGTAGTTCATACAATTACTTTGATGTAGGTAATGCTGTGTAATTTGCACTTTACCTTTTTCTTTGTTATTCCTCGTAACAATTTCTTAGCTTAACCAATACGAATATATTAAAACTTCCACGAAATGTATGTAATAAGGAGTTTATCATCCAAGCATCATGACAAGAATGAAAGTTTAATTTTCTCTTAATTACGCACCAAATATGTATATGCCAAGCCTCTCATAAATGGGAGTGAAGAAGTTATAAAGTTACATGCCTATATATAATAAGATACTTTTATCTTATATTCCTTAAGTTATTTTCATTTTTAATTCAAAGTCTAAATTTGATATGGATTCGAAGATAAAAAACGATTGTTATCTAATATGTCAGCTCAGTGGAATTTTTTTAAAGGATATTTGACTAGGCTTTACGTCTGACCATTCAGAGATGAACCTGATCAACTCAAGCATCGGCTAGAGATGTATAAAAAATATATTGAAAGTTGTCATGGAGAAGAAACCCCATGATCACTGTTCTGGTAATTTCCTCCATCCCCTTCTCTCTCTATAGCATTGCCATTACCTAGGTTTTGTTTAAATTCAAGGGTGAAGGAATATGGTTATAGTTTTCATAGAACTGTCTAACTAATGGATATGTGAATATTGTCTAATAACTAGGTTAATTATACGTTTCTAAATTTTTTCTGTAATTTCATAGTATTTTTTAGGATTTAGTTCACTCGTTATAGAAGTTACAAAAAAAGTCATTAGCTCTTGGGGAGGTAAAAACTATTAGTTATAATTTTTAATCCTTCTTCGCTCCAAAAATTAAGGCTTTGTTTGTGAAACTGAAGGACTATTGTCATTCATATCTGTACAATCCCCAAATTGATCTTCTAAAGGTTCAATGGATTGTATATTCGTAATATTGTTTTATATGTTTGCTGTTCTTTTTATGTTTTAAAGACTTGTTTTTGTTTTGCTAAATTTGTTTGTGTTGAATAGATATGTATCTATATATTTGTTTGTATAGATGGTGAGGAAGCTGGTTGAGCTGTTGTAATAGGTGAAAAAAGAGGCAGATGCAACCGCAGTTAATGGAGGGGCACCTGAGGAAGATCGATGTGTTGAGGAATTGAATCGGATTGAGAAATTTCTAGTTAATTATCAGGTTTTGGTGTCCACACGGTAATTTTGTCTTTTCTTTTCTTTTTAGCTTTTATATCGTATTATTACTTTTATATGAATTTGGCTTTTTTTATGAGTCCATGTTGGTGTATTCTATTTGCGGGATTCATAATTGGAACATTGAAATCATTTAGTTTTTTATAAATTTAATATGGTAACCTTAGGGTCATTCGGTTTAGGGATTGACCCCCCCAAAACATATACATATATGGGTAAGTTGTTAGATTTTATTAAGAATGTGAGAACTCATTCCATCAGATAGTTCATATGCTTTTTTTTTTCTTCTCTTTTCATGAGGATGTTCAATGTAAATTAAGAAAAAGATATATCAACCAATGATATCTATATATGTGACTTTATAAATTTTAGAGGCTCTATATATGGGTAAGCTCTTTTTTTTTTCCTTTTCTTTTAGCTAATAAGAAATTTTTAGCAAAAGTTGCACACTTGCCGACTTGCATATATGATTATGTTAAAAGTACATTATAGATTGGTAATTTTCACTAGGATTATAAATGAGGCTGGCTAACCCGAGCCTAAGTATAACGAGATCGTAAATATGTTTGAATCGACTAGGTTGTCTCATGGACCAAAATTGAAAGAACTTCTAAGCGATTGAATACTGACCGAACTTAAATAACGTAGTTGTTTTATACTATTTTAGTATGATCTAGTAATTTAGCCGAGCTTAAAGTGAATTAGCCTTTTGGTTAGATTAAAAATGAATATTGGAGCATATGTATGTATGATGTGAGTGAAATGCGGTTCTACAGTATGTATGTAGGTGTTTCATCTATGTACAAAATCAATGAGTGTATTACCCATATGTATGTATAAGTTTATTACTTGAATTTCTTTAAGTAAAACCCAACCCGACTACTTTAGTCAATAAATTAAGCACATTTAATTACCCACATACATACATTTTTCTATTATTTTTTATGATATCTCGAAATGTAATCTAACTTGTCATATAGACTTAATAAACAAAAATGCAATTTTTTTTATTGACATGCAACTACTGCTTTCATCTTCTCAATGGCAAGACAATAAGGCTATGGGACATGGAAACACAGAGCTGTTTAAAATTGTTTGCGCACAATGCATATGGTAAGTAGATATACACATGTTGTCAGTTTAAAATTAGACCTAGGATGTGCATCAACTGGTGTTTATGTAACTAATACTCATTCAAATATTATCATACATTAAATGGTGTTTATGTAAATTTATAACTTATTCAGTCCCATTCATGAGAGGTTTGGCAGAGAAATTGGACACTCTGTTATAGGTCACATTAATGCGTGGTTTACAAATGATGGTTACATATTTAAAAAAATGTTGGCCTTGTAGTAGGGACCAAAATATTAGGGGGAAAAACTTATCTTTGTCCAACCAAATTAGATTTGCCATGTCCCTCTGAAGTTTAAATGCAATCAAGTATATTTGTTTTTCTTCGTAGGACTACATTACTTTTCATCAGACATTGAATTTGAATAAAATCTAATTAATTTATCTGAATTTTCCATATCAAGTTAAATTTCCCTCCTCATTTGGTCCTTAGTTCATCTCATCCATAAAATGAGTTTAAACGCTTGCAAAATGAAAGATGCGCTTGTCTTACCCATATAGATGAAAAATGAAAGATGTGCGTCTTTCCTATACTGAAGCAAAGTATCAGAATAAAAAAATTTATATTTCATTCTTTCTTTGTTTGTTTCTTTTACGCCAAATGATGAAAAATGGGTTTAGTGATGAAGTCTTCAACTAGAATGTTATTGGTCCTCTATATGTTATTTGGCTGGCGAGGGAATCATTTATTTTCTAATAACGATTGGTGTCTTTCCTGACTACCGATACCGTTGCCTAAAGTTACTGACGAAATACGAAGGTCTGAAAAAATTGAAAACTGGAAGCAGAGAAATGTGAGAGGAGGAACCTGCAGTCCTATGGTAGGTTAATCTTTTAATTTCCTGATTTCTATACATGGCGTGTGTGTATTGCGTATGTAGTAATAAGTACGCACACCATTTTATCACTAACATCAGTTTTAAACTCATTTTATGAAGACTTAAGAAGGTATATAAAGACTTAAGCATCACTGTGGTACACAATGCACCACCTATCATTTGCCTAAGGATCAAATCATAAGGCCAAAAAAAGTAGAGCATCACTAGAGAGTTAGAGTTAACTCTCTCAATCATATGCTTGCGCATCACTTTAGCATTGAATGTGATAACTATCATATGCTTAGGATGAGACATGGGAGAAATCAATGGTAGAAATTTTTAAATCTATACTGAGGCTAAGAAATTTCAATGCTAGTGCTAATTTCTTCCATTTCGTATAAAAGGCAACACGGTTGTCAATTTTCTTGTAATAGGCACCAAGAACATGACCATGACAATCTCTAAATTGACCTCCAATTGTAGCAGGTCCAGGAGAACCAAGAGCCATGCCATCTGAGTTTGGTTTTACCTAGAAAAGAGGAGGGGGAGCCACTGGACAGTGATGACACTAGGGACTTTGGGAGGTTTTCCTGAGATTTTGTAGGCTTTGAGAATTTCCAGGTCACTTATGGAGTTATTCATATGGCCAGGGGTGTAGGGGGACATGAACTTAACCCAAGAGAGAATAAAAAGCGTGTCTTTGTTTATGTTGACTTGGGATTTTTGAAGAATCAGAAGATTTTTCCTCTCCATATGACATCAAAGATAAGTAATCAAAATACAATCCAAATGTTGAAAATTTGAGGGCTAAGCTTAATAGTGCTTATGTGGGTGATTGTTTTTTATATTTTATTACTACTATATTTGCTATTATCATTTTGCATTAGACATGTTATCCACTTGTAGAAGGTAATTGAAGTAAAATGAAAGAAGAAACCAAGAGAGAAAAAAGGCATAGTTTAATTGAAATTTTTGTTGTCATACAACTTAAAAATAGTGATAATCTTTGAACTGTTGCTCATGGCTGCCTGTTATGATGTTTTTTCTATATAGTTTATTGTCCACTTTTTTCTTTTCGATCTTTATAGTTGTTTTATATTTCTAGGAACATAGAGTTCTTCTATAAGGACTTTTTTTCATTTTTGGGAACATTTTCTTATCTAGTCGCCTACTCAAATTGCAAAATACTATCTCATTATCACTTTAAATTGTACGCCTTCATGTCAGATTATAAGAATTAATTATTCTTATTTTTTTAATTTGTTTTATAGGTTGGAACTCATTGTAGGGCCTTATTTTTCTACCATGAAGAGATTGAAATCTCGCTCTGCACCTTCTTTGTTTCATATGTTTTGTTCCTTTGCACCCTTGACATTACTGAACACAAATAGCTTTCTCTTGGAGTTTCACAAAACCTCGCCCCTCAAGGTAATTACCTTTTCTTTTCTCAATCAAAGTAATCAATTGAGATTTGAAACGTCACTTAGTTTCAACATGAGTACTATCTGTATTTACACCAGAACACGAGGGTTAACTGGGAAAGCAAAGACCAAAAGCTTCATAAATTACTTATATTCCTACAATTTATGAGTCCCAAACTTCGAAAAGGCGAGGGATTCATGTCCTGGTGTTGATTACTAAACAATTCTCTTACTCATCATACATAAGTTTTAGGTTAGATTGGGTGTAAAAGTGAGAAAATTACAAATAGAAACATAATTTTTTGAATAATGTATATGTAATTTATAAGATAAAAAAATAGGGTGTTAAGGGGTAAAATCTAAAAAATAGAACCAATTGGTTCGGAAAGAGGCATAGACACCTCGACATGGATCATTGTAACGTGTATGAACTAGTCGTGTTCTTATCGGACTCCCAGTTGTAAAAAATAATAAGTATGCGCAAATTCTAGACTTGGGCTTAAAAACATGCCGTTAGAGGGTGAAAACCCAAAGTAGTCACCAAACGACCTCGTGAGAGGCACGAATACCTTGTATGGGACCAATGTAACTCGTAGGAACTGACCACGTGATCACGAGAGTCTCGATTTGAGAATATGGAGATAATTTGAAAATATCTAGAGTTAGGCTTAAAAACATGCCTTTAGAGGGCGAAAAACCAAAATAACCCCCAAACGGCCCCGTGAGAGGCACGAACACCTCGCACGGGTCAATGTAACTCGTACAAACTTATCGCGTGGTCACATGACTCCCGGTTTGAAAGTATGATGATAATTTAGAAATATCTAGACTTAGGCTTAAAAACATGTCGTTAGATGGCGAAAACCCAAAACAGCCCCTAAGGACACCTTGTACGGGATCAGTGTAACTCGTGGGAACTAACCACGTGGTCACACGACTCCCAATTTGAGAATATGATGATAATTTGAAAATATTTAGACTTAGGCTTAAAAACATGCCGTTAGAGGGCGAAAACTCAAAACAACCCCCAAACGGCACCATGAGAGGCACACACACCTTGCATGGGACTAATGTAACTCGTAGGCACTAATCACGTGGTTACGGGATTCTCGATTTGAGAATATGATAATAATTTGTAAGTTGACGATAAGTATATGCAATTTTTCAAATTATTTGATTACACATATCATTTGTTTTGTATCCTATTTTTTGTAGGATAACATTGTATCGTTAGCTTTTATCCACGTGGAACACATGAAGAAGACAATGGTTTAAAATATGAATATTTTTTATATAATGTTGTTGACATTCAGGATATGTGTTTTTTATGTTACATCCGTGCGGACTTTTATAATGTTATTGATTAGTTTTATGGCCGTGAGGCTTTAGTATTTTTATTGTTAAATTTGATGGTCGTGCGGACTTTACATTACATAGGTTTTATAATAACAGGTTTTAGAATGTCCTGAAAACAAAGGAAATTCTGCCATTTTTTTGGGTCTATGAACCATTAAGACTTGAAATATTTTGAAGTTTGTATGTACATTAGTTTATCAACATCGTGCCACATTCGCAATTTGTGATTTTTCTTGAATTTGTTTTGCAAATAATAATTGTTTTCCTACCAAATTTGGAATTTGTTGATTTTCCTGAATTGTTTTCAAATAATAATTTTTTTTTATTAATTGAAAATTCTGGCATGATTTAAATCCTTTCCAAAAGCGGGCTAGAAAATAGAAATCTGGCACGGTTTAAAATCATGCCAAAAGCGTGCCAGATTCAATTTCTGACAGTTTAAAAGCATGTCAAAAGGGTGCCAGATAAAAATTTGGTACGGTTAAAAAGCATGTCAGACTAGCAATCTGGCACCATTTCAAACCATGCTAGAAAATCTGGCACCTCTGATTCTGGCATGATTTTAAACTGTGCCAAATTGGTTTTGGCACTATTTTAAACCATGCCAGATTTTTGTTTTTACTGTAGTGTTATAAGCACGTGAGTAATGACTTATATATATATCTCTACTACCTAAAAAGAGGTGAGTTTTGTTCTAAATCTCAAAAGACCAAAAACTCCTTAAATAGTACACAAACCCAAAATTACCCTTTAAAACTCATATATCTGGATCCAACCTTTCAATACCCCCCTCTTAGTTACCCTATTTTCATTCCCTCGTCCTCTCTCTCATCCACAACTATATATTGTTGAACCTTATTGTGACGGTCCGCTACAGTAAATTAGGTATCTCAAAATAATAACGGGTGGCCATCCCTATACTACAGTAAATTAGGTATCTCAGATGGCACAGTCTCAACATCAACAGACAATACTAATAATATAAGGCTAACTACCCGAAATCATTAAAAGCGAATTGTCAAAAATTTAAAACTTTTTATTTTAACAACAACAACAAAACCAATAATGAAATATTAACCAACAATATACATCTAACTATGATGAATGATAAATGAAAACTCCAAATATATAAAAGAGTGCGATATAATGTACAATTAAAATACCCGAATATGCTGTCGGGTAACAGGCAATACAAAACTGATAAATGAAACATGAAAGTGTTAAGCTACGACACTTTGAGTACTAACTCAATATACAACTGAATCCTAATCTATACGTACAAAGATAGAAATCGACTAAAGAAAAGTGCCGCAACAGTCCGCTACTGCTACAGCTCCACAAATACAGGATGGATGAACATCAAAGGCGTCCGTGCGGAGAAACACCTAAAATAATACAATATATACATGGGGGAAGAAAATATAAACGGGTCAGAGCCCGAGTTGAAAAACATTTTATAGCAAGTGTATTAAAATGCATAATAATTATAAATGCATTATTACATGATTTAATGGAATCGAACTCGCCATTAAATCATCTCACCTCTCAACTAGAGCGCGCACCTAACGTATGCACGTGTTCTCCAAAAGGATGCTCAGTTCTATTAGGGAAAAGGATTCTAACTTAAAACCAAGTGAGTAATTTAATTGTATTCATCTAACTTATCTCCCAATACACACTTATCTATTTGATTTCAATTAAATACTTCAACATTGGTATTATAGTTATCTTTATAATGTTCATTTGTTGAACATATAAAGTTGCATCATCATGCTCAATTATTAGAATTGCATATATTCTAGTGATGCCCTCATAAGGCACATAAACAATATATTTAATTATTATATATGAGTTATTAGCATCAATAGTTAAGGACTAAACTCCTCCCGATTCTCAACACGGCGCTGCGTTTTGTACGTGGGACGTCTAGCCAAAGCGAAATCCAAACAAGGAACCCCCCCGTTACACTACTCCTGACCATATCGATCCTGGGGGCTCATTACGCCCTCAATGCAAGATGCATGTAACCTAAATTATTATTATCCAATTTTAATTAATTAATATTCCCAATTCTCAACAGTACACGACGTTCCATGTGTGGGACGTCTCGCCGAAGCGAAATCCAAACAAAGAACCCACCCCCGTTACACTACTCCTGGCACTGTCGATTGTCGGGATATGTGATATATATATAAGTCTAAGTATGATCATTAAGGACTAACTTATCCCCAAGTTCCAACATTACACTACGGTTCGTGCGTGTGACGTCTCGTCGAGGCGAAATCCAAACAAGGAACCCCCCGATACACTAATCCTGGCAATGTAGGTCATTGAGGTCCATTATGCCCTTGATACCCAAATACAAGCACAAGCAATAATAACCATCCAACCGAGCTATAACTCGAAGGACACAGGCTCACATGCTATCATCTTCCAGTTGCCTATATACGTAGTGAACTGGGGCCACCTGGTGGGGTTCAACGACACCCACCTCGTGATCAACTCACTCACACAACGTTCGGGAAGCGGTCATAGATCCTAACCGGCAGGTGAGAGCGACACATACCCACGACCTCTCACCCCCAACGTAATATATATATATATATATATATATATATATATATATATATATATATATATATATCATTTGATGACCACCATGGGCGACTATGACCTGGGGAATATCCACATCCTGCTTTTCGAGTCAGGATGCTCACCCACTACACACGAAACTTCCCAATGATAGCAAGGAGAGGGTATGCCTAACATGTATATACACCATCATATAAGGTATACATACATCCCACATAATAAAGATATACTATTATATAAGGTATACCTGCAACAACATATTCATTTTCATTATACGTTCTTAGGCGCAATTGGTTAATATCATTGTTTAGTATATCACTCTCTTGATAAACTAATCGTCAATTCTCACATATCTTCCCCACTTAGTATACACTATACTATTTCTCGCTTGAAGCTCACACGTCGCCTCTACTCTGAATTGTCTCTAAATTCTATTCAAGTTAAGGATATTCTTTTATCCTAATGCTCTTCAATTAGCTTTTATAAGTCTCCATTCATAATAGGGTTCAATTCATTTTGTGAACCTTTGAATTTTCCCATTTAGGATTAAATCCTAAAATCCAGTGTCTCTAAATTCGTCTCGTTTATTCACAAAATTGTAATTATCATCCCAAAGTCGAATCTACAAATCAAGGTGGGCTTCCCCACTTAGAATATACCAAAATCTCTAATCGATAATCCTCAACTTTAATAAATATGACTCCCATAATTTCGTATGATGGAAACCCTCTAAAAGTCTCCAAAACATACTCCAAATAACTCCCATAGAAGTTCCCAATCGATAACTTGAGACGAAATGGGATGAAATCGTTCCTAGAAAAACATCTCAAAAAATCCCCTGTTTTCGAATCGATTCGGCCCATCCCAATCGATTCGGCCCCGAAAAGCGAAACGATTCGGCCCATCTGAATCGATTCTGTCCAATAGACCTGGGAGTCTTCTACATACCGAACCGATTCGCAAAGGGGTGAATCGATTCGGCCCTAAAGACCTGGGCATTCTGCAATAGACCGAATCGATTCGGTAGGGGCAAATCGATTCGACAAGTGCAACAAGCTACGAAATGGGTTGTTTTCTTCTTAACCCAAAATACCCAAAAATCATTTTAATCATCTTCCAACCATATTGATCAAACCCAAACACAAATATAACATTAATATTCATCCAAGAACACATATATACTAATTTCTAATCCTTAAATCCATTTATACAATACAAATCTAAAATTTTTCCCAAAAATTAGGTTTTGTCAATTTAAACCTAAAACCCACAAATTTTCATCCACAAATCGTGCAATAATAGTACACAACAATTATTTAGCAAGTTTAATCACTTGCCTCGGGTTCGTAGGGTCTGAATCCGCCTTGAAATCGCGCATTGGCCGGAAAAATCCTCTTTTTCTTTCTTTTCTCCGTCCTTTTCTTCTTCTTCTTCTTCTTCTTCTTCTTCTTCTTCTTCTTCTTCTTCTTCTTCTTCTTCTTCTTCTTCTTTCTATTTCTCTCTTTGGAGAATTGTTTCTCCCATAGGCTAATTAAGCCTGAAATCCCAAAATACACATCTTTAAATGATAATACACACTTTAAATGACTCGGTAACTTTAATTCGAGTCAAACGGTCCTAATTTATTTCGAAACCTAAATAGACCCCAAGTACAGTCATTTCGACTTTCTCGACCCTCCTGGAAACAATGGTATCCTCAGAATTTCCATTCGACACACTTTCTAATGACTCCAAATTTTGACTTCAATTGGCAATTTAATTTTTCTCCAAATAAAATAATATTTATTTCTCCCAAAATAAATAAATATTCGTCTCCAAGACCTCGGGTTGTTACAAACTTCCCCACTTACAAAAATTTCGTCCTCGAAATTTTAGCTAAGCCTAATTCTCCAAATCTCAACTACTTCTAATCTACGCACACTCACTAATCCTATCTCCAAACTTCTAATTTCCCACGACGAATTAATTTTAATTTAAGTTTATTATAAGTTATATGAAACCAATATCCACAACAAGGGCGCCCATACACCCTTTATATTTGAGCTTTATGCTCACAACAATCATAATGTGGCTTTATTTGCCTCCAAAATTCCACAATTCCGATAATATAAATAATACTAAAAATTTGAATAGAGTAAAAATTTTAATGGTCCGAAGAAATAAGTCCTCTCAATTCCTGACATTCACCACTTTCGTGCGGGGGACGTCTCGCAAAAGCGAAATCCAAACAAGGAACCCTCCCAATACACTACTATGTGGCGACGTCGGGGATTGAGAGTTTGTTAAATCCGGACTAGAGTTTGAAAATATTAAATTTTATGAAAATCATTTTGAAAGGGCCCGAAGGCCGATAAAAGTTTTATTTTGAAAATAGTTTATTTTGAAAACGGTTTATATATTATAATATAATATAAAATACCTTATGTCCAACACAAGGTCTTTTAAATCATCATATATATAACAATATGTAGCTCACAAAAATTATCATAATCATGAGCTAAAATTTTCTTGCGTCTCAACAATCCACAATCCAAACTTTCAACCAAAAACAACATCTTACATCATTTCAATATATTGCCCATTTATAAGGAACATCCATATCTAGAATACAACAATTATATAAGTCTATCATGACTATATAAAAGAAGTAGCTTATCATTACTACTTATCATACCATAATCATTCTTACATCACCACAAGGTTTATAGCTCTTTTTGAGCAACTTGCAAAATTATCTAGCCGTACAAAAGATAATTACATAAGAGCCTAACTTGCTCAAAATTTCCCTCTTAGGGTCATTATATACATAATAGGGCTATAGCACTACCCTTCATAAATATCTCCCATACGATATTCCTAAAAATTTATATATTAATCATCCTATTCATAAAGGAAAATTTACTTATATCATCCGTCTCTAGTCCGATCGCCCTTCCTCATCAATGGGCTCCCAAATATAGTCCCACGGTCTAAACTGACCTCGAATCTGTTGTAGGGGTTGCACTTCCAACACTTCATCAAAACATGGTCCTTTACCACTTTTAGGACAATCTCTCTTTCTATGACCCATTTCTATACAAAAGAAACACTTATTCGCAAATTCTTTTCACCCACTCGCATTACTGGCACTCTCATCGCCAAACCTACTTGATGAACTCAAATCTCCAAAGTTCTTACCCTTTTGTGAACGAAGACTATATTCATGACACTTTAATAGTGTCGCATTCACTACCTTGATGAAAGTCGCTAACTTGGGACTCTCTAACAAATGTTACCGAATTTTCCAATCTAAACCTCGAACAAACTTTGATATACATTTCTCTTTCGTATTTACCTCATTAGGTACTGATTTCTCCCATCTAGAAAAATATTCTTCATATTCCGCCACCGTTCTATTACCTTGAAAAATCTTTATGTCTTGCTTAGGGGACGGAAAATACCTTCCATGAAAAAGTTCCCAAAATGTTGTTATAGATAAAGTATCTCTCTGTTCAGATGTGGTGACAGAATCCCACCATTGAAGAGATGCACCCGATAACATAAAAGTGGCTAAAAATTGTTTCTGCACCTCACTAAACTCAACCATACGAAGATGGCTTTGCATACTATTCTTCCATTGACTTGCATCCATTGCATCAACTCCCCCTGCAAACTCGGGAGGATGCCCCTTACTAAAATCTTCCTTCACTCTCTCCCATAAAGACAATCCTAAATGGGGTGGGGCTTCTCGAACGGCAGATTGCTGCGCCATCGTGGAAATGGTAGCAGTTACTGCTTGGGCCACAATATTGGCAAATTCATCGGTAGTCATGTTCCTTTTAGGCATTTGGGGTTGCGCTTTAGCCCCTTTGTTTGCCTTGCCTGAACGACCTCTCTTCGGTGGCATCTGAAACAAGAACAATTGTATCAAAACGCCTTTCAAATATTTTCGAATCTCAGAAGACATATGGACGTAAGAATGTAACCGTCCTAACAATAAGGCTCTATATCAAGAATGCTTACGGAAGATCGTAGTAACGCACACAGATCCAAAAGACACTAGAACCTGATGCTCTGATACCATCTTTGACAACCCGCTCAAAATAATAACGGGTGACCAGCCCTATACTACAGTAAATCAGGTATCTCAGATGGCACAGTCTCAACATCAACAGACAATACTAATAATATAAGGCTAACTACCCAAAATCATTAAAAGCGAATTGTCAAAAATTTAAAACTTTTTATTTTAACAACAAAAACAAAACCAATAATGCAATATTAACCAACAATATACATCTAACTATGATGAATGATAAATGCAAACTCCAAATATATAAAAGAGTGCGATATAATGTACAATTAAAATACCCGAATATGCTGTCGG
Source organism: Sambucus nigra (assembly GCA_949130495.1). Taxonomy (NCBI): domain Eukaryota; kingdom Viridiplantae; phylum Streptophyta; class Magnoliopsida; order Dipsacales; family Adoxaceae; genus Sambucus; species Sambucus nigra. Next base: position 408,142,901 of record OX422222.1, read on the forward strand.
GTAACAGGCAATACAAAACTGATAAATGAAACATGAAAGTGTTAAGCTACAACACTTTGAGTACTAACTCAATATACTACTGAATCCTAATCTAGATGCACAAAGATAGAAATCTACTAAATAAAAGTGCCGCAACAGTTTGCTACTGCTACAGCTCCACAAATACAGGATGGATGAACATCAAAGGCGTCCGTGCGGAGAAACACCTAAAATAATACAATATATACATGGGGGAAGAAAATATAAACGGGTCAGAGCCCGAGTTGAAAAACATTTTATAGCAAGTGTATTAAAATGTATAATAATTATAAATGCATTATTACATGATTTAATGGAATCGAACTCGCCATTAAATCATCTCACCTCTCAACTAGAGTGCGCACCTAACGTATGCACGTGTTCTCCAAAAGGATGCTCAGTTCTATTAGGGAAAAGGATTCTAACTTAAAACCAAGTGAGTAATTTAATTGTATTCATTTAACATATCTCCCAATCCACACTTATCTATTTGATTTCAATTAAATACTTCAACATTGGTATTATAGTTATCTTTATAATGTTCATTTGTTGAACATATAAAGTTGCATCATCATGCTCAATTATTAGAATTGCATATATTCTAGTGATGCCCTCATAAGGCACATAAACAATATATTTAATTATTATATATGAGTTATTAGCATCAATAGTTAAGGACTAAACTCCTCCCGATTCTCAACACGGCGCTGCGTTTCGTGCGTGGGACGTTTCGCCAAAGCGAAATCCAAACAAGGAACCCCCCCGTTACACTACTCCTGACCGTATCGATCATGGGGGCTCATTACGCCCTCAATGCAAGATGCATGTAACCTAAATTATTATTATCCAATTTTAATTAATTAATATTCCCAATTCTCAACAGTACACGACGTTCCATGTGTGGGACGTCTCGCCGAAGCGAAATCCAAACAAGGAACCCGCCCCCCCCCCCCCCCCCGTTACACTACTCCTGGCACTGTCGATTGTCGGGATATGTGATATATATTTAAGTCTAAGTATGAGCATTAAGGACTAACTTATCCCCAAGTTCCAACATTACACTATGGTTTGTGCGTGGGACGTCTCGTCGAGGCGAAATCCAAACAAGGAACCCCCCCGATACACTAATCCTGGCAATGTAGGTCATTGAGGTCCATTATGCCCTTGATACCCAAATACAAGCACAAACAATAATAACCATCCAACCGAGCTATAACTCGAAGGACACAGGCTCACATGCTATCATCTTCCAGTTGCCTATATACGTAGTGAACTGGGGTCACCTGGTGGGGTTCAACGACACCCACCTCGTGATCAACTCACGCACACAACGTTCGGGAAGCGGTCATAGCTCCTAACCGGCAGGTGAGAGCGACACATACCCACGACCTCTCACCCCCAAAATAATAAACATATATATATATATATATATATATATATATATATATATATATATATATATATATATATATATATATATATATATATATATATATATATATATATATATATATATATATATGTCATGTGATGACCACCATGGATGACTATGACCTGGGGAATATCCACATCCTGCTTTTCGAGTCAGGATGCTCACCCACTACGCACGAAACTTCCCAATGATAGCAAGGAGAGGGTATGCCTAACATGTATATACACCATCAAATAAGGTATGCATACATCCCACATAATAAATATATACCATTATATAAGGTATACCTACAACAATATATTCATTTTCAATATACACTCTTAGGTGCAATTGGTTAATATCATTGTTTAGTATATCACTCTCTTGATAAACTAATCATCAATTCTCACATATCTTCCCCACTTAGTATACACTATACTATTTCTCGCTTGAAGCTCACACATCGCCTCTACTATGAATTGTCTCTAAATTCTATTTAAGTTAAGAATATTCTTTTATCCTAATGCTCTTCAATTAGCTTTTATAAGTCTCCATTCATAATAGGGTTCAATTCATTTTGTGAACCTTTGAATTTTCCCATTTAGGATTAAATCCTAAAATCCAGTGTCTCTAAATTCGTATCGTTTATTCACAAAATTGTAATTATCATCCCAAAGTCGAATCTACAAATCAAGGTGGGCTTCCCCACTTAGAATATACCGAAATGTCTAATCGATAATCCTCAACTTTAATAAATATGACTCCCATAATTTCGTATGATGGAAAACCTCTAAAAGTCTCCAAAACATACTCCAAATAACTCCCATAGAAGTTCCCAATCGATAACTTGAGACGAAATGGGATGAAATCCTTCCTAGAAAAACATCCCCAAAAATCCCCTGTTTTCGAATCGATTCTGTCCAATAGACCTGGGAGTCTGCTACATACCAAACCGATTCGCAAAGTGCAAATCAATTCGGCCCTAAAGGTCTGGGCATTCTGCAACATACCGAATCGATTCGGTAGGGGCGAATCGATTCGGTAAGGGCGAATCGATTCGGTAAGTGCAACAAGCTACAAAATGGGTTGTTTTCTTCTTAACCCAAAATACCCAAAAATCATTTTAATCATCTTCCAACCATATTTATCCAACCCAAACACAAATATAACATTAATATTCATCCAAGAACACATATATACTAATTTCTAATCCCTAAATCCATTTATACGATACAAATCTAAAAATTTTCCCAAAAATTAGGTTTTGTCAATTTAAACCTATAACCCACAAATTTTCATCCACAAATGATGCAATAATAGTAAAAAACAATTATTTAGCAAGTTTAATCACTTGCCTCGGGTTCGTAGGGTCTGAATCCGCCTTGAAATCGCGTATTGGCCGGAAAAATCATCTTTTTCTTTCTTTTCTCCTTCCTTTTCTTCTTCTTTCTTTGTATCTTTCTTTCTATTTCTCTCTTCGGAGAATTGTTTCTCCTGTAGGCTAATTAAGCCTAAAATCCCAAAATACACATCTTTAAATGATAATACACACTTTAAATGACTCGGTAACTTTAATTCGAGTCAAACGGTCCTAATTTATTTTGGAACCCAAATAGACCCAAGTACAGTCATTTCGACTTTCTCGACCCTTCCGAAAACAATGGTACCCTCCGAATTACCATTCGACACACTTTCTAACGACTCCAAATTTTGACTTCAATTTCCAATTTAATTTTTCACCAAATAAAATAATATTTATTTCTCCCACAATAAATAAATATTCGTCTCCAAGACCTCGGGTTGTTACACTTATTTCTCTCCCATTGTCATCAGATGGTACCCTCTTCGTCTTCACTCCCTCTAACTTCCTCTAAGCAACCCTCCCCACGGTTCAAACATAAAAAAATCCCATATATTCTTTTACTCCCCATTTCACACTATGTTTACTTTCTAAGCTTTAACGCCGCTGAATACTTTTCGTTTTAAATTTCACATTTTTAGGGATGTTTGATTTGGGGTTTAATCATTTTTTTGCTATATTAATTTTGTTGTATAATAATGTTTTGGTTGATATGATGTTTTTCGTGATGTTCGACATTGTCTTCAATTTAGTTTAATTAGTTTCTAGGTGTATCGCTTGTAGGTTTTTCGTGGAGGACAGTTGCGGTACTACCAAATTGATTACATATCAAGTATTTTATTATATTCACATCAATTCGTATTAATTTTATCAAAAATATACAATTCCATCTATATTTATCGGGTGATACCAATTTAGTTTTTCTCCTATAATATACTACGTAATCACTATTAGAAGGGCTGGAGTAATTTATGTTGGTTTTCTTTCCGATCTTAGGAAATGAGAGCTTATCTTGTCATACTCTTACTTTTATCTTAATTTTATTATTGATAAGTCTAAATAGGAGGAAGCCAATATACCAATGCATGCTACCTATTTGACAAAACGTGTTGTCCAGATTTGAGGTTTCAAACCCCAATTTCTATTGATTTCACTTGTGATTTTTTTTGTAAATTGAAATCCCTCTCTAACTTTCGTACCACATGTGGAATAAGTGTTCGCATAAATCTTTGGGAGACTACTTTTTGCATTAGAAATTTTAGTAAGTATTAATATGTTTAGTTTGTTATTGAAATTTCAATTGGTGTCCATATGTTCTTTTCAACGTGTTAAATGGTGTGTGCATACTTTTTTAGATAAATTTTCAATTCAAAGTGTAATGTTTTTTGCATTTTTTTGTCACAACAAACAGAAATCTATAAATAAAAGTGTGAGTCTTAAGTAAATACATCATCTTCCTAAACTGAATTTCAAAATTTAACTCCATCAAATGAAGTGTTTCTCCTATATGGCCTTAACAGGTCTAGATTTATGAACAGTGTGATTCAGCAAGTTCTTAATTAAGAGCCATCTTATCACATAAAGATTGATAAGCTACACTGTAAACCTTGAACTTCTTCTTAGTAAGAGCCTTGGATGAGCCAAGGTGATGATCTTGATGCCATTTCAGCGCTCACGCTCGATATGCATTTTTTAACTTCATCGAGATTTAAAGGGCCAAAAATGCTAAACCTAAGGGCCAATCGATCTGAAGTCAAAATTGACTCCGAAATGTTAGACTCGGATGAGGAATCATCATATTTCGCTTCATTATGATGTTTCCAACTCCAAGAGGTCCTATAGTAGCCTGATGAGTTTTTCTGTTGTTCTTCATTTATAAAAGACCAAAAGGATTATCTATTTCCACCAAAAGTAGATCGACAAATGGTCTCAACTTCAACTTCATCCTCACATAACTGGAAACCTCTTCTTCCCCAAGCCTGGTGGGGTCCCTTACTATTATTTTTCCCCCCTTAGACCACCTAGACCAGTAATCCTGACCAAACCCTGAGCTGCCTTCACTTGAAGATACGCGTGTAACAACCCTCGATTTTTGGAGACTGAGAAATTAAATTTTGGGAAAATAAAATTTAATTAAATTGGGGAATTTCAAAATTTGGGAATGGAGGACCAAAAATAGAGAATATTTGAAAGTATTTCGGATGATATTTTTTAGGGTACCATCGATCCCGGAAGGGTCGAGATAGTCAAAATGACTGTCATTGGGTCTTATTTCGGCTCCGGAATGTTTTTAAGTTATTTTGACTTGAATTGGAGTAAACGAGTCATTTAAAGTGTGTATTAACATTTAAAATTGGGATTTTGTTTTAAAGGTTTATGAGAATTACGGTTTAAGCCACTCTCATTTGAGAGAAAGCGAGAAAAAAATCCCTAGAGGGAGAAAGAGAAGGAAAGAAGAAGAAAGGAAGAGAGAGAGGAAGAAAGCTTGGAGATTCCGGCCCAAAACCGCGACATCGAGGACGATCAACCTCCACAAATCTGAGGCAAGTGTTTAATCTTGCTTAATAGATATTTGTGTATTTAATTTCATAATTTGTGGGTTAAAGAAATGGATTTTTGGATATTAATGTCAAAACCTAGATTTTCAGGTTTATCTTGAAATTAATGTTTAAATATGAATTTAATGGAATAGAAATGGTTGGGATCAACTTTGGGTTGATTAATGGGCTTAAAATCATGATTTGATGAAAGTTTGGGGATTAGAATGAAAGTTTTAGGGTATTAATTTCGTGGGTTTTGTTGAGAAAGGGAAATCGGCTAGAATATCTGGCATGGCCGGTCGACCGCGGTCTGGGGACCGGTCTACCGCGCCTTAAGGAAAAAGCCTACTGCATTTCTTCGTAGGCAAAATTTTGACCCGCGATCAACCGGGGGTCTGGGACCGGTCGACCGGTCCCCTGTTTTTAGCCTTAGAATGGGAAATCCCTTTCCCCTTTTTCTTTTGGAGTTTATTCTTAGGGGCTTCCTTAATGGGCTATTTTATGGAGTTTTTCTAGGATGACCTCTACCCCTTTTAAGTTGGTTTTATTGATTTGGGGGCCTTCTCTTATGATGTAAGTGATATGTTCTTGGAGACATTGAAGGAGTTTCTCACAGATTAGGATTTTTGGGGACTCCTTTGGGTAATTTGGGAGAAACGTACCCATGTACGTATTGGAGTTACATATGGATATTGGGGAAACCTCTTTGAGGTTGGGAATACCAATTATAGATACAGGTATAAATATGATGTGAGGTTGAGAACTCTTAGAGAGTGAGGTGTCTCCTATCCTTAGAAATGTTTAGACTAAGGAACAAATGATAACCCGATAGGAGTAAGGGTTCATAAAATAAATTGAACCATAGGTAAAATTGGGAACGGCTTGGGATTGTACTGTCGACTAGGATAAGCGGTAGCATAAATTCTAGTTAGGATAGTTTACACGTAAGTATGGGGATATGACCATTGAGATTCCAATACTTGAAATGAGGTTGGAATAAATTGAGGTTTTAGACTATTAAGTCATGTGTGTGCCTATGGTTAAATAGTACTAAAGGAAACTATGTACTTTTGAATATGGATGAAATGTGTAGTGATGGATTCCTACACAAACTCTTGGGTGATAACCCTAATGTTGAATATATATGTATAGATATATACATATGGTTTTGGGAGACTATTCATCATAGGAAAAATGATTGAATATGTTTCAAGTGAGGGATTGTATTCACATATCGAGGTAAATTAAATGGAAATTGTGGTGACGGCTTGTATATTGAGGATTATGTATATTTATAGCCGGGTTTATATATCTTATACATATGAATGAGAATTAGTTTGTATATATAATGATATAGCGATGTGTGAATATATGTACATATATCTATGTATGATATGAATATATGGATATATTTATGTTGTGGACATACATGGTATGGATATTTAAACCGTATATGATGGTTTACCATATTGGATCATATGATGGGATCATATGGATGTATGTATATTGCGCATGTGAGCGATATATATACTTATGTGGTTAAGCATACCCCGCTCATGCTATCATTGGGAAGTTTCCGCGCAGAGGGTGAGCATCTTGGCATATAGAGCAGGGTGTGGATATTCCCCAGGTCATAGTCGTCCCGTGTGTTATTATACGATATATATATATATTTTGGGATGAGACGTGGTGGGTATGTTTCGTCTCATTTTCGGTTGAAGCTATGACCGCTTCCCGGGACGTCGTGTGTGTGAGTTATCACGAGGTGGGTGTCGTTGATTCCCACCAGGTGGTCCCCAGTTGTTACTTGAGCCGGACACTGGGAAGATGATAGCATTGATGCAGTTTTATCGGCGCTATATATAGCCGGGTAGTATATGTGCATGGCCATTGTACATCATATATGGTATGTACACTTGGTCATGGGTATGGATGATAGTATGTATATATATATGGTGAGAATAAAATACCTATATATATATATATATATATATATATATATATCGTATTTGAAAGGATATGGTATTTCTATGGGGTACATCTTGGATGATTATGGTGTACCAGATTAATTGGGGGTTGATGTATCGTATTTGAGGAATATTTCAGTTACATCATCCTAAGGTTATTATTGGAGATATTAAGCTATTTTTATATTATAATCTAGACTTTGTGATTGAAATAGTAAATTGTATGCTAAGTATTATGGATCTCTAGGATCGACATTGCCCAGGAGTAGTGTATCGAGGTGGTTCCTTGTTTGGATTTCGCTTTGCGAGACACCTCACCCACGAAACGTAGTGCAAGGTCGAGATTTGAGAGAAGTAATTATATATATGGAATAATGGGTCTCTGGTCTTGACATTGTCAGGAGTAGTGTAACGGGGCAGTTCCTAGTTTGGATTTCTCTTTGCGAGACTCTCCACGCACGAAACGTAGTACAATTTTGAGATTAGAGATAAGTTTTGCCAATAATTCATGTGCATGTTATTCAAAAAATAATTCTTATATTTTTGCCTATATATATATATATATATATATATATATATATATATATATATATATATGTAGATATATATAGGGGTAATTTATTAAGAATTATAATAAATTAAATTATAAATCGGAATCCATTGAGCCTATTATGGCATAATTGTTTGTAATCATAATCTAGTAAGATTAGAAAAATGGCGGATTCTTGGGCTAAGTTAGGAAGGCAATTCTCGTGGGTATAGGGTAGGCCTATGATAAGTTAGGTTGTCCTAATAGATGGGGGGTAATTTAACTAAAATTTGAGGACGCGAATAGGTGCGCGCCTTTAGATGAGAGGTGAGTTGGGGTTCCACGAGAGTGCGATTCCACTTTTAATTATGAAATAAGTGCACCAATATTTATTATGCACGGTTAACACAATTGCTAAATATTTTTCACAATTCGGGCTCTGACCCGTTTTCTTTTCTCTCCTGCTTGTATATATATATTTCCACAGGTATCCTACCGCATGGATGCCGAATGACCTTCTATCTAGAGTTTTGGGAGCCGTGACAGGTGCGGACTGTTGCGGGATGTATCTTATAGCCGCTTCCTACTTCTGTAAAATTCTAGGTAGGATTCCTGTTGTATATCGGGTTCGTACCCAAGGGATATTTATATACATGTTTATATCTATTTCATTTCAGCTATTGTATTGGCTGTGACCCGACAGCTTATTCGGGTGTATCTCCTTGTGGTATATTCAGCTGTATTTATTTATTTCATTTTATTCTAGCATTTCATTTATTATAGTTCTCTCATGCATCTTTTATTCCTTTATTATTGGTGTTATAGTGTTGGTTTGTAGTATGTTGCATATTTTATTTAAATTTTAACATCTCGCCTATATGATATCGGGTAGTTAGTCCTATATTATATAGTACCGATAGTTGATGTTGAGACCAGACCATCTGAAACTCCTGATTTAATATAGTATAGGGCTGGCCACCCGTTATTATTTTTGGCTGGTTGTTACAGATGGTATCAGAGCATCAGGTTTTAGAGTCCTTAGGATTTGTGCGAGTTTTCTGCATTCTTCCGTTAACGTTCTTGACATAAAGATCTACAAATAGGACTGTTGTGTTCACTGCGCTCATCTTCTTCTGTGAAGTGTATTCACTTGATCGACGTTCTGATAACAGTTTCTCTTGTTTCAGACGTCACTTAGAGTATGTTGTCTAGGAAAGGATAGGATTAGAAGTACAATACCCATAGCATATTTTGGGTACGCTTTGATCGGGGGTATTTGTTTTCCCCGATTCCGGAGGAGTTATTGAGGAGATTTCTACCAGGGTTCGAGGTGATTTATCAGCAGTTGAGTAAGAAAGGAAATTTACTCGAATGGCGAATCTTGGGCTTAGTAAGGAAAGTCTGAGGAGAGGATTGTGTAGTACTTGGGAGGTTTAGATTGAGAATCTGTTAACCTTCATTAGGAAACCTGGTGTTGGTGACTCTTACCGATGTGAGGAAGGTGTAGTTATCCCAATATCAGGAGTATCGCCTTCGAGGATGAGGGAGAATGCCTTTGGAGACTCAGTTTCGTTGTGTAGGACTGAGGGAGTTTTTGGCAGTTGCAATCGCGCTTTGCCCTTCTATATGGTTAGGAAGGATTTTGAGGAAGATGTTTCTCTTGTGAAGAAATAGGCTTAGGGATAATGATTGTCCTGGAAGAAGTTGAGGACCCTGAGTTGAGATTCTAGGACGAGGGGAAACCATTGGGTTATGGAATTATAAGGTAGAATACCTTTCTTTGGGTTTAAGTTACGCTTTGTGTGATATTGGAAACGTCGCGCGTAAGGTGTGATAAGTAGCTAGATGCTACACCTCTAAGGTGTATGAAATTTTCCTAGAGGAGGGAGTGAGCAAATGTGTCCTTTGTATGCCGTCTTTGGAGATGATATACCTTCTCGTAACGAAATAGTAGGGAAGTTTTAATATCCCACTGAGGGAACAATTTATTTTTATATAAAGGTGTTGATGTGATGTAGAGGAATTTCATAACTGAGAGGTTCAGAGTTTGGTAGATTTATGTGGAGCGGATAGTTTAGCTCATAGTTGTGCTAGTTTTGAGAACTAGGTATTGGCTAGAGTATTGTATTTATTGAGACCTTGTGTTCTAAACATAAGGTGTTTGTTTGGCGTGTCGAAAGACGCGGGATTGATTTATATCGTATTGTGGTATAGTCCCTCAGGCAATATCTAGAATATGGAAATCTTTTTATAAAACCTTAACCCTGGTTCAACCAATCTCAATCCCCGACCTAGCTACATAGTAGTGTATTGGGAGGGTTCCTTGTTTGGATTTCGCTTGCGAGACCTCCCCCGCAGGAAGGTGGCTAGTGTCAGGAATTGAGAAGAGTTCAACCATTGGGGATTTTCAAACTTCTATATAATTAATATGTTGCTATAGATTATAATGCCGAGGGTTATATTATGATTTGAGGCTAATGGAGCCTGATCATAGTTTTACGAGTGGAAACTCGGATACGGGGTGTATGGGCACCCTGGGTAGTAGTTGTTTTAAAACTATATGGTTCGACATGAGAGCCAGGAAGGATCGGTATAGTGATCCTAAGGATTGATGTGAGGACTAGATGATATTGAGGTCCTAGGCATGTCTTAAATTTCGCGGGCGAAATTTTTGTAAGGGGGGAAGTATATAACAACCCTCGATTTTTGGAGACTGAGAAATTAAATTTTGGGAAAATTAAATTTAATTAAATTGGGGAATTTCAAAATTTGGGAATTGAGGCCCAAAAATAGAGAATATTTCAAAGTATTCTGGATGATATTTTTGAGGGTACCATCGATCTCGGAAGGGTCGAGATAGTCAAAATGACTGTCATTGGGTCTTATTTCGGCTCCGGAATGTTAAGTTATTTTGACTTGAATTGGAGTAAACGAGTCATTTAAAGTGTGTATTAACATTTAAAATTGTGATTTTGTTTTAAAGGTTTATGAGACTTACGGTTTAAGCGACTCTCATTTGAGAGAAAGAGAGAAAAAAGCCCTAGAGGGAGAAAGAGAAGGAAAGAAGAAGAAAGGAAGAGAGAGAGGAAGAAAGCTTGGAGATTCCGACCCAAAACCGCGACATCGAGGACGATCCAATCTCTACAAATCTGAGGTAAGAGTTTAATGCTATTTGTGTATTTCATTTCATAATTTGTGGGTTAAAGAAATGGATTTTTGGATATTAATGTCAAAGCCTAGATTTTTAGGTTTAATCTTGAAATTAATGTTTAAATATGAATTTAATGGAATAGAAATGGTTGGGATCAACTTTGGGTTGATTAATGGGCTTAAAATCATGGTTTGATGAAAGTTTCAGGGTATTAATTTCGTGGGTTTTGTTGAGAAAGGGAAATCGGCCAGAATATCTGGTATGGCCGGTCGATCGCGGTCTGGGGACCGGTCGACCGCGCCTTAAGGAAAAAGCCTACTGCATTTCTTCGTAGGCAAAATTTTGACCCGCGGTCAACCGGGGGTCTGGGACCGGTCGACCAGTCCCCTGTTTTTAGCCTTAGAATGGGAAATCCTTTTCCCCTTTTTCTTTTGGAGTTTATTCTTAGGGTCTTCCTTAATGGGCTATTTTATGGGGTTTTTATAGGATGACCTTTACCCCTTTTTAGTTGGTTTTATTGATTTAGGGGCCTTCTCTTATGATGCAAGTGATATGTTCTTGGAGACATTGAAGGAGTTTCTCACATATTAGGATTTTTGGGGACTCCTTCGGGTAATTTGGGAGAAACGTACCCATGTACGTATTGGAGTTACATATGGATATTGGGGAAACCTCTTTGAGGTTGGGAATACCAATTATAGATACATGTATAAATATGATGTGAGGTTGAGAACTCTTAGTGAGTGAGGGGTCTCCTATCCTTAGAAATGTTTATACTAAGGAAAAAATGATAACCCGATAGGAGTAAGGGTTCATAAAATAAATTGAACCATAGGTAAAATTGGGAACGGCTTGGGATTGTACTGTCTACTAGGATAAGCGGTAGCATAAATTCTTGTTAGGATAGTTTACACGTAAGTATGGGTATATGACCATTGAGATTCCAATACTTGAAATGAGGTTTGAATAAATTGAGGTTTTACACTATTAAGTCATGTGTGTGCCTATGGTTAAATAGTACTAAAGGAAACTATGTACTTTTGAATATGGATGAAATGTGTAGTGATGGATTCCATCACAAACTCTTGGGTGATAACCCTAATGTTGAATATATATGTATAGATATATACATATGGTTTTGGGAGACTACTCATCATAGGAAAAATGATTGAATATGTATCAAATGAGGGATTGTATTCACATATCGATGTAAATTAAATGGAAATTGTGGTGACGACTTGTATATTGAGGATTATGTATATTTATAGCCGAGTTTATATATCTTATACATATGAACGAGAATTAGTTTGTATATATAATGATATAGCGATATGTGAATATATGTACATATATCTATGTATGATATGAATATATGGATATATTTATGTTGTGGACATACATGGTATGGATATTTAAACCGTATATGATGGTTTACTATATTGGATCATATGATGGGATCATATTGATGTATGTATATTGCACATGTGAGCAATATATATACTTATGTGGTTAAGCATACCCCGCTCATGCTATCATTGGGAAGTTTCCGCGCAGAGGGTGAGCATCCTGGCATATAGAGCAGGGTGTGGATATTCCCCAGGTCATAGTCGTCTCGTGTGTTATTATACGATAGATATATATTTTGGGTGGAGAGGTGGTGGGTATGTTTCGTCTCATTGCCGGTTGGAGCTATGATCGCTTCCTGGGACGTCATGTGTGTAAGTTATCACGAGGTGGGTGTCGTTGATCCCCACCAGGTGGTCCCCAGTTGTTACGTGAGCCGGACACTGGGAAGATAATAGCATTGATGCAGTTTTATCGGCGCTATATATAGCCGGGTAGTATATGTGCATGGCCATTGTACATCATATATGGTATGTACACTTGGTCATGGGTATGGATGATAGTATGTATATATATATGGTGAGAATAAAATACCTATACCTATATATATTTATATATCCTAGGTGAAAGGATATGGTATTTCTATGGGGTACATCTTGGATGATTATGGTGTACCATATTAATTGGGGGTTGATGTATCGTATTTGAGGAATATTTCGGTTACATCATCCCAAGGTTATTATTGGAGATATTAAGATGTTTTTATATTATAATCTAGACTTAGTGATTGAAATAGTAAATTGCATGTTAAGTATTATAGATCTCTAGGATCGACATTGCCCAGGAGTAGTGTAACGAGGTGGTTCCTTGTTTGGATTTCGCTTTGCGAGACACCTCACGCACGAAACGTAGTGCAAGGCCGAGATTTGAGAGAAGTAATTATATATATGGCATAATGGGTCTCTGATCTTGACATTGTCAGGAGTAGTGTAACGGGGCAGTTCCTAGTTTGGATTTCTCTTTGCGAGACTCCCCACGCACGAAACGTAGTACAATTTTGAGATTAGAAAGAAGTTTTGCCAATAATTCATGTGCATGTTATTCAGAAATTAATTCTTATATTTTAGCCTATATATATATATATATGTAGATATATATATGGGTAATTTATTAAGAATTATAATAAATTAAATTATAAATCGGAATCCATTGAGCCTATTATGGCATAATTGTTTGTAATCATAATCTAGTAAGATTAGAAAAGGGTGGATTCTTGGGCTAAGTTAGGAAGGCAATTCTCGTGGGTATAGGCTAGGCTTATGATAAGTTAGGTTGTCCTAATAGATGGGGGGTAATTTAACTAAAATTTGAGGAGGCGAATAGGTGCGCGCCTTTAGATGAGAGGTGAGTTGGGGTTCCACGAGAGTGCGATTCCACTTTTAATTATGAAATAAGTGCAGCGATATTTATTATGCACGGTTAACACACTTGCTAAATATTTTTCACAATTCGGGCTCTGACCCTTTTTCTTTTCTCTCCTGCTTGTATATATATATTTCCACAGGTATCCTACCGCATGGATGCCCAATAACCTTCTATCCAGAGTCTTGGGAGCCGTGACCGGTGCAGACTGTTGCGGGATTTATCTTATAGCCGCTTCCTACTTCTGTAAAATTCTAGGTAGGATTACTATTGTATATCGGGTTTGTACCCAAGGGATATTTATATACATGTTTATATCTATATCATTTCAGCTATTGTATTGGCTGTGACCCGACAGCTTATTCGGGTTTATCTCCTTGTGGTATATTCAGTTGTATTTATTTACTTCATTTTATTCTAGCATTTCATTTATTATAGTTCTCTCATGCATCTTTTATTCCTTTAGTAGTGGTGTTATAGTGTTGGTTTGTAGTATGTTGAATATTTTATTTAAATTTTAACATCTCGCCTATATGATATCGGGTAGTTAGTCCTATATTATATAGTACCAACAATTGATGTTGAGACTGGACCATCTGAAACTCCTGATTTAATATATCATAGGCCTGGCCACCCGTTATTATTTTAGGCGGGTTGTTACAACGCCATATCCATCACGATCACATTGCCAGGTTTGAAATAGATGCTCGATAAAAGCACTGGCATTACACAGTGCGCCCAATGTCTCCCATAAAATTTGTAAATACTTTGTAGTAGATAGTAGTGCCTGTTTTTCTAATTAAGATTGCATTTGGACTATGCAGAGGAAGAGAACGCATTGCATGTTATAGGGGTGCATAAACCGCGGGTCTGTGTGAATCATTAGGATTATTGATTATTCCATTAAGAAAATATTTTCTACGTTACTAATTTTATTTTATCCTTCATTTTTTTTTGCATATATTGTGTAAAGAGATATATAATTCATGTGGTGGTAAATTATTTATCTGTAATCGGTTTTCCTTTTTTACATAGTTTAGCCAACTCTTAAAGATGGAGTACGGGAGTTGGTTTTAGGAGTACTCCTAGTTGTTGAATACGACAAAGCTCTCCTAATTCAATTAAGACATGTGGGGTTTATATCAAGTATAAATGTTATGTATAACCAGATGTATGTCAATTGTCCACTAACTTGATGCATATAGGTACGTAATTGGCAAGTTAAAATTGTACAAATATGATTACAGGTTGTGATATACAGGGATGAGACGTGTTTTTTGAGGCCTAATTCAGATGACAAAACTCATAGATCCTGGAAGAATTTGGAGGACCGAATCTCATTGGAGTATCCAAGAAACACCAAATCGATCAATCGTGTTTTCATGTGCAATTACGATTAATTGGGTGTAAAAATTATCAATTGGGCTAGTGTTTTTTTATATGGATCGTGTTTGTATCAGGTTGTGTCGTATAGGACTTGACCTATATTTTTCTTACCTCATTATATTGCACACCACTTTTTTCCACGAATTTCAACATGTTAGATTAGTAGTGCAAACATGGAATTCATAACACAAATAATATGCATTAGACAATATGAACTATTATCACATTACGGATGTTGGTACATAAGTTTATTATTGATATATGAGAATGAAAATGTTCGACTATTTTGTTTGCAAGTTAACAATATTTACAAGAGGTATGTTGTTTTTTTTAACTTATTATGCATTGCTCGATAGTTTCTTTATTACATTGATTTTCTTTACCTTTTTCCCATCACATTATTTGTTAAGGGTTTAAGCGGTTAAATTATAAATTTTTATATTTATAACGATTTTTCCATTACTTTATCTAATCATGTTGAATATCCGGACTCGCTTACACGTGCAAATAACGTGGGCACAACTAGTGTATATATATACCTTTAGTCATATTGTCTTCGTACGCATGCTTTTCATTTTAGTCTTTATATTGATGTGAATTTGAAGCGTTGGTGGTATCGAAGGAGGAAGAATTTCAGGTTCAAACTAGGAGAATGTTATGGTACGATAATGGTAATCAATTTACATTACTGACTTATACCTTAAATCCTAATATAACTATTATCTTCAACATATCATTCTATAGGGGCCTCTACAACCGGGGAATGTCGAATGTGGGTTTTACATATTAAAGTTCATTAGAGATCTAATGGAGAATTCGTCTCAATCTTCAAAACTAAAGGTAATAAATATTTATTTTATAATATTTTATTTCCCTACTAATTACCTTTATAAGAAAAAATTGAATACAACTTGGTTTGTTAGATGAAGGAGTTGGTTGAAAAAGAAACCTATGAAAATCATGAGATAGAAGAAGTTCAACATGAGTTCATCGATTTCATTCAGGATTATTTTCGTGAGCTACAGTTGTGGAGAATTTTGGCATATCCTTTCAGGTATCTTTTTTTTTTCATGAATTTAATTAATTACTTTGTGTCGATGTTAATAATTTTTAATATAGAGAATCAAAATACTATATATGAAAATATAACAAAAATCATAATTAATATTATCAAAACACTATAAAAATATGATGCTAAGAATAATATTTTTGTTAGTGAATGGACGAGATGAGATTTATATTATCATTGTTAATGATGATGATGATGATTGCCCGGGGTGGGATTTATATTGTTGATGGTGAATGCCCGGGGTGGGCTTTATTTTGTTGATGGTGAATGCCCGGGTTGGGATTTATATTTTTGTTGTTGGTTAAACATGTCATGTTTAATTTTGGATTATTAAAAAAATAAATGAAACTCTGCCGAAATTTTCACTAAACCTTTCCCATTTATCTCTTCTACGTGTTAGAAAAGAATGAAGTAAAAATTACCTTTGAGATTATGCAAATATTTTGTGATGCCCATGGTGGCCTTTATATTGTTGTTGATTGTGAATCCCCAAGGTGGTCTTTTTATTAATATTATTGATAGTTAATGTGGATAGTGGTATTTGTATTGTTATTGTTGATAGTGCATGCCCATGGTGGGATTTATACTATTGTTATTATTGATGATGCTGAATCCCCGAGGTGGGTTTTATATTGTTGTCGTTGGTGAATCATGTCATGTTTAATTTTGGATTATTAAAAAAAACCAGTCGAAACTCTGTCGAAATTTCCATAAAACCTTCCCCATTTATCTCTCCCACACTTTAATAAACAGTGAAGTAAAAATTAACTTTAAAATTATGAATTTTTTATTTTTTGAAGCTCGATATTATATTAGAATATCATTATTGTTTGATCTATATTCTTTATATGGTTAATCTATTTTATTTGTTAAGTACTATTTGTTTCCTTCTTTCGTTCAGATATTGATCCCGTTGTTGCATATTGCGTATCCGATGTAGCTGTTGCTAAATTGGGTTTTCATGCTACACGAATGGAGATAATGTTGCAATTTAATTTGCTTGTTTTTATGCCTATAATATAGGTCATTTTGGATATCTTTTTGTTTGTGAGTTGTCCAGAAGTCAATTGGAAATTGTTGGTGTATATTTATTTATTTTTCATTTTAAATATTAATGACATTTTTTAAAAGTTATTGTTCAAGTTATACTGGTACTTGTCATTTACTACTTTAAGTATGGCAAATTTTGCTTTGAATTGATAAATCATAGTTTTATACATTACATGTTTGGGATATTTGAATAGTATAAAAGAATTCAATGCAAAAAAATAAAGGACAATTTTTTTTTATGACGGTTTACAGTTCACATATAGCAACGGGTATGTTATATGACTGTTTTATGTACGCTGTAATTATAATTAACAAAGAAAACGTCATAATAAGTACCTTTTATGACGGTTCGTACGAAAAACTGTTGTAATGGGATGGTTTGTTATGACGCTTTTGTCAACACTAACTTTATTATGACACACAACATTATTGTTAATGATTTTTGTATGAAAAACTGTCATAATAGGATGGTTGTTATGACGGTTTAATCAACACCTGGACACCCACAATGTAATGGCCAAACATAAATAATTAACAAAACTTTGCTTGATGGATTGAAGAAAAGATGGACGATGCAAAAGGCACTTGGCTCAATGAGCTGCATATTATCCTTTGGGCACATTAGGACCACTCCAAGAACAATAATAGGTGAGACCCCATACATGCTCACTTTTGGCACTGAGGCAGTGTTACCAATTGAAATAGGTCTGCCCACCCACAGAGTGTTGAATTTTGACTCACCCAAAAGTGATCTCATGAGGCGACTAAATCTGGACATGTTCGAGGAAGTTAACGAAGAGGCTGCCATCTGAATGGTTGATTACTAACAAAGGATTGCTAGTTTCTACGACCTAAGAGTCAAGCCGATTAACTTGAAATAGGGAGATCTTTACTCAAGAAGGTCATCTAGAAAAATAATAAGTTGGAGCCCAATTGACATGATCCATAACCCTATCTCGACAGTTATTCGACTAGAAACTTATCAACTGCAAACATTGGAAGGTAAAGAGTTTAAGAATCCTTGGAATGCTGACCATCTTCGTAAATACTATCAGTAATTTTGTTTTCATGTAATCGATTATTCAGTTCAATAAAGTTGCAATTATCAAATACCCGTGCTTCCTTTTTTTCGAAGTATGGTGCTACTCACACCAACTAATAAAAAGATAATTCATTCTTAGTTTAAAATTTTCCAACTTCAAACAAGTTCATTCTTAGTTCAAACATTTCCAACTTCAGGAAGGTTAAAAAACAATTACAAAATTCATATATTATTTCGTCTTCGATAAATCAAGAAAAAGAAGTAAGTAAAACCTCATATAAGATTCAAAGTCAAACACAAGAAGTTTTAACCGTCTAAGTTAAAACATAAGGATAACTATACATTCCTAATACACTTGGTCTCCATTAGTAACGAATGCTATAACTTAGTGCAATAAGACTATTTACAATTTTATTTAAGAGCATTAGTCGAATCTAAGGCAGTTCAAGTGAATTCAACCATGAATCAAACATTTAACATTTAAGTAGATTATTTAGTCAATAAGTTGATTAACTAGTCATTATATAGACCACCTAGTCAGCAATAAGATGAATACTAACCAGAAGCTTAAATAAATAAGGCTAGGAATCATAAATAATTTCATTTCATTTCAATAAAGATGTATTACAATTTGATGGTCCACAAAACGAAAAATACAAGTCTATTCTACTAGGCGTTTTCCATTAGCCTTTCTCATCCCAATAGGAGGTTAATCAAGTGTGCCCGGATGATTGATAGATCTAATATCTATACTCCTATTATGTCTATTACTCCTCGGCTGATCAAGTAAATTCTGGGGACGAAGATAATCCACCTCTCCTTCAAGACCAAAATCCTTAAGGTACTTTCTAATCAAGCTTTGAGGAATGGGATCACGAGGAATCCAACTAACATCAATAAGTAAAAGAGGACCAGGATATTCCAACATTCTTGGGTCATGCCAATACCACAGTTCATCTCCCTTAGAAATCTTTAGCAAAGTATGAAGGTTCATCCAACCCCATTTATATCCTTTATTCCTAGCCTGCTCTATGTTCTTATCCAAGTAAGTCAAGGCTTCATCATACCTGTCCATCCAAATAGATTTGGGTTGCTTATGAAAATGGAAAGTTAGTTTGTCCACATTATCCAGAAGCTTTTTGATGGTCTTGTTCTTCTCTTTGGGCATCGCAGCTTAGTCAACCAAAGTTTTCTTAATTTTCTCTTATTAATGGTTGGCCGAATAACAATGCTCTGCCTAGAAGATTGGCCAGATTTATTTTTCTTCTTATACAAGACTTCCAACTCCTCCAACATCCTGGCATTCTCAGTCTCCAAAAAGGACATCCCCTCATCTAGACCAGTATTGGTGGACTTATTCAAGCTATCCAACTCATCCCTTAGATCATTATATTCCTTCTCTAGAAATAAAGCAATTGATTGGGCATCTTCAGCTTCTTGGGTTAACACCAGCTCCTTTTTATTCAAAGCATAGGTGATATCTTGCTTTTTTTAATCAAATCCACGATCTTCACTCAAGGCATAGTACTTAGCTTCATAATCAGAGTGAAGCAAAGCCAAAGAGAGCTTGTGTTCATCTTGCATTTGCTCAATTATATAATAATAACCGACGTTGTTCACCACTTCTTTATCTAGAAGTCAATGAAGGTGAACATAAGACTCCTGCACTTGGTCGAAGGTAGTTGGGTTGAGAAACCCCACTAAATATTCCTCGATAAATGGGAAA
Source organism: Sambucus nigra (assembly GCA_949130495.1). NCBI lineage: Eukaryota > Viridiplantae > Streptophyta > Magnoliopsida > Dipsacales > Adoxaceae > Sambucus > Sambucus nigra. Next base: position 408,162,916 of record OX422222.1, read on the forward strand.
TGACCAACCTTGAGAAGATTTTTATGTCTCCTGAGTCGGTCAAATTCATACAAAAATATAGCTTTCTTATTGACATAAAACTCAAAATTTACATGTATATGTTTATGGAACCAACCAAATAAAAGAAACAGTATAACTAGTATTGAAGACAATAAGCAACAAGCAATCAACATCACATGAAGTTGGGAGAAATTGAGCAAAAATATGCCTTCCCATTGATCATTACTTGGTTACGTAGTTGATTACATTGCAAAAGACAAAGAAGAAGAAATGGAAAATACATACACGAATAAGAAAAAGGAAACTATCTGAAAGTTATTAACATTCTCCTTGTCCTTCTCCTGATTATTGGTCTTGCCTTGATCGGTAGTACGTAGGTCAGAATGATCAGTAGGCACCATAAAAGACTCCCCATAAACCTCCTCACCACCATCAAAGTCTTCATCAAGGTTGGGAGGAGTTCCTGGGTCATGCCTCTGAAAGAGCTTCCTCAAAGTTAGTCGAGGAAGATGCCCTTATTTGGTCATCCTCCTCCATCATCTGATTGAAGTTGACCAAAAACTATAAGAAAATGAATGAATTGTCAGTTTAGAAGAAAGGCATTAAAGAACTGTAAATGTCAAATAGAAAGATTAAGAATTTACCAAAGCCAAATTGTGAGAAACCCTCTCAATTAATCAGAATCTGGCCATGGGGACTTTAGCTGACTTGTCTGCCAGCAAAGTCCCAGATTTTATCAACTCCTTAGACAAACTAGGTTGATCACCACCGAAGCATTCTCAATTATACCTTGCTCGATAGCAGACTTCTTGACCAACTCAGTAGCTTTGGCTAAGTGGACTTTTTGGCTTGGTCTTGATGGTCGAGCAAACCTTTCTTCAACCTCTTAGATTGAGGTTCTTAAGTTCAAGCCTCCTCAGTGTTGAGAACCTGAGGTATCTCCTCAAGGGCTTGAGACCTCTTATTGGTAGGAATAATTTTCTTGGCAATAGGGGGAGGGGACTTGGTTATCAAGTTTGGAAATTTTATTTTAACCATCTCGACAGAAGAAGATGTGGGGATGGTGGTGATGTCAAGGGACTCAAATGAGGAAGAGGTCCCTCCTTGAATAAACTCAACCCCAGCTGATTTTACAGCTGAAGAAGTGTATATAGGTTCCTCGTCTAGGTTGACAAGAAGGTGAGGCAATGTAAGTGGTGGTCAAACAACAAAAGAGGTAATTGATCTCTTATACTCTAATAAAATAGAAGAAACTCCGAAATGCTCTTCTCCTACTATCTGATCAAGACCTCATAAGTATTTGAGGTCGTCAAGGTGAACTTCTACCTCCTTAGGACACTTATTCTTACTCTTCTCTGAACCAAAAACAAAATAAGAAAGTTAGTCGACAAATATAGGAGCGGGTAATATACAGAAGAAAGTTAAGAGAAAATTTATGACCTATGTCAATGCTTTCTTGGGGACACCTTGGACCTGTGTAAGATACCCCCTCAGGAAGGGGAGCATATTTCCAATTCTTGATAAAAACACCATAATCCTAATAGTCTTTAATGGAATCTAGCAGATTAACTAGTAGAGCCCTATTGGCTTGCCTAGTCTTCAAATAATACGTACTATCTCCAATCCTTCCCCACTTATAAAAGAATATCAATTCGGGGATTCTAATATGAGTCACATAGATCAATTTCAACCAACTTACTCTTTTCACAATCCTCTACGTGTTTAGAACTATTCTAGTAGGAACGACGTTGAAATATTGACAAAACTGAAGAAATAGGGTGAAAGGTAATACCACATTCAACAATGAAAATAATGGGAATCCCATGACCCTTTACAAGAGAATACACATCTACTGGACCATGAGATACTTCTAGACTAACCCAACTAGGGATTTTCCTTTTTTCTCTAAATTCCTCTAAGGGTTATCATCTATGATATAAACCATGACTAAAACAAAGGAAAAATAAAGAAAAGGGGGGGGGAGATGGCTTACAGAGATCTAAAGACAACAATAGGGATAAAAAATGATGGTGGATAGCAAGCAACAAAATATCGCAGAAGGAAATCTTGAAAATAAGAGAAGACGCTAAGTGTAGAAGATTTGAGGTGAAGGAAATGGAGGGAAATCTCCATCCATTTATAAGTTGCCTCCGTAATTGGGATAAAATGATTAACTGCACAAACGATTAAACTATTATCGACTACACGCTTTTTAATGTGTAAAAAGACTAACCTGCCCTTTGACGGTTTGAAAAGGTTTGAATTATTTACAAAAATGCATTTATCAATAATACCAGTAAAAAAAATTACAAGTCCGAGAGGTCGGCTGCCAACCAGCGTTAAGACATTACATCGAGCAACATTTAGAGAATACAATCCATACTTTCGATCATTCATCAAGCATGGAGTATTGGGGGCATTTTTTGTATGTAAAACTACTCTTCTACGTGGATCAATGAACAATAGACACATGTCAAATTACGTGGCCCCTCAGCTATCTTGATCGTCATCAGAGTTACCTAGTTGACTGGAATGCCAACTAACACCCAGAATATAAACCATCGGGAATAACAGAGGTTACTCGGATGGAATGATAACCAACACTGAATTTCAAGAGTCTTAATTATTGTATATAGATGTAAATGCCTATAAATATAAAGGTATTCCGTCTTTAAGGTTCCACACCACTATAAATGAATAATCTTCCTTAGCTCAAAAGGAGGATTCATTCAATCATAAGAACACCATACTGAGCTTTTGTAACCACCTAAATAATACCAACAGTGGACGTAGGTTTTCTTCATAGCTGAACCACTTTAAAGATCTTCCCTCTTGTGTGTTTGTGTAGATTACTTACTTTAATTTATTTGTGATTATAAATCTGGACCCTATTCATTTTTAGATATCAACATTTATAAAGAATATGGATTATGGTTTTGGGCCACGACCGTTTTTAAAAAATCCACCCATATGGTTCAAGCCTGGTTCGTGGACCCTACTCCATAACTGGCCACGACTCTGGTGTGTGACCCCTAGTCAACAAGGGGGCATGGCTTAAGTCCATGGACTTTGGGTCACGGACCAAGCCCGTGTCCATAGGTCCATATACCTCTCGACGCTCTAGGCCGTGACCCTGACTTTCGTCCAGGTATAAAGCCCATGAACACCAATTTTGGTTATGCCAAAAATGGTCACAGACCTCAGGCATGACCCTAGGGCCTGGTCTGTAGAATTTTATAAATAAGACGAAATAGATGAATTGTATTTCATAATAAATGAGTTAGTACATGAAGGAATATATACATAATGAGACGAAGAAATTATCTAATACAAATAGCTAGAAATAAGGAATTAGTTGATGACTCTCTAAAGAAGTAGGGCCTGATATCACATGTGAGTAATTGTAACTATTGACTCATTCAAAATATTTCCGACGTGGGGTAGTGTGACAACCCGCTCAAAATAATAACGGGTGGCCAGCCCTATACTACATTAAATCAGGTATCTCAGATGGCTCAGTCTCAACATCAAATGACAATACTAAATAATATAAGGCTAACTACCCAAAACTATTAAAAGCGGATGCCAAAATAAAATAAAATATGCAACATGAAACAAACCAACACTATCAGCTACTATGAGAGATAGAATACACAAATACCACGATAAAAAAAAGTGCTAGTATTAAAATGAAATAAGTACCAACAAGAAAAATATACCCGAATAAGCTATCGGGTCACAGACAGTACAAAATCCATAAAGAAGAAATATAGACAGCTACAAATAAACCTTGGGTGTAAACCCGATATACCACATAAATCCTATCTAGATTTACGAGGAGATAGGAAGCGACTACAATCTAAGTCCCACAACAGTCCGCACCTGTTACGGCTCCCACAACTCTGGATAGGAGGGCATCCGACATCCCTACGGTAGGACCCCTGTAGTAATATATATATATATATATATATACATGGCAGGAGAGAAATATAAACGGGTCGGAGCCCGAGGTGTAAAAATGTTTAGCAAGTGTGTTAACCGCCCATAATAAATATAAACGCATTATTTCATAATTTAAAGTGGAGTCGCACTCTCGTGAAACCCCAAACTCACCTATCGTCTAACAGCGCGCACCTATTCGTGACCTGGAATGTTAATTAAGTTACCCCACCCACAAGGACAACCTAACTTAAAATAGGCATGGCCTATACCCGCAAGACCTGCCATTCTAACATAACCCCAGAATCCAACCCATTTTAATCACACTTAAATATATATACATCTATATGCCGTACTAGGCTTAATTGATTCCAATTTATAACTTAATCAGTTATAATTCTTAATACGTTACCCATTAACATTAAGTTTCAATCATATGATTTAATCTCTAAATAACATGCATACAAATTAATAAGGACAAAACTTCTCTCCACTCTCAACATTGCATTACGTTTCGTGCGTGGGGCGTCTCGCAAAGTGAAATCCAAACAAGGAACCCCCCCCCCCCCAATACACTACTCCTTGACAATGTCGATCGTGGGGATCCATCATGTCATCCACACCATCATACTACTAATACATAAGTAGAAAGGACAAAACTTCTCACTACTCTCAACATTGCACTGCGTTTCGTGCGTGGGGCGTCTCGCAAAGAGAAATCCAAACACGGAACCCCCTCAATACACTACTCCATGACAATGTCGATCGTAGGGATCCATTATGTCATACACACAATTATACTACTACAACTACCTGCAAATACAAAGGACAAAAATTCTCTCTACTCTCAACATGGCACATTGTTTCATGCGTGGGGCGTCTCGCAAAGCGAAATCCAAACAAGGACCCCCCCAATACACTACTCCATGACAATGTCGACCGTAAGGATCCATTATGTCATCCACACAAATCTATTCTGCAAATACTAAAATTTGGATTACTATCTAAGAGTAACCCCTAAAATCTCCACTAAATCCTTGGGTTGAATTAACCAAAATTTTCCTTAAGTGTGATACATCAACCCCCAATAATCTCGTACACCATAATCGTCCAAGATGTACACCATAGAATTTTCATATCCTTTCACCTATAGGATATAATATATATATATATATATATATATATATATAAACATATATATATACTACCATTCATTCCCATAGCCAAGTGTACATACTACATATAATGTACAATGGCCATACACAAAATATAACTGGCTATATATCGCCAATATACTGCACTATGCTATCATCTTCCAGGGCATCACTCATATACCATCCTTGGGACAACGGTCCGACTCAATATCACCGACATCCGGGCCAACATACACACACGACGTCCGGGAAACGGTCATAGTTCCTTACCGGTCAATAAGACAAAACATACCCACCACGTCCCATCCCAAAAAAATGCATATCACATAATAACACAATGGATGCTATGACCTCGGTAATATCCACACTCTGCTCATCGAGCCAGGGTGCTCACCCTCATCGCGCAACTTCCCAATGATATCATGTGCAGGGTATGCTTAACCATACAAGTATATATATCATTCACATGCACAATATATAAACATCCATATAATTACATCATATAACTAAACCTTCACATACGGTTTAGATATTTACAACATGATTATACACATATATGCATATATACATACTATCTCTCAATTGTATGTATGAAGCTTGTAAACTCGACTATTAGCATCCATATTCCTCAATATACTAGCCATCACTCCAATCATATTAGCTTAATTCGTTATATGAATACGATCCCTCGCTTGAAGCATATTCATTCATTTTCCTTATGATATAAATAATCATCCAACATAGATATATCTCCAACATTAAGGTTATCACCCAAAGTTTAGTGTAGATAATTATCACTACACATCACATCTATAAACAAAAGTACATCAATATCTCTAGTACTAATTTGACCATTGGTATACACATAACTAATAGTCTATAAACCTCAAGCTCAATCTTAACTTTATCTCATGATCCCATCACATAGGGAAAATACTACACTGATATATAATCACTATCCGGACTACGGTTCAATTACTCCTATGAACCCCTAAATCTTATTGCATTTACAATCTATTCCTTAAGTTAAACATTACTAAGGATACGCGACCACTCCCTCTCGTCGGTCCCCAATTAATTTTAAGTAGAATCCTATCACTATAAGGAATTCGACACAATTATCGGCACACTATTCCATGTCATACCCTCACAACTCTTTCAAAGGTACCTTAACCTTACATCATAACTAGACTCATTTATGACCCCAAAATAGAACTCCCGTTCTCAATGAGATTCCCCACTATATCGATATGACCCTCTCCAATACATATGGATATAAGTCCCCAAAATAACTCGATAAGTATCCGCAGTCCCATCATGGGAGAAAATTTTAATAAATCTCCAAAACATCTTTCTTACATCATATAATCATGTCCCAAATCAATAAGGGTTAGAAATCATTCTAGAGAAAATCCATAAAACAGCCCTGTTTCCGAATCGATTCGGCCTGGCCTGGATCCATTCGGTCTCAAGGGCGAATCGATTTTCTCTAACTACGAATCGATTCGGTTTAAAGGACCTGGGACTCTGTCCCAAGCTGAATCGATTCGCCTTGGGTCCGAATCGATTCGGTCATCCCGACCTGCCACTTTTGCCTAAGCCGAATCGATTCGCTTAAAGGGAGAATCGATTCGGGTCTGCAGAACCAAAAAGATCTCTTCTTCTTCATAAAACCCATGAATTCTAAACCCTAAAATTTCACTTCTAACCCCTTAACCTTCATTATATCATGATCCTAAGCCAATAAATCATCCCAAATCTGATCCCAACCATCTCTAAACCAACCAACCCATATATAAACATAAATTTCAAGATTTAAACCACAAAATCTAGGTTTTGATATTAATACCCAAAATCCAATTCTTTTATCCACAAATTATGAAATGAAATACACATATGAAATATTTAGCGAGATTAAACACTTGCCTCAAGATTGTAGAGGTTGGATCGTCCCCGGGATCACGTGTGGGCCGGGATCTCCAAGCTTTTCCTCCTCTCTCTCTTCCTTTCTTCTTCTTTCTTTCTCTCTTTCTCTTTTCTTTCTATTTCTCCCTTCTCACAAATGAGAAGGGATGAAATTGTAAGCCCTTAAATCCCTTAAAACAACAAACCCAGTTTTAAATGTTAATACACACCTTAAATGACTCGTTTACTCCAATTCGAGTCAAATTGACTTAAAAATAATTCGGAACCGAAATAAAACCCAATGACAATTATTTCGACTATCTCGACCCATCCAGAACTAATGGCGCACTCAGAATTATCATTCGGAATACTTTGTAATGTCTTCAATTTTTGGACTTCAATTCCCAAATTTTAAAATTCTCCAATTTCAATAAATTTTATTTCTTCCAGAATTAAATTTCTCAGTCCCAAAATCTTAGGGTGTTACAGTCAGTTCATTATTCGTAATACTCCCCCTCAAACTAGATGTGTCCGGATGAGACACACCAAGATTGATCAAATTTTATTCAGAGGTGTGGGTGGAGAGCACACATCAAGATTGGACAGTAGATTATGAAATTGTTGAGTAGACAAAGGTTTGGTTATGAGTACAATCTGACCGAGTGAGAGGATCTCCACTATCACCAAAATCTTGAGAATAAATATGACTCATATGATTTTTGCCGCTGTAGACGTAAGGGCACGAAAGTAAAAAAATAAGGTCTCTTAGACCATAATGAACTTGATCAAACTTGATTCAGAGGTTCAATTATGGTTTTTGGATGGATCGACACCTGTAATGGGCCTCTTGGGCCAAAATGAGATCGATCACAATAGATTCAAAGGCTCTTTTATTCTTGGGCGTGACCAGGATGGTTTTAGTGACCCATTGAGTTGGTAGAATTTTTTTCAGGATCATATCATCTTGTCTTAATACTGTATTGATGAATGATAATAACATTGTTCATTCCACCAGTGCTATAGTTGCCACCTCAATTTTTGATTCCTCCAATGATCATAAAAAATAGGTAACATGGGCTTGATTTGACAAAAGATAGTTTGATCCAGTTGCTTTATACGCGGTCTCTTAATTAGGTGTCAAAATGGTTTTCAAATTATTTTTCTTTCTTTTTTATAGACCTGCCTACTTTCTTAGCTAGACTTTTCTTCTCATTATCAAAATTTGGATTTACTGTCTCAAGCTTTTCTTCTCTCATTTTAAGTGCATTCTCCAAAATCTCAATTGCATCTCCGATTCTTCCCATAATGTTATAAGTTTCTGCAAGATTTGTATAATCTCCTTGAGTACCTTGATGATAATGGCCTCACTCTTGTTTTAGTATTTCTCTTGACTCTTGAAATAACTAGGAAACCTCATTTATGTTGAATAGTTTCACACAAACCAATCCCATTTAGTTCAACACAACCCCAAATAAGGTTGATTTCCTCTCTCCACCGTCTGTCAGTTTCGCTACAGAGATCTGAGATTCTGTGTACCTTCTGATCATGTATAACATAACACCCATTCGAGCTTTTATCATCCAATAGTTTCATTGATTTTTGAAACATCTTCAATGCTTCCTTAGGTTCATTAAAAGACTCGTTGATGGTCAAAATTCTTATCATGCCACTGGCAATCTCTTTTGCGGTGGTTTCGATCACTAGTTTCCCATATATTCTAAGAGTATTTACATAATAGGATTTGGACTCTCGGAGCTTTCTAGTTTTTTTGGTGCATGTCAACAAGATGAACAAAAAAATAAATACAATTGATGGGTGGTTATCTCCCTTGGACGATATGAAGATGTTAATTCAAAATCAACAGTTTATGATTATAGTAGTAATGAAATTGAGAATGAAATTGCAATTCAACTCTCTTTCACTGTTGTATACATGAAATTGGTGTTCTTGGGGACTTAGTTTATTTGTGGAATAGAGAAGTGGATAAGATGTATAGGATAAAGTTTTGTCCCCATCAGATGGTAGCAATGAATGGTGGCTACTACTGTCGAAAAAATGGACTACCAGGATCTAGAATACTCGCGAGAAATTTGCTACTATGATACCATGTAGAATTTTATAAATAAGATGAAATGGAAGAATTGTATTTCATTATCAACTAGGTAGTACATGAGAGAATATATACATAATGAGGCGAAGAAATTATCAATACCAAATAGCTAGAAATGAGGATGTAGTTGATGACTCTCCACAGAAGTATGAGCTGATATCACACGTGAGTAATTTTAACTGTTGATTCATTCAAAATATTTCTAATATGGGGTTTTTCGTTATCTTTAATATGGTCATTGCCAAAATTCTTGACCCTTTTTTATTGGCGGTGTAGTGGATCTGTCGACGGATCCCGCATAATATCTTCTGGACGATATGGCAAGAAAGAAATGAGAGATGCTTCTAAGGAAAGGAGGTTTCTCCATATAGATTTCTCCACCTATTTTTTCTCTCTCTCTAATGAATTAGCATAAGAAAAATAAAAATAAATATATTCTTACCTTTTTGGAGTCCTTGGCAAATACGCATAAATCTAGGTCGAACAGTTAGGGGTCTTATAGGTGTATTTTTTAGCCCCCCCTTTTTTTTTTCTTTTCTTATCAACTTGGTATGAATCCTATATACGGGTTCCTCCCCCTTAGAAGACTTTCTATATAGACATCGACACACTAGTGGTTGTCGAGCCCTCATTTTTTCTTAATTTCAAACAAAATTCATCTCGAAAGGTCACATCATTTGATTCAATTATTATTTATTTTTTAATAATAAAATATATGTGTTTTCTTATTAACAACATAACCAACTAAAACACATTCATATGATTTACTTTCCAATTTAGAAATTTTAGGATAAGAATACGCACATAAGATAAATGGGGCCAACTTTTAAAACATGACATGTCTAGTTTATAAATTTTATAAATGTTATATGGAGAAACTTCAATCTTATATTTGAAAACCCTTAATCATGTGAAAAGCAACTAAAATAATTTATCCCCAACAATGTAAGGTAACCCGTGAATTATAAAAGTAACAAAATAATATTTTCCGTTTTTACTCAAATCTCTATCAAATTGACATATATCCGAATATATTATACCAAGTGGTTTAGATTATCAGGAACTATAATTGCGAGTTTTCATAACTTGTGCTTGATTATACGATAGAAAATTTTCAAAATAGTTTTAAGAAGAGTTTATGCATTTATCCTAAGTTACTCATTTTTTCTGATGTCTTTTGCTTACAAATTCGAGCACACCGAAAATTTAAAAAATACGCAACATAAGAAACTGAAATTTTTAAGAAGATCAGTATTCTGTTTAAACATTCCATCTATATGTGGAATAACATTAATCTACGATAGATCTATTTTTGGTCAATTTAAAAATATTATATCTTATTATCTAAATGAATGTATCCTTGTTATGGAGATAGCCACAAACTTAGTTCTTCCTCAGCTGGAGTTCATGTAAGAGAGTGAGTGAGTGTGTGTGTGTGTGTGTGTGTGTGTGTGTGCGCGCACACACACACACACACACACATATATATATATATATATATATATATATATATAAACAAAAAATACCCAACACCCAATCAATTTTGATTCCTATGTTGTAATTGGTTCGCGCCAGCGGTAATGAACACGCGTGTGACACGGGGTAGCGGCAACGGACACGCATGTTCATTGCTGCTGGCGCAGACCGATTACAAGAAAGGAATTACAATTGATTGGGTGTTATGTATTTTTTGTTAAGGTTCATTAAAATGTTCATCTTTTATGTTCTCTTTTGAACCTCTGCATATATATATATATATATATATATATATATATACATTCCTGCTCTTGTGCGGACTAGTCCGCATTTTAAGAATTGCGGACCGAACATGTGTCACCTGGCGGTGAGCCCAGAAAAGAAAGAGGGTGCCTATAATTTAGGCGATAAATTCTAGGTGCACCTGTAGGTGACACATGTCCGGTCCGCATTCTTAAAATGCGGACTAGTCCGCACAGGAGCATTATATATATATATATATATATATATATATATATATATATATATATGAAGTTTTTATTAGGATACATACTTTTTTATAACATTTATAAATTCCGAAATGTTCAAAATTAGGTTGAACAAAAGAAGAAAAACTCTGCTCTAGAAAATGCCTAACTCCCCTAGTCGCGATGCTTGTCGAAACCTTGTCTCCAAATGCACTGTGTTCATTGTGACCACCCTTGCTACAATTTCTCGTCAATGAGGAAAAACGTTGCGTTCGTTAAAATGGTATTTCGTTTATGAACTTTGTCTTGGAAACAAATATTTTAAATGATCTTCGTACTTTTCATGAAAATCCGTTAAAAAATTAAGTTGCACCCATATGTTTTTGGTACTTAAGCGACATGATCTTGGTGATGAGGTCACTCCCACTTGTGATCTTTGTCTTAACTCCCAATGAAGAAAATGAAAGCATATATATGGAATCTTATTTTATTTTGACTCATTATAATCATCGTTGTCAAAAGATCTATGAGCAAAAAAAATTTTAAAAAGTTTTAAAGAAAACAAGACTTAGATCAAGAGGATATTTTTTAAGTTAGCAGTTGAAAAAATATTTTATTTTTCTTATTCATTTATCTCTTTATATTTTTGGTTAGTTTACTTTTTAACTTTGATCAAAGGTCTCATTGAAGTTTAAAAACTTATACTTTTATTCATGAACAAATATTTATAGTTTTTTTTAAGGGACTTTTTTTATATCTCAAAAATACATTTTGAGGTTAGAGCAAGCCAAAATATTTTCAATACTTTCAAAGCCTTTATGAAAAATCACATCCTATAAAGCTATATTCAAGCATTTGGCGGCTTCTCGACAAGTTCATCATCATCTTAAAAAATAAAAATTTGATTTCGTGTTGTAGATCGGAAGATATTTGTTCCTGAAAAACCTTATGTGGTTGTAAAGTCATCTCCAACTGTTTTCACCTTCTCAAAGGATATGTCGTGGAAGAGATCTAATGAGTGTGTTATGTGATTGTAAGTCGATGTTTCTCCCTGTATGTCTATATCATTTGTTTTGTTCGACTTGAGATTTTTTTCCGTTGGGGATTTTCCTTGTTCGACTTGGTTTTGTGTGAATTGATTTACCATATTTCGCCTACAAATATTTGGATAATATTGAAGATAATATTTGGTGTAATCCAATTGGTAATAATTTTTTAACATTAACCTAGATTGTCATATGTTTGACTTAAATGAATTAAGATAAAATTTTAATTATATTATGGTGATGGATTATAATTTAGTACTCTTGGTCATCTCAATTTCGAGTACACGCAATCTTAGTATGAATCACGTTGTAATAATGGTGGTATTTTCAAAGATTAACTTCAAATCAACATCTCTTATATTAACAACCTTAGCGAAGAGGACGTATCCCAACATCACTTCCTTATCTTCATCCTGAAATAATTCTTATGCGTAAAATGATTATTACATGCATGCTAAGATACATCACTGTTTACCTCCACCCTTCGAATCTACTCATACTATTGATCTCTGAGATTATGTCACTAATAATTCTTTGGTTAAGCTGACCTAAGGAGTTGGAGGATGCCTATTTTGGAATTTGAGCCATATTTCAAGCCTTGTTACTTATAGAGGTGGTAAGGTCTCTACATCTCTAGCATGGCCATTTTGTGAAACAGTTTTTCTGATTATGATTTTGATATTTGTTCTAGATCTTGCTCTGATTCTTAATGTTTTTCCCATTTAGTTTGAAAGAAAACTGAGTGAGTTTCATTTTATAGTTTTTACTTTCGCTGTTAAACACAAATGGAACCCATCTTTAACATCCGGATTAATTACACTTGGGACCCCAAACTTTACCCCTCTTTATGTAACCCCCTACCGTTAACGCCGTTAATTTTTTGGACATAAAAGGGTCATACTCATGACACACGAGGGGACATGAGGGTATTTTGTGAATAAATTAAAGAATAAGAAGGTAAAATCACCCAAAATCCCATATATCCATCTCTCTCTCTCTCTCTCTCTCTCTCTCTCTCTCTCTCTCTCTCTCGCGCGCGCGCGCGGGGGCATGGCTAACTCTCACCGTCAAACCTATCATCCATCATCCACACCTTCACCCCCACTACCACCCCTCCAACTCTTTACCACCTCCGACCAAAATCTCCTACTCAAGCACCGGCCATAACCTCCCATGCCCTAACCTTCGCTGAAAGAGCCTCACAATCCTCATTTGTAAAACCAAAATCCATTCAGAAAACCCAACCCTCCACTCCCTCTCTTTCTTTAATTTCTCTCTCTAGATTTCTTCTACAATGGGTTTAGATGGTGGAGAACGGTTTTAAATTATGGAGAAACGAGATTTGGCAAGGTAGAGCTTAGAGAATGCTCGTCATTGGGGGCTTGGAATCGGAGGAGAAAAAAGGATGGTGCGATTGAATAAAGAGGGTAAACTTGGTTTATATTTGTTTCTTTGCCTAGATTCTTGAATATCACATTTTTTTGCAATTTCATTCAAATTGTGTTTAAATTTGATTTAAAGTGTAAGTTTTTAAGACTTTAAAAAGAAAAGAATGTTTGGTGGAGTTTTTCTAATTTCTTTATTTGCTGAAAATAATTTTTACTGATTGAAACCATTTTTTATTGCTGAAAATATTTTTTTATTACTAGAAATCATTTTTTTGCTCGAAAGCATTTTTAATTGCTAGACATAATTTTTTTTTATTATTGGAAACTATTTTTTTATTGCTGAAAACAATTTTTTATTTGCTAAAAATGATTTCTTATTGCTGTATTGGAAACCATTTTTATTTGTTGGAAATTATTTTTTTAATGCTATAAATTATTTGTTTATTATTGAAAATCATTTTTATTTGCTAGTAATAATTTTTTATTGATGGAAAGCATGTTTTATTGCTAGAAAATATTTTATTTTTTCTAGAAATTATTTATTATTTACTGAAAATAATTTTATACATTGAAAATTATTTTTTTCTTACTAGAAATAAATTTTTAGGATTTTCCAGATTTTTCAGCAGTTTTTCCTAATTTTTAAAAATATTTTCTAATTTTTGAATAAAATAATTTATAATTTTCATAAATTTTAAATATATATTCCTCATTTCCAAGATTAACTTTTTCTTGGATTTTTTGCTATTTTCAAAATAGTTTTTTTAGTATTTTCTTTATGTTTAAATGTTTTTCCTATAATTTGAAGAGTTTATTTTTAAAAAATTATGTTAGGACAAAAATACCCTCGCTTCAGTCATGTGTCACGCGATGAATAACTTTCAATCCACAAAAGTAATGGTTTTAATGGTAGAGATTTACTTGTAGTCGTTTTGAAAGTTCAGAGGAGCAACTCTGGAAACTGAAAGTTTCAGTGGTGAAGTGACAAGAAGGGTGAAGTTGAGGGAGCTCAAGTATAATTAACCTTTAATATCCTCTTCTCGAACTTTCTTTTTCCTTAATTTTAAAAAGGGTGATGACACTTTCAAGTAAAAAACAATCATTTATGCCTCGTTGTATTTTAACAATCTTTCCAATTAGGACGGAGTTTGTCAATCATGACTTATAAATTTATCATCTAAATTTATCCTTTTCAAAATAATTTTGCATGCATTGTTTTGAAGCTCCCACTTGATACATGTCTGAGGATCGACCCTAATAGTAGTCATATATATATATATTTGTTGAGTGAATCATGTTAGATAGCATTTTATCTAACATCATACATACATATACACTTGGTTATGCATGTAGATAGATAGAGGTACTTTATTCTAAAGTTGAATCATGTTAGATAGCCTTTTATCTATCTACATACATACATATACACTTGGTTATGCATGTAGATAGATACATCATATCTATTTATATACGTACATATGTATGTTTTAATTTATTTTCTTTTTCGACTTCTAATTTGTTAGGCAGTTCAATTATTTATTCACGATAGAAAGTTCTATAGAAAAAAGTCTATTTATTTATATATTTGGTTATGCTCAATAAAAAAAATGAAGTCTTATAAAACCATAAATAAAAAAATGTTCTCATACCATACATAAACATTCTATCCCCGTGAGTTTATTCATGAGAATGAAACTTAAAATAATTATATTTTAAAAGTAAAAAAATCAATGTACCATAAAATAGTATCCAACTCTATTTAGTACAAACAAAACAATTTACTTTATTTTTCTGTTACATGTATACCAATCATCCTAGCTACTAAAAATTATTTGTCGACCCAACAAATTCTTAGTTGTTCCATATTTCCAGCTAAACCTGTAATATTTACAATAAAATGGAAATGTGAGATTAAAGTTAGTTAACCCGATAATCTCACTTGAGATTTTTTAAAGATAATAAATGATGAATTAATTTGACATCATTTTTGTGTAAAATGTATCAAAATTTTATCTATAGTTCAAAATTTTTTGTCCATCGCATTCTAGGAATTTAAAAAAAAAAGATGTTGATAGCTAAAGAAAAGATAATTATATTCATTTCTTACCTCACGAGGTTTCTTCTAGTATTCATAGCTGTAATGACTAGTTTATCTTCAAATGAATATTTGATAAATAACAAACACGCTATCATCTTTATTGTAAAATTATACACACATTAGCCCTAAGTGTTCTCTTATAGCTGTATCTATATATCTCCCTAATTCTCAAGGGAAATGTGGGAAAACAATCCATCTCTCATCCAATTGGACATTATTGCATAGTGCTTTGGATGATTCGCCGCGTTCTTGACCTATATTTATATCTTGCAACACAATCCCTTCGCATGGAAATTTTTTGATACAGTCCAATTTTATAGCCACATCCGAAGAACTTGTTCCTTTGATGTTTTGGCACACCACATTTTTAACTCGTACAACCGAGTTCTGTTAAATTTAAAAAGAAAAAAAAATTGATTAAGTTTTTATTAGTTAACTAAGGGGACAATGTTATAGTCTAATGGTTTTGTGAAGATCATATTGGTTTTGGATTTGTTTTACCTGTTCTTTGCATGGCTTGTCTTGGTCACAATAGTTTTGGTCTATAAGTATAGGATTAGTTACATCATGCATGTCAATATTCTGAAATTTTATGTTGCTTGCAATTCGAGATCCTCCCTGCATGTCACATTTATAAAAGACATCAATATATATATATATATATATATATATATATATATATATATTATGTGTGTGTGTGTGATGACATTACTCATGTATAATGGAACTGGAATGTTTAAGGAGCAAAAAAAACTATACCACATGTATGTTCATGTAATTAAGCTGTAAAAGTAACAATTAGGCCTGTTTTACTTTTTTTTTTCCTTTTGTTCCCCCTTCTCTTCTTGCTGTAATTATTCAATGCATATGCTTTACATTTAAGGATCAACAATTATAGACCGACTAAAAAATGCTACACAGATTAGTGCGACATAATGATGTGTCGCAACCGCATTGGCGTGTGGTTAAGCGCCATTACTGTTGGACCGAGACACGAGTCAACACAGTCGATACGGCACGTCAATGTATCGCATCAAATGTGTTTCGTTCGTAAGTCGACGTAGAAGAACTCTTTAATGATCAAGTGCAAATAAACACTTAGTAATTACTATCTTAATGAGGGCTATGATGCTGCTTTAATTAGTGCCTTAATATAAGGTACTGTCCCATTTATGAGAGGATAGGCACACTTTGAATTTCTAACAAAAAGATGTGTCCATGGTAGTGCACATATCGGTATGCAATATCTTTACCTGCCATGACTTGATCTTAACACCATTTGTAGTTCCATAAAGCTTAACTCTATTCGCTGTTACATTTGAAACATAAGCTTCTGAATTTCCAGATCCTAAGTTTCCAATACTGAATTCATCCACCAAAATAAAAAAATTAAAAACAAAAAACAATATAAGAAAATAAAAATATACTAGTATATACACAGTGCTAAGGCAAGGAGTTATGAAATATATGGATCAATTTATTAGTGCGTAGAGAATTAAAGGCTTGAATATCTCATACCTTATCCCATGACCTGGTTCACATGTTATACCTGTGGCTTGCACTCTCTGGGACCCACTTACAATTGAAATACAATCATCACCTTCAGCAAAAAAAAACATTGATTAAATTAATTTGAGTGATAAAAACCTATTTCAGTATTCAATACCTAATTTTAAGTTTTTGTTGAAGTACAAAAGAACTCTTGAATTTTTTTTATTTTTTGCAATATCTCTCCTGAACAATTTTTAATAAAATATTGAGTTATATGAATTTGATAGCCTTGGGTGCCAAATTTGCAAATGGCAAAAAGGAAAGATTTTGGACTTTTCATCTTTTTAGTATGTTTGATACTTTTCATTTGCGTTGACAAATTTTATTAACTTCCATTAAAGTACTTCACATCAATACACATTGAATGATTTGACATTACAAAATATTCTTTAGTGGCTAAATTTTCCAATCAAATTTTACCCTAACAAATTTTGGTACTCATGCTTTCAAGCACACATTGTATTGAAAATATATGACATTGCAAATTCACATTGAATGAAAATTTTGATAAGTTACACAGACCCAAAGTTTAATATAAAAAATCATTTGTATAATAAACCATTTGAATTAAAATCTTAGCTAGGACCCAACACGCGTGCACTCACACACATACCAGTTCCGATGACAGAGCTGAAAATTTGGTTGTTTTGGGTTCCATTATCATGGATCCCATGCGTGTTGGGGCTTTTAGCGGGTGCAGTCACCATGAGATTAGAAGATACAACATTCACACATTTCTCATAAGAAACATGAATTTGCTGCGCATTTTGGATCTTAATGTTATTAGTTATCAAATTCTTGCACTTGAAGAACGATAGAGCCTGTAAACAAATATTCCATATTATAAATCTTCCATTTAATGATATTTATATTATAAAGACTAAGCATGTTGATTATATTATTTAGGCTAAAGTGCAAGAAACCTTTTGAATTTTTCAATTTTGTAACATGATGAACTATACATTTTATTACAAATGCCCTTTTCCTGGTACTTATATCGACATTTATAATGACACATACGAGATATTTGTAATAAAATTCATTGCTAAGGGGGTTTCTATTATCATAATAGTTGAGGGAGTTTGTTTACAACAAATTAAGTTAATTGATTTTTTATACTTAAGTATATTGTATATACACGCACACACACACACACACACACACGTGCACCCACCCACAATGTTTTTTTTGTCAAATCATTTCATGTTATATTTGATTGTGCAACTAAAATATTGATGACATATTTATTGGTTGGTGTTGAAATAGATGCTATCAGATTATAAATTATTATACTTTTAAAATGATTTATGAGTTGCTAAGTTAATAATTGTTATTTTTCTTATCAAAGTTCGAAATTGCTAATTATTAATAATTAATGAGAATATTATAAATTGATCATGTTAAAATAATGTGATAAGAATATTATCATTTCGCAAAGGCAAGGAAAAGATTTTTCCTACTAAACATTATAAAAATTGAGGACAATTACATACCGTTGGCGCACTCTTGCATGGCTGCAAATCAATGAACCACAAAAGAATAATCAGATTTCAAATACACTAAGTGTAAAAAAAATAATTATAGCAATAAAAGAATATAAATAAGTAATAATTGACAAAATTCTGTTTAGTAATAACTTACAAGAGCTTTATTGATTTTGCATGAATTTTTCCACCAGACTTCTCCATTGCCATTGATAGTTCCACCTCCTTCAACTACCAGATTTTGGACACTATCAAAGAGAAGCCAATGTTTCTCATCATCAGTGTAATCTGATATATCACCAGATGCTTCAATTCTTCCATAAATCTGATAATTTTTCATAACTTAATACACAAATATTTTGTATAAAATTGATTTTTTTTGTCTATTTGAATAAACTCCGCCATATATTAATTAATATTGCTTTACCTTCATTGTGAGAATAGGCTTGCAAGGACCTGTGAATCTGATTGGTTTAGGAAGATAATTTTTATTTTGGGGAACCATGAAAAACTGCTCCTGTGGATGAACAAGCTTCCTTCCAAGAACTCTTAAAAGTCTGGTAAAAGAGAAGATATGAGAACAAAGGTAAATCCACTTCCAAAGTTTAAAAATTGAGATTTTGGGTTCAACATTACTCGAGATTGCATAAGGAGTTTATTTATTTTTATTTATTTTGGTGAACCATTCAGATGTAAGAGTTAGGATTTTTTATTCTACTTTACAAAGAATAACAATCATTTTCTTCTTTTAATGATCAAAAGGTAGAAGTGGCTCTTCATCGAAAGCTTTTTTAGACAAAAAGCGAGCACATATTTCATGTTCGGACACATGCACCCTAAGAGCATCCACAATGGTGGAGCTAAAAGACATCTGGACAGTTAAATTTACAAATTGAAAGGTTTGCAATGGTGGGCGAAAGTGAACAAATTTTATATGAAAAAAGGTAGAGGTTCTCTGGTTTTACTGAATGGGACTGAACTTGTAAAGGTTTCTACGAACTTCATTTATTCGTAGGAATTCCTACGAATATCAGAAGTTCGTATGAAATATAAATACTCATTTTTATTATATATTTGGGTTCTACGAATAAATATTGGGTTCCTACGAACTACATTAGTTCGTAAGAATTTCCTACGAACTAATATAGTTTGTAGAAACTATGGCCCCATCACTCTTAACAATTTTTTACCTTTCACCGTTTTATCCCTACACTGCAACGAAAGGCATTATGAGATTTTTGATTTGTAAAGATACCTGTTAGAGCATCCACCAGTACATATGCTTTAAGTGGTAGTTAATTTAGTTAAAAAAATTATTTGAACTTTTGTGCCCCTCCCACGTTTTTTAATACAACTTTTGTTTTAATCTATGCTAAACATATCCGCTGGGAAAAAAAATTCCCAAGTCTGTAATATTTATTTGAGTTTGAAAAAAAATTGTTTAAATAGTTTATTTGGGTTTAGTCCCACTTTTAAAGTTTTGCTAGGCTCCCCTCCAGGGGTGGACCTAGATGGTCCCGAGAGTGGGCGGTCACCCACCCGAGTTTTCGAGAATTTTTCGTAGATATATGCTAAATTTTTTTTGGACCTATGTATGATTTTTTGAAGTATAAGGCATTGATTTTTGTCCCTTTTAAAGTCCGAGGGGAGAAAATGTAATATATAACATAAAAGATAAAATAGAGGACACCAGCTGTATCTATTTCATTAAACTAAAAAAAACCCTAAACATAACACCTCTCTCTCAAGCCACACTCTCCCACTCCCTCCCGCCCCCTTCCTCCCTCCTCCGTCCAACCACCACGCCACTGCCATCCACTTAGCCCCTTCCCTCATCCTATGCTCCTGTATTGAAGTGAACCAAAGTAGGTAATAACCTCTTCCATTTTGTGTTAGTTCAATCACTACAAGAAAAATTGGTTTTAGCAACGAATTCTTTAGCAAGGAAGTAATTTTCATTGCTAAAAGTGTATTTTTAGCAAGGAAAATGGAAAAAACGTGGCTAAAAATATAATCTTGTTATAAACAAGTTGCAAGCAATTTTTTCCTCGCAGAAGGTAACCTTTAGCAAGGAAATTGTAGAATTCTTGCTAAAAAATATGGCGCAAAAATTTCCCTCACTTTTTTAGTATTCATAACATTTTTTCCAACGTTTTTATGATTTTCCTTGCAAAAAGTAGCAAAGATAATAAAAAATAAATTAAAACCCTAACTATCTTTATTTTGACACATACTCATATTCTCATACGGCTCCTATTCTCTCCATCATCTTTGGACGCTCGGACCTCATCTTCTTCATCATCTTCGGACGCTCGGACTTCATCTTCCTCTTCGAACTTCATCTTTTTTGATACTTCTTCATCATCATTGGTGCTTATTATATTAAACACCGTCGGACTTCATCGCTGGTGCTTACTATATTGATAGATTGAAACCATATCTTAATTTGATGTTTTTATGTGGTTAATTTGATGTTTTTTTTTGTTTATGGCTTCTTGAGATCTGATGTAATTAGTAATTTTCACCAGCAAAATCTTTGGATACTAATTGGTATTGGAAATCAAATTCTACCCAAAGAATTAAAGGAGGGTGGGATTTGACAAAGACTATTGGGGAGAATTTGATTTCGTCAATAGGAGAGTGATTAAAAATATTATATTATTATTTCAGTTTTTTTTTGTTCATATAATGCAACTTTTAACCTTAAATGAATAAATATATATTATATTGTCGATAAAAAAATATTTTTATATATTTATTTATGGCCCCCTTTAACAATAAATCATGGATTTATCCATAACTACTAATTGGTATTGGGAATAATAATACAATCGTCATTTTTTTCATTTATTGTTATTGAGATATTAATAAATTAGCATGAGAGATGGAGAATAAGTCGTGAGATTTAAAGAAGGGAAAAAAATTCATTCACTAAGATGTAATTAAAATTAGGGATTTTAAGTTTCGGCGAGATATAGTGGATTTGTGTGTTTAAGTCTTTAGTTCAAAAGAATTAAAAGAACAAGAGATGCAATTGAAATCAGGGATTTCAAATTTCGGGCATAACTAAACGTGTTTCTATATTCGGTTTGGTTTGGGTAATCGATATATTTTTAAGCATAAGACCACACACGAACTTTAATTCATTTACGCTTTTTAGGTAATGATAATAACATTAGTAGTCACAGTGCTAAATACATAACTAGCCTTTTGGGAAAAGCCCATTCTTTCAATCACACTTTAAATTATTTTTAGGTTTGGTGTTTTTATGTGCTATTTTATTCCAAGCTTTGCTTTGGGATATTTGGTATTTGGTTCTATTACTAATGTTGCTATGATATTGTGTTATCTGTCTTAGTAATGATTAATTACGACAATCATAATTTATTTTTCCAAACAAGTAATGATACGTTGGTGTGAAATAATATGAAGATAAAGATGGATAAGAGTTCGATGTTTCTGCCTAATAGGTTGTCTAAGCAATATAAATCCGGTGTTGATTCGTTCATCGAGATCGCAAGAGAACACCTTGATGAAAATAACAAGTCACGATGTCCATGTAGAGATTGTCAAAACGCATATTTCCATGATCTGATAACTATCAAGAGTCATTTGTTGAGTCGTGGAATGTCTTATAGTTATAATTGTTGGATAAATCATGGAGAGGAGGTGAATGATGAACAAAACTTTTCAAGTGCACAAGTGCCAAAAAATGTAGAAGTTAAGGAGGAAGATGATGACATGTTTGGGCTGTTAAATGATATGTTTGGCCCCAATGGTTCTCCCGAGCATAGTGAAAATGCTGCTGGTATATATAATAAATTATTTGGTGAACTCGGAGAAGAGCTATATATGGGATGTAAAAGGTTCTCCTCATTTCAGTTTCTTATAAAGTTGATGCATGTTAAGGTTCTTAACCACTGGAGCAACAAATCCTTTTATATGATACTCCAACTGTTGAAGGAAGCTTATCCAGATTCAAATATCCACTCTTCGCATTATGAAGCAAAATAAAAGTTGCGAGATTTGGGACTCGATTATGAATCGATTCACGTGTGCAAATATGATTGTGCATTATTTTGGAAAGAGAATCAAAATATGGATAGGTGTCCGGTATGTGATGAGCCTAGGTATAACTATGATGATAAAAAAGGGAAGAATGTTCCTCATAAAGTACTACGCTACTTCCCATTGAAACCAAGGTTGCAACGATTGTATATGTCAAAGCATACAGTCGCTGATATGAGGTGGCATAAGGAAAAACGAATCGATATGCAGGATGTTTTGAGGCATCCGGCTGATGCCGAGGCATGGAAAGACTTTGATAAGTAGTACCCTTGGTTTGCGGATAACTCTCACAATGTGAAGTTAGGCCTTGCTTCCGATGGTTTTAATACATTTGGAAATATGAGTAACTCATACAGCATGTGGTCGGTAATTCTCGTGCCTTACAATTTGCCACCCTGGCTATGTATGATGGAATAATTTTTCATGATGGATTTGTAATTTTGGGTCCACAAGCACCGGGTAAGGACATGGACATCTTCTTACAACCCTTGATAGATGAGTTGAAAGATCTTTGGCATGTTGTTGTTGAAACATGGGATAATTTTGGTAAGGAATATTTTTGTTTACATGCAATTGTATTATGGACGATTAATGACTTCCCGGCATACGGTAATTTATTTGGATGGAGCACGAAAGGGTACAATGCATGTCCAGTATGTAATGAAGACACCTCTTCGCAATGACTGAGAAGTAAAATATGCTATATGGGTCATCGTCATTATTTGCCTTTGAACCATGCTTGGTGAAAAAGTAGACTACATGATGGGAGAAAAGAAGAGAGACCAGCACCGAGGGATTTTACTAGAGATGACATATTGGAGCAGTTAGAGAAGGTGAAAATTTTGAAATCGGGTAAGCATCCAAACAATAAGGATAGGAAGAGAAAACGTACCTCTAAGGAACTAAACTGGACGAAAAAAAGCATTTTCTTTGAGTTAGAGTACTGTTCAAAGTTGAAATTAAGACATAATCTCGATGTAAGACATACTGATAAGAACATATGTGATAGCGTTCTTGGAAAATTGATGAACATGGAAGGAAAGACAAAAGATACAGATAAGGCTCGTCTGGATTTAGCTGATATAAAGATAAGAAAGGAGTTGCATTTACAAGAACAAGGTAACAGATGGTTGAAACCACATGCATCTTATACCTTAACATTAGAAGAGAGAAAGGACTTTTGTGCGTTCTTAAACTCGGTCAAATTCACAGATGGTTATGCAGCGAATATATCTAGAAATGTGAGCATCAAGGATGGAAAGATATCGGGCTTAAAAAGTCATGATTTCTATGTTATTCTGTAGCGACTTATTCCTGTTGGCATACGTCAATATTTGCCAAAGGATGTTAATACTGCATTAATTGAGTTGCCAAACTTCTTTCAGCAAGTATGTGCAAAAACTTTGAATGTGAAGGACTTGGAGAAACTAAAGGAAGCGATTGTCCTTATACTCTGCAAGCTTGAAAGAATTTTTCCGCCAGCATTTTTTGATGTTATGGTCCATTTGGCCATTCACTTACCACGCGAGGCTATGCTTGCCGGCCCGGTAAATACGCGATGGATGTTCCCTTTTGAGAGGTACTTTAAAAATATTTATTCAAATGTTTAATTATGAACTTTCAGTGTGTAAAATGATTTATCTATATAACATTTAATGTGTCCAGGAATCTAGGATCACTGAAGTTAAGCGTAAAAAATAAAGCTCGGCCCGAAGGATCGATAGCAGAGGCGTACGTTGTTAATGAAGCCATAAATTTTTGTTCAATGTACCCTCATGAGGTCGAAACCAAATTCAATCGAGGAGAACGGAACGATGATACATGTGGAGGAAAACGTAATGCAAAACTCTATGTTTTCTCTCAATCTGTTCGTCCCTTGGGTGCCGCACAACCCACTCGATGGTCCCAAAGCATTATTGATAAGTTCCACTGGTATATATTGAATAACTGCGAAGAAATACAGCCTTATCTTGAGTAAGTATCGTTTTACACAATCTGTTATTATTATTTCACAAAACAAAACTAAATCTTATTTTGCATGTGTAGTGAACATATGACACAATTAGAGATTGAATCTCCTGACAATTTTTTTCAAAGGAAAAAACGTGAATTTCCAAAGTGGTTTTACGGACCATGTAAGTTGATAATTTTAATAACGCGTTTGTTAATTCTCTGATATTAAAACATGATAGTAAATATACCACTAACATCTTCTTTATATAGATGAAAACTTTGCGTCATCAAGGGTCACTAAAAGCTACAGATGATTTGTATTCGTTGGCATGCGGTCCAGATGTTCGTGTGGACAAATACTCTGGTTGTATTGTTAATGGGATTCGATTTCATGCTAAGGATCGTGACGATAGTCGCATAACTCAAAATAGTGGAATTCTTGTTCCCGGAGGGCACGATGATGAAATGGTTGATTTTTATGGACGTTTGTGTAGTGTCGTGCAAATGAAGTACCTAAATCAATACATTGTTTCTATATTTGAGTGTGAGTGGTTCGATACCAATCCTAAGAAGAAGAGAGTACAAACGGACTATCATCTCACTTTTATTAATGTTATGTTCGACATGGTATAATGATGATCCCTTTGTGATTGCAACTCAAGAAACACAGGTATTTTACTTAGATGACTACAAGTTGGGTCCTAACTGGAAAGTAGTACAAAAAGTGAAACATAGACACATTTGGTACATTCTAGAAGAAGCTGATGCTGGAGATACTAACGATTATCCAAATAATGCTGCATACAAAGAAGAAGAATCTTCTGATATTCAAATGGTTATTCAAGAGGGAGATTTGGACTTGAGTCAAATGGCTAGGACTGATGCTCTACCAGACATTATTGAAAGAAATGATTTGCTAGCACATGATGATGATAATCTTGACAATGGTGATGGTGATGATGATGAAGATGACACATTAGGAGAATACTGTAGTGATGAAGAGAATTGCAGTGATGATGATTATGACAGCGAGTGAAAGAAGATTACACATTTGAGTTTTTTTTGTTATTTAAATCACAATGCACTTGTTATTATGTGATGGAACTTGTTATATTCCTATGTACTTATTATTTGTGATGTTGATTGAGCTTAGTTAAATTTCTGTGATGTGTGAAGGATTTGTGTTTATTTTATTTCAACTCTAAATTATATGTTACTTAATTGATTTGGTTTCGTTATCATTACTTTTTAATTTTATATTTGTAAATGAATTATTTTGATTAATTGATCTGGATTATTACTCTGGCACCTGGTGAATGTGGACGTGGTCCTTCAACTACTGCTTTGGTAGAGCCACCGAGTGCGCAAGATTCAACTACGCATGAGGATCCAATACCTAATGAAATTGCATCTAGGACATTAAATGGAGCACCAATGACGGGTGCAAATTCTACATTTGAGCCTAATTCTAATTGTACAAACATATAAGTAGGCTATATACACTATGTTAATCATTATTTAAGAGTTGCTTTATGACTTTATGTACACTGTGTTAATCAGTATTCCTATGTGCTTTATGACTTTATGACTTTTTGATTGACAACCAGTTTACAGATCACCCTAGGATTTCACACACTCTGTCTCTGTTTACATGGCAGACTATATCCCTCCAGAAGTTGTCATTCAAATCATGCCATGGTTACCTTTAAAGTCACTACTTCACTTGGTGTGCTCTTATTATAACCCCTGATTTCATCACCCTCCACACACACCATCTCACTCTTTCCAAAATCAACCACACTAACACTCGTACACTCATCAGGCACTACTCCAAAACCCTTAAGAAAGAATTATATTCTGTACGTTTCGATAACGAATCATTTAACCTTGACCTCGACGTCAAAATCGAATTCCCATTTCAAGGTGTATGTCCATATTCAGTAGATCCTTCATCCTGTTAATGGTGCCATTTTCTGATTTGACTGCTAACACTCGATATTTGGTAGAGCTCTTAACTGCTCCTTTTTTGTTTTGGAGCCAAAATCTGTGCCATTTTTCACCTCTGCCTCGCTGAAAAGTGATACAACATTAGCCTACAATTTGATCATCCAAATCAGATGAAATAAGAAAATAAGAATCATGACTTGTTGCCAGAGTGTCCTTCCTGGAACTTTCGTTGTAAAAATAAAACCGACTAGGTGACCAATTAATCCCTGTCTAGCCACATAGGTAGTGGAAGATCTTTAACCGCCTGATTACCTACAAGCGCTTTTTACAACAATGGTTTCAGGATCGCAAAAACACTGAATAAGAAAGTATTCCAATCTGTCTTCCATTTTATACTCATGTCACATTTGATGTATGCACCCGATAATCAATGAGTAGGCCAACTAATTTTCTATGAGTAGGCCAACTGATTTTAAAATGTAAACCAACAAATATCTCCTTTGATATGTTTGAGAAACACAGACCCATGCACAAATATGGAAGTGATATGTGATCAGAGGATCATTATACACTTTTCTGGCCAGCCTTGTTATTTGGTCACCACAGGGCATTGGGCAACCCACAACCTTGTGGCCTGAAACACTCACCCTTCCTATGGGCTTCTTGAAAGTAACTTTGGGGGCACGTTTGACAAAAGGCATCATGAGACCAAACAAAGCCCCATCACAGTGGATATAAAACCTGTTACGAGTAAATCCTGTTTCTTCAAGGGTCTGTATAACCAGATCCAAATCATACAAAATTCCATCGGAAAAACTGCTCTCCCAACTAATATACCATGAAGATTTCCTTTCGTGCCACAATTTGTTATGTAGACCTAGTACTCATTCTTATCCAATTCCCATAGATGGACAAACCAGTCCAATACACCAACTTCAAACTGTCTAGAATGGACACCATAATTGCTATCTATAAATGGATCCCCAAGGTTATTGATGGAGAAGTGTTGCAATTGTACCAATGCACCATAATCAAAATCCAGATTATAGGGGTAGCCCAAGTGTTGCTTGGTCCTTTCAAGCAAAAACTTTCTATATCTTGCCAATACACTAGCCATATAACCTTCCCTCTCGCCGGTAACCTCGTCATCAGCCTCCGGTTCCGTAACCTCAAGGCACATCGTGTGCACATTCCTTCTAAGAACAATCTCCCTCTTCTTCTTCTTCTTCTTCTTCTTCTTCTTCTTCTTCTTCTTCTTCTTCTTCTTCTTCCCCACACCATTAATGTTTAATCATCCCTCATCAACAACCGGTGGTAAAGGTTCTATGATTACAGCGGTGGTAAAGGTTCTATGATTACAGCGGTGGGATTAAAATCCTCTGGCAAAGGATCAACCTTTTCCAAATCAACAGTGATCTGCTGAAGATCACGAGCTGCTCAGATTGTCACCTCGGGCTCACCAAAAATAATCTGCTCATCAGCTCTTCCACCAAGACCACCAACAATCCTTTTAAATAATTGGTGCTTGAAGATCAAGGTCGAGTCATCCCCAAGAATGAATCAGGTTAGACCTCGTGCCTATCCACGTGGGACCAGGGTCACCTTTTGAACAGGGTCATGGACGGGAGAGAGAGAGGTCTTTTTGCACTTTCCCCCTGACATTTATTTTTAAAGCACTACAGAACCTGGAATAAATTTGACTAATTAAATAGACATAAATTAGGAAAGAAGATAAATATTTCTACAAAGTAATCCTAGATAATACACATAATATCCAAACTTAATAAGATTCTTGGTAATATACTGACCTTATTAAAAAAAATAGGACTACTTGTATAGGGGGTGGCTTTTTATGGGATTGAAGGGGGTATAAAGACATTGAAAGTATTTGTTCAAAGATTCTCTTATCTGTCAGTAGTCACGCATCATTATATGTGATGGAAAGCTACAAGTTTCAGTATATATGTATTAACAAGTTAATTAATAAATTGAGAGAGTGAATTTCAATCGATTTGATAATCATAATTACTAACTGGCGAATCAAAATATGAGGGTTTTTTCTGATGGAAACCTCAGTTTATTGTTTAGAAGTTGAACTTATAGAGGATGATTTTAGACGAGATCATTAAATGTTGTTAGATATTGTCAAGAGAGTAATGAAAAATATAGAAATGAAATATTCTACCTACTTCGGTGGCTACCAATACACTACCCCTACATGATAGTATAGATAAGAATGAGATATTCCTGAAATTCAGCACCATATTTTTCAAGGAACACAACTAGTTTCAAATTTTAATAAAACAATATATGAAAAATGATGAATAAAAAATACAATGGAGACTCTAAGACACACAATTAAAATTAAGAAATGATAGAGAAAAAAGAAAACAGGAAAAACAAAAGAGTCTTTTAGACACAGTTAAATCATTATAGTTTGGTGCATTGAATAGTACTTGTTTGATCTCTTATATTTCTCAATCATATGTAGGTTGCATGTAATGCACATACAATTTGTTACAGCAAATTGAGACCCCTCGGGATATGACTTCTGTTGTTATAATGGTATTTGTATCCATCAGAAGATGTGCGTTATGTCCAATTACATTTCATAATTGCTTCTTCTGCCCCCATTCATTACAGGAATTACTAGTGGAGCAGAGGTAGCAAGAGTCGCACCTGCCACTGCAGGGGTAACAGAGCTACTGACAACATAACCTTATATGTGAGACCATATTTACTATTATTAATTTTCCAAACCATCATCACTGTCAAGATCCTTTGCTGCTATAAAAAAATAAAAATCATGCTGATAACATTTCGAAAGTTAGCAAATTTCTTAATAAATGAATACCATATTAGCATTACTGGCAGTGCTGACTGAGTAGGCCAACTAATTTTCTATGAGTAGGCCAACTGATTTTAAAATGTAAACCAACAAATATCTCCTTTGATCTGTATAAGAATAGTTAACATGAAAGTTGTAAAGAAAAATGAACAGCTACCACATTTAATGCTAGGACAACTCTTATGGTCATTTAATGCTATGACATAGCTCTTATGTACCACATTGCTTGTTATATATATAATATATGTTTGTTATTGGAACTGAACTATAATCTGTGGTGTTTTTCAGAATCTGGATCCACTTCTAAGAAAAAGGTTCGTGGCAGAACACGTGGGATAGTAAATGATATTCTTATTAAAAGTTTTGGGGGTTCTAAGATTCCAGTTCAATGGGACTCAATGCATAATAAACCGATTGGACGTACCGCTACCTCTTTGGCTAATCAAATTGGCTTTGTCATGCGAAATTTTGCCTCGTTAAAGGTGGAAAAATGGGGAGATGTTCAAGAGAAGGAGAAGACATAAATGATTGATCGCGTTTTGGTATATTTAATTTTTGTGTTCTATTACCTTAAAAAGTTGTGATTTTATATTCTAAACTCGTTAAAACTTGTGCAGTCCAAATTTGAGTTAAACATCACAAATTCGGCGGTTGTGAGCTATTTGCATACATTAATGTCCAGACGTTATAGTGGATTCTGTAACACATTGAAGAAACATTTTTCTAAATTTTCGAATATTGAGGAGGCGAACAAGAACAAACCTAGTGACGTGGAAAAGGACGAAGATCGGAAAATTCTTTGCTCGTTTTTTAGTATAGAGGAACATAAGGTAATAATTTTTTTATGTATGTTTTATGTTAAAATTGTATGTTTCTAAAGTTTCAGTAAATTAACTTGAATTATATCACTATTTTGTAGCGTAAATCTGATGCTTGCTCTAGTAGTCGTTCAAATGCCAAGTATGTTCATCGCGGTGGGACAAAGTCTTTTGTCCAATACTTGTATGAAGACAGGGTAATTTTTTGAGCACTTAAAATTTGTTAAATTTTAATTTTTGTGGATACATGTACTTATGTATTTTATTTTCGTATGTTAATAGGAAGGTAATGCATATGAGATGCTGAAAGGACAAATTGAAGTATTTTATGATACTCATTGGACGAAGGACAACGGGTGGATTAGTGAAGAAGCAGAGTCTGACTATGTAAGTATATAAAAGAAAATAATTTTACATGCATAGACATAAAGCATTATTCACAAGTCGTGCGGGCTGGATTGATTTTTTTATTATTGATTTGTGTCACATGTTGGATTTCATGAATAAATAAAGGAAATTCTGCCCATTTTTTTTAAAATAAAGTGAAATCGGTGGAAGGGACGCATTGATGATTTACTAGTATCTTGTGACACCCCGACTAATTAAATACCGGGTAGCTACTCCTTTATTAAATTAATTCAAAATGCCAAGTTGGCTCAGTTAATAGCATCACTGTCGAAAACATTTTATTATTTCTAACCACCTAGTATTTAAAAAGTAAGTTGTCAAATTTTAATCTAAGTCTGATTAACTTGCAACAAGTGTAATGAAGAATAATAGCACCATTCACCATAATGAAGTAAATAGAATAACCAACACATGCTATAAATAAATCTGGAGGAAAGACTCCTCACAACAAATCCCATAACTGAAATAAGTAAGGAAATACTAAATACGGAATTAATACATGCCAGAGTCTGAAAAAAAACTGAAATGGAAATGTCTCTAATAGAATTCGGGCAACATGCCCTACAACTGAGGAATACTGAGTATGGAATCCAAATGATATAAGCGTCTAAAAGTAAATCCCTGTAGCTTCCATAAGCAGCTACAACTCATCATCTGAGTGAGAGTCCTATGCATGGTGTCCTTGTGGCTGGGCACCTAAAATGGTTTTACAAAAAAATAGATTTGAAAGCAAACGGGTCAGAGCCCGAATGTGGAGATATTTTAAAAACCTGCAAGTGCTTTAAAAACATTTAAAACAGTATATGCAAAATACATGTTAGGACGTGCTCTCACATGAGATACTCACCTCTCGACTAACTGTGCACTCCTAACGTTCCTGTACCCATTCATGTGTTAACTCATAACTATCTACTTCTAAAGAGTTTCTAACACTTCTACTCGGTTCACGTTCAATTTTCAATCTTAACAATTAAATAGAGAGTTCTACTTTAATTCTCGGATTCCCAATTATTAACAAAACCATTTATTGATAAAAGTTCCCTTTTTATCTTTTCATAACATTACCATAACTATACTCACAATTAACATAGTAAATTCCTTCTCATTTAACCGTATATTTTCACATCATAAATATACAATACAAGCACCCAAAGGCTAAGCTGCGGGGCACACATACTCTGCTATCCATCCCGGTACATCACGTACATAAGGATCACAAATTCCGAATCTCTCAGGAATAGTTCAGATAACAACATCACAAATAGTGGAGGCGAACACAGTCACCATCACATGGGTTACGCACATACCTACGCTCCCATGATCAGCAAACTTATTAACATCCCAATAAGTCCTTCAATGGCCTATGTTCATCGAGGTAACCAATCTAAATCCGGGCAACACAAGGATAAGAAGGCCCTAAGCGAACGTAAACCTCCCGTGATAGCAAGTATGGTAGGTATGTCATACACATAAAATTATATACTAAGCATTCACACATCTTATATATCTCAATATTAATAAAGGTATACTCTACATCATTATACTATTATTCCAAATTCATATATTTCAAGTATCCCGACAATATAGAAATTAAATTATCGACACGTCTCACGTCGTAGTTTCCTTAAACTTAAAACCTATCTCAAATAGACTATTAAGTTCCCATTATTCTCACATATAACACTTTTACACCTAAGGTCTTTACTTTTGCCCCAAACCTTATTTCATCAATTTATTCAAATTGCACTATTAACCAAAATATTATCTCACATAACGAATTCCATTAATTTAAAATAATTCCTCAAATTGAATTCCAATTAAGGTCCAATCTCATAATCATGTCTACTGGTCTTCCTTAAGGTTAAGGGTATTCACAAGGTCTCCAATAATATCATTCAAGGATTAACACCATTAAAATTTAATTAGGGAAAAACTTTACTCATTCTGGGAAGGTCGATCGATCGACGTTTACCTTCGATCGATCGATGGTGGTCGATCGATCGACTGAAGAACATCGATCGATCGAACGCACCAGGTCTGGTTACGGACTGCTTCGTTTTGCAGTTACCAATTCGTCCAAAAACACCATTTTTAAGCATGAAACTCTAAGACAAGGTTACAATATCATCATACTATCATCCTACAACAGTATTAACATTATAAATCCCATAATTCATCATTTAAAGGCTTTATTTTAGATCAAAACTACATAAAGATTTCCAGATTTCTTCCTCATTCAAGAACATCAATAAACTACTTCTAAATTCCATTTTTAGATCATCAATGGTTCTGTTTAGAACATAAATTTCGTCCAGAATATTACTACATGCAATCCCTAACATAATTCCAAGCTTTTAACTTCCAATTTATGGGTCTAAATCATCTCCCAAGATTAATTTCGAAAATTCTTAAACACGGAAAAGCATAGCTTGAATCAAATGAATTTAAACCACTTGACTATCTTTATCTGAATTTGGCGTGGAATCTTGAAAGCTAAGTTGTTCTCCTTCTCTCTTTCTGCAGAATTCTCTTCCTTCTCTCTCTCTCTCTACAAGTTCTTCCCAAGGTTGATGACAATGGAGGTGATGGAGGTGTGTTTGGTTTTTGGTAAGTTGGAACTATATTTCAACTTCTCCCGTAGCCCATTAAGTCTCTTAGTGTAGTTAGTGGGTTAAGTGGGTTAAAGAAGAAGTCAAATTTGTATTTCCAATTTTCGTCACTTTTAATTCCCAAAAATACAAAATTACCAAAATGCCCCTATAAGTTACCGGTATGGCCCAATAATGCCCCGGAACCCAAACTTAACTCCCGGCTAGTGTTTTCAGACTATTTCGACCCTTCCGGACGCGTTGGCGCACTCAAAACGACCATACAGTTAATGGAACTAAAATTCACTTTTTAAATATAATAATATAATACCATGACGCGGCGGTCACACGCGTCTCAACAAAATTCCCAAATTGCCGTTTTTAAATCTCACGACAATTTCAATATTTCCAATATTCATATATTGCCATATATACACATTATAATCAAATACTAACTCACATCTCGTTAATATTTTTATCCGGATTAATTTCCAAATTAATACACATTTAATTCAACTAATCCCAAAAATAAATATCACAGAAAATACGGGGTATTACATACTTCCCCCCTAATAACTGAATTTTGTCCCAAAATTCGGAAAAGTAAGGTACGTCTGGAAAAATAGGTATCCTCCAGTGTTCAAAACAATTATAAAGAGAAGTCCAAATTACTAAAAACCCTCGCTACACAATGAGTTTGTTTAACATACTTGATACCTTATCAGAATAATCTTGATAAATGCACTTCGCGTTGTTCTCTTATTAAACAACATTCTAGTAAAAATACCTTATACATCATTGGCCATACTGCCTTAATATCATTATGAGTCCGCACCTCACCACGCATTAACTCTCGCGTTTATCAACACATGAAACACCCATTCTGGAAGGAATCAATAACACATCTGACTACTCTTGACCACTGTTTGAATCTCTATTCCCGACGTTGTGACCTTTACACAAGGGAAACCACTTCTGCCTGTTGGTGTTACACCAACCTTTATAAGTACCTTGTCCACCATAAATATATACGGGTGCTTTTCCCCCAACGCTATCATTTGGTAATATCTGCTCCTCATGTCTACAATGTACCTCACTTGTTATACTCGATTTGGAATTGAAAATATCGCAATGGATCCAAAATTTCTTTCATACAATCCGTCAGTCGTTAGTCACCTTGTGTCTGCACCTCGGGTTTTAGGTGATACAACCCTCAGTTTGAATTGTTATATCTCATTACTTATTGTCACCCCACTTGAATGTGGATATCGGGGATTTCATCCCAGTTCTAAATAGTATTACGTCGAACCACGTACCGACGTGTTCACTATCTAATAGTGTAAATTACCCCAAGTATATAACCATTTCTCTCCTTCTGGACCATGTACCACATAACCATTTCTCACTTTTTCCACTTGACCCTCCCATTCTTGAAATCGTCGTCTTGGTACAAAATTATTTGGTGGTTCATCTAACCCTAACTGGTCTACTACTTACTATCCCTCTTTCAATGCCGATATTCACATAAACTTTCCCCCGTTCGAAGATACTTGATGATCTTATTCTCCCGACGAATACCAAAAGTTTGGAACTTTACCCCTTTTCACTACTTTGTACATAACTAGACTTCATACCTGATTGACATCCTCATTTTATTTACTCTTGAGTTACCCTCAACATTCGATTGATGGGACAAACACCCCGCCCGCTCGGGGGAGAGTGAACGATGCGCTACTATCGATAAACTAAACTAATCCACAATTAACAAGGTATAAAGCATCCAAATCCCACAATGAAACAAGAAACCACTATTCTTATCTTCAATTTAATACAACAAATCTCTCGAAATAATTACAACAATCCAACTATCCGAAAATAAAATAAATCTCCAAATTTGAACGTGCTACACTGACTACACATGATATCCATTTACACCTTATCTTATGACGTTTAATCTCATAAGTAAAAATCTCATTCGTCCATGTTCCCTCTTCCTTTGATTTACGCTTAGTAAATCAAGATGTATTTGCCCCTTATAACCCATCCATACTGATTTTTAAACATTATATACGATTCATACAAATCCCAACTCTTTATTGTCACTGTAAATACAACGGTGTTATACCACTAGGGTGTTCTCAATCGCTTCTGAATTACAAACCCTAATTCCTCCTTATCCTCAATGCGTCCCTCAATATGCCGTGCCAAAACTAATATTATTAGTACTTACATAGTAATTTACCAACAACTGGCTCTAATGGCCTTACAACATAATTTACTCCTTGTAACTTCCCGTTATAACTACATACTCCCGTATCGATAGAGGTATCCAATTCATGAACGAAGGACCACACTTCTCCTTACTACCAATCTTACGCTAAGTTTCATGCGTGGGATGTCTCGCAAAGCGAAATCCAAACAAGGAACCCCCCCGATACACTACTACCTAACATTGTTGGTCATCGGAATCCGTTAAGCCCTGTCCATAGTATGTACCCCTACACTCTCGTTTCTCAACAACGTTACATTTTGCCGCCATAACACTTAAACAAGGAACTCCCTTCGAATGACACTTTCTCTTGACACTGATGGTAATCACATTCCATATACACCACATAACTAAGATCGGGGTTCTCAAAATCCCGTCCCCAGACACACAACTATGAGTATAAACTCCCAAATCTTTAACGGGGAAATAAAACAATGCACTCCTTTTGTTATAACTTCTCTATCGTTAAATATAAAAACCAACTAACTCTTTGTTGACTAGTAAATCAATTACATACGACTCATAATAATGAAATCCCTACGCATAATGGGATTTAATATCCGAGACCATTACACCATTTGAAATCACAACATATTCAAATATATGTATATATACCTATATACAAATGTACAATTGCGAGTCCGACCCTCTCACAGATGGGGCCTCGCCAGAACAAAACATGCTACCCCAAGGTGGCAATCCCAATAAACTTGCAATACCATCACACTATCGGTATAATCATATATATAAAGCCATAAATAATATCATCTCATACTCGTATAATACATCACTAAAACAAGTAATTTCAATAAAGCAGAACCGCTATTAATATACCCATTCATCCTCCGCGGATGACAATAAAAGTAATCCCCCACACTATCAGGGAAAAAATTCTTATATATAATAAAGTTACTGATATAGTCACTAAATTCGACTCTCAAGTGAAAATAACAATAGTGGCAAATGTAGCAACTCATTCACGCCACAAATAACATGCATCATCATCTGAGAATGTAACTCATACTTCTATTTTATCAATCATTCCGGCTACTCAAATGGTTCCTGGAGATACCACACATATCTGTCCCACACCGAATATTTCAATAATTGTTGCCCTCACCAGGCACAATACCTTGATCCCTACCCTTGTATCGGGATTTTTTTTTATAACGCACGGGTTTCACTCCCCACAGAAATACCTCTACACATACTCCACTTATCTTTTGTCTCACAAATCATGTTAAGGTGGTCCATCTCTCAGACGTTGGTAGTCTCGACTCAGACGACTATCTCTGTTGTTCCCTTAGTGTTGACGGCCCTAAAGATCACGCTACTAATTTTTCCACCTCTTTTACTGAAATTACCATCGCTCGGTAGTAATTCCGCTATCGAATTATTTTAATGGTTTCTCCATTGGGTCTTCCCATTGTGGTGCTTCTCCAACACCAGTTTTCCCCAGTCTTACTATATGTAAGGTTCTCGATTCTCATGTCTCCCCACCCGGGGATGTTTACCTCCAAATTAACACTATGCGACAATACCATTTGCTTTAACCGTCTAAGCAGAGTCCTGCCCGAAGGACTTGCGATTCTCCTCTGTATTTTTCCCTTTAATATCCTCTTCTCCGTTTCACCTACTTCACCCGGTGTAGAGTTCACTAAATAATTTTATTTCTCCTCACAAAGTGACCTCTGTCCGGACCTCTCGTGTGAGTTCAGAACGACATTCGTTTCTCACCCTAAACATTTGATCACGGAACTTATGGTCAAACCATTCGTGTACGCCTTCTCTCGACGTTACATCCCACTTATAAGTGTGGTGATTGTTTCTCCCCATAGAAACTCCGCTCTCACGAGATGAGAAAATTTTTCCTCAAATTTTCACTCTCGATTAGCCATACTCCGACACAAGTCCAAGCCTTTGGATACTTTGCGTTCGTTTGGCTAGCACATGCCGTCTTCTCCTTTTGAGTATTGCCACTGCTGGTTCTCTTCAATGTTACATTAATTCTTTCTCTCCCATTCCAACCTTATTGGATGTGTCTAATTTGACCCCATTCCTTACTATAGCCGTACCCGGAAGTCTCAGGTTGCGTCTTAGCCTTCTAGATCATCCAGGACTTTCGTGCCATAGTATCGGTGACTTCAACTACGGTCATCCTTATTTAAATAAATCAATTATCCTCGATATACGTTTGCCTCCTGCTGTTCACCCAACTGTCTTCGCCTGACGTACTGCATTGTTCGGTACTCGAATACACCCGATCGCAAATAAGATTCACTACCATATGTATTAAAGCAGGAGAACGAAATCTCACCAAAGATATCAACAATCCTAAGCATAGGGCTCTATATCAAAGAAAGCTCAGCGGAAACATAATAAGCCGTATAGATCCTAAGGACACTAGAACCTGATGCTCTGATACCACCTGTGACACCCCGACTAATTAAATACCGGGTAACTACTCCTTTATTAAATTAATTCAAAATGCCAAGTTGGCTTAGTTAATAGCATCACTGTCGAAAACATTTTATTATTTCTAACCACCTAGTATTTAAAAAGTAAGTTGTCAAATTTTAATCTAAGTCTGATTAACTTGCAACAAGTGTAATGAAGAATAATAACACCATTCACCATAATGAAGTAAATAGAATAACCAACACATGCTATAAATAAATCTGGAGGAAAGACTCCTCACAACAAATCCCACAACTGAAATAAGTAAGGAAATACTAAATACTGAATTAATACATGCCAGAGTCTGAAAAAAAACTGAAATGGAAATGTCTCTAATAGAATTTGGGCAACATGCCCTACAACTGAGGAATACTGAGTATGGAATCCAAATGATATAAGCGTCTAAAAGTAAATCCCTGTAGCTTCCACAAGCAGCTACAGCTCGTCATCTGAGTGAGAATCCTATGCATGGTGTCCTTGTGGCTGGGCACCTAAAATGGTTTTACAAAAAAATAGATTTGAAAGCAAACGGGTCAGAGCCCGAATGTGGAGATATTTTAAAAACCTGCAAGTGCTTTAAAAACATTTAAAACAGTATATGCAAAATACATGTTAGGACGTGCTCTCACATGAGATACTCACCTCTCGACTAACTATGCACTCCTAACGTTCCTGTACCCATTCATGTGTTAACTCATAACTATCTACTTCTAAAGAGTTTCTAACACTTCTACTCGGTTCACGTTCAATTTCCAATCTTAACAATTAAATAGAGAGTTCTACTTTAATTCTCGGATTCCCAATTATTAACAAAACCATTTATTGATAAAAGTTCCCTTTTTATCTTTTCATAACATTACCATAACTATACTCACAATTAACATAGTAAATTCCTTCTCATTTAACCGTATATTTTCACATCATAAATATACAATACAAGCACCCAAAGGCTAAGCTGCAGGGCACACATACTCTGCTATCCATCCCGGTACATCATGTACATAAGGATCACGCATTCCGAATCTCTCAAGAATAGTTCAGATAACAACATCAGAAATAGTGGAGGCGAATACAGTCACCATCACATGGGTTATGCACATACCTACGCTCCCATGATCAGCAAACTTATTAACATCCCAATAAGTCCTTCAATGACCTATGTTCATCGAGGTAACCAATCTAAATCCGGGCAACACAAGGATAAGAAGGCCCTAAGCGAACGTAAACCTCCCGTGATAGCAAGTATGGTAGGTATGTCATACACATAAAATTATATACTAAGCATTCACACATCTTAGATATCTCAATATTAATAAAGGTATAGTCTACATCATTATACTATTATTCCAAATTCATATATTTCAAGTATCCCGATAATATAGAAATTAAATTGTCGACATGTCTCACGTCGTAGTTTCCTTAAACTTAAAACCTATCTCAAATAGACTATTAAGTTCCCATTATTCTCACATATAACACCTTTACACCTAAGGTCTTTACTTCTGCCCCAAACCTTATTTCATCAATTTATTCAAATTGCACTATTAACCAAAATATTATCTCACATAACGAATTCCATTAATTAAAAATAATTCCTCAAATTGAATTCCAATTAAGGTCCAATCTCATAATCATGCCTACTGGTCTTCCTTAAGGTTAAGGGTATTCACAAGGTCTCCAATAATATCATTCAAGGATTAACACCATTAAAATTTAATTAGGGAAAAACTTTACTCATTCTGGGAAGGTCGATCGATCGACCTTTACCTTCGATCGATCGATGGTGGTCGATCGATCGACTGAAGAACATCGATCGATCGAACGCACCAGGTCTGGTTACGGACTGCTTCGTTTTGCAGTTACCAATTGGTCCAAAAATACCATTTTTAAGCATGAAACTCTAAGACAAGGTTACAATATCATCATACTATCATCCTACAACAATATTAACATTCTAAATCCCATAATTCATCATTTAAAGGCTTTGTTTTAGATCATAACTACATAAAGATTTCCAGATTTCTTCCTCATTCAAGAACATCAATAAACTACTTCTAAATTCCATTTTTAGATCATCAATGGTTCTGTTTAGAACATAAATTTCGTCCAGAATATTACTACATGCAATCCCTAACATAATTCCAAGCTTTTAACTTCCAATTTATGGGTCTAAATCATCTCCCAAGATTAATTTCGAAAGTTCCTAAATTCGAGAACTTTTTTGCAACGAAAAAGAGTGTTACAAAAGACTTTTACCAATGTAAAATTAACATTTAGCAAGGAATTTTAATTCTCTCAAAATATCTTTTGCAAGGATTTGTTAGTATCTTTTGCAACGAAATATTCATTTCAAACGTTTTTTAGTCAAAATTCGAGAACTTTTTTGCAACAAAAAAGAGTGTTACAAAAGACTTTTACCAATGTAAAATTAACATTTAGCAAGGAATTTTAATTCTCTCAAAATATCTTTTGCAAGGATTTGTTAGTATCTTTTGCAACGAAATATTCATTTCAAACGGTTTTTAGTCAAAATTCGAGAACTTTTTTGCAACGAAAAAGAGTGTTACAAAAGACTTTTACCAATGTAAAATTAACATTTAGTAAGGAATTTTAATTCTCTCAAAATATCTTTTGCAAGGATTAGTTAGTATCTTTTGCAACGAAATATTCGTTTTAAACGATTTTTAGTCAAGAAATGAGAACGTTTTTGCAACGAAATATCTTGTTTTCTCCAACGAAAAATTTTATTGCAAAATATTTTTAGCGACCATGACAAAATTTCCTTGCAAAAGATCTATAGCATGTTGGCTAATGTGAGGAACGCTGCAAGGAAAAAAAAACGTTGCAAAAGGTGTTTTGCAACGAAAACATACCTTTTGCAACGATTTTTTTTCCTTGCTAAAAGCCATAAATCTTGTAGTGAATTTTTAAGAGTTTTAAAGGTTTTTTTAAGATGTTTGTTACTAGTTGAGTTTTAATAGTCTATGTTAGTTAAGTTTTTTTAACAGCTATTCTACTAGATGTTAGTTTAATTTTTAATAGTTATGTTAAATGTTGTTTTATTTTTAACAGTTGTGCCTCTCTTAGTTAAGTTTTTTCTAACAGTTGTGCTACTAAATGTTAGTTTAATTTTTATTAGTTATGTTAAATGTTAGTTTTATTTTTAACAGTTCAATGATTATATTTCATGTTAGTTTAAGTTTCAATGTTTAAAATTAAATGGTTGAATGATAAAATATATTTATTGTAATTTATGAAAAAAATTATTTATTTAGTTTAAAGTGTTGAATTAAATTTATGAATTGTTGAGCTCTTCAAAAGTTAAATTAGTTTATTGTTTGTTGGCAAAATATTAAATTTGTTTGTTCAAAAGTTAAATGTTTACTGAAAAAATGTTGAAGTATTATACAAAAAAATCCACAAACAAAGTAGGAACCCAAATTTAGTGAATTAGTACCTCAATATTTTTAGAGTTAAAAAATTACAAAAAAGGTTAAAACTACCCCCCGAACCCCCGGCATTTGTCAAACCTTTTCGTACCCCCTAATTCAAAATCGTGGGTCCGCCACTGCTCCCCTCCCATGTATTTATAAATTGTATTAAGTCCCATAACCACTAAAAATTATCCCCAACTACCTTGTAACCGCCCATATTTCTTTTCGCAAAGAATGTCACTTGTTCTGTAATGGCAAAAATAGGGTCAAAAACTAAAAAAATAAATATATAGGAGTGGTTACACATAACTTTTTTTAAAATATGACTAAATACTTAAGATTCCTTGTTTAAAATATATTTTACAAATAACTATTTTAGACATATGGATGGTTTAAAAAATTGCATTAAAAAACAATTATCATTTTTTGGGAAAAAAATGGAAAGTGAAATATTTTCTATAATTGGTTGCCTTCCAAACAATAACTATTAAACTTCGTGCTGGTTTCCAAAAGTATACGGGTTTTAATTTTTGATTAAAAAAATTCAATTATAGAAAAGAGCGACAAAACAGTTTATTGTTTTAAAATATCTGAAAAAAGACTGAAAATGACCGCGAAAGTTCTCTTACTTTCTAATATTTCATGGTAAGAAATATTTTCCACGAAAATAAGAAAAATAAGCAAGAATTGTCAAATTTAAAACTATTATTATCACATAATATATTAGAAGCCAAGCACAAAAGTACTCATCGAGTAGAAAAAACAAAATGTTTGTGTTAAAAGTGAAACTAATATGTAAAACTATTATTATCACATAAAACGTTTGTGTTAAAAGGATTGATGAGTGTCAATGAAGATGGATTTGAAACCTCTCAATAACTTATTTTCTCAATTTTCAAAGTAGAATATGTCAAACATATAAATGCATGGAGAGAAATTCAAACCATGGATAATAGAGATATAAATAATATTGAACCTCTAATTAAGTCTACTCTATGCACAATTTATATACCTATGTATCATCAGTTCTTCCATCACCTTTAGCTCCACAATCTTCCACATTGAAAGTTTTAGCTGAAGCTAGATGCTTTTCCAACTTCATTAAATATGAAGGGTATGCTTTAAAATCAACACCAAATTCATTTTCAACATAATAATTATGTAGGTTATCTCTAACACTGGTTCAACATGATATAAAAGATAGAATAACAACGACGAATGAGAGAATATGCCTTTGTGGGGCCATTATATTATATGTATTTTTGGGTAAGAGAGAGAAATTGGTATTCAAAAAGTACGGGAGAATAGGTATGAGAGTGATAACAATGGAAGAATATATGACTATTTGAGGTATGGTAGTTGATAATAAGTCACATGAGCTTCTATATTTATAGAGGAGTTATGGAGATAGACTTATACGAAAGGGTCTCTTAGGCAATTGTTAACTTTTGCTTCACATACACACACACACACACACACACACACACCCATATTATATATATATATATATATATATATATATATATATATATATGAGATTGAACCCAAGTTAAAGAAAAAATTAGTCACGTATGTTTATCTTAAGTGCAAATTTAAAATTAGTCCCGTATGTTTATCTTAAGAGCACATATATATATATAATAGGGTGTACCCGTGCCGATGGCACGACGATAAATTTGATCCCGTGATAATTTGTACCCGTACAATTGGTACGACGATAAATTTGATTTTGCACCCGTACCAAACTAAATATGGGATGAGTCAAATATTGACTGAGTGAACACATTTTTTATTCATGTGAGTATACTTACAATTCTATGTATTTGTAAAAAATATATATTTATAGCATAACTTTTAAAGATATACTCTTTATTTAACTCATATTTTTTTGTTAATGAAATTCATATTTAACTTGAAGATTTTAAATATGAACGTCATATTTGACTCGTAGCTTTTAAATATGAACCCCGTACTTAAAAATGTGAACTAATACATATTGATTTATTATTTGGAAAGCATTTTGGCACTAATACCAACGATGTTTATTAAAATTCTAGTTAACGTTTTATAATTTGAAAAGGAAAAGTGATGATCACAATTTCTTCTTAACTGTTGCCCGTTGTGTTTTCAATAATAATTTAACTATGATTACATTTGAATTGAAGAAAACACTGAAGATTTCATTCAAGATCGATATAAATAAAAATTGTAAAAACTTAAATAAATTCACATCAATATTAGCCATACTAATAGCTAAAAATCAAATAAAAAGGGGAAACAACTATATTTGAACGCATGTAATTATGCATATTACACTATATTTTATATTTTGTTACTCCACTTCTATTTTTGTAATCCTCATTTTTAGGGGGAGTGAAAAGAAAAATTGGGTTAAAATACAAATCACCCTTCTTTAAAGTTTACTAATTAAAAATTGCACCAAATTCATTCACATACAAACCCATATACAATAGTGAGAAACAAAAGTTAAAACACATTCCAACTTATATAATAATTTTTTACACAAAGATATAAAAAAGAAATTGATATTCATTGAACACAACTTATATTCATTGAACACAAAATACTTCCCAAAAAATTATTCATCACCTAATAACAATTAAATAACCATAAATGGTGTAGAAATGACCCATCAC
This sequence comes from Sambucus nigra, assembly GCA_949130495.1. Classification (NCBI taxonomy): domain Eukaryota; kingdom Viridiplantae; phylum Streptophyta; class Magnoliopsida; order Dipsacales; family Adoxaceae; genus Sambucus; species Sambucus nigra. The sequence continues at coordinate 408,206,981 of OX422222.1, forward strand.
TTTTGTCCCCTCATATCCCCCTCCTTTAACAGAGACTACAAAGCCTTTTCTTGCTCAGCCAGTGTTTCAATAGCCACGTGATCGATGTACCCTCATAGGCCACCTTTAACAGAAACTACACAGCCTTTTCTTGCCCATCTAATGTTTCTATAGCCTGGCTGATCGGCAAAAGGTTAAGAAACTATAAAGCAAATTCATTTATCCTTATATTTCGTACACAACATTGGGAATCTCCTTTTCCGTTCGCAAAAAATAATAAACAAAAATAAAACCATAACTAAACATATTGTCGGAGAGAAATAGTGTAACTGTGTGAGTAGGTATGTAGATGAGAGAGAGACGCATAACATATGAGTCTGTCACCTACTCCCTCGACTCTATGATATGGAATCTGTCACCACAAAAAATTAAGAATTAACAATCCTACTTTGGTTCATGGCACTCAGCCGAACCATGAAGAAAGTATGCCCCATTGCTAAAGACACCAAAAGAAAATGTTAAGTTCATACTTCAGACAACAAAATATGCAGACAGCTTTATCCGCAATTTAGCATGCAAGAAACAAAAATCATTGAATAAGAAAATTAACAAATAAACTGTTTAGGGTAATGGCTCATTCTCACAAACATAAGAAACAAATAACATTTGAAGATAACATTATGTATAGTATATCCTAAACATGTAAGACGCAACAAACATAAATCATTTGAAGAAAATATCATTCAGTAAATATCCGAAATTAACAGGTTGGAAGTGAAACAAACTAAAACTAAAATGGTTGGGATCACTGCATCACTACTCTTTTGTTTTTAGATCTTACATTTTTGTATCTATATCAGACCACTACTTTTTTTGTTTTTCAAGTCACTACTCTTCATATTTGGCCTTTTGACATCTCTGATGCCGGCGATCTCACCATTTTATTTTTAATTTGTTTCTCAGTGAACTGACCCTTTTTTGCTAATGATATTTAGTTTTGTTCCTTTTCATTTGAGTAGATGACAATGAATCAAATATCGGAAATGAAATGTTAATAATCTATGAGAAGCTCTGGTGGCTACCCTCAGGTGAAAAGTTAATAAACAAAACACATCCAAACACAAAATTTCAGAGAGAGAGAGAGAGATAGTACCCTGTGAGAGATTTTTATCAACAACCCCTAACACAAACACATATGGGCCTAAATAATGTCCACACTGGGATCGGAGTAGCCTGATAAAAAAAACATACACCTTTGTTCATCTGTTCAAAATCACCTTCTTTACAGAATCACATATGTTCATCTATCGAAAATTAAAGATACATAGATGCTTTATTCAAATAGATGGGAAAAAATAAAGAACTTTAAAAAGATCCTCATTAGAAACTAAAATCCAAAGATTTTAGTTTACCACCACATCAAGCATTTATATGTATTTTTTACGTCTTTTTTTTTTTTTTGTGTCAATGGCTTTTTATAGCACTGTGAGATGAAAAAAAAAAGACCATATACCTGGTCTTGGTAAAAAAAAAAAGACGTAAAACTTGAGCGTAAAAAAGTCATTGACACAAAATTGATTTTTTTAGCATCAGAGTGATGATGCCTTAGTTACAAATCTCAACAATCAATGAGGGCGTGGAGAGACTGTGAACGATAAAGACCCACTTTTTTTTGAGACGTCGGTGGAGCTCGGACTGAGAGAGACATATGAGAATTAAACCCATCATTTTCTTGAGCCTTGTGCTCAGACTACTGCCCATCAACTCTCTCTCTATTTGTGCTCAGACTACTGCCCGTCCGTGAAGTATATCTGTTGAAAGGACTGAAATTGGGGATGAAAAACTGTCTTGAGTATGAAAAGAGTTATAGTACAAAAAAATTCAAATTAAAGTTAAAATTTCTATTCCTAGAGCCACGCGTTGTCCTTTTTATTCTCGAAGTTTGATAAAGTTGCAGGTTTGTAATTTTGCACACGTGAACTCAGTTAACAGCCGGTACACGAAATCAAGGAAAAAAAAAGAAACATCTAAAAAACACAAAATAAACTTGAAAATGCAACGCAAACAGAAACACACATCAGACTTTTCATGAAAAACATACATGTTACACATTATTTTTAGAGAGAGGGAGAACATAGAAGATTGACAAAGGAGAAGGGTTTGGAGGTCATACCAGTCAAAAAATACACATTATTTTTACACAGATCTACAGGCCATCCCTGTAAAAAAAAACAGAGCTCGCGAGTTGAGAACGCACCATGAAGATTGTAAAAAAATGTAAAAATAATATAAAAACAAATTGTAAAGGACCTGATATGGAGGAACGATGAAGCTCTCCCGTCGTCTTCATCGGCGCTGTAGTTATATTGACTTGTAGTTATATTGATGGCGGATTATTGACTTGCAGAGCTTTAGCCTTTGACTTGCAGAGTTTTCAAACTCACTATTGTTGCCTGATTTGTGAGCTTTAAGAGTCATAAAACCCATATATATACATGTATAAAGCTCCATAAAAGCAAGACACGAAAACCATCAAAAACTCCATAAAAACCTAGATCTAAAATATTAAAAAATAAGAACCTACATCAAACCCCAAAATCTGCATGTAGATTTCAACACATGAAAAAACAGAAATGAAATAATCCGGACCTTCCTAAACAAAAATAACGACTTTGAGGTTACCCAGACCTGTAAGAGTGGAGGTGCTCTTGAGAACAACCCGGACCTTCCTGAACAAAAATAAAAGCATATCATGTTAATAGGATCAAATACATGTTGAATCAGTGAGAAGGGAGGGTTAAGAGCGGTGGTTCTCTTTACGGTGAGAGATAGAGGCTTTGTCCTTGTTGATAGAGAGAGAGGCTCCGAGTTTGAGAAATGAGGTGGAGGAAGTGTAGAAAGTATCAGCGTGAGTCCAAAAGTTTACGCGGATCAATGTTAGTAGATTCTAGGTCATTGGATTCAAACCCCTCCAATTTAATCTCAACCATTAATTTGGACAAAGATCAAATAGATAGATACAAAATTTGTTTATATAGATTTTGTATATGAAGTTATATGATGTGGCAAAACATCCTCCTCCTTTATTTTATATATATATATATATATATATATATATCCTCACATGCATGGTTGATATACACATGTCAAATGGATGTTAATGCTCTAAGCAAACTTTTATTATATATGGCTATCAATTCAGTTTATACAAAATATATCTAAGTAGGAAGATAAAAGTGTTTTGTAGCATCTGTGATTATAATATGAGAGAGAGAGAGAGAGAGGTTTTCTGTTGGATCATTAAGGATACTTGATTATCATCCTGTGTGTTTGTCTGGGAACTAGTTAACGAGATGATTTGCATTAATTAAATATTAATACTGCATTACAAAAGTCCCCAAGAACCAAGTCCCTTGATCCAGTGGTTTAAGACTGTCACTAAGACAGTTTTTGGGGTGAATTGAGTTTGGTTCCCGGTTAGATTTTCGGCACTGTCAAAATAATGCTTGATTAGCGAAAGCCACGAATCACGAATGGAGATTAGTCAAGGTGTCCACGAACACCTCATGGTATGCTACAAAAAAAAAAAAAAAAAAGTCGGTCAATGTTTCACACATCCAAGTTGAGTTTCTAGACATGTCCCATAGTGTTTCACACTTAATAAAAATGTAACATGCATATTATGAACTTTACTATAAAAACAACCTTTGAGTGGCACATAAGCATTAAATTCCAGTTAGGTCTCAAATGTAGGGCTACATAAAGTATTTTTTTTAATAAATTTACGTTTTACACTGGTATCTACTTCATGATGTCTAGTGAGTTTGAAATTTAATGGAAAATGATATGAATCACAAACTTGTTCTCAAAATGATATAGCATATAAGTGTTGTACCTATGTTGTATAGAATACAAGGTACAATACTTTAATGATATCTCATATCATTTGAATAATGGGTTTGCGACTCATGTTTTATTGAAGAATAAAGATAGACTCCCGGAAAGGGAGTCTACCGAATTCATCCCCCATTTCATCTCCCCCCTTGGTTTCAACAAAAATAATTCTAGCCTTTGATTTATTATTTATAAAAAATACATTATATACTTACACTTATTATTTATTTAAAACAAAATTAAAAAATACTCTCTTATTTTCTTTTAAATTATTAAATTTGATTTATTTTAAGGATAAATTAATTTTATATTAAACTAAAATTTAATGATTAATTGTTAAAAAGTTCCTCAAACATTTTTTAATACACATTTAGTCCAATCATTTTTATTTTATTCCAAAAAGACCTCAAACACTAGTTTAACCAATATTATCTTATTTTTAAAGGTTCGCGCCAGCAGCACACTTTGAGTGTTTTTATTTTGTTTCAAAAAATCCTCAAACACTAATTTAACCAATATCATCTTGTTTTTAAAGGTCCGCGTCAGCGACACACATTGGGTGTTTTTATTTTGTTCCAAAAAGTACTCAACCACTAATTTAACTAATATTCTCTTATTTTTAAAGGTACGCGCCAGCGGTACACATTGAGTATTTTTATTTTGTTCCAAAAAGTACTCAACCACTAATTTAACTAATATTCTCTTATTTTTAAAGGTCCGCATCAGCGACACACATTGGGTGTTTTTATTTTGTTCCAAAAAGTACTCAAACACTAATTTAACTAATATTATCTTATTTTTAAAGGTCCGCGCCAGCGGCATTAAGTGTTTTTATGTGGTGAGTGACTTTTTGGAAGAAAGTTTTTTTATTTTTGTCGCGAGGAACTTTTTAACAGTAAACATAGTTTTTTTTTAAATATGTACTTTAATTTTAATAAATAAAAAACTGTTTAATTTAATATTTTAGATTCACGACTCATTAGTGCCGCTCGCGCGAACCTAATCAATCGCGAATCTAAAACATCAAATTGGCAGGTTATTTTTTTTTTATTAAAACTGATTTTATCAAAAAAAAAGAAACTCGTATAGTGCCTTAGCTAACATAATTTAATTGGCATTAGATAGAACATAAAACTTATTTTATCAACAAAAAAGACATCCAAAAAATGTGTTAAAACTGTTTTTAAAAAAATAAAATATTACCTAAAAAATTACTACCGAAATAATTTATGTTGCGGCATGTCGTGTTTTGATTAGGTTATGTTCATATTTGGTAAAAAAAAATCGTTTTTTGTCATATTTTAAAAGCACAATTTTTAAAATACAGGTTTTAGTCATGTTCATGTTCTTTTTTTTTTATATAAAAAAACATTTTTTTTTTTATAAAGGCACAACTTTTTTATTATAAAAATACAGTTTTTTTTTTAAGAAAAACATAATTAATTAAACAAATGAGGCGGCAGCTGGGATGGGGCTTTCGGTTTGGAATGGGGATAGAAATTTCGGGGAGTATAGCACTACTCTTTATTGAATGTGAATGCGCTTGTCAGGTCATGCCCTGCAAATTAAATATTATTAATTTTGGGGAACCAAAGTATTTTGAATTCTTACTGGGTATTTTTCTAGAAATATTGGCCAGAAATAGATAGTTTAAATATAGAGGGGTGAAAAAAAAGTCTTCCTTATGTGGAACTAATTGCAGTTATTCGTTAATTACATGATAGGAGGCCCAATGGTATAAGGTTGCCTTTGAAACAGACTTGGGATCGACAGGGTTTGCTCCCTAGTTCGATTCCTGACAATGTCAAAATAATGATTGGCCAGCGAAAATCACGAACCGCGAACGTGGATTAATCGAGGTGCGCCCAAACTGGCCCGGATACCTCGTGGTAAAAGTCCAAAAAAGAAAAAAGATAGACTTGTTGCTCCAAACTCTACACACTGAAAAATGCATCAAACGTTACCAATTGTGTCCCTCTAAAATTAAATTAATCTTTGTGTGTAGATTTTAAATCCCAATAGTTTTAGATTTGATATTTTTATTTTCCTTAAATTGCTTGGTGTAAAGAGTTTTTTCTTACTTAGCTCAGCTAAGCTAGTATGACAATTTGCTTAGATGAAATATTAATATGAAGCAAGTTTAATACTTCTTATTCACGATGCACATAATTACAGAGGAAAAAAACATCTAGGTTATATGAAATGTATTATTCAAAACTATCAAAATGTCTGCTTTGCATGGAAACTAAGAAGACAATTCATGTATGCAGCATCACGATTTTCCCCACGTGCTTGTTACAATATGATTTTAGCACATATGATCAAATTCTATACCATGGATGGCTAATAAGACACGTAAAAATTGGTATTTATCCACTATTCTATTGATAAGACGGCAGATTTCTTGGATGACATGACCAAGTGCTTATTTTTCATGATGTCAAGCGTTTCATTTCAGATGCAGTTTTTAGTGGAATTTGGCAATCTTTTAGGTGATTGATCAGAAAGTCGGCTTTGAGGGTGAGGAACAAGCAAAGATTATGAGGTAGACGAAGGGAATTTTGTAGATGATTGTCATTATGGCTCATCCTTATACACGTAGAATTACTGGCGAATCGCGGTCAATTTCTCCGGGGTTTATGGGCGGAAGCCTCGGAGGTAAATTTTTTTTTTTTGTTAATTTAAGTGTTATACAAATTATACCTTTAATTTTTGATTTGGTACAAACTTACTACATTTTTTCACTCAAAAATTTGCTGAAACCTCGCTATTATAACCTTTAACTTTCTACCTATACATATAGCGTACCTAAGTTTTTTTTGCTGACGCTCATTGTGGGTACCCTAGAACCTTACATTTTTCACTATCAAAAGCATATATTTTTGCCTATAGTTGGTTTATCGAAATGGTACGGATATGTAGGAGGATAGAGTAATTGAAGAGAGATTCTCTGATCTAGATCTTCTGATTTGTGAAATATGCATTGGTTGATATTTTAAATGCGTTTCATATGAATTCCACGCACCAATGACAACTCAACCAAATCTTCTTCTTTTTCTTTTAAGGTATAATTTTTGTGCCTTTCTATAATTATTCATAAAGATAACTATTGTCATGGCTACAAATTGTGACAACTTCTAAAAAATACTTGTCATGTTTTTTTTTTAGTTTGTCTTGTTTAATGTTTGTTATGGTTCAAAAACCTTGAAAAATCTAGTCACCATTCCACACCATGATAAGGGTGAAATTTAATTTTGGTGTAGCTAATGGTGACTCACTTTATAAGTGATAAGAGTCAATTCAGAGAATCATAGACCGTCTGGAGATACTGAAATGCCTTTTAGTTTATTTATGTTTTATATACCTGCTTAAAGTAATATTGGCAAGAAATTCATATATCATTTATCATCCATTATAGTAAACCTTGTATTTATAGTTTAATTCAATTATGAGTTCACAGATTTGTTTATATATTTCATGTACTTATAAAAAAATTGTCTTGCAAATATAAAGTTCTATGAAAAAGTACCCTTGTTATATTGAATCTTTTATATAAAACTTTAACAAATCTTTCTAAAGAAGGAAATTTATGTGGGTGCACCTTGTACGCTCTCAAGACCGTACTTTCAAGATTATATTTATGTGTGGTGTAATAAATGTAAAGACTTTAGTGCACTTTTTATCACATTATTTATCACACTCAACGCAATTATTCCATGATGGACCGAGGCTAGCAATCAGATAAAGTTTGTGATTTCGTGTTGTTAGTGGATGTATTTTGTAGTTCCACAAAAGTATAATGGGGACAACAAAATGACTAGATAGCCTACTCACCAAATGCATTTTTGGCAACATCCCCCATACAAGAATGTGAATTTAAGGTTAAAAGTTCGGTCAGTTGACCTTTAAGTTAGATAAAAATACGGCCGTATAGGATGGAAATTATATGTTTTGTACAGGGAGGATGTTTCTGATAGGAAATGAATATTTGATTAGAGAGCCATCTTATCATAACGATGTTTACACCGTTACACAATTGATCTGTATGTATGGAAATGGTTTGGTTAGACAGGGTCTATTTCTTGGAAAGGGGGCCACGTATAATTTAACTCCTATCCCGCAAGGGATGAGAAGAAGGAAAAGTGAGTATACTATATGGAGAAATGATGTGTGTGTTGGAGTTGAGGCCATTTGCCACGAGGTAGCCAAACTAATAGAATTAGTCAGGGTTGCCTCACAACAATAGCTTAAAGACCTACGGATTAAGATCAGCACATAAGTCGAGTTATTGTTATGTCTATTTTTTAATTAATACAATAGTACAAAATTACAAATAATAATAATTACAAAAATAAAACGTAATTATAAAAAATTGAGACATACTTGGTCTTGCAGAAATAAATACTAGAAACAGAAAATATAAATCAGAGCCCTGTAGACAAATTTATTTCATCCAATATGCTTAAGATTGTTGAATAATTACCTCCCATGATAGAACGGATTTTTCGAATTAATTCAAGTAGCACGGCAATGAATTAATTCCAGCGAACACAAATTTTGTGTCTTTTGTACTCAACCATTGAACATAATTATGCAGACTGTTTGAATATATGAAAAAAAATTTGGTACTGGAATGCAATTTCGAAATTTTTCATTAGCATTGGTTTTGACAGTTGGGAATAGTCAAAATTATTAAACCGTTTTTAATTGTCAATTAACATTTAATTTTGATTTAATTAACTGCTGACTGTTGGCATTAATTAATTTCGTAATTAATTAATTAAATTTAAGCCCAAAAAATTAATTAAATTCTGCCAAAAAATTTAAGAGATTTTTATAAGCCCAAGCCCGAGCTGAGCCGGGAGAACGGCGCGCGCGCGTGCGTGTGGGCTTTTGTCCCAAGCCCAACACATGCATAGTGTAGGTCATCTCCCCTTCAAAAAGTTGTGATACCCCAAGGCATCCAAGCCTTAGTCCATCATTGGGGTTTTATTAACTCATCATTTTTTCACTACTTTTTAATTTAGGACAAGAGTTAAAACCTACCTAATTCATCAACTTTCATTGCTTTATGAGTCACTTTGGAGACATATTTATCATTCATAATTTAATGAAATTGGACATGTGAATATACTACGTTAATCTTCTTACGAAGGAGAACGCATTCGTACATGGTCCCATAATTATCGTGGTGTGGGTCCCACCTAAATTTGAGCTTAAAATTGCTCAAAATTTTGTCCAGAAAATCTGGATAACTTTATGTCCAATTTTTTTCAACAATCCCCCACATGAATGATATATCACTATAAATAGAAACACAACATATGCAGACACAGGTTGAGTAAAACTGAAGATTTAATGCATCGGGAGAAGTAGCCTAGTGACTTTGAACTTTCCTTAGTGATATACCATCGGATTTACTTGGTTAATCAATAGACTTCACGTCTTTGAACCTTCAACTGTTTTGTAAACCTAGACAAAAGTATTCACACAATAATTCTTCAACATAGTGGGTTCTCACTTTTGTGTTCATTTTGACCATGAACACCCCTCGGTTCCGTGAGTATTTTAGAGAATTTGCCTTTCATTATTCTCATACAGTGGCCCCCTTCTTACTCACGTAGGTGCTTTCCATAAAGAGTAACATGCAATACCCCACTTAGATATACTAAGATATGGATGTCACTAAAAGCATAACTTATCCTAATTTCGCGACAGATGTGCACTCTCTCATCTTTGGAATGGATATGATTGAATATCCTCCGGTGCTTACTAAATATAATGTAGTTCGGTTTGCCCATTGAATATAGATCTTGGGATCTCCAGTCATCTAGGTTCGGTTGCCACTATATTGATTCTTATTTATTTATAGGCTTTAGTCCCATTCCTCTCGATGATCTTTCAACTTGCTCTTCGTTTAACCTTTCGTTAGTGGATCCACTATATTATATTTTGACTTTACATGATCAATTGAGATAATTACGTTTGAGAGAAGTTGTCTAACGGTATTATGTCGATGACGAATATGTCATGACTTTCCGTTATGCATGTGATTCTGTGACCTTCCAATCGTTGATTGACTATCATAATGTATACATATTACGGACACAGGTTTGACCAATTTGGAACATCCTCTAAGAAGTTTCGAAGCCATTCAGCTTCTTCTCTAGCTTTGTCCAGTGCAACGAATTCAGATTCCATTTTCAATCTAGCAATGCACGTTTATTTTGAGGTTTTTCAAGATACGACTGCACTCCAAGAGTAAATACATACCCACTCGTAGACATAGAGCCTTTTGTATCGGATATCCAATTTGCATCACAATGTCCTTCAAGAACAACTGGATATCTTGAATAGTGCAGTCCATAGTTTTGACTGTATTTTAAATAAGCCAAAACTCTTACTATCGCCATCCAGTTATCTCTTCCTGAATTACTCGTAAATCGACTTAACTTACTTATCGAGTATGCTATGTTCTGTCGTGTACAGTTCATGATATACATTAAATTGCCGATAATACGAGAGTATTCTAGTTGAGATATTCTTTCACCATTATTTCTTGCTAGATGTAAATTTACATCTACAGGTGTCTTGGTAGGACTGATATCATACTTCTTGAATTTTTCAAGTACTTTCTCTAAGTAATGATATTTAGATAATATAAGTCCATCTGATGTTTTAGAAATTTTAATTCCTAATATAAAATTGGTGGTACCTAAACCTTTCATGTCAAATCGACTACTCAATATTTGTTTTGTAGTTTTGACAATTTCTATATTACTACCCATGATTAGCATATCATCAACATAGAGGCATACAATGACATATTCATTTTGAATGCTTTTAAAGTAAAACATTTATCGCACTCATTAATTTTGAAACCATTTGATAACATTGCATTATCAAATTTTTCATGCCATTGCTTAGGTGCTTGTTTTAATCGGTAAAGTGATTCCACAAGCTTACATACTTTTCCTTCTTATCCGGGAGTATTGAACCCTTAAAGTTGCTCCATATAAATTTCCTAGTCTAGTTCACCGCTTAAGAAAGCAGTTTTTGCATCCATTTGATGTATTCAAGTCCATTAATATCAGTTGTGGCTATTAACATTCGAATGGACGTAATTCTTTTTACCGGTGAATATGTGTCGAAGAAATCCAACCCTTCCTTTTGCGTATAGCCTTTAGCTACAAGTCTACTTTTTACTTATCAATTGATCCCTCAGCCTTCAACTTCTTTTTGAAGATCCATTTGTAACCTAACGGTTTTGAACCTGGTGGTAGATCCACTAGTTCCTAAGTATGATTTTGCAATTTGGATTCAATTTCGCTATTAATTTCTTCTTTCCAATTAGAAGCATTGGGTGAGGATATTGCTTCTTTGTATGATTGAGGTTCATTTTCTAGAAATTATGTTAGAAAATCCGGACTGAAGGAACTCACGGTCCTTTCCCTTTTACTACCTCTTGGTTCATCCTCTATTGATTCAATAAGTTGATGAGTACCGTTTGTAATAGCTTGATTTATCTTTTTAAAAGGACCAGATTCTCGGGTCATGTTATATAGAAATTCATTTTCAAAAAAATAAAGCGTCCGTCGATTCAATAACCGTATTTACATGTATATCCGGAATCTCAGATTTATAAACTAATAAACGATATGCACTGCTATTTATAGCATAACCAATGAACAGACAGTCAACGGTCTTTGGTCCTATTTCTACCTTTTTAGGTTTAGGAACCATCACTTTGGCTAATCATAGCCACACTCGTAAATATTTATAGCAAGGACTTCGACCTTTCCATAACTCATAAGGTGTCTTGCGAGTTTTCTTGTATGGGGCTTTGTTAAGAATGTAATTAGCGGATAATAAGGCTTCCCCCCATAAGTTCTCAGAAGTTCCCAAACTTATCAATATAGAGTTCATCATCTCCTTCAATGTACGGTTTTTGTGTTCAGCAATACCATTCGATTGAGGAGAATAAGGAGCGGTGGGTTAATGGATAATTCCATATCCAAAACAAAATTCCTCAAAAGGAGATTCATATTCACCTCCTTTATCACACATTATAGCCTTTATCTTTTTGCTTAATTGATTCTCAACTTCATTTTGGTATTGTTTAAATGCATCAATAGCCTCATCTTTACTATGTAATAAATATACATAGCAATATTTTGTGCAATCATCAATAAATGTAATAAAATACTTTTTTCCACTTCCATTTTGTACAAATTTTAAATAACAAATATCTGTGTGAATTAAATCTAGTGGTTCAGTGATCTTTTCTATAAAATGAAAAGATAATCTCACTAATTTTTATTCCACACAAATATCACATTTATGATTTTTATCAATATTAAATTTTGACAAAAATTCCAAGTTAATTAATCTACGCAAGGTATCAAAATTAACATGTCCTGATCTAGCATGCCAGATATCAGATGACTCAATAAAAAAAGTAGAACTAGCAATTTCATTCATTGGGATGCCTTTAGCATCAATGTCATTACATTCATTTTAAAGAGCCCCTCGGATAGGTAGCCGTTTCCCACATACACATCATTTTTGGACAACACAAACTTATCAGAAATAAACACAAGTTTAAACCCATTCATGCTTAAAAGAGATCCGAAAATCAATTTTTTACCGATGTCAGGCATGTGAAGCACATTGTTAGGGGCAAGCTCCTTTCTCGAAGTCATCTTCAGAATAATCTTTCCTTGTCTCACAACTTTAGAACTCGAAGAGGTTTCCCATAAAGAGAGTCTCCTCATTTTTCAAAGTCGTATAAGTAGTAAATATCCATTTGTTTGCACAAATGTGGCATGTAGCCTTAGTGTCCCACCACCATTTCTTGATATTTCATACCAGATTGCATTGAGAGACAACTGGAGAAAGATTTATGTTTGCGATACCATCGAAAATTTTCTCACCCACCGTCACATTTGCTTGATCAGTGTTCTTTTTAGCATTATTTTGTTTGCGAAACACGTTTGAGCGGTGTCCTAGATCGACACAATTGTAGCATTTTTCTTTGAGCTTCTTTCTTTGCTTAGATGTGCCTTCCCCATCACGCTGACATTTTTATTTAGGACTTTCAACTACATGAGCTTTGGACTCCACAATGTTCTTTTCACTTTTCTTTTGAGATTCACAGTTGTCTTCTTCAATCCGCACCCGTACTACCAATTCTTCAACATTCATATCCTTGTGTTTGTGCTTGAGATAATTTTTGAACAAATTCCAAGATGGAGGGATTTTTTCAATTATCGCCGCCACTTGAAAAGTGTCATTGGCTAGCATTCCTTCAGCATGAATGTCATGAAGAATAACCTGAAGTTCTTGAACTTGTGCAATAACCGACTTGGAGTCAATCATTTTGAAGTCTAGAAAATGGTCTACGGTGAATTTCTCCATACCCACATTTTCAGTTTTGTACCTCTTCTCCAAAGAATTCCATAATTTCTTAGTGATTGTTATGGTGCTACACATGGTACAACGTCTTGTCCAAGTATGTTAGGATGTAGTTTCGGCACAGAAAATCAGAATGTTTCCATGCATCCACGATCGCAACTTTCTCAGTTTCATCTCCCTCTTGCAAAGAGAGAAAATCCTCATATACGAACCTTGCCAATTGGAAGGTTTTGAAATAAAAGTACATATGTCCTTGCCATCGCTTAAAATCGGCCCCCAATTTTTTTTTCGGTTTCTCCCCATATGGCATGTTCACGGGGGCAGCAATAGTCTCATGTGTCACATTCACGGTTGGTGGGACTGTGTTCGTATTATGTGATTCTATTCTGTTACAAAAACATAATTTTTATTAATGATATTATTCATTTCTAATGAATTTTTCAAAACAGAATATACAATTTTGTACACCAATTTCCTTAAAATACAATTAATACTATATGAATTCTAACAAGAATTCTAACTTATATTCTGAATTATATAACACAAAATTAAAATAAAATATTCTACACAATGTTCTGAATTCAATATTATAGAATTAAACTAATTTATTAAACATTAGTTTTTACTAGTCTAAATTAAGAAAAAATAAGCATCAAACTATTTTTAATAATAAAAAATTCTGTATAAAACAGAATTAAAATTTTAAGATTAAATTTTTTTTTATACAAACATATTCCAAAAAAAATTACAAATAAAATTTTATTTTATGAAACAGAATACAATGAGCAGTGTAGAAAATTAATTTTCTATAGCATTAACACTTTAATTAAATTTCTGTAATAAAACAATAATTTATCAATTTTTTCGTAAAATCGATTTATATGACACTAATAGATTTCTCTAATTTGAAATTATTATGTACTCATTATAAACATTAGTCAAAAAATAAATTTTCCTTAAGATTGTTATGTCTATTATTTATTTAATAAAATAGTACAAAATTACAAATAATAATTACAGAAATAAAACGTAATTACAGAAAAATGAGACTTACATGGCTTTGCAGAAATAAATACTAGAAATAGGAAATATAAACTCGAGCCCTGTAGAACAGTCTCATTAAGGCAAATTTATTCCCTCCAATGTGCTTAAGGTTGTTGAATAATTGCCTCCCAAGATAGAACGGATTTTTCGAATTAATTCAAGTTGCACAACAATATATTAATTGCAGCAAACACAAATTCTGTGTTTTTTGTACTCAACCATTGAACATAATTATGTAGACTGTTTGAATATATGAAACAAAATTTTGCACTGGAATGCAATATCGAAAATTTTCATTAGTCACAAAACATGAGGGAATGATGTTTATTTATATCATTGGTTTTGGCTGTTGGGAACAATTAAAACTATTAAACCGTTTTTAACTGTCAAGAAATAGTTAATTTTGGTTTAATTAATTGCTGACTGTTGACATTAATGAATTTCGTAATTAATTTATTAAATTTAAGCCTAAAGATTTAAGAGATTTTTATAAGCCCGAGCCGGACAGACAACTCGCGCGCATGTGGGCCTTTGGCCCAAGCCCAACACATGCATAGTCTTGGTCATCTCCCCTTCAAAGAATTGGGATACCCCAAGGCATCCAAGCCTTAGTCCATCGTTGGGGTTTTATTAACTCATCATTTTCCCACTATTCTTCCAATGTGGGACAAGAGTTAAAACATATCCAATTCATTAAATTTTATTTCGTTATGAGTCACTTTGGGGACATATTTATCATTCATAACTTAATGGGATTAGACATATGAATATACTACGTTAATCTGCTTACAAAGGAGAACACGTTTGTATATGGTCCCATGTGCATAATTTATTTCATAAATGAATCTCACTTAATTGGTCCCATATGCATCATTTATTCCATAATCGTTCATTCATATATGGTCCCATGTGCATCATTTACCCAATCTACCAAGCTTACTATTCCATAAATGAATCTCACTCAATAGCTCAAAGTAATGAACAATTGATGCACATGTGCATCATTTATGTATAAATGAAGAGCCTAACACTCGCAATAAAGACAATTATCTCAAATTAGTTCCGTTCAATACACACAAAGTGTAATAACATAATAAGTCGAAACTATACCGCTTCCGGTAATCAAGATATACCTACTAAAATATAGTGCTAAAATCATATTGATGGTGTGTCCATCTCCATCTAAGATTGTGAACCAAACTTATATTCTATAAGGACCGATGATCTGATCTTCCGTTTGTAAGCCGAACTGTACACACCAAATCATCTATTGAATAAAAGACACTTATGCATAAATATATAAAACAATATGATGCAAACATCACTCGTGAAGATTCTCCTTCAATAGACATACTAAAATTAACTAATGAACCATGACTTTTAGTATACAACCCCAATTGAAGGGAAAGAACTGAAATACTATGTAAATTATTTTTTCATTTTGCCAGTTTGTTTATTGGTTAAGCCTAGGCCATGAACAATGTTTTATAATTTATAATATTTGAGAATAAGTTGTAATAATATTTTGTTTATTTAAGTTATTTAAATTTTTAAATTTTATTATAAGTTGTGTTGAAAAATTTGATTGAATTATGAATGTTTAGGGGTATGAACACCTCGCACATAACTAATGTAACTCATGGGAACTGTCCGTGTAGTCACGGATGCTCAGTTGGGAATAGAGTCTCCTGAGTTTATGGTTTGACCAAATTGTCCATGACGGCCCCCAAATTTACCATCTTTGACTATGCACTGGTCAATTTATCGACGACTTTTTCCAAGCATAAAACACAAGGCACTAGCTCATTGATTTTTTTTGTCCAGGCTTCAGCCTCGTCCTCAGCTCTAGTTTTGGCACGCTTTAAATATAAAACATTATCTTTATTTAGTAGCCTATATAACTCGTATGAACTGATCACATAGTCACGGGACGCCCGATTTGAGAATGGGACTAAAATTTCCAAATAACTAGACTTAGGCTTGAAAACACGCCAGTAGGGAAAAGCCAAAAGACCCCTAAGGAACACAAATGCCTCCGACGAGTTCAATGTAACTCGTAAGAACTGACCTCGTAGTCACATAATTGCTCGGTTCAATAATAGGAATAAAATTTACAAATAACCACACTTAGGCTTGAAAACATACCACTAAATATGAAAAAGCCAAAACGTCCCTCAAATGACCTCATAAGGGGCACGAGCACCTCGCATGGGACATTGTAACTAGTAAGAAATGACTGCCTAGTCACGGGATGCCTGGTTTGAAAAAAGTATTAAAGTTTACAAATAAACATACTTTGGCTTAAAACATGTCCCTAGAAATGGAAAAACCAAAACAACCCCTAAAATTCCCCGTAAGGGGCACGGATACCTCGTACGTGACCAATGTAAATCATAGGAACTGTTTGCATAGTCATAGGATGCTCGATTTGAGAATATGACTAAAATTTTCAAATAACCAGACTTAGGCTTGAAAACATACTCCTAGGGGAAAACCCAAATAACCCCCCAACGGATCTGTAAGAGGCACGAACACCTCACACAGGACCAATGTAACTCGTTGAAACTGACCACAAGTCACGAGATGCTGGTTTGAGAATAGGAATAAGATTTTCAAAAAATCAATTTTAGGCTTGAAAAATGTCACGAGGGGGATACCCAAAACAATCCCCAAACAGCCCCGTAAGGGACACAAAATCTCGCACGGGACCAATGTAACTCGTAGGATCTGCCATGTGGTTAAGGGATTCCTGGTTTTAGAATAGCACTAAAATTTGAAAATAATCAAACTTTGGCTTGAAAGCATGCCCTTAGAAATGGAAAATCTAAAATAGTCCCCCCCCCCCAACGGCCTTGTAAGTGTTATGGACACCTCACACAGTGCCAATGTAACTCATAGGAACTGACCCCGTAGTAACGGGATACCAGATTTGAGAATATGACAAAATTTTATAAATATTTAGTATTATTTATTTGCTAAATACAAGTTTTTTCTTTGGGGTTTCCTAAAAACAATTTATTTTGTTACATAAATATGGTCATATCCCATAGCCGTAACCCCCATTTTTTTTAAATAAAATAAAAACTGGTCGTGATGCAACTTCGTGACCAATTTTTATTTTATGTATTATTGTATGTAAAAATTACTCTTCTACATGGACCAATGAATAATAGACACATGTCATCCTACGTGGACACTCAGCTATCATGATCGACAATAGAGACACCAAATTGACTGGATTGCTGACTAACACCCAAAATATAAACCATCAGGAATAGTAAAGGTTAGTTGGATGGAATGACGACCAGCACTAAATTTCAAGAGTCACATTTATTGTATATAGATATAAATTCCTTGAGATTAAAGGAATTCCATCTCTAGGGTTCTACACCACTATAAATGCATAATCTGCCTTAGCTCAAGAGGAGGATTCATTCAATCACAAGCACACCATATTGAGCTATTGTAACCACCTAAATAATACCAACAGTGGACGTAGGCTTTCTTCATATCTGAACCACTTTAAAAACCTTACCTCTTGTGTGTTCATGTAGATTTATTTGTAAAAACAGGGTCCCGTTATGTTTGTGTACTTTAGGTGAAAATAACTTTTCAAAACTTTTTCCAATTTTAATATGCACCACCAATTTCATGAACTAAATTAATTATCCCAATTTTATCTTCTTAATCATAAACATGCGTCTAATGATATAGCCAGATAAAGTAAAACAAGCTCATAAAACACGCCTATGTATGGAGAGATCACTAAGGGAAAAAACCTTGGATGGCCCAGACTAGACAATCACTATTATATGAAATTACAAAGGAAGAATTACGGTCTTACTCAATGACTCGATCCCCAGAAGCCTTGATGCCTCTTACCCTCTTTAGCATCTCCTCCACAGTGCAACATAGGAGTCCACCTACAAAAGTTCCACAGCACACGAGTCCACGCGTAACTTGGTATCCATTGATATAGCCTTAGCATCTGTCAATCAGCAAGTATGAAGTCCATCGCACAAAACAAGTTCTTCTAATAATGAAGGATCAAACAATGTTGCAAACATAAGATCTGTTTGAAACGGAATGATGTTTTTACATGGTTATGTAAACTCGGATATTGTAAATAAGGAATGATGTTTTTTCTTTGAAAAGATGTGGTAAACAATAACAGAAAACGTATATGTTCTGTTCTGCTCTGTATCTTCTTCACCCTTGTTTTTTTAGCCAAGGACGCCTTAAATAATATTTTTGAGACGGTACGTCATTCTAACGAAACCAGCAGGTCATTTGAACGAACACAACATCTCGTTTGAACCAAAGTTCCATGTCATTTGAACGACAGTAAAATATTTTTTGAACAAACAGTAAAGTCGTTTGAACCATGTAAAAGCAAGGTAAAGTTCATACGACTCTAAACACAAATTATCTAAAAAACATTTTAAAATTTTTTTATATCTCTTTTAAATAAAATAACATCATTAGAAAAATATACCGAGAGTCCATAAATCGTTATGCATTCATACCTTAGAGAATCTCGAAAATCCAATATGAAGACGTGAAACGTGCACCAAAACTCAGCATGATCTATCTTTGAAGCTTGGCCACTATGTCTTCAACATAGCATCACAGGCTTAAGGGAACCGTGACAAGTAAAATCTATCCTATGACTCAAAGTGTTTTTTGTCCGGAATAATGCCAATACATACAAATTGACATTATTTGGAAATTGTCCTTACAAATCTCCCTTTTTGGCTATTTAGGGACAAAACCAAAATAGTAAAATGCCTAAGCCGGACCATCAACCCTAAATGACCTAAATCCCATACCATAAACCAAAAAAGAAAATACAGGACACGAACTAGTATATGAAGGACCAACAAGCATGAGTTATCTGAATGTGATGTAGTTGAAAAACCTGAATCTCTGAAAATATCTACACACATGAGATAAACAAACATATACCCAAGTGAAATATGAAGGAACATAAATATGTATAAGTAATGCATGAATAAATACTCCCCTCACATCACATATCTCTGCCCCTTTTTGTTTGAAATAGACAACTAGTGGGATAAATAAAGATAAAAAATCATATCTAGCACGAGTTTAACATGAAAAGCATAACTAGAAAGACATGAGTAACTAGCTAATGAATGATCAGAATATAAAAAAGTGTAGATAACAAATAGTCACATGGATGAATCATCAGTATAACCAATGACGTGACTAAATAAAATCTCATCTAACAATTCATTGTAGGAATCAAGAATGAAAAATCCAAATAAGCTGCGTATAAACTGTCCAAAACAATCCAGAAGTACCATATCAAAATAACATAATAACATGTATCATGCAAGTACCGAAACAATTAAAGATCTCGAAATGACAAAACAAGTTGTTCGATCGATGGGAAGATGTCATTAAAATGATATAGGAATGTCATTCGAACTAGGTGAAATCTCGCTACTAACGATGCAAAGCAGTAGAAACTTGTTTGAAAGTACCCATCTAATGATCAACTAACGACCAAACAATGTATTTCGATTTCATTTCGCTGGAAGCTCATAGGATCCATAGATCGAATGACGTAGGGAAGTCGTTCAAATAACTTAAGGAAGTTGTTCTAACGACGTCAAAACCTCTTTAATCCAACCTAAAAATAGTGTAAAAACAACCCCAAAACCTGAAAATCTGATATAGGCAATTGACAGTACAAAAATAGTAACAAAACTAACTTAAAAACAAAAAAAGTGAGTTACACGTTAACATAATATTAATGTTCCTAAACATGGAATGGAATGAATGGGTGTAACTAACACAAATGAATCATAATTTAAACACAAATATACGTTAAAGAAGCTCTAATTGACCGCTAAATATCATTAAACTGCATTTTAGCCACATGTGACAATTAAACGTTGAACTTAATGAACTAAACAAACATCGTGCATAGAAGTGTAAAATTTTAACGATTCCACCAGACAATAGTGTCATGACACGACTTTTTCAACCAAGGTTTCATTGTCAAAACCCGTTGTATTTTCCAACCTAACTCCCTCAAACATAATTCTTTTTCTGTTCCAATTATTCTTTTGAGGTTCTAAATTCTTTTTTTAAGATATTTCCTATTAACCCCATTTTTGGTGTATTTTTTTTATTGCCTTAATTTTTTCTTGGTATTTTTTAAACGGTGGCTTTCACAACGAGTTCACATACATCTCATATCCCTTTCCCATGCACACTCATCATTTTTTTTAATATGCAATATAAATCCTCACGGGCAATAGTTCTTACATGTACAACTCCACCTAAGTCTAATATATGTGTAGATGACAAAATTGAGAGGATAACGTTTCACCAAATTCAAATGTGCATGAGAAGTCAAACATTCAATTACGCTCATACATGTATGCGATGGCATATGCATAGTTGAATCAAAATGCAAATCAACTTCGAAACAACCCCATTAAAAAAATTGTTAAAATAAATCTATGCATACAAAATCATTACCAAATATACTAGCCACGTGGAAATATGAAGTGAAGGGGGTCTAAGCGCACTAATATGCCATTTCAAGTGTAAACTCACGAAATGAAAATCAAAAATCTTTTTGCGTTTTTCAAAAATATTTTTGACCCATAAACAAAATCATTTTGTATTTTCAAAAAAATATAAAACCAAAAATGTTTTTGTATTTTTCAAATAAAACTCAAATAAAAGAAATATAATACAAAAGATAAACATGTCATGACACAAGCAAATATATATCATGAAGCAAAACTAGCGTATGACAAAAATGCTAACACAATCATTCGTAAGATCTATTATGGGAAATATCATTTAGAAGAAAATGAGAGTAATGAAGTCTAATTCCTAAAGCCTCTAAGTCTGATTTCATAACCCAAGTAAGTGTGTAATGACGCATGAGGGTTTTGGGAACCGAATGAAATTTATTCATAAACTTCCTAGGAGCATTCTTAAGATCATAGCAAAAACATCTAAGGTGACCCTTCCTACCGCAATGAGTGCAAGTGTAGACACGCCGAGGAATGTTACCAAAATGTGGACCTCTCTTAACGTTCCTAGTTGGCTCTCTCACATGAGTGGTTTTGGATTTGGAAATGGGAGAAATACGATCATCGAAGCCTATACCACATTTATCATCTTTGATTTGGATGGTACCTACCATCCTATCTAAAATTTCCAACCTAGCCTCCAAATCAAACTTAACCTTACTCGAATCCCTCAATATCTCCTAAAACTCACTAATCCTATACTCTAGCAAAGTCCTAGACTCCTGAAACTCTAGAATCACCTTATTTATAGCCTCCATCAAACCATGAAGACTATCTCTCTCACCCTCAATATATTCTAGCTTATCTCGGAGAGTCTTCTCTCAATCCCTAAGATCCTCAATCAACGCATCATTATTTTCTTCAAAATGTTCTTTCAATCTAGCTTGCAACTTCAAATTTTCCTTCTTCATCTTCACCATTTCTACATACAATTCACAAAAGAAAATTAGCACCTCACTTTTATCTACATCTTAATCCTCACTTTATTCACGCTGACTAAGTTGGGGTTCACTCACAATGTCTCCGAACGTGTCATTTACATGAGTATCTTCATAAGAATACTTATAGTCGTCGCTCACATGACATACCATGAACACAGTGTAGTTGCGCTCAATGGGGGAATTATCTCCCTATTCTGGTTCACTATGACTAAGGGTGGCATTAAATGCTATCAGTTTCTTTCCCTCCTTCTTAAGTGTAGTGGGGCACTCTGCTACCCTATAGCCATAACCCTTAGAACCAAAACACCTATCTGACTCATATTTCTTAGCATTCTCACTCCGGTTCTTAGGGATGTGATCGTCCTTGTTGTTCTTGAATTTCTCAAGTATTTTAGCATCTTTCGATTGCTTTTGGAACTTAAGAAACTTTTTGAACTTTTTTTGACAACATGGCCACATCTTCGAAATCAGTGTCAAAATCATAATTCAAAACTTTAGTTTACTCCTTTTAGGATTTCAAAACGATGCCCTTTTCTTCCTTCGACACTTGATTGGAGGTAAACATATTGTCTCATAAGTTTATAGGTCACCTACAAGCTCTTCTAGTTTCGTCGAGTGAAAAAAACCCAAGGAGTTAAAAATTGATCACCTTTGGATCAAATCTTGAGGGCAACAACCTTAAGATTTTCTTTATGACTCGGTTGTCGGGTATTTTCTCTCCCAATTTAAATGATGAGTTGACAATATTGGACAATCTATCGTAAAACTCATCAAATGTCTCACTCTCTAACATCTTAATCGTCTCAAATTGGGTGGTGAGATTTTGGAGTTTGGAAGACCTAATAGTGTTAGCTACCTCGTGAGTAAGTGTAAGAACATCCCCTGCCTCTTTAGACATTTCACACATCATAATACGATTACACTCTTCCGGTGATAAATGAGGAAATTGCATTTAAACCTCTAAAATTTTATTCTGCAAGTTTGTGTTCGGCATTGGTCCACGACTTAACATGTTTTAAACAAGTGGCATCACCCTCTCACGTGATTGGTGGTGTCCACCCCTTTTCTATCACTAACGAAACACGCTCATCTATGACCTTAAGTTCACACTTTATACATCTTACAATAAGCATAATAAAACCCATTAAACATAGGTGTTTTAAAGCCATCATACATACCGAATTCATACCTAAACACACACGGGATCACTCATACAGTAAAATAGTGTTCCTATCTCTGATACTAATTTGTAATAATGGGGCCCTCTATGTGTGTGTACTTCAGGTGAAAATAATTTTTTCAAAACTTTTTCCAATGTTAGTATGCACCAATTTTTTGAACCAAATTAATTATCCCCATTTTATCTTCTTAATACTAAACATGCATCTAGTGATATAAGGGAGTAAAGTAAAGCAAGATCACAAAACATGCTAATGTACGAGGAAACAACTAAAGAAAAAACCTCGGATGACCCAGGCTAGGCAATCACTATGATACGAAAATTACGAAGGAAGAATTACAATCTTAGTCAATGACTCGATCCCCATAATACTTGACACCTCTTCTTATCTTCAACCATGTGGAGTCCACCTACGTAAGGTCTAGAACACATAAGTTCACGCATACCTCGGTATCCACCGATATAACCTCAGCAGTCGTCAATCCGCAAGTATGGAGTCTACCGCATGAAATAAGTTCTTCGAATGATGAATAATTAAATAATGGTGCAAACACAAGATCTCTATGAGACATGGTTATATGAAATCGGATCTTGTAAACAAGTAAAGATATTTTTAATTTGAAAAGCTTTGGTAAACAATTGCAGAAAACATATATGTTATGTTATGTTTTGTATGTTATGCACCCTTGTTTTTCTGAGCCAAAGATGACTTAAATAATATTTTTGAGGCGACGCGCCACTCTAAAGAAACCAACATGTCGTTTGAAAAAACACAAAATCCCATTTTAATGCCACTTCAATGTCATTAAAATGACTGACAAAGTCATTTGAACCTTATAAAGCAAGGTATAGTTCATACGACTCTAAACAAGAATTATCTAAAAAAAACATTTTAAAATGAGCTTAAAATAAAATAATATCCTTAGAAAAATATACTGAGAGTCCATAAACTATTTTTCATTCATACCTGAGAGAATCTCAGAATCCAATATGGAGATGTGAAACCGGCACCAAAACTCAGCATGATCTATCTTTGAAGCTTGGTCACTACGTCTTCAACATAATGTCATAGGCTTAAGGGAATAGTGAAAAGTAAAATCTATCCTATGACTCAAAGTGGTTTTTTTCTTGACTAATGCCAATTACATACAAGTTGACACTATCTGGAAATTTGTCCTTATAAATCTCCCCTTTAGCTATTCCCGGACAAAACCAAAACAATGAAATGCCTAAGTCGGGCCTTAAAGGCTGAATGACCTAAATGCCATCCCATTAACCCAAAAAGAAAATATATGACACAAACTAGTATATAAAGGACTGACAAGCATGGGATATCTGAATTTGATGTAGCTAAAAAGTCTGAATCTCCGAAAATATCTACACACATGAGATAAGCAAACATATACCCAAGTGAAGTATGGAGGAAGATAAATATGTATAAATAAAGCATACATAATAATACTACCCTTACATCAGATATCACTTCCCTTATTTGTCTGGAATGGACAACTAGTGGGACAAATAAAGATAGAAACGCATATCTAGCATGAGTATAACATGAAAAGGATAACTAGATAAACATGAGTAACTAGCTAATGAATGATTAGTATATGACAAAGTGTAGCTAGCAAATAGTCACATGATCATCAATATACCAATGATGCGGCAAAATAAAATCTCATCCAACAATGCACTGTAGGAATCAAGCATAAAAAATTAAAATAAGCTGTATATAAACTGTCCAAAATAGTCTATAAGTACTATATCATTAATAACAAGTATTATGCTGGTACTGAAATAAATCAAAAATCTTAAAATGCCAAAACTGGTCATTCGAATGATGGGAAAATGTCCTTCAAAGGATATAGGAATGTCGTTTGAACCAAGTGAAATATCACTACTAACGATGAAATACAGTAGACCCTCGTTCGAAGGTACCCATCTAATGACCAAACATTGTACGTCGATTTCATCGAGCTAGAACCTCGTTAGATCCATTGATTGAACAATGTAGTGTAATAACCTGTATTTTTGAGGGATTTTATTTTAAATATGGAATTATGATTAATTAATTTAAATGGAGAAAATTTATTTATAATTAACCCGGATTTAAATGTAATAATTACTAGCGTGATGAGAGTTAGTATTTATTGGTGATAATTATGTTGAATATTACTTAGTGAGTAAAGTAGTATATGATTACGAAAATATTATTATGGTTGGGAGTGAAAAATACGACAATTGCAATACATTAAGTTGGGACGCGCATGTGAGTCGTGTCAGTATTACTTTATTGGATTAAAAAGATAATTTATTTTTAAGTAACTCGTTTGACCATTTCGAGTGCGTCGATGAGTCCGGAAGGGTCTAGATAGTCAGCAAGTCGTACTTGAATGTTTTATTTGGATTCCGAGGAAATTTAGGCTAAACCGACTGCCCAAAGGGGTATTTTGGTCTTTTGAGATTTTGGAGAATTAAAATGGACGAAAATAGAAAATTAAAACGGAAGAGTACATGGGTAATAGGCTATTTGTCAGTTTCTAAACCTATACGAGAGAGAGAGAGAGAACCATAGAGGAAGAAGAACTCCATAGGATCCCTGGGAGAAAGACTTAAACTCTCACACCAAAAATCACACCAACGCGTAGATCGAGAAGAGATGATCACCCCTATACCAATGTCATCCAGCGAATCAGAACTTCATAAAAAGGAAAATGTTTATCTTGCTGAATTTCTAGAGCATATATGATTCGTGTTAATTTAGTTGATGGAATAACCATAATATTATGAACATGGGATTGAAATTTGGTATAAATCTTTAATTGGGAGAATAGATTTGCAAGTAGTTGAATAACCATGTTCTGGGTATCATAATTCTGGGGTTTATATGTTGATTTCATGAAACTAAATCTGGGATTAAATTGTTGTTAATGGAGGTTATGTGAAATTAGGGCTTATTGAAGATTTGAGAAATTTATCGAATTTCATGTTATAATTTTAGGGATTTGATGTTAAAAACGGATGGTAAAGTGTTCTAATACTAGGAAATATGGTTTAGAGTTATTGAATTCGGATTGGAATGAGTTTGAAGTGAGTTTGCTGTTGAATGATTTGAGAAAAATAAAATTTTTAAAGACAGGGAAGCTATCGGAATTCTTGTTCGAAGACCTGCCCCGGTCGTTCGAACGGCCTCGTTCAAACGAGAATCCCCAGGTTCTAACGAGATTTCAGAAGTTCTAATTTTTTCCTAAACGAGTTAAAAACCCTTCTACGTTCATTTAGGTGAGGGAATATGACCTACGTTATTCCGGAGTAGCTTCCTTTTCATAATTTAGTAGTGAGAGGAATTGTGAAACTACTAAGGGAATTGGTTGGAATGAGAGAACCTTAAAGATTATATACGATAGAGAGGTAAATCATACGATTAAAGTATTGTGGGTAGTAGGGACGAATATACTATAAATGAATTCACGGACTTGGATTGCGTGAATACCTAATGAATATAATAAGTTGTGTGTATACTTATTGATTAAACTGTTATGTGTATACTTAGGTATTTGATGTTAAAAACGGATAGGAAAGTGTTATAATACTAGGGGATATGGTTTAGAGTTATTGAATTTGGATTAGATTGAGTGGGAAGTGAGTTTGCTATTGAATGATTTGGGAAAAATAAAATTTTGGAAAATAGGGAAGCTCTCGGAATTCTCGTTCGAACACCTGCCCTGGTCGTTCGAATGAGAATTTCACTAAGATTACTAACGTGGTTTTAGAGTTCGTTCGAACTAAGAACCTCGTGAACAACCTCATTCGAACGAGAATCCCTAGGTTCTAACAAGATTTTAAAACTCTATTTTTTGCCCAAACGAGTTAAAAATCCTTCCAAGTTCATTTAAGTGAAAGAATAGGACCTACGCTATTCTGCAGTAGCTTCATTTTCATAATTCAGTAGTGAGAGGAATTGTGTGACTACTAAGGGAATGGGTTGGAATGAAAGAACCTTAAAGAGTATATATGATAGAGAGGTAAATTGTACGGGTAAAGTATTGTGGGTAGTAGGAACGAATATACTACAAATCAATTCGGGGACTTGGGCTGCGTGAATACCTAATGAATATAATAAGTTGTGTGTATACTTATTGATTTAACTATTATGTGTATGACATACCTATGTTGCTTGCTATCGAGAGGTTGCGCGTTGTGGACAATAATGCCTTGAGGAGCCTTTGGGTGGGATTTTGATTTGTACCACTAGAGCATAAAAAATAGGTTCAGACTATCTGTGAGAATGATAGTGATGACGGTCATATGGGTGCGTAGGTCTTTGTTTAGCCCAACGACTTTGAATTATGTTCGCCTCCAATATGTGTGTTTGTTTTGATGGTTCGCGAGAGATTGAACCTATAGTCCTTTATGCAATGAGCGATGCACTAGGACATGATAACATAGTATGCATGCACCGCAGCTGTGTCTCGGTGTGAAGTATTGTATATATATATATATATATATATATATATATATATATATATATATATGTATATATATATGTATAATAGAGTGTATGTATATATATACTGGTGATACTATCTACTGTGTGAATTAAGTAGCCATGAATAATAATGAAGTCAAAAATGAATTAAATTGGTGAACACATAATCTATATTAAGTTAAAAAGGTGCTTATCCATATTTAAGAGGAATTAATTATAGGTATTATGTATATTGGGAGGGAAATACATGGGAACAATAGTGGGCATTGATTAGATGTTAGACAAAAAAGAACTAGTAGCATGGGAATAGAAACTAGTAGGATTTGATGGAACGTTATGCGTGCACATTAGATGAGAGGTGAGCATCTCAAGTGAGTACGATAATCTAACATGAATAATATATGTGCTATAAACTCATTTTAAGAACTTGCTTAT
Organism: Sambucus nigra; assembly: GCA_949130495.1. Lineage (NCBI taxonomy): Eukaryota > Viridiplantae > Streptophyta > Magnoliopsida > Dipsacales > Adoxaceae > Sambucus > Sambucus nigra. The sequence goes on from OX422222.1 coordinate 408,234,935, forward strand.
TTTTAAGCTGTTTTCAACTCGGGCTCTGACCCGTTTTCTGCAAATTGCTTTTCTTGTCAAATTATTTTAGATTCCCAGCCACAGGGACACCAAGCATAGGAGTTTCATTCACTCGACGAGCTGTATCTTCTATGGAAGTTACAGGGCCTTGGTAGTAGACGCCTCTATATATATCATTTCTTCCTTTTGAGTTCTTTCATCAGTTAGGGCATGTTTCCCCTTTTCTATTCAGATATTCAGAGATTTTGGATTTAGTTATTTTGTAAGGACATAAATTTCCAAATGAGTCCCTATATTTTTTTGACTTAATTCCGTGAAAAAAATTGTGTTTGTATTATGTCATAGGGAGATTTTATTTTGTCACGATCCCACTTGGTCTATGATGTATTGAAGAAAATTGAAGACGTTGCGGCAAAGCTTCAAATATTTTATCATGTCGATGTTTAATTAGTGCAAGTTTACTCGTCTTCAAGTTAATTGCATTCCGAGATAACTCAGGTATGAATGAAAATAATTAATGGTACTCGAAATTATTTTTATAAAAGATAAGGATGTATTTTTATAAAGAAAAATATTTTAAAATGTTTTTAAAAGTGTTTTAAAGGATTACACTACGTTTTATTATGATATACTCGAAATAGAGTTTGACTATTTTGGATCTCCTTTAAAAGAGACGTTCTAAACAAAAAGTCAAAAAGTCAAACTGCCACGTCACCTCGTTCAAACGACTTAGGGTTCTCGTTCGAACGAGATACCTATGTTGCGCAAATGATATATCATTGTCATTCGAAAGACACATTTTTCGAGGCAGCGCTAAATTCTTATTTAAAGCGTGATTCTATCAGAGTTTCGTAGGTGTGAATTTTGGAAAACAGTATACAAACCATAAACTTATTTGCACATGTTTTTTAAGGTTTAAAAGGCATAAACACATCCTTAGAGTTTGCAAAGATCCGAGATATCATTCTTATATGTTTAAGGGATCTTGCTGCACCAAAGTTGTTTGTTCTACACATTGAACATCAAAGGGCTTTACGGTGAAGAAAAGAGAAGGATTTCTTATTCGACATCGTAGATGAATTAAAGCCATTCGGTGGACACCGAGACATACGTGGATGCGTGTGTTGTGGATAGGTATTGTAGAAGACGGAATTTCTGCATGGGCACTATTGAAGAGCGATAGAAGATTAGAAGGAGCGTCAAGACTCGTGGGGATCGAGTCATTGAGTAAGGCCAATCTGTCTTTGTAAAACCATTGTTCATAGTGATTGTCTAGCTTAGGTCGTCTGAGGTTGTTTTCCCGTTTTGAGTTATTTCTTCGTATATCCGGCGTTGTGAGTATTCTTTACTTTAATTTACTTACTTTAATCACTAGATGCATGTTTAGGATTAGTAAAGATAAAATTGATTTCATGTACAAATTGGGTTTTTCACAACTTGGTTTGGTGCATAATTAAAAGTTGGATAATTTTTAGGAGAAAAATTGGTTTTGTTTAAAACACACATATTGGGAACTCTTCAAATTGGTATCAGAGCTAGAAAACATAATTTATTTATTTTGTGATCCCGTGTGTTTGTTTATCTCTCCTGTGTTTGTTTTCTCTCGATGGATTCTCTAAGCTTTGACAATTTACATCGTTTGAATTTAAAGTTTGCAAAACGTATTGATGTTTTGGAGAAAGAAAATTATGGTTTAAAAAATAAGACTGAATATTTGCAAAATTTTCAAATTCAAAGAGATATTTTTCGTGAGCACTTTAGTTCCTTGTTTAAAGATTTTAATATGATATGCCCTATATGTACCCCCTCGACTCAGAGACATCAACCTCGGCGATGGAGGTGGCCGATGTTAGAAGGGCCTTAGATCAACCACCAGCGGTCTCGTATTAAGCAAGGTCGGCCATGGCCGACATTACTAGCTACCTCGGCAAGTAAGGTCTCCGTAATACACATGCGAGGTTATCCATCCCATCATCCAAGGATTGCAACCTCGGCTTGGTTCAGGTCGAGGTTTCCACCCATCATCATAATCAATCTCGGTTGGGGATCAGCCGACGTTCCTGCTACGTTACCATTACCTTACCTCAGCTATCCCACTGAGCCAAGGTCACCACCTCGTCCTCTTCCAGGCCGAGGTTGGGACCACTCACAGATGGCCGACGTCACAGTTCAACATGCCTTACCTCAACTCTCCCACTGAGCCAAGGTCACCACCTCGTCCTCTTCCAGGCCGAGGTTGGGACCATTCATAGATGGCCGAGTCCTTATAAGCATATGTATTGATGGGAACATGTATACACAATCAGTTATAACTGAATCATTCCCCCATGTGAGGGAATATTGAGGTCATCATTATCTTCATGAGATCATCCAGGTGTCATTCTCATACTGGTTCGATCCTCATGCACATGTTCATTGCATGCTTGAGGGGTACATTACACCCCCAGGCACTATATATAGAGGTCATCCTCTACCTTGTAAAGGATCAAAATATTACAACCCTAGCTAAAACTCTATCATTTTACACAGTAGACAGAGAAATCTTGATAGATTGTATCCATGGCCATTAGTGCCTTCATTCAGTGATATTACTCACACACACTCACAGTGGACGTAGGCCAGATTAGCTGAACCACTTACATTCAAGTGTTCATCCTCTTCTCCTCATCTCCTTCTACACACACACACACACACACACAGATATATATATATATATATATATACTCATGTGTTGCCATTGTTATCACTTTCTTGAGCTTATCAACACCTTACCTGGTGGTGTTATTTCCAGCATCATCATTTTGGCGCCGTCTGTGGGAACTGAGATGCTGTCTATTCCTCATTATTCGCTTAACCTCACCAGAGACTCTGGTGGTGAACCGGGCCTCACCCCTTGCGTGGAGCTGTTTCACCATTGAAAGAGGTCCTGTAAGGTATTAAGCTCATTTACTACACCAACTCTTTTGTGCTAACACATGGAACCGGAATTACCACCACCTCTTACGCCGCCTGGTGCGGGAGGACCTAGCTCTAGTCAGGCACCGCCCTAATCCAAAATAGCGGAGGTGGCCGCAGACTTGAGGTCTTTGGCTGCAATGCAATAAGCAATGCAGGAGAAATTTGCACAGCTCAGCCAAAATATGATGAGGCCACCAGGAGTCTCACCAGAAATGATCACTCTGGCGGCTGTTCAGCCTCATCCTGACGCCAGGGGACCACCCCAGGAACCATGGAAAGACCAACCTACACCCCAGCGGAGGAGGGACATTGCTGACCCTAGGCGCTTGCGCCTGGGGAGGCAAGGAAACCCTTGCCCTGAGGACAGGTATGATGATCTAGCGGCGAAAGATATCCCGAAAGATTTTTGGGAGCCGTGTGAGGTTTCAAACAATATAGTTCGTCCTACCCAATGAAGCCAAGGTTATTGGGCCAGAAGAGGTGGAGAAGCCCAACAACGAGGATCGAATTTTGATCGACTGAGCAGAGGGTCATCCTTTGAAAGGCTCGGCCCTGTAAATGACCTAAGACAAAGGTTATCAAGGTCGAGAAGCGCAGCCGGCTCACAAGGGGAAGAGAGAGAACGCCGGCCTCATCAGGGACGCGGAAGAGACCAAGAAGAGGTCAACAACAGACGTTGTGCCATGGCTGGGGATAACCTCGGACATGCCAATGTTGCAAGACCATGGAATGACTCCATCCAACGTCTTGAGGACAAGATAGGAGACCTCATCAAAAGTTGGGATCCACTGCAAAGAGGTTTCTCAGAGGGCTCTCCTTTTGTGGCTAAGATAGTAAGCTTCCCTACCCCAGCCAAGTTCAAGCCACCCACAGTGACTCCCAAGTATAATGGTAGAACCAATCCTGTACATCATATTGAGATGTACCAGTTAGCGGCGAACATTTACTCAATACCAGATGAGATGAAGTGCCGGGCCTTCTCCGGGACCTTTGCGGGAGCTCCGTACATATGGTTTACTTATCTTCTGAAAAATTCAATTGAGAACTTTAAGGGCTTGGATGAATGTTTCATTCATAATTTCTTCTTTGGGGTAAGACCCCAAAAGAAGACCACCCATCTGTTGTATGTCAAGCAAGGCAGGCACGAGATCCTAAGAGACTACATCACCAGGTTCAATAAAGAAAAACTTGAGCTTGAAGATTACGAAGAGAATATTTCCATGACCGCCCTCATAGGAGGTCTTCAGAAGGGAAAGTTGTTATGGAAACTTCCAGAAGACCCTCCAAAGTCCATGGCGGAGCTATTGGCAACTGCGGTGAAGGTCATGAATGCTGAAGAAGCTATGGTCGCTAAGTACGAAGACGATAACGTTGGTAGCAGCGGAAAGTTCCAAAGAAAGAAGGATGGAAAGAAGAGGTCAGTTGATGATAAGTTTGCGCGTTATACCCCTCTTACGGTAAGCTACGAACACATCCTCAATGAGATCAAGAACGACCGATCCTTAAGATGGCCAAAGAAGCTTAAGGCTCCTCGACATAAGAGGAACCAAAACTTATGGTGTGAATTCCACCAAGACCATGGCCATATAACAGACAAGTGCTTCACCTTGAAGGATGAGATCGAGAAGATGTTGAAGTTAGGAAAGTTGAGGAAATATGTCGATGGCAAAGCTCCCAAAAGGGGAAGAGACCCCAGTGAAGAGGGTTGGGATGATCTCCTTTGGCATTATCACCATATGCGAAGGACTTGCGGGGGGGGGGGGGGTGTGGTTCTGAGGTTGCTGACAGAAAATCTCATGTGGCAGAGGACAAATCAATTGCCAAACTTGAAGTGGTAAACCAGATGTCTTCTGACACTACGCAGAAGAGAAAGAAGGTAGACATGGACACTCTCGTAGTTGGGTTCTCCAGACTCGACCTAAAGGCATCCTAGCTCCACATGATGACCCTCTGGTGATCACAACAAGAGTTCATGGATGTGAGGTGCAGAGAATTCTTGTAGACGGAGGAAGTTCAGTAGATGTATTGTTTTGGCCCTGCTTCAAAAGCCTAGGCCTTAGCAGAGCTAGGTTGGTACCCTATCATCATCCGTCAATGGGGTTCAGCGGTGAAAAGGTCCATCCACTGGGCATGTATGAGATGGACGTGTGAATGGGCGATGAGTGGCCTAATAGGTTAACCCGAAAGATCAATTTCTTCATTGTGGATGAAAATGTCTTCTCGACCTATAACCTCATCATAGGAAGAGTAGCCCTTAAAGAGTTTGAAGCCGTGCCATCGACGGTCCACTAGATGCTAAAATTACTGACCCCTTATGGGGTAGGGGAAGTGTAGGGTGACCAGACCATAACACGAGAATGATACTTCAACTCGGCTGAAGAGAGAGAGGCTCATAAGAGAGAAACTACCACATATAACATTGATACACTCGACCCCAGAGATGAAACGAAGTTGAAGAAAGGAGAGGTCGCGGAAGAGGTAGAATCCATCGTCCTTAATGAAGATGAGCCGAAAAAAACCATCCAAGTCGGTAAAGCCTTAAAGCATAAATCAAGGAAGAACTGATAAACTTCCTGAGAAAGAGACAAAGTGTCTTCGCTTGGAGTCACGCGGACATGCCTGGCATCAACCCCGAAGTTTTGTGACACAAACTCAACGTGACTAAGGATGCTAGGCCAATCAAACAAAGATGAAGAATTTACTCCAAGGAGAAGTATGACATCATTCGGGAAGAAGTTCGGAAGTTTGAAGAGGATGAGTTTATCAGGGAAGTCATATATTCGGAGTGGCTATCGAACATGGTCATTGTGCCCAAAGCCAATGGAAAATGGAGAATGTGTGTAGATTTTACTGACCTGAACAAGTCTTGCCCAAAAGACAGTTATCCCTTACCCCGGATAGATCAGATGGTAGATGCTACTGTAGGGCATGAGCTCATGAGCTTCATGGACGCTTATTCAGGCTACAATTAGATCTTCATGGATGCTGAAGACTCAGAAAAGACAGCCGTCATTACTGACAAAGGGACATATTGCTACAAGGTGATTCCCTTCGATTTGAAAAATACAGGGGCAACGTATCAATGTCTTGTGAATAAGATGTTAGAAGACCAAATAGGCATGACTATAGAGGTGTATGTAGACGATATGTTGACGAAGAGATTAAAGGCCTACACTCACGTGGCAGACCTAGAAAAAACTTTCGATACCATGGACCTGTATAGAATGAAACTCAACCCTACGAAGTGTGTCTTCAGGGTAGGAGCCTGGAAATTTCCTGGATTCATTGTCAATCAGAGGGGAATAGAAGCGAACCCCGAGAAAATCAAGGCTTTGCTCGACATGAAGACACCAAGGAGTATCAAGGACGTTCAGAGGCTCACTGAAAGAGTGGTTACGCTCAACAGATTTGTTTCCAGGGTGACCTACAAGTGTCTTCCATTCTTCAAGGTGCTTAGAAAGACCTTTGAATGGGATAAAGAGTGTGATGAGGCTTTTGATCAACTCAAGTCCTACCTTGGATCTCCCTTGCTCTTATCTCATCCAATAGCGGGAGAGAGGCTGTTTGTTTATCTAGAGGTCTCTGAATAGGCTATAAGTGCGGCTATTATAAGAGAGGACGTTGGGGTCCAAAGTCCTGTGTACTTCAATAGTAAGGCCCTTCAGGGGTCTTAACAGAATTATCCTCAGATGGAAAAATTGCCATACGCCCTGATACATGCTTCTAGGAATATGAAACCTTAGTTTCAAGCCCATTCCATGGTCATCCTCACCGACTCCCCACTAAGACAGGTCCTCCATAATCCTAAGAAGTCGGGTAGGTTGATGACATGGGCCATTGAGTTAGGGGAATATGACCTCACTTATCAGCCTACGACGACCATCAAAGGGCAGGTACTGGCAGATTTTATCATAGAGTTCACATGGGAAGAGGGCGAAGTTGAGAATAATCTAGAGACTGTAGAGGGGTCAGGCATCAACATCTTTCAACATCCCGAAGAGGTTATGACCAAGGGAGCCAGAGATGGAATAGTTGAGAATGAGGAAGATCGATACCTCTTCAGTCAGTGAATAATGTTAGAAGGTGAATTCTCATCAAATAGAGACATCTGGAATCTCTTTGTCGATGGGTCCGCTTGCAAAAGTGGGAGCGGTGCGGGGTTGATACTCTCAGCCTCAGATGGTACCAACATCGAATATGCCCTAAAGTTTAACTTCAAGGCATTAAACAACGAGTCAGAATACGAGGCCATGATAGCAGGCCTCTCCTTGGTAAGGACCATTGGTATAAGACTCCTCCTCCTTCACAGTGACTCAAGGTTGGTTATTAATCAAGTATTGGGGGTTTATGAGGCCAAGGACGAAAGGATGGCCAAATATCTGAAGAGGGTGAGAACGATACTCGAAGGATTCAAATAGGTAAAGATGAGGTGAATACCTTGACAAAATAACAGTCATGCAGACGCATTAACAAGGCTAGATTCGGCAACGAGGACATATATTAGAAGGACAGTCCCTGTTGAGATCTTGCCCAGAGCAACCATTGAAGAAGAAGAGGTTAGTAACCCTTGCCTCAATTTGAACCTAGGGGACTCATGGATGGATCCCCTTATTAGATACATCAGAGAGGGGGTGCTACCGATGTCAAAGTTAGAGATGAGGAAATTGATGTACAGAGCTGCAAAGTTCTCAATAGTAGGAGATGTCCTGTATAGGAAGGGATTCCTATTACCTCTCCTTAGATGCGTTCATCTCACCGAAGTTCCCCACATTCTACAGGAGGTACACGAGAGTTCTTGCTCTAGTCACATAGGAGGGAGACCTCTGGCAAAGAGGATTATCACGCAAAGATATTGGTGGCCGACCTTGGCCAAAGATGCTGGAGCTTACGTAAAGAGGTGCGACAAATGTCAGAGATTCTCCACTTTCCCCCATCAACCTCATCATCCTATGACGTCTATTAGTTCCCCTTGGCCATTCGTAGTATGGGGAATTGACTTAGTGGGACCCCTATTAAGGACTATAAATAATTACCGATTTCTGATAGTTGCCATAGATTACTTCTCCAAGTGGGTAGAGGCAGAGCCGATGATCACGATTACAGAGAAGAAGACCTTCGAATTTATTTGGAAGAATATCATATGCAGACATGGCCTCCCAAACACCCTTATTTCAGACAACGAAACCCAATTCAAGAATTCTTGCCTGGAAAAATATTACGAAAGAGTTGGGATAAAGCAATTTTTCTCTTCTCCTAGCCGACCTCAAGCAAACGATCAAACCGAAGTAAAAAACAGAATGATCCTTAACAGGATCAAGAAAGGTTAGAAGAAGTTAAAGGTACATGGACCGAAGAGGTTTATGTTGTGCTATGGGCCTACAGAACAACGGATAGGATGCCAATAGGGGAGACCTCGTTTATGTTGTCACATTGCTCAGAGGTCGTCATACCAACAGAGGTAGGACTCCCTACTCATAGGGTTCAGACCTATGACCCTGAGAAGAATGGGGAGGAGAGAAGACTCGACCTAGATTTAATTGAAGAGAGAAAAGAAGACACAGAAGTTAGGCAGGCAGCTTACCAACAGAGAACATCAAAATTCTATAATCAAAGGGTAAAATCAAGACCCATAGCTATAGGAGACCTAGTGTTGAAGAAGACATTGTAGAAGGCAAACGAGATTCAACCAAATTGGCATGGTCCTTATAAAGTGATTGAGGAGGTTGTACCTAGGACTTACCGGCTAGATAACCTCAAGGGGGAACCCTTTTCCAATCCTTAGAACGTTAGTCATCTAAAAAAGTATTACATATGATGCTACCAGGGCTTTCATGTTAATATATCATCTTAGGAAGAGATTATTAATGAGAAGATCAGTTCTCGTGTCAATACTTGGTTCATTATGCTTGAATGGAGCATATTTTATTAGGATAATATCTTAGTTGATGACCTCATACCATATAACATCATGTTTGGTGATAAGGTCTGAGGTCAGACATCGTACTTGGATGACCTCAGACCTTATAACATCATGATTTGGTGACAAGGTCTGAGGTCAGACATCATGCTTGGATGGCCTCAGACCCTTAACATCATTAATTTGGTGAGAATTATTTATGAGGATAACATCTTAGCTGATGACCTCAGCCCTTATAACATCATGATTTGGTGATAAGGTCTGAGGTAAGACATCATGCTTGAATGACCTCAGACCCTTAACATCATTAATTTGGTGAGAATTATTTATGAGGATAACATCCTAGTGGATGACCTCAGACCTTATAACATCATGATTTGGTGATAAGGTCTGAGGTTAGACATTATACTTGGATTACCTCAGACCTTATAACATCATGATTTGGTGGCAAGGTCTAAGGTAAGACATCATACTTGGATGACCTCAGACCCTTAACATCATTAATTTAGTGAGCATATTTTATGAGGATGGCATCTTAGTTGATGACCTCAGACCTTAGAGCATCATGATTTGGTGATAAGGTCTGAGGTCAGATATCATACTTGGATGACCTCAGACACTTAACATCATTAATTTGGTGAGAATTATTTATGAGGATAACATCTTAGTTAATGACCTCGGACCTTATAACATCATGATTTGGTGACAAGGTCTGAGGTCAGACATTATACTTGGATGACCTCAAACCTTATAACATTATGATTTGATGACAAGGTCTGAGGTAAGACATCCTACATGGATAGACTCAGACCCTTAACATCATTAATTTGGTGAGAATATTTTATGAGGACAAAATCTTAGTTGAAGACCTCAGACCTTATAACATCATGATTTGGTGATAAGGTCTGAGGTCAGACATCATACTTGGATGACCTCAGACCTTATAACATCATGATTTGGTGACAAGGTCTGAGGTCAGACATCATGCTTGGATGACCTCAGACCCTTAACATCATTAATTTGGTGAGAATTATTTATGAGGATAACATCTTAGCTGATGACCTCAGACCTTATAACATCATGATTTGGTGACAAGGTCTGAGGTCAGACATCATGCTTGGATGACCTCAGACCCTTAACATCATTAATTTGGTGAGAATTATTTATGAGAATAACATCTTAGCTGATGACCTCAGACCTTATAACATCATGATTTGGTGACAAGGTCTGAGGTAAGACATCATGCTTGAATGACCTCAGACCCTTAACATCATTAATTTGGTGAGAATTATTTATGAGGATAACATGTTAGTTGATGACCTCAGACCTTATAACATCATGATTTGGTGATAAGATCTGAGGTCAGACATATTACTTGGATAACCTTAGACCTTATGACATCATGATTTGGTGACAAGGTCTAAAGTAAGACATCATACTTGGATGACCTCAGACCCTTAACATCATTAATTTAGTGAGAATATTTTATGACGAAGGCATCTTAGTTGATGACCTCAAACCTTATAACATCATGATTTGGTGATAAGGTCTGAGGTAAGATATCATACTTGGATGACCTCAGACACTTAACATCATTAATTTGGTGAGAATTATTTATGAGGATAACATCTTAGTTAATGATCTCAGACCTTATAACATCATGATTTGGTGACAAGTTCTGAGGTCAGACATTATACTTGGATGACCTCAAACCTTATAACATCATGATTTGATGACATGGTCTGAGGTAAGACACCCTACTTGGATAGACTCAGACCCTTAACACCATTAATTTGGTGAGAATATTTTATGAGCACAAAATCTTAGTTGAAGACCTCAGACCTTATAACATCATGATTTGGTGATAAGGTCTGAGGTCAGACATCATACTTGGATGACCTCGGACCTTATAACATCATGATTTGGTGATAAGGTCTGAGGTCAGACATCATACTTGGATGACCTCAGACCTTATATTTTGTGACGAGGTCTGAGGTCAGCTCTCCCACTGAGCCAAGGTCACCACCTCGTCCTCTTCCAGGCCGAGGTTGGGACCATTCATAGATGGCCGAGTCCTTATCAGCATATGTATTGACGGGAATATGTATACACAATCAGTTATAACCGAATCATTCCCCCCCACGTGAGGGAATATTGAGGTCATCATTATCTTCATGAGATCAGCCAGGTGTCATTCTCATACTGGTTCGATCCTCATGCACATGTTCATTGCATGCTTGGTGGGTACATTACACCCCCAAGCACTATATATAGAGGTCATCCTCTACCTTGTAAAGGATCAAAATATTACAACCCTAGCTGAAACTCTATCATTTTACACAGTAGAGAGAGAAAGCTTGATAGATTGTATCCATGGCCATTAGTGCCTTCATTCAGTGATATTACTCACACACACTCACAGTGGACGTAGGCCAGATTAGCTGAACCACTCACATTCAACTGTTCATCCTCATCCTCATCTCCTTCTACATATATATATATATATATATATATATATATATACTCCTGTACTACCATTGTTATCACTTGCTTGAGCTTGTCAACACCTTACCTGGTGGTGTTATTTCCAGCATCATCATAATATATTAAAACTGGGCAAAAAGGAGAGTGATGATAGAGTCCTCATTTTAGAAAAAGAGTTAGAGGATTTAAAAAATTCTAAAGTTTATGCCGTTGAGGAAAATAATTCGATTAATGATATTGTGGAACAAGAAAAGGCTCTTAGGGATAAGTTTGCTCTGATTGAGGGGGAGAGAGATAACCTTCTAGGGGTAATTGAAAATTTAAAGAAGGAGTCCCTAAAGTTTGAGGAGTCTAATCGTTTTCTTGAGTCAAAAGTTTTGAAGTTAAAATATGATTTAAATGACTCGAGTAGTGTTGGTAGCAGCTTACCTTGTTCTAATGGTTTGAATGTAAAATCCAAAACCATAGTTTGTTTTAGAGATTCACTCACATCCGAGGATAATAGAAAAGGTCAACCTAAAGGTCCCGTTGCTCGTCGTTTTTTCACATGTTCACATTGTGGTAGGAAAGGTCACCTTAGGTGTTTTTTATTTGATCTTAGAAAAGACCCTAGGAATATTAAACGTGGTGTCCCATTGGTTCCCAAAACCCATTTTGTTAGGTATACACCTGTTTGGGTTAGGAAATCCATTTTGGAGATGCTAAACACTTCGTTGGTTGATTTTCACATGCATGCACATGATTCATCTCTTGTTATTTCTTATGGATAGTAGCTGGCATGTTTTGTCATACGCTAGCCCTTGTATTATGTTTATAATTTGCTAGTGTTATGACATGTTTGTCTCTTTGTATTTTATTTTTCACTTGTTTGAGTCTTATTTAAAAAATACAAAATGATTTTGTTTTTGAGAAAATTTTTGAAAAGACAAAAAGATTTTAGGTTTATGTTTTTGAGTTTACATGTTTGATGTGGCATATTGGTGTGCTTGGACTCCCCCATCGTTTCATTATCCATGTGGCTAGGACATTTGGTCATTATTATCGATGCTTAGAATGATCTTAACCATTGTTTATATGGGGTTGTTTCGAAGTTGATATGCATTTTGATTCGACTTTGTATATATGCCAACATTGCACATATGCACAAGTTTATATGGATGTTTGACTTCTCTTGCATATTTGAATTTGGTGAGGAGTTCTTATCTTAATCTTGTCATCTATGCGTAAGTAGACTTAAGGATAAGTGTGCATGTAAGAACCGTTTATCGTGAGGATTTGAATTGGTAAAAATAATGAGTGAATTCACGGGAAAGGGCTGCGAGAGTTCAAAATTAACTCGTCGTGAAAGCCATCATTTAAAAGAGCCCAAAAGAAAATGCAATATGCTAATAAAAGGGACAAATAAGTTTAGTTCATTCAAAAGAAACATGTTATTATTGAGAGAGTTTGGATGGATTAAATATTTAAACGGGTTTTGCACAACTAATCCAAATGTTGAAACATTGCAATTAGACGTTATTGTTTGTAGAATCGTCAAAATTCTGGATTTTTGTGCATATAGTATGTTTAGTTTATTAAGCTCACACTTTAATTGTCATAAGGCTATGATAAAGTTTGATGATTTATCGCTATCAATTAGAGCTTCTTGATTATTTCGATTTGTTAGAATTTTGATTCATTTATTGTAGTTTCACGCCCATTAATTTCATATCCATGTTTGAGCACATCGGTTCTATGTTTTCATGTAACTCACATTTTTAGTTTTTATGAGTTTTTGCGTTTTGTGTTAAAAGCCTACTGTTTTTACACTATTTTGCTTCTGTCAGGCCCTTTCGGGAATTTTTTTGTGGAAAATTTTTCACTGGGCAATATTATATCATATTTCTGGGAATCTGGGAAATTTTGGCATGTTGCACAAAGTCGTTCAAACGACATATCCATCTCACGTGAACGATAGTTGTACTTCATTTGGGCGACATCCTCAACTCGTTTGAGCGAGGTCCCTGGCTCGTTCGAACAACAGGCTGATGTGTTTGCTTCTAATTGCTTTGCAGTGCTCTGGGTTAAATTGGTATATTTTTGGTACTGCTGGAAGTTTTTCTGGACTAACTGGTTTATATGCAGGTTTTCTTAGATCTAAATTGATAGTTTTGCATATAGTCCGTTTATCACACCTGATTAGTTTGATATATTCTTTGTGTGATTCGTTGGTTTACTAGCTATTGATTTGTCATTACATGGTCATATTTAACTGGTTGTTTCAGGATTATTTAACGACTTCACATTGATTCATATTGGTTTATATTCTTATGCTAGATATTTCAAAATTGGTCAATCTTTTCACCTGATTGTCTATTTGAGACAAAAGGGGGAGAGATGTATGTGATGTAGGGGGAAATTTGAGCATGTTTTGGTTTACATATGTTTACAAATTGGTATCTCAAATTGGTTGTACACATTGGTATCGGTTTGTTACTCAAATTGTTTAACAAATGGCTTTTTAGAGTTCATCCATAATGGTTATTCATATTGGTATCTATTATTGTTTGGTATCATTTGAATATATATACTGGTTTCATTTGTTCCTCCATAATTCATTGGGTATTTTTTGTCTATTTCATGTGTGTAGGTATGCTTCAGCGATTCCAGATTTCAAGTCTACATCACATTCAGACAGTTCATGCTTGCCGGTGCTACATATTCTAGTCCGTGTCCTGTATTTTTGATTTTGAGTTTATGGGATGGGATTTAGGCGTCATACGTCTTGACGTCCCGACTTAGGGATTTCACTAGTTTAGTTTTGTCCGGGAATAGTCAAAGGGGGAGATTTTTAAGGACATAAATTTCCAATTGAGTCCCTGTATTGTTTAGACTTAATTCCGTGAACAAAACTGTGTTTGTAATATGTCATAAGGAGATTTTATTTTGTCACGACCTACTCGGTTTATGACGTATTGAAGAAAATTGAAGACGTTACAGCAAAGCTTCAAATATTTTATCATGTCGAAGTTTAATTGGTGCAAGTTTACTCGTCTTCAAGTTAATTGCATTCCGAGATCACTCAGGTATGAATGCATATAATTAATGGTGCTTGGAATTATTTTTATAAAAGATAAGAATGTATTTTTATAAAGAAAAATATTTTAAATGTTTTTAAAAGTGTTTTAAAGGTTTACACTACGTTTTATTCTGATATACTCGAAATAGAGTTTGAATATTTTGGATCTCCTTTAAAAGAGACGTTCTAAACAAAAAGTTAAAAAGTCAAACTATCACGTCAGTTCGTTCAAATGACTTAGGGTTCTCGTTCGAACGAGATACCTATGTCGCGCGAATGACCTATCATTATCATTCGAAAGACATGTTTTTTGAGGCGGCACTAAATTCTTATTTAAAGCGTGATTCTATCAGAGTTTCGTATGTGTGCATTCTGGAAAACAATATACGAACCAGAAACATGTTTGCACATGTTTTCTAAGGTTTAAAAGGCATAAACACATCCTTAGAGTTTGCAAAGATCCGAGATATCATTCTTATATGTTTAAGTGATCTTGCTGCACAAAAGTTGTTTGTTCTACACATTGAACGTCAAAGGGTTTTACGGTGAAGAAACGATAAGGATTTCTTGTTCGACATCGTAGACGAATCAAAGCCATTCGGTGGACACCGAGACATACATGGACGCTTGTGTTGTGGACAGGTGTCGTAGAAGATGAAATTTCTGCATGGGCACTATTGAAGAACTTTAGAAGATCAGAAGGAGAGTCAAGACCCGTGGGGATCGAGTCATTGAGTAAGGATAATCTGCCTTTGTAAAACCATTGTTCACAGTGATTGTCTGGCTTGGGTCGTCCGAGGTTATTTTCCCGTTTTGTGTTTTTCCTCGTACATCCGGCATTGTGAGTATTCTTTACTTTATTTTACTTGCTTTAATCACTAGATACATGTTTAAGATTAATCAAGATAAA
The DNA here is from genome assembly GCA_949130495.1 of Sambucus nigra. NCBI lineage: Eukaryota > Viridiplantae > Streptophyta > Magnoliopsida > Dipsacales > Adoxaceae > Sambucus > Sambucus nigra. Next base: position 408,250,262 of record OX422222.1, read on the forward strand.
ATTGGTTTAAAGTAAGAAGTGGGTTTTTCACAACTTGGTTTGGTGCATAATTAAAAGTTGGGTAATTTTTTGGAGAAAAATTGGTTTTATTTAAAACACACATATTGGTACTCTTCATATTTACTTCATTATGTTGGATTATTATATTTGGGACTTAGACTGGAAATATTTTCTCCAGCTTCATTTATTATTGCAGTTATTTCCTATCATATGAGATTGATGTGAATGGTGAATGTTTAAGTATTCATTAACCTAATTGTATATTAATTAAAAGATAAAATTATGACATCAACCTTTTTAAATATTAGGTGGTTAGTATTTAATAATATAGTTTTCGCCAGTGATGCATAATCTGAACCAACTGGATATTATGATTTAATTTAATAAAGGACTTATCACCCAGTATTTAACTAGGTGGGGTGTCACAGGTTATATCAGAGCATCAGGTTCTATAGTCCTTAGGATCCGTGCAGCTTATTATGCTTTCCGCGTAGCTTTCTTTGATATAGATCCCCATATTTAGGACTGTTGTATTCATTAATTGCTCATTTTATGTCTTCAGCTATTTAAAATAATTACTGTAGACTTATAAAGCTTCTCTCTTATTTCACATGCCTCCCGAACGTGCACAAAGAGAAAATAGGGATGCCCAGCCCGAGCCTCAGCCAGCTCCGGCCCAGGGCACGATGAATGTTGTGGAAGTTACCACTATTATGGCACATGTGATGAATGTAGCATTATCCCTGGTATAGAAGGCCCCCCCACAAGCACCAGTAGTGGATCCAACATCAATCCACATTTTCCCTTCTGCTTGGGAGCGCGTCATAAATGACTTCCAGAAGGCACATCCTCTAGATTTCGCAGGAAGTTCAGATGTGGTGAAGGCGAGCCAATGAAGGAAGGATATAAATAGACACCCGAGGATGTATGAGTGCATGGAGGTGCATAAGTTGATTTTAGCCACCTTTAATTTGTTGGGGGCAACGCTACAGTGGTGGGAGTCTACTACCACTGCGGAGGAGAGATATAACTTGACTATTCAAGAGTTTTAGGTGTGGTTTGACCGCAAGTACTTTCCCTTCGCCGTAAAGATCGAGATGAGGCGGAAGCTATTGAACCTCAAACAGGAAGGGAAGACCGTTTGCTGAGTATGAGGAAGAGTTTACTGATCTTCTGAATATTGTGCCAGATGAGATATAAACGGAGGAGAATGAGACCCAGAGGTTTATGGATGGATTGACTTGGAGGATTTGCCAGCATCTGTTAGGTAATCTTTCATTGTCCACTTATTATGATATGGTTAATGCTTCCCTACTACATTGTCAGGACCACAGCCTCCATTAGTAGGGAAATAAATGAGTTGGGGAGTCCAACCAGTAGGGTTGTACAGGAAATAGTAGTGCCAGTTGGGCACCCGCAGCTTAGGGATAGGTCCGTTAGGGTGAGCAGAGTTCCCATCCATTCTAGATATTTCAGATAGGGTCAGGGAGGTTTTAGGCAAGGCCAGCCTGGTCAGCAAGGGTAATAGCGATTTCATCAGGGCTAGGGGGTGTGGAAACAACCATCATGGTCGAGGACAGCAGGGACAGAGGGGAGGACACTTTCTAGGGAGGTTCTTTACTTATGGCAATACCATCCACAAATGCCAGGATTGTCCTTAGAGGGTTAGAGCCTCGCAACAATAGTAGCAGGGCACCCTTCAGGAGCCCCAACGATCGATATATCCACCCGCCCTCCCAGCACCACCCCAGGTACCTGCTTTGCTAGCCATTCCAGCTGCTTCGGTGCAGCAGGGACAGTTGTAATTTAGATGTATATACATTGTCCATAAGGCCACGGTTCATCAGGCCCTGCCCACAGTCGAGGGTATGTTTTGTATTCAGGGAACTATAGGGTAGATATTATTTGACCCGGGGTCTTCACATAGTTTCATTGCCACTAGTTTTGTACGTGCCATGGGGTTTATAGACATGGCAGATAACACAGTTAATATCGTAGACTCATCGATGGGTTATGGGTCTTTGATATTCTTTATATGTCAGGGAGTGGGAATATAGATTGGGAGATTAATTTTATCGGTCGATATGCTGGTCTTAGAGATGCACGAGTATGACGCTACTATTATGACGGATTGACTAGTTATGCATAGGGCTATGATTGAATGCTATAGCCGTAGTATTGCGGTTATCATACAAGGTTAGGAGATGTTTTTGGTTATGATGCCTTGTCCTGAGGGAGGTTTGTCGACCCATTTATATTGTATAGAGGAGGAGAGCTCTAAGGGAGTGGTGATACAGCTTGATTCGATTTTAGTTGTTCGTGAGTTCGCTGATGTATTTTGGAATTACCACCCAGCAGCGAGATAGAGTTTGTGATAGATTTGGCTCTAGGAACTCGGCTGATAGCCCATGCACCTTACTGTATGGCTCCGACAGAGATGCGGGATCTACAAAATCAGATCGAACAGTTATTGGGTTAGGGTTTCATCCGTAGGAGTACCACGCCTTGAGGTGCTCCCGTATTATTCATGAAGAAGAGATATGGGTCATTACAATTATGTGTTGACTATCGAGAGTTGAATAAGGGCACGATACATAATAACTATCCATTGCATCAAATCGATGACCGATTCGACTAGTTGAGGGGAGCTTCTTATTTTTCAAAGATAGACTTGAGCTCGGGGTACCATCAGTTACGTATTAGGAAGAAGGATGTCCCTAAGACGGCTTTTCTAACGAGGTATGGATCTTACGAGTTCAGGGTTATGCCATTGGGCTAACCAATGCACCGATAGTCTTCATGGACTTAATGAACAGGGTGTTCAGAGAGTTCTTAGATCAGTTTGTCATTATCTTCATTGATGACATTATAGTTTATTCCCGAACTAAGCAGGAGCATGTCGAGCATCTGAGGATGGTTTTACAGACTCTATGTGAACACGAGTTATATGCGAACTATAAGAAATGTGGGTTCTATTTGAGAGAGGTCCAGTTCTTGAGAACATCTTTCTACGAAAGGGATATCGATAGATCCTGGGAAGGTGTCAGTGGTGAGGGAGTGGGAATAGCCCAGGACGCCGACTGAGATACGTAGTTTCTTAGGGATGGAAGGATAATACAAGAGATTCATTTGAAGATTCTTGACGATAGCGAGTCCGTTGACAAACTTGACTCGCAAAGGGGTGTTATTTATATGGAATGATTCCTACTAGTTGACTTTTGACGAGGTAAAGGACAATCTAACTTCAGCACTATTCCTAGACCTACCCAGGCCCGGGGTGGAATACTTGGTTTATACTAATGCGTCCTTACTAGGACTTGGGGGTATGCTTCATCAGGAGGATAAGGCGATTGCTCATGCTTCCCGTAAACTTAAGCCTCATGAGAGGATTTACCCCACCGACGACTTGGACTTAGAGGCAGTCGTGTTTACATTCCTAATATGGAGACATTATCTCTTGGGGGAGAAATTTTGCCTGTTCACGGACCATAAGTCATTGCAGTATTTATTCACATAGCGGGGGCTGGATATGCGTCAGTGAAGGTGGCTTGAATTTATGAAGGACTACCAGTTCGACATCGATTACCACCCGGGGAAGGCTAACGTAGTAGCAAACGCATTGAGCCGTAGCCCAGCAGGTGAGGTGATCGAGGTGTGGGAGGAAAAATAGAAGAACTCGGGCATCAGTATGCAGTTTCCCGCTCATTCATATCAATGATGATGATTACACCAGAGATAGTTATTAGGGTGATACAGGCTCAGGCAGTGGATTCCTTCTCTCAGGATCGAATTATCCAGCTTCTAGCCGATGGAGCAGAGTCCTTCTCTGTGAGATCGGATGGGGTTTTATGCTTTAATGGAAAACAAGTAGTTCCATAGGGGAAGGAATTATGATATGTAGTGATAGCAGAGTGACATGATTCACACTTTTCGGTATGTCCCGAAGGGGATAAGATGTACCAGTATATGAGGTGACAATATTGATAAAGTGGCATGAAGAAGGACATCACCGAGTTTGTTTCAAAGTGTGCCACTTTTCAGGTGAAGATAGACCATCAAAGATCGGGAGGATTACTACAACCATTAGAGGTCCCTATGCGAAAATTGGAGAACATTTCTATATATTTCATCACAGGGCTGCCTACATCACAGAGGGGTCATGATTCCATATGGGTGATTATGGATCAGTTAACTAAGGTAGATCATTTTATACCAGTTCGAACCAACTATACTACAGGACAGTATGCTCAGATCTTCATTGCCAAGGTCGTGTGACTCCACGGGGTGCCCCTTGATATCGTGTCCGATCGGGACAAGATTTTTGTGTACATATTTTGGGAGAGTTTCGACAGGCCATGGGTACGAAGTTTCGATTGAGTTCGGCCTGTCGCCCGAAGATGGACGGGCAGACAGAGCGAATAAATCAGATGTTGGAGGATACATTGCCAATGTGTATCCTTAATTTTAGAAGGGGATGGAAGTAGCACCTTCCACTGGTGGAGTTTGCTTATAATTTTTTTTTAAGAGGGACTGAACCCCCTAGATTTTATTAAAATGAGGAGAAAAAGCCTCTCCTAGGTAGCAACTAAGAAAGCTTAGATACAAGAGAAGTACTGGAAACTTAAAAAATAAGAAAATAATTCCTACCAGTTTACTATTGGCATGGCTCCATTTGAGGCATTATATGGTAGACCTTGTCGTTCTCCAGCATGTTGGCTAGAGGTGGGGGATAACAAGATACTTTTTGGCTAAGATTGAGTTGATACGAATTCGTATTAGGGTTGCTTAGGATTGGCACAAGAGTTACGATGATGCCAAGAGGTTCTTCAGGGAGTTCAGTGTGGGGGATCAAGTGTTGTTGTGAGTATCTCCTATGAAGGGGCTAATACAGTTTGGGAAGAAAGGTAAGTTGGCACCGAGATGTGTCGGTCCATTCCCTATATTAAGCGGGTTAGGAGAATAGCTTATAGACTTGGGTTACCGGAGCACCTGCATAGGATTCATGATGTGTTCCATATTTTCTTGCTGAGGAGATATCTTCGGGATGACTTGTCCCACACCCTTATCGACTTAAAGGAGATAGATCTACAACCCGATAGTTCCTACGAGGAGGGGTGAATTACGATTCTAGACCGTAGCGAGAGGAAACTGAGATCCAAGATAATGTCGTTAGCATGAGTGCAGTGGCGGCATCATAACGTAGAGGAGTCTACCTGGGAGTATGAGGATGACATATGGGATAAATATCCAGATTTATTCCTACTAGGTATAGCTTTATTCTGTTATTTTTCGAATTTCTGGATGAAATTCCTTTATTAGGGGGGAAGTACGTGATACTCCTTATTTTTGAGGGATTTTATTTTAATTACGGAATTAGGATTAATTAATTTAAATGGAGAAAATTTATTTATAATTAATCCAGATTTAAGTGTAATAATTACTAGTGTGATGAGAGTTAGTATTTATTGGTGATAATTATGATGAATATTACTTAGTGAGTAAAGTAGTATATGATTACGAAAATATTATTATGGTCGAGAGTGAAAAATACGGCAGTTGCAATACATTTAGTTGGGACGTGCATGTGAGTCATGTCGGTATTACTTAATTGGGTTAAAAAGATAATTTATTTTTAAGTAACTCGTATGACCATTTCGAGTGCGTTGATGAGTCCGGAAGGGTCTAGATAGTCAGCAAACCCTACTCGAGTGTTTTGTTTGGATTTTGGGGCAATTTAGGGCAAACCGACTCCCCAAAGGGGTATTTTGGTCTTTTGAGATTTTGGGGAATTAAAATGGACGAAAATAGAAAATTAAAAAGGAAGAGTACATGGGTAATAGGCTATCTATCAGTTTCCAAACCTATGTGAGAGAGAGGGAGAGAGAAATAAAGAGGAAGAAGAAGAACTACATAGGAGCCCTGGGAGAAAGACTCAAGCTCTCACACAACAAATTACACCAACGTGTAGATCATGAAGAGAGGATCACCCCTATACTAATTATATCTAGCGAATCAGAAGTTTATAAAACGTTAAGTGTTTATCATGCTGAATTTTTCGAGCATATATGATTCATGTTAATTTAGTTGATGGAATAACCATGATATTATGAACATGGGATTGAAATTTGGTATAAATATTTAATTGGGAGAATAGGTTTGCGTGTAGTTGAATAACCATGTTCTGTTTATGATAATTCTGGGTTTTATATGTTGATTTCACGAAATTAAATCTGGGATTAAATTGTTGTTAATGGAGGTTATGTGAAATTAGGGCTTATTGAAGATTTGAGAAATTTATCGAATTTCATGTTATAATTTTAGGGATTTGATGTTAAAAACGGATGGTAAAGTGTTCTAATACTAGGAAATATGGTTTAGAGTTATTGAATTCGGATTGGAATGAGTTTGAAGTGAGTTTGCTGTTGAATGATTTGAGAAAAATGAAATTTTTAAAAACAGGGAAGCTATCGGAATTCTTGTTCGAAGACCTGCCCCGGTCGTTCGAACGACCTCGTTCAAACGAGAATCCCCAGGTTCTAACGAGATTTTATAAGTTCTAATTTTTTCCTAAACGAGTTAAAAACCCTTCTACATTCATTTAAGTGAGGGAATATGACCTACGCTATTCCGGAGTAGCTTCCTTTTCATAATTTAGTAGTGAGAGGAATTGTGTAACTACTAAGGGAATTGGTTGGAATGAGAGAACCTTAAAGAGTATATACGATAGAGAGGTAAATCATACGATTAAAGTATTGTGGGTAGTAGGGACAAATATACTATAAATGAATTCAGGGACTTGGATTGCGTGAATACCTAATGAATATAATAAGTTGTGTGTATACTTATTGATTAAACTGTTATGTGTACGACATACCTATGTTGCTTACTATCGATCGAAGGTTGCGCATTGTAAACAATCATGCCTTGAGGAGCCTTCGGGTGGTATTTTGATATGTACCACTAGAGCATAGAACCTAGGTATGGGCTATCTTTGATAATGATAGTGATGAAGGTCGTATAGATGTGTAGGTATGTGCATAGCCCATCGACTTTGAACTATGTTCACCTCCAATATGTGTGTTTATTTTGATGGTTCGCGATAGATTGGACCTATAGTCCTTTATTCAATAAGCGATGCACCGGGGCATGATAGTAGAGTATGCATGCATTGCAGATGTGTCTCGGGGTGCAGTATTGTGTGTGTGTGTGTGTGTGTATATATATATATATATAATAGAGTGTATGTATATATATATACTTGTTATACTATCTACTGTGTGAATTAAGTAGACATAAATAATAATGATGTCGAAAATGAATTAAATTTGTGAACACATTATCTATATTAAGTTAAAAAGGCGCTTATCCATATTAAAGAGAAATTAATTATAGTTATTATGTATATTGCAAGGGAAATACATGGGAACAATATTGGGCTATGATTATATGTTAGACGGAAAAGAACTAGTAGCATGGGAATAGAAAGTAGTAGAATTTGATGCAACGTTAGGCGTGCACATTATATGAGAGGTGAGCATATCAAGTGAGTACGATAATTTAACATGATTAATATATGTGCTATAAACTCATTTTAAGCACTTGTTGATTTTTAATCTGTTTTCAACTCAGGCTCTGACCCGTTTTCTGTAAATCTCTTTTCTTGTCAAATTATTTTAGGTGCCCAGTCACAGGGACACCAAGCATAGGAGTTCCATTCACTCGATGAGCTATAGCTGCTGTGGAAGTTACAGGTACTTGGTAGTAGATGCCTCTATGTCTATCATTTCTTTCTTTTGAGTTCTTTCATCAGTTAGGGCACGTTGCCCCTTTTCTATTCAGAGATTTTTGATTTAGTTATTTACTTCATTCAGTTGTTGGGTTTATTTGTGTTGGATTATTGTATTTGGGACTTAGACTGGAAATGTTTTCTCCAGCTTCATTTATTATTGGGGTTATTTCCTATCATATGAGATTGATGTGAATGGTGAATGCTTAAGTATTTCATTAACCTAGTTGTATATTAATTAAAAGATAAAATTTTGATATCAACCTGTAGCCATCCACGATCCTCGCCATGCGGGCGGGAGTGTGGAGGAAGGATCCTTCGAGTCCCGCGCGTCCCTCTCATGAGCCCTTCGGCCGGCGTCGTTTGAGATGTGGTGTAGAAATGTAGAGAGATTCAGAGTCGCCAGTCTATTTGACTCAAAACAGACAAAAGAAAAAGGGGAAGCCACCCCGAAGGATGGCATCCAAAGACATACTGGTGCGTGCGAAACAAAAATGATTCGAGAAGGGTTCGAAGGCTTAGTTATGAATTTGGAAGGTGTTAGGCACCCATTCTGCCCTTTCGATATTTCATGGATATTTGATATTTTCCTTTATGTTTCCCCCCGTGATATGTGTGCATGTGTATATATAGAATGGAGGTAGGAATCCTCGACTTGTATCATGGAAAAGATAAAGCGAGTCATCCGTAATAATATTAGCAAAATAAGATTTACGCGATTACCCTTACGTTGATCGTTATAATGGAACGATATCGTATATGGAGCAATACGTCACTAAGAGCAAGTATATAGAATATAAGGAAAGTAGATTTAGAGAAGATAGAAAATGAGAGAAAAAGTGAGAAAAAGGACTCGAGTCTCGGGTTTTACCCTGAGACGCCTACGTAGCCTATAAAGGCATCAAGGTCCACGTAGTTCGCATAAAAAACGAGGGGTGGGGTTTATCCCATAAACCCAAATGGGGTATCTCTTATTTGTATGTGTGTGTGTGTGTGTGTGTGTGTGTGTGTAGAAAAAGTGTTTTAGTTGTGAGAAAAGTGTGGAAAAAGTGTGAGAATCCCTATTTGGAATTTATGAGCAAACCCTATTTTTCTTGTTTTTTTGGGTTTTATTTATATGAAAATAAGAGATGTGCAATAATTCTGAATAAAAATTATATTAGGATGTGTGAAATGAGATACTAAAAATGTTAAGTAGGAAAACAAGTTATTGCGAATTTAAGAGAATTTGAAGAGAAAGGTGAGAAAGTTGGACCTTCTTGAAGATCTTGAGCTTGAGCTTGAATGTTGGAGAGCAACCCTTGAGCTTGGATGATGATGGAGAGTATCTAATTCACCAAGTTTGATGAAGAGGATGATTAAAAGTGGAAGTAAAAAAGGGATTTGGAAGTTGAAATCGCGCTGCCTTCGAGAGAGGTTTTTGGGATTCGCTGAGAGAGATTTTTATCAGATCTGGGCTCTCCTTGCAAATGAGGTGAAGGCCTCCTTTTATAGGCTCAGGTCACTACCGATCAGCATAGTCCCGTTCCTGCCTATCGGCACTTGCTGATAGGCAGGGTCTGGAACCTGCCATTTGGTAGTGTGCTTCAGGCTTTTTCACAAAATTAGCTGCCGAGGGCAAACCGTTGGTTAGAATCGTGCACGGGGCATACCGTTGAAAAGGTAATTCAGAGACCTTTGAAAGTCCTTTGGACCACTCCCAGTTTCGGGAGTTTACTTTGGATCAAATATGGCTCGGAAGCATTTATCGGTCCATTGGACGGGGAATCGTTCAGACACAAACGGATTGTTTGTCCGCATGGTAAGTCTGAATCGTGCACGGGGCAGACCGTTGGAAAGGTTAGGAGATTTACTTCAACATTACAAAGAGTTTGACCCAGTTTGGAGAGTTGAATTTGGTCAATCGGTCCGAGGAAGCATTCAGCGACCTCTCGGAGTCGAACGGATCGTTCGTCCGCATGGTAAGTCAGAATCGTGCAAGGGATGGACCGTTGGAAAGTGTATTCAGTACCCTTTGAAGATTCATTAATCCTCAATTGAGATGAAGAGTTGACTTAGGTCAAACCGAGCTCGGGAGCGTCTGGTGGCCTCTAGGTCAAGTTTGGGACTCAAACGAATCGTTCGTCCGCATGGTAAGTCGGAATCGCGTACGGGGCCATCCATTGAAAAGGGTATTCAGTGCCCTTCGAAGATTCATTCAGTCTGGATCAAGATGAAGAGTTTTATTTTTGGGTCAAACTGAGTCGGGGAGTGCTCGATGGCTTCTAGGTCGGTACTCGAGACATGACTTGGGTTTGTAGTGATGAAGGGAGGTACTAGGGACCTAAGGAGAGTTAGGGGTAACAGAGATAGGTGATTTTGGAACAAATGATGGCCGTCAAATAGACACCACATGATGCTTTTGAGGGAGTATGACTGATTCATAGGGTCGAGGCCGATTCTGAGGACCTAAGGAGTGTGCTGGGGATGATCAATTCTATGGGTCAAAACCGAATCTGTGGGCTTAGGGTAAAGGTTTAATAACCGAGGTCAATTTTGACCTAAGATTGGTGACGATCGAGGACCGGGATCAATTCTAACCCAACTCAGGTGACAATCCAAGACTGAGGTCAATTCTGACCTAGAGGGTGGTGACGACCGAGGACCGGGGTCAATTTTGACTCAACTCAGGTGACGATCCAAGATCGAGGTCAATTCTGACCTAAATAGTGGTGACGACCAAGGATCGGGGGCAATTCTGACCCAACTTAGGTGATGATCCAAGACCGAGGTCAATTCTGACCTAAAGAGTAGTGACAACCGAGGATCGGGGTCAATTCTGACCCAGCTCAGGTGACGATCCAAGACCAAGGTCAATTCTAACGTAGAGAGTGGTGACAACCGAGGACCGGAGTCAATTCTGACCCAACTCAGGTGACAATCCAAGATCAAGGTCACTTCTGACCTAAAGAGTGGTGACGACCGAGGACGGGGGTCAATTCTGACCTAACTCAGGTGATAATCCAAGATCGAGGTCAATTCTGACCTAGAGGGTGGTCACTACCAAGGACCTAGGTTAATTCTGACCCAACTCAGGTGACGATCCAAGACCGAGGTCAATTCTGACCTAAAGAATGGTGACGACCGAGGACCGGGGTCAATTCTGACCCAACTCAGGTGACGATTCAAGACTGAGGTCAATTATGACCTAAAGAGTGGATAAAGATTGGATTTTGATTCTTCTAGAGAAAGATCTTTGTGATTTTGATCTGAGCTGGGGAGATGATAGATGGGGAAGCTTTTGTTTCATTAAGAGTCCTCGCAGGAGGGAACAACCTATTTTGGTGCTGTAAGAGAATTCCGCTGGGGAAGTGATCAGGTGATTCTTAGGGATCCTCCGGAGCTTTTCCAGGAGGAGTTTTCACTTGATTTTTAAGGATTGTGTTGGTAAATAGGGGTTATGCTCGAGGGAACGCAAAGTTTTCTTGGTGAAAAGGCTTTAAATCCTCCCTGGGATTTTTAGAAATTTTTCGAGGATTTTTCGAAGCTTTCTAGTATTTTTTGGGAATTTCTTTATGAAATTAAGTGGGGGTTCCGGTCGGCATAGTATGAATGGTGCCATTTGTCAATGGCACAGACTTTTGGGCTACCTCGGGCAGGCAAGGGGTTAGTGCCGATCGGTATGGTAGGGGGAGGTGTCGATCGGCATGGCGCTTGGCATCCTATATAAAGGGGGCGAATCCCTTATTTTTTCACAGCTTCTTTTTCTTTCTCTCTCTCTGCGATTCTTATGCAAATCATTCTAGCATTCCAATCTTCAAGAAATGGCCGCTTTTGTGAGCACTGCAGTCCACCGGGAGTGGTTGACTATTGATGACTGGGCGAATGTGAAGTGGAGGGCTAGGGCGCCTCTTTCTTTGGGGAGTGAGAACTCCTTTGATATGTTTGAGCCTATTGCGGATGAGCGGACCTTACTGCGGTAGCCATCCCATCATATCTCTTCGAGAGTGAGTCCCGGTGGTTATGTAAGTAACCCGACCTTCGGCATTGTTCTCTTTTTGGTGATTTTTCTTTCTTTCTTGACTTTTGATGAGATTTTTATTTTTGACAGTCTGATATTTCTTTGAAGAACATGCGTTCCCATGGGACAACGGGGCTCAAGGATGTCTGGGAGCATCTCCCACCTGTGGTGCGTTGAGTGGTATCATCAGCGGGTTTTGGGAGGTTGGCATCTGCGCTGGATGAGACGCCTCACTCGATAGCGGTCCTATGCGCTTTGGGAGAGAGGTGGTGGGACACTACCCACACCTTTCATTGTGGCTTCAGGGAGATGACTGTGACTCCCATAGACGTGCAACATCTGCTGGGGATGGATTGTGATAGATAGTAGATAGAGGTGGATCGCTCTTTATGGGTGAGACCAGAGGCAGTGCGTTCGGTACTTGGTGATGTAGGGATGATAGTTTCTAAGGATTTTATCTGGTTGTCCCTACTGAAGGATGTTCTGCTGAGTAGGGTGATTGATGTGGAGGACGGGCTGCAACCGAGGCAGATGGCCCGATTATTCATTCTGCTGGTATTGGTAGGTTTCATGGTGGCGTCGAGCGGAGACGTCGTCCACTTATGGTTTCTGCCGTACTTGAGTATGTTTTCGAACATCCCTTTCTATGATTGGGGGAGTCTGACCTTAGCGAACCTTTACTCTTCTTTGGATGCATTAAGCCGGTGCTGCCGGCAGACCTTTACTGGGGCCACATACCTTCTTGAGGTATTCTTCAGTTTGTGCATTTCTTTTCATGCATTCGCATTTTCCTTTCATGCATTCACATTTTCCTTATGCGTCTCTTTTTGTTTGCTAGATCAAACGTGGTTCTATGAGGTGATTGGGTTCAATACCCCATTGATCTCTCTGAAGGATGACACCGTCGGGGACTTCTGTCGATTGTATCGATGGCGTAAGGCCAATCTGTAGTCGAAGGGATCTCTCTCCCCGGAGGCGGTGCGTCAGGTCTTGAATGACCTGGCCAATGGTAGGGTAAGACTCTTTCCATTTCAGTCTTGGTTTTTTCACCTTCTTATCTTGTATTGATTTATGCTCGCATGGAGATTTTCAGGTGACCTTTTATCCCCGGGGGATAGCTATTCAGGATGCAGAGGGCGACCGGGGTGAACGCGCAGATGTGGCGCTTACTGGCGCATGAGTTCGGCCATTCCTGGTACCTCGAGGAGAGGGTGGTTCATCAGATTGCTAAGGAGGAGGTGGTGGTGCCACCCGCGCAGCCTCCTACGTCTATGAGGCCGGAGCGACTGCTGTCAGAGGATGAGAGGATTGCGGCGATGATCGGCGAGCCCTACTTGCTATACATTAATACGGCTGTGCCGTATGACTATATGGGTTTTATGACGAGCTGGTTGATGGCGGCCAGCATATATGATGCATTGCCCTTCCCTCCGGCGGGTTCTAGTCGGGCGGTGGGATCTTCCCACAGTGGCAGTGATTCGTTGGCATCTGTGGCGGCAACGACTTTAGAGGTCCCTTTTGTGCGATTGCATACCCCTTCGTACAACATTCGGTGGGCTGATGGAGGGATGGTGCCTATGTTGCACCGTCCTCATGCGATGGATCCGGATGAGTTGGGTTTGATAGAGGAGGTCTTTCGACCTGCGGTATACCTTTCTATTCCTCGCTTTCTTTCTTTTCTATTTTGGCCATCCCTGCTTTGATACTGATTTTTGCCTTTCCTTGCAGTAAGTTCGGGTGTCGACCACTTGGCTTAGAGACATCTGAGACTAGATATCTTCGATGACTGCTTATATTCGGGATGCGGTTCCCATTCCTTCTTGCTTGGTGTCATCTACCTCGTATGGAGAGGACTCTATCTTGGGTAGTGGTCGTGCATCATCTCGCCGAAGGGGGAAGAGAGAACGTCGCAGGGGTGGAAGCTCTTAGTGAGAGAGAGAGAGAGAGAGAATATGGGTTCGGACTGAGTCCCATTGTTTTTGCCTTTTTCTTTTTATTTCCTGCAAAATTGATGTAACACAGAACACAAATATATGCAATGCAATGGAGTTTTTTTTATTATCTCTTATTAATGATAAATGAATGCAGGCACATGCGCTTTCTACTTTGCTGCTGAGACCGTAAAAAGGAGTATTTTTAGGATTTTTGAAGGAAAGTTTTTAATTAAAAGGGGAGATTATATAAGGAGGAAAAGGGATTTTGAAATTCTGTTGAGAATATCAATTTATTTTTATTAAGTTTTCTGATTTGATAAAAGAGGAAAAAAGGGAAATTTCTAAAAATGGGGGGTTGTCGATCAACAAGCACCCTGACCTGCCTATCGGCAGCTCAGTCCAGTCCTATCATTTCAAAGCTTTAATTGGTACCCTCTTCAGCCTTTGGTACTTTGTGGGGTAGGATTCCCTCCGATTTCTGCAGGGATTATGTCCCTTGTGAGGGTTTTCAAGTATAAAATGGGGTAAGGGTGGAGTGTTTCCATCACACCTTTGTATTCTTACCCACTTGCCCTCTATCTCTCAGCCTTGCAAGATGGCTCTCACATGTAGCATTGAGTTTGCTAACTACTTTGAAGCCTTGGAAGCTATGTGCTCTTATAATTTTGACTATGATACTTTCAACATGCATCGAGTCTCCTTGTGGTGCAATCAGCCTATTGAGTGGAATGTGCTGATGGCGGCAGTACAATTCTGGTACCCCGAAGATAATGTATTCCGCTTTGGGTTGAAAGAAGTTTGTCCTACCTACGAGGAATTTTCTGCCATACTAGGTGTGAATCCCAGTGTTGTTGCGGCTTTGCCCAAATTTTCCCATTCTCTTAGGGATTTATTGGCCGGTCTTCTTCGTATTTTGCCCTCGGCGGCAAGATCATTGGTTGCTGGAGGAATGATCTCCCTCCCGGCGGTGCTGCAGTCCGTACATTCACGGGACATAGGGGATACTGGTTATGCTAGAGCCGTTGTTCTGGGTCTGGTTTCAAAGTTGTTTCTGGTGACTGGGGAGGTACAAGTGGACCCACAACTTGCAGCCATTACCTCATGGATGTCATATCGTTATAATCCTGCGGTGGTGATACTGGCGGAGACCCTGAATGGCCTAGATGCCTGGATAGAAGGTCGTTCTGACTTTTTGAGGGATATCCCTGTGATGTTGTTCATGTGGTTTTCTGAAAGATTCCACTTGGCGACTCCTCCAGAGTATCCCTTATCGTCTGTACCTAACTTCTTTTCATGCTACTTCATTAGCGTTAGCCTATATGTTGAGAACTGGGAGCATTGGATTGTGGAGCATGGGGCTCATGGGATGTATTGGTCAGTGCCTTGGTGGGGATAGTTGTAGCCTATTCCGGATCTAGGAGAGTATTCATACGTGTGGTTGGTTGGTCTCAGACATACCACTTTTTATTTCCCTTGGCGGCTTTTGGGCCAATTCGGCTGGGCGCATGTCGTGCCCCCTCGAACCTCAAATTTATTTTCGGTAGAAGATTTGACTGAGCGTTTGCGTCTATTTCTTGGGTCTCTGTGGGAAAATCGACGTCCATCTACCCGTACCTCTCAGTCCGTCGGGAAGGTTTGGCATGTCCCCAAAGATTATATGAAGTGTTTGTGGAGGAAAGTAGTCAGTAAGATGTTGGCAGTGGAGACTAGACAAAGATGGTTTGTTTTATCTAATACCATGAAAGTGGGTGTTGTGGTCTTTTCGAAGGTGGTTAAGGCTCATCGATCCATGGAATGTCTACGGCACTCTATTCAGGCAGGGGAAACTTGGGGACCTCCGGATGTAGATGATGAGGGTGCAGGCTCCTCTGGTGGCTGTGGGTAGGACTCTTGGGGAGTTTATTTATGTAACAGATGTGGGGATTTTATTTGGCTTTTTATGGTAGTAGGGGGAAGGGAGTTAACCTGTCCTTTTCTTATGTAATCCGTACTGTAATTTCTTATTAATGAAATAAACAAGTTTTTGATCATTCAGCTGTGCCTTTCTATGAGTTTTGTATTTTGAATTATCTATACTGATCTCTAAGGCATACATAATCCTTTTGTTCAAGTATTTTTAGAATGAACCTCCATTCTCGGAGGTAAGAAAAGAATAGTATTTTGTGAAAAAGAAAGGGCCGCACTGATGTGAGGTGCATGAGCTGCCTACGTACCTCTGGGGTTTTTGAAAATGTTTTAAAATAGTTTTTGTAGAGGATCAGGACCACGTAGTTCTGGGTAGAGAGAAATGAAGAGTTTTTTTTGTTAGAATAGAAGGGGGATGAGAAGAATTGTAGCACCCCGAGATTTCGGACTAGGGGTAGAATTTCTTAAGACGGTCCAAATTAACTGGACGAGCCATTTCCTCCCCATCTAGGTCAGTTAGCATGGCGGAACCACCAGATAAGATTTTCTTCACAATGTAGGGGCCGCTCCAATTGGGCTCGAACTTCCCTCTGGGGTCCCAAATGGGTTCTATTATCTCCTTGAGGGCTAAATCTCCCTCTCGAACACCGTGATCCTTGACTCTCTTATTAAATGATCGAGCTATTCGGCGATGGTACCCCTGTATGTGGTAAAGTGATTTTAATCTTCTTTCATCTAGGAGGGTTAGCTCATCAAGACGTCTTTGGCACCAGTCTTCTTCACTAACCTTTCTTTCTAGCATGACGCGTAGCGAGGGTATTTCCATCTCCACAGGTAGGACTGCTTCCATGCCGTAGACCAGGGAGTAAGGGGTAGCCCCTGTAGAGGTTCGGATTGAGGTTTGATATCCCTAGAGGGCGTACAGGATCCGGTCGGCCCAATCCCTAGAACTTTCGGTCATCTTGCTGATGATGGCTTTTAGGTTTTTGTTGGCGGCTTCAACCGCACCATTGGTCTGAGGTCGGTAGGTAGAATATTTGTGTCTCTGAATCCCGTACTCGTTGACTACTTCTGTGACTTTTGCTTCAAAATGTAGCCCGTTATCTGATACTAGCTCGTGCGGGACCCCATATCGGCAGATGATATTTTTCTTGAGGAATTTGGCCACTTTCTTGGCGTTCAATACTGCGTATGACTGAGCTTTGACCCATTTGGTGAAGTAATCGATGGCAGCCAGGATAAACTCATGTTCGTTTGAAGCCTTTGGTGTAACCTTCCCTATGATGTCGACACCCCAGGTGGAGAACGGCCAGGGAGAGGTCATGTTATATAATTCTCAAGGAGGTAAGTGTTGAAGATTGGACAACTGTTGGCATTTGAGGCACCTCCGAACATAGGCGATACAATCCTGGATCATAGTGGTCTAGTAGCAGCCCTGTCGGATGATCTTCTTAGCGAGCATATGACCATTCATGTGGATTTTCTGCATTATCTTCTCAATTTCGGCCCCTGCGATACAGTGTAGATGAGTTCCATCGAAGTTCCTCTTGAGTAAAGCTTTATGACAAATGATGTACTGGGCGGCCAGTCTTCGAAGGGTTGTTCGATCTTTCTTATTGGAACCCTCGTGATAGCTACCATGTTTGAGGATGCACCATATATCATAGTACCAATAATTGGCGAGTTCGGGATCTTCGGTGGAGATAAGCTCAATATGGTAGCAATGGGTTGGTTTGTCTTGCTTTTGAACTAGGAAGGGGGTCATTGTTATTCCCTAGGGCATGTCGACCATGGCGGCCAAGGTGGCGAGAGCATTGTCTAGGTTATTCTTTGCTCGGGGTAGGTGATGGAAGGTGATATCTCGGAACTGGGAGGCTAACTCCTCAAAGTGGGCATGGAAGGGTTGGAGCTTTTCGTCCTTGACTTTCCACTTTCTGAGCACTTGGCCGATGATAATGGTGAAATCCCCATAGACATCAAGGTATTAAATACCTTTCTTGAGCACAACTTTGAGGCCTACTGTGCATGCCTCGTATTACGTCATGTTATTGCTGCAAGGTAAATCCAATTTAATGGCGACGGGAGTGTGGGAGTCATCTGGGGCAATCAGAAGTATCCCAATGCCATATCGCTTTTTTTTGGTAGCGCCGTCAAAGAACATTTGCCATCGAAGGTGGTCTTGAGCGGTGCAGATGATATTTTCATCTGGGAATTCGGTGATCCATACATCTGCTTCTTCTATAGGGTAATAGGCGAGGTAGTCAGAGATGGATCTTCCTTTAATATCTTTCTGTGTTACGTACATGATATCGAACTCGATTAGGAGCATCAACCATCGGGCTATTCGACTGGATAAGGTGATTTTCTCAAGCAGGTATTTGATGGGGTCCATTAGGGATACAAGTTTGATGGGGAAGGCGAGCTTGTAGTGTCGTAACTTTTGGGTGACCCAGATAAGTGTGACACACGCCTTTTCCCAAGCAGTGTAGTTGACCTCGTATCCGACCAATTTGCGACTGGCATAATAGATGGATCTTTCTTTACGAGAGTCCTGAAGGTATTGGGCTAGTAAAGCCCCAGCGGGAATGTCGGTTATGGTAAGGTATAGGAGCAAAGGGAGACCAGGCTGTGGTGGCATGATCACTGAAGGTTGGGTCAGGTATTGTTTGATTCGGTCAAAAACTTCTTGGCAGGCCTCGTTCCAAACCTTGGTTGAATCCTTTTGGAGGATGAAAGTGTTTGCCCCGAATTTTAATTTTTCGCAATTAAAAAATAACTTATAATTTCCTTTTAAATATGTTCGAGAGATGATGCGGAAGCGTAAAAGGATGTGATGGTTCAACTCAAACAAACAAATACCAAATCACACTACTCTTAAAATTAAATCAATTTTTAATTGATCCAAGCCCTATAATTTGCCTAAGTCATATTTTTCATTTAAACAAAGTTAGGCCAAACAAATTTTAGCAAATGACTTGAATTAAACATCTTTACCCAATATTTAATATTAGTCCTAAATTAAATTGAGTGTGATAATTAAACCAAATTTTATCTTGAATTATCCTAAGCATGCGTTCTAAATTATTATGCAAGATAAAGTAAACCAATCACACTACGCCGCGATGTACGAGGAAAAACCCAAGACGGGAAACAACCTCGGATGGCCCTAGCCACAAATTCAGTAGATACGGAATTACAAGTACAAGACAAAAGACTTACAACACACGACTCCATCCCTTTCAAGCCCCGATGCTTCTTCTTGTAGAAACCTCTTCCTAGCGAATAACCTTGGAACACCACCGCGGTCTCGGAATCCATCGATAGGACTTTATATGGTCACCGTCACCCGAATATGAAGCCTTTCTTCAAACGGGTAAAATAACATAAAACACTTCTTCTTTCTTTGTGGGAGATAGAAGCAAAACCCGAAACTTCACTTCTTTAATTCGGTAGAGAAAAACCGGTGCCAAACTCCAAGCAATTGATATGTATATAGGTGAACTTGGATAAACAATATTTGGGTGTAAACACTAGAGTGATGTATATGAATTTCTCTTTGAAAATTAACACTCAAAACATGAACATTTTCCTTAAACAAATTTGCTCTCAAACTCTCTCTAAGAGATGAAAATGGAATGGAAAAGTTAAATTGGAAAATGTCCTTCCCGCCCATGATAAAGTCTGAAAAAGTTGGTTAAAAACTAAGTGGGGAAGTGGGCAAAAAACTGCCAAAAACTGTTTTCGCCTGGCATCTCGTTCGACCAACATTTGTTCGAACGAAATCTCGTTCGAACGAGTCTTCTAATGACGCTCCAGTATGGACTCATTAGAAACTCGTTGGAAATCTCGCTAGAACGAACAAGCTCGTTCGAACGACATTTCGAACGACGGACCAGTATACCTTAGTGGGAACTCATTGGCAAACTCGTTCGAACGACATCTGGTTCGAACGAAAAACTCGTTCGAACGACATATCGAACGACTTCCAAAAATTTTATAAAATTGAATTTTGGCCCATAAACTGTATATACTTTATTTTAAAGTTCTAATTAAATTTTTTTGAAACTAAAACACAGTTTTTATTAAACCTAACACCCAATAAACTTGTTCCAAGCTCCTATATATATAATATTGCATTCATACCTTGGGAGCATGGAACTATGATTGATGACGTAGAAACTTGGCACGCAAACCGGCATATTTGATGAAGCTTTATACTCTTTGACGCTACGTCTTCAACAAACACTTCATAGGCTTGAGAGTATTACAATTACATACTATCCTATGAATAAATGTTTTTGTCCGGAATTGAGCCAACACAATACATGGACTCAATTGGAAATTTGTGTCCTTACAAATCTCCCCTTTTGGCTATTCCGGGACAAAAACCAAAACAAAAATCCTAAAGGGCCGTCAAGCTCTACTAGACTCAAAACATAACCCACCCAAACTTGACTCAACCCAAGGATCAAACGCTTTGCCATTGAAAGATGCCGCTTTAGAAGAATTCCTGCACACTTGAGCAAAGTATCAAACGCATCAGGAATATCAAAATATTAAATGCAATTAATTAATTACTCCCCATAAATTAATTCTCCCCTTTATCAAACAAATGACATACTTAGAAAGACGTCTCCCCCTAAGATAAATCTCCCCCAAACTAAGATACGATAATAATAGGATTAGATAAATCTCCCCCTATCATTTCTCCCCCTTTTTGTTCAGGAATAGGCAAAGGATAAAGAACTAATAAACAACATGTTGAAGCTTAAAGTGATAAGACATGAAATCATATGGGAAATAAAAGCATGGCAAAGACAAACAAATATCATATATATATACTATAAAAATACCAATAAGTACTTGCACATATATATAGATATAAACACACAAATGACACACAACAACATATAGTAGGAGTCTTTCACACTCATATGGCAAAAATGTGTCATATGGAAACGGAAGTGTTGGGGTGTGAACTAGTAACGATTAAATGTAGACCCAATCACTTAAAACATGTTCATGGAGTTCTCAATTGATTGCAAACTTCATCACATTTGAATATAACCTCATGTGACAATATAAATTGAACTCAATGAACAAACATACACAATGCATACAAGCCTAGCATATTGATGATTCTACAAACCAATAGAGTCATGACATGAAATACGCAACTAGGATAAACGGACATTGTGCAAACCGTTGATATACCATCCAATCTCCCTCAATATGCATTTATATTAAATTTGAATGAATATAATAATCAAACATAGGCCTTGGCAATTTATTTTCTTTTTAATGCCATATTTTCTATTTTTAGGCCTTTGGACCACGTATTTCTTTTAGGTACATTACAAACGGTGGCTTACTATCGCAAATGATCACTTAGTCCTTTCAGAGCCCTTCCCCGTGCACATTTTTATTTATCATGTTTTCATTATTCACACAAATCTCACATGCAACGGATTTTGACATGTACTAGTCCTCCTAAGTCACAAATATGTAGATGACAAGATTGGAAGGAGAACATCTCACATAGCTCAAATATACATATGAAGTTAAAATTTCAAAAGAGCTCGTGCATGTGTGAATAGAGGCATATAAAAATAGAATCCATTTAAACAACACAAAATCCAACTACTCCATAAAATATGGTAAAGAACACAATAAGGATTGATAATCTAAACCAAAAGTTCTAGCCACGTGGGAGCGTTAAAGGAGGTATTCAAACACAAGTATATGCCACTTAAAGTGTGTCAAACTAAAATACACACATAAAAAAATCTTTTTGAGTTTTTAACATTTTTAACCAAAAATAATAACAAATATATACTCAAAAGACAAACAAAAATCATTTGAATTTTTCATTAAGCTTAAATTACCAAGGGATAAAATCCAAATGATAAACAAAAATCATTTTGTATTTTTCATTTAATGCACACCAAATGAAGGAAATATAATACAAAAGATAAACAAAAATCATAATTCTAGCATGTGATAAACATGGAGCATAGACTAGAAAATGATTAAACAAGCATACATTTAGCATGTGAATATAACATGAAGTACAAAGGCTAAAGTATGCAAACACTAACACATTCATCCTTTAGATTTAGCAAGGGAGGAAGCATGTGAAAGTAAATGAGAATCAAAAACCCTATTTTTCAAGGCAACCAAGTCGGATTTCCTAACCCAAATTAATGAAGAATGACTATCTTGGGGTGTTGGGACGTTAACTACCGTGGTTACTTTACTATGGGATTTTCTGGGAATTCGCTTAAGATCAAAACAAAATTTCCTAAGATGACCTTTTCGACCACAATGTGTACAAGTAAAAACATGTCGAAAAGATTTACCTAAGGAGTGATCTTTAAATGCATTCCTAGTAGATTCTCCTAAAATGTTGGTCTTGGCTTTATGAGTAGATTCATTACAAGTATTGAAGCCTAAACCACAAGTGTCCTTTTTAATTTGGACCGTTCCTAACATTTTATCTAGTTTTTTCGAACGACACTCCAAATCAAATTTGACATTACTAGAGTCTTTTAATTTATTTTGCAATTCTAAAATGTTAGACTCTAATAAAACATTACTCTCTTTAAAAGCAAGAAGCTCCTTTTTCAAGGATTCCATTAAACCCTTAAGGCTATATCTTTCGCCTTCTACATATTCAAGCTTCTCTTGAAGATTCCTCTCACGTGTCCTAAGGTCTTCTATTAAAGCATTTTCATCAACGACCTTGACACTTTCTCTTAAACTAGTTTCTAACTTCAAATTAGCTCTTTTCAATTTAATTGATTCTTTATAAAGCTCTTGAAAAGCATTTTGATGTTCACTCACATTAACCTCTTCTTCATTTTCACTCTCTCTTTCTTCTCCACTCTCACTATCATCAGAACCAAGAGAATCATACACAATGACCTTGGAGGTGTCATGTGTTAAGGTTTCATCAATCTATGAGTTCTCACTATCACTCACATGACTAGCCATAAAAGCCACAAAATTTTTCTTAGTGGGAGAATCAGGCTTATCTTCCATATCACTATCACTAAGGGTCGCATTATATGAAATGGGTAGCTTACCCTCTTTCCTTAGTTTAGTGGGGCACTCATAAGCCCTATGGCCATAACCTTCACAACCAAAACATTTATTAGACTCGTCCCTATCTAAATTTTCATTACAAGGTTTAGGGATCTTATCGGCTTTAGGAATCTTCTCGGCTTTAGAAATCTTCTCGCCTTTGTCATGCTTAGAAGATTCAAATTTCTTAAAATCATTTTTAAATTTATCTTTGTTAATTTTAAGAAATTTTCTAAATTTACGAGCAAATAAAGCCATGTCTTCCGAGTCACTATCACTCTCGCTCTCTACTACTTGTTTGACCTCTTTTCAGGCTTTTAAAGCAACTCCCTTTTCGATTTTCTTTTCAGTTTTAGAGGGAAACATATCTAGTTGATAGGTTTTCAAATCACCTACAAGCTCTTCTAATTTCGTAGAGCCTAAAGTTGGTAAAGAATTTAAAACGGTCACTTTAGGAATAAATCTATCGGGTAGGGACCTTAAAATTTTCTTTACAACCCGGTCGTCAGGTATTTTTTCTCCCAAGTTAAAAGATGAATTAACAATATCAGAAAGTCTAGCATAAAATTCATCAAAAGTTTCTTTTTCATTCATTTTGATAGTTTCAAATTGATTAGTGAGGTTTTGGAGTTTTGAAGCTTTAATGACACTAGTTCCTTCATGAGTTAATTGTAAAATATCCCAATCTTCTTTAGCGGTTTCACACGTCATAATACGTCGGAATTCATCCGGTGTGATAGCGCTAAACAAGGCATTTAAACCTCGGGAATTAAAATTAGCAAGTTTAAACTCATTTTCAGTCCATCTATCGACGGGTTTGGGTACACGTTCATTTTCAACTAAATAAGTTGGTGGGGACCACCCGTTAATAACAGACATCCAAACTCTCTCGTCGATAGATTTTAGTGCCGATCTCATACGCGCTTTCCAATACGCGTAGTTTGAACTATCAAAAATAGGAAATTTTGAAAATGGGGAAAATTCCATTTTGGCTAAAAATTTAAAGGATCATAACGAAATAAATTATCGTTTTTGGCTCTGATACCAATTTGAAAGTGTTTGCCCCGGATTTTAATTTTTCGCAATTAAAAAATAACTTATAATTTCCTTTTAA
This sequence comes from Sambucus nigra, assembly GCA_949130495.1. Lineage (NCBI taxonomy): Eukaryota > Viridiplantae > Streptophyta > Magnoliopsida > Dipsacales > Adoxaceae > Sambucus > Sambucus nigra. Next base: position 408,274,084 of record OX422222.1, read on the forward strand.
ATATGTTCGAGATATGATGCGGAAGCGTAAAAGGATGTGATGGTTCAACTCAAACAAACAAATACCAAATCACACTACTCTTAAAATTAAACCAATTTTTAATTGATCCAAGCCCTATAATTTGCCTAAGTCATATTTTTCATTTAAACAAAGTTAGGCCAAACAAATTTTAGCAAATGACTTGAATTAAACATCTTTACCCAATATTTAATATTAGTCCTAAATTAAATTGAGTGTGATAATTAAACCAAATTTTATCTTGAATTATCCTAAGCATGCGTTCTAAATTATTGTGCAAGATAAAGTAAACCAATCACACTACGCCACGATGTACGAGGAAAAACCCAAGACGGGAAACAACCTCGGACGGCCCTAGCCACAAATTCACTAGATACGGAATTACAAGTACAAGACAAAAGACTTACAACACACGACTCCATCCCTTTCAAGCCCCGATGCTTCTTCTTGTAGAAACCTCTTCCTAGCGAATAACCTTGGAACACCACCGTGGTCTCGGAATCCACCGATAGGACTTTATATGGTCACCGTCACCCGAACATGAAGCCTTTCTTCAAACGGGTAAAATAACATAAAACACTTATTCTTTCTTTGTGGGAGGTAGAAGCAAAACCCGAAACTTCTCTTCTTTAATTCGGTAGAGAAAAACCGGTGCCAAACTCCAAGCAATTGATATGTATATAGGTGAACTTGGATAAACAATATTTGGGTGTAAACACTAGAGTGATGTATATGAATTTCTCTTTGAAAATTAACACTCAAAACATGAACATTTTCCTTAAACAAATTTGCTCTCAAACTCTCTCTAAGAGATGAAAATGGAATGGAAAAGTTAAATTGGAAAATGTCCTTCCCGCCCATGATAAATTCTGAAAAAGTTGGTTAAAAACTAAGTGGGGAAGTGGGTGAGAAACTGCCAAAAAACTGCCAAAAACTGTTCCCGCCTGACATCTCATTCGAACGACATTTCGTTCGAACGAAATCTCGTTCGAACGAGTCTTCTAACGACGCTCCAGTATGGACTCGTTAGAAACTCGTTGGAAATCTCGTTAGAACGAATAAGCTCGTTCGAACGACATTTCGAACGACCGACCAGTATACCTTAGTGGGAACTCGTTGGCAAACTCGTTCGAATGACATCTGGTTCGAACGAAAAACTCGTTCGAATGACATATCGAACGACTTCTAGAAATTTTATAAAATTCAATTTTGGCCCATAAACTTTATATACTTTATTTTAAAGTTCTATTTAAATTTTTCTGAAACTAAAACACAGTTTCTATTAAACATAACACCCAATAAACTTGTTCCAAGCTCCTATATATATAATATTGCATTCATACCTTGGGAGCATGGAACTATGATTGATGACGTAGAAACTTGGCACGCAAACCGGCATATTTGATGAAGCTTTATACTCTTTGCCGCTACGTCTTCAACAAACACTTCATAGGCTTGAGAGTATTACAATTACATACTATCCTATGAATAAATGTTTTTGTCCGGAATTGAGCCAACACAATACATGGACTAAATTGGAAATTTGTGTCCTTACAGAGGAGCTTGAAGATTGGTTCACAGATGGAGGTTAGCTGGCTGATGAACTGGATGATATATTGTAATTTACCAAGAAAACCTTAAACTTCTTTCTCTGTTCGGGGTGATGGCATCTCAAGTATGGCCTTCAGCTCAGCAGGATCTGCTTCTAACCCCTTTTTGCTAACCATGAATCCCAAGAGTTTTCCCTTTATAATGCCGAAGACACACTTCTGTGGATTGAGTCTCATCTAATACCGTTGCAATCGTTCCAAGAACTTTCGAAGAGCGAAACGTGACCTTCTCTAGTTTAGGACTTGATAATTATATCATCCACATAAACCTAGACCTCTTTGTGAATCAGATCGTGCAGGATGGTTGTGGCAGCCCTTTGGTAGGTAGCCCCAACATTGTTGAGACCGAATGGCATAACGGTGTAGCAAAAGGTTCCCCATGGGGTGATGAATGCGGTTTTTTCTTGGTGGTTGGGGTGCATCTTTATTTGGTTGTATGCGGCAAACCCGTCGATGAATGACTTGAAAGCATGACTGGCTGTGTTTTCCACGATCATGTAGATATTGGGTAGCGGATAATCATCCTTTGGAGAAGCTTTGTGTAAATCTCGGTAGTCCACACACATTCGAACCTTCCCCATGATTTCGGCACAGGTACTATGTTGGCTAGACATGTGGGATATTCGATCACTCGAATAAAACCCACGTTCAACTGTTTGACCACCTCTTCTTTGACCTTGAGCGACCATTCGGTGTAGAGTTTTCTCAATTTTTATTTAACCGGCTTATAATCTGGGAGAGTGGGGATCTCGTGCTGAGCTATTTCAGGATCAATGCCGAGCATATCATCATAGGACCATGCAAAGATATCTACGAACTCCTTTACCAATTCTTCGAGTTGTGCACGCTCATTCTCGTCAAGGGTGGTCCCTATCCTAATCTCACGCAGTTGGCTACTAGAACCGAGATTAATAACAACAATATCTTCTTCATTAACTTGAACGCGATTATTCTATTTATTATTAACCTTATTTAGATCGATTAAGAATTGTTCATTTGCAAAATCATCATCATCAAAAGTTCGATTAGAATCTAAACAATTAATGTAAGGCACAACAAGATACTCAAAATCTTCATTTTTTTCATTGATAGGAAAGACAACATTGAGAATCTCATCAAAAGAGGGCTCGATTACATTTGAACAAGGATAGACAGTAGGAGAAGAAATAAGGTAAACATTGGGGTTAGGGGAGATTTCAAGAGGTAGAACTAGCGCAGCATGCCAGTTGAGGAGAGGTGTATCAACATCTTTAATCAGACGGGATGGGTCCATTGATGTAGTTCCTGGATAAACCATGCAGAGTGCTAGCCCCAGTATCTGCAAGTTTAAGGAATCTTCAGAATCACTTTCCTCAGTGAGCGGTTGTACGCGGTGTGGTAAACATTCGACCCATGGGTGGCTATCTTGGAAAAATATCTCTTTTCTCGACCTCATATTCTTGTCGGTGTGGTCATACCATGGTTCTGGAAAACCTCAAAAGGGGAAATATTCACCTTCTTTGATGAATCATCCATTTAAGGATTCTCCTGAGATAGTTCGGATGCAGTCTAATCTTCTCTTTGGTCGAGACTGGCGGATCATTTTGAGCTCTTGTTCTGATGGTTGATACCCCAATCCGCAAGGAGGGAAAGCTTTCTTCAGTTCGATGGGCTCAAGTATCCCTTACTTCCTTTGTCCTAGCCCTAGTCCGGGCATGAAGTGCATGTTTCTGAACATCTAAATCACATTGACATTGCCATGAGGGTCATATTCTGGACAAACCCTTTCTTTGAAACCATCCCCTGCCGAGAGTAGGAGTGGCTCAACTCGGAATCCTGATAGGAGCATATCATTTGACCCGTATTGTATCTCAAGAATTGGACTGCTGATGCTTGCACCCTCAACATTTTCGTTGTCACCCAAAATGGTGATGACTCACCCGTCGACGAAGAATTTCAATTTATGATGGAGTGAGGAAGACACACCCTTGATACTGTGGAGCTAGGGGCGTCCGAGCAACAGGTTGAAATAAGCTAGGATGTCTATGCCTTGGAATTCAACGACAGGGTTTATAGGTCCAACCCCTATTGCAAGTTTTATGGATCCCATCACCTCACGATGGGTATTATCGTAGGCACGTACAGCGACGGAGGTTGGAGCGAGGTCGCTTTCATTCAGGCCTAAACACTTGAAATTTCTCAAAGGTCAAACATTCAAGGCGGATTCGTTATCGACAAGGGAGAGTGGCACGACCTTCCCCATAACTTCGACGGAGATGTTGAGTGCATGATTGTGATTTAGCCCAATTCTGGGGATTTCTTCTTCAGAGAATGATAACATTCGGGTAGAGGTCAAGGACCCGACCAGATTTACCGCTTCTTCTGGTGTGGTAGATAGAGGAATTGTGGTTCCCATGAGCAGCACGATTAAAGCATTTCTGTGAAGCTGGGAAGACATGAAAATCCCCCATAGAGTGATGTTAGCTTGGGTTTTCTTCAGTTGATCGAGGATCTTGCTCTCCTCGATGGTCATCTCTGGCATAGGAAGGTTTTTAACGCCCTTCCCTTTGTCATTTGCTAGTAGTGAGCTTGGAACCTGGTAATGTCTCCCTGATCTGGTCATACGATTTACTAAAGAAGGAAAGAACATGAACCCCGTTTCCTCATCAATATCAGGGTATTCTGCCACCCTGTTCATTTCTTCGAGGAGTTCTTCAAATGAGATCATCCCACATATGTCAGCTATTAGTCCATCTCTTCCTGAAGCTTGTTCTTCACTCGAATCTTCGAAATCTTCCCCCCATCCGGTGGGAACAATTCTATCTTTACATGTAAAGTCAATGCATTCCACAACTTCAACGGCTTTTTTATACATGTCCTCCCATTTTGTGGCGATATGTGTGATTGAAGGGACCAAGAGCCCTTGTAGCTTCAAAGTGTCAAGTAACCCGGTGATACTGAAAATGCTGTTGGTTTGCCTGAATAATTCTGCCATAGTTTGGACAACATCATCTAGGCTGACTTCATCGGTTTGTATTACCCACTTGTCTGAATTTTGGGCCAATTTTCGTGCTTCTACGAATAGTGTACTGAATTTTTGGCAATCGATGACCATCTGTGAGGGCGATTTTAGCCCGAACTCTAGGAGTTGGTTTAACACCTCTGATAATTCCATACCTCCATTTTCCGAACGGGTATGGATAGCGATGCATGCTCTGGTAAGGAGTGACAGTTCCTGATCAGCGAGGCTAGTAGGGTGTAGGAGGAAATATGGGTAAATTTGAAGAGGTTTAGGAGAGTACATGGGTGTGATTTGAGTTAAGGGATCGAAATTTGGGTTTCTTCCAAGAAGATGGCATTTGTATGATTTGAGAGTGGATTGTGAGTAGTGTCTGGCTTAGGATTGGCTGGTGGGCCGATGGTACCCCGGTCAATGAGATCTTGGATTATGTTTCGAAGGTGAAAGCATTGTTCGGTGGTATGGCCGACAGTTTGGTAAAAGGCGCAATGAGCATTGATCTTGAAGTTTCTTGGGAGTATATTTGGCAACGGATGGGGATCCAAGGGTTTAATGAGGTTTCGACTTGACAGGGCTTGGTAAACTTTGGAGAGGGGAGCATGGAGCTCAGTGTATTCCATTCGGATGGGGGAAGGGTGGCTTTCTGGTGCCCATGATGTGGTTGGTTGAGAGATGTTATTGATGGTTGAGACTGTAGCACTGGCAGGCTTGTCATAGTTTCTAGGGGTGAACTGTCCGGAAACCTTCTTTGGTTTAACCTCTGTTTTAACAAGGCTTTCCTCGATTTACACTCCAACCTCTCTGAGAGATCATAAGTGGGGATAGTATTGTCCTCCCATCGTCGCTCGGACATGGGGCAAGAAGTTCTTCTTCACTATGTTGACCTGTTCTTCCTTGAATGGACGATTGGTCATGGTAGCTGTTTGCTCCGTCCACCAGGTTATAGAGTTACTGATTGATTCTCCAGGATTCTGTTTGAGCATCTCTAAATCACGACGGGTGACCTCAAGCTCTTCATTGTATTTATACTGTGACATGAATTCTTGTGCTACATCCTCCCAGCTACGGATTCTGGATTCCTCAAGAGATAAAAACCATCGGAGGGCAATATCCTTCAAATTTTGCTGAAATAATTAGGCCATCACTTCTTCAGAAGACCTTAGTAGAGTCATGGAACAATGATAACTACGAAGATGAACAATCGAGGGTCCACTCCCTTCGAAGTTCTTGATATTTGGCATCTTAAACTTCTCGGGTAACCTCACTTTAGGATAAGGAGACATGTGGGTGTAGTCCATGTAAATCCCAGAGATCCGGACTTGGTCAAGCTTCTTGGTGAGCATCTTGAGATCCTCATTGACTTTATTCAACTCTTCATCCTTTGGATCAACCACCATAGGTAGGTTAGCCACAGGCTGGGCAATGTTTGGCATTAGAAGATGGGAAGGTGGTGGCCCATTGGCAGGAGGGGCACGTGGAGCGTGCTAAAAATCTGTCGGAACCCAAATAGGCTCAGGTGGACCCATATCACGAGGGAATAGGGCCCCGGGCTCTTGAGGAATAGGAACTTGGTTTCTTTGCATCTATCAGACCTCGGTTTGGAGGTTGTCAATCTTGGACATGAGCTGAGCTAGGACTGTCATCAGATCCGGTTGTATGACTAGTGCTTGATCTGTATTCTCCATGGAAAATGGATGGATTCTGGACTCGAAAGAAGTAGTAGAGGAATGGATGGAACTCCGGGGTGATTTGAATGAAGACCGAAGACAATAGGGAGCCAGGCCAAGGGCTTGCGATCGACCTGAGAAGGCGTAGGATGAGATTTATTTTTGAGAAAAAAGGAAGAACTATTTTTGGATTTTTGATAAAGAAGGGATAAATTTTTTTGGAGACGGAACTCAGCATGATTATTACAATTATTATGTTTTCACTTGTATTTAATTCTCCTAAATGCAATACCGGACGGGACCCGAACCTAGAAAAGTGGGGTTTTTTACATATGCAAATCGACGATTTGGACTTGTAACCAGGCTTACAGATAGGGTCCCATTTTAAAAATGCGCGAAAATTGGGTGGCAGATCGACCCAGAATTTTGGTAGAGTTTTGGGTTGAAACCGGCAATCTAAAGTGCGTGTCCTAGGTTTGACACCTATATGAGGGTATGCAGTTGGTTGGGTGGATCGGCATGGGTTCCCCTTTTTGGTGTGACTTCCACGATATACGTCTTTCTCTTGCTGGCAATCGGTATGTGTGGACAAGCCATTTGATATACCCGAGTGTACATGAATTTCCTCACCATATACCTCGTGGGGATGGTACGTGTGAGAGCGAATTCGATATACTCGGCGTACGTGAACGAATTCCCTGCAATATACCTCCCGGCATGACTCCAATCAAGCGATACGATGCGGGGGAACCGTTCGATATACGTCGAAGGTACTTGGCCAATGGAATGTGAGTGTCATATCACTTAGGCTAACTGCGACCTGCTGGACTAGCGCCCATCACGAAATAACCCTCCAGTTACTGGGTAAAATTTGGTCAATAGCAATGCTCTTTGGTGATGTTGTGTGAATCATGCATGATTCTCTTATTGGTATCTTTTGATGAGAATGCCTTTCTTGATTATGCCAAACAGGGTGCAAAGTACAAGTACCCAAGGTACACAGAGTATGGATGGGTGATGCATGCAACATGCGGATATATGTGATCCTAGGTGCACGTGGTATGAAGTGTACCTGGAGAATTTTCTACAAGTGTGTGAATATAAGCATAAGCATGGGATACACATGGAAAAGGGGAACATTCAGATATAAGGGGAAACATAAGCAAATGTAAATAGAGTCAAGCCCTCAAAATACAAATAATGTCCCCAGCGGAGTCGCCACTGTGGCCATCCCCGATCCTCGCCATAAAGGCAGACGCGTGGAGGAAGGATCCTTCGGGTCTCGTGCGTCCCTCTCATCAGTCGGCGTCGTTTGAGATGTGGTGTAGAAATGTAGAGAGATTCAAAGTCGTCAGTCTATTTTACTCAAAATAGACAAAAGAAAAAGGGGAAGCCACCCCGAAGGATGGCATCCAAAGACATACTGGTGTGTGCGAAATCAAATTGATTTGAGAAGGGTTCGGAGGCTTAGTTACGAAATGGGAAGGTGTTAGGCACCCATTCTGCCCTTTCGGTCTCTCATGGATATTTGCTATTTTCCTTTATGTTTCCCCCCGTGATATGTGTGCATGTGTATATATATAATGGAGGTAGGAATCCTCGTCTTGCATCATGGAAAAGATAAAGCGAGTCTTACGCGATTACCCTCACGTTGATCGTTATAATGGAACGATAACGTATATGGAGAAATATGTCACTAAGAGCAAGTATATAGAATATAAGGAAAGTAGATTTAGAGAAGATAGAAAATGAGAGAAAAAGTGAGAAAAAGGACTCGAGTCTCGAGTTTTACCCTGAGACGCCTATGTAGCCTATAAAGGCATCAAAGTCCACGTAGTTCGCATACAAAACGAGGGGTGGGGTTTATCCCATAAATCCAAATGGGGGATCTCTTATTTGTAAGTGTGTGTGTGTGTGTGTGTGTGTAGAAAAAGTGTTTTAGTTGTGAGAAAGGTGTGGAAAAAGTGTGAGAATCCCTATTTGGAATTTATGAGAAAACCCTCTTTTTCTTGTTTTTTGGGTTTTATTTATATGAAAATAAGAGATGTGCAATAATACTGAATAAAAAGTATATTAGGATGTGTGAAATGAGATACTAAAAATGTTAAGTAGGAAAACAAGTTATTGCGAATTTAAGAGAATTTGAAGAGAAAGGTGAGAAAGTTGGACCTTCTTGAAGATCTTGAGCTTGAGCTTGAATGTTGGAGAGCAACCCTTGAGCTTGGATGATGATGGAGAGTAGCTAATTCACCAAGTTTGATGAAGAGGATGATTAAAAGTGGAAGTAAAAAAGGGATTTGGATGTTGAAATCGCGTTGCCTTCGAGAGAGGTTTTTGGGATTCGGTGAGAGAGATTTTTATCAGATCTGGGCTCTCCTTGCAAATGAGGTGAAGTCCTCCTTTTATAGGCTCAGGTCACTGAAGAGTTGACTTAGGTCAAACAGAGCTCGGGAGCGCCCAGTGGCCTCTGTTTCATATTTCGGACGCAAACGGATCGTTCGTCCCCATGGTAAGTCGGAATCGCGCACGGGGCGGTCCGTTGAAAAGGGTATTCAGTGCCCTTCGAAGATTCATTCAGTCTTGGTCGAGATGAAGAGTTTGATTTTTGGGTCAAACTGAGACGGGGAGTGCCCGATGGCTTCTAGGTCAGTACTCGGGACATGACCTGGGTTTGTAGTGATGAAGGGATGTACTAGGGACCTAAGGAGAGTTAGGGGGTAATAGAATGGGGTGTCTACACAACCTTTTTAAATATTAGATGATTAGTATTTAATAATAAAGTTTTTGATAGTGATGGATAATCTGAACCAACTGGATATTATGATTTAATTTCATAAATGACTGATCACCCGTTATTCAATTAGGCGGGGTGTCACACGTAGGCAATTAGTTCAAACGAATGCGGGGAGTCGTTCAAATGACCATTCTTCGTGAAAGCAGCCCAACGGCTGTAGGTAATAATCCAAATCCATCTGCTCCCTTTAGCGGGTCAAATCCTGAAGGAATATTACTTAACTTGGCTAGAGTACAAGATGCCATGCAATAATTCATTGATAATTAGCTCGAACGATGAAAGATAACTCTTCCAATTCTAGGAGAGATATGCCACCTCCACTAGCTAGGAATGAAAGGAGTTATAATTCTAGGTCTTCTTGTGATCGGTCATACCGTAATGGAGAAAAATCTTTATTTCGATTAACGAATTACTATAGTGGTAGATTGTTTGTCAATGAGAGGTCAAGAGTGTTGGAAAATCTAAGTAAGGAATCTGATTTTGACTATTTAGGTCCTTGAGTAACCAAAGGTCACCGCATGGAGTAGGAACATCACGGTGAGCACACAGATGGATCCAAAAGATTTAGAGCTAGCATGAAATGTTCTGTGCGTGCTGAGCATACTTCTTAGGAAGATAGTTCAACGTATAGGCAAGATAAAACCACACAAGCTTCTTTAGCCAAGTATAAACTAGAGGAACATTCCTGGAAAGGATCGAAGCTACGGTTAGAATATAGGTTACAAGAAATGGACAAAACAAAGAATCCTTTGCAAAGGAGTTTTATAAAATAAGCTATTATGGATTATCCCACACCTTTCAAATTCAATCCACCAAGTGTTACTCCAAAGTATGATGGGATAACTAATCCAGTCCTCCAAATGGAACAATATTAAGATACTTCTAATATCTATTCTGTCCCTGATGAAATGTCCATGACGAGATGAGGTGCAGAGCTTTATCTAGTTCTATCATTGGTCCCACCCAGATATGGTACAACAATCTCCTCAGAGGTAAAATCTCTAATTTTCATCAGTTGGCTGAATTATTTATTGATAACTTTTGCTTTGGGGCTAAGCCGATCAAGACTGTTACTCATCTCTTCACCCTGTGTCAAAACCCGAGAGAAATTACTCGGGAGTACATCACACGCTTCAACAACTAGAATCTAGAGGTGGTGGATTATGAGGAGAAGTCAACAATTAAAGCACTAATGAGTGGATTGATGGTCAAAGATATTTACTATGCTATAGAAAAAACACCCTATACTATGACAAAATTGATAGCTAAGGTTGGAAAGATTATGAGCGCCGAGGAGGCTATGGATGATAAGAAAGTTTTGAAGACAAAGGTGGAAAGTTAGAAGAAAAATTCGTTCAAGAAGATTAAAAATACAAAAGGATTGACCAGATCTGGAAGTACGATGAGTATACCCTACTCACCAAAAGTGTCCATCACATCCTGGAGGAAATGAAGGGAAATAGAGACTTAAACTGGCCTGAAAAGGTGAGGTCACCTACCAATATGAGATATAAATCCAAGTACTATGATTTTTACAAAGATCATGGGCACACCACTGATAGCTGCATCGCCTTGAATAATGAGGGGGAAAATCTTATTCAGCGAGGAAAATTGAATAAGTTAATTGATCGAAATGGCAACTGAGACGCTCGAAGGAAGTCCGAATCGCTTGGCTAAGGGAAAGATGAAAATAAAAGAGCTTATAACAATAATGTTAAAGATGATCCTGACTTGCTGAAGAAGCTTGATAAACCAGAGGTGGAAGTAAGAATTATTTCCTTTGGCTGTCACTTCATCACAGGAGGAGGTGCTAGAGGGGGATATGCGATTGTAGAAGTGAAATACTATCTGAATAAACCTAAGTCTTGCCCATTTATCAAATAGATTGATATGGCTGAGTAGACAAATGGTCGGCTGAGGAAGATCAATAAGGACAAACTGGTGATCGAATTCTCTAAAAATGATTTGAGTGGGGTGATTTATCCGAATGATGATCCCTTAGTAATCACTTGAAGGGTTCATCATAATAGGGTTGCAAAGATACTGGTTGACAATGGGATTTCTGTGGGCATCATGTTCTACAACTATTTTAGTAACCTAGAGCGACGAGACAGTAATCTAGAACCGTATCATAGGTCCCACATAGGATTCTTAAGAGAAAAAGTATACCCTTTGGGAATAATCAAGCTAGAAGTGTTATTCGGCACCTGGCCAACAAGCAGGAATGAAATAACTTTTTTTTGTGATAGATAAAAACATCCCATCATCTTACAATATCATCCTCGACCGAGTGAGAATGAAGAAGTTAGACGTCGTTCCATCTATTGTGCATCAGTGCACGAAATTTTCCACGAATTATAGATTCAGCATAGTGAATAGTAACTAGATGGAAGCTTGAGAATGTTATTATACTTCAGCTAACCGATAAGAAGTACATAATAGCACAACTATATTTCGTATCTACACTCTATATCCTCAAGAAGATGAAGATATGGTGAAGGGATATGTTATATAAGAAACAAAAACTATTTGCTTGATGATAAAAATCCAGAAAGAACCACTGAAATCAGTTCAAGGTTGACTCCTTCGCTCAAACATGAATTGATTACATTCCTTAGAGAAAGGAATAATGTGTTCATGTGAATCCACAAAGATATGCCAGGGATTTATCAAAATTTTATTTGCCATGAACTTAATATTTACCCAGATTCTAAGCCGATCAAGCAGAAAAATTGAGTTTTCAGTCCCGAGAAAAATATGGCAATCCAGGAGGAAGTGGAGAATTTACAGCGAGCGTAGTTTATAAAATATGCCAAATAACCCAACTGATTGGCCAATGTGGTGATGGTAAAAAAGAAGTACAATAAATGGCATATGTGCGTGGATTTTACAGACCTCAATAAAGCATGCATAAATGATCATTTTCCTTTCCAAGGATTGGTCAATTGGTAGATGCAACTGCAGGTCACGAACTTCTTAGTTTCACGAATGATTATTATGTTTACAACCATATTAATATGAAACATGAAGACAAAGAAAGAACATCCTTTATTACCAAATGAGGAAAGTACTGTTACAATGTTAGAGGGACTTATCTTAGGTTGCTAAAAAAAGTTTTTGAAGAGAATATTGGTAAGAATATGGAAGTGTACATAGATGACATGCTCACTAAGAGAAAATTTACTTTCGACCATATTGTGGATTTAGCCCAAACATTTGATCAGTTGGAGAAATATCAAATAACGCTCAATCCAACTAAATGTATCTTCGGGGTATATAAAGGAATATTCCTAGGATACATAATCAATCCAAGGGGAATTGAAACCAATCCTGATAAAATCAAGGCCTTACTGGAAATGCAGTCCCCGACTAACAAAAACGACGTGCAAAAATTGACAGAAAGAGTGGCAAATCTAAATTGCTTTGTTTCCTGAGATACAAATAAATGTCTCCCATATTTAAAGTTCTCAAAAAGACCTTTTTTAGTGGAATGATGAATGCGAGAGAACTTTTCTCGAATTGAAGAAGTATTTAGGATCTCCACCTCTTTTATCTTGACTAATTTTGTTAGAAAAATTGTATCAGTCAGCTATTAGCTCGACTTTGATCCGACTGAAGGGAGGAATTAAGAAGCCTATGTACTATACTACCAAAGCATTTCGAGGAGTGGAAATTAGATAACTACATTTGGAGAAGTTATGATTGACACTAATTGAAGCTTCGAGAAGAATTAGGCCATACTTTCAAGCCCATACCATTGTGGTGTGCCTTGACTTACACCTAAGACAAGCTTTCACAAGACTGAAAAGTCGGGGAGGCTAATGCCTTGGGCAGTCGAGCTTGGAGAGTATGAAATCATATATGATCCCGGAATTGCACTAAAAGGGAAAGCGGTGGCAAACTTTATAGATGAGTCCACATATCCATAATTGCCAAATAATCCAAGTTTGCCTACCGAGCATACTTATTCGAAAGAGAGCTTAACTCAAAAGAAAACTAAGATTATGGCCAATTAATCAGAATCGTCGGATGTTCAAGACAGGATTGAATGAATGGCAGAGCAAAGAAAGAAGATGTTTAAGTATGGAGTGTTGACAGAAAAATATTTCTCCAATGACACTGAAATCTGGCAATTGTTTGTAGTTGGATCCTCATGTGCTACTGGTAGTGGAGTTGGCCTCATTATCAACACTCCTAACAACTTGGATGTAGAATATTCCATGAGAATTTAATTTAAAGCTTCCAATAATGAGGTTGAATACGAAGCGTTGATTACTAGATTGGAATTAGCCTCATCACTAGATGCCGAGCAAGTATTAACACGTAGTGATTTTCAGATTATTATTAATCAGATGCGACAAATATATGGAGTTAAAGGATAAATGCTAGTGAGATATCACAAAAAGGTATGGAGGTCATATATTTATTCCCTGCAGTTAGGATGGTGAGGATTTCAAGGGTAGAGAATGCCCGAGGAGATGCTCTTGCTTGGTTAGCCTCAGTAACTTGGACAGAGCCCAATGCACAATTCGAGTCAAAATCCTTGCCCATATAAGAATTGATGGAACATATATCAATATAATATCTGTGGAATTAGGTCCCTCTTGGATGGATCCGATTAAATATTACATTAAAAGAGGGTCACTGCCCTCCGACCAGAAAGAAGTTAAGATAATGTGGTACAAAGCAGTTAATTATGTTATAAAAAAAAGGTGATCTGTATAAGAGAGGCTGAACTATCTTCTTACTTCGTTGTGTTCATCCAAACAAAGTGAATAACTTGATGAAAGAGGTATATGAAGGCTCATGTGGATCTCATTCAGCTGGAAGATCACTAATACAGAGGATAGCAATAAAGGGCTAGTATTGCTCGATGATGAAGGCATACTATGTTTCTTTCGCCAAAAAATGTGGTAAGTAATAAAAATTCACCACCATCCATCTAAGACTAGGGATACTCTAACACCTATCACTTCTCAACGACTGTTTGCTCTTTGGGGAATAGACTTGGTCGGACCATTACTGACTACCAAAGGAATGTTCAAATATCTGGTTGTAGCAGTGGATACTTCACCAAATGGTTGGAGGCTGAGGTTTTGAATTATATGCCTTATAATCCAACACTACTAGAAAAATACCCTTTTATGATAGTTTTTAAAATCAATTTTATGACCGTTTGAATTAAACCGTCATAATAAGTTATTATTTCACAATTATGACCCTTTTTCATTTAAACAAGAAATAATGACCCGTATATATTTATTGGATCATATTAATATGATATTTTATTACCGTAATATTTTAAGTGTCATATAATATATTTGTGTTTTATGACAGTTTTATATATATGGTAATATTAAATATAATTTATAAAATTAATAGTTTTTTTAACAAACTTATTTAGTTCTTTATGACCCATTTTAAGAAAAAATGTCAAGAGGGAGAAACAATTTGGAGGGAGGAATCGTGACAATCTCAAATTTTAGAGATACCCACTTCTCCCCAAATCTATCTTCATACGATTTTAATGGAGTCTCCCTTATCCCCACTATCCCACAACAACCCCATCCCACACACTTTTTCAACCCGCACCCCACAACAACCCCATCCCACACTTTTCTTCAATCCTCTTCAATCGTATCCCACTCTGTATAGATGGCTTAACTCACGTCAGCTTGAAGAATTCATTTTAGTCTTTCCTTATCTCGAGAGTCAATTAACTACACAGGTAGGTGATTATTGTTGTAGTTAGTGTTGTTACAATTATGTTTTTCCTGAAATTTAATAATTTGGTTACATTATAATCCCTAACAAAATTTATCATACTGTATAGTTGAATTGTTAGTTATTTCTGCTCACGGGAGTGCTCGTTGTCCCAACTTGATTGAAGACTCACAGTTGTTGGATTTATTGAATCTCAAGTTTATTAAGGTAATTTAAAATTCTCATATGTTACTCATATTTATTTTTAGGTAACAATATACACTTCTATTTCCAACTCTACCGAGTGATGCCAGTCGACTTATAATTTTGTTCAACAATGTGACACAGTTAAATTTATAAGATACTAGCGTTCGGCTAGTTGCAAAAATAATTTACATCTACCGAATGACATTATATAAGTTAATGATATACATTTAGAATAGTTTGGACCCTTTCAAAGTAGTTAAATTTTCATATACTTTGTATTTAGATTTTTTTTACAATGTCATTTTGTAATTTTCAATTTTTCACACTTGCCAAAAAAAAAGAATCAACATTAATTTTATTTATAAATAATTCATCAATGTACGAATAGCGAGGCAATTAAAAAAATACCAAATTAATCTCTAGACACAAATTAATTTTGGGAGGAATAGAATATGACATTAATCATAAAAAATTTCAATGCATAGAATTCTAAAATTGGACTTGAATGATGATGACTATTGTTTCCAAATATATAATGACAAAATTTAAAAAATAATAATATATACGTAAACGTACACCAAACATATCGAACACCGCCATTTTTTTCTATCTGTCTGTACGGAGCCTGCGGGGCATTCGTTGTTTTATGTTAATTTTTCATCGTCTAATCCACAACTTAACTTGCAACTCATGAAGGAGATAAAAAACTTTATAGATTTTAAGTGTTAATAGATTACTTTTACAGGGTAAATTTGCAAATATTAAAACCAATGGGCTATTATCTCGATCGAGTTAAAGGTCTTCAACTATCTGGAAAGTTTATTTCAGGACATGGACACATGGGTTATTCATGTTATTCTGAACTTTGGATGTTCGAACTAATTTTGGTGTGTTATTTGTATTTCATGCTTTATCGAATGAACTTGACTCGGTTGATAATACAAACTTCGATCACATGTCTTTAAAAGAATTTGGCCACATAACCAATTCCACAAAATCATATTTAGTATATAAAATTTTTAAATCTAAACACAAACACAATCAAGTACTTAATTTTACTACGAAAATTTTAATCTCTTCATCACCATATCTCTCCTTTGGGTCCAATGCTCCCGCAACATGCAACAACCAAGCACAATGAAGAATAAGCATATAAATATGCAACAATATTGTTCAATGTTGTTTTCTGAACTAAAAAGAGCAGTTCAATTATATGCTGAAAAAACATGTAAAGTTTACTGTGCTTTTTAGCAAATAGTCCTTTATTTTCCTTTTTTGATTATGTTAATGTGATATTGAGAAAATGCGTAATTGTTTAAAATGTGTTGTCCAAATCACACATCAAAGAATTAGCCTAGATAAAAAAAAATTATAGACGAAAAGAAAAATATATGCACATGTGAATTGAAAAATAAGAACGACATATAAAATTGCCATTTTTACTATTCCCTAGCTTTCCTAACAGTGGCTTGAGGATGGCATCGACTCTGTTAATTCTTGGTCAGTGGTGTCTTGAGGTAGAGGTTCTCACAATGATCCCCACCGGTGGCAATAACATGCCCCATGTTATTCGAAATTAAAAGAATATTAAAGTCACGTCTAAGAGGAAACATAGATAAAGATTATAAAGGTGTAACAAAGTGTAAAAAGAATGTTGATTGCGTTGAAAAAGAAGATTTTTTAAAAGATGAAATGTTTGAACCTAAGTAATTATTGGCGTTGACACAATCCATGTAAAACTAGAAATTTTAATTCAAAAGACGTGTAAACTAAAAAATTAAGTCCCCATGTTTGAAAGTCAAGAACGATAACGCGATGATACGACCGAGTTGACTACGTATCAGTACACGTAGATTCGATTTCGAGTTACGAGTTGAGTTTTCTGTTATTGTTGTGAATCGAACCTATATCGATAATTTCTCGGTAGTATCGGCTCATATCGACGATATTTCGATAGTATTGTCTCATATCGACAATATCACAATAGTATCTACCTATATTGGTGATATATCGACCGAGATGGTAAAAGTTACTAAGCATCGATCTCTCTATCTCAACTTCTAACTCACTCAATTGAGACTCAATTTTACATCCATGCACGATTGGCGTAATCACTTTTATTTCGGTACGGGATATATGATGTTTCGTGGTCGCCAATAGTTTTTTTTTGTTAAGTCTCTCATTTCGTTTCTTTGCAGTGTTACAAAAGGGGTTATCTCCCATTTAACCTTCTTTTTTATATTTACTTATTTTGCATTGAAATGCATCATTATTCATATATACTTAAAGTATATGATCCTGGATTTCTTTTTTAGGCTCCATCTATATTAAGCTTGAAGAATCCTCTAGGCGGTTTACTCTAGGAACATTTGATTATCTGAACTTGTTTTTGAAAGATTTTGACATTGAAAATTTTGACAATTTGAATATCTTCATAATAACTTTTATCATAGAACTTACAATTCTACAAAATGTCAGTACCAAAAGAGATTGCATTTTGTATAATCATTGAGGAGTTAGCTTTTATGTTGTCAAATAATAGGTTGTTTCTTGCTTTCCATAGTTCCTAAAATATTATTTTGGGCCTTATATAAATAAGAATTTTAGTAAAGTTTCTTTTAGAATTTGACATCCACCATGATAAAAGAACAGACCTGCAAGAAGTGTTAATAACCAATCCAAATAAATGAGAAATGTAATTCCATACCTCTCATGCAAGGATACATTCAATGAGGATATGTTGTTTACTATCAGGGGATGATCTACAATTTATACAAATAGGAGCCAATCTTATACTTGTTGTTTGAATATTAGTTTCAAATGGAACAACATTGTTGAGAAGTTTCCAAGTGAAATTAGAAAGTTTCATTGGACATTCTTTAATCCATTTAATTTTCCAGCTGAATGATATTGGATTGGATAGTCTACATACATTGTATGCTAATTTGTAAGAGAATTCCCCATTATATCACTATCTTCACTTGGTGATGCCACTTTCTTAAACAAAAATGGCCAATAATTTATCATAAATGTAACTATTTATTGCAAAAATTAGTTAGTTTTGCACCATAGGCAGCCTAAAACAAAAGTCAGAAGTCACTGATTGTATGTATAATTTTCCTATCCTGCAGATCTTAAGTTTATCTTGTGAGAATATCATTACAAAACACCTTTGATAAAAATTATAGTAAAACACCCGCTATTATGAATGCTATTTGAATGGTTTTACAAGGATCTTATACAATCAAACAATGCATAAGTTCATAATTTACACTTAATGCACGTCTTATTTTTTTGGAAAAATCATGTATATTAGACCATAAAAAACTTTACAAGTGAAAGAGATGGAAACTCAACCATAACACTGAGGGGTATACCCCAACAGGTCTTCAATTGAACACATATGCCTAAGGTCTAAACAAACCAATTTTAAGTAATCTAAAACTATTTCGGGGATTCCCCAGTTCAGACATGCCATCCAATTTTCATAGCATCTCCTCCCATTATTCCAAGTCATGGATTTAACTCTAACCATTACCTCAATTTCCTTCACTAGCACCTCAATGCTCTTGGCCATTATATTCAAGTGTTTTGGATTCCTGTCCATCTAAAGTGAATACATAGTGGTAGAGAAAGAAATACTTATAATTCTGTTATAAAGCTTAGTTCCACCATAATTTAAGATTGAAAAATCCCAGTTACTCCTGATTTTTAAAACTTATCTCTTTTCAAACTTCAGTAGCCACACTAAATTCATTAAACAAGTGTTTGATTATTTCCACCCTAATATTGCAGCTGTAGCACTTTTTGTCCTCAGTTATGCATATCATATTTCAAGAATCTCCCAGGTTACAGTAGAAGGCCATCTCCACCTGTTCACATCGATGTAATCATCAACCTTCGCTTTGTGGTTACAAGCTGCATCGTGAATTACCCTATCGCCAAAAAGCACCTGCAGTTCCCCCTTGGGGTGCCAGCTATCATACCATATAAAGGCTTCCTCCCCATTGCCAATCTTGCTCTTGATGGTGGGTCTGTCCAAATGTCTGATTTGCATCATTTTCCTCCAACTCCAAGTGGTATCATTTGGAATTGTAATAACCCGTGCAATTCTACTATTTATTTTGTATACATTACACCATTTCACCCAAAGACAATCCTTTTTGCTGCGTAGTTTCCACAATAGCTCAATATTCCACCTCTCCAAGCTTTTAATGCCTAAACCCCCTACATCATAGCTTCTACACAGGTCCTTATATGCTACTTTGGCTCCAGTATGTCTAAGGTCAGAAATAGTCTATAAAAAGTCTTTCATTATTTGTTCAATTCTAGTAATGACCCCTTTGAGCAAAATGATTAGAGTTGACCAATACACTTGGATACCAAACAGTACATATTTTATAAGTTGTATTCTTCCTGCATAGCTAAGGAACTTATTTGCCCAACACCCAATTCTAGCAATTATTTTGTTAATCAATTTGTTACAGTCCTCACCTTTGATCCTAGAAGTAATTAGAGGAACCCCCGGGTATAAGAAGGTAGGGTTTCTATGGAAGAAGCCTACGATATCTCCTAAATGATTGGTGACAACTTTGTCAATACCAATACAATAGCAGTTACACTTGTTTGTCCCAGTTAAATCTCTTATGCCCCATAAACCAAAATTCACTACAACAATGATTGTTGTAGTGAAGCTTCCCCTGTCGTGAAATATGTACATGAAATGGAATGAAATGCATGGAGTGAAATTTATTGATAATGTGTTGTTCTCTTAAAAAATATCTTTGCCAGTACCTACTCTCATTTTGGAAATTTCTTTATCAAATCAGTTTTCCTCATTGCATTTTTTTTTATTTGAACAAAAGCAAGCGGTAGATAATTGTATATATCAATGCCCCATTTATATTTTTTGGAGGAAATAATTAATGTCATGAAGAAAGAAGAGGTTAGTTTATCAATAATCTTGGACCAATATGAATTGCTAGTCATTTGTAGGATAATAATCAGTGTTTTAGTTAGTTGAGAATATGTTGGTTGATTTCAATTCATCTCGTCAGTCAATGATCTAATCATCTTCAATAATATTATGAGCCTGATCAAGCCACTGTAAATGAACTAATCCCTCTTCACCCCTTCTTATGATGAAGAGTAGTTCCTACAATTACTTTGATGTAGGTAATGGAGTGTAATTTTCACTTTACCTTTTTCTTTATTATTCGTCATAACAATTTCATAGGTTAACCAATAAAATGTATTAAAACTTCCACGAAATGCATATAACAAGGAGTCTATCATCCAATCATCATGAAAGGAATGAAAGTTTAATTTGTTCTTAATTACTCACCAAATATGTCTATGCCAAGCCTCTCATAAATGGGACTGAAGAAGTTATAAAGTTACATGCCTATATATAATAAGATACTTTTATCTTATATTCCTTAATTTATTTTCATTTTTAATTCAGAGTCTAAATTTGATATGGATCCGAAGATAAAGTAACAAGTGTTATCTAATATGTCGGCTCAGTGGAATTTTTTTAAAGGATATTTGACTAGGCTTTACGTCCGACCATTCAGAGATGAACCTGATCAACTCAAGCATCGACCGGAGATGTATAAAAAATATATTGAAAGTCATCGTATAGAAGAAACCCCATGAACACTGGTCTGGTAATTTCCTCCCTCTCCCTCTCTCTATAGAGCATTGTCATTACCTATGTTTCGTTTAAATTCAGGGTTGAAGGAATATGGTTACAGTTTTCATAGAACTGTTTAACTAATGCATCCGTGAATATTGTCTAATAACAAGGTTAATTATATGTTTCTTAATTTTTTCTTCAATTTCTTGGTATTTGTTGGGGTTTAGTTGACTCGTTATCGAAGTTACAAAAGAAGCATTAGCTCATGGGGAGGTAAAAAAACTATTAGTTATAATTTTTAATCCTTCTTTGCTCCAAAAAGTAGGGCTTTGTTTGTGAAACTGAAGGATTATTGTCGTTCACATCTCTATAATCCCCAAATCGATCTTCCAAAGGTTCAATGGATTTTATATTCGTAATATTATTTTATATTTTTTTTTGTTCTTTTTATGTTTTAAAAACCTATTTTTGTCTAGTTAAATTTGTTTGTGTTGAATAGATATGTATGTATATATTTGTTTGTATAGATGGTGAGGGAGCTGGTTGAGCTGTTTGAATCGGTGAAAAAAGAGGCGGATGCAACTGCAGTTGATGGAGGGGAACCTGAGGAAGATCGATATGTGGATGCATTGAATTGGCTTGAGAAAATTCCAGTTAATTATTAGGTTTTGGTGACCATACATGTAATTTTGTCTTTTCTTTTCTATTTTGCTTCTGTATCGTATTATTACTTTTATATGAATTTGGCTTTTTTTATGAGTCCTTGTTGGTGTATTCTATTTGCGAGATTCATAATTGGAACTTTGGAATCATTTAATTTTTATAAATTTAATCTGGTAACCTTAGGGTTATTCGGGTTTGGGGATTGATCCCCCCAAAACATATAGATATATGGGTAAGTTGTTAGATTATATTAAGAATGTGAGAACTCATTCCATCAGATATTTCATATGATTTTTTTCCTTTTCTTTTCGTAAGGATGTTCAATGTAAATTAAGAAAAATATATATCAACCAATGATCTCTATATATGGGACTCTATAAATTTCAGAGGCTCTATATATGGGTAAGCTGTTTTTTTTCCTTTTCTTTTAGCTAGTAAGAAATTTTTAGAAAAAGTTGCACACTTGCTGACTGGGACATATGATTATGTTAAACGTACATTATAGATTGGTGATTTGCACTAGGATTATAAATGAAGTTGGCTAACCCAAGCCTAAGTATAACGAGATCATAAATATGTTTGAATCGACTAGTTTGTCTCACGGATCAAAATTGAACGAGCTTCTAAGCGATTGAATACGGGCCGAACTCGAATAACTTAGTTGTTTTATACTATTTTATTATGATCTAGTAATTTAGCCAAGCTTAAAGTGAATTATCCTTTTGGTTAGATAAAAAATGAAGATTGAAGAATATGTATGTATGATATGATTCAAATCCGGTTCTACAGTATGTAGGTTGGTGTTTCATCTATGTACAAAATCAATGATTGTATTACCCATATGTATGTATGGTTCTATTACTTGAATTTTTTTAAGTAAAACCCAACCTGAACACTTTGGTCAATAAATTAAGCACATTTAATTGCCCACCTACATATATTTTTCTATTATTTGCTATGATATCTCGAAATGTAATCAAACTTTCCATATAGACTTAATAAACAAAAATGCAATTTTTTTTACTGTCATGCAGCTACTGCCTTCATCTTCTCAATGGAAGGACAATTAGGCAATGGGACATGGAAACAAAAAATTGTTTAAAATTGTTTGCACACAATGTATATGGTAAGTAGATATGCACATGTTATATGTTTAAAATTAGACCTAGGATGTGCATCAACTGGTGTTTATGTAAATAATACTCATTTGGATATTGACATACATTATATGGTGTTTATGTAACATTATAACTTCTTGAGTCCCATTTATGAAAGCCTTGGCAGAGAAATTGGACACCCTGTTATAAGTCCCATTAATGCATGGTTTACAAATGATGGTTACATATTTTAAAAAAGCGTTGGACTTGTAGTGGGGACAAAAAGAAGAGGGGAA
Organism: Sambucus nigra; assembly: GCA_949130495.1. NCBI lineage: Eukaryota > Viridiplantae > Streptophyta > Magnoliopsida > Dipsacales > Adoxaceae > Sambucus > Sambucus nigra. The sequence goes on from OX422222.1 coordinate 408,296,775, forward strand.
AAAACTTATCTTTGTCCCAAAAAATTAGATTTTCCGTGTACCTCTCAGGTTTAAATGCAATAAAGGATATTTGTTTTTCTTCGTAGGACTATAATGATTTTCATCAGACATTGAACTTGAATCAAATCTAATTAATTTATCAGAATTTTCCATAACAAGTTAAATTTCCCTCCTCTTTTGGTCCTTAGTTCATCTCATCCATAAAATGAGTTTAAATGCTTGCAAAATGAAAGATGTGCTTATCTTACCCATATAGATGAAAAATAAAAGATGCACGTCTTTTCCACATTGAAGCAAAGTATCAAAATCAAAAATTTTATATTTCGTTCTTTCTTTGTTTGTTTCTTTTACACCAAGGCATGGATAATGGGTTGAGTGATGAAGTCTTCAGCTGGAAATTTGCTGGGCCTCTATATGTTTTTTGGCTATTGAGGGAATCGTTTATTTTCTAATAACGATTGGGCTCGAGTTCTTGCGTCTTCATAAATTAAATTTATTTACAGCGAGGGAGTGTTAGACAAGTCTAAAAAGACATTGCCGTCCACATTCCAGTAGTTATTCCGAACCCTTTCTAGATTCTTCCTCGGGAGATGTCAGTATTGACCTTTATGAAGATATAGATGTTCATACAAAAATAAATAAGGTAGTATCAAGTTCAATTGATACTGCGATAATTTGTTACAAAATTTTTTTTATTTCTTTTCGTACTTTTTATTTTATTTTCTTGGGTAGAAAAATTATAGGAGAAAGTTCAAAAAGTATCATTGAACTTACTAGAAACTCCTCTTATTGCACAGACTTCCCTATGGGAACTTTTTAGCTTACTCATAGTGAGTTTTTGCAACAAAATGCATAGTTCAGTGTTTATTTTTATTTTCATTATTAAGAGAAAGTAAAAAGAGTTTAGGGAATTTCTTGTAAAACATGCATCATTCATGGTGTCTTTCATGACTACCGATACCGCTTCCTCAAGTTACTGGCGAAATATGAAGGTGTGAAAAAATTGAAAACTGGAAGCACATAAATGTGAGAGGAGGAACTTGCAGTCCTATGGTAGGTTAATCTTTCAATTTCCTGATTTCTATACGTGGCGTGTGTGTGTTGCGTATGCAGTAATAAGTACGGACACCATTTGATCACAAACATCGATTTTAAACTCAATTTTTAAAGACTTAAGAAGGTATATAAAGACTTAAGCATCACTATGGTACACAATGTACACAAATAACATCAATTTTATTACTACTATAATTGTTATTATCATTTTGCATTAGACATGTTATCCACTTGTAGAAGGTAATCGAAGTAAAATGAAAGAAGAAAGCGAGAAAGAAAAAATGCGTAGTTTACTTAAATTTTTTGTTGTCATACAACTTAAAAATAGTGATAATCTTTGAACTACTGCTCATAGCTGCCTGTTATGATGTTTTTCTATATAGTTTATTGTCCACTTTTTTCTTCTCAATCCTTAAAGTTGTTTTGTATTTCTAGGAACATAGAGTTCTTTTATCTAAACTTTTTTACATTCCTAGGAACATTTTCTTATCTAGTCTCCTACTCAAATTGCAAAATACTATCTCATTATCACTTTAAATTGTACGCCTTCATATCAGATTATAAGAATAAATTATTCTTGTTTTTCTGTTTGTTTTATAGGTTGGAACTCATTATAGGGCCTCATTTTTCTGCCAAGAAGAGATTGAAATCTCGCTCTGCAGCTTCTTTGTTTCATATGATTTGTTCCTTTGCACCCTTGACATTACTGAACAAAAATATCTTTCTCTTGGCGTTTCACAAAACCTCGTTGCCCCTCAAGGTAATTACCTTTTCTTTTCTCAATAAAATTAATTGATTGAGATTCGAAACGTCACTTGGTTTCAACATGACTACTATCTATATTTACACCAGAACACGAGGGCTAAATGGGAAAGCGAAGACCAAAAGCTTCATAAATTACTTATATTCCTTCGATTTACGAGTCCCAAACTTCGAAAAGGAGAGGGTATCATGTCCTAGTGTTGATTACTAAACAATTCTCCTACTCATCAAACGTAAGTTTTAGGTTAGATTGGATGTTAAGGTGAGAAAATTCTAAATAGAAACATAATTTTTTGGATAAAGTTTACGTAATTTATAAGATAAAAAATAGGCCGTTAAGGGGTAAAATCTAAAAAATAGAACCAATTGATTACTTGACTTAAAAACATGCCGTTAGAGGGCAAAAACCGAAAACATTCCTTAAACGACCCCGTGAGAGACACGATCATCTCGCACGGGACCAATGTAACTCGTAAGAACTGACCACATGATCACGAGACTCTCGATTTGAGAATACGATGAGAATTTGAAAATATCTAAATTTAGGCTTAAAAACATGCTGCTAGAGGGAAAAAACCCAAAATAATCCCCAAACGTCCCTGTGAGAGGTACGAACACCTCTCACGGGTCAATATAACTCGTATAACTAACCACATAGTCACAGGACTCCCGATTTGAGAATATGATGATAATTTGAAAATATCTAGACTTAGGCTTAAAAACATGCCGTTAGAGGGAGAAAATCCAAAACAATCCCCAAATGGCTCGGTGAGAGGAACAGATACTTCGCACAGGACCAATGTAACTCGTAGAAACTGATCATGTGGTCACGGGACTCCCGATTTGAGAATATGATGATATTTTGAAAATATTTTAACTTAGGCTTAAAAGCATACCATTAGAGGGTGAAATCCTAAAACACCCCCAAACGGCCCCGTGAGAGGCACAAACACCTTTCATGGGACTAATGTAACTCGTAGGAACTAATCGCGTGGTTACGAGATTGTCGGTTTGAGAATATGATAATAACTTGTAAGTTGATGATAAGTATATGCAATTTTTCAAATTATTTGATTACTGATATCATTTTTTTTATCCTATTTTTTGCAGGATAACATTGTATCGTTAGCTTTTATTCACATGGAACACACGAAGAAGACAATGATTTAAAACATGAAGATTTTTTATATAATTTTGTTGACATTGAGGATTATGTTTTTTTATGTTACGGTCGTGCAGACTTTTATAATTTTATTGATTAGTTTTATGGCCGTGCAGACTTTTGTAAATTTATTGTTAAATTTTATGGTTGTGCGGGCTTTACATTACATATGTTTTATATTAACAGGTTTTAGAATGTCCAGAAAACAAAAGAAAATTTTCCATTTTATTTGGTCTCTGAACTATTAAGACTTGTAATATTTTGAAGTTTGTATGTACATTAGTTTATCAACATCGGGCCACATTCGCAATTTGTGATTTTTCTTGATTTTTTTGCAAATAATAAATATTTTCCTACCGAAATTGGAATTTGTAGATTTTCCTGATTTGTTTTCAAATAATAATTTTTTTTATTAGTTGAAAAATCTAGCACGATTTAAAATCTTCCCAAAAGCGGGCTAGAAAATAAAAATATGGCACGGTTTAAAATCATGCCAAAAGCATGTCAGATTCAATTTCTGACAGAGTTTAAAAGTGTTAAAAGGGTGCCAGATTAAAATCTCGCACGGTTAAAAAGCGTGTCAGATGGGGCAATCTGGCACGGTTTTAAACCGTGCTAGAAAATCGGGCACCTCTTTAAACTATGCCAGATAGTTGTTTTTAGTGTAGTGTTACAAGCACGTGTATATATATATATATATATATATATTGTAACAACCCGCTTAAAATAATAACGGGTGGCCAGCCCTATACTACCTTAAATCAGGAATCTCAAATGGCCCAGTCTCAACATCAACTGACAATACTAAATAATATAAGACTAACTACCCAAAATTATTTTTTTTATAAGAAAATGATACCATAAAACAAACCCGCCTAAGGGGGCGGAATCCCATATACAGGAAGTATACAAGGCATGAAACAAAGGGTCAGAACCACTAACATACAAGCCTAGCATCTAAAATTCCTCCAAGAACTCCAGAAAATCAGCAAGCGATGAAGCATGCCTTTTCCTATAGTAAAGAAGAAGAAGGCTAAGAAAGTTGTACCGAAGTCGAAAGGGGGCAAGTTCGATCCCCTCAAAGCATCTCCTATTCCTCTCTTACCAAACAGTCCAGAAGACACAGTGTGGGACCGACCTCCAAACCACCTTTGGTCCAGTCTAACCCCTAGGGCTCCTCCAAGCCTCCATCACCTCGAGCACCGCAAGAGGCATAACCCAAAGAATCTGGAAAATAGAGAAGAATAAGTCCCAAAGGCCCCTAGTCACCTGACAGTGGAGAAGAAGATGATTGGTTGTCTCCTCCTCCTTCTTATATAACCAACATCTTCTAGCCAACCTCGTCCCTCTCTTCTGAAGCCCCTCAATAGTCAAGATAGCCTGTCTGGCAACGGTCTGCACAAAGAAGCAAACCTTTGGAGGCGCATGACTCTTCCAAATGTTCTTCCATGGGGAAGAAGCACCCCCATGACCCCTCAACAAGTGATAATATTCCTTAACTGAAAATAGACCATCCCAAGACCTCGTCCACCTCAACTTATCTTCCCCAGAGGTCGGAACAGGCGCCAAACTCAGCCACTCCAAGAACTCCTCCAGTTCCCAATCTCGAAGGCCCCTCCTAAACTTCGGATCCCATGCCTCCCGATCCCCTACCCTTCGCCTATGAGCCTCAACTAACCCCTCACTGTCTCCCCCAATCCCAAACATTCCCGGGAAGAGATCCTTCAATGACCCCCCTCACCCCATATATCCCTCTAAAACCTGATATGACACCCACTCCCTAGATGGTAAGAAGTGAACCTAGAGAACTTCCCCCACCCAGTCGCAATGTGCCTCCACCACCCCCACCCCATGAGAACCGCGCCCCACAGAAGGACTCCACCCATAAGAACTGACCCCATACCTACCTACCACTTTCCTCTAAAGTCTATCACCTTCATTATTAAATCGCCACAACCACTTGCCCAGTAAAGCCGTATGGAAATGGGCTAAACTCTTCACCCCAGCCCCACCCATTTCCGACGACTTTCACACCTCATCACAACTCACTAAGTAGTGCTTAAACTAGTCATCATGACCTTTCCACAGAAAGTCCCCCATCAATTTATCGAGCCTCTTACCAACGGAACCAGGTAAAGGGAGAACAAACATAAAATAAGTTGTAAGGCTCGATAACACACTTTTGATCAACGTCAACCGCCCCCCTTTGGAAAGGTAACTATGCTTCCAACCGGCTAATCTCCTTTGGACCCTCTCAAGCACCGGGTCCCACATCGAAGTAGACTTAAACTTAGCCCCCAAGGAGAGTCCAAGATAAGTAGAAGGGAGCGAACTAACCCTACAACCAAGAACAGTATCCAAGTAACCCAAATTATCCACTCCTCCAACTGCCATCATCTCACTCTTCCCGATATTGATGTGTAAGCCCGATAAAGGCTCGAAACACACCAGGAGCATCCACACTGTCCTCACCTCACCCACTGTCGCCCCACAAAAAATAATAGTATCATTCGCGAACAGTAGGTGAGAGATCTCAACCTGATGGTAGACAGCGTTCCCGATCAAAAAACCCGAGACCAAACCACCCTCCACCGTACGACTCATCATCCGGGAGAATGCCTCCATAACCAGGATAAAAAGGGAAGGGGACAAAGAATCACCCTGCCAAAGAACAAGAGACCTAGGGAAGAAACCCTCAGGAACCCCATTGACAAGGATCGAAATTTTGACAGATGAAATACACCTATACATCCACCTTCACCACCTCTCCCCAAATCCCATCCTTCTCAACAGATATAAAAGGAAATCTCAATTGACATGGTCATAAGCCTTCTCAATACCCATCTTACAGATAATCCCCGGCTCACCACCTTTCAACCTAGATTCGATGCACTCATTTTCCACCAACGCTGCATTAAGTATTTGCCGACCACCTATAAACGCGCTCTGAGCATCCGAAATAAGATGATCAGTCACTTTTCTCTACCTAACTGACAAGACCTTAGAAATGAGCTTATACACACTGCCGACCAGACTAATAGGACTAAAATCTCTCACATCTATCGCTCCCCCTTTCTTAGGAACCAAATTAATGAACGTGGAATTCAAACTCCTTAGAAAGTACCCCCTATCATAGAACTTGTAAAAAACATCCATCACATCCTCCCTGAGTACCGCCCAACAATGCTGGTAAAAAGCTATAGCGAACCCGTTCGGACCAGGAGCCTTGTCACCACACATCGACCTTAAAACTTGGACAACCTCCTCCTTTGTGAACACCCTTTCCAACTGCTCCACGTCATCCCCTGAAATGCTTGCCAAAGGAATCCTATCAATCTTGGGGTGCCAGGGCTCCTCCTCCGTATATAATCTCTCGTAGTACTCACTGATCTCCCTTTGAACCTCATTCTCCTCGGTGAAATCCATCTCCCCTAATACCACCTTACCGATATGGTTAAAGCGACGATGGGAATTAGCTGCTTTATGAAAAAAATTGGTATTGTTGTCCCCTTCCCTAAGCCAAAGAGACCTAAACTTCTGCCTCCAGCTAATCTCCTCCTGAATCAATCTCTTCCCCAACTCCCTTTGATTTTCTACCCTCACCACCCGATCCTCCCCCGAAAGCCCGCCCGACCCTTCCTTCTCATCGAGGATCCGGATATCCTCCATGAGCTACACAATCACTCACCAAACATAGCCAAAGAATTCTTTATTCCATTGAATAATATCCCCCTTAAGACAAAATAATTTAGCCGCCAGTGTGAAGCTCGCATTCCCCTCCACCTCATACCCCTGCCACCTGTCCCGTACCCTCCCAACAATATCCTCCTCTTTCAGCCACATATTCTCAAATCTAAATGGGGTCCTCCCCCTACCCCCTACCCACCACACTCCAGTAAAATAGGGAAGTGATCAGAAATCACTCGCGGTAGGCAAGATTGAATAGCCCCCGAAAAATGATCCTCCCACCCAACCGAAAGAAGGAAACGATCAATTCGAGAGAACGCGGGCTCGTCCATAAGACTTGACCAGGTGAAGGTTCTGCCCTCCAAAGGGAGGTCAATCAGCTCCAACTCATCAATGAAATCCAAAAAATCCCGTATAAAAGAGTTCAAACGCCCTCCGTCGTTCCTTTCTGAGGGAAAGCGAACGATGTTAAAGTCTCCCCCAGATCACCATGGATCTCCCCATACACTCCCTACCCCTACTAATTCCTCCCACAACTCCCACCGAATTGAATCATCCACAGGCCCATAGACCCCCGAAAAGCACCAAGTAAACCCATCATCCATGTTCCTGAAAAGTCACGAAAGCGACCACCACCCTACTAAGACATCAATGTTCTCCACCACTCTATTATCCCACATAATAATAATACCCCTGACGCTCCTACCGAGTCAAGACTGCACCACTCAATAAAATGACCTCCCCAAATAGATCGAGCCAACTCCCTATCCAAACAGCTCAACTTTGTCTCTTGAAGACAAATAATATCCGACCTCCACCGCAAGAGAGCCCCACTAACCACTCCTCTTTTACTGATGTCATTTAAGCCCTGCACATTCCAAGATATGAGATGTAACTTCATTATAACCTATTAGACACCCCAACCACCCCCTCCCTAACACCTCAGCTCTCTCCCTCCGCCTCTCCTCAACGGAACGAAACAACCTAAGTTCCTCCTTCTCATTCCCCACAAAGTTGATCCCTAGGAATCTACTGAACCCATCCAATACAGAAGAAATACACTCCTCTGTCTCATCCTAAAGAACTCTCTCATCGAGCCTAACTCCAGAAACCTCCCCTTCCGCCACTGTATCCCCGAGATCAATCCACAACTTAGGGGAGAGGTCAATCAAGTTACTCAATTGTTCCTGCCCACACAACAACTCCCCCGAGGAGCCAGAACATTCCTGTACGAAGACCCCACCCCTCATATTTCCCTTGTCCTCCTCCACAATTGGGCCAAGTGCACCCCCTTTAGAAAAATCCCTAACGGGAGCGCCTGAACTCGAACCCCAATCTGCATAACATGTACCACCACCACCCCCATATTTTTTACTAATAACCGCTATGCCTTTTGACTTAAACTTATCCACACTCGAATACCCCCTAAACTTTTATTTTTTAGTAAAAACTCCATTTTTAAGAGCTTTACCCGAATTGAGACACGAACCCATTTTTTTAAGTTGGACCAATGTTTACCATTTTTTTACAACGGAGGAGTTTCTCAAATTAACACTGCTGGTAGTGTTCGTAGCAAAATATTTTTGCACCAATTGAGTCCTACCCCCTTCACATGACGACATCAAATGGGACCCAACAAAATTACCACAAGACCCTCAAAAAGCGTCCTTGTCACACTCGATGCCACCCAAATCATCTCCCTTCAATTCTGCCTTGCCAAGCAGGGACATTTGTTTGCCTTGACAGCCCCTAGAAGTACACATAATGTCACAGCCATTCACTTTCTCACCCACCCCAAGATTACCAACATCTATTGTCTTATCAGCTACCCTACTACACCCAGCTCGTATACCTATTACAATAGCCTTTCCCCGTCCCATGTCATTACCCTCATGTGCTACAGTACTGTTGACATGACCCCCAGAGTATTCCCTCAATCCAAGAGGGACCAACCCGCCACTACTCTCACCCCCGAGCTCGACCCTCGCTGCTCCAGTACTCACCGACCCAACCTCATCTCCCTCTGCCGTTGTGTGGGTACTCACGCTGAGGACTGCTTGACGAGAAGCCCCGTTGCCCACAGGCCCAGCTCTGGCGCTACTGGACACTCCCACCTTAGTTATACATTTTCCATAGCAAACGCCATGGGACGAGTCCGATACAACCGTCATTGAACACGTGGATGTTCTTGAAGAAGTCCTACCATAAATGAAAACTTTAGGCATTCCACAACTTCCTTTGAACTGGTCCATGAGGGTCTCTCCCAACACAGGAGTGATGAGGGTACTCCCACCAATCGCACCCACCCCATTTCCACTCTCTGACCCTACGAGTGGAACTGTAGAAGAGACACTACCTGCATGTACAGATTTACTCACACGGGACCATCCCACTGCAGAAAGCACTGCCCCCTGCCATGACTGTACCCGTCCTCTCCAAAAAAATAAGAGCTAGTATTTTCAACCCAAATGGGTAACTCAAAAACCCAACCACCTGCCTGGATTGTCACTACCTCAGGGAACTTGCTAACCCCTTTGACCTTGATTCTAGCCCATCCGAGTTCCTCACCCGCCTGAGTATCCTCATCGACATTAAGGAACCCTCCACATTTATTACCAATAGCTTTAAATACTTCCTTTCCCCAAAGATGGATAGGAATGCCCACTACCCGAATCTACCGGAACCTCGATCTCCTTCTGGATTTAGAACTACATCCAAGCGGATGCCATAAGTCCAACCAGAGTGGAACAACATGCACAAAACATGTTTTGTGATTAAGGATCCTAGATGCTTCATTCTCGGATGAAAAGACAAAACAAAAAGTGGAGGAGTTCAAGTAACGAGTCACCCTACTTCCTATAGCGTTCCAGTGAGCCTGCACCCAAGACTTCATCGTCTCTAACATGGGCTGGATACAATCCTCGTTATCCACTCGTCCCACCAGAGCTCTTCGAAAGAAGGCCACCCTAGATAAGCAAGAGTCACGTTGAACGCAGAAGTCAGCTTTGAGAAAAGTGTCCTCCATGACAGAGATAGGAGAGAACGACCATGACTGAATCTTAGTCACTTACAAATAGGTTTTCCTCATTTTGATCTTTATCGGTACCCGAAATCATATAAGTGAGATGTTAAAAATTAAATAAAACACACCACGAACAACAAACCAACACTATAAGCTACTAATAAATTTAGAGTGCACAAGTTTGATGATGAAAGAAAGTTATAGTATAACATGAAATAAGTATATACAAATGAATATACTCGAATAAGCTGTCGGGTCACAAACAGTACAACATTCATGGGAAGAAAATGTAAACAATTATAAATAACTCTAAAGTAATCCCGGAGTACACAATGAATCCTATCTAGATTTATAAAGAGATAGGAAGCGACTACAAACTAAATCCCGCAATAATCCGCACATGTCGTGGCTCCCAAGACTCTGGATAGAAGGACATTCGATATACATGTGGTAGGACACCTGTAGTAATATGTACATATAGCAGGAGAGAAATATAAATGGGTCAGAGCCCGAGTTGTAAAAATGTTTAGCAAGTGTGTTAACCATGCATAATAAATATAAATGCACTTATTTCATAATTAAAGTGGAGTCGCACTCTCGTAAAACCCCCAAACTCACCTCTCATCTAACAACGCGCACCAATTCGCGTCTTGGAATCTTAATTACGTTACCCTACCCACAAGGATAAACTAACTTACCATAGGCACGACTTGTACCCACAAGACTTGCTATCCCAACATAACCCAAGAATCCTTCCCATCCTAATTACATTTAATTACATTTACACATATGTGCTATATTAGGTTCACTTTCAATTCCGGTTTATAATTTAATCAGTTATAATTCTTAATACATTACCCATTTGCATTAGGTTTGAATCATATGATTTAATTTCTAAGTGACAAGAATACAAATTAATAAGGACAATACTTCTCTCCACTCTCAACATTGCACTACGTTTTGTGCGTGAGGCGTCTCGGAAAGCGAAATCCAAATAAGGACCCCCTAATACACTACTCCTTGACAATGTTGATCATGGGGATCTATTATGTCATACACACAAATACTACTACTACAATTTAGATTACAATATAAGAACAACTCCAAAATCTCCAATAATATCCTTGGAATGATGTAACCGAAATATTCCTTAAATGCGATATATCAACCCCCAACAATCTAGTACACCATAATCACCCAAGATGTACACCATAGAACTTTTATATCCTTTCTCCTATAGGATATATAAATATATACATTTAATCTAAACATATATATAGATACAATCATTCATTCCCATAGCCAAGTGTACATACCACATATGATGTACAATGGGCATGCACATAATATAACCAACTATATATATAGCCAATATACTGCACCATGCTATCATCTTCCCAGTGCCCGAACCACGTAGCATACTGGGTCCACATGGAGGGGCTAAACGACACCCATCCTCATGATAAACTCACACACACAACGTCCAGGAGGCGGTCATAGTTCCTAACCGGCAATGAGATGAAAAATACCCACCACGTCCCATCCCAAAAATGTAAATCACATAATAACACAATGAACGACTATGACTTGGGGAATATCCACACTCTGCTCCTTGAGCCAAGGTGCTCACCCTCATCGCGAAAATTTCCCAATGATAGCATGTGGGGGGTTTGCTTAACCACATAAGTATATATATCATTCACATGCACAATATATACACATCCATATGATCGCATCATATAATTAAACCATCACATACGGCTTAGATATTTACAACATGATTATACACATATATTCATATCTATACAATTATATATATATATATCCACATATCCACATAAATATACACACTTTCTCTCGTTCGTATGTATAAGATTTATAAACTAAGCTATAAGTATACATAATCCTCAATATACTAGCCGTCGTCCCAACACATTTAATTTACCTCGATACGTGAATACGATCCCTCACTTAAAGCATATTCATCCATTTCTCCTATGATATGAGTAGTCTTCCAACATATATATATATATATATATATATATATATATATATATATATATATATATATATATATATATATATATATATATATATCCAACATTAAGGTTATCACCCAAAGTTTAGTGTAGGTAACAATCACTACCTATTGCATCGATATCAGAAAGCACCTCAATATCTCTAGTACTAATTCGACCATTTGTATACACATAACTAATAGCTAATAAACCTCTAGTGAAATATTGAATTCATCTCATGGTCCCATCACTTAGGAAAAATACCCTTTGTAAATCACACACCGATATATAACAACTATCCCGACTAGATTTACACACGCTATTCTAGTTGGTAATATGATCCCATCGCTCTCAATTTTAACTACGGTTCAATCACTCTTGTGAATCCCCTAGTCTAACGCCTTTCTGATTTATTCCTTGAATTTATCATTACTAAGGATATGCGACCCCTCTCTCTCATTGGTTCCCAAATTGTATCTTAATAGTATCCTATGTCTATAAGGATCTGATATAAATATCGGCCTAGAATTTCACAACATACCCTCGCAACTCTCTCTAAGAGTTCTTAACCTCACATCATATCTATAATCACTTTTGATCTATAATTAGGATTCCCAACCCTAATGAGGTTTCTCACATTATCTATACACAACTCCAATGCAAACATATCAACATATACTTTCCCTAAACTAGTTCAAGAAGTCCATGTGATCATAATACGTGAGAAACCCCTCATAAGTCTCTAAATCATATCTCTTACTTAATAAAGACGGTCCGGTATCGCTAAACCCAATCAAAAAGGGTTAGAGATCATTCTAGAAAAATATAGCAAAACTACCCTGTTTTCGAATCGATTTAGCCCCTCCGAATCGATTCGGCCCCAACAGCGAATCGATTCGTCCCCAGCGAATCGATTCAGTCCAACTAGACCTGTAAGTCTTCTACATACCGAATCAATTCGCTAGGGGAGAATCAATTCGTCCATAAGGACATGAGGCTTCTACAACATAGAGAACTGATTCGCTAGGGGCGAATCGATTCGGCTTGTGCTACAAGCTACGAAAATGGTTGATTTCTCATAAACCCAAATTTTCCAAAATTCAATTTATACCTCTTCCAACCCTTAATCTTCCACCCCAACATGTTTTCAACCATCAAAATTCATCCTATATCAAATCTCATCAATTTTTATGCCTTAAATCCAAGTATAAACTTCAATTCCAAGATTGAAACCAAAAATTTAGGTTTTGATAAATATACCCAAAAATCTAATTTTCTTATCCAAAAATTGTGAAACGAAATACACAAATGAAATATTTAGCAAGATTAAACACTTGCCTCAATTTTGTAGAGGTTGGATCGTCCTCAATGTTGCGTTTGGGTCGAAATCTCCAAGATTTTCTTCCTCTCTCTCGTCCTTTCTTTCTTCCTCTCTATTTCTCTAAATTAGAAGGCTTGATCCGTAAGCATCTTAAATCCCTTAAAACATATGTCCCTGTTTTAAATGTTAATACACACTTTAAGAGACTCGTTTACTCCAATTCGAATCAAACATACTTAAAAATATTCTGGAGCGGAAATAAAACCCAATGACAGTCATTATGATTACCTCGACCCATCCGGAACCAATGGTACACTCAAAATCATCATCCAGAATACTTTGAAACGTCCTCTATTTTTGGACTCCAATTTCCAAATTCTAAAATTCTTCAATTTAAATAGATTTTTTTTTCTGAAAATTTAATTTCTCAGTCCCAAAATCGTGGGGTGTTATACTCTTCCCCCTGTAATACCCCGTGATTTTTAATGACTTTTAAAATGGATTATATTTTAACTTAATGGATTAATTGGATTTTATTATAAATTAATTCATTTGGGTTTTATCCGAATTGTGGATATTAAAATGAATGATTCTGAATATTACTTAAAGATATTTAGGTAATTAATGAATGTGATGTCATTGATATGACGGTGTGAGATAAATTCGGTAATTTGAATTTTTAGTCAGACGCGGTATGGGACGTGTCGGGACTGAATTGTGAGATTTAAAAGTAAATTTATTTTCTATTAACCTTATAGTTGTTTTGACGTCGTCGTTGCGTCCGGAAGGTTCTAAATAGTCAGAAAAGTCTACTTGGATGTTAATTTTGAGTCTCGGGTCATTTGGAAATGAAAAGACAACCCAAAAGGGCATTTTGATAATTTTTGCAAGGGGGATGAATAGTGATTTCGGGTTTTGTCTTATTATACGTATTGGTAGATTAAGTGTACGTTGGTTATACATCTCCTCTTCACAAATTATAGAAGTCGTCTTCCTAGAGAGAGTGAAAGGTTTATTGGAAAGAAAAAGCTTTCTTGGAAAGGAGGAGAACCAAAGGTCAAAGGTCACCACCACCATCACCACATGTGTTATTCAACTCCAAAGGATCAGATCTTCATTAGAGGCAGGTGTTTGATATTTGCAATATAAGTTTGTATATTGTCCATGTTATAATAGTTATAAAAAGATGAGATTTTTCATGTTTGGAAGATGAAAAGATAGAGATGTTAATGGATTTTTGGAATCAGAAATAATATAGGAATTAAAAACATGTTGTAGGTAGTTAGTAATCCACGAAATATTCATCAATCTGTGGAAGAAATTCTAAAAATCATTTTGTGTTCTTGAAGATAATATGTTGGTAATTTTCTGGAAAAAGAGGCAAAAACGAGTTGAATGAGAAGAGCCAATTTGAAATGTTTAGTCTTCTTTTTGAGTGCATTTGGATGAGATTTAAGAAAAACTCAAAACACATACCTGACTCAATTTCTCGTGTAGAATCCAAATCTGAAGTCTGATTGATGATTCGAATAATTTTTGGATCTAATTTTTCTGATTATTTAAAATATGATAATTCATGATGTTGTTTCTTTTTAATGTTGATTCTTATCCCAAACCTTTTGTAGATCTTTGGTGATTATTAATTGGATATTATGGGACTTAGAAAAGATTAGTAGACCCTTGATATGATTTGAATTAAAGTGATTGGGATTTAATTGATTAGAATGATGATAATTACATTGAAAGATATTTCGGTTGGTAGATTTACGTGTTGGATTCTAATTGGTATGAATGAGGATTAAGGATAGGTCCAGTAGGGAATATTTAATATAAGTGAGGGTAGCCTTAGGGTTACAATTTGAATACCAAGGACTGAGTTTAAGCTCATTATTGATTTCGCAAGGACTGGGTGTAGTTCAAGAGCGTAGTGGTATTGCTCCTGGATATAGATGGGAGTTTCGAACACATTTGGTTGAAAGAGGGTATGAGGTTTTCCCGATCGCGTATTTGAAGTTGAATTACCTCCTCGATCGACAAAGTTAAGTAGTAGTGTATTGGAGGGGTTCCTTGTTTGGATTTCGCTTTGTGAGACGCTCCGCGCATGAACCTTAACGACGTCGGGAGTGGAGATATGTTATACGATGCGAGGATAATTAAATTATGAAGTAAAGATATGATATTTTAATACGTGGAATTTAAAAGAGAGATAATGCTACGTATGGGAATTATCTTAGGGTAATATGAGTACCTTATTGATATTATATTATAGGTATGATAATGCCTATTTGATTGATGATTTATGTGTATGACATACCTAGCTTACTTGCTATCGGTGGGAGGTTTCCGCATGAGGGCCGTCATATCCTGATGAATCCATTGGATCTTTGATTTGTCGCTGAAGGACATAGGTCTATGAAAGACTTATCCGGGAGTTGATAAGTCCGCTGACTATGGGTACGTAGGTATGTGCGTGACCCATGGGTATGAGAAATATGTTCGCCTCCAATGTTTGTGTTGTTTTTTATGGTTAGAGGAATCCTTACCGAACCTTTAGTCCCCTATTCGGCGACTCGCGATAATGGGACATGATAACAGAGTAATGCATTCCACCTCAGTTGTGACTCGGGTTGCCGTGTTATATATGAATATATATATATATATATAATGAATTAAATCGAATAGTTATATTGTGGTTAAATCATCTACTGTATGATAATTGTAGAAAACGGTGAATTGAGAAAAGAATTGAAATAAGTTAATGAATATTTATTGAAGAGCTTAATTCATATTAATGAGAAATGATTCATGTTAATGAGCAACGATTCATATAAATGAAAAATGTATAAGAATGGTTATATAACGTATGGTATGGGACATACGGGGTTATGATATGGGAATGGAATTATATTATGGAACTGGAAAAGAGTAACCATTAACTAGGAGATTAATAGGAAATGTCAAGTGTGCACTCTAGTTGAGAGGTGAGAATAGAAAGTGAGAGTTGGATCTAACATGTAAATAATAAATGCTTTATTGCACTTGTTAAATACTTGTTGTTTTAAAAATCATTTTCACAATCGGGCTCTGACTCGTTTCCTTGCATATTTTCTTTTATATTCTATCTTTTATATCAGGTGTCCAGTAACAAGGACGCCAACCTTAGTTGATTGTGATGAGCTATGGAGCTATGGATTTGATTAGACACCTATCATCTTTTTGATTAACAGTATTCTTAGTTAGGGCATGTCGCCCAAAGGATTTCAGTCATCATGTTCTATCGGAGTCAAATACTCTTGTACTCGTGTCATTTTAATACATTTAACATTGTTGGGATTACTCTAATGGATTATAATTATTTGGGAATGTTTATTCCAGTTGCATTTAAATTCTTTTGTGTTATCTATTTGGTTATCAGTGTTGTAGAATAAAAATGTGTAGTGTTATTCTTAAACTAGAAATGGTTTTGTTGTAATTTAAATTTGGAAAGTTTTTAACACCAGCTTAATTGGGTATTGGGTGAGTTGTAAATGTTTTCGACAGTGATGCTAAGAATTAGCCAACTGTATATTCTGTTTTAATTTGGTATGAAGCTGGCCACCTGGTATTTAATTAGGCGGACAAATTTTTATATACTATTGACTAAGGACCTGAGGAGTTTCGATGACCGACTAATTTAGGTAGTAGTGTATCGGGGTGGTTCCTTATTTGGATTTTGCTTGCGAGCCTCCCCACGCATGAAACTAATAACCGTTGGGAGTCGATATAAGATAGGTCCTTAGGATATGAGTTTATAACCTTTGCAATAAATATTATAATGAAAGTGGTACGATAAGGTGTATGGGCGCCCTGGATGGTTGGAATGTAGTAGTTTTCATAATTGTGAAAGAGTAAGTAGTTGTGACTTGAGAATTTATTTGTTTAATACGTGAGGATCATTTCTCCCAAACTTTTTCACGAGGATGGTATAGAGAAGATTGCGTAAATTTTAGATTCGATTCAGTTGAAACTATATGGTGAGGCTTGGCATATAACATTGATGGGGATTTTCGTTAATGTACTGTATGGGCGGTACGTCTTAGATTTCTTACGGTGTGAGATTTATACTCGGAGTTGACCTTACCGTTATGATTTATATAACTGAATTTCGGTACGAAATTCTGTTATAAGGGGGGAAGTATGTAATACCCCGTGATTTTTAATGACTTTTAAAATGGGTTATATTTTCAATTAATGGATTAATTGGATTTTATTATAAATTAATTCATTTGGGTTTTATCCGAATTGTGGATATTAAAATGAATGATTCTGAATATTACTTAAAGATATTTAGGTAATAAATGAATGTGATGTCATTGATATGACGGTGTGAGATAAATTCGGTAATTTAAATTTTTTTCAGACGTGGTATGGGACGTGTCGGGACTAAATTGTGAGATTTAAAAGTAAATTTATTTTCTAACAACCTTATAGTCGTTTTGACTGCGTCGTTGCGTTCGGAAGGTTCGAAATAGTCACAAAAGTCTATTTGGATGTTAATTTTGAGTCTTGGGTCATTTGAAAATGAAAAGACAACCCAAAAGGGCATTTTGGTAATTTTTGCAAGGGGGATGAATAGTGATTTCGGGTTTTGTCTTATTATAAGTATTGGTAGATTAAGTATACGTGGGTTATACATCTCCTCTTCACAAATTAGAGAAGTCATTTTCCTAGAGAGAGTGAAAGGTTGCTTGGAAAGGAGGAGAACCAAAGGTCAAAGGTCACCACCACCATCACCACATGTGTTATTCAACTCCAAAGGATCAGATCTTCATTAGAGGCAAGTGTTTGATATTTGCAATCTAAGTTTGTATATTTTCCATGTTAGAATAGTTATAAAAAGATGAGATTTTTCATGTTTGGAAGATGAAAAGATAGAGATGCTAATGGATTTTTGGAATCAGAAATAATATAGGAATTAAAATCATGTTGTAGGTAGTTAGTAATCCACGAAATATTCATCAACCTGTGGAAGAAATTTTGAAAATAATTTTGAGTTCTTGAAGATAATATGTTGATAATTTTCTGGAAAAAGAGGCAAAAACGAGTGGAATGAGAAGAGCCAATTTGGAATGTTTAGTCTTCTTTTTGAGTGCATTTGGATGAGATTGAAGAAAAACTCAAAACACATACCTGACTCAATTTTTCATGTAGAATCCAAATCTGAAGTCGGATTGATGATTCGAATAATTTTTGTATCTCATTTTTCTGAGTATTTAAAATATGAGAATTCATGATGTTGTTTCTTTTTAATGTTGATTCTTATCCCAAACCTTTTGTAGATCTTTGGTGATTATTAATTGGATATTATGGGACTTAGAAAAGATTAGTAGACCCTTGATATGATTTGAATTAAAGTGATTGGGATTTAATTGATTAGAATGATGATAATTACATAGAAAGATATTTCGGTTGCTAGATTTACGTGTTGGACTCTAATTGGTATGCATGAGGATTAAGGATAGGTCCAGTAGGGAATATTTAATACAAGTGAGGGTAGCCTTAGGGTTATAATTTGAATACCAAGGACTGAGTTTAAGCTCATTATTGATTTCGCAAGGACTGGGTGTATTTCAAGAGCGTAGTGGTATGTCTCCTGGATAGAGATGGGAGTTTAGAACACATTTGGTTGAAATAGGGTATGAGGTTATCCCGATCACGTAGTTGAAGTTGACTTACGTCCTCGATCGACAAAGTTAAGTAGTAGTGTATTGGAGGGGTTCCTTGTTTGGATTTCGCTTTGCGAGGTGCTCCGCGCATGAACCTTAACGACGTCGGGAGTGGAGATATGTTATAGGATGCGACGATAATTAAATTATGAAGTAAATATATGATATTTTAATACGTGGAATTTAAAAGAGAGATAATTCTACGTATGGGAATTATCTTAGGGTAATATGAGCACCTTATTGATATTATATTATAGGTATGATAATGCCTATTTGATTGATGATTTATGTGTATGACATACCTAGTTTACTTGCTATCGGTGGGAGGTTTTCGCATGAGGGAACTCATGTCCTGATGAATCCATGGGATCTTTGATTTGTCGCTCAAAGACATAGGTCTATGAAAGGCTTATCGGGGAGTTGATAAGTCCGCTGACTATGGGTACGTAGGTATGTGCGTGACCTATGGGTATGAGAACTATGTTCGCCTCCAATGTTTGTGTTTTTGTTTATGGTTCGAGGAATCCTTACCGAACCTTTAGTCCCATATTCGGCGACCCGCGATAATGGGACATGATAGCAGAGTAATGCATTCCACCTCAGCTGTGACTCGGGGTGCCGTATTATATATATATATATATATATATATATATATATATATATATATATATATATATATATATATTATGAATTAAATGTACGAATGGTTATATTGTGGTTAAATCATCTACTGTGTGATAATCGTAGAAAATGGTGAATTGAGAAAAGAATCGAAATAAGTTAATGAATATTTATTGAAGAGCTTAATTCATATTAATGAGAAATGATTCATGTTAATGAGCAACGATTCATATAAATGAAAAATGTATAAGAATGATTATATAACGTATGGTATGGGACATACGGGGTTATGATATGGGAATGGAATTATATTATGGAACTGGAAAAGAGGAACCATTAACTAGGAGATTAATAGGAAATGTCAAGTGTGCACTCTAGTTGAGAGGTGAGAATAGCAAGTGAGAGTTGGATCTAACATGTACATAATAAATGCTTTATTGTACTTGTTAAATACTTGCTGTTTTAAAAATCATTTTCACAATCGGGCTCTGACCCGTTTCCTTGCATATTTTCTTTTCTATTCTATCTTCTATATCAGGTGTCCAGTAACAAGGACACCAACCTTAGTTGATTGTGACGAGCTATGGAGCTATGGATTTGATTAGACACCTATCATCTTTTTGATTCACAGTATTCTTAGTTAGGGCATGTCGCCCAAAGGATTTCAGTCATCATGTTCTATCGGAGTCAAATACTCTTGTACTCATGTCATTTTAATACATTTAACATTGTTGGGATTACTGTAATGGATTATAATTATTTGAGAATGTTTATTCCAGTTGCATTTAAATTCTTTTGTGTTATCTATTTGGTTATCAGTGTTGTAGAATAAAAATGTGTAGTGTTATTCTTAAACTAAAAATGGTTTTGTTATAATTTAAATTTGGAAAGTTTTTAACACTAGCTTAATTGGGTATTGGGTGAATTGTAAATGTTTTCGACAGTGATGCTAAGAATGAGACAACTGTATATTCTGTTTTAATTTGGTATGGGCCTGGCCACCCGGTATTTAATTAGGCGGGGTGTTACACCCCCCTTACAAGAATTTCGCCCGCGAAATTTAAAATATGCCCAGGACTTCAATCTCATATAATCCTTACATCTACCCTCTAGATCACTCTATCGATCCTTCCTAGTTCTCACGTCGAACCATATAGATTTTAAAAATCAAGCTAACTACCCAGGGTGCCCATACACCCTGTACGTCGAGCTCAACTCGTAGAAACCTAATCAGGCTCCACTAGCCTCAAATCGTAATATAACTCTCAGCAAATTAATTTATAACAATATATTAAGTATATATAAAAGTTTGAAATTCCCAATGGCTGAAATCTTCTCAATTCCTGACACTAACTACCTTCATGTGGGGTAGGTCTCGCAAGCGAAATCTAAACAAGGAACCTTCCCAATACACTACTATGTAGCTATGTCCGGAATTGAGATCAGTTGAACCAGGGTTAAGGTTTTATAAAATATTTTCGAGTTTTAGATATCGCCCGAAGGCCTATGTAACAATATAATATAAAATAATATCCATGTCTTTCGACACGCCAAACAAACACCTTATGTTTAGGACACAAGGCCTTAACTCTAACGAATACCTAGTTCTCAAAACTAGCACGACTCTGAGCTAAATTCTTCGCTCAACATAAATCTACTAAGCTTTGAACCTCCTCAGTTATACTAATCCGTTACATCACATCAACACCTTTCCACAAGATAAGTTCTTCCCTCATTGGAACACTAAAATTTCCTGCCCTTGCCTATCCATAAACCAATAACCTTAACAATTCACACTCCCAAAAATCAATAGAGTAACTCACTACTAGCTCATCACAAGACGGTTTAATATCCCAAAAGATGTCGAATAAAGACCACACTTGCTCACTCCTTCCCAAGGCCTAATTCTCCTTAAAGAAATATCTTCCTCATAAATCCTTACTAACCATCCCGAAGGATAAGACGCTATTGCGACCACCGAAAACTCCCTCAGTTCTACTCAATGGACCCAAAACTTTAAATTTCTCACTCCCTCTTCCCAGAAGGCAATACTCCCGATATTGGGACAACTCCACACACCTCACATCGATAAAAGTCACCAACACCAGGTTTCCTATGTTGAATAATTTCTCAATCTAAACCTCCCAAGGGCTCCCTATTCTCTCCTCATCAGTACTTACCTTATCGATCATGAAACTCTCCTTCTCATCTCTGCCCGAATCACGGAAAGAAATACCTCAAACCAAAGCGTACCCAAAATCTGTTATGGGTATTACATCTTTCATCTTGCCCCTTCCTAACCGACTTATTCTCGACGACGTCTGAGACGAAACAACTGTGTCAGAACGTCATTCAAGTGAGTGCATCTCACGAAAGAAGACGAACGTAGGGAACACAACAATCCTAATAGTAGGGCTCTATATCAAGAACGTCAACGGAAGAACACAGAAAACCTGTACAGATCCTAAAGACTCTAGAACCTGATGCTCTGATACCATCTGTAACGACCCGCATAAAATAATAACGGGTGGCCAGCCCTATACTACCTTAAATCAGGAATCTCAAATGGCTCAGTCTCAACATCAACTGACAATACTAAATAATATGAGACTAACTACCCGAAATCATATAAGCGAGATGTTAACAATTAAATAAAACATACCACGAACAACAAACCAACACTATAGGCTACTAATAAATGTAGAGTGCACAAGTATGATGATGAAAGAAAGTGCTAGTATAACATGAAATGAGTATATACAAATGAATATACCCGAATAAGCTGTCGGGTCACAGACAGTACAACATTCATGGGAAGAAAATATAAACAATTATAAATAACTCTAAATAATCCCGGAGTACACAACTAGAGCTCTGACCCATTTATATTTCTCTCCTGCTATATGTACATATTACTACAGGTGTCCTACCACATGTATATCGGATGCCCTTCTATCCAGAGTCTTGGGAGCCATGACATGTGCGAACTGTTGCGGGATTTAGTTTGTAGTCGCTTCCTATCTCCATGTATATCGGATGCCCTTCTATACAGAGTCTTGGGAGTCATAACCGTGCATAATAAATATAAATGCACTTATTTCATAATTAAAGTGGAGTCGCACTCTCGTGAAACCCCCAAACTCACCTCTCATCTAACAGCGCGCACCAATTCGCGTCTTGGAATCTTAATTACGTTACCCTACCCACAAGGACAACCTAACTTACCATAGGCACGACTTGTACCCACAAGACCTGCTATCCCAACATAACCCAAGAGTCCTTCCCATCCTAATCACATTTAAGTACATTTACACATATGCGCTATATTAGGTTCACTTTTAATTCCGGTTTATAATTTAATCAGTTATAATTCTTAATACATTACCCATTTACATTAGGTTTGAATCATATGATTTAATTTCTAAGTGACAAGCATACAAATTAATAAGGACAATACTTCTCTCCACTCTCAACATTGCACTACGTTTCGTGCGTGGGGCGTCTCGCAAAGCGAAATCCAAACAAGGACCCCCTAATACACTACTCCTTGACAATGTCGATCGTGGGGATCTATTATGTAATACACACAAATACTACTACTACAATTTAGATTACTATATAAGAACAACCCCAAATTCTCCAATAATATCCTTGGGATGATGTAACCAAAATATTCCTTAAATGCGATACATCAACCCCCAACAATCTAGTACACCATAATCACCCTAGATGTACACCATAGAACTTTTATATCCTTTCTCCTATTGGATATATAAATATATACATTTAATCTAAACATATATATAGATACAATCATTCATTCCCATATCCAAGTGTACATACCACATATGATGTACAATGGGCATGCACATAATATAACCAGTTATATATATAGCCAATATACTACACCATGCTATCATCTTCCCAGTGCCCGAACCACGTAGCATACTGGGTCCACCTGGCGAGGCTAAATGACACCCATCCTCATGATAAAATCACACACACAACGTCCGGGAGGCGGTCATAGTTCCTAACCGGCAATGAGACGAAAAATACCCACCAAGTCCCATCCCAAAAATGTAAATCACATAATAACACAATGGACGACTATGACCTAGGGAATATACACACTCTGCTCCTTGAGCCAAGGTGCTCACCCTCATCGCAGAAACTTCCCAATGATAGCATGTGCCGGGTATGCTTAACCATACAAGTATATATCTCATTCACATGCACAATATATATATATATTCGTATGATCCCGTCATATAATTAAACCATCACATACGGCTTAGATATTTACAACATGATTATACACATATATTCATATCAATACAATTATATATATATCCACATATCCATATAAATATACACACTTTCTCTCATTCGTACGTATAAGATTTATAAACTCGGCTATAAGTATAGATAATCCTCAATATACTAGCCGTTATCCCAACACATTTAATTTACCTCGATATGTGAATGCGATCCCTCACTTGAAGCATATTCATCCATTTCTCCTATGATATGAATAGTCTTCCAACACACACACACACACAAACACACACACACACACACACACACATATATATATATATCCAACATTATGGTTTTCACCCAAAGTTTAGTGTAGGTAACAATCACTACCTTTCGCATCGATATCCGAAAGCACCTCAATATCTCTAGTACTAATTCGACCATTGGTATACACATAACTAATAGCTTATAAACTTCTAGTTAAATCTTAAATTCATCTCATGGTCCCATCACTTAGGGTAAATACCCTTTGTAAATCACACACCGATATATAACAACTATCCCGTCTAGATTTACACACGTTATTCTAGTTGGTAATATGATCCCATCGCTGTCAATTTTAACTACAGTTCAATCACTCTTGTGAATCCCCTAGTCTAACGCCTTTCTGATTTATTCCATGAATTTATCATTACTAAGGATATGCGACGACTCTCTCTCTCATTAGTCCCCAAATTGTATCTTAATAGTATCCTATCTCTATAAGGATGTCGGCCTAGAATTTCACAACATACCCTCGCAACACTCTCTAAGAGTTCTTAACCTCACATCATATCTATACTCACTTTTCATCTATAATTAGGATTCCCAACCCTAATGAGGTTTCCCATAATCTCTATACACAACTCCAATGCATACATCTCAACATATACTTTCCCTAAAGTATTTCAAGAAGTCCCTGTGATCATAATACATGAGAAACCCCTCATATGTCTCCAAATCATATATCTTACTTCATAAAAAAAGGTCCCGTATCGATAAACCCAGTCAAAAAGGTTTAGAGATCATTCTAGAAAAATATAGGAAAACTACCCTGTTTCCGAATCGATTCGGCCCCAATAGCGAATCGATTCGGACCCAGCGAATCGATTCGGTCCAACCAGACCTATAAGTTTGCTACATACCGAATCGATTCGCTAGGGGCGAATCGATTCGGCCCTAAGGACATGAGGCTTCTGCAACATAGCGAATCGATTCGCTAGGGGCGAATCGATCCGGCTTGTGCAGCAAGCCACGAAAATGGCTGATTTCTCCTAAACCCTAATTTTCCAAAATTCAATTTATACCTCTTCCAAACCTTAATCTTCCACCCCAACATGTTTTCAACCATCAAAATTCATCCTATATCAAATCTCATTAATTTTTATCCCTTAAATCCAAGTATAAACTTCAATTCCAAGATTGAAACCAAAAATTTAGGCTTTGATAAATATACCCAAAAATCCAATTTTCTTATCCACAAATTATGAAATGAAATACACAAATGAAATATTTAGCAAGATTAACCACTTGCCTCGATTTTTTAGAGGTTGGATCGTCCTCAATGTCGCGTTTGGGCCGGAATCTCCAAGCTTTTCTTCCTATCCCTCTTCCTTTCTTCTTCTTTCTTTCTTCCTCTCTCTTTCTCTAAATGAGAAGGCTTGATCCGTAAGCCTCTTAATTCCTTTAAAACATAAGTCCCAGTTTTAAATGTTAACACACACTTTAAGAGTCAAACATACTTAAAAATATTCTGCAGCCGAAATAAAACCCAATGAAAGTCATTTTGACTATCTCGTCCCATCTGGATCCAATGGTACACTCAAAATCATCATCTGGAATGCTTTGAAACGTTCTCTATTTTTGGACTTCAATTTTCAAATTCTAAAATTTTCCGATTTAAATAGATTTTATTTTTCTCAAAATTTAATTTCTCAGTCCCAAAATCGTGGGGTGTTATATATATATACCTCTAGTCATATTGTCTTTGTACACATGGTTTTCATTTTAATCTTTGTCTTGAAGTGAATTTGAAGCATTGGTGGTATCGAAAGGAGGAAGAATTTCTGGTTCAAACTAGGATAATGTTAAGGTACGATAATGGTAATCAATTTACATTACTGACTTATACCTTAAATCCTAATATAACTATTATCTTCAACATATCATTCTATAGGGGCCTCTACAACCGAGGAATGTCGAATGTGGGTTTTACATATTAAAGTTCATTAGAGATCTAATAGAGAATCCGTCTCAATCTACAAATCTAAAGTTAATAAATATTTATTTTATAATATTTTGCTTCCCTACTAATTACCTTTATATGAAAAAATTGAATACACCTTGTGTTCTTTGATTTGTTAGATGAAGGAGTTTGCTGGAAAAGAAACCTATGAGAATCATGAGATAGAAGAAGTTCAACATGAGTTCATCGATTTCATTCAGGATTATTTTTATTGAGCTTCAATTGTGAAGAATTTTGACCTACCCTTTCAGCTACCTTTTTCTTCAATTTAATTAATGTGTCGATGTCAATAATATTTAATATAGAGAATCAAAATACTATGTATGAAAATATAAAAAAAAATTTATTTAATATTATCAAAACACTATAAAAATATGATGCCAAGAATAAAGTTGTTGTTAGTGAATGGACGGGGTGAGATTTATATTATCATTATTATTGATGATGATGAAAGCCCCGGGTGGGATTTATTTTGTTGACGCTGAATGCCCGGGGTGGGCTTTATTTTGTTGACGGTGAATGCTCGGGTTGGGCTTTATATTGTTATTATTGGTTAAACATGTCATGTTTAATTTTGGATTATTAAAAAAATAAAGGAAACTCTGCTGAAATTTTCACTAAACCTTCCCCATTTATCTCTTCCCTGTGTTAAAAGAGAATGAAGTAAAAATTAACTTTGAGATTATGCAAATATTTTGAGATGCCCATGGTGTCTTTTATATTGTTGTTGATTGTGAATCCCCAAGGTGGTCTTTATATTATTATTATTGATAGTTAATGTGAAAGTGATATTTGTATTGCTATTGTTGATAGTGCATGCCCGCGATGGGATTTATACTGTTGTTATTGTTGATGATGCCGAATGCCCGAGGTGGGCTTTATATTGTTATGGTTGGTGAATCATGTCATGTTTAATTTTGGATTATTAAAAAAACACAGGAAACACTGTCAAAATTTCTATAAAACCTTCTCCATTTTTCTCTTCCACACCTTAATAAAGAGTGAAATAAAAATTAACTTTAAAATTATACAATTTTAATATTTTTTTATGTTCGATATTATATTAGAATATCATTATTGCTTGATCTATATTCTTTATATGGTTAATATGTTTCTGTTGTTAACTACTATTTATTTCCTTCTTTTGTTCAGATATCGATCCCGTTGTTGCCTATTGCATATCTGATGTAACTGTTGCTAAATTGGATTTTCATGCTACACGAATGGAGCTAATGTCGAAGTTTAATTTGCTCGTTTTTATGCCTATAGTATAGGTCATTTTGGATATCTTTTTGTTTGTCAGTTGTCCAAAAGTCAATTGGAAAACTGTTGGTGTATATTTATGTTTTTTAATTTCAAATATTAATGACACTTTTTTATAGTTATTGTTCAAGTTATATTGGTACTTGAAATTTGCTACTTTGAGTATGGAAATTTGTGCTTTAAGTTGATAAACTGTAGTTTTATGCATTACATGTTTGGGATATTTGAATAGTATAATAGAATTCAATGCAAAAAAAGAAAGGACAATTTTTTATATGACGGTTTATAGTTCACATATAAAAATGGGTATATTTTATGACTGTTTTATGTACGCTGTCATTAAAATTAACAAAGTAACCGTCGTAATAGGCACGTTTTATGATGATTTTTACGAAAACCTATCGCAATGGGATGGTTTGTTATGACGGTTTTGTCAAAACCATTTTTATTATGACACAAAACATTATTGTTAATGACGTTTTGTCTTAAAAATTGTCGTAATAGGATGGTTGTTATGACGGTTTAATCAACACCGATTTTATTATGGCACACAACATTACGATGGGTTTTAAAGCTTTTAAAACCATCATAAAAAACCTTTTATGAACCTTTTTTCCTGTTATAAAAATGTCTATTTCTAGAAGTGAAATTTATATGGAAAAAAATCATTTGCCATTATGGAATGTCTTATGATTTCATTACCGACCATGGAACCCAATTTAATAACGAGGGGTTTGAAGAGTATTGCACTAGGTCTGGCATTCAAAACCTTCATTCAGCACCTGGAAACCCACAATGTAATGGCCAGACATAAATAATTAACAAAACTTTGCTTGATGGATTGGAAAAAAGATGGACGATGGAAAATGTACTTGGATCAATGAGATTCATATTGTCCTTTGGGCCTATAGGACCCCTCCAAGAATAACAACAGGTGAAACCCCATACATGCTCGCTTTTGGCACTGAGGCAATGTTACCAGCTGAAATAGGTCTACCGACCCACATAGTGTTGAATTTTGACACACCCAAAAGTGATCTCATGAGGTGACTAGATCTGGACATAGTCGAGGAAGTTAAAGAAGATGCTTCTATTCGGATGGTTGATTATCAACAAAGGACTGCTAGTTTCTAAGACCGAAGAAGGTCATCTAGGGAAATAATAAGTTGGAGCCCAATTGGCATGGTCCATACCATATCTCGACAGTTATTCGTCCAGAAACTTATTGACTGGAAACATTGGAAGGTAAAGAGTTTAAGAATCCTTGGAACGTAGACTATCTTCACAAATACTATAAGTCATTTTATTTCCATGTAATAGATTCTTCAGTTAAATAAAGTTGCAATTTTCAAATACCTATGCTTCCTTTTTTTCCGAAGTATGGTGCTACTCATACCAACTAACAAAAAGACAACTCATTCTTAGTTTAAACTTTTCCAGCTTCAAAAAAGTTCATTCTTAGTTCAAACATTTCCAACTTCAGGAAGGTTAAAAAATAATTACAAACTTCATATATGACTTCATCTTCGATAAATCAAGAAAAAGAAGTAAGTAAAACCTCATGTAAGATTCAAAGTCAAATACAAGAAGTTTTACCCGACTAAGTTAAAACATAAGGATAACTAGACATTCCTAATACACTTGGTTGCCACTAGTAACAAATGTTACAACTTAGTACAATAAGACTATTTACAGTTTTATCTAAGAGCATTAGTCGAATCTAAGGCACTACAAATGAATTCAACCATGAATCAAACATTTAACATTTAAGTAGATTATTTAGTCAATAAGCTGATTAACTAGCCATTATACAGACCACCTAGTCGACAATAAGATGAATACTAACCAGAAGCTTAAATAAATATGACAAAGGATCATAAATAATTTCATTCAATTCCAATAAAGATATATTACAATGTGATGATCCACAAAACAAGAAATACAAGTATATTCTACTAGGAGTTTTCCATTAGCCTTACTCATCCCAATGGGAGGTTCATGAAGGGTGCTCAGATGATTGATAGATCTAAAATCTCTCCTCCTATTATGTTTTCCGCTGATCGAATGCTGGGGACGAACATACTCCACCTCTCCTTCAAGACCAAAATCATTAAGGTACTTTCTAATCAAGCTTTGAGGGATGAGATCATGAGGAATCCAACCAACGTCAATAGAGAAAGAAGGATCAGGATATTTCAACATTCTTGGGTCATGTTGATCGAGTGGAAAAACCGAGCGTCCGTGTAAATAGGATAGTCCTTGTTATCGTCTTCCAAACGCAATACAAAAACCTAAACTTTAACTACACTCTAGTGGAGTATAGTGGCTAGTCTGGGTATCGAATCCTCAAGGAACTAGGACGAGTGAACGTGACGGCAAAGGTAAGACTGTTAACCCTAACTTGACTCTAAAAATAAATAAAAAGAAGATTGAGATGGGAAATAACTAATTAACTAAATGCAAACTAAATTAAACTACTAAATTAACTATGTGAGCAAAATTAACTAACTAAAAATGACTTAATAAGAATGATGGGAAAACAAGTAGGGATTGTTAAACGAAAATGTATTTAGCCCATTAATTAATATTTCATTATTTTAATTATAATTAGTGTACATTTGAGTTTAAAATAATATATTAATTTTGATGATTCCAAACATACTTTTATTAAGTATTCTTAATTTAAAATATATATTTTGTTTGTATACTTTTATGTAAATATTAACTATCTATATTTTTTTATGTAAATATTAACTATCTATATTTTTTTTGTACCTTTATATAAAAATTATCTTATAATAATTTTTGTATATACTATTGATAATATATTCAGGATACTAGTTATTATTATTTGTTACATCTATATTATATGATAATCAGTAATTATATTAATTATGTTTATATATATTATATTACATATACATATTGTTTGTAACACCCTTATATATGTTCATGTTAAGTTTTTTTTAACTCAACATGCCTCGACTCTACTCAACGTACATATCCGAGTAAAGGTACACATATATTGATCCTTTGACACATTACGCACACATGCATATATATTGATCCATGTTATTAATTGTGTGACTCGCCATTTTATAGAAGTGAAATAAGATTGTTTTTACTGAAAATATTTTTTTATAAAATTGGTTATATAGCTGTTCAAAATGAATATCTTATTCTAAAATAATTTTCAGAATTTGTTGATAAAGATAATTTTTTTATTTTGAAAAATATTTTATCGAAACTCAAATTACATGTAAAACATTTTTTGTTGTTTAGTAAAATGTCATGTTTGTATATATATATGTTAGTACATGTGTAACATGTTATAATATGTATATGTTTATTCCATTTGTGGCTATTTATTAGTTTCTTGTGCATTAAAGATTTGACATGTTTTATGGGATAACACTTTAGCAGGTCTTGTAACTTTTGTCTACATAGATTTGACTCAAAGCTGTTGCCTTTGGCTAGTGGCCAAATTGTACTTACTACACACTTGAGTGTTTAAGTTTGATCTGACCCATTAGAAGATTTAATTTTTAAATGATTTTTTTTGGAAATCTTTGTACTCTCATCAATCCATTCCATGTTGACAAAATTGCTTTAGCAGTTGTCCTAGGCGCGCGTCCGTCCTAAATTTTTTTTATTAACGTCTTTTTTATAATTCTAAAATAAAAAATATATATATATATTTATGTTTTTTTTGTTAAACAGAAAATTAATTTTTATTACGTGTATTTTGAATATTTTATTTCTACATAAAATCGATAAAGTTTTTTTTAGAAAATAATTTTTATGTATACATATATATTTATATATCTTGATACATCTAAAATATCTATGTATATCGTTTTTTTTTAAAATATACTTACTGTTTTCATATATGTACAATTGAAATTCTTGGAAGATATCTCGAAGATTATTATCATTCTTGGGAAGCCACACCTTATGTCATGTATGTCAGTTATATCACTCCTAGATTGAGCAGACTATCTCTACCTATATCTACTTTTTGCTTTGATTATCATTTATAATATTGCATTTACATGTCTTCTTACATCAAGTGGACTAAATATTATGTCCTGTTTGGACCAATATTTTTTATTGAGTATGATTTATATAATCTATAAAAAAAAGGAATAAGAAAAATGCCTTTTGGATTGTGTTTTGTTTTTCTTACAAAGGATCCACGCGAGATAGTAATTTTGTATACATTATTTCATATGTTGCACTGTATAGTGTTTAAAATTAGCATCTTTGTGTAGTCTAATTCATACCGTCTTCTCGCAAATTAACTGGCTCGGACAAGTACTAATTTTCCCATGCATCATCATCAGGTATGTCAGTTGGTTTCTTTTGTTTACACGCGAATACAAGCTTTGGATTTTTTTTTTGCGTTGGCAGACCTCGAGCCATGCATCTTCCTTGGTTAATTTTTTTTGGGGGCCACGCATTTTTTTATTTTATATCAAACATGTTTTGACTGATTGGTAGATTTGATAAAGAAACCAGTATATATTTTTTTATTCACATTGAAGACGTTTGCAGAAGATATTACCACTTATTTTTCAAGTGATGAGACATAGTGACTGATAATTAACTTGTTTATATTTTTATATTTTAACGTCTGTCTCTCTATCAGTCTAACATTATTTCTTAGACAGCATAGATGGTTTTCATGAGATACGATTTCATTACAAGATATTGAGCATTTAATGCTCTCCGAGTTGATCCAACTTTTTCTTCCAACGGTTATTTTTTTTTTTGCTACAAAAGAAGACCACATTCAGTTGGAACAGAGCAAACACGAAAAATTAGAGAGCAACTAAAAATTTATTCAGCTCAGATATCATCAAGAGAGAAACCAGAAATATTTTTTTTCTCAGCTCATACACTCAGTTCAAGAGAGTAACACAAATTTATTCAGCTCTATATATTTGAGACAGCAACAATCAATATACTCAGTCATTTGTTGAAGAAGAAATTTGAAGAGCACAAGAATCATTATTCTGCTACAAAAATTTCAAGGAAAAGACCGGTGCCAAAAATCAGATTTATTGAGAAGTCTCACTCAAGAAGAAACTCAGATTAATTTGTATTTTAGAGAGTTTCAACATTCAAACTTTGTACTCAAAACTCAAGTTTTATTTTGAAGCTCGGTGATTAGCTTCGGTTGTACTTGGAGTCGGTATTTGCTTCAAGTGTCTGTAAATGGTGGTTTGATCCTACCGTACAAGTGGATCAGGACTAGTGAAGCGCGGGAGACGGAAGCTTGCTCTTGGCGCGTGGACGTAGGCCGAATTTTGGCCGAACTACGTTAAAAATACGGTGTCATTTATTTTCAGCATTCAAATTTATTTATATGCTTGTGATTGATTAATTTTATTTTTTTAAGCACTTTACTTGCAAGATATTTAAATCTGAAAATTTGGTAAATTTTATTTTAAGATTAAAATAATTATTTTCGTAATAATTATTAATTCCAGAATATTAATTTTTATTAACAACGAAAATTATTTATAAATTTATTGGGTTTTATAATCTTGAAATATAACTTGTTTAATCATTTGAGAAGTATATATTATTTGTTATTCTTGTGTGAATCATTTTAGATTAAATCCAGAATATAAAATACTAAAATTAACTATTTATTTATTGGATGTTGTAATCTCTTGTTTAATCAATTGAAAGTATTTATTTGATAATTTATTTATTGTGTGTTTCAATCTCTGATTTAAATTGTTTAAATAAACCGGTAACATTTATTTAATCATTATTGGTTTAACCTTTTAAGATTTAATTAATCTAAAATTTGTATTAAGTGTTTTAAATTAAATATTTTCTGAAATATTAATTTAACCCGAAAAGTTTGTAAAAACTCAATTCACCCCCCTCTTGAGTATTTTTCTGGGCAAAAATTGGTATCAGAGCTAGTGCTCTTCTTATTTATTTTGATTTAACGATCATAGAGTTAAAGATCATGACAAACTTTTATGTATTTATTTTGAATATTGCATTTTACATTTTTATTATTTGTATGCTAAAATGTTTGATCTCTTGTAGCTACTCCTTGTTTCATTATATGAAAAGAAAATGGATATGCAGTGGACCATATGTTTCCAACTTTATTTCGAAGGAAAAGTTCCTTGAAAATTCTGATTTTGATGCACTTAATAAAAATATGTGCACCCCTTGCCTATATGCCAATATTGATGAATCAAGCATTGAAGAATCTATTACTCCCTGTCTCATGGCAATTGGTAGTGAAGAGGTACAATCTAACCCTTGCATTAGTAATGATGAATCATATTCCACTTATAGTGCGAATCATGATATTGGAGATGACATTGTTGATAATTATGATGAATTACAAGATGCATTTAATGTGTTATATGAAAAATATGAAGATATTGGAAAGAAATTTATTGCATTGAAAAAGACTCATTCCAAATGTGATTTTATATCAAAAGATTTTGATAATTTAAAATTAGAAAATGAATCTTTAAAAAGTGAAATTAAATCCTTGAAAAAGGAAAAATATTTTAGTATCCCTAATTCTCTTGAATCTGAAAATATTGAGTTGAAAAAGGAAATTGAATATTTACACAAATCCATAGACACATTTACTAAAGGAAATGACTATTTTCATAAAATTATTGAAAAACAAAGAGTTCAGTTTAATAATAATGGTATTGGATATGAGGAAGAAAATGAGAAAAAGAATTACTCTAATTTATTTAAAAATGATGCCTCATCTAGTCATTCTAACTCTTTATGCTCATATTGTGGTAGGCATACACATTATTCCAGATTTTGTAAATTTAGAAAAAGAAAATATAATACTAAATTAGCCTGGATTCCTAAAGAAACAATTATGTATGCTAACCCTAATTTGCCACACTCTTTTTGGGTTCCAAAAGATAAAGTTTTTAGGTACAAAACCGGTATTGGCACTTGAACGATTTTTTTTAATTGAATTAGTGTTAGATTTTTTTAACACATTCATTACTTGATAAATTTTGTGATATATTGTTTTCATATTTAATATGCTTATTTTCGTGAAATATTATTTCATAAGATTCTTACACTTTATATGCTTATTAATGATTAATAATCTGATTATTTTTTTGTTTAATTATTGTCATGTATATATGCTTATTTGAATTAGACACCATTCATTACTTGAAAATATTTGTTTTGTGATTAAGGATTTATAATTTGATTTATTTCTTATTAATCTCAATGGTTGAAAATGTGAATAATTTTTTTTAAGGTCAAAGAATGCTATGGATGTTAAATTATTTCTTTGTATATGGATCAATGAAAATTTTATTTTAGTACATGATAAGATTGACATTGATGATTATTATTTGTTACGTACATTTTAGTATAAATCGCGTATCATTATTGATCTTGATGATTATTTTTTATGACTACGCTTGAATTTTTTATAAGAAAATGAATTATAAAATTCTCTCTTTAATATTGCTTTATGGATCTAACACTTTCTTAGATGAAAAGAGATAATCTTGAAAGTTGTGTGGGTTCCAAATTGAGATGGATTATGGATTATGGACTTTCATGTCTATGATTTGGATAGCAATAAAAGTTGAATATGTAACACTTCTTAGTGTTAAGAATGCCATACAAGGAAATCATTTTATGGATATATGCCTTGGTGTTGGTAAGATTGTAAGGTACACCCTTCTTGAATTATAAATATCATATATTTATTGTTCATATGATCTTATTTTATATTATCCCATACTTAGATTATTTGTTATAACATATGAGTTTGTTCTAGATTATTTATACATCATGTTAATTTATACATTTATGATTCTCGATTGGTTTATGTTGAAACATGCACTTGATTTTGATGATAAATTTTTCGTTGATGAATATTCATAATTTTTTATTACATCTTGACATATTTTTGTGAATAATAATATTGGATTAATTCATGACTTTATTGTATATAAAATTCAAACGAAAATGTCATTTGTATATTTGTTAGTCATATGAGCTACTCGTTGATTTTATGATATGCACTCATTAATTTTGATGATATGATCATATTAATCTTTATGTGCTAAATTTATGACATGTTACATGTTTTGTGCCATTAATTAAATATTAGTGACATTTCATGAAGTATATAATTTTTATAGTTATTTTTTGTGTTACTTGAAAAGTCAGATGATTATTGAAATTTTTTTTGTGTTTAGTTTCATGGCATGTTATATGATCCGATTAGTTGAAAAGTATTGTCTTTTATGAAGAACATTATTTTTCTTTGGGACAAAATGATTCTTATAATGTTTGTGCTTAAATAAAAACCTGGTGCTTTTATTGAGAGTTTTTGAAATATATTGAAGTTGATTCACTTATGGCACTTTCATTATTGAAAAAAAAAATTTATTGAGTGATTTAAAAGTTCTTGAGCAAATAATTTAGTTATCTGTTGAAACTATGAAAGTATTGATTTTCATAATGTACTTTCTGTTATTAAATATCTGAAATTATTGAGTTTGGTTTATTATGGCCTCATGATATGTTTCACTCTTGAAAATTGATTTAATGACTCTCATGGAAATTACATCTTATTCGAAAATAATTAAGAAAGAAAAATATAGAAATTATTTTATCTCATGAAAAAGATGCACATTATTTGTAATATGCATATGTGCCTTTATTGGTATCCCTTAGGGGGAGTTAAAAGGTCTTTAGATATTATTTGATTATCGGAATAAACTTGATCTTAAACATTAATATGTATATTGCAATATGATTGATTATTTCGAGAATCTTATGCTCGTATCTTGAAAACGGCAAAGCTTGAGCAAAATGCAATTTTTTCTGCTAATTCTAACTCATGTTATGTGCTTAATTCAAATTATTTGAAAACCTCAAGTTATGAAATGTTTATTTGTTGTGCACTTGAAAGTTTATATCATGATGATTTATACAACAATTGATATTGTGCCTATTGAAAATTTATTCATTGCAATTTTATTACATTAGTGAGAGAGTTAATTATGCACATTGATATATCTCTCGTATTTACATTATTTGAGAACATTGAGTTATGATTTCTATTTTTACATAAAAAGTTGTCCGAGAAATCATTGTGTGCAACGCACGGTTAGTGTGTGACTACAAAAATTGGTATCATTTATTATTTATCATTTTTTTTACTTATGCATTATTTGATGATATTTTTGTCTATCTACAAATTCAAATACATGCTATAAAAATTTATGATGAATTTATGATGACACATGTGCGTATTAAAAAATTTCATGTTATTTATATGCTCCTTGAGATTTATGGTTGAATCCCATGCATGACTTATTTTTGATAGGGGGACCTTCGCACTTTAACCCGATGACACTCGAGATTTATTTGAAATATATCTTTGATAATGTCAAAGGGGGAGAAATATTTATGATTCACTATTTGTGCTTAATATTTCATTTTATGAATATATGTGAATCATTGTTTGTCATCATCAAAAAGGGTGAGATTGTTAAACGAAAATGTATTTAGCCCATTAATTAATATTTCATTATTTTAATTATAATTAGTGTACATTTTAGTTTAAAATAATATATTAATTTTGATGATTCCAAACATACTTTTTGTAACAACCCTCGCTTTTGGGAGCCCATTTTATGTTTATTTACTGTGTTGAGTAGTTGCATGTATAAAATGCCGGATGTGGGTAAGTATTAATTTGATGAAATAAGTTAATATTTACTAATGAGTTGCATAATTACCATGTGTGTAAGTAGTTATTACCACGTGGTGCTCTATTTTGTCATGAAAATTAAAATGGCAATTTAAATTAAAAAGAAACCGGAACTTTAAATGGCTTATAAAATTTCCAAATGGTAATTTGGAGGGTGTAGTTAGTTCCGGGAGGTGTGAGACAGTCAAAATGTGTGCCATATTGTATTTTGAGATTTTGGGCACTTTTAACTGGTTTTGGCATATTGCGTATTAGAAATTAATTATTGCGGTATTGACACTTAAAGATGGGAGACTTTTAATTTAAGGCCACGTTTTAGTCTTTACCAAGCCTTTCATTTTCTCTTGTTTTCCCTAAGTGTTCTAGCCCTAAGAGAGAGAGAGAGAGAGTGGAAGAAATTGGAGAAAAGGGTGAGATTGAAGAATTGGTGGTTTGATCTTGCTTTCCTCTTCAACCAAGACTGAATTTGAAGCCCCCAAGGCAAGTTTTCTACTTGCTATTATATGGTTTAAGATGGATAATTAGTATGGGTAGTTATGTATAGTTTTGATGTAATATAATTGTGGTTTTTGGTTGGATTTATGGATATCAACATCTTTAGTAGAGATTGATTGTTGATTGAGGTAGAAAACTGTTGATGGGAGCATTTATGATCTTTTAGTATCATTAAATGTGGTTGGATGATTTTGGTTGGTAATTGATTTTGGGTTTAGAAGAAAAATAGGAGAAATAGGTCTAGGTCTGCAATGACCGGTCGACCGCGTATCTCAGACTGGTCGACCGGGCCTTCGGAGGAAGGCACATTGCTTTCTTTCAAAAGCATGAAATTGAGGGTGCGGTCGACCGCGGTCCCCCTACCGGTCGACCGGCTCGTCCGAAATGAACTTTCTTCTTTCTTTCAAAAGCTAAAACTTGAGACGCGGTCGATCGTGGTCTTGGGACTGGTCGACCGGTCCCCTGTTTTGTCTTCCAATTTTCTACTTTTGTTTTTAAATTTTTTTCTTCCCCTAGGAACTTAGGACTCTTCTTGAATGAAGTAAACCTTGGCTTTTGAAGTCCTAGTTGAGTTGGTTGACACCCTAGTGTTGAATGGGTTTCACTTGGGGTTAAGTCCGGGGGAGGGGTTGTCTTAAGTGATGTTAAGGCATCACTTTTCTTTGTGCATCCTATTAATATGGATGGGGGTTGTAGGCCCATACTTGGAGACTTTAGGGGCTTAAATTGAGGTATATAAGACCTTATGTTCGGGAAGTGAATATAATCCCTTGAAGAATTATTCGAGGCATACCCTAGGATGAAAATAAATAAGATATCCTATGATCATGGTTTCAAACAAATGAAACACGTAAATGTTAATGGAAACGAAATGAAAAGTATGATTTTTATAGTAAATTCTAATTTACTTAAACACACCTCTCTAAATGCTATCATAAGGGAAGCTCGCGCATGAGGTGATGTTCCTTGACTAGTGAATGCAGGGAGACTATAGTCCTCGACCATATGCGGGTTTATTATATGTATTTTCTGCGCTAGTGAGGTAATTCTGGGTGTGGTTATGACTCACTCGCAGGCATATGGCCAATTCCCGACGTGCGTTAGGTACCCAGGTTGCCTTGTTTGATGGGCCCCTGGAAGATGATAGTCATTTAGGGGCTCTCCCAGTGGGGAAACTTGGAGGGCCGGTCTTAGAATCGTTATATGTATAAGAATATAACTTTTCTAAACTCAAGTGGGACTTGAGGCTTGCATATTTCCACTAAATTATATATGATAACTACATTCCTGCTAAGGAATAAGAATTGGAAAGAAATAAGATAACGATGACACTGTATTCCTGTTAAGGAAATGAAACTGGATTAAAGTGGAAATTGGTGAATAGAGGCTTTTAATTTATTAACTCATCATTTCATTCTCTTGCATAGTTTTATCTTAGGCATGTCATTTTAATTGTCTCATTTATATTTCATTGTTAGGTTGTTAGATGTTTGATCTTCATCCTCATGATTAACTGTTCATATCTAGCGTGCTTTTTGTTCATCTGGGAACTATATAAAAACTGGGTCCTGACCCGTTCATTTTCTTCTATGTTGTGCATGTTATTGTATCCGCCCAGGTGCTCCTCCGCAAGGACGTCCGTGTTGATATTTCAAATCTTTTGCTTTTAAGGAGTTGTATGAAATTGCGGATATTACCGGATGTTTTGCTAGACGCCATCCCTTTTCGATATCTAGTTATGATCGGGTCTGTCATTCGGGCGAGTGGCCCAAACTTTGTAATTGTATAATGAATGTACTAAGTACATATAACTGTTGTAAATCCTTTTGTGTAGCTGTGGACCGACAGCATATTCGGTCCTCCCCTTGTATAATTCCGCTTTAGACGTATGTTATATATGTTCCTTTGAATTCCACTAATTTTCTAGAATGGGTTGTTTAAATTGTTTTCTTAACTCAACTTTCAAAATCAATTAAATTGTTTTGACAACCCGTTTTCTGAAGTAGTGGGTGGTTTTCTCGGTTACTCCTACTATAATTGTGGTGCTGAGTATGATTTCCATCCATGATTCCCGTATATGTCGGAGTATCGGGCTGGCCACCCCTTACCTCGGAGTGCGGGTTATCACAGATGGTATCAGAACACTGGGTTCTAGAGTACTAGGATCTATGTGGACTTGTCACGATCTACCGTAGCGTTCTTTGATGTAGAGCCTAATGATAAGACTGCTTTGTTGCTTATAATTGCGATCTTCCGTGAAATAGATTGTTGTGAATAGTTTTCTAACTCTATTGTTCCTTCATCTCAGAAGCCGCCTAAGAGAGGTCGCTCTGCGAGACGCAATAGAGTTGTAGAAGAGGATGTTGGTCCTCCACCGCCCCAAGGAACATTTAATGCTGCGGACGTAGCCAACATTGTGGCCCATGCAGTTAATGCTGCCATGACCGCAGTAGCTCAACAGATGCCACAAGCTCAACAGCGGGCACAGGATGCTCAAGCACCTACGGGACCTTCTCAGTGGGAAAAATTAAGGGAGTCCTTTTTAAAGGGCCATCCCCCCGAGTTTGATGGAGGCTCTGATGTTGTTCGAGCAAATCAATGGAAGAAAGATATTCAACGCCATTTACGAATGGTGGATTGTAGTGAGGAAAAGAAGCAAGTCCTTGCTACTTTTAAGTTGGTTGGGGCAGCGTTACATTGGTGGGAGTCGATGACTATGCCAGAACAGAGAGACACTATGTCGATCACGGATTTCTGGGTCTTATACGACCGGAAGTATTTTCCTCCCGCGATTCAAAGGGAGATGAGAAGGAGACTTCAAGACCTAGTTCAGGGAGAGCGGTCTGTTGCCGAATACGAAGAGGAGTTTACTCGGTTAGCTAGTTTTGTGCCGAAAGAGGTGACTCCGGAGGAAAGAAAAGTCTCAAAATTTATGGGAGGTCTAAACTGGAGCGGCAACATTTGCTGGGTAATCCGTCTTTGCAAACTTTTGGTGAGGTGATGAATGCGGCATTGCTCCATTGCCAGGAGCATCGGTTGTTTATACAGAATAGCAAGAAAGCTACAGGAATGGGACAAGTAGGGAAGCCCGGGGTGAGTGGGAATGGAGGAGCCTTTCCTTCGTCCTTACCTACGGGTAATAAGCAGCGAGATAGGGATCCCTTGCAAGGGGACGGGTCGAAAAGACAACGCTTTGGAGGGTTTAATGTTAGTAATAATGCTAACAGGCAAGGTCAGGGTGCCGCGCCACAACAAGCGGGTCGGGGTGGTCAGGGAGGTAGGGGCCATCTGGGCCAAGGTTTTGGGCAGTTCAGAAATAACAGAGGTCGAGGCCAGGAGAATATGGTGGGGAAATGTTTCCAATGTGGGGAAGCGGGACATTATAAGAAAGATTTTCCTCAAATTATTGGGGGACAACCTCCTCGAGTTCCGCAGCAGCCTTATGTTCAGTTTCCTCCACAGGCACCAAATCCAGTTGTCCCTCTGCAGCAGGGTCAACTACAGTATGGGAGATTTTACCACATTCAGGATGCTATGCTTCCTCCTATTCAGCCCGCGCCGCCAGCTATAGAGGGTAAGTTCCTTATTCAGGGACACAAGGGTCGCGTTTTGTTTGATACGGGTGCGACACATTCCTTTATTTCTAGAAGTTTTGCTCAGTCCACAGAGTTGATAAAATCTGCTGAGAGCACTTTTACTAGCGTTGAGTCTTCTATGGGTGACGGTTCACTCATTTTCTTTGTTTGCAAACGCATAGGGATCACTCTTGGAAATTTTTGTTTTGAGGCCGATTTACTCGTCCTTGACATGGTCGGGTATGATGTGATTTTGGGCATGGATTGGCTTGTTAAGTATCATGCTATAGTTAATTATTACGAGAAGAGTATAGTCTTCGCCGTTCCGAGACACGATATGTTCCTGGTGGTTATGCCTCGATTATAGGGAGATACTGGTACTTATTTATATTGTATTGCGGATGAGATTTCTTGGGATGTAGTTGTTCCCTTAGATTCTATCCCTATTGTTTGAGATTTTAAGGACGTTTTCTGGGAAATACCGGGTTTGCCTCCTAGCCGAGAGATTGAGTTTGTGATTGACCTAGCGTCGGGAGCTCGACCGATTGCTCGAACTCCTTATCGTATGGCTCCTGTGGAAATGAGGGAGCTAAGAGATCAAATTCAGCAGTTGTTGGAGCAGGGGTTTATCAGGCGTAGTACATCGCCGTGGGGTGCTCCTGTGTTATTTGTGAAGAAAAGAGATGGTTCTCTCCGATTGTGTGTTGACTATAGAGAGTTGAATAAGGTCACCATCCGGAATAAATACCCTTTGCCTCGTATAGATGATTTGTTCGATCAGCTCAGGGGAGCGACCTACTTCTCTAAGATAGATTTGAGAACGGGGTATCACCAGTTGAGGATACGGGAGCAGGATGTATCCAAGACTGCTTTTGTGACGAGGTACGGGTCTTATGAATTCTTGGTTATGCCTTTTGGACTAA
Source organism: Sambucus nigra (assembly GCA_949130495.1). NCBI lineage: Eukaryota > Viridiplantae > Streptophyta > Magnoliopsida > Dipsacales > Adoxaceae > Sambucus > Sambucus nigra. The sequence goes on from OX422222.1 coordinate 408,338,683, forward strand.
CCAACGCCCCTGCCGTATTCATGGATCTTATGAATAGGGTATTTCGGGACTTCTTGGACCAGTTTTTTATTGTATTCATCGATGACATCCTTGCGTATTCTCAAACCGAAGATGATCATGCTACTCATTTGGGGTTGGTCCTGCAAAGGTTAAGGGATCACCAATTGTACGCTAAGTTTGAGAAATGTGGTTTTTAGTTGCGGGAAGTGCAATTTTTGGGTCATATCGTGACTTCGCAAGGTATATCGGTGGACCCAAGTGTGACACCCCGACTAATTAAACACCGGGTAGCTACTCCTTTATAAAATTAATTCAAAATGCCAAGTTGGCTCAGTTAATAGCATCACTGTCGAAAACGTTTTATTATTACTAACCACCTAGTATTTAAAAAGTAAGTGCCAAATTTTATTAAATCTGATTAACATGCAACAAGAGTAATGAATAACTAAATAACACCATTCACCATACTGAAGTAACAAGAATAACCATCACAATATGTAAATAAAACCTGGAGGAAAAACTCCTCAATACAAATCCCACAACTGATATGTAAACTGAAATAAATAACTAAAACTGAATACTGAGCAATACATGCTAGAGTCTGAAAACTGAAATGTAAAAATGCTCTAAATAGGAATGGGCAACATGCCCTACAACTGATAGATAGTGACTCTGGAATCCAAAAGATAGAAGCGTCTATGAGCAAATCCCTGTAGCTTCCACAACCAGCTACAGCACGTCACCTGAATGAGTACCTATGCTTGGTGTCCTTGTGGCTGGGCACCTAAAATGGTTTTACAAGAAAATATATTTGAAAGCAAATGGGTCAGAGCCCGAAAGTGGAAATCATTTTAAAAATTTGCAAGTGCTTTAAAAACATTTAAAACATTAAATGCAAAGTACATGTTAGGACGTGCACTCACATTAAATTCTCACCTCTCGACTAACTGTGCACTCCTAACGTAAGTACCCATCTATAACTACCTTCTCCACTAGCTAAGTGACAACGTAAACTAGCTAGACAACCAAAGGTTCTACTCATTTTACTCGGTTAATTTAACATAACAACGCTCGTAATTTAATAGAGGTCTCTCGTAATCTCCGTTATTAAGTATGCCATTGATATAACTAACAGCTAACTCATTATATATCTCGAACAATACCGGAATATTTTACAACATTAACATGAGGATTTCCATTAAATAATGTATATTATTCATCACATAAATATACGATACAAGCACCCCGCAATCTAAGCTGTAGTGCACACATACTCTGCTATCCATCCCGGTACATCACGTACATAAGGATCACATATTCCGAATCTCTCAGGAATAGTTCAGATAACACAAATCACAAATAGTGGAGGCGAACATAGTCACCATCACATGGGTCACGCACATACCTACGCTCCCATGGTCAGCGGACTTATTAATATCACAATAAGTCTTTCTATGACCTATGTTCATCAAGGTACCAGTCTATATCCCCCCCCGTAGGCACACAAGGAATAGAGGGTCCTAAGCGAACGAAACCTCCCGTGATAGCAAGTATGGTAGGTATGTCATACATACAATCCATATATCAATACTAAGTAAACACACATCTTAGTAATACCGTATTATATTCGTAGTACATGTTGCACTCTCGTACTAATGATAATTATCACATCTTATTTTATTCCGGTTCATAATTATACGCGCTATAATTCATCCTCACGTCGTAGTAGTCACTCACGTCTCAACCCAAATGATACATTGAATATAACTCTCGCATATGATTTACTCATCTCAATAACCCAAAAGTCCCAAATCAATCACTATATCATCAAAGGGATGCTAACCCTACCCTTGAACCATCTCCCGGAACTCCAAAAGTCAAAACAGTCCAAAAAGGGGCAAGCTGCCAACTCGTTAGAAGTCTCGTTCGAACGAGGCTTCGAACGAGTTTGGACTGTCAGGTCGTTAGAAGTCTCGTTCGAACGATACTGTTCGAACGAGGTCCCAGTTCGTTCGAACGAACTGACCCTTCTAACGATATCTCGTTCGAACGAGATATCGAACGAAAATCCTACTCGTTAATAACGACTGGTCAACTCGTTAGAAGCTCGTTCGAACGAGCTCGTTCGAACGACCTGGGGGTTGCTTCTAACGAGATGCCAGTTTCTGCCCAGAACTTCCCAAAAATCGTTTTTCACCATTTTTATTCCTCAAACCTTTTCTAAAATTCGTTCCAACAATATATTGAGTTCTCTCATCATCCTCAAACATGTTAAGGGGCTATACTAACATCATTAAAGGGTTTGACATCATCTAAACATCATTAAATCACAATTTCTACATTAATTCCCAATTTTCTTCAAGAACATAAACCCTAACTTTTTCTCATCATAAATTCCCAGAATTTTAATTCGTTTATACATCACCTAAACATGAAATATCCGAAATTAAATCTCCCAACAATATTTCTACATGCAAACCTATCCCAACATTCAATAATAACTTCAAATTCATGGGTTTTCTTTTAATCTTTCAAGAACAATTAAGATTCTTCAATTTCTAACATGGAAAAGACATTCTCAGTAATTAAATGGAAATAAAGTCACTTGCCTTGGTTTGATTTCTGAATTTGGTGTGGATTCGGTGTAGAATTTCTGCAGAATCTCTCTCTCTCTCTCCTTCTCCAAGCTTTCTTCTCCAAAAGGCTATGGTGGCTAGGGTTTGCTTTGGGGAAACTTATGAAACCTAATTTCAATAAACCTCCGTAGCTTGTTGGGTTAATAAGGGTTGGTTGGGGTCAATCCTTATCAGATTACAACTCTCAATTTTCGTCACTTTTAACTACCCAAAAATACCAAATTACTAAAATACCCTTTAAGTTACCGGTACGGTCTAAAATTACCCCGGGATCCAAACTATACCCCCGGCTAGTGTTTTCTGACTATCTCGACCCTTCCGGACGCGTTGGCGCGCTCAAAATGACCATACGGATTATCGATTTTTAATTTTACTTTTATTAACAAAATATTATACCGTGACGCGGCGGTCCCACGCGTCTCAACAAAATTTCTAAAATGCCGTATATAAATCCCACGACAAATTTTATAATACCAAATACATATATAATCATATATGCACATAATCAAATACCAATTCGCATCACATCAGTATTTATAACCCGGATTAATTTCCAATTAATACGCATTTAATTAATTAATCCCAAAAATAAATATAGTCAAAAGTACGGGGTATTACATACTCCCCCCCTAATAACTGAATTTCGTCCCGAAATTCGAAACTAGAAAGTACCTGCTAGAAACATCTCTGGATAACGTTCGCGCATCTCATCCTCGCGCTCCCATGTGGACTCCTCGACATTGTGATGTCGCCACTGAACACGTACTAACGGGACTATCTTTGACCGCAGTTTCCTCTCGCTTCGGTCCAAAATAGCAATTGGCCCCTCCTCATAAGAGCTATCCGGCTGGAGATCGATGTCCTCCACAGCAATGTGAGAATGAGCCAAATCATCCCTAAGGTATTTCCTCAGCGAGGAAATATGGAACACGTCGTGAATCCGATGCAAATGCTCCGGTAACCCGAGTCTATACGCAACCGGTCCGATCCGCTCAATAATAGGAAACGGCCCCACATACCTCGGTGCCAACTTCCCCTTCTTCCCGAATCGCATAATCCCCTTCATCGGAGAAACCCTGAGCAAAACCTGGTCCCCCACTTGGAACTCCCTGAAAAATCTCTTCGCATCAGCATAACTCTTCTGCCTGTCTTGAGCTACCCGAATGCGACTCCGAATCAACTCAATCCTTGCCGAAGTATCCTGAATTACTTCCGGCCCAAGTAGTTTGTTGTCCCCCACTTCCAACCAACATGCTGGGGAACGACAAGGCCTACCGTACAATGCCTCAAACGGAGCCATGCCAATCGTGAACTGATAGGAGTTGTTGTAAGCAAACTCCACCAGTGGAAGGTACTGCTCCCATCCACCCCCGAAGTCAATAATACACATGCGTAGCATGTCTTCCAACATCTGATTGGTGCGCTCGGTCTGCCCATCAGTCTGCGGATGATAAGCCGTACTCAACCGCAATTCCGTGCCCATGGCCTCCTGGAAACTCTCCCAAAACCTCGAAACAAATATCTTGTCTCTGTCAGACACGATATTTAGGGGCACACCGTGAAGTCTCACAATCTCTGAAATGAAGAGTTGGGCATACTGACCCGCAGTGTAATCAGTCCTAACGGGTAAAAAGTGAGCGACCTTGGACAATCTGTCCACAATTACCCAAACGGAGTCGTGACCCCTCTGCGACGTAGGCAACCCCGTGATAAAGTCCATGGATATGCTCTCCCACATCCACACCGGAACCTCCAATGGTTGTAGCAATCCTGTTGGTCTCTGATGATCCACTTTTACAAGCTGACAAGTGGCGCATTTCGAGACAAACTCTGCGATATCTCTCTTCATACCGCTCCACCAATACTGCCGTCTCATATCTTGGTACATTTTGTCCCCTCCGGGATGTACCGCGAACCGTGAGCCGTGCGACTCTGCCATCACATCGTGTCGCAGTTCCTCTCCTTCCGGAACTACCAATCTCCCATTGAAGCGTAATCCCCCGTCTGAGCTAACGGTATAGGATTCAGCTCCCTCAGCGAGTAATCGAACTATCTGCTCCTGACAGAACGAATCATTTGCCTGTGCCCGTACAACCTTCGTGACAATCTGCGGTGTAACTGTCATCACAGCCATGAAAGATCGGGCCACTGCATCCTGGTGTCCCAATTCCTTCCACTTCGCTTTCCACACCTCTGCCACCTCATCTGCTGGCCTGCGGCTCAACGCGTCTGCTACCACGTTAGCCTTACCCGGGTGGTACTGAATGTCGAACTGGTAGTCTTTCACAAATTCAAGCCACCTACGCTGCCGCATATTTAATTCCTTCTGCGTGAACAGATACTGTAGTGACTTGTGGTCCGTGAACAGCTGAAACTTCTCCCCCAAAAGATAGTGCCTCCAAATCCGTAAGGCAAATACTACTACTGCCAATTCCAAATCATGCGTGGGGTAATTCTTCTAATGAGGCTTAAGCTTACGGGAAGCATAAGCTATGGCCTGTCTCTCCTGCTGCAAAACACCTCCAAGTCCTTGCAAAGACGCATCGGTGTAAACCAAATACTCAACTCCCGGTCTCGGCAATGCTAACACAGGTGCTGAGGTCAATTTGTCCTTCAACTCATCGAATGCCAACTGACAGGCATCACTCCAGATATATGGCACACCCTTACGAGTAAGATGTGTCAAAGGACCTGCTATCTCTGAGAAACCCCGAATAAACCTCCTGTAGTATCCTGCTAAACCCAAGAAACTACGAATCTCCGTTGGTGTCGTGGGCTGTCCCCACTCCCTCACCGCTGACACCTTCCCCGGATCGACAGATATTCCCTGGTCGGAAATAATGTGACCAAAGAACTGGACTTCCTTCAGCCAAAACCCGCACTTCTCATATTTTGCATACAGCTCGTTCTGACGAAGTGTCTGCAAAACCATCCTCAAATGCTCGGCGTGCTCCTCCTCTGTCTGAGAGTAAACCAGAATGTCATCAATGAAGACAATGACAAACTGATCTAAGAAGTCTCTGAACACTCTGTTCATCAAGTCCATAAACACTGCTGGAGCGTTGGTCAAGCCGAAAGGCATAACCCGAAACTCATAAGAACCATATCTCGACAAGAACGCAGTCTTCGAGACATCCTCCTCCCTGATACGCAACTGATGGTATCCCGACCTCAAGTCAATCTTCGAGAAGAAAGAAGCTCCTCTCAACTGGTCGAATAAGTCATCGATTCGAGGCAACGGATACTTATTCCGTATCGTGACCTTATTCAACTCTCGGTAGTCCACGCACAATCTCAGTGAACCATCCCTCTTCTTCACAAACAAAACTGGAGCGCCCCAAGGTGAGGTACTCCTGCGAATAAAGCCCTGCCCTAACAGCTGCTCTATCTGATCCCGTAACTCTCGCATCTCAGCTGGAGCCATACGGTACGGTGCACGTGCTATAGGTCTCGTACCCGGTAGCAAATCAATAACGAAGTCTATCTCTCGACTGGGTGGTAAGCCTGGTATCTCCTGAAACACATCCGAATACTCCCTGACAACCGGGATCGAATCTAAAGGAATCACAACCTCCTTAGAGGTATCCTCCTCTATGTAATACAGATGAGCGGTCGATCCTCCCTCTGGGCGAGGCATCGCCACTATAAACATCTCCTGCCCCGGAATGGCAAAAACAATGCTCCCGCTGAAGCAATCAATCATGGCCCTATATGCTACGAGCCAATCCATCCCGATGATCACATCGTGAACATGCATGTCTAACACTAACATGTCCGCAGGCAATACCAAACCACCAACCTCTACCCCGACTCCCCGGCATATAAAGAAAATAAGTGACCCACTCCCTAATGGTGAGTCGACACACGTCACTGTGCTCTCTGCCGTAGCTAACAATCCTAAAGCTTTCGCGAAGTGTGTAGCTATGAAACAATGTGTAGCACCCGTATCAAAGAACACCCGACCCATAGTGCCATGGATAGGAAACGTACCCTCGATCGCGGGCGGTGCCTGTGGAACTGCAGCCTGGTGAACGTTGTAGACACGTCCATACTGTAGCTGCCCCTGTTGAGCTGGGACCGCTGGAATGGGTGGCAATGCTGCCATCTGTGGCGGTGCAGGAAGAGCGGCGGGAAACATAGGTCTCTGTGGCTCCTGGCGAGCACCCTGCTGCTGCTGCTGTGGGGCCCTACCCCTATCAGGACAATCCTGCTTCTTATGGCCAGTCTTGCCACAAGTAAAGCACTTCCCTGGGAAGTTCCCTCCCCTCTGCCCCTGCTGTCCCCGGCCCTGGTGGCCGTTACCATTCCTCCCTTGGCCCTGCTGGCCCTGATGGAACTGCTGCCCATTCTGTCCCTGTTGGCCCTGCTGGCCGTTTGGACCCTGATGGCCCTGGCGGAAACCTCCCTGTCCCTGCCTGTAGTTCCCTGACCGGAACCTCTTGTTATCCCCCTGTTGGGTACCCTGCTCAGTCTGTCTCTGCCCCTGACCGGTTTGTGCCCCGCTGGCACCATGTCCCCCAGTCCTGCCCTGATGGCTAGACTCCCCTGACCGCTTGCCCTCGGCCATATGAAAACGGTGGTCCTGGCAGTGTAGTAATGCAGCGTTAACCACATCAGAATACGTGGCCAACGATAGGTTCCCTAGCAGATGCTGGCGGATCCTCCAATTCAACCCATCAGTGAACTTCTCTATCTTCTTCTTCTCTGTTGGAATCTCGTCTGGAACGATATTCAACAAGTTAGTGAACTCGGCCTCATACTCGGCCACTGTCTTGCCCTCCTGCTTCAAACTCATCAGCTTCCTCCTCATCTCTATATGAACTGCAGACGGAAAGTACTTGCGGTCGAACCGCACCCAGAACTCCTGAATGGTGAGGGTATCCCTCTCCTCCGCGGTGGTAATAGACTCCCACCACTGTAGCGCAGATCCAACTAGCTTGAAAGTAGCTAGCACCTGTTTCTGAACATCAGTGCACTCATGCATCCTCAAATGCCTCTGCATGTCCTTCCTCCATTGGCTCGAGATAACCACATCTGAGCTTCCAGCAAACTCTGGTGGATGCGCTTTCTGAAAAGCGTCACGTACACGCTCCCAAGCAGACGGGAATGCATTAACCTGTACTGGCGCGGCAGCCGGCGCCTGCTGAATCACGGCAATCGCGGCATTTACCGCTTGGGCTACTATAGCAGCAACCTCAGCGGCGTTCAACATGCCCTGAACTGGAGCGGGCTGTGGTTCGGGCGTAGCATTCCTGGGAACTCGTCGTGCACGTCGTGGAGGCATCTGAAATAAGAACAAAGTTTATAAGTTCACGGTTTATAAACTTAATGTAGCTGAAGAACGAAGCATACACAAAAGAATACAACAGTCCTAAAATATAGGGCTCTATATCAAAGAAACGTAGCGGAAACATAATAGCCGTACAGATCCTAAAGGACACTAGAACCTGATGCTCTGATACCACCTGTGACACCCCGACTAATTAAACACCGGGTAGCTACTCCTTTATAAAATTAATTCAAAATGCCAAGTTGGCTCAGTTAATAGCATCACTGTCGAAAACGTTTTATTATTACTAATCACCTAGTATTTAAAAAGTAGGTGCCAAATTTTATTAAATCTGATTAACATGCAACAAGAGTAATGAATAACTAAATAACACCATTCACCATACTGAAGTAACAAGAATAACCATCACAATATGTAAATAAAACCTGGAGGAAAAACTCCTCAATACAAATCCCACAACTGATATGTAAACTGAAATAAATAACTAAAACTGAATACTGAGCAATACATGCTAGAGTCTGAAAACTGAAATGTAAAAATGCTCTAAATAGGAATGGGCAACATGCCCTACAACTGATAGATAGTGACTCTGGAATCCAAAAGATAGAAGCGTCTATGAGCAAATCCCTGTAGCTTCCACAACCAGCTACAGCACGTCACCTGAATGAGTACCTATGCTTGGTGTCCTTGTGGCTGGGCACCTAAAATGGTTTTACAAGAAAATATATTTGAAAGCAAATGGGTCAGAGCCCGAAAGTGGAAATCATTTTAAAAATTTGCAAGTGCTTTAAAAACATTTAAAACATTAAATGCAAAGTACATGTTAGGACGTGCACTCACATTAAATTCTCACCTCTCGACTAACTGTGCACTCCTAACGTAAGTACCCATCTATAACTACCTTCTCCACTAGCTAAGTGACAACGTAAACTAGCTAGACAACCAAAGGTTCTACTCATTTTACTCGGTTAATTTAACATAACAACGCTCGTAATTTAATAGAGGTCTCTCGTAATCTCCGTTATTAAGTATGCCATTGATATAACTAACAGCTAACTCATTATATATCTCGAACAATACCGGAATATTTTACAACATTAACATGAGGATTTCCATTAAATAATGTATATTATTCATCACATAAATATACGATACAAGCACCCCGCAATCTAAGCTGTAGTGCACACATACTCTGCTATCCATCCCGGTACATCACGTACATAAGGATCACATATTCCGAATCTCTCAGGAATAGTTCAGATAACACAAATCACAAATAGTGGAGGCGAACATAGTCACCATCACATGGGTCACGCACATACCTACGCTCCCATGGTCAGCGGACTTATTAATATCACAATAAGTCTTTCTATGACCTATGTTCATCAAGGTACCAGTCTATATCCCCCCCCGTAGGCACACAAGGAATAGAGGGTCCTAAGCGAACGAAACCTCCCGTGATAGCAAGTATGGTAGGTATGTCATACATACAATCCATATATCAATACTAAGTAAACACACATCTTAGTAATACCGTATTATATTCGTAGTACATGTTGCACTCTCGTACTAATGATAATTATCACATCTTATTTTATTCCGGTTCATAATTATACGCGCTATAATTCATCCTCACGTCGTAGTAGTCACTCACGTCTCAACCCAAATGATACATTGAATATAACTCTCGCATATGATTTACTCATCTCAATAACCCAAAAGTCCCAAATCAATCACTATATCATCAAAGGGATGCTAACCCTACCCTTGAACCATCTCCCGGAACTCCAAAAGTCAAAACAGTCCAAAAAGGGGCAAGCTGCCAACTCGTTAGAAGTCTCGTTCGAACGAGGCTTCGAACGAGTTTGGACTGTCAGGTCGTTAGAAGTCTCGTTCGAACGATACTGTTCGAACGAGGTCCCAGTTCGTTCGAACGAACTGACCCTTCTAACGATATCTCGTTCGAACGAGATATCGAACGAAAATCCTACTCGTTAATAACGACTGGTCAACTCGTTAGAAGCTCGTTCGAACGAGCTCGTTCGAACGACCTGGGGGTTGCTTCTAACGAGATGCCAGTTTCTGCCCAGAACTTCCCAAAAATCGTTTTTCACCATTTTTATTCCTCAAACCTTTTCTAAAATTCGTTCCAACAATATATTGAGTTCTCTCATCATCCTCAAACATGTTAAGGGGCTATACTAACATCATTAAAGGGTTTGACATCATCTAAACATCATTAAATCACAATTTCTACATTAATTCCCAATTTTCTTCAAGAACATAAACCCTAACTTTTTCTCATCATAAATTCCCAGAATTTTAATTCGTTTATACATCACCTAAACATGAAATATCCGAAATTAAATCTCCCAACAATATTTCTACATGCAAACCTATCCCAACATTCAATAATAACTTCAAATTCATGGGTTTTCTTTTAATCTTTCAAGAACAATTAAGATTCTTCAATTTCTAACATGGAAAAGACATTCTCAGTAATTAAATGGAAATAAAGTCACTTGCCTTGGTTTGATTTCTGAATTTGGTGTGGATTCGGTGTAGAATTTCTGCAGAATCTCTCTCTCTCTCTCCTTCTCCAAGCTTTCTTCTCCAAAAGGCTATGGTGGCTAGGGTTTGCTTTGGGGAAACTTATGAAACCTAATTTCAATAAACCTCCGTAGCTTGTTGGGTTAATAAGGGTTGGTTGGGGTCAATCCTTATCAGATTACAACTCTCAATTTTCGTCACTTTTAACTACCCAAAAATACCAAATTACTAAAATACCCTTTAAGTTACCGGTACGGTCTAAAATTACCCCGGGATCCAAACTATACCCCCGGCTAGTGTTTTCTGACTATCTCGACCCTTCCGGACGCGTTGGCGCGCTCAAAATGACCATACGGATTATCGATTTTTAATTTTACTTTTATTAACAAAATATTATACCGTGACGCGGCGGTCCCACGCGTCTCAACAAAATTTCTAAAATGTCGTATATAAATCCCACGACAAATTTTATAATACCAAATACATATATAATCATATATGCACATAATCAAATACCAATTCGCATCACATCAGTATTTATAACCCGGATTAATTTCCAATTAATACGCATTTAATTAATTAATCCCAAAAATAAATATAGTCAAAAGTACGGGGTATTACACCAAGTAAAGTTGTTACGGTGAGGGAGTGGGGACAGCCCATGACACCTACCGAAATTCGCAGTTTTCTGGGTTTGGCGGGTTATTACCGCCAATTTATTAAGGGATTTTCCAAGGTTGCTAGTCCTTTGATAAATTTGACCCGGAAAGGGGTTAGATTTGTTTGGGATGATTCCTGTCAAGCTGCATTCGATGAGCTCAAAGATAGATTGACTTCGGCTCTAGTCCTCGCTTTACCCAAGTCGGGGTTGGAATATTTGGTCTTCACCGATGCATATTTACAAGGTTTGGGAGGTGTGCTTCAGCAGGAGCGACAACCTATTGCCTATGCTTCCAGGAAGCTCCAGCCTCATGAAAGAAATTACCCAGTGCATGACTTAGAATTAGTCGCAGTTATCTTTGCCTTGAAGATTTTGAGGCACTATCTTCTCGGGGAGAAGTTTAGTCTTTTCACGGACCATAAGTCGTTGTAATATTTATTTTCTCAAAAAGATTTGAATATGCGACAGCGACGGTGGTTGGAGTTCGTGAAAGATTATCAATTTGATATTCATTACCATCCGGGCAAGGCGAACGTGGTGGATGATGCCTTGAGTAGAAAACCCGAGGGAGAACTAGCTGATGTATGGAAGGCTAAATGGAAAGAGCTGAGTCACGAGGATGCGGTTGCTAGGGCGTTTATATCCGTGATGACTGTTACTCCGACGATTGTGGCAAGGGTCGTAGAGGCCCAAGGCAGGGATAAAGAATGTCAAGACCACATTCACCAATTACTGACTGGGGGACCAGAGTCCTACTCGGTAAGTTCTGAGAGTGGATTGCGCCTTCATGGAAGGCTCATCGTTCCGGAGGATGGGGATTTGCGACGGGCAGTGATGGCAGAATCTCACGGTTCAAAATTTTTGGTGCATTCGGGAAACGATAAGATGTATCAGGATGTGCGTCGTCAATATTGGTGGCCGGGTATGAAACGAGATATTTCGGAGTTTGTATCTCAATGCACTACTTGTCAGTTGGTTAAGATTGATCATCAGCTACCGGCAGGTTTGTTGCAGCCGTTAGAAATTCCGGTATGGAAATGGGAGTGTATATCAATGGATTTTATCACTGGCTTACCAACGTCACAAAAGGGTCACGATTCGATATGGGTCATCGTTGATCGCTTGACGAAGTCGGCGCACTTTCTTCCAGTCCGTACCGATTATAACACTGCTCGTTACGCTCGATTATTTATGGATGAGATTGTTAGATTGCATGGGGTGCCTTTGAATATTGTTTCCGACAGAGATAAGATCTTCATTTCCCACTTTTGGTAAAGCTTCCAAGAGTCCCTAGGAACGGAATTGAGATTGAGCACTTCCTATCATCCTCAGACAGATGGGGAGACCGAAAGGGTTAACCAAATGTTGGAGGATATGCTTCGTATGTGTATGCTTGATTTCAAAGGAAGTTGGGAACAATATCTCCCGTTGGTTGAATTTGCTTACAATAATTCATACCAGTTCACTATTGGGATGGCGCCCTATGAAGCCTTGTATGGTAGGCCTTGTAGGTCTCCCACATGTTGGTTAGAAGTGGGAGATAACAAGTTTCTCGGACCTGAAATGATTCGGGATACTTCTTCTAAGATCGATCTTATTCGAAATCGTATTCGGATAGCCCAAGATAGACAAAAGAGCTATGCCGATGCGGGAAGAAGACATGTGGAACTGGAGGTTGGAGACCAAGTGTTGGTTTGAGTGTCGCCTATGAAAGGCGTTAAGCGTTTCGGAAAGAAAGGGAAGCTTGCACCGCATTTCGTTGGACCTTTTCCCGTAATTACTAAGGTGGGTCCAGTGGCGTATCAACTTGCCCTACCGGAGCCTTTGCAACAAATTCACGATGTTTTCCACATCTCCTCTTTGAAAAAGTATAAGAGGTGTGATGGAGCCCATTGGCACATTCCTTTCGAGGATATAGAGTTACAACCCGATGTTTCTTATGAAGAGCAACCCATGGCCATATTGGAGCATGGGGAACGTAGATTGAGATCTCGAGTGGTGCCCTTGGTTAGAGTACAATGGAGTCATCACAGCGTCGAGGAATCTACTTGGGAGCGTGAGGACGATATGCGGGAAAAGTATCCGCATCTTTTTATCCAAGGTACGCTTGAATTTTGGGGGCAAAATTCCCTCATAAGGGGGGGAGTATGTAACAAACCTCGCTTTTGGGAGCCCATTTTATGTTTATTTACTGTGTTGAGTAGTTGCATGTATAAAATGTCGGATGTGGGTAAGTATTAATTTGATTAAATAAGTTAATATTTACTAATGAGTTGCATAATTACCATGTGTGTAAGTAGTTATTACCACGTGGTGCTCTATTTTGTCATGAAAATTAAAATGGCAATTTGAATTAAAAAGAAACTGTAACTTTAAATGGCTTATAAAATTTCCAAATGGTAATTTGGAGGGTGTAGTTAATTCCGAGAGGTGTGAGACAGTCAAAATGTGTGCCATATTGTATTTTGAGATTTTGGGCACTTTTGACTGGTTTTGGCATATTGCGTATTAGAAATTAATTATTGCGGTATTGACACTTAAAGATGGGAGACTTTTAATTTAAGGCCTCTTTTTAGTCTTTACCAAGCCTTTCATTTTCTCTTGTTTGCCCTAAGTGTTCTGGCCCTAAGAGAGAGAGAGAGAGAGTGGAAGAAATTGGAGAAAAGGGTGAGATTGAAGAATTGGTGGTTTGATCTTGCTTTCCTCTTCAACCAAGACTGAATTTGAAGCCCCCAAGGCAAGTTTTCTACTTGCTATTATATGGTCTAAGATGGATAATTAGTATGGGTAGTTATGTATAGTTTTGATGTAATATAATTGTGGTTTTTGGTTGGATTTATGGGTATCAACATCTTTGGTAGAGATTGATTGTTGATTGAGGTAGAAAAATGATGATGGGATCATTTATGATCTTTTAGTATCATTAAATGTGGTTGGATGATTTTGGTTGGTAATTGATTTTGGGTTTAGAAGAAAAATAGGAGAAATAGGTCTAGGTCTGCAATGACCGGTCGACCGCGTCTCTCAGACCGGTCGACCGGGCCTTCGGAGGAAGGCACACTGCTTTCTTTCAAAGGCATGAAATTGAGGGTCCGGTCGACCGGCTCGTCCGAAATGGACTTTCTGCTTTCTTTCAAAAGCTAAAACTTGAGACGCGGTCGACCGCGGTCTTGGGACCGATCGACCGGTCCTCTGTTTTCTCTTCCAATTTTCTACTTTTGTTTTTAAATTTTTTTCTTCCCCTAGGAACTTAGGACTCTTCTTGAATGAAGTAAACCTTGGCTTTTCGAGTCCTAGTTGAGTTGGTTGACACCCTAGTGTTGAATGGGTTTCACTTGGGGTTAAGTCCGGGTGAGGGGTTGTCTTAAGTGATGTTAAGGCATCACTTTTCTTTGTGCATCCTATTAATATGGATGGGGGTTGTAGGCCCATACTTGGAGACTTTAGGGGCTTAAATTGAGGTATATAAGACCTTATGTTCGGGAAGTGAATATAATCCCTTGAAGAATTATTCGAGGCATACCCTAGGATGAAAATAAATAAGATATCCTATGATCATGGTTTCAAACAAATGAAACACGTAAATGTTAATGGAAACGAAATGAAAAGTATGATTTTTATAGTAAATGCTAATTTACTTAAGCACACCTCTCTAAATGCTATCATAAGGGAAGCTCGCACATGAGGTGATGTTCCTTGACTAGTGAATGCAGGGAGACTATAGTCCTCGGCCATATGCGGGTTTATTATATGTATTTTCTGCGCTAGTGAGGTAATTTCGGGTGTGGTTATGACTCACTCGCAGGCATATGGCCACTTCCCGACGTGCGTTAGGTACCCAGGCTGCCTTGTTTGATGGGCCCCTGGAAGATGATAGTCATTTAGGGGCGTGCCCAGTGGGGAAACTCGGAGGGGCGGTCTTAGAATCGTTATATGTATAAGAATATAACTTTTCTAAACTCAAGTGGGACTTGAGGCTTGCATATTTCCACTAAATTATATATGATAACTACATTCCTGCTAAGGAATAAGAATTGGAAAGAAATAAGATAACGATGACAGTGTATTCCTGTTAAGGAAATGAAACTGGATTAAAGTGGAAATTGGTGAATAGAGGCTTTTAATTTATTAACTCATCATTTCATTCTCTTGCATAGTTTTATCTTAGGTATGTCATTTTAATTGTCTCATTTATATTTCATTGTTAGGTTGTTAGATGTTGGATCTTCATCCTCATGATTAACTGTTCATATCTAGCATGCTTTTTGTTCATCTGGGAACTATATAAAAACCGGGTCCTGACCCGTTCATTTTCTTATATGTTGTGCATGTTATTGTATCCGCCCAGGTGCTCCTCCGCAAGGACGTCCGTATTGATATTTCAAATCTTTTTCTTTTAAGGAGCTGTATGAAATAAAAAGAAGATTGAGATGGGAAATAACTAATTAACTAAATGCAAACTAAATTAAACTACTAAATTAACTATGTGAGCAAAATTAACTAACTAAAAATGACTTAATAAGAATGATGGGAAAACAAGTAGGGATTGTTAAACGAAAATGTATTTAGCCCATTAATTAATATTTCATTATTTTAATTATAATTAGTGTACATTTTAGTTTAAAATAATATATTAATTTTGATGATTCCAAACATACTTTTATTAAGTATTCTTAATTTTAAATATACATTTAGTTTGTATACTTTTATGTAAATATTAACTATCTATATTTTTTATGTAAATATTAACTATCTATATTTTTTTGTACGTTTACATAGAAATTATCTTACAATAATTTTTGTATATACTATTGATAATATATTTTGGATACTAGTTATTATTATTTGTTACATCTATATTATATGATAATCAGTAATTATATTAATTATGCTTATATATATTATATTACATATACATATTGTTTGTAACACCCTTATATATGTTCATGTTAAGTTTTTTTTAACTCAACATGCCTCGACTCTACTCAACGTACATATCCGAGTAAAGGTACACATATATTGATCCTTTGACACATTACGCACACATGCATATATATTGATCCATGTTATTAATTGTGTGACTCACCATTTTATAAAAGTGAAATAAGATTGTTTTTACTGAAAATATTTTTTTATAAAATTGGTTATATAGCTTGTTCAAAATGAATATCTTATTCTAAAATAATTTTTAGAATTTGTTGATAAAGATAATTTTTTTATTTTGAAAAATATTTTATCGAAACTCAAATTACATGTAAAACATTTTTTGTTGTTTAGTAAAATGTCATGTTTGTATATATATATGTTAGTACATGCGTAACATGTTATAATATGTATATGTTTGTTCCATGTGTGGCTATTTATTAGTTGCTTGTGCATTAAAGATTTGACATGTTTTATGGGATAACACTTTAGCAGGTCTTGTAACTTTTGCCTACATAGATTTGACTCAAAGCTGTTGCCTTTGGCTAGTGGCCAAATTGTACTTACTACACACTTGAGTGTTTAAGTTTGATCTGACCCATTAGAAGATTTAATTTTTAAACGAATTTTTTTGGGAAATCTTTGTACTCTCATCAATCCATTCCATGTTGACAAAACTGCTTTGGCAGTTGTCCTGGGCACGCGTCCGTCATAAATTTTTTTTATTAACGTATTTTTTATATAATTCAAAAATATAAGATATATATATATATATATATATATATATATATATATATATATATATATTTAAGTTTTTTTATTAAACAGAAAATTAATTTTTATTACGCGTATTTTAAATAATTTATTTCTACATAAAATCGATAACGTTTTTTTAGAAAATAATTTTTATGTATACATATATATTTATATATCTCGATACATCTAAAATATCTGTGTATATCGTTTTTTTTAAAATATACTTACTGTTTTTATATATGTACAATTGAAATTCTTGGAAGATATCTCGAAGATTATTATCATTCTTGGGAAGCCACACCTTATGTCATGTATGTCAGTTATATCACTCCTAGATTGAGCAGACTATCTCTACCTATATCTAGTTTTTGCTTTGATTATCATTTATAATATTGCATTTACATGTCTTCTTACGTCAAGTGGACTAAATATTATGTCCTGTTTGGACCAATATTTTTTATTGAGTATGATTTATATAATCTATAAAAAAAGGAATAAGAAAAATGCCTTTTGGATTGTGTTTTGTTTTTCTTACAAAGGGTCCACGCGAGATAGTAATTTTTTTATACATTATTTTATATGTTGCACTGTATAGTGTTTAAAATTAGCATCTTTGTGTAGTCTAATTCATACCTGCTTCTCGCAAATTAACTGGCTCGGACAAGTACTAATTTTCCCGTGCGTCATCATCAAGTATGTCAGTTGGTTTCTTTTGTTTACATGCGAATACAAGCTTTGGATTTATTTTTTTTTGCGTTGGCAGACCTCGAGCCATGCATCTTCCTCGGTTAATTTTTCTTTGGGGCCACGCATTTTTTTATTTTATATCAACCATGTTTTGAATGATTTGTTGATTTGACAAAGAAACGAGTATATATTTTTTTATTCACATTGAAGACGTTTGCAGATGATATTATCACTTATTTTTCAAGTGATGAGACATGTTGACTGATAATTAACTTGTTATATTTTTATATTTTAATGTCTCTCTCTCTATCAGTCTAACATTATTTCTTAGACAGCATAGATGGTTTTCATGAGATACGATTTCATTACAAGATATTGAGCATTTAATGCTCTCCGAGTTGATCCAACTTTTTCTTCCAACAGTTATTTTTTTTTTGCTACAAAAGAAGACCACATTCAGTTGGAACAGAGCAGACACGAAAAATTAGAGAGCAACTAAAAATTTATTCAGCTCACATATCATCAAGAGAGAAACCAGAAATATTTTTTTTCTCAGCTCATATACTCAGTTCAAGAGAGTAACACAAATTTATTCAGCTCTACATATTTGAGACAACAACAATTAATATACTCAGTCATTTGTTGAAGAAGAAATTTGAAGAGCACAAGAATCATTATTCTGCTACAAAAATTTCAAGAAAAAGACCGGTGCCAAAAATCAGATTTATTGAGAAGTCTCACTCAAGAAGAAACTCGGATTAATTTGTATTTTAGAGAGTTTCAACATTCAAACTTTGTACTCAAAACTCAAGTTTTATTTTGAAGCTCGGTGACTAGCTTCGGTTGTACTTGGAGTCGGTGTTTGCTTCAAGTGTTTGTAAATGGTGGTTTGATCCTACCGTACAAGTGGATCAGGACTAGTGAAGCGCGGGAGACGGAAGCTTGCTCTTGGCCCGTGGACGTAGGCCTGATTTTGGCCGAACCACGTTAAAAATACGGTGTCATTTATTTTCAGCATTTAAATTTATTTATATGCTTGTGATTGATTAATTTTATTTTTTTAACACTTTACTTGCAAGATATTTAAATCTGAAAATTTGGTAAATTTTATTTTAAGATTAAAATAATTATTTTCGTAATAATTATTAATTCCAGAATATTAATTTTTATTAACTACGAAAATTATTTATAAATTTATTGGGTTTTATAATCTTGAAATATAACTTGTTTAATCATTTGAGAAGTATATATTATTTGATATTCTTGCGTGAATCATTTTAGATTAAATCCAGAATATAAAATACGAAAATTGACTGTTTATTTATTGGATGTTGTAATCTCTTGTTTAATCAATTGAAAGTATTTATTTGATAATTTATTTATTGTGTGTTTCAATCTCTGATTTAAATTGTTTAAATAAATCGGTAACATTTATTTAATCATTATTGGTTTAACCTTTTAAGATTTAATTAATCTAAAATTTGTATTAAGTGTTTTAAATTAAATATTTTCTGAAATATTAATTTAACCCGAAAAGTTTGTAAAAACTCAATTCACCCCCCTCTTGAGTATTTTTCTGGGCAACAATTGGTATCAGAGCTAGTGCTCTTCTTATTTATTATGATTTAACGATCATAGAGTTAAAGATCATGACAAACTTTTATGTATTTATTTTGAATATTGCACTTTACATTTTTATTATTTGTATGCTAAAATGTTTGATCTCTTGTAGCTACTCCTTGTTTCATTATATGAAAAGAAAATGGATATGCAGTGGACCATATGTTTCCAACTTTATTTCGAAGGAAAAGTTCCTTGAAAATTCTGATTTTGATGCACTTAATAAAAATATGTGCACCCCTTGCCTATATGCCAATATTGATGAATCAAGCATTGAAGAATCTATTACTCCCTATCTCATGGCAATTGGTAATGAAGAGGTACAATCTAACCCTTGCATTAGTAATGATGAATCATATTCCACTTATAGTGCGAATCATGATATTGGAGATGACATTGTTGATAATTATGATGAATTACAAGATGCATTTAATGAGTTATATGAAAAATATGAAGATATTGGAAAGAAATTTATTGCACTGAAAAAGACTCATTCCAAATGTGATTTTATATCAAAAGATTTTGATAATTTAAAATTAGAAAATGAATCTTTAAAAAGTGAAATTAAATCCTTGAAAAAGGAAAAATATGTTAGTATCCCTAATTCGCTCGAATCTGAAAATATTGAGTTGAAAAAGGAAATTGAATATTTACAGAAATCCATAGACAAATTTACTAAAGGAAATGACTATTTTCATAAAATTATTGAAAAACAAAGAATTCGGTTTAATAATAATGGTATTGGATATGAGGAAGAAAATGAGAAAAAGAATTACTCTAATTTATTTAAAAATGATGCCTCATCTAGTCATTCTAACTCTTTATGCTCATATTGTGGTAGGCATACACATTATTCCAAATTTTGTAAATTTAGAAAACGAAAATATAATACTAAATTAGCCTGGATTCCTAAAGAAACAATTATGTATGCTAACCCTAATTTGCCACACTCTTTTTGGGTTCCAAAAGATAATGTTTTTAGGTGCAAAATCGGTATTGGCACTTGAACGATTTTTTTTTTAATAGAATTAGTGTTAGATTTTTTTTAACACATTCATTACTTGATAAATTTGGTGATATATTGTTTTCATATTTAATATGCTTATTTTCGTGAAATATTATTTCATAAGATTCTTACACTATATATGCTTATTAATGATTAATAATCTGATTATTTTTTTGTTTAATTATTGTCATGTTTATATGCTTATTTGAATTAGACACCATTCATTACTTGAAAATATTTGTTTTGTGATTAAGGATTTATAATTTGATTTATTTCTTATTAAATTATATGCCAAAAAGAACTCTCTCTCCTCCTCCTTTCATTACTCTAGGGCTTGGCTTTTTATATTACCTAAATATGACTTTTCCCATGCCTCTCCACATTTTATAATTAATAAAAAGAAATTATAAAAAAACTTTCAAGAGTTGAAACTCTTCAGCTTCCAGAATTAATTTCAACTTTGACTTTTTTTCTCCAACTTTGACTTGCCATATCTTTTAATCCAGAGCTTTAGTTTGACTATCGTTTCTTCATACACTCTTGTGAATTAGATATATTTAACTTCCTAGTTTTTCCCAGCTTCGGAATATGGTTGTAAAATTACAAAAATTCCCCTGAACTCCTCATTTCTTACTTTCTTTCACTATTTTGCGTTCTCTTTCGCACTAATTTGCGTGAAATACCAGTAAAATACATAAGAGATACACAGAATACGAAATACATGCCAAACAGGGTTAGTAGCATAAATATAAGACAAATCCAAGCTATTTACAATACACGGGATCATAAAAGTACCGAAACTAAGGGGATAAATGTGAAGAATTTATGCATAATCAAATCCCCCTAACTTAGAACTTTGCGCGTTCCGAGTAATGTAAAAACAAAAGAATATGAGTTAAGGTCCCTTCAAAAACTTTATTGAGATAAAATACCTTTTTCGCAGGCAAGCGATTGCATTTAGCGGACGTAACAAGCCTTTAAACCCCTAGGTTACCCTAGTAGGATGTGTGGTGTCTCCTGAGGGTTTGCAGTGAATATACCCACAAAATTCTTTATTGACTCAAATAAATGTCAAAATACTTGAAAATTATACAATTTAAACTTTTCAAAAAATAATCACCATAAATTCATATTCAAATATCTCAAACCATAGTGCGTGTGTTTGTGCAAAGCCAGAAATTAAACCTCAAATTTTCCCCGATTGAGCATTACGTTACTTTTCGAAAATTCGTTTTGATTCAAATTCTTACGGATGCACTCACAAACGAATCATTCAGATTGTGGTTGTTTTCTCTCGGTATGCATGATATAAAGATTAAATATAATGGACACAAATTCACGAATACAAAATTGAGAAAAAGGAATTATATGGTGAAAATATCTCATCCTCGGAATATAGTTATTAGGAAACGGGAAACATCATCTCTTAATCACACCATTTTAATCTCTTTTATTATCTTTTCATGTCTTAGCTCTCCATGCGGTAATTAATTTTGTCATTCGGACTCGGTTAGGACTTTCCGGGTTAAAAAGTGTAAAGGATAAAAATGAGAATGGACGGAATGTTCGGGATTGAAAAATGTCCTTATGATGTCCATTAGTGCTTTTTCGGGCATTTGCTCATTTTTCTCTTTTCATTTTCTTCTTCTTCTTCTTCTTCTTCTTCTTCTTCTTCTTCTTCTTTTCTTGCTATTTTTCTTTTCTTGCCGTTTTTTATTACACACTTTGGACTTACTTGATGAATTTTCAATTTTTCACAATTCCGGGCTATTTGGGTTTTTCAGGTTATCAAACGAAAGGGAAATATTTTATTACGCTCAAAGTGGGTTGCAAAGGGATAATTTTTTCACAACTTTATTATGGTTAATATTTTTGGGTTAAACAAAAGAGGGCCTACTTCATTGTCGAAATTGCTAATCACATTACCATATGCATCTCGAGATTAATTAAGTTTAGAGATATATTTAACACGAATTTCGAGATAACATTTCACACATTTCCCATAACCGATCAAAACAAAGGATTGATATCACCAATGACTTATTAAAATTTTGAAAATAACTTTGAGTTAATCATAAACTCGGATTTATTTAAAAACTCATAAAAAATTTGAAGGCTCGAAATATCACCGGGTTTGATTAATCTCCACACTTATTCGTTAAGTCGTCAATTTTCTTTCAATTTCCATCTTCAGTCAATTTTGGCTTAGTGCATTTAATTTTTACAGTTTCATATTTTAAATATAATAAAGGTGACGTTTTTGAAAAAATAAAATTCTAATTTTTATTCATTTTGAACAAAAATATTTTTGGCTTTTTTAAAAAATTTTCAATTTTTTTTTGATTTTTTTTGAAATTAAAAAAAATAAAGTAAAATAACATAAAAAATATACTTGGAACAAACATGTGATCAAATCAATGAATCTAAATAATAAATGGGAAGAATATGCCACTCCCCCTAACTTAAATGTTGCATTGTCCTCAATGCGAATCAAGAACACAACATAAAGAGAGGAAAATGAATATATTACCCAAATGGAGCGATCCTCGATGAGTGCGAGTCCATTGAATCTACAAAGCATGTTAGAACCAAGCATTACAAAAAGAATAACAAAAACATTAACTAATTACTCTAAACTATAATAAAAAAAGAAAAAGCTAATTATGTACAACCTACGATTTGAACTTCTAATAACTCATACAATAAAAGTCGAAACATTTGAGGGTCCACCCAAAATATAATTTGACTTTGAGGGATTAATGGTTTACCCTCATTAGATAGCATGCCTCCCGAAAAATAAGAATTACGTTTCAACAACGGAAGGCATGTGCAAAGCGGAAGAAATGAACCATCACCAATTAAAAATTTTAGGGGGATAATGAGGGATTTGAGTGCACAGGGGGACAAGTACCATTGGGATCCAAGAAAAATATAATCACCTCCCATAGATTTTTCAAGTAGTATGGGAAGCGGGGCACACAAACAGAAAGATTCCATCTTGGAAAATAATTTAAGCAAAGAGTCCTTGTCCTCAACGTCGTCAGGACTTTCATTCCACTCTTTTGATAACTCCAATTGTTCGATAACAGTGAATGAGAATGGTGAGGATATAAATTCAAGATCAAGTGTTTCTTCATTGGATTCCTCATTTGGTTGAAAACATTCTTTAGTCTAAAAAATATCGGAAGAAAAATCGTCATTGGATTCGAATAGTGCATCCAACTCTTGCTCCAAAAAATGATTTTTTTCCCTATATTCTTTTTCACGTCTTTCTTCTTCAAGCCTTTCATTTTGATAAATTTGGATGGACTTAGCACTGGGCTTGTATTTATGAGACTTGTTTTTAGTAATATTGATCCAATGTTCATAAACCGTAGTTCATTTTCCTCCTCACTATTAGCGTAACAATTAAAGCCAACAAAAGAGTTAGAATAAGACATTTCAAATTGGGCAATTTAAAAATGCGAGATACAATTTTTTTTTTTTGAAAGTCAAATTCGGGATTAACCAACCTAACCTAAAATCTACCTAATCCTCCTCGACCATGACGCCATTTTGATCGAGTGGAAAAATCGAGCGTCCGCGTAAATACGCTAGTCGTTGTTATCGGCTTCCAACCGCAATACAAAAACCTAAACTTTAACTACACTCTTGTGGAGTATAGTGGCTAGTCTGGGTATCGAATCCTCAGGGAACTTGGACGAGTGAACGTGACGACAAAGGTAAGACAGTTAACCCTAACTTGTCTCTAAAAAGAAATAAAAAGATGATTGAGATGGGAAATAAATAATTAACTAAATGCACATTAAATTAAACTACTGCATTAACTATGTGAGCAAAATTAACTAACTAAAAATGACTTAATAAGAACGAAGGGAAAACAGGTGGGGAATACAATCCCCAAATCCTTAGTAATTACTTAGCAGAATACTAAAATTATAAATTAGAAGTTTGAATGAATCTAGTCTTTATAGATCCTAAGCATTACATATATGAGATTCAATCCCACATCATATGAAATCAAAGGGAAATATAAAGCGGTGCTAAACAATTTTAAGAACATTATATTCTTAAACATCCTAAGTACCTAGGGCAAGAGAGATTAAAAGACATATAATGATTGTAGAATTATCTTGCATGACTCTTTCAAAATTCTAATTTAAATTCTATTTTCTACATATGTAATTTACATTGGTATGGGTTCATGTATCCCAACCCTAAAAAAAACTTAGCTAGACATGATTTTATTAAATGAAAACAAAATTCTAAATGTGCAAGAAATCATAGGTCTATTATGCATTGAAAAGAAACTTGAATTGAGAAACAAAATTAAACTACAAGAACAATTTAAAATTACAATAGGGAAGAAATGGAAAGTAGAAATTAGAAATACTTGAATAGAAGAAGGAAATCTGAACTTGAAATACTTGAATAGAAGAAGGAAATCTGAACTTGAAACTTGAATCTTGAATAGCTCTTGTTCAACTTACAAACTAGGGTGTCTAAATCCTAAGAAAATATGAAATCATATGCCAAAATGAACTCTCTCTCCTCCTCCCTTCATTACTCTAGGGCTTGGCTTTTTATATTACCCAAATATGACTTTTCCCATGCCGCTCCACATTTTACAACTAATAAAAAGGAATTATACAAAAACTTTCAAGAGTTGAAACTCTTCAGCTTCCAGAATTAATTTAAACTATGACTTTCTTTCTCCAACTTTGACATGCCATATCTTTTGATCCAGAGCTCCGATTTGACTGCCGTTTCTTCCTACACTCTTGTAATTTAGAGATATTCAACTTCTTAGTTTTTCTCACCTCCAGAATATGGCTGTAAAATTATGAAAATGCCCTTGAACTCCCCATTTCTTGCTTTCTTTCCAGTTTTGCGTTCTCTTTTGCACTAATTTGCATGAAATACTTGTAAAATACATGAGAGATAAACAAAATACAAAATAATTTCCAAAAAGGGTTAGTAGCATAAATATAAGACAAATCCAAGCTATTTACAATGCACGAAATCATAAAAATACCAAAATTAGGGGGATAAGTGTGAAGAATTTATGCCTAATCACATGTCAATACCACAGTTCATCGCCCTTAGAAATCTTCAGCAAAGTAAGAAGGTTCATCCAACCCCATTTATATCCCTCATTCCTAGCCTGCTCTATGTGCTTATTCAAGTAATTCAAGGCTTCATCGTACCTGTCCATCCAAATAGATTCCGGTTGCTTATGAAAATGGAAAGTTAGTCCGTCCACACTATCCAAAAGCTTTTTGATGGCCATGTCCTTCTCTTTGAGCATCGCAGCTTGGTCAACCAAAGTTTTCTTGATTTTCTCTTCTTAACGATTAGCCGAACAACAATGCTCTGCCTAGAAGATTAGCCAGATTTATTTTTCTTCTTATGAAAGACTTTCAACTCTTCCACTAGCATGGAATTATCAGTCTCCAAAAAGGACACCCCCACATCTGGACCAGTATTGGTGGACTTCTTCAAGCTATCCAACACATTCCTTAGATCATTATTTTCCTTCTCCATAAATGAAGGAATTAATTGGGAATCTGTTGATGTAAAAAAACTAGATTTGATCTAATTATTTGAATCACAGATAAAAAATGAATAAGTAAATAAGACAAAATATTTTTAAAGTGTTTCATCCTTAAGAGAATGGACTACGTCCACTATTCTTGTATTACTGAGTTGTTTGCCTGGAATTCTCGATAAGTGATTTTACCCAGAAATTCATCCTATCCCTCTAATGAGGAGATTACCATGTATTTATAGCCTTGAGGTTGTACATGTATAGTTGTCTAGTAGGCATGTACATCTGTACGATAATAATGTGCATTTAATGCACAGTTATCCTTTGGTTTTCTTGATGCGTACGCCATAAGTATTTGAGTTGCTCGGATCGCCTTAATTGCTCGGACCGCCTTTAGTTGATCGGCCCTTTTGAGTTGCTCGGATCGCCTTTAGTCGCTCGGATTTATATCAGTTACTCGGACCTTATTTACCCAAAGTCTTTATATTCATCATGCAAATGGACACATGTATTTATATGATCGATCCATGTCAGCAGATTAAATTTGGTATCAACAGAAGCCCCCAATGTTTCACAGTTCGAGGTTGTGGAGGAGTGTGAAAAATTCTTCTCGAAATATGGCGGGATTAAATAGCTACCCTGAATTTTAGGAGTGTTTTCCTTGTATTTATTTCTTCTTTGAATCCATAGAATCAGACTTCATGAATATTTTGAATTTTTCAAATTACCTCAGTTTTCGTGCCCTTTTTCTCCTTTTAGCCGCCAGTAACACAAACGTCTTTCTTTGTGATCATTACTTTTCTCCATTACCAAGGTAAGGTATTTAAACGCTACGAAAAATCCTATCGTCTTTTACTTTTTCAAATTTGTATCTTTGAACTCTTCATTTCTTCTCTATCTTGTGCGTTCGTTTCTTCCATTGTTCGTTGTCAACTGATTCACTCCTTTCCTATAAGATTTTCTTCCTTCTCTTTTATTTACTTTGTTCATCATGGTTTACCTTGTTGAATCTCTTGACAAATTTTTCTTTGAATTTTCAATTCCTTCAAGGGTCATATTAGAAGAATTTTCTGAACCTTTTGACTGTTTTTCTTTAGCTGAGGGACATTGGTTCCTAAGTCTCTTCGTAGCCGAATGTGTCTTTTTTTTCCTCCAAATCCTTTATGTTTGGAGTTCTGTCATTATTTTGACGTTGTACCTGCAAAAATAGCGCCAAATACCTGAAGGATAGTTAATGAAGTTCATAGGTTAAACCAACTTCATGGAACCCGTTTAGGGATTCCAGAGATAATGTATTGCTACAGATAGGTTGTCAGCGATAGTACTTTTTATTTAAAAACTATGTTTTTGAATAGGGCATTAGTTGTCAATCTTCCTGACGCCAACAGGGATTATTTTGAACATGGAGTGGTAATGAAAAATTGGCAACATCCTCCATTGAATGGAGATGATGTATATCAAGGTCTTAGATGTTCTCCTTATGGCAATGGGATAGGTTGTTTTTATTTTTATTTTATTTTTGAAATTGTGTTTTCTTTGTGTTTGATATAATGTGTTAGTGACATTTAATTTTTGATTATTTTTAGTTGACAGCAAAAGAAAATCTCCCAAAGAAACTGATGTTAATTTAAAGCATTTGAAACTTAACTAGAGTTTACACCAATCCGTTGCTGAAGAACATATTAGATCAGCCTCTTATTTGTTGAAGTACAAGAGCTATACTTCATCCTTCACTGCTCGTACAGTGGTGGTTGACATCGACCAAGTACCAGCTTCTGAAACTGGTGTGGAAGGTTCCTCCTCTGAATCGAATATTCCCCTTAGTAACCTAATGAAGAGAAGAAGAGATCCTTCCTTCTTTGATAAATCAGACTCTGCCAATGTGGAGGCAAAGAAAAATAAGAAGGATGTTCTAGAGGAAGGGACGAGAAACATTGATGTACCCCCTCCTGTTGCTACCAAGAAAGTTATTGAGAAGCCCCATGTGGCTCCGAGCAAGGCTGTGGTTATTTCTCCTCCTAGTGAGGTTATTGTCATATCACCAATCAAGATAACTTCTTTGGTTGAAAATATTCCTGATCCTTCGAGGAGGTTAAAGAAAAGTTCCTCTGATAGACTCACTGAACCTATCTCTCAGCCTTTAAATGCTAAAAGTGGTGTTCCGACTTTTGTTCCTCCGAGCTCTGCCATGGGCTCGGTGAAGTCTTGGATTATCCTAGAAATCCAAGGTATTGAAGATACACTTTCTCGTGACATGGTCACTACATTGGTTGCTCAACATATTGCCTCAGTAAGTATTACTAGTCTAAGTTTTCACTTTTCACCGCTATGTCCCTGTATTGACTCAAAATTATTTCTTTCTTCAGCTGGTAATGTGTTTTAATAGTATTCTAAAGAAGGATGAGGTCATTAAAGCTTCAAGCTCCTCGGGAGGTGTAGAGGAAGCTTTTATCGGTCTAACTCAGTCCTTAAAGGACTCTCGTCAGAAGTATGAAGAAGATAAAGTGACTTGGGAGAAGTAACTCAAGTCTCTTGAGCAAGAGAGAGATCGATCTGCGGAGGCCTACAAGGAGTTAGAGAAGAAATTCAAAGAGTTTGAGAAGAACAATAAAGAGCTTGAGGAGAAGCTCAAGAATGTTGAAGAGCTTGAGAATAAGCTTAAAACTGCTGAAGAGGAAGTTGGCAGACTTCATGAGGTTGATCTCCAGAAGAAGGAGATGGAAGGGAAGTTAAAGGCTGTCTAGGAGCTCCTTAGGGAAAGGACCTCCTCGGAGAAAGAGAAGAGGAAAAAGGTTATTAAAAAATCATTCAGTGCTGGTTGGGATAAAGGCTGGAACAAGGTTCTGACTGCCATGACTTCGCAAATGGAGTATGCTAGCCTCAAGTACTTTAGGGATGGATGGGTTGCTGCCTTGAAAGAGATGAAAATGGTCGAGAATTCAGAATTATTCCAGCAACACATTCATGGCCCTCCTGCCTCTCCTAGGGAAGAAGAGGACAAAGCTGCCTCAGAAGAATCTTCCATGATAGTTGGGGATCAGGTCCTTGCTGTTGAAACTTGTTCCGAGCTGCCCCAATCAACAAACATTTCTTTCGAGCAGCTTTCTTTGCCCTCCAAGCAACCTACCCCTTCGTCCAACCCTCTCGAGGAAGTCTTAGGAAGCAAGGAGAAGGTGTAGAGTTGTTCGGATCTTTCTCTTTGCTTTTTTATTGAATGTAATTTTGGGCTATGTACTTCTTTTTGTGATGAAATAAAATTTGAACTTTGGTTGTTCATCTTGAGTTTCCCTTATCCTTACTCTGTTTGTATCATCATTGATTCTTTTTAATTCTTTTTCTTTGCTAGTTTATGGCCAGGATGGAGCTCCTATCGGCCCATGACACAACATTAATGAAAAATTGCAACGATTATTTTAAAGTTGGTCATGCAGCTCTTAGTGAAGCTCAGATAATTGACATCCTTGGTCCAGATACTTCTGAACGAGCTGTCGAGGCTTACCAATATCTGAAGTGCATGCTCGACCGAGTTGTTTCCAATAATGTAGATTATTATGAGATGATTGATGATCATCAAGGAACTATAGAAGAACTCCAGCAGCAGTACAAAGAGTCCTCCCTACTTTTGCAATAAGGGTACGAGAAGATATATCAATAGTTAAATGCTGAAAAAGGGTATGATAAATTCATCTCTTCTTATGAGAAGAAAGAGAGCATTCTAAAGCTTGAGGTTGAAGATCATAGGAAGATCTATAAGCTATTAGAGTAGGAAAACATTGTTTTGCAAGAAGATATTACACAACTCAAGTCTGTCGCATCTTCCTCGGGGACCCTGGTCCCTGTTAATGATGAAGGTTTTTCTTTTTTGAAGTAGAAAATGCCAATTTGTGAGATGAATTCGAAACTTTGAAATGAGATGAACCCTCCACTTTTACTCGTGGACGAGCAATATCTTCTTCTCGGGGACGAGTAAGAGCCGCTCGAATTTCAATTGAAGAGGCGAGGACTCAATCAGCCTTGGAGAACCAAGCATTCCAATTGATGGCGAAGAACCAAGCCTTAGCAGAGATGTCCAAGAAGATTCTGAACCTCAACGAGCAACTTTCTACACAAAGCTCTGCCTTGGAAAATAAAGAAATTCTGGTGAAGAATCTTCACGAGCAACTGGAGAGGTTAACTTACCAATTCCATAAACGGCCCAAAGAGTTTTGGATGGCTGGTTACAATGAAGCACTTTGTCATCTGGACGCTCGTTTAGAACAGTCGAACAACGAAGGGTATAAACAGGTCTAGTTGAATGCTCTTGATGTTTTGAAATTGGAAAGAGGTCATTTCCTATGGGATTACTATAATCTTAGAGTTCTTGATTTACCCGTACCTCCTTTCAAGCTCGACCTTAGTTAGATTCCAGCCCGGGCCATTCCTCGCGTTCTAATTTCCAAGTATCTTGATGATTATAGTCTCCATTAGAAATTTAAAATATCTCGACCAGAACACCGTCTTGATCATCCATCTATAGTGAATGTCAAAATGCTGCAAGATCTGAACTTTATAAATTCCCCTTATAGTCTTGATGATCCTCCAGATGGGGTAGACCCTGTGTCAAAGGCAGAGGGAAAGAAACCTATAGAATAGGATTTGTTTATGTAATGAATTTCATTCATATTACATGTAATCTACAATTTACATCATATGTAATTTGTTCTGGTTTTAATGAAGAAATCTTTAGTTTTCTTTGCAAGTTTAATTGTTATTGGTTTGGAAATATTTTATGAAATATCTCTTTTATTCATGAATGTATATCTTTGGACAGATAAAAATGTCACATTTAGTTTTTAAACTGCTAACCAACCGGAGTTGGTGAAGTAAATTCTTGACCAACTAGAGTTGGTGGTAATTGCTTCCCGACCAACTTAAAGTTGGTGGTAATGTATTGTCGATCAACCGGAGTTGGTCGTATTTGTTTCCCGACAAACTTAGAGTTGGTGGTAATTTGCTTCCCTACCAACTTAGAGTTGGTGGTAATTTATTTCTGATCAACCGGAGTTGGTCGTATTTGTTTCCCGACCAACTTAGAGTTGGTGGTAATTGTTTCCCGACCAACTTAGAGTTGGTGGTAATTACTTCCCGACCAAATTAGAGTATGTGGTAATTTATTGTCGATCAACCGGAGTTGGTCGTTTTTTTTTCCCCAACCAACTTAGAGTTGGTGGTAATTGCTTCCAAACCAACTTAGAGTTGGTGGTAATTTATTACCGATCAATCGGAGTTGGTCATATTTATTTCCCGACCAGCTTAGAGTTGGTGGTAATTGTTTCCCGGCCAACATAGAGTTGGTGGTAATTTCTTCCCGACCAACTTAGAGTTGGTGGTAATTTATTGACGATTAACCGGAGTTGGTCGTATTTGTTTCCCGACCAACTTAGAGTTGGTTGTGTAGCACTAATACTCCGAAAGTTTTTTAACGAATAAAGAAAAATGGGGAAACATCACTTTATTCATATTGAAGAAATTGTATTACATAGAAATTTCAACTACTGATAATACTTTCGCAGATGTTCTACATTCCATGCATTCTTGAATTCTTCTCCTTCCAAGGTTTCAATCCTATATGTCCCTGGACGAACAACTTCTGTCACTCTGCAAGGTCCATGCCAGTTGGCTTCTAGTTTATTATGATTTTGGATAAATTTCTTCAGCACATAATCTCCTTCCCTCAAATCACATTTCTTGACTCTTTTATTGTAGAACGAAGTTGTTTATTGTTAATACGCGACATTTCTTATAGCTTCTTCTTCTCTTACTTCTTCTAGCATATCCAGATCTAATCTTCTCATCAAATCACTAATAGGAGAATTGAAATTATGTACCTTATGTGTAGGTAGACCTAATTCGACAGGTATGACAGCTTCATTCCCAAATGCCAGTATATATGGGGACTCTCCAGTTGCTGTTCGTGGTGTGGTGCGATATTCCCAAAGCATAGACTGTAGCTCGTTAATCCAATTTACCTTTGCATCATCCAATCGTTTTTTCAAACCATTTAGCAGCGTTCTGTTTGTCACCTCAGTTTGTCCATTGCTTTGAGGATGGCCTGGTGCAGAATGGACCTTCAGTACATTGGATTATTGACAATATGCAACAAACTCCTCATTATCAAATTGGGTTCCATGGTTAGTAATGAACGCATGTGGGCGGCCGTATCTGGAAATTATATTTTTCCAAATAAACTGATAGACTTTGCTGTATATCATATCAATAAGAGGTTCAGCTTCCACCCATTTAGTAAAATAATCCACTGCGACCACTAAGTATTTGAATCTTCCTTTAGTCGTTGGTAGTGGTCCGATTAAGTCTATCCCCCATATAGCGAATGGCCAAGGGGATGTGATGGGTGTTAGCAATGCTTGGGGAGTTCTTCAGACAGAGGAAAAGCGTTGACACTTATCACATTTCTTGGCATAAGCTGCGCAATCATCTCTCATCGTTGGCCAGTAATACCCCTGTATGTTTATCCTTCGTAAGAGAGTACGACCAGCTACATGGGCTCCACAAGACCCCTCATGAACCTCTTTGTTCAAGTCTTTCACTTGAGCGGGATGAACACATCTTTGCAGTGCTTCTATAACTCATTGTCTGTATAAAATACCATTAGTTAACACACGACGAGCAGCTTTGAACTTCAGTTTCTTGGCTTCTAGTTTATCAATTGGAAAAGTTCCATCTTTAATATAGACCCTGATGGGATCCATCCATGATGGTCCTAAATCAAAAGCAATGAAGTTCATGACCAGATCTTCGTCTATGCTCCGACCAACTAGAATCTCAATTGGGATTGTTCTTCGTAGCTCGATGCGTGTAGATGATGCTAATCGGGATAGGGCGTCTTCTCCTGCATTATCTAGTCTTGGTACTCTGACCAGCTGAACAGCAACAAAAATCGATACCAACTGCATCGGTTTTGCATGATACTTAATCATTAATTCTCCCTTTGCTGCATATACTCCAATAATATGATTTACGATTAACTGTGAATCGCTGAATACGATAACCTGCTCTGCCTTCATCGTTCTGGTTAGACTTAAACCTACAATCATTGCTTCATATTCGGCCTCATTATTAGAGGCTTTAAATTGAAAGCGTAGAGCATACTCCATATCGACCTCATCTGGACTTTTCAAAATAATCCCTTCTCCACTACTTGTAGTGCACGAAGAGCCATCCACATACAAATTCCATATGGGTAACTGATCATTAAAATTTTGATCCGAGAGAGTTCCTCGGTGAAATATCTGGTACTTCCTCTTATCTTCCTACAATACTCCTCGCTGCTCATTAGTCATCTTTCCTTCCTCGCCTATCGAAGTAAGTTGGTCGGGGTTTAATTTTGATGATCCTGTAACATCTACAGGTTGATCAATTTTCAAATCCTATTCTTCGACGACATTTTCTTGAGTAAACTCTGCGATAAAGTCTGCTACTGCTTTCCCTTTGAGCGACGACCTAGGCTCATAAATTATATCATATTCTTCGAGCTCCACTGCCTAGTATATCAATCTTCCCTATTTCTCCAGTTTATGTAGAGCTTGCCTCAATGGCATATCAGTATACACAACTATAGTATGGGGTTAGAAATATGGTCTCATTCTTCTGGTGGCTTCAATCAGCGCTAATGCCAACTTCTCCAACCTTGGATATCTGATTTCTGCTCCTCGAAAAATCTTGCTGGTGTAGTAGACTGGTTTCTGCACTCCATCCTCCACTCTTATTAATGCCGAGCTAACAACATTATCTGAGACTGCTAGATACAAGTATAATCTTTCTCCCATCACTGGTCTAGATAGCAAGGGAGGTGTTCCTAGGTACTTCTTCAGTTCTTGAAAGGCATCCTCCCATTCATCATTGCACTCAAATATTTTTCGGAGTGTTTTGAAGAATGAGAGACACCTATCTATTGCTCGTGACACAAATCTATTAAGTGATTCTACTCGCCCTATAAGACTTTACACCTCCTTTTTGTGGTTGGAGATCTTAACTCTAATAAGTCCTTGATCTTCTCGGCATTTTCTTCAATTCCTCATTGGTTGATAATATATTCGAGGAACATTCCTTCTCGTACTCCGAATATGCACTTAGTGGAATTAAGCTTCTTTTGATATTTCTCTAGTTGATTAAAAGTTTGACCCAAATAAACTAGATGATCAGTAGCTTTCTTGCTCTTCGTCAGCATATCATCTACGTACACTTCCATGTTATGACTGATATGCTCTGCAAACACCTTATTCATCATCCGCTGATATGTTGCACCTGTATTTTTCAATCCAAAAGGCATAACATTATAACAATAAGTTCCCCTGTGGGTGATAAAAGAGGTACTCTCCCTATCTTCAGGCTTCATTTTAATTTGGTTGTAACCAGAATAAGCATCCATGAAGCTCAACAACTCGTGTCCCGAGGTGGCATCCACCAACTGATCGATTCGAGGCAAAGGAAAATGATCCTTTGGGCAGGCTTTATTAAGATCCGTGATATCAACACACATCCTCCACTTGTTATTCTTCTTTTTCACCATCACCACGTTTGCTAACCAGTCCAGATATTTGACATCTTCAATAAAACAGGCTTTCTGAAGCTTCTCGACCTCTTCTTGTATAGCTTGGTTCTTTTCAAGGCTGAATACTCTTCTTCTTTGCTTCACTGGCTTGATTTCCTTGTTCACATTAAGCTCGTGACATAGGAAAGCTGGGTCTATCCCTGGCATGTCTTCGTGGCTCCATGCAAAAGTTTGTTTTCTGCTTCTTAGGAAAGCTATCAGTTCCTATTTTAGTGAAGTATCCAATGACGCGCCAATTTGAGTTGTCCGTTCCGGGTGCTCATCGTCCAGAATGACATTTTCAGTTGCTTCCACCTCTTGGCCTTTTACAAGCTGCGACTCGTCTCTAGGATCTAATGTTTCAATTTCTGCACCTTCATCCACTTGATATGTATTAGTCTTTTTACTGGATTCTTCCAGTTCTTCCTGCTCGGCAGTTGAATAGTAGCATTCCCGAGCTACTCTTTGGTCGCCCTTCACCACTCCTACTCCAAAGTTGGTTGGGAATTTTAAACATTAATGTATAGTAGATGGTACTGCTTCGAACTTCTTCAAACCTACCCTTCCCATGATGATGTTATAAGTTGATTGGACATTTTTATCCATTACAAAAAAACGTACTCTTTCTGTTCGACAAGCGGGCCATGTACCAATAAGCATATCCAACTTGATCGTCCCAAGTGGAAAAACTTTCTCGCCGGTAAAACCAAGAAGGGGCCTATGATATGGCTCCAACTAGGATAGCTTTAGATTCAAACTCTCAAAACATGGGTAGAATATGATATCTGTTGAGCTGCCATTATCCACCAATACTCGTGAAATCACTACTTCCTTCATCCTCATTTTGATCACCAATGGATCATCATGAGGATATAACACACCTGCGAGGTCGTTCTTAGAGAAACCGATGACAAGTTTATCTTTGTTCACCTTCCTCGGGCGATCATCTTCAGCTAGATTTATTCGTTGAATGTGCAAACAAGCCTGAGCCTCATTGAGGTAAGCTTTCCTCTCTGCAGTAAGATCTCCACCTCCTGCACCTCCACCTGTAATAACATTGCAATCAAATGACCCAAAAAGAATTGAAAGTGCCTCTCGTTTTGGTTGTCTCGATCTTTTGGGGAGATCGGGGTCATCTTTTGCATCATCTTCATGATCCCTTTTTCTAATCATCTTTTGCTCGAAGAGGAGATTTATACCTTTGCCCTCCTTGTTCATTGGTTCGACCACCATTTTGACGATCAACATACTTGGCCAATTTTTCTCGTCCGATGAGTGCTTCAATTTCATTCTGAAGAGCTATGCAATGCTTGGTCGTGTGACCATGATCTTTGTGTAATTCACAATATTTGGACTTGTCTCTCTTATTAGGATCTGCCTTCATTTTTGCTGGCTAGGCTAGCTCCTCGCTATTCTAGATCTCTTCCAGAATGTGATTTATGTCCACTTTTAAGGGAGTATAATTTCTGTATTTCTTCATCTGTTCCAATGCTTGCTTACCCTTTGATTTCCTGTTACCACCGTTGTTCTTTTGTTCCTTCTTTTCAGTTTTACCATCTTCCACCTT
Organism: Sambucus nigra; assembly: GCA_949130495.1. Taxonomy (NCBI): domain Eukaryota; kingdom Viridiplantae; phylum Streptophyta; class Magnoliopsida; order Dipsacales; family Adoxaceae; genus Sambucus; species Sambucus nigra. Next base: position 408,374,517 of record OX422222.1, read on the forward strand.
GGTCTCCTTACTATCTGCGTTCTTCTTCGCAGCCATGGATTCCTCGCATTCATAATTTTTACAGCTTTTGCCATCAGTTCTGCCATTGTCCTGGGTGGATCTTTGGCTAAAGTGTAGTACAATTTATTGGGCAACAGTCCACTCATCAAAGCAGTAATTGCAGTTTTCTCCTCATAATCAATTACTTCTAGTTTCTCGTTATTGAAACGAGTAATATAATCCCTGGTGCTTTTGCCTGTATTTTGTCTAACACTTAGCAAGTGCGCTACTCGTTTTACTGGCTTTGCTCCAAAACAAAAATTTCCAATAAAGAGTTCTGCTAGGTGAAAGAAGGTTACAATTTTCCCTCGAGGAAGGTTATTATACCACATCTGAGCAGATCCGATAAGAGTTCTTGAAAATGCCCTGCATCGCATCTCGTCTGGAACAGCATAGATGTCAACAGCTGCTTGGTATTGTTCTACATGGAGAACATGATCAATTTTTCCATCGTATTTTGGTGTTACTACCGGGGCTTTGAATTTTGACGGTGTGGGAAAGTCCACAATCTCTTGTATAAATGGTGTTCCTCGGACAAAAGTCCTTTGTAGAGGGTTCTTGGTTTTAATCATCTCTCCTAATCTATCCTCCAACCTTTGAATTCAGCCCTTCCATGCATCATTTCCTTCCTCGATCTTATTGGTTCGAGCAACTGATCGTGTTGAATTTGCCTCTTGGGATCTTTCATGACAAGCAGCTGGTCGTGATTGGGTAGAGCCTTCCTTTAAATCAGATGGTCGTTGAGAGTTCCTCGGCACAATCCTAGGGGGACTTCTATTCCTCTTAGGACCCAAACGATCAAAAGGAGAGACTCTACTCAACCCTTCAAGAGCACTTATCCTTTCTGGAGATAGAGTAATGTTTTGTTGAGTCTCTGTAGCTCGGACCGAGAAAGTCCACCCAGGCTGATAAGAAGGATCACTAGATCTCTCAGCACAATATGATTCGTTGCGTCTGGATTGAGACTCCTCTGGGAATAACGTTCACCTTGAATGAGTATTTCTCTGAACACTTTATTGTTCTGATTGGGCTGGTATTCCGCCTTGAACAATTTGTATGAGTTAACTCATGGTTTCTTGCATGGTCGTTTGCCCTTGAGCCAAATTAGCCATTATACCAGCCAGATTTGAAAATTTTGGGGGAGCAGAAGGATTCGGGGGAATCCCAACATTTCGATTACTGGATTCCGGATTATCAGCCATTGATGATGAGTTATTTTGGTAAAAAACGCTAATTACAGTCATTTTTCCACAGACGGCGTGAATCTGTTGATGTAAAAAAACTAGATTTGATTTAATTATTTTAATCACAGATAAAAAATGAATAAGTAAATAAGACAAAAGATTTTTAAAGTGGTTCAGCCTTAAGAGAATGGCCTACGTCCACTATTCTTATATTACTGAGTTGTTTGCCTGGAATTCTCGATAAGTGATTTTACCCAGAAATTCAGCCTGTCCCTCTAATGAGGAGATTACCATGTATTTATAGCCTTGAGGCTGTACATGTATAGTTGTCCAGTAGTCATGTCTGCACGATAATAATGTGCATTTAATGCATAGTTATCTGTTGGTTTTCTTAATGCGTACGCCATAAGTATTTGAGTTGCTCGGACCGCCTTTAGTTGCTCGGCCCTCTTGAGTTGCTCGGATCACCTTTAGTTGCTCGGATTGATATTAGTTCCTCGGACCTTATTTTCCCAAAGTCTTTATATTCATCATGCTAATGGACACATGTATTTATATGATTGATCCATGTCAGCAGATTAAATTTGGTATCAACAGGCATCTTAAGCTTCCTGGGTTAACATCAACACCTTTTTATTCAAAGCATAGGTGACATCTTACTTTTTTTTTTATCAAATCCACGATCTTCACTCAAGGCATGGTACTTATCTTCATAATCAGAGTGAAGCAAAGCCAAAGAGAGCTTGTGGTCATCCTGCATTTACTCAATCATCTAATAATAATCGACGTTGTTCACCAATGCTATGTCTAGAAGGCAATGAAGGTGAACAAAAGACTCCTTCACGTAGTTGGAGGCATCTGGGTTGAGCAACCCCACAAAATCTTCCTCCGTCAATGGGAAATGACCATACTCAAGAAGATTTCTACATCTTCTGAGTAAGTTAAATTCATAAAAAACCATAGCTTTCTTCTTAGCATCAAACTCGAAATTTACATGTATAATGTTATCGAAAATGTCTTTTATCCCTAATTAATCATATTAGTTTAATTAATGTATATTTTAGTTTAACTTAATATATTGATTTTGATGATTCCAAACATATTGTTTTATAAGGTTATTCTACAAATATTTATTATGGTATTATCCTGTTTATTCACGACTCAATATACCTCCACTTTACAAAACTACATATCCGAGTAAAGGTATTTATGTGTATTGCACATTTTTACTTGACACATTAGGCACACATGCATATTTTTTTATCTATAATTTTAATTGAGTGATAAATCAATTTTGAGCGAATTTTTTTTAATGAAATTATATTTTTAAAATACGTTGACACTAAATATTTTCCTTAAATTTGTTTTGTTAAAAATAATTTTTTTTCCATAATTATATATCTGCATGTGAATATTTTTTTTGTGGTCTTGAGTTTCTTTGTACATGTAAGCTTTTGTGTATATAATAATTTAGTAACCTTAGCTAGCATTTTGGCAAATGTCAAATGCTGTTGAGTTGACGTTTTTTTTTTCCTGATCGATTATGTATATATATATATATATATATATATATATATATATATATATATATATATATATATATATGTGTGTGTGTGTGTGTGTGTGTGTGTGTATGCATGTATGTCCTTTACTATATATATATATATGTTTACATGTATGTTTCAGCTTTTAAAGCATTTGTATAGTCTTTGCCGCCTATAGCCTTAGGCTATTACATGGTACATGTTGGTGACTTGACTGCCTTTAGCCTTAGGGTATTTCACAATTACCAGTTGGCAACTTACCTCCTATGGCCATAGGCCTCTACCGGATTTGACGTTTTTTTTATTTATCCATACCTGTGCTGTCAGATTTTAAAATAGTTGGTAAGGTCACTTCTCTATCAACTCAGTTTTTCTGCCGTGCCAACTTAACTTTTGGTCATGGCGTTGGCGACACGTTTTCGTACAAAGCCATATCTAACTTTCGGTCGTACACATGTGATGTAGCTCCTGCAAAGCCTATCCTCCTGTGGCCTTAGGCCTTTACCAAAGTTGATGATTTTTTTTTAACTGTCCACGTTTTAGAACTGTGTTGACGCCCACGTTTTAGCACTGAAGTCTTCTTTATTTTTTTTGTAAACCGGACTGACGACATAGCTGATTTTTTAACGTAGGTACAATTTATTTTTTTAAAGAATATTTTTCCATCATAATTTTTTATATACGGTCCGATTAAATCTATACCATTTACCTCGAGCCATGCATTCTTCTGTCTTTGGCAGCTAATATATTGGGCCACGCTCCTACTTGATCTGACTGCATGAGTATTTTTTTAAAGATTTCATTGTACCATGTTTATCATATCTGACATCTCTTTGACAGGAGTTTTGAACAGTTGAAATAACTTATACTATCAGAATTCTATTATCTGTTGGACTAATTTTTTTACAGAAAATATATGGGTCATCTACCTACCCTCTCTCAATCACATACGTTTTAGATTACCATTTTTTGTGCTATAACAACTATATTTTTATGGAGAAGATAAATATAAAGGATTTGCTTATCAGATTTGGAGAGGATTTCCAGCTAGCTCATTTCAGCAAAATCAGGAGCAATTAATGCTCAAAATACATGTGTCTAACAGCTAGTTTTTGGCAGACACATTTAAAGCTTTGAAGAGCTGCATTAAAAAGGTCACTTGAATGAGCACATGAAAAACACTTGAAATATTACAGAGAGCATTCAATTTACTACCAAGCTACACATTCAAGAGAGCCATAAATTTTGTTATCTGCTCAATCATTGAAGAAGAAGATTTGTTCCTACTTCAACATCATTTATTGAAGTCCCAGAAAATCATATTACAAATTGTATTTTAAGGAGTTTCAGTATTTTATCCTGTACTACATAAAAATTCAGATTTGTTGTGAAGATTTGTTGAAGTTTCGGTTTGTACCGGTAATTGGTTCCTACCCGTAAGTGGGCCACGTGATTTGAAGCTCGGAGTTAGCTTGCAAACAGTTGTACGTGGTGGTTTGATCCTACCCGAAAGTGGATCAGGTTTAGTGAAGCGCAAAGGAGACAGGAGCTCTAGGCGCGTGGACGTAGGCCGGGTTTTGGCCGAACCACGTTAAATTTTGGTGTCATTTATTTTCAGCTCTTTTATTTATTTGCAGATTCTTGCTTAAGATAATACTTTCAGCACACTATTTTTGCAAATTAATTATATCCGAAATTTAACTTAATTAATATTTAAAGTTAAAATAATTAATTTTTAAATTAAATAATCTATTTCAGAATATCACTTTATTTTAAATACGAAAATTAATTTAATATTCCTAGTGTGTTAAAATCTGCAATTCTAGTTGTTTATAATTAGTTGATTAAATTTATTTGATATTGTTAAATTTATTCTTTAAAGTTTTATTAATCTGAAATTTGTCCAAGTGATTGAAATTTAATATTTTCCTAAAATCTTAAATTAACTTAAAGTTTGTAAAAGCTCAATTCACCCCCCTCTTGAGTATAATCTGGGCAACAATTGGTATCATGGCTAATGCTCTTCTTATCTTTAGATTTAACAATCTTAGAGTTAAAGATGAATGGCATATGTTACTACATCTCTTGGTGAAGGTCAATCCATTTTTAAACCTCCTCTATTTTCTGGAAAAGATTATAGTTATTGGAAAAATAGAATTAAATATTTTATTCAGTCACATGATTATGAAGTTTGGAAAGTTTTCATGAATGGTCCCTATATTCCTATTAAAATGGTAAATAATGCTTCTGTCCCTAAAGAAGAAAATGAATGGAATGATGTTGATATTAAAAAAATTCAAATAAATGCTAAAGCTATGAATATTTTGCATTGTGCACTTGATGTAAATGAGTATAATAGAATCTGTTGTTGTGAATCTTCTAAAGAAATTTGGGATAGACTAGAAGTTACATATGAAGGAACTAGTCAAGTCAAGGAGGAGAAAATCATCATGCTTGTTCATAACTATGAGCTTTTTAAAATGAAAGCAGATGAAACTATCTCTGATATGTTTACTAGATTTTCAAATATTATAAATGGATTGAAATCTCTTGGTAAATCTTATACTGATTCTGAATTAGTGAGCAAGATTCTCAGTCATTACCATCTGCTTATATGACAAAGAAGTTAGCAATCAAAGAAGCTATATGAGAAAGACCTATCTCTCTTGATGAACTATTGGGCTCCTTAATTACTCATGAAATGGAACTCAAAGAACTTTCTGAAGATGAAAAGCCCAAGGCAAGCAAAACTATTGCTTTCAAATCCATTGAGGAAGAAGAAGGTAGTGAGAAAGCTGATGATGATGAAGATGGTGACATAACACTTCTTACAAGAAAATTCAAAAAATTTCTTGCCAAAAAGAAGGGACTGTCTGGAAAATACAAAAAATTCTCTTCTAAGAAGTCACATGAAGGAAAGTCATCCTCCAAGTTTGAACCAAAATGTTATAACTGCAAAGAGTTAGGGCATATTAGACCTAACTATCCCAAGGCCAAAGAAGAAAAGAATGACAGAAAAGAGAAAAGAAATGAAAAATACAAAAAGGCCATGAAAGCTACTACTTGGAGTGATAGTGATGGAAGTAGCAATGATGAAGATTCAAGTGATGGAGAAGTTGCAAATCTTTGCCTTATGGCAAATGATGATGAGGTATCTTCTAATTTTAATTCAGATAGTGAATATGAAACTTCAAATGATCATGATGAACTTCAAAATGCTTTTGATGAACTTTTTTACAATTTTGATGAACTTAAAACTAAATATATTAATCTTAAAAAGATACATTCTTCTTTATCACATAATTATGATTCTCTCCTTGAAAATATAGAAGTAATGAAATCTGAAAATAAGTCTATAAAATCTCAAATGGCAAAACTAAAAATTAAAGAAGCATCTAGTCATTTTTCTGAAAATGAACAATTGAAACTTAAAATTAAGGATTTAACTTGGTGTCTTGAAAAGTTTCTAAATGGAGAAAAAAATTTGAATTTTCTACTTGGAAACCAAAGGTGGATGTATGATAAGGCTGGAATTGGATATAATGAAAAAGAAAATGAGAAAAGTTTTGAAAATTACTCTAAAAATATTGGAAATTCATTATGTACATATTGCGGAAGACATACCCATTTCTCAAATTTTTGCAAATATAAATTTTCTACCTAAGTGCAATGGATTCCTAAAGAGACTCCTATGTTTGCTAACCCGTATGGACCCAACACATTTTGGGTACCAAAAGAAAAATTATTTAAATGTTCATTGTAGGTTTGTTTTAAAGCTGGATCGATAAAATCTAAATGGTTTTTAGACAATGGGTGTTCAAGACACATGACGGCTGACAAAAGTAAGTTTTTGAGCTTAATTGCCAAAGATGGAGGTCTAGTCACATTCGGAGACAATTCCAAAGGCAAAATCATTGCATAGGTAATGTTGGTAAGGATCCCTCTCCTTGCATTGAAAACGTTCTTTTAGTTGATGGTCTTAAACATAATTTAATTACTATTAGCCAATTGTGTGATAAAGGTTATAACGTTCTATTTAAAGAAGATTACTGTCTAATAAAAAATGCTAAAGATAATAATGTTATGTTTGTTGCTTCTAGACATGAAAATGTTTATACTCTCGATTTTGATAATTTGTCACAACAAGATGTCAAGTGTTTAGTTGTCCTAAATGATACTTGTTGGTTATGGCATAGAAGATTAGGTCATTCCAACATGGAACAACTTAATATTTTGTCCAAAAATGAGTTAGTTAGAGGGCTGCCCAAAATAAAGTTTGTTAAAGATAAATTGTGTAATGCATGTCAATTTGGAAAACAAACCAAAACTTCATTTAAAAAGAAAAGAGATATTTCAACAAATAGGCCTTTAGAATTATTACACTTAGACTTATTCGGACCTAACAAAGTTGCTAGTTTAGGTGGAAAATATTATGCTTTTGTTATTGTTGATGATTATTCTCGATTTACATGGGTTTTCTTTCTTACTCATAAAAATGATACACACTCTATTTTTGCAAAATTTTGTAAGAAAATTCAAAATGAAAAAGGTTGCAATATTGTCTTCATAAGAAGTGATAGAGGAAGAGAATTTGATAACAAAGATGTTGAATTATTTTGTGATGAAAATGGTTTTGAACATAATTTTTCAGCACCAAGGACACCTCAACAAAATGGTGTGGTAGAAAGAAAGAATAGATCTTTACAAGAAATGGCAAGAACTATGCTAAATGAACATAACCTACCAAAATATTTTTGGGCAGAAGCTGTTAATACATCTTGTTATGTAATAAATAGAACTATTGTTAGAAAAGGTTTAGATAAAACTCCTTATGAAATATTGAAAAATAAAAGACCAAATATTGGTTATTTCAAGGTTTTCGGAAGCAAATGTTTTATTTTAAATGATAAAGATAATTTGGGAAAATTTGATGCAAAATCTGATGAAGGTATTTTTCTTGGGTATGCACTTTATAGTAAAGCATATAGAGTTTTTAACAAAAGGACCCTAGTCATTCAAGAATCAATACATGTATCTTTTGATGAATCTAACTCTCTTACTAAAAACTACAAAGATGATGATGAGGTTCTAGATCTAAATATGTCTATTAATGAAGAAAACCTTACTTCTAATATTGGTAATTCTATTAATAATGAAAGTACTCCACATAAAGATAAAAATGATAATGATTGTAGTTTACCTAAAAATTGGAAATTCTTTAATAATCATCCTTTTGAAAATATTTTAGGAGAACCTTCTAGTGGTATTCTTACTAGATCCTCCTTAAAGAATGTTTGTAATAATTTAGCTCTTGTGTCAGAAATTGAACTAAAAGACATAAATGAAGCCGAAAAAGATGAGTTTTGGTTGTTAGCTATGCAAGAAGAATTATTACAATTTGAGCGAAATAATGTTTGGTCACTTGTTCCCACACCCAAAGATAAAACTATTATTGGAACTAAATGGGTTTTTAGAAATAAAAAGGATGATGGCGGATTGATTATAAGAAATAAAGCTAGACTAGTTGCGCAAGGCTTCAACCAACAAGAAGGTATTGATTTTGATGAAACTTATGCCCCCGTAGCTAGATTAGAAGCTATTCGTATGTTACTAGCATATGCATGTTATAAAAAAATTAAATTATTTCAAATGGATGTGAAAAGCGCTTTCTTAAATGGTTCTATAAGTGAGGATATTTATGTTAAGGAACCTCCCGATTTTGAAAATCACAAGTTTCCAAATCATGTTTACAAACTAAATAAAGCCTTATATGGATTAAAACAAGCACTGAGAGCTTGGTATGATAGGTTAAGTGGATTTTTACTTAAAAATGATTTTGTGAGAGGAAAAATGGATTCCACCTTATTGAGAAAAATTAATAACAATGATATGCTTCTTGTACAAGTGTATGTTGATGATATTATATTTGGATCCACAAATGAAAATTTATGTAAAGATTTTTCAGAATTTATGCAAAGAGAATTTGAAATGAGTATGATGGGTGAGTTAAAATTCGTTTTAGGCTTACAAATTAAGCAAACTAAAAATGGCGTCTTTATCAATCAATCTAAATATATTAAAGATCTTTTGGTAAAATATGGTTTAGAGCATGGTAAATCACTTGGTACACCAATGAGCACCTCTATTAAGTTAGATGTTGATGAAAAAGAAAAATCTGTTAATACTACCTTATATCGTGGTATGATTGGTAGTCTACTATATTTAACCTCTAGTAGACCCGATATTATGTTTAGTGTATGTTTATGTGCTCGTTTTCAAGCCAATCCTAAAGAATCCCATTTGTGTGCCGTAAAACGCATATTTAGATATCTAATTGGTACTAAAGACTTAGGATTATGGTATCCTAAATGTACTTCGTTCGAACGAGTAAGCTATTCCAATGCAGATTTCGCGGGTTGTAGAATTAATAGAAAAATCACTAGTGGTACATGTCATTTCTTAGGACACTCACTAGTTTCTTGGTTTAGTAAAAAGCAAAATTCTGTTGCTCTTTCCACGGCCGAGGCAGAATATATTGCCGCCGGTAGCAGTTGTGCTCAAACATTATACATGAAACAACAATTAGAAGACTTTAAAATATTCTTTCACAATACTCCAATTTTTTGTGATAATACAAGCGCTATATGTTTGACAAAAAATCCAATTCTGCACTCTAGAACAAAGCATATTGAAATTAGACATCATTTTTTACGCGATCATGTTCAAAAAGGTGACGTACGCATAGAATTTATTTCTAAGGATCTTCAATTAGCCGATATTTTCACAAAACCATTATCTGAAGATCGTTTTACCTTTATCCGTCGTGAACTCGGTATGGCATGTATAATTGACTTAAAATTTTAATTCTTTATCAATGATTCTCTTCACAACCTTTCAAAAACATCTTATCACAAATGGACACACTTTAATATTTTTATCACTAGCTGACATTCACTACTCATATATAAATACATATATGAGCTTCTCCCCTTCACTCACAAATCATGAAGTCATTCTATGTTGTGTGGGTTGGAAAATTTCCCGGAATTTATACTACATGGGGAGATTGTGAATCCCAAATTAAGGGAGTTAGCGGTTCTCAATATAAAAAATATTCTTCATTTGATACCGCCATGCTTGCCATTCGCTCATCTCCGCCACATGCCTCTTGGGTGAAGCCTCCTTCATGGACATTTGTCTTGCCTCCACATATGCACTCACATGCTTCTACACCTACTAATGAAAATTTTGCATGTTCATCCTCTCAAAACACTGCTGAAAATCCTATCAAAGTTGTTGTTGAGAAAATCACGATTGAGGGAAACACTAAAGATGTGTGTCATCTTGTTAACATCCTTAATATGTAATCTTCTATGAATATGTTGTTTTCTTGTATGTCTTATGGATTATTAGATGTTATTCCTATATCTGATTATGTTGCATATGTGATGAATAAAAATTCATGGTATTCACATATGTCCTTTACAATTTTTGATTTTATCCCATGCTTATATTATTTTTGATAGGGGGAGCTTCGCACTTTACCCATGACACTGAATTTCTCTGAAATATTTTTTTGATAATGTCAAAGGGGGAGAAATTGTGATGATTCACTCATTGTGCTTAATTTAATTCATTTTATGAATTTATGTGAATCATTGTTTGTCATCATCAAAAAGGGGGAGATTGTTATCGAAAATGTATTTTATCCCTAATTAATCATATTAGTTTAATTAATGTATATTTTAGTTTAACTTAATATATTGATTTTGATGATTCCAAACATATTGTTTTATAAGGTTATTCTATAAATATTTATTATAGTATTATCCTGTTTATTCACGACTCAACATACCTCGACTTTACACAACGACATATCCGAGTAAAGGTATTTATGTGTATTGCACATTTGCACTTGACACATTAGGCACACATGCATAATTTTTTTATCTATAATTTTAATTGAGTGATTAATCAATTTTGAGCGAATTTTTTTTGTAATGAAATTATATTTTTAAAATACGTTGACACTAAATATTTTCCTTAAATTTGTTTTGTTAAAAATAATTTTTTTGCCATAATTATACATATGCGTGTGAATATTTTTTTTGTGGTCTTGAGTTTCTTTGTACATGTAAGCTTTTGTGTATATAATAATTTAGTAACCTTAGCTAGCATTTTGGCAAATGCCAAATGCTGTTGAGTTGAAGTTTTTTTTTCCTGATCGATTGTGTGTGTGTGTGTGTATATATATATATATATATATATATATATATATATATATATATGTTTACATGTATGTTTCAGCTTTTAAAGCTTTTGTATAGTCTTTGCCGCCTATAGTCTTAGGCTGTTACATGGTACATGTTGGTGACTTGACTGCCTTTAGCCTTAGGGTATTTCACAATTACCAGTTGGCAACTTACCTCCTATGGCCGTCCTTTTTATTTATCCATACGATTACCAGTTGGCAACTTACCTCCTATGGCCGTAGGCCTCTACCGGATTTGATGTTTTTTTTATTTATCCATACCTGTGCTGTCAGATTTTACAACAGTTGGTAAGGTCACTTCTCTATCAACTCAGTTTTTCTGCCGTGCCAACTTAACTTTTGGTCATGGCGTTGGCGACACGTTTTCGAACAAAGCCATATCTAACTTTCGGCCATACACCTGTGCTGTAGCTCCTGCAAAGGCTATCCGCCTGTGGTCTTAGGCCTTTACCAAAGTTGATGATTTTTTTTAACTATCCATGTCTTAGAACTGTGTTAACGCCCACGTTTTAGCACTGAAGTCTTCTTTATTTTTTTTGTAAACCGGACTGACGACATAGCTGATTTTTTAACGTAGGTACAATTTATTTTTTTAAAGAATATTTTTCCATCATAATTTTTTATATACGCTCCGATTAAATCTATACCATTTACCTCGAGTCATGCATTCTTCTGTCTTTGGCAGCTAATATATTGGGCCACACTCCTACTTGATCTGACTGCATGAGTATTTTTTTAAAGATTTCATTGTACCATGTTTATCATATCTGACATCTCCTTGACAGGAGTTTTGAACAGTTGAAATAACTTATACTATCAGAATTCTATTATCTGTTGGACTAATTTTTTTTACAGAAAATATATGGGTCATCTACCTACCCTCTCTCAATCACATACGTTTTAGATTACCATTTTTGTGCTATAACAACTATATTTTTATGAAGAAGGTAAATATAAAGGATTTGCTTATCAGATTTGGAGAGGATTTCCAGCTACCTCATTTCAGCAAAACCAGGAGCAATTAATGCTCAAAATACATGTGTCTAACAGCTAGTTTTTGGCAGACACATTTAAAGCTTTGAAGAGATGCATTAAAAAGGTCACTTGAATGAGCACATGAAAAACACTTGAAATATTACAGAGAGCATTCAATTTACTACCAAGCTACACATTCAAGAGAGCCATAAATTTTGTTATCTGCTCAATCATTGAAGAAGAAGATTTGTGCCTACTTCAACATCATTTATTGAAGTCTCAGAAACTCATATTACAAATTGTATTTTAAGGAGTTTCAGTATTTTATCCTGTACTACAAAAAAATTCAGATTTGTTGTGAAGATTTGTTGAAGCTTCGGTTTGTACCGGTAATTGGTTCCTACCCGTAAGTGGGCCACGGGATTTGAAGCTCGGAGTTAGCTTGCAAACAGTTGTACGTGGTGGTTTGATCCTACCGGCAAGTGGATCAGGTTTAGTGAAGCGCAAAGGAGACAGGAGCTCTAAGCGCGTGGACGTAGGCCGGGATTTGGCCGAACCACGTTAAATTTTGGTGTCGTTTATTTTCAGCTCTTTTATTTATTTGCACATGCTTGCTTAAGCTAATATTTTCAGCACACTATTTTTGCAAATTAATTATATCCGAAATTTAACTTAATTAATATTTAAAGTTAAAATAATTAATTTTTAAATTAAATAATCTATTTCAGAATATCACTTTATTTTAAATACGAAAATTAATTTAATATTCCTAGTGTGTTAAAATCTGCAATTCTAGTTGTTTATAATTAGTTGATTAAATTTATTTGATATTGTTAAATTTATTCTTTACAGTTTTATTAATCTGAAATTTGTCCAAGTGATTGAAATTTAATATTTTCCTAAAATCTTAAATTAACTTAAAGTTTGTAAAAACTCAATTCACCCCCCTCTTGAGTATAATCTGGGCAACATATAAGTTTATGGAACTAACCAAATAAAAGAAACAATATAACTAGTATTAAAGGCAACAAGCAACAAGCAACTAGCAATCAACATCACATGAAGTTGGGAGCAAAAATATTCCTTCCCATTGATCATTCCTTGGTTACATAGTTGATTGCATTGCAAAAGACAAAGAAGAAGAAATGGAAAATACATAAAGGAATAAGAAAAAGGAAACTAGCGAAAAGGTATTAACCTTCTCCTTGTCCTTCTCCTGATTATTGGTCTTGCCTTGATCGATAGTAGGTAGGTCGGCGTAATGAGTAGGCACCATAAAAGACTCCCCATAACCCTCCTTGTCATCATCAAAGTCTGCATCCAGGTTGGGAGGTGTTCCTAGGTCGTTACTCTGAAAGAGTTCAGAGTGAGCTTGAGTGACAACCTCCTATAAATCTTTCGGCCAACCTTTTTTGAAGGATTGCTTCCTACCATACTCTATCTAGATACCTACACCAGCAAAGGCTTTCTCTCATCCCTTATTTTCAGCCTCTTCCTTGTCCTTCTTGCCCCTGACCTTTAGAGCAGAGTTATTAGCAGTCAGATTAATAATATTATCTTTAGCCGCATTTGCTCGGTGCTCAGCTTTATTAATTATCAACTTGGCCTAGGTTAACTCCTCAATAATAGTCTTTCGTTAGTCCTTGTTAATCTTGATTTTGTTCTTCTAAGCTTGTTTCTCTCTCTCCAGGGCTTCACCAGATGCTTGTAAGGATTCTCGCAAACCCTCAAGATCCTGAAAGTTAACTGAGGAAGAGGCCCTTATTTTGTCATCCTCCGCCATCATCTGATTGAAGTCGACCAAAAACTATAAGAAAATGAATGAATTGTCATTTTAGAATAAAGGCATTAAAGAACTGTAAATGTCAAAAAGAAAGATTAAGAATTTAACAAAGCCAAATACAGAGAAATCCTCTCAATTAATCGGCTTCTGGCCGTGAGGGTTGTAGCTGATCTGTCTGCCAACAAAGTCCCAGATTTTATCAAGTCCCTAGATAGCCCAGGGTTGATAGCCACCGAAGAATTCTTAATTATTCCTTGCTCGACAGCATACTTCTTGGCCAACTCAATGGACTTTTTGGCTTGGTCTTGATGGCTGAGCAAACCTTTCTTCCACCTCTTAGATTGAGCTTCTTAAGTTCGAGCCTCCTCAGTGTTAAGAACTGAGGTCTCTCCTCAAGGGCTTGAGACCTCTTATTGGCAGGAATAGTTTTCTTGGCAATAGGGGAGGGGACTTGGTCAACAAGTTTAGAATTTTTCTTTTAACCATCTCGGTAGAAGGAGATGTGGGGATGGTTGTGATGTCAAGGGACTAAATTGAGGAAGAGGTTCCTCCTTGAATAAACTCAACTCTAGTTGATTCTGTAGCTAAAGAAGTGTATATAGGTTCCTCGTCTTGGTTGACATGAAGATGAGGCAATATAAGTGGTGGTCGAGCAACAAAAGAGGTAATTGATCTCTTGTACTCTAACAAAACATAAGCAACTCTGAGATGCTCTTCTCCTACTCTCTGATCAAGACCTCGCAAGTATTTGAGGTTGTCAAGGTTGACTTCTCCCTCCTTAGGACACTTTTTCTTACTCTCCAAAGAAGTAGGACCTGATATCACATGTAAGTAATTGAAACTATTGACTTATTCAAAATATTTCTAATGTGGGGTTGTTCATTATCCTTAATACTCCCCCTCAAAGTAGGTGTGGACGGATGAGACACACCAAGCTTGATCAAATTTGATTAAGAGGTGTGGGTGGAGAGCACACACCGAGATTAAACAAAAGATTATGAAATTGTTGAGTAGACAAAGGTTTGGTTACAAGTACGATCTGACCGAGTGAGAAGATCTCCACTATCACCAAAATCTTGAGAATAAACATGACTCATATGATTTTTTCCGCTGTAGACGTAAGGGCACGAAAGTGAAAAAAATAAGGTCTCTTAGACCATAATGAGCTTGATCAAACTTGATTCAGAGGTTCAATTATGGGTTTTGGCTGGATCGACACATGTAATGGGCCTCTTGGGACAAAATGAGCTCGATAACAATAGATTCAAAGGCTCTTTGCTTCTTCGGCTTGATCACGATGGTTTCTATGGCCCGTTGAGTTGGTAAATTTTTTTTCCCAGGATCATATCGTCCTGTATTAAGACTGTATCGACGAATGATAACAACATTGTTTGTTCCACCAGTGCTACAACTGCCGCCTCAATTTCTAATTCCTCCAATGATCATAAAAAATAGGTAACATGGGCTGAATTTGATAAAATAGAGTTTGGTCCGGTTGCTTTTAAACAGGCTCTCTTAATTGGGTGTCAAAATGGTTTTCAAATTATTTTGCTTTCTTGTTTAGAGACCTGCCTGCATTTTTAACTTGAATTTTCTTCTCATTATCAAAATTTGGATTTGTAGTCTCAATCTTTTCTTCTCTCATTTTAAGAGCATTCTCCAAAATTTCAATTTCATCTCCGATTCTTCCCATAATGTTATCAGTTTCTATTAGATTTGTATAATCTCCTTCAGGACCTTGATGATAATGGCCGCACTCTTGTTCTAGTATTTCTCTTTCCTCTTGAAATAACTAGTCAGCCTCATCTATGTTGAATAGTTTGACCTAATTTACCAAAAAAAAAAAGAATAGTTTCACACAAACCAATTCCATTTGGTTCAACATGTTGAGAATATCGATTACAAAACTCTAATATTCGTAAGGAATGATTATAAGAAAGTACTCACTAAACCACTCTTTCAAAACACTTAAAGAAGAACTACTACACTCGAACTAAGACACAAATGCTAATTGCCTTATTGTTTTACTTCTTCTTGGATGATTATACAAGCATAGGACATGGGGTATTTATAGCATGGCAAATACATTTTAGGCCACACATTAAACAAGTAAGGAAAAATTACAACCATATTTTTCAACCTAACACACTAATGCACCTAACACACTAATTAACCACTAATGCAATTTATGTAAGCAATAACATCATATTCACCTAACACACTAATTAACCACTAATGGTAGTGGGCTTCATTAGTGGTGACTTAATTTCTCCACTAATGGTAGTGGAAATAATTAGTGGTGACTTAATTTCCCCACTAATTAGTGTTGATAGCTTAACACTCCCTCTCAACACTAACTCCCATTCCTTTCACCATGTCGAACTGACAACGAAAGTTTTCAAACTTGATTGCACTCAACCCTTTCGTGAACAAGTCCGCAATTTGATCATCTATCTTGATTCGTCTCATCTCAATCTCTTCTTGCAGAACCTTTTCTCTGATAAAATGATAGTGTACTTCCACATGTTTAGTTCTGGCATGAAAGACTGGATTTTCCGCCAAACGAACTGCCGATTGATTGTCACAGTACAATGGAACTGCATAGTCTACTGGTTGATGTAGATCGTTCATTAACTGTATTAATCACGTACTCTCTTGAGCTGCCATTGCTGATGCTCGATACTCTGCTTCCGTAGTTGACAAAGATACTGTCGGTTGTCTCTTACTACACCAAGAAATTACTCCAGATCCAAGTTTAAACACATATCCGGTAGTTGATCGGCGAGTGTCGTGATCTCCTTCATAGTCAGCGTCACAATATCCAACTAACTTGCAATCTTCACCTTTCTTGTACAAAATACCATAGGTAGTTGTACCCTTCACATATCTCAATATTCGTCGAACTGCTTCTAAATGAGACTTCTTTGGATTTTGCATATACCGACTCATCACACCAACTGCATAAGAAATGTCAGGTCGAGTCAACGTTAGGTAGATCAGACTACCTACTAATTGTCGATACATCCTGCCATCTTCCAAATCTTTTCCTTCATGTGCACACAGCTTGCCATTTGGTTCCATTGGTGTTGAGATTGGCTTGCATTCGAGCATCCCGAACTTCTTCAATAGATCTTTGGAATAATTTTGCTGACAGAGAAATATTCCTTCTTGTGTATGATCAACCTTTAGACCAAGAAAGTGCTTGAGTTGTCCAAGTCCCTTCATCTGGAAACGAATTGATAAATTCGCCTTTGCTTGGAGAATTTCTGCCTCATCATCACCGGTTATGATCAAATCATCCACGTATACCAGTACGATAGTTAACTTTCCTCCATTAGCTTTGACAAACAAGATAGAATCTGCAGGTGTTACTGAATAACCACTTTGAGTTAGAAATTCAGCAATCTTACCATACCACGCCCTTGGTGCATGTTTCAATCCATAGAGTGCCTTTCACAACTTACACACATGCTCAGGATGATCTTGATTATGAAAAACCATTGGTTGAATCATATAGATCTCCCGATCTAACTCCCCATGAAGAAATGCATTCTTCACATCCATTTGCCATAAATTCCAGTCTTTGTTGGCTGCAAGTGCAAGTAGGACTCGTACAGTTGTAAGCTTTGCCACTGGACTAAATGTTTCATCATAGTCTAGTCCATATTATTGAGAGAACCCTCAAGCCACCAATCGAGCTTTGTATCTATCAATTGATCCATCTGGACGACGCTTTATCTTATAAACCCATTTACATGATATGGCTTTCACATCTCTTGGCTTCGGCACGAGATCCCAAGTCTGATTCTGCTCTAGTGCATTGATTTCTTCTTCCATAGCTTTAATCCACTCAGAATTCTGGGATGCTTCTTTAAACGTATCAGGTTCTTTTACACTTGCTTCTTTTTCTATGGCTGCGTTGGCATATTTGGGATTTGGCTTTCTGATTCTTGTTGACCTTCTGAGTTGTGATTGTGGAGTTGATACTTCCGCTTCACTAGGTCCACCTTCTTCATCTGGTTGGTAATATACACCAGTTTGCCAAGGATTCAGAGTTACTTCTTGCTCGATATTATCATCATCATATGAATCTTCAGCATCGTGTGAGCTTGATAGGATTTGAGGAGTCTGCTCTCCCATTTTCTATTGCAGCTTCTCTTCAAATTCCTTCGAGTTTGATAACACCTCCTTTTCTGAGGACCACCAAGAAGATGCTTCATCAAAAACCACATCTCGTGACGTGTAACACCTTCCAATCGTAGGATCGTAACATTTCCACCCTTTTCTCTGGCTATCGTATCCCACAAAGATACATCTGACGACTTTCTTGTCAAACTTGCTACGTAGATGGTTAGGAACAAATACATAGCATACACAGCCGAATGCTCGAAAGAAACTAACCGTAGGTTTCATGTCCCATAATTTCTCAAAAGGTGAAACAAACTCTAACCTTGGTTGAGGAAGTTTGTTAATCACATGGGCTACAGTTCTCATAGCTTCAGGCCAAAATCTTCCCAGTACATTCTTAGCATGTAGCATACTTCTACAAACTTCTGTAAGATGTCGATTCTTTCTCTCTGCTACTCCATTCTGTTGGGGGGTGTTGGCACAAGTAAATTGATGACGTATTCTACAGTCTCGTATATACTGGAAAAACTCATTTGAGGTATATTCTCCTCCATTATCTGTGCGTAGACAAATAATCTTCTTCCCCACTTCTCCTTCAATCGTCTCTCTGAACTCTTTAAACTTTGAGAACGTGTCAGATTTTTCTTTCATAAAGAAAACCCACATATACCTAGAGAAGTCATCAAGAAACGTTACCATATACCGCATCCCACCAACTGATGGTTGTTTGACGGGTCTGAACGCATCAGAGTGAACTAACTCTAATGGTTCCTTTGCTCTAAACTTTGATTCCTCGTATGGTAATTGATGTGCTTTACCATATTGGCTTCCCGCACAGACCGTGTCTATCCTCACATCAAATTGTGGAAGTCCCTTGAGCATCGACTTCTTCATCATTACGCTTAGCTTAGAATAGCTAACATGGCCCAATCGCATGTGCCATAAATTTGTTGTCTCATTTTTTCTTGTCTTGTCTACATATGCAGACTCCGCTGACATCACGTAGACCGACTCCAATCGATGTCCCTCCATTGTTGGCATTCCTGAGATCTTGAGGTCTTGATATACCTTCACATCTCGTGGACCAAACAAGACAAAGTGGCCTGATGATGTTAACTGTGCCACTGAAAGAAGAATTTTCCTCATACCCGGAACATGGTAGACATTTTGAAGCGGAACCTCATTAGAACTGTATTGAGGTGCTACTACCGTCTTACCGATATGAGCTATTAGTAGCCTTGAATTGTTGGCTGTTACCACAACTCTATTTCCCTTGTATTTTGACAGGCTCTGTAACTTATGTTTATCACCCGTCATGTGATTTGAACATCCTGAGTCGACTATCCAATCATTATCGTAGTCGATCCACTCAACTGTCGAGGCTGTGAGAGCTAACTCCTCCTCATCCACAGCAAAAGATGCTTCAGCATCCCAATCATCTTCGCTTCTTTTCTTTGAATTGGAAGTAGCAGCATTGCTCTCAGCGGGCCTTTTGTTGGACCAACAATTTTTTTCCATATGTCCCTTCTTGCCGCATTTGTAACATTTTCCCTCAAATCTTTTACCGTAGCCACGATTCTTTGAAGCCCCCCCTGGACGAGAACCTCCCTCTCCTTGATGACTTTTTGCCTTGTCATAATCATTTTTATATCCGCCTCCGACATGCTGCTTGAAGTAGCCTTTGCTTTTGTTGGTGTAGAGCGCTTCCTCCTCACCCTTAAGCGAGACTCCTCCCATTTTCTTAGCCATAGCTTCTTGACTGGAAAACAAATTTTCAAACTCAACAAGTGATGGTTGAGTCAGCCATCCTTGTACGGCAGCAACAAAACTTTTGTATTCGGACCTCAAACCATGGATAATTATTCTTTTTATCCTGGTTTCACCAATAACAGCTGTTGGATCTAAATTTGAAATTTCGTGGCATATTTTCTTCACCTTGTGAAAGTACTTGGTGATAGACATGTCGCGTTGCGCCATCGGCAACAGCTCGCTCTCGAGAAGTTGTAGTCTTGTGTCGTTCTTCTTTGAAAAAAGTGTAGTGAAAGTGTCCCATGCTTCTTTCGGTGTTTTGGCATCCCGGATGTGGTCTAACATTTCTTCTTCAATTATGGTCTTTAAGGCAAACATCGCTTTGCCTGCTTTAATCTTCCATTTTCGCAAAGTGCGATTAGCGTCATCAACCTCTGGTTGTATAACTTCGCTACCGCCAACGACCTCCCAAAGGCCTTGTCCTTGCATATAAGACGTCATACATTTCGCCCACGTATTGTAATTTTGGTTGTTGAGTTTCTTGATTCCTCCAACTACTTGAAGATCACCCATTGTGTCGGTAAATTTTTGATAATACCAAACAAGCCTGATTTCAAGATACAAACTTGCAGAATACGAATTTCTCACGACTCAAGAAAACTCACTCCAAAAATACTAGTACACGACCGTCCCGCTCTGATACCAATTGTTGAGAATATCGATTACAAAACTCTAATATTCGCAAGGAATGATTATAAGAAAGTACTCAATAAACCACTCTTTCAAAACACTTAAAGAAGAACTACTACACTCAAACTAAGACACAAATGCTAATTGCCTTATTGTTTTACCTCTTCTTGGATGATTATACAAGCATAGGACATGGGTATTTATAGCATGGCAAATACATTTTAGGCCACACATTAAACAGGTAAGGAAAAATTACAACCACATTTTTCTACCTAACACACTAATGCACGTAACACACTAATTAACCACTAATACAATTTATGTAAGCAATGACATCATATTCACTTAACACACTAATTAATTGGGCTTATATAGTGGTTACTAATTTCTCCACTAATGGTAGTGGACATAATTAGTGGTAACTTAATTTCCCCATTAATTAGTGTTGATATCTTAACACAACATAACCCCAAAGAAGGTTGATTTCCTCTCTCCACTGTCTGTCAGTTTTGCTACAGAGCTATGAGCTTTTGTGTACCTTCTGACCATGTATAACATAACACCCATTCGAGCTTCTATCCTGGAAACTGTACTTTTCTGCCTCCTTTTATCATCCAATAGTTTCATTGATTTTTGCAACATCTTCAATGCTTCCTCGGGTTCATTAGAAGACTCGTTGATGGTGAAATTTCGATCATGCCACTGACAATCTCTTTTGCGGTGGTTTCGGGCAATAGTTTCCCCTATATTCTAAGAGTATTTACATAATAGGATTTGAAATCTCGGAGCTTTCTGGTTTTATGGTGCATGTCAACAAGACGAACAAAAATAAATAAATGCAACTGAAGGGTGGTTGTCTCCCTTGGACGATATGAAAGACGTCAATTCGAAATCACTAGTTTATGATTATAGTAGTAATGAAACTGGGAACGAAATTGCAATTCAACTCTCTTTCACTGTTTTATACATGAAATGGGTTCTCTTGGGACTCAGTTTATTTGTGGAATACAGAGGTGGATAAGATGAATAGGCTAAAGTTTTGTCCCCGTCGGATAGTAGCAATGAATGGTGGACTACCAGGATCGAGATTACTGGCGAGAAATTTACTGCTCAGATACCATGTACAATTTTATAAATAAGATGAAATGGAAGAATTGTATTTCATTATCAATGAGAGAGTGCATGAGAGAATATATACATAATGAGACGAAGAAATTGTCAATAACAAATAGCTAGAAATGAGGAAGTAGTTGATGACTCTCCACAGAAGTAGGAGCTCATATCACATGTGAGTAATTTTAACTGTTGACTCATTCAAAATATTTCCAACGTGGGGTTTTTTTTGTAAAAGACAATTAAGGAAAATGTCATGTTCTGTCCTATATTTAAATTTTTAGGACAAGACTTTTCAAGTTTATAAATCTAGTTCCTGTGGTACAATAGCATTTATAAATCTAGTCCCTGTGATACAATAGCATTTATTTTTTTTGTCCGCGCCAGCGACACCATTTTTCATAGTGTTTTTAGTACAGGAACTAGATTTATAAAATTATATGAAATGTCCTATTTTTATATACTTTGAACATTAGGAGGACCTTTCTCCAAAACCCCATTTTCGTTATCCTTAATAAGGTCATTGCCAAAATTCTTCACCATTTTTTATTGGTGGTTTAGCGGATCTGGCGACGAATCCCGCATAGTACTCCTGAACGATCTGGCAAGAAAAAGTCGTTTGTTTTTACCTCTTAAGTCTGAATCTGAACCATTCAGACTTAAGAGGTATCAAAAAGTGTTTGTTTTTTTAAATGATTAAGAGGTTAACAGTCATATTTGCTTCTTAATGATTAAGAGGTAGAGTTAGGTCTGAAGTCTGAATCTGAAGTCTGAATACATTCATTCAGAAGTATATTCAGACGTAAAAACAAACACATTTTTCAGATTCAGATTTCAGACTTCAGATTCAGTCTTCAGATTTTAGATTCAGACTTCAGATTCAAATAAAAAAACAAACGCAACCTAAGAAAGGGAGGTTGCTCCATCTAGACTTCGCCACCTATTTTATTATCTCTCTAGTAAATTAGCATAAGAAAAATCAAAACACATCGATTCTTACCTTTTTTATAACATTTATAAATTCCGAAATGTTCACAATTAGGTCGCACAAAAGAAGAAAAACTCTGCTCTACAAAATGCCTAACTCCCTTAGTCGCGATGCCTGTCGGAACTTTGTCGCCAAATGCACTGTGTTCCTTGTGACCTCCCTTGCTACAATTTCTCTTCAACGAGGAAAAACTTTGCGTTAGTTAAAATGGTTTTTCGTTTATGTACTTTGTCTTGAAAACAAATATTTTAAAAGATCTTTTTACTTTTCATGAAAATCCGTTAAAAAATCAAGTTGCACCCATATGTTTTTGGTACTTAAGAGACATAATCTTGGTGATGAGGTCACTCCCACTTGTGATCTTTGTCTTCCCTCGAAATGAGGAAAATGCAAACATATATATGGAATCTTATTTTATTTTGACTCATAATAATCATAGTTGTCAAAAGATCTATGAGAAAAAATTTGTTAAAATTGTTTTTAAGAAAACAAGACTTAGATCAAGAGGATATTTTTTAAGTTAGCAGTTGAAAAAATATTTTATTTTTCTAATTCATTTATCTCTTTGTATTTTTGCTTAGTTTATTTTTTAACTTTGATCAAAGGTCTTATTGAAGTTTAAAAACTTATACTTTTATTCATGAACAAATATTTATAATTTTTTTCTTAAGGGACTTTTTTTATATCTCAAAAATACATTTTGAGGTAAGAGCAAGCAAAAATATTTTCAATATTTTCAAAGCCTTTATGAAAACTCACATCCTATAACGCTATATTCAAGCATTTTGCGGCTTCTCAACAAGTTCATCTTCATCTTCCAAAATAAAATTTTGATTTCGTGTTGTAGATCGGAAGATATTTGTTCCTAAAAAACCTTATGTGGTTATGAAGTGATCTCCAACTATTTGCACCTTCTTAAAGGATATGGCATGGAAGAGATCTAATGATGTGTAGTGTGATTGTAAGTTGATGTTTCTCTTTGTATGTCTATATCATTCATTTTGTTCGACTTGAGATTTTTTTCCGTTGGTGGTTTTTCCTAGTTCGACTTGGTTTTGTGTGAATTGATTTATCGTATTTTGCCTTTCGAATATTTGCATAATATTGAAGATAATATTTGGTGTAATCCAATTGGTAAATTTTTTTTAACATAAACCTAGATTGCTATATTTATGCCTAAAATGAAATAAAATGAAAATATAATTATATTATGGTTGTGGATTTTAATTTAGTACTCTCGCTCAATCTCAATTTCGAGTACACTCAATCTTAGTAAGAATCACATTGTAAGAATGATGGTATTTTCAAAGGTTAACTTCAAATCCACATCTCTAGTATTAACAACCTTAGCGGAGTGGGCGTATCCCAACATCACTTCCTTATCTTCATCCTCAAATAATTTGTATCTGTAAATTGATTATTACAGGCAAGGTAAGATGCATCACTGTTTACCGCCACCCTTCGAATCTACTCATACTGTTGATCTCAGAGATTATGTGCATGATATATCTTTGGTTAAGTTAACTTAAGGAGAATGATGATGCCTATTTTGGAAATTTTGAGCCATATTTCAAGGCTTATTACATATAGAGGTGGGGATGTCTCCATATCTCTAGCATGGCCATTTTGTGAAACGATTTTTCTGATTATGATTTTGATATTTGTCGTAGATCTTGATCTGATTCTTAGGGCCCGTTTGGCAACCTAATTCCAAGGCTTGAAATTGGAATTGAAAGACCAATTTGAATTCCACGGAATTGGAATTGAAAGGCCGATTTTAATTCCACGGAATTGAAATTGGCCTTCCAATTCTAATTCCAAGCCTTGGAATTGGATTGCCAAACGGGCCCTTAATGTTTTTCCCATTTAGTTTGAAAGTAAACCGAGTGAGTTTCATTTTATAGCACTGACTTTCGTTGTTGAATACAAATGGAATCCAACATTAATATCCGGATTAATTACACTTGGGACCCCAAACATTACCCCTCTTTATGTAACCCCCTACTGTTAACTCCGTTAATTTTGTTGACATAAAAAGGGTTATGTACATGACACAAGAGGGGACAGGAGGGTATTTTATGAATAAATTAAAGAGTAAGAAGGTAAAATCACCCAAAATCCCATATATCTCCTCTCTCTCTCTCTCTCTCTCTCTCCCGCTCGCGCACGCACGCAGGGCTAACTCTCATCGTCAACCCTATCATCCTTCACCCCCACTCCCACCCCCGCCAACTCTTTACCACCTCTGACCAAAATCTCCTGCTCCACCACCGGCCATAACCTCCCACACCATAACCTTCACTGAAAGAACCTCACAATCCTCCTTTGTAAAACCAAAATCCACTCAGAAAATCGAACCCTCCTCTCCCTCTCTTTCTTCAATTTCTCGCTCTAGATTTCTTCTACAATGGGCTTAGATGGTGGAGAACGATTTTAAATTGTAGAGAAACGAGATTTGGCATGGCAGAGCTTAGAGAATGCTCATCATTGGAGGCTTGGAATCGGAGGAGAAAAAAGGAGGGTGAGATTGAATGAAGAGGGTAAACTTGGTTTATATTTATTTATTTGCCTAGATTCTTGAATATCACATTTTTTTTGCAATTTCTTTCAAATTATGTTTAAATTTGATTTAAAGTGTAAATTTTTAAGACTTAAAAAAAAAGAAAAGAATGTTTGGTGGAGTTTTTCTGATTTCTTTAATTGTTAAAAATAATTTTTATTGATTGAAACCATTTTTATTGTTATAAATCATTTTTTTATTCGTGGAAAGCATTTTTATTTGCTAGAAATAATTTTTTATTACTGGATACTATTTTCTTTTATTGCTATAAATCATTTTTTAGGATTTTCCAGATTTTTAAGCAGTTTTTTTGTTTTTCCTAATTTTTTAAAATATTTTCTAGATTTTTGAATAACGTAACATCTTTGTAGAGTTAAAAATGGGGAAACTCTTAGTAATTATTGTAATTAATACTGAGGAAATGAAGGTCAAACTCTCAGTTTATATTAAGAAGTCGGGAATTAAACTGTAAATAGTATAGTAAAATAAGATATTGAATTAGACTACTTAGTTAGTGGAATAACTATAATGGGTACGGGTACGTAAGAGTGCACAAGTAGTTGAGATGCGAGAAACTCATGTGAGTGCATGCACTATCATGTATTTTATATTCACTGTTTAATGATATTAAACACTTGTTGTATTTTAAACTATTTTCACAATCGGGCTCTGATCCGTTTGCTTTCAAATCCACTTTCTTGTAAAAACTTTTAGGTGCCAGCCACAAGGACACCAAACTTAGGAGTTCTATTCCAGTGACGTTCTGTAGCTGCTGTGGAAGTTACAGGACCTCGATTATAGACGCCTCCACTTTCTACTTTGATTCCAGTTCAGACTTATTTATCTGTAGGGCATGTCGCCCCTTTTTCTTAGAGACAACTTAATTATTCAGTTTTATTTAAGTTTTGGATTTAATTAATTAGTGATTCAGACTTTGCATTTGGTTGTATTCAGTATTGGGATTATTGAGAGGAGTACTCCTCCAGATTCATTGTTATTCCATAGTTATTCTAGTATGACTATGTTGTGGTTGTTATATTAGCATTTCATAATTTAAATTGGTTGTATGTTAATTGGATTTAATTAAAATTGGCAACTCACTTTTTAAATATTAGGTGGCTAGAAATTATTAAAACATTTTTCGACAGTGATGCTATGAACTGAACCAACTTGATATTTTGTATTCATTTGAATAAAGGAGTAGCTACCCGGTATTTAATTAGTCGGGGTATCACGGCTTCTTGGAAACTTTGCTAAAAATGGGAAACAAAGATCTTGTCTCAATCAGAGACTATAGTAATGAGCACCCCGTGGAGTCTGACAATCTCCGCAATAAATAGCCAAGCATAAAGAGCCACGGTATAATCTATACGTACTTGTAAAACATGTGCTGACTTGGTTAAATGATCGACAATCACCCAAATGGAATCGTGACCGCTCTGTGGCGCTAGCAATCCCGTGATGAAATCTGATAAGCACCCAAAACTGTACATTTTATACCACGAGTAGACGTACTTTAGTTGCTAATTCTCAGCAATATTGGTCTTATGTACTTAAATGTTTATCTTGTAGGTCAAATGTCCATTGCAGAGTTCAAATGCTTAAATCAAGGCAATTGTGCAAAAAAGGTGCTAAATACCTTGTCCCATAAACCTAGCCTACCCCAACCCGAGCCTAAACATATCCCTAAATCGACCTAAACCCTGTCCCGAGCCGTGTGTCTTTGATTTTTCCCCTTTTGTATTTTATTTATATTTATATGTTTTTAGTTTGAGTCATTTTTTTATTTTTAGGTTTTATTTTAGATTTATTTTCTATTTTTCTATTTTATTTTTATAATTTTATTTTATTTTGATTTTTATTAGTTTTTAGTTTTATTAGGATTATTTTTTAGGAGTTTATTTTTAGTCCATTAGATTTTATATTTTTTTAGGACTTTAATTTTCATTTAGATTTTAAGTTTTTATTTCTTTTGATTTATTTTAGTTTTTATATAAGCTTAGGATTTTTTTTTGTTTTAATATTTTTTTTTTGTTTTTAGTTTGTTTTATTTTTAGTTAGATTTTATTTTTGTATTTTTAGTTTTATTAAATTTAGTTGTGTTATTTTTTTAGGGTCACAAATTAACACACACACATACTCACTCACACCACCCTATCCTACACCTCACATACACACAAACCCCCCAACCACACACTTACTCCCATACCCACCCCCACACCTAACCATTTCCTTTCTCATCTTCAACCTCAAACATTCTCTCTCCTAAAAAACTTCCATAACCAAACCATAATCACACAACCCATTCAGCACAACAACTCCATCTTCCGTAGACCATTACCCGCGGCCAGCACACCAAGCAAAATTGGTTGTTCAAACTCGATCCCCTTCCCCCTACCCGCAGCCAACCTCCGTCGCCGGAACCAACCCTTAAACCCATCAGTCACCATTCTCGGCGCTGGCGAGCCACAACCCGCGTCGGATGCCCACGGACCTGCCTCCGACATCCTCTCTTCACCAGCCTTGCTACCACCTGAAACCTACTAGTACCTAAAACTGGTGCCGACCCCTTACTTGCGACCCGCAACCCACCAGCTACCTAACCATCAGAGTGACGATCGCAACTGCCGGAACCAAACCAGTGGTGACCCCAAAACTAGTTCCAACTCAGACATTCCCAACTCCGACCGGGAAGCTCCATACCCATACCCCATACCAAACATTCAACCCACTACCTCTTCCAAACCCATTTCCCAAATGAAGCCCAAGACCCATTTCCTTCTCAATGCCAAAATCGTACCCGCCAAGTCAAATAACCCAAAAAAATCCCCACATGTCATTTAACCCTCACATATGACTTAAACCCACTTGCCAATTTTTTTCCATTATACCCTCATGATACTTCTCCCACATGTTCCCTATGTGTCATTTACCTCTTTACCCTCATGAGCAAATCCGAGTGTTACTCCTTATCATATGACCTCACACCTCTCTTACCTCATGTGTACACACCCCATTTCCATGCACATTAAACCTTCCCAAAAATACCCTTTAGCCCCATGTGTGCCTTGCATTTAAAGAAGACTCAAGACCCCATTTGAGAGGGGCTTTGATTATGAAATAAAGAAGAGACTTGGAGAAGAAGAAAAAAATAGTTAGAGAGATAAATTTTTAGTTTTAGTTTTTTTTCTTTACCAATAAAATATTGAGAGATTGTAATTGAAGATTTTATTTCAATTTGAAGGCAAAATTCAGTTTGATTAATTCTTCTCTTACTAATTATTCTAGGCTATTACTTGGTTTCAATTATTCTTGAATTATCACTATGGTTGGTTAATCACTCCATTCAAGGAGTGAAATGAAGCCCCGTATATTCATTTGAATGTATTAATTAATCTAGTTTTCTTTGTTTCATTTATTTAATTTTCTTTTCATTCCTACATGAGTTTATGCATTGAGAAATGGTAAACTATCCTTGAGAAAGAATTAAAATCGAATTTACTCCTAATTTTTGGATTCAAACTAGAGATAGAATGACCCACTAATTAGAGTATATAATATTTTATTATACTCATACATTAAATTTTTGTTGGATTTACGATTTATTATATGAATCTACTCTTGGGAGTGATTTATATAATTTTTCTAAATCAATTATCCAATTGAGTTATCGGAATGAAAATTGGATTAACTAATTTTATATTAATTTGTTTTGTCAAATGATGAGAATCAATTGATAAAATAAATTAATATTTGGAAAATTAGTAATCTAGAATAATTAACACATTTGATTGATAAAGTGGAGGTTAAGTTTCATTCCTTGAATATTTCTCAAATTTAATTTCATCTCCTTCTTATTACTTAGTTCTTATTTAGCACACTTTTTAGTTTTTTAATTTCATCTCTCATTTTAGTTTAGTGTTACTTCACATTTTCACCTAAAAAGTGTTTTAATAATTGAAAAACATAAAAAAAAATAGAAAAACCCAAAAGTCTAAAATATATATATATATAATCAAGTGGATTATATTCATTATCTTCTCATTTTTAGCATGTTCACACCTTAGATTAGGATTGATATCCTTACTTACCATTCTACACTTGAGTTTGTTATATATTTATAGGTAATTTAGGTTTTGATTGAAGAGCTTTTACAATAACGACAAACACGCCCAAAAGCAATTCATCAAATGACACTATTGCCGATCTTTGGAGCTTCACGTGCTTGAGAGGATTTCCAAATTTTTTGATTCACTTGTATTGCATTTTTCAATTTTAGTACCAGTTTTTATTAATTATTTTAGAAAGCTTGTATTTAGGATTTTATTCCCTTGCTTGTATTGTGGTGCATAGAGACACCATTTCATTTTCATTTGAAATTTGTGATAATTGAAGAAAGCGTGATAGGGAAACCGAACAAGGTGGAGAGAGGGCATCCACGGCGAGGAAAATAAGCCTCTCTACCTTGGGTCAGTCGGACTGCCCGGGCCGACTGAGATTGGCGTAATCTCCTCCCCCCGGTCGACTCAAGAATTTCAGCACCCCACGGCCTAAAAAACGTGGGAGGTACATCCGTTATACCCTCGCACCCTCTTGTTAGCGAGTTCCTACCTTGTGTGCTCCTACATGCTCTTGTGTGATTTAATTCTTGCGTTTAATTTTGAATGGAATGATGAATTAAATTGACTAAGACCTACGCCCACTCACGAGAAATGATTTCATCACCCGACTCAATCACTTATCCTTTGTGTGCTACCTTAGTCATCACTAATTTAAAATCAATCAACTAGATAGCCCCATAGGATATGGTGTTCATAGGCCCCTTTTTGATCACTTTGACTTGTAGGATAACCCGTAGAGTCCTCTCCACCGGGAAAACCCTATAACAGTTCGCTTTGCGGCACGAAAGTGTACAGGAATACTGGGTTTTAGGTGTGGCCGCCCAGTAAAACGAGTTTGTGCTGTCCCCAGCGTTGTACCGGCCGATCGTTTCGTCGTAGTAGTTTTGTGGAAAATCTCGTTGGCAAGCCCCTTGGCATCTTGTGATTAAAGTAGGAACACACATTTTGCAAAAGGCGATCACTCATAAAAATTCTGTGATTTTTATCGCCCACGAATTTCATTAAATTTTGACCACCCCTTTCATTAATTTTCAAGATAAAAATTGGCTATGTTCTAGTTAGGATTTCTTTTCCTTAACAAGTGTGTTTCCAATTCCTTTTTTCGGTAGTCCGTTTTAGTGAATTCGTCCAAATTCTTAGCGTCCAAATTTTGCCCCACCCTTTTTCTTCCAAAAATATTTTCTTCTATTATTTTTATAAAAAATAAAAAATATTTTCTTTCTTTCCAAAATAAAAGAAAAACTCCAAAAATATTTTCTTTTCCAAAAAAACCAAAAACAAATCCCCTTTTTGCATGCCCACGTGGCAACGAGTTAATCATCGATTAATTCGTTCCCGTAGTCTTTCTCCCGTCTCTTCCACATTAGGCGAACCAAGTGTTCCCCTTGCTTCTTCCATTCCACCGATCACTTTGAGTTGTCCCATAATTGACATCTCTAATCCAATCATTCATCCACCCACCATGGCTGAAGAGCGTGCCTTAAGGGACTATTTTTCCCGGATAACGGCTACCCCACCATCTTGCATAGTTCTTCAACCCATCCTGACGGATCAATTCGAAATTCGCCCGGCGACCATTTCCATGTTGCCCAATTTCCATGGTCTTGAACGTGAGTCTCCATACACTCACTTGCGAAAATTTCTCACAGCTTGTGCTACATTCAAAAATTAAAACATAGACGAAGAAAATGTTCGTCTTCGCTTGTTTCCATTTTCTCTCCATGATAAAACATCCATGTGGCTACATTCCTTGTCACCAGATTCTATCCATACATGGGAACAACTTGTGAAGAAGTTCATGTCCAAGTTTTATCCCCTAAGTAAGACCAATGAGATGCGCCAAGCCATTCAAGATTTTCACCAAAAGACAACCGAGCAATTTTGTGAAGCATGGGGCCGTTTTCAAGACTACATCAATAGTTGCCCACATCATGATCTCGAGAAGAGTCACCTCGTTCATAGTTTTTATAATGGTCTCATTCTTTTCACTCGCACCATGATTGAGTCCATGCACAAAGGCAAATTCATGCACTTAACTCCCACTGATGGCTACAATTTTCTCCTTGAATTAGGCGATGACTCCAAAGATTGGGAGGGCACCAATGAATTTTCTAGATCCGATCCATCACGAGTAGGTAACACTTATGAGGTAAAATATGATCCCGATTTCAAAACCTTGCTACATGGCTTAAACACTTTGACTAAGACTGTTGATGCTCTCAGTTGTTCTATGCAACAAAATGTTTCTCTTTCTAAACAAGTGATGAACGTCAACGAGTCTAGTCCTTCTTGTCACGTCTATTTAAGTCAGGATCATTTATCTCATGTGTGTCACCCATTCAAGATGATCCCAAACCCACTCTAGCCCAAGAATGTGCCTTTGATACCACTAGGAAACCCGCACCACCGTCGTTTACTTACAATCCGAATAATAGGAACCATCCCTATTTTTCTTATAAGTACGACAATCACCTTGCTCCATCACAACCACAACAACATGTTGGTGGTCCACTAGGGTTTCACCAAAACCCGCAAAGGAAACATCTCCCTCCTATCCAACACCACCATGCTCCTTACCACCATCCAGACCATCCATCATCCTCTGTCCCCCAGGGAGGACCGTCCAACCCCACTCATCAAATTTTTCCTGTCCCACCTCCGTCCTACGAGTATTCCCAGCAACTTAGTTCTAACCGAGAGTTGGTCCCCCAACCCCCTTATGACCTTCCACCTCAATCATCCACCTCCTCTATTGAGAATCTTCTCACTCAATTTATCACAAATCAAAAACTAACCATGCAAGCACAAACTCAAGCCATCCAAAGGCTTGAGTAGCATCTTAATCAGTTTGATTTCGAGCGAGAGAAAGGTAATTTTTTGAGTCAACCCATTCCTAACCCCAAGGTGAATGGAAAGGAGTTGGCTTATGTGGTTTGATCCACTTCCACTCCACCCACATACCAAGTGGACATGAAAGCGGTGAGTACTCTACGATCCGATAAACAGGTTTACAATGGTGTTGATGCTCCCTGTGATGTTGCAATCCCACCCACCCAGCACTGCCCATTCGAACAAATCCCTAAGGTCCCAACACCCCATAAATCCACCGATATGAATGCCTCTAAACCTACTGAGGCCACCCTTGCCATTGTCCCTAAAGCCCCCTTCCCTCATAGGTTGGCACCAACAAGGAAAGCTCAACAATTTGATGAGATCAAGCAAATTTTTTAAAATGTTCACATAAACATTCCATTCCTCACCACGATTCAACAAGTTCCTTCTTATGCAAAATTCTTTAAGGACTTGTGCACTGTCAAGCGACGGACGAATGTGCCTCGTGATGCTTTTGTCACTGAGCAAGCCACATCCCTCATCCATGAGAATGTTATTATGAAATATAAAGACCCTGGTCATCCCACTGTCTTTTGCGTGTTAGGAGATATGTTCACTACTCGGGCTTTGCTTGATCTTGGATTTAGTGTTAATTTGCTACCTTACTCTTTCTACCTTGAGTTAGGCTTGTAAAATATGAAACCTACACGGGTTACTCTTCAACTTGCAGACCGTTTTGTGAAAGTGCCCAAAGTAATAGTTGAAGATGTTTTGGTAAAAGTGTCTGACTTTTACTACCCTATAGATTTCATCATCTTAGACACTCCTCCTCCCGACCCAACCAATATTCCTATCATTTTGGGTCGCCCCTTTTTGGCAACTTCCAATGCCATCATCAATTGTCGAGATGGGTCGATGAATCTTTCTTTTGGCAACATGATCGTCGAAGTCAATATTTTCCACCTCATGCAACAACCGACCGATGTTGATTCTATTAATGAGGTTTGCATGACTGACTCCTTAGTCCAAGAGATGTTGGATACCACCTACCTAGAATATCCTATCCAACAATGTTTGGCTCACTTTGGGTCCAACTTTGATATTGATTCCTCCATCTCCAAGGTAAATTCCTTGTTAGATTCTACACCACTGCTAGACACTTCCACACGAGCTCCTCCATTTGAGCCTCTCCTTATCTATACTCTTCTTTCTATGGATGAACCAGTCAACCCCTGTCTCGATATTCTCCCGGACTCTGTTTCTGCGTCTGAGTCTGATGCCTCTCCTGAGCCGCCATCACGTTTGGAGCTTAATCCATTACCTATTAAGTTGAAATATACTTTCTTAGGCCCAAACCAACATCACCCAATCATTATTTCTTCTGACTTGACACCAGATCAAGAAGAGCAATTGGTCCACACTCTCACTCAACATAGCAATGCTTTAGGGTGGACCATTTCTGACATTTTAGGTGTCAGCCCCAATGTCTGTAGCCATCACATTCATTTAGAGGAGAATGCCAAGATTTCTCGTGAGCCACAACGCTGACTCAATCCAGTAATAAAAGAGGTCGTTCGAGCTGCAATTTTAAAATTTCTCGATGCTAGTATTATCTACCCCATTTCAGACAGCCAATAGGTCAGTCACATTCATGAGTGCCTAAAAAGTCTGGAGTTACCGTTGTCAAAAATAGTGACAATGAGCTTGTGCCTACTCGCATACAAACCGACTGGTCTGTTTGTATTGATTATAGAAAGCTCGATTCTATCACACGCAAAGACCACTTCCCTCTCCCACACATTGACCAGATGCTTAAACGCTTAGAAGGCAATGCTTACTACTGCTTCCTTGATGGATATTCAGGGTATAACCAAATTCCCATTGCCCCTGAAGACCAAGAAAAAACTACCTTTACCTGTCCATTTGGAACATTTGCTTACTCTCGTATGCCCTTTGGCCTTTGCAATGCACCTGCGAATTTTCAATGGTGTATGACAAGTATTTTTAGTGACATGGTAGAGCGTTTTCTCGAAGTCTTTATGGACGACTTTTCTGTGTTTGGTTCATCCTTTGAACAATGCCTATCTCACCTCACTATGGTCCTTCAGCATTGTCAAGAAAAGAAGTTGGTCCTAAATTGGGCAAAATGCCATTTCATGTTTAAAAAGGGTATTATTTTAGGTCATGTTGTCTCCAGCTTATTGAGGTCGATAAAGCAAAAATTGACTTGATTCCATCACTCCCCATTCCTAAGTCTGTTAAGGACATTCGCTCCTTCTTATGACATGTGGGCTTCTACCGACGCTTCATTAAGGACTTTTCTAAAATCGCACGACCTTTAACAACCCTTTTATCTAAAGATATCCCTTTTGTCTTTGATGAAGCATGTGTTGCCGCCTTCGAGCACCTAAAAGCTGACTTCACTTCCACTCCTATCATGTAACCTCCCAATTGGTCTCTCCCATTTGAGCTCATGTGTGATGCTTCTAATTTTTCACTTGGTGCCGTGCTTTGCCAGCGACTTGACAAGCGCCCACATGTCATCTCTTATGCTAGCAAAACCCTGCATGATGCTCAACTTCATTACACGACCATCAAAAAGGAATGGTTCGCGGTTGTGTTTGCTCTTGATAAATTTTGCTCATATTTCATAGGTTCCCCTATCATCGTGTATACTGACCATGCTGCTCTTAAGCACCTTCTTCATAAGAAGGATTCCAAACCACGATTGATACGGTAGATTCTCTTACTCCAAGAGTTTAGCCTTGAAATACGCAATAAGAAAGGTGGTGAAAATGTTTTTGCTGACCATCTATCTCACATTAATGTCACGTCTGACTATAATCATGTTCCCATTTTTGAGTCATTTCCCGATGAACAACTTTTTTCCATCTCCACTTTGACTTGGTATGATGATATTGTCAATTTCCTTATTATCGATCAACTTCCTAATCCTTGGTCGAAACAGGATCGCTCCAAATTCATGGCGAATGTGAAGTTTTACTCTTGGGATGACCCATTTCTCTACAAGTATTGCCCCGATCAAGTCATTCATCGTTGTGTTCCCGAATTTCAACAACTCAATATTCTGTCCTTTTGCCACAATAGCGCTTGTGGAGGTCACTTTGGCTCTAAGAAATTTGTCGCAAAATTTTTGCAAAGTGGTTTCTATTGGCCTACCCTTTTCCACGATGCCCATTAATATTTCCAGGCTTGTTCCAATTGCCAACACTCTGGGTGTCTCACTCATCGTCATATGATGCCTCTCACACCCATCCCCGTTGTTGAAATTTTTTATGTGTGGGGTATCGATTTCTTGGGACCATTTCCCTCCTCTCGTGGTTTTCAATATATTCTAGTTGCCGTTGACTATGTTTCTAAATGGATCGAAGAAATTGCTTACCGTACCAATAACCATTGAGTTGTGGTATAATTTCTTAAAGAGCACGTCTTCACGTATTTTGGAACCCCCAAAGCTATCATTAGTGACGGGGGTAAACATTTTTGTAATCGAGTCTTTGAACACCTCGTCAAAAAGTATGGTGTCACCCACAAGGTTGGTCTCTCTTACCACCCACAGACTAGTGGTTAAGTTGAGGTTTCCAATCGCGAGATCAAGCAAATTCTTGAAAAAACCATCAATACTAATAGGAAATATTGGTCCCTACGCTTGAACGATGCATTATGGGCATACCGTACTGCTTACAAGACTCCAATTGGCATGGCCCCTTATCGCTTGGTCTTCGACAAGCCTTGCCACCTTCTAGTCGAGCTTGAACATTATGCTTATTGGGCCGTCAAAGTCCTTAATTTCAATATTGACGAGGCGGGTGTCCATAAAAAGCTGCAACTTAATGAATTGGAGGAAATCATAAATGATGCCTATGATTTGTCCAAGAAGTATAAGGACAAGATGAAGTGGATCCATGACCAAAGCATGATGCACAAAGAATTCCACCCTGGCCAAAAAAAATTTGTTGTATAATTCTGGGTTGCATCTCTTTCTCGAGAAATTGAAGACCAGGTGGTCTGGATCCTTCATTATTGAGTCAGTTACCCTTTATGGTGCCATCACCGTGTAAAATCCCAAGGATGGTAGCCTCTTTCAGGTCAATGGTCAACGCTTGAAGCCTTTCTTGGAGCTCGGATCCACTCACATAGAACAACTTGACCTTGTTGACCCCATTTATGAAGACTGACCGTTCAGTCTTATTTAGGGGTGATGCTTATCCCCCGAATTTTTTGCCACCCCATTCTCTCCTCGTTTATCATCTCTCTTTGGGTGAGTCCCCATTGGTCTGGCTGAAGATGTTAAACTTAGCGCTATCGGGAGGCAACCCGCTTTTTCTGAGTATGAGTCTTATCCTGTTTGGGGTTGGTGTTTCTCACCACCCAATGTTCTATCATGATTTTATACCTGTACATATTTTTCTATCTCACTGATTTATACAGGTTTCATCTTCGCCTCATCCGTCCACTTCATTAGCGATTGATTCTGGTACTATCTTTCCTACATTATGCTCTCAATTTTCAAAATCATTTTACTTATCATCGAGGACTATGTTCCTTTTTGTTTAGGGGTGGGAAATTTTATCAAAATTGTACCTCTTTTGAAAAATTTTGATTTTGAAACCTGATTTTTGTTGAAATTTCGTGCATTTTCTTTCATCTCAATTATTGATATGAATTTTCTATCATCCATCTTTTTAAGTCTAGGAATGAAGCTAGAGGATTTATATTTTTCTAATAGCTTATGTAATACATAACAAGGCATATTTCACCATGAATTCCTAGACACAACAAAAATTTGAGCACTTATCACATCAATACGGTTTAGAGTTGAGGAGTAATACAATTCCAAAGAAAACCTTAAGGATCACTAGTAGAGACTTTAGCTTGTGAGATTTGTGCCTTTCACCCTTTCAGAGTGTCTTACGCAATCTTCGAGTCACAAGTTGATTCAACTTCGTTTGGGTCTGCATTAAATTGTCATATGATCTCATTATTCTTCATGTTTGGCTTGATCACTGAGAATGACATCTTTTTCGAGTTGTAAGAAACACGTGTCTTGAAATTTGTCCCCAATACTAGATTTTCATCCGTACACTTACCACTTTTCTATATCACATTTCCATTCACTCACCCATTACCTTCCCATTTATTTCCCTCATCATCCATACACACTCCCCCCTCCATTCATATATCATCCATCATCATTTTGAGAAAAAGAGTGTGACTTCAAATGTAAATGTCTTCAGTGTTGGTTTGAAAAGTGAAAAAAACAGAAAAACATAAAAATAGAGAAAATAGAATAAAAAAAAAAGAAACATATAAAACAAAAAAGAGAGAGAGAGAGAGAGAGAGAGAGAGAGAGAGAGAGAGAGAGAGAAGAAAAGAAAAAGAGAGTTATAGTTAATTTTTATGTAATAAAGACATTTGTTCTTCATGTATGGTACACTCTTCTCAATCTTATCACATCCATCACTCATCCATTATCCATTATATCACTATCCTACCTACCTCATCCAATCCATCCTACCTATCATATCCTTCTCATCCCATTTCATTTCCCCTCACCCATAAAAATCCATGTTTTTCCCTAGGTGTTTGGGCAAATGAAAGTCAACGTGGTGAATAAATCGACGTTCTCACTATAGTGATTAGCATTCTTTCATGAGATCACTTTTCTTTCAAAATGTTCGTTCTTTCTTTTGTGTGTGCGAGACTTTTGAACTTGATTACATTTATTCACCTCCTCACATACAAGAGCGATACACTAACCCATATCTCGAGAGTTCTTTTGAGAGAGAGATATCCAGTGAGATTTTGAAGTTGAAACGTTGATTTCGAAGAGGCAATCTAGGAATTACTCATGTGATACTCGACCCGTTTTGACCGATTCATACTACACACGTTGAGTTCTAGGAAGGATGTGGCTTGAATATTTACTTAGCTAATATTTTCACATTCTAGCTTGTATTTTTGAAATCATTTATCTCATGATGGATTGTGCGATCATTCTATGTTTAATAAGAGATTGACTGCCTTTCAATAAATCATTTTGCAAATAAAGAATTTTGTGGGTATATTCCTTGCAAACTCTCACGAGACACAACTCGTCCTGTAGGACAACCTATTGGTTTAAAGGCCTGTTACACAAGCTAAGTGCAATCGCAAGTGCTCGCAAAAGTGTTACACTTTTGATTATTTATGTGTCTTTTTCTCTCTATCTTATGGCTCCATGACTAGCAACGCTCTGTTTGGGGGTGGTATGATAAGCACCCAAAGCTATGCATTTTATACCCCGAATAGACATACTTTAGTTGCTAATTCTCGGTAATATGGGTATTATGTGCTTAAATGTTTATCTTGTAGGTCAAATGTCCATTGCAGAGTTCAAATACTTAAATCAAGGCAATTGTGCAAAAATGGTGCTAAATACCTTGTCCCATAACCCGAGTCTATCCCAACCCGAGCCTAAACCTGTACCTAAACTGACCTAAACCTTGTCCCGAGTCATGTGTGTTTGATTTTTTCCCTTTTGTATTTTATTTTATATTTATATTTTTTTAGTTTGAGTCATTTTTTTATTTTTAGGTTCTATTTTAGATTTATTTAGGTTTATTTTCTATTTTTCTATTTTATTTTTTATAATTTTATTTTATTTTGATTTTTATTAGTTTTTAGTGTTATTAGGATTAGTTTTTAGGAGTTTATTTTTAGTCTATTAGATTTTATATTTTTTTAGGACTTTAGTTTTCATTTAGATTTTAAGTTTTTATTTCTTTTTATTTCTTTTAGTTTTTATATAAGCTTAGGATTTTATTTTCTTTTAGTTTTAATATTTTTATTTTTATTATTTTTAGTTTGTTTTATTTTTAGTTAGATTTTATTTTGTATTTTTAGTTTTATTAAATTTAGTTGTGTTATTTTTTTTAGGTCACAAATTAACACACACATACTCACTCACACCACACTATCCTACACCTCACATACACACAAACCCCCCAACCACACACTGACTCTCATACACACCCCCACACCTAACCATTTCCCTTCTCATCTTCATCCTCAAACATTCTCTCTCCTAAAAAACTTCCATAACCTAACCATAACCACACAACCCATTCAGCACAGCAACTCCATCTTCCGCAGACCATTACCCGCGGCCAGCACACCAAGCAAAACCGGTTGTTCAAATCCAATCCAATCCCCCCCTACCCGCAGCCAACCTCTGTCGCCAGAACCAACCCTCAAACCCATTAGTCACCATTCTCGGCGCCGACGAGTCATAACCCGCGTCGGATGCCCATGGACTAGCCTCCGATAGCCTCTATTCACTAGCCTTGCTACCGCACGAAATCTCCTAGTACCTAAAACCGGTGCTGGCCCCTGACTCGTGACCCGCAACCCGCCAGCTACCCAACCATCGGAGTGTCGATCGCGACTGCTGAAACCAAACCATTGATAACCCCAAAACTAGTTCCAACTCGAACATTCCCAACTCCGATCGGGCAGCTCCATGCCCATCAACCCTTAACCCAATACGGCTGAAACACTTCCAAACCCATACCCCATACCAAACATTCAACCCACTATCTCTTCCAAATCGATTTCCCAAATAAAGACCAAGACCCATTTCCTTCTCAAAGTCAAAATCGTACCTGCCAAGCCAAATAAACCAAACAAATCCTCACATGTCATTTAACCCTCACATATGACTTAAACCCACTTTCCCATTTTTTCCATTATACCCTCATGACACTTCTCCCACATGTTCCCTATATGTCATTTACCTCTTTACCCTCATGAGCAAATCTGATTGTTATTCCTTCCCATATGACCTCACACTTCTCTTACCTCATGTGTACACACCCCATTTCCATCCACATTAAACCTTCCCAAAAATACCCTTTAGCCCCATGTGTACCTTGCATCTACTATAAAAGAAGGCTCAAGACCCCATTTGAGAGGGACTTTGATCATGAAATAGAGAAGAGACTTGGAGAAGAAGAAAAAAATAATTAGAGAGAGAAATTTTTAGTTTTAGTTTTTTTTCTTTACCAAAAAAATATTGAGAGATTGTAATTGAAGATTCTATTTCAAGTTGAAGGAAAAATTGGGTTTGATTAATTCTTCTCTTACTAATCAATCGACGCTATTACTTGGTTTCAATTATTCTTGAATTATCACTATGGTTGGCTAATCACTCCATTCAAGGAGTGAAATCAATCCCCATATATTCATTTGAATGTATTAATTAATCTAGTTTACTTTGTTTCATTTAATTAATTTTCTTTTCATTTTTACATGAGTTTATGCATTGAGAAATGGTAAACTATCCTTGAGAAAGGATTAAAATCGAATTTACTCCTAATTTTTAGATTCAAACTAGAGATAGAAGACCCACTAATTAGAGTATATTATATTTTATTATACTCATACATTAAATTTTTGTTGGATTTATGATTTATTATATGAATCGACTCTAGCAAGTGATTTATATAATTTTTCTAAATCAATTATTCAATTGAGTTGTGGGGATGAAAATTGGATTAACTAATTTTATATTAGTTTGTTTTATCAAATGATGAGAATCAATTGATAAAATAAATTAATATTTGGAAAATTAGTAAACTAGAATAATTAACACATTTGATTGATAAAGTGGAGGTTAAGTTTCATTCTTTGAATATTTCTCAAATTTAATTTCATCTCCTTCTAATTACTTAGTTCTTATTTAGCACACTTTTTAGTTTTTTAATTTCATCTCTCATTTTAGTTTAGTGTTACTTCACATATTCACCTAAAAAGTGTTTTAATATTTGAAAAACATAAAAAAAAAATAGAAAAACCCAAAAGTCTAAAAAAATATATATAATCAAGTGAATTATATTCATTATTTTCTCATTTTTAGCATGTTCACACCTTAGATTAGGATTGATATCCTTACTTACCATTCTACACTTGAGTTTGTTATATATTTGTAGGTAATTGAGGTTTTGATTGAAGAGCTTTTACAACAACGACAAACACACGAAAAAGCAGTTCATCAAAATCCATCGAGATGATTTCCCACTTTCGCACCGGTATTTCTAAGGGTTGTAGCAATCTCGTCGGTCGTTGATGATCTATTTCACAAGTTGACACGTAGTACATTGGGAAATAAATTCAGAAATGTCACGTTTCATACCCGCCCGCCAATATTGACGGCGTTTGTCTTGGTACATTTTGTCTCCATCATGATGCACTGCAAACTTGGACCCGTGAGATTCTGTCATTACGGCCCGCCTCAAATACCCTTTGTCCGGGACAACAAGCCTCCTGTGAAAATGTAACCCACCCTCAGAACTTATAGAGTAGGATTCCGCTCCCTCGGTTAATAATTGACGTGTACGGTCCTGACAATCTTTCTCCCTTCTTCGGGTTTCTATAAATCTTGTCATGATCGTAGGTGTAATGGTCAATACTGACATAAACGCCCTTGTAACGTCTTCGTGGCTAAGTTCTTTCTATTTATCCTTCCATACTCTTGCTAATTCCCCCTCGGGTTTCCGACTCAATGCATCCGCCACTACATTAGCCTTACCCGGGTGATAATGAATATCAAATTGATAGTCTTTCATAAACTCTAACCATCGACGTTGTCTCATATTCAAATCCTTCTGTGAAAATAAATATTGCAACGATTTGTGGTCCGTGAAAAGACTAAACTCCTCCCCCAGGAGGTAATGTCTCCAAATCTTCAAGGAAAAAACCACTGCAACAAGTTCCAAATCATGAACTGGATAATTCTTCACATGTGGCTTTAGCTTGCGAGAAGCATAAGCAATAGCCCGATGCTCTTTTTGTAACACACCTCCCAACCCTTGTAGACATGCATCGGTATAAACCAAATATTCCACCCCGACCTCGGTAATGCAAGTACTGGAGAAAAAGTTAACATATCTTTCATCTCGTCAAAAGCTAGTTGACAAGAATCATCCCAGACAAACCTCACTCCCTTCTAAGTCAAATTTATGAAAGGGCTAGCAATCTTAGAAAAGCCCTTGATAAATCGGCAGTAATAGCAACCAAGCCGAGAAAATTGCGAAGTTCAGTAGGTGTCATGGGTTGACCCCATTCCCGCACTGCAATAACTTTACTCGGATCCACCGAAATACCCTGAGCTATCACAATGTGACCCATAAATTTCACTTCCTATAGCCAGAAACCATACTTCTCAAATTTTGCATACAATTGATGATCCCTCAATGTCTGTAAAACAAATCGTAAATTCTTAGCATGATCGTCCTCCGTTTGAGAATACACTAGGATGTCATTAATAAACACGATAACAAACTGGCCCAGGAAGTCTCGAAGCACTCTATTCATAAGGTCCATAAACATGGAAGGAGCATTAGTTAGTCCAAAAGGCATAACCAAAAATTCGTAGGACACATATCTAGTTAGAAACGCAGTTTTGGACACATCATTCTCTCATATCCGTAGTTGGTGATACCCCATCCTCAAATATATTTTGGAGAAGTATGAAGCTCCCCTTAATTGATCAAATAGATCATCGATCCGAGGTAATGGGTATTTATTCCTGATGGTAACCTTATTCAATTCCCTATAATCAACACACAATCGGAGGGAACCATCTCTCTTCTTTATAAACAATACAGGAGCTCCCCATGGCGACATACTACACCTAATAAATCCCTACTTCAACAATGTTTGAATCTGATCTCTTAACTCCCTCATCTCAATAGGAGCCATACGGTACGGAGCTCTAACAATCCGCTGTGTTTCCGGTGCTAAATCAATCATGAACTCAATCTCCCTACTTGGAGGCAAACCCGGTATCTCCTGAAAAACATTCGCAAACTCTCTAACAACTAAAATTGAATCTAAAGGAATGAGAACATCCCTAGAAGTCTCCTCCGCAATATAATGTAAATACGTGCTACAACCGCCCTCCGAAAGAGGCATAGCCACTAAAAACATTTCTTGCCTCGAAATAGCAAAAACTATACTTTTCCCGTAACAATTTATTATTGCATTATATTTCATTAACCAATCCATCCCCAAGATGACCTCATACCCTGCCATGTCAAGGACAAGCAAATCAGCCTCTAAAAACAAATTACCAAGATTTATAATAATTAAGTGTGTATTTTATTTATCCTGTGAGATATTACTGTTTGTATTGGACGCTAGAGTGTCACGGACGCTCGAGTATGTGTTTTTCATATTTTGGGTTGGGCCAATGGGATAGGCAAACATTTGGGCTATGTACTGAAGTGGATTGGGTAGTATTTTGGGATTAATCAAGTTATTGAATTTAAATCATTGTTGGCCCTTCTAATAACCTGCAGGTTTAGACTTATTTTATAATTGTTAAAACTCATTAGTTGGACATATTACACACAAAACACAAACCCTAGATTCCCTGGAGATTTAGGAGAACTTAAAAAGGGTTTTGGGTAGGAACAACAAGGGCTTAAGAGGAGGAGTCACAAGTTCGTATAGTTCAGGGAAAAATTCTCTTTTTTATCACTGCATAATGTGTAACTTATTTATTATTTGATTGTCTGTGTTGTAATTGGGATTTAGAAGCATGTTTAATGATTTAATCTTGTATATTAATCACGTCTGTATTGGTATTAATTGATTTTTTGAACTTAAACCACTGTTGGGACTATAATTTGATTTTAAAATAAGGTTTTTATAGGGAACCATAAATTATTCGTTTTGATATTTAATTTTGTTATTAAAACTCATTTTTGGAATTTAGTTCAATATATAAGTTGAATACATATGCTAATTTGAAGTTTGGATTTGAAATAGTATATATAATTGACTTTACATAATGTATATGATGAACTATGATCTAATTTGGGCATTCGAAGAATTACGCCATTAATAGGTGTTTTTAACCATTAAACGTTATAGAATCCATTTAGAATCATAATCCCATTAGTAGGTTTAAATATGGTGATGTTTAGATTGCTGAATTTGAAGTTGAGGTTCATCGAAGGAGGATCTACTTTGTTATTGCATTTTTAGGACGGAGGAGTTTATTTTCGTCAATCTCTTTTGAACAAGATTATTTTCATGTTCAAACGAGTTATGCAATTTTGTTTGAAAGAGTTATGAATTTTTGTTCAAAGGAGTTTCTCTACCAACAACGGTTTAAGGCAGCAAATTTGAATTTCGGTTTTAGTAGAATAATTAGTTATTGGGTAATTTTTATGTGCTTGCATTACAGTATAGTATGAGAATTAGACTAGAGAATATATAGAAGAAATTTTGGAAATAGGTTTCGAGTGAATAAGTCTTATGATGGTTAGAAAAATCCAAAGTATGGGCATGGCGCATTTTGTGTACGCATGAGAGCATGCATTATCCTTATTTATGGTATATGTTTGATATGTGATACATTTGCCTATACTTAAGGTTTTATGATACAATAAACCTAATAGTTTATTGGACTACCTGACAGTCAAGGATTGGAATGATTTGGGTATTCTTGAGAGTAAGTGTTATCATGTATATATATATATATATATATATATATATATATATATATATATAAATTTGTGGATTTTGTGAACATACAAGTTACTCGTGGAGAGCCATCTATCAGTTGGGGTTTTGATG
Organism: Sambucus nigra; assembly: GCA_949130495.1. Classification (NCBI taxonomy): domain Eukaryota; kingdom Viridiplantae; phylum Streptophyta; class Magnoliopsida; order Dipsacales; family Adoxaceae; genus Sambucus; species Sambucus nigra. The sequence continues at coordinate 408,419,140 of OX422222.1, forward strand.
ATTTTTTGTTATAACTATGTATCTCACTCCTAAATTATGATGCAGGATTTTGTCGAGGTCGATATGCCTTATCACACCTTTAGGATGGTCATCGCCTCATGATGTTAGGATCATACATTCATGATGGTCACCATTTCAAGATTTGAGAATTGGATGCCTCAATCCATCAAGTGGATTTTGGTATGGACTAGTTGGTGTTTTTTTGTAATGACCCCCTGTACTTTTGAGTGTGGTTATTTAAAATCCGTTCGGTGAGGGACTATTATGGATTTAACGATTGAAGCACAATATGGTCCCTCGAATGTAGATGTGTTAATGTGGTTGTTATGAGACTTATATACACAAATATGATATTATTTCGGTGATGGACATTGTGTTTGGAAGCCCTGTAACACATTATGTGTTTTGGATATGAGATTGTGTATATCTTATCTGTAAGGGTGAAATGAGTGGGGGTTGATAAGAGATCGTATTTTGTACTTATGATTTGTCCAATGGTGGATATGATTAATTAGAAGATATTTAAATGAAGAAAGTGTTATGTTTATGAGGTCATGAGTATCTTAATAAGTATATATATGTGTGTCTATTGAGGTGTATTCTACATACGTAATTAGTTGCATCATATGTTAGTATTTCGTTATGTCATAGTACTTTCTAGTTTAGTGATAGAGACTTCTTAGTATTTATTATACCTTGGGTTGGGACACTCATGTATTATATAGCATAAATTAAGGGGTGAGATAACTCTTGTATGTGAGTGCTGATGAAATGGCATGTTTATCATAAATGAGTTGTATGATTATTACTGTTTCGATACTGTAAGATATTTATTCCATTTTTAGGGTGTTTACGCAAATATATAAATCTCCACCCACGCATGTATTATTATTGTTATGTAGGAATCACAAGACTGAGCCGTTAGACTTCCAATTTATGGAGATTCCACTTCTCACCCATTGAGTAGTAGTTGGTTCATTGTAGACATTTGTATTGATGAGTTTTAATTTGAAGTGGTAATGGTTGTGTTTATTTTATGTCATTTGAGACATTTATTCAAAAAGATATTTGTATTATAGTGGATTCAGATTTATTGGACCTACAGTTTATCACCGTTCAAATATTTTTATTATCATCCTTTATTGAGTTTTTTTGGGTAGTTTTTATTTATTGTCATTATTATGTTTACGTTGATTGTAATGCCCTAAAATTTGACTAGGAATGGTAATTACATGATTAACTATAAGTTATGAGTTATAAGTTGGTGATTGGTGTTAAAATGTTAATTATCATGTTTAGGGGATGCATACTCATGTGATACATATGTTGTTTATATTAGATGATAATCAAGCTTATGATCGGGGATAACATGTTTAGAGAATATAATTATTTATGAGGTTAAATTTACGATAAAATATGTTTTTAAATGCATCATTATGTTTATAAAAGTAAACTAGGAAGTTGGTGCAAAATTGGTAATGTTTGGTAGCCAAATGTGAAAGTTGTGAGATTGTCGGTAAATTGTTATTTTCTAGTTCGATCCAAAATTAGGCATACTAGTTTTATGATTTGGGGAAAACAAAAATGCATGAAAGTTGTATATATATATATATATATATATATATATATATATACACACTAGGGTATGCCCGTGCCTGAAGGCACGCTGATAATCACGAAATGGCAAAAAATTTCAAAATACGTAATCACAAAACAACGAAAATATCGAAAATATGTAGTCGCAGAATGATAAAAACATCGTTCCCCAACAAAACATTGAAACAGTAAAGAGTAAAATGAAACTTAGTAAAAATAAAATATAAGAGATCCAAATATTAATATTTGATGTATTTAAGTGTGGCGAGTCAAATAGAAAAATGAGATTAATATTGATCCATTAGCCCCAAAATCTTGAAAACGACTCGCAATCCCTACAAAAACATGTAACACATTAGCCCCAAAATTCACATCTTGAACAACAAATAATATGATAATAATTGGGATCCATTGATGCCTATAATTTGTCATATGTTAATACCTTACAATACATTACTACTATCTTCATTTGAAATCTTTGGGAGTTTTGAATTTTCCATCTACATAATACCAAGCAACCCTTCACCTCATAGTAAGAAGCACCAATTGGGAAAACAACACTTCATAACTTTCCATCGCCTTCTCATTCAAGCATATGCTTACTTCATCTCGTGATTACTACTATGCGACTTAACAGTGGAAAACCAACCATAGACCCTAAAACATGTGGTGGATAATGAAGAAAACGTCAAATTCCCATTTGCAACGTTACTACCTCAATAAATATAAAACAAAATTAAGAAAACAATTATGTGGTCATTCTCCATAAAGCTTAAAAACTTATGTAATATTATTTTTTTCATTAAAATGGACGTTTATAAAAAATATTGCTATTTATCTTTAAAATGGGCGTTATTTTATCCCCCCAAAATTTGGCCTTACTTATATTGAACCAAAAAATTGGACGTCATTTTCTAATAAAAACTCAATGAATTAATCGTGTCTTTAGGTGTCATATTTTTCACCTAACATTAATGCAATGAAACGATTAAATAACATTTTGATATGGTGTGAAATGTAAGTGGCAATAGTATTTCTGAAATTTAAAAAATATATTTTTTTACTAATCTAGCTCGTGAGTCAGCTTGTGGAGAAACATTAGAAAATGCTGAAAAAAAAGTGGTGGTCGAAGACCGATCACAAACCATGGAAAAACCCACCACATAAAAAAAAAGTCCACAATATAAAGGAAACATAAACGAAAAAAATTAAAATACAATAAAAATAACATACCAAGATCTGTAAGAGGTTTAGATAGTTCAGTTAAAACAACATTTACCTAAAATATGCCAACACATTTCTCAAAAAATCATCAATAACTAAATAGCCTATAAATAATCAAATGAATTAAAATGTGTCACCAATAAAACACATGATACTCGTTTAATTTATGTAGGATCAGCAAGTATGATCAATAGGTGTATACACATGGTACCTGAAAATACTTAATACAATCAATATAATCATAATAAAGATTAGTAAGATATGCTTGGAGATAGACATAAATAATAATGAATCTATTTTATCATAACCACCTCTAACACAATGTAAATAAATATCTTGTTTAACATAAAATAATTATGTACAGAATTAACAAACATCGTGAACACCATAAATGATGAGGGGGAAAAGATAAAAGAGAACAAAAAAAGAATAAAGATGAAGGGTAAAAAGCTCAAAAAGATGAAATACTCACTTAAAGCCGGTGACCAAATGGAGCTCTAAACATAACCTGTAAGCACAAAGAGAAACAAAAAATCATTGATCATTCGGATTGGAACCAATATTTACTATTTATATTTATATTTTTACATATCTAACCCAATACAATATGAAAATAATAAATTCACAACATATTGCTAAAAACACATCTTGCTAAAAATAGTAAAATCAAAACCCTACAAATTTCCATTCTAATCGTGTGAGCATGACCATAATTTGTTGCTTAAATGTGTACTTTAATTCGTGCAAGCAAGTATTTGAATTACCATATATTGTCCAAAGGAAAACTAATGTATTGTTGGAGAAAGATCAAAGTAAAACATTAATTTGTAGAGATGAAATTAAACATGAGGTAAAACTGAAAGATCAAAACAAAATTGATGTAAACGCAGAGGAACTAAAACACACACTCACAAGAATCATCATGATGAAAATCAATTAACAAAAGCTCAAAGAAGCACCTCAGAATATAAGAATGCAGAAATGGATGACTACAATGGTTCCCCAAATGCTTTTTTTATAAGATAGATAAATAGAGTCATAAATACAATAAAAGACATGAAGATAAACTAATAAAAACAAAAAGATAAGTACTAAACTAATCCCAGTTGTTTCATAAAAATCCTAACCACCATCTATTACCTAAATCATATCCCAAAATCATAAAATAAATGAAAAATAAAAATAACTCCTAATTAGTCCTCCTCATGTTAGAAATACTTCCAATAAATTTGACTACAATGCAGACACATTATGTAGAAGTAATGTGAACACTATAAGTAATCCAAAATCTCCAGTGGCAAGCAACTATGGGACAACTAATGAAGATATACCAATTTCATTAGAGCTGAAAATCAACTTTAGCAATTTCTTGTGGATGGTATTTAATGATATCAATTGGTGAAAAACACCATTGATCTATAAAGTTTTTACCCCCGCCCCTAAATAACTTTTAATGCAAAAATTTCCTTGAACTATGTATTTTGTTGCAGTGACCCTAAAAATTTCTATTCAAATCATAAACTTGTATAATTAATAAAAAAATAAAAAAAATGCAAACTTTCACTTGAACATTATGTCAAACAGTTGAGGACAGTTGAGGAGCAACATAAAGCATCCATGACTCTATTAAACACAAAACTCTAGCTTTGACACAAAATTTCTATCTTGATGGTAATTTTGGTTTTCTCAAGAATATCAATACTCGGTGCTTAGCAAACAAACAATAGTTGTAGACAATATGAAACCCCTTCAACAATAAAAATATCTATTGTACACAATAATTTCCCTCACCCTCTGTGTACATTAGCTCAGTCTTCACTCCTTTTCGGAGGCTTTTTGGGTGGCGGCGTTCCTGGACAAACCCCCAACTCTTCGAAGGATGGCGACGAAACCCTTAACCTCCACACCTTGAACCTCCAGCGCACGATAGTCTTCCTCCCTGCCGTGGTTGACGAATATGGCCTTGCCGTATGTTGATTTCGGAGGGGGAGTAGACATGGTAGGGTATGACGATGTCGTTTGAGCTAGGCTCTGCCAGTGGAATGTTATTATAATGAGTGAAGAGGGATGAGTGGAGAGGATAAGATAGGAAAGGGTGGTCTATTCTCTGAGGTGGGTTTTAAGGCATAGGTTTTGGAAGGGGTATGGAGATTGAGGTGGCAGAGATACGAAGACAAAGTGCAGTTGTTAGCTCCGAATATGAATCTGTTTCTAAAACTTGATATGTCTCTGGTGGAGGAGGGCAGTTAGTGGATTTGTAATGTCTTGATGAGAGTGTTTTCCATTGATGCAATTGTGAGAGAAAAAGATATGGGGAATGAGGTAACTGAAGCCCTTATACTTTTGACTCATTTGAGTCTAGACTGTATAAGAGCTCATCTAGTTTGGAAATTGTGACAAAATAGTGTCTATCCTAGAAACCAAAGAGCTTCAGAAATTGGGTTGCTTCTTCCTCCATACATCTTGTGATGATCCTCAGACTATAGCCATCACTCACACACTTAGAATTTTATTCTTGCATATCATATTGCACCTCTATGTGTATTAATGTTGTGAGTGTGTTTAAATCCCTCAATTTGATTTTTAATAATTTTTTGGGAATTTTAAATTTATTTTAAACAAGGTTTTATTTAATTAAAACTTGATTTAAAAAGTCTTGGGGTTAATATATAAATATGTATTGTTGTGTTTATTGGCCTAAAGTTACTCTGGGTAGAAACCGAAAGCGCTAGAGACTCTAGGGTTGGCTTTGTAATTATTTTGGGACGCGCATTTACATTCGTCCTCAGGCCAACACTTGCTGTTCTCTGATTGGCCCTAAGTGTGTTTCTTTACAGAGACATACCATCGCTTGTTATCAGCCCTTGGATCAATCCTTATCGATGGCCTGCATGTCTTTTGAGTGAATCCCCGTGTAAATCCTTAAGCCAATCACAGCCTGTTTAATCCACCGCCTGTTGTGAGCCCTTGGATTGCAGTCAAAGGAGCTTGACTCAACCTCAGCCATTGTTTTTGAACGATGCTCTGGAATCTTCCTCTCTTCCTATTTAAAGGCCTCCCATCTCAGCCTTCGAAAGCTTTTGCCACTTTGAGTTTTCTCAGAAAAAGAATAGAGAGAGAAGAGAGAGAGAGGAGAGAAGAGAGAAGTTAGAGAGAGAAACCAGACCCAAGTTAGAAACCCTAACTTTGTCCAAATACTTCTCAAGCCCAAACTACTTACCTCTCCAGAAAAAAACACCATAGCCAAACAAACACCATCCTTAGTGTTTTCTTGGGTTTATGAGAGTTCTGGTTGAGAGATCTTGGGTTGCTGAAATCCTTGTGTTCATAAATCTTATTTCCAACTTAGACATAGACTCAGATCTTGTTTCTGGTTCAATAGAAATTATAGATCTGTAGTTTTGCATGTCATAATACACTTAGTTGCATTTATTTCTCATCTTGAGAATTTCGTTGTTGATTGTTTTCTGTTAAAACATTTTCTTACTTCAGAATCAACAATAGATGTTTTTCTATTTTTGTTTTTACAAAACTTAACCTGACCTAGTTGGATTCGCACTTGGAGGGTTCTCAATCTCCATAATATTTTCAAAAGTGATTGAGAAAGGTCTTGACCGATTTCTTAAGCAAGATCTCCGTGGAATCTGGGTTATTTTGAAAGGTCAAAAAGGTTCTTGGTTTTGTAAGAAAGAAAAATAACAAATACACTGCATATAGACTTTATATGTGATTTGTTAGGATCGTCTGTAACTAATAAGTGTGTGTGTGTGCATGCATGTGTTTTAGAACACTATTCACAAACATCTTCACACTACAAACACTGAAAGTGTTGGCTATAAGATTTGGTGAACATAAGTCGACGTAAAGTGCTGAAACAAAGAAGAGTTGACAAACTGAGACAACTACATCAAAAAACAAGATCTGCAGAAAAGTTAAGGACGCCAGAGGGTACAATCCTGAACTTGTATAGATTTGTTTTTGTGTGCATGTTAGTTAAATAGGTTGTAACTCGCATATTTGTTTTAGTGATTGTTTTTGTTTTACTCCGTAGAGGGAGTCGTGGATGTTTCCTCAAGGTTGAGGTTTTACCACGTAAAAAATCCTGAGTATCAATATTTCTACATCTTCTCATCCCATTCTGATGTGTGCTGAGTTTAAAACATTTTAAACTGTTTACTAAAACTTGTTATCAAATCTTGTCCATATCTCGTACATATTTTTTGTTAACACATCTTGTGTTCAAAATCAGTTTGATTTTAGTAAAGAGTTTCTTCAACAAACTTTCGGAGTTGCTTAAATAGTTTATTTTCATAAACGGCTTTGGTAACGTTATTTCAATTGGTATCAGAGCTTTTGGTGAACTTATTTCAAAAAGATCCTGAGTTTCTGAAACTGTTTTCTCAAAATCAATTATGGACGAGAAAAATGAAAGATATGGTAACTTGACCAGACCTCCAGTCTTTGATGGAACCAATTTCTCTTACTGGAAAGTAAGAATGATTGCTTTCATTCAAGGAACCCTGGGAGATGATGTCTGGGATATTATTGAAAATGGATACTCTTATCCAACTAAACCAGCCACTGATGGAAGCAATGAAAGGATTAAGAAAATATTGAGTGAGTTTACTCAAGAAGAGAAACAGGTTTCTCGAAATAATAACAAAGGCAAGAACGCTATATTTATGTCTATTAACGAACATGAGTTCAAGAGAATCTCATCTTGTACCACTTCCAAGGAAGCATGGGATACCTTGATTATTGCCCACGAAGGAGACTCTAGGGTAAAAGCTGCTAAGACTCAGATGTTAATCCAACAGTATAATACCTTAATCATGTCTGAATCTGAGTCTTTCGATGATTTTTATATGAACCTTACTGATATTGTCACTAAACTTCATGCCAATGGTATAACTTATGATAGACAAGAAATTGTGTCTAAAATTCTGAGATCATTACCACAGAAATTTGACAATAAAAGATATGCTATTGAGGAGATGTGTGATATTAATCTCACTCCTGAATTACTCAGTAGCAAATTAAGAACTGTGGAAATGGAATTAGAGTTTAAGAAACAATTAACCCACACTCATAGGAAAAATACCAATTCCAATCTTAGCTTTACCTCTAAGATGATTAAGCCTGAGTTAAACACCCCTAGTAATGATTCTGATGAGGACTGTGACTTAGAAAGTCTAGATAATCAGATTGCCCTAATGACAAAACAATTTAAGAAAATTGTTAAATTTAGAAACAGTGTTGCAAATAGACAGGGCAAGTCTAATTATTCTACTCCTTCAAATCACAAGCCCCATGAGAAACCTCATGACAAACAGAACAAGGACAACACAAGACCTCACAGAGACCTCAAGAAGACTGAATGCTATAGATGTGGTAAACTAGGACACATTGCTCAAGACTGTAGAGTTAATTTAAATGCCCAAAACAAACACTCTAGAGCCAACATCTGCAAAACCTGGGATGACTCAAGTGATTCTGAAAATGAGGAACCTGAGACATCTGATGGTTTTGATCCTTGTTTATCTTTCTTTGCCAAAATCATATATAATGATGATATGCCTATGCTTGATAGTGAGGATGAGTTTAGTAATTCTAGTTCTGTTGCTTTGAATCATACTTTAACTGGTTTAGATGCTTTACTTACTGAGAACATTAATACTTCTTCTTCGGGGTGTGTGAGTCAAAGGAGAATCGATACTGCTGATGTCAATGGGTGCGTGAGTTTAAGAAATGAAACCTTAGGGGTCACTTCACACACTTCACTTAGTGACTCTGACAATGATGATCTCCCACACATCCACACTCTATATACTAAAACTCTTAAGAAAAGTACTAGACTAGAAAAGATTGTGAAAGATCTTACCAAAAAGCTAGAGGATCTAAGCCTAATGGTAAAACTGAATGCTGAAGAGTATACTACACAATGCATGTCTCATGAAAGTGAAGTTAAAGTGTTTAATGAAAAACTGAAAACTTTGACTGAAGCTAATGAAATTCTGGAGAAAAAATACAAAGGAACATTATTAGAATTGGAACAAACAAAAGAAAAGACAGCAACTGTTTTCAAAAAATTTACCAAATTTGAAAACAGTTCTAAATGTTTTGAGGAATTCGTTGCTGAATCTAAATCCAATTCTGATGATAGAATTGGAATAGGGTTTTGCCCCAATTTAAAGACACAAACAAAATATGTTGAACCTATCAAGTTTGTGTCAGGAGGCAAAAGACCTATTGAAACATGTCCAGACTTTCATTCTCTAAAAACTGAGTTTGATCATCAAAACACTAACACTGGAGATGCAAGTTGCTCTAAGAATGAAAGTTTACCAAAAGGAAAATATGTCTGCCCCCCTATTAGGAAAAGTGAACCTGCTTTCAAACCTGTGCTACCTAGGAATAAAATTCAGCCTCAAAATTTCTCAAAACCTTTGTTTAGAAACTTTCCGAAGGAAAACCCAACTCTGAGCAATCTTTATTGCTCGTATTGTGATATATACGGTCATTCCTTCGATAATTGCTATGCTAGGAGACTGATTAAACCTGTCTACAATTCTTCCATATATCCTAACTTTAACTACTCTAGGAGGAGTCGTAACAACTAAGTCCTTCCCAGGCCACCAGACAAAAACTCTAACTATAGGAATAGAAGGACTAAACCTAAAAGGACATTTACTAGAAGGATTACCAGAAACTTTTCTAAATCAAATGCTCAGGAATTCAAATTTACTCAAAATCATGCGCAAAATGTTTTTCAACAAAATCTAATGCTCGCAAATTTTATCAAATGAGAGCAAACAAGCGCAAACAGAAAACCAGAGCAATTTGGGTTAGAAAAGATGATCTAGTACCCCAGATGAAGTGTAATATTGTTGTTTCTGCTCTAAAAGCTGAACTTACAACTTCTAGTTGGTACTTGGATTCTGGATGTTCCAAGCATATGACAGGTGATGATACAAAACTTTTGAATAAAACCCACTTTGATGGTGGAAAAGTTGTTTTTGGTGATGGAGTATCATCCCAGATCTTAGGCAAAGGAACTCTTAAAGAAAAAGGTCTTCCTGTTCTTGAAAATGTTCTCTTAGTTAAAGGTCTTAAGGCTAATTTACTTAGCATTTCCCAATTTTGTGACTCAAACTATACTGTTACCTTTTCAAAGAACAATTGCAAGATTTTAAATGAAAAGGGAGAATGCTTAATTACAGGATTCAGGACTCCTGACAATTGTTATACTGTCATGTCTAGTTCTGAAATCTGTAATGTTGCCAGAATGGATGACAATGAGATATGGCATAACAGAATGGGTCACATTAATTACGAAAATTTGAGTAAATTGTCCTGTCAACAAATAGTTAGAGGAATACCAAAAATTAAACCTATTCATAACATTGTCTGTGGTCCCTGCCAAGAAGGAAAAATTGTTAAAGCGCCTCATAAAAGGGTTAAAGATATCCTTACATCTAATCCCTTAGAACTCATCCATATGGACCTAATGGGTCCTTCTCAAACTGTTAGTCTTTGTGGACACAGTTATATTCTAGTTATGGTTGATGACTTCTCCAGATTCACTTGGGTAGCTTTCTTAAAACAAAAATCCTATACTTTTCAAACTTTTTTAAAGATTCTTTTACGGATTGAGAATGAAAAAGACACTCAAGTGAATAGAATCAGAAGTGATAGAGGTGGTGAATTCAAAGACACTGGTATTGTAGAATATTGTGACTATAATGGTTACAAACATGAGTTCAGTGCTCCTAAGACCCCTCAACAAAATGGAATAGCTGAGAGAAAGAATCGAACTCTTCAAGAGATGGCACGTGTCATGCTCCATGCTAAGAACTTACCTAAGTATTTTTGGGTAGAATCTATTCGTACAGCTTGCCATCTTATTAATAGGGTCTATCTTAGAAATAATTCGAAACAAACCTCTTATGAACTTTGGTACAATAAAAAGCCTAATCTTAAGTACCTTAGAACCTTTGGTAGTATCTGCTATGTTTGCAAAGATAGGGAACACTTATCTAAATTTGAGAGTAGAGGAGATAAAGCCATATTCTTAGGGTATTCACCTAACAGTAAAGCTTATCGAGTGTATAATCTTCGCACTAAGACCTTAATGGAATCCATAAATGTAATTGTTAGTGACACTACTATAGAAAGCAAGACTAGTGAATTAACTATAGAAGAAGAATCGTCAAATATTTTAGAAAATGACTCTTCTGAAATAGATAATTCATTACCTATTGAGTCACCTGAAGTACCTAACTGGGTTTCTAAAGATCATCCCATAAACAACATAGTTGGTAACCCTAGTGAACCAGTACGTACAAGATCCCAACTTAGAAATTATGCTCTCTATGCATGCTTTGTTTCTCTCTTGGAACCAAAGAATGTAAATGAGGCATTGAATGACACTCACTGGATTTCTGCTATGCAGGATGAACTTTTACAATTTGTCATTCATGATGTTTGGTTTCTTGTTCCACGTCCTGATCACAAAAAGGTTATTGGTACTCGTTGGATTTTCAAAAATAAAACTGATGAAAATGGGATGATAATTAGAAATAAAGCAAGACTAAATGCTCAAGGTTATTCCCAAATAGAAGGACTTGATTTTAATGAGACGTTTGCTCCTGTTACTCGTTTAGAATCAGTTCGTCTGCTTCTTGCTATAGCTTGTCACATGCATTTTACATTATATCAAATGGATGTTAAATCTGCGTTCCTTAATGGAATACTTGCCGAGGAAACCTATGTAGAACAACCTAAAGGGTTCATTGACCCTAATTATCCTAATCATGTATTTCGGTTGAAAAAGGCTTTATATGGTCTTAAGCAAGCTCCTAGAGCTTGGTATGAGCGCCTGTCCAGTTTTCTGCTGGACAAAGGTTTCAAAAGAGGTGGAAATGACCAAACCTTATTTGTCAAACATTTTGGTAAACACATTACTATCGCTCAAGTCTATGTAGACGATATCATATTTGGATCCACTTCTACCTCAGAAGTAAAATCTTTTGCTGAAATTATGAGTAAGGAATTTCAGATGTCCCTTATGGGGGAGTTACAGTTCTTCCTAGGTCTCCAAGTCAAACAATAACCAGATGGCTTGTTTCTTTCGCAGACTAAGTACGCATTAGAGATAGTTAAAAAATTTGGCCTCGAGAGTGCTAAAAGTGCTAAAACGCCTATGAGTACTACAGAGAAATTATCTAAAGATGAAAATGGAAAATCTGTAGACTCTACTTTATATCGTAGTATGATTGGCACATTACTCTATCTGACTGCCTCGCGTCCTGATATCATGTATGCTGTTTGTGTTTGTGCACGTTATCAAAACAACCCCAAGGAGAGCCATTTAAACGCTGTTAAACGCATAATTAAATATGTTAAAGGCACTCTAAATTTAGGAATTTGGTACACGAATGACACACCTAGCACTATTATTGGGTACACTGATGCTGATTAGGCTGGTTGTACTGATGATAGTAAAAGTACTTCAGGCGCATGTTGTTATATTGGTAATAACTTGGTAGGATGGAGTAGTAAAAAACAGAACTGCACATCTCTCTCGACTGCTGAATCTGAATACATAGCCGCCGGTAGCTGTTGTGCCCAATTGTTATGGCTTAAACAAATGCTAAGTGATTATGGTATTCTAGAACCCACACTTCATCTCTATTGTGATAATCAAAGTGCGATTAATATTTCTAAGAACCCAGTTCAACACTCGCGAACTAAACACATTAAAATAAGACATCATTTTATTCGTGAATTAGTTGAAACCAAGGAATTAGAAATCAACTATCTCTCTACTGATCTACAACTTGCAGATTTATTTACCAAACCTCTTGATTATAATAGATTCATTTCTTTACGTAAATCTATTGGTATGATTTGTGTTGAGTAAATACCTGTCATCTTTTCCAAGTTCTTTCCCTTTGTCCATTTGAGACAAAATGGGGGAGAAATTTGAGTCTACTGCATATACTAAAAAGCTTGATCTTAGTAATTTTTTGCAGGTATTCTTCTTGTACAGTCATTCTTTATTGTAATAATAGGATGTTAAACTGTATATAGTTGAGTTATGTAACTTTTTGCTTTCTAGGATTTGGGCAGATAGATCTTTTATAGGAATAGGATTTTCTTATTTGTTGTCGCCCTACGAGTTTAGATGACTCAAAGGAGATTTTGTCTCATATTTCCAAAGGGGGAGATTGAAGCCCTTATACTTTTGACTCATTTGAGTCTAGACTGTATAAGAGCTCATTTAGTTTGGAAATTGTGACAAAATAGTGTCTATCCTAGAAACCAAAGAGCTTCAGAAATTGGGTTGCTTCTTCCTCCATACATCTTGTGATGATCCTGAGACTATAGCCATCACTCACACACTTAGAATTTTATTCTTGCATATCATATTGCACCTCTATGTGTATTAATGTTGTGAGTGTGTTTAAATCCCTCAATTTGATTTTTAATAATTTTTTGGGAATTTTAAATTTATTTTAAACAAGGTTTTATTTAATTAAAACTTGATTTAAAAAGTCTTGGGGTTAATATATAAATATGTATTGTTGTGTTTATTGGCCTAAAGTTACTCTGGGTAGAAACCGAAAGCGCTAGAGACTCTAGGGTTGGCTTTGTAATTATTTTGGGACGCGCGTTTACATTCGTCCTCAGGCCAACACTTGCTGTTCTCTGATTGGCCCTAAGTGTGTTTCTTTACAGAGACATACCATCGCTTGTTATCAGCCCTTGGATCAATCCTTATCGATGGCCTGCATGTCTTTTGAGTGAATCCCCGTGTAAATCCTTAAGCCAATCACAACCTGTTTAATCCACCGCCTGTTGTGAGCCCTTGGATTGCAGTCAAAGGAGCTTGACTCAATCTCAGCCATTGGTTTTGAACGATGCTCTGGAATCTTCCTCTCTTCCTATTTAAAGGCCTCCCATCTCAGCCTTCGAAAGCTTTTGCCACTTTGAGTTTTCTCAGAAAAAGAATAGAGAGAGAAGAGAGAGAGAAGAGAGAAGAGAGAAGTTAGAGAGAGAAACCAGACCCAAGTTAGAAACCCTAACTTCGTCCAAATACTTCTCAAGCCCAAACTACTTACCTCTCCAGAAAAAAACACCATAGCCAAACAAACACCATCCTTAGTGTTTTCTTGGGTTTATGAGAGTTCTGGTTGAGAGATCTTGGGTTGCTGAAATCCTTGTGTTCATAAATCTTATTTCCAACTTAGACATAGACTCAGATCTTGTTTCTGGTTCAATAGAAATTATAGATCTGTAGTTTTGCATGTCATAATACACTTAGTTGCATTTATTTCTCATCTTGAGAATTTCGTTGTTGATTGTTTTCTGTTAAAACATTTTCTTACTTCAGAATCAACAATAGATGTTTTTCTATTTTTGTTTTTACAAAACTTAACCTGACCTAGTTGGATTCGCACTTGGAGGGTTCTCAATCTCCATAATATTTTCAAAAGTGATTGAGAAAGGTCTTGACCGATTTCTTTAGCAAGATCTCCGTGGAATCTGGGTTATTTTGAAAGGTCAAAAAGGTTCTTGGTTTTGTAAGAAAGAAAAATAACAAATACACTGCATATAGACTTTATATGTGATTTGTTAGGATCGTCTGTAACTAATAAGTGTGTGTGTGTGCATGCATGTGTTTTAGAACACTATTCACAAACATCTTCACACTACAAACACTGAAAGTGTTGGCTATAAGATTTGGTGAACATAAGTCGACGTAAAGTGCTGAAACAAAGAAGAGTTGACAAACTGAGACAACTACATCAACAAACAAGATCTGCAGAAAAGTTAAGGACGCCAGAGGGTACAATCCTGAACTTGTATAGATTTGTTTTTGTGTGCATGTTAGTTAAATAGGTTGTAACTCGCATATTTGTTTTAGTGATTGTTTTTGTTTTACTCCGTAGAGGGAGTCGTGGATGTTTCCTCAAGGTTGAGGTTTTACCACGTAAAAAATCCTGAGTATCAATATTTCTACATCTTCTCATCCCATTCTGATGTGTGCTGAGTTTAAAACATTTTAAACTGTTTACTAAAACTTGTTATCAAATCTTGTCCATATCTCGTACATATTTTTTGTTAACACATCTTGTGTTCAAAATCAGTTTGATTTTAGTAAAGAGTTTCTTCAACAAACTTTCGGAGTTGCTTAAATAGTTTATTTTCATAAACGGCTTTGGCAACGTTATTTCAGTAACCGAGGCAGGGCAAAAATAAAGTAGGTAGGAGGCATGTGTTCGGGGAGATGATGAAAATTTCAGTTTTACCCTTATTTTTGAATTTTGAAAAAAAGGGTAAAACAAATTTGAATATGTCAAAAGAGGGGGAATTTTAAATTTTGAAGGGAAAAATAAGAATTACAAAAGAAATTCATATAGATGACATCATCTTCTCATCTTATGACATATATAAGTTTACTACTTTATTTTATATATATATATATATATATATGTGTGTGTGTGTGTGTGTGTGTGTGTGTGTGTGTGTGTGTGTGTGTTATATACGCGTAGACACAAAGAGAGAATACATTGATGTCTGTATTAGTGAGTTATGGTGATTTTACAAAGGCGGGACAAATATGTCATTAGTGAAACTATCTTATTGGACCTCTTGTCCAACCAATCACATGCCACCACCTTAAAATGGTCACATGGCCACGTTTTTATGGTTATAGTAGCAGGCCTTATCGTCTTGTTCAATTCATTATAAAAATTTTGGAAAAAAAATAAGCATGACGAGAGAGAAAGGAAGGTTTAATGAAGAATAACTTTGAAAAATTACAATAAATCGAGGTGTTCTTATTAGGTAATCACCTACTTGTTAAAGTTGATCACATGAATGAGTTTTACACTTTGTATGTTTTCGTTTATGAATTTTAGAAAGATTTTAATGAGACCCATATTGCCAAATTGTACTAAAATAAGCATGGCTTAAGAACATATGTGAGAACTTGTGCTAAGATCGTAAATCTTAAGTTTAAAGTCCTAGATTTGAATCACCTTCTTGCAGAGCTTTTTAATATGGTAAATTCATGTATATGATGTGTGGTTATGTTAAAAACATGTTTAGTATATGATTCCACGATTGATACCCAAGGTGGAGAGTATGTATGCTTAATCATGTTAGGTTTTCCTTTAATATTCTATTTTGGCCTAGTTGTGTTAAAAATGACATAGATCATTGAATACTCATTGGAATCAAGAAATTCCAGTTGCAAATGTTCGATAACATATATTAGTATATTATACTTGAAGACAAGAAAAAAATACCATCTGGCTTAGCTTGGGGGTTGTGTTGAAGTTGAAGTTTTGTTGTTTTTCTCCTGAAATGATTCGGAAAGGGTTGTAATAAAACGGGCACAACTTTGTCTAGAGAATTCGTAATTTAGTTCTGTAAACTGTGTTAGAACCTTAATGAATAGGGTGTTATATAAATGTGAAGTATCAAATTTAATTCCTTTTTAGTTATTCAAATTGACCAAATGATATGATGTATTACTGGGTTTAATGTTATTTGGTCTATTCAAATACTAATAATGTTGAATTGTTAGGTGGGGAAGTGGCTAATACTACCATACCAATGAACTAGTTTTGGTATTAATCATAGTACTTACTTCATGGTGAGTAACCTGGCCTATGAAATATAAATGCTTATATTTTCGTATGGAAATGTGTAGTTTAATGCATGTCTTAGAATGCTTATGGAGTGATGTTGTATTTAAAAAATATATGCATATGATTAAAAATGTTAAGCAAAGTTATCTAATGTTATGATTGGGGCGGGCCATTTATCTAATGTTAAATACTGTGGTGGGTCTTACGGGATGTGGCGGTCTCATTAATCCAACCTAAAGGTTTGTGTAAGCAGTCTTAATAAGGGGATGTGGCGGTCCCCATTAATTGTGGTGGGTTAATTGGACTGTGGCGGGTCCAGGATTACGAGAGTTTCACAATTCCTGTTGGGTTATAATATTGGAAAATAAAAATCTCTATTCAAATTGGTTATATATGTGGTATGTGGGTGTATATGGTCATTCATTAAGCTTTTATTTCTTACACTCCTATAATGTTATGTTTCAGAAATGCCTATCATTTGGAGCTCACTGCCAAGTTTAAGACGTTAAATGAGAGAGTGTAGGATAAATAACGTGGGTTGAATATGAACAAGATTTTTGGGTAAATATTAAACTAAGAAACTTATGTGAGTAAATTTGTTTGGAGCTTGTAAGTTATGTGTAAAGGTAGTTATGTTTTTATCTAACCATGTCTTTGAAAAGAAAAAATATCTTGTGCTATTTTTTAGAGATTTCAAGTGCAATATTGTTCAATTGTAATTTATCTTTATAATTAAAATGATTATTTTAATGTAATTAAGTCGGGGCATGATAACTTGGTATCAGAGCATGGTTATTAGGTTCTGGACAGTGTGTGAGGATATATATTGGTAGTGGAAAATAGAAAGTGAGT
Organism: Sambucus nigra; assembly: GCA_949130495.1. NCBI lineage: Eukaryota > Viridiplantae > Streptophyta > Magnoliopsida > Dipsacales > Adoxaceae > Sambucus > Sambucus nigra. Next base: position 408,436,473 of record OX422222.1, read on the forward strand.
TTGTTATGGGTCAGGATCTTGACTAACAATATCAATGTTAAACTAGTGATACTGTATTTTGTTTAAGTTATTTGTATTGAAGTAAGTGATGGATCCACACTAGACACAGGATGAAGCAGAGGGTGAGGCATCCTATGTTCCTAATAGTCAGCAAGGAGAGGGACATAATGAAGTGGATGAACCAAAGGTGCAACACAACCTATTGATGACGTGGGAAAAATATTACGTGTTGTGGAACAAGTGAGAGGTGGAGCACCTTGTGGAGATAGGGATAAATTATATGAGAGGTTCATGAAGTTAAATCCCCCAGCGTTTATTGATACTACTTATCCGTTAGTGGAATAGGAGTGGACAAGAAAGTTGGAAATAATATTCAAGGTGATGGAAGTGTGAGATGAACAAAAGGTTTTGTTAACAACCTTAAGGTTAGAGGATGATGCAAAGTTATAGTGGGGTGATATAGAGAGGTAACTTACTATGATTAGGGGAGTGATGCCAGCAAATCCTCCACCAATTAGATGGGAGAGGTTTGTTAATATGTTCTTTGAAAAATATTTCCCAAGGCTTTATTGGAAAGAGAAAGAAAAAATTTCTATCATGCTGAAATAGGGGACTGAACAGTGGTTGAGTATGAGACTTTATTTACATCTTTATCTAGATTTTCACCTGATTTGGTGAGGACAAAAGAAAGTAAATTTGATCGGTTTCAAACTAGGTTGGATGTGGATATAAAAACGATGGTTGCTAATATGAGGATCACAAATTACGTGGACCTGCTGGATAGAGCCACAGTTTCTGAAAAGTCGATGAAAGAAATGAAAGATGAACATTCAAAGAAAGCTAGACATGATGGTACAAAATTATATGGATGGGAGAAGAGAGCCTCAATTCAGAATGTAGCAGAGGGGTACCTAAAGGTCAGGGATTTAAAAATAACAGAAATACATCGAGAAGATTTCAAGCTTGAGGTGGAAGGACTGGGATGAGTTGGTCAGAAAATGCATATCTATTGGGATCGAGGGCCATATTTTGTTATAAATCTGGTGGTCAAGGGGATATGTCTCAGGAGTGTACAATATCTGAGACGACACCTTTATGTTTCCATTATCATCAAGTAAGGCACTTAGGAAATAATTGTCTAGTGATGGGAGCTATAGTATCAGATGGGATCGTCACGGTAGGAGGTAGGACTTCTATACATAATCTACACAAGAGAGGTATAAGAGGTATATCTCAAAGCAAAGGTCAAGGTAGAGTGTTTTCACTGATGCGACATGATGCACAAGCTACACCGAATATAGTGATATGTACACTTCCAATTTTTGATAAAGATGCTCATGTGTTGATAGATCTTGGTTCTACACATTCTTTTATGTCTTTTCCTTATCTTTTTCATCTTAATAAACAATTATCATCATTAGATTCTCGTTTAGCTATTATTACTCCAGTGCGGAGAGTGGTTTTTATTGATAAGGTGTGTAGGGAGTCTGTAGTGCGAGAGGAGAAAAGTATGTGACACCCTGCCTAATTAAATACCGGGCGATCACTCCTTTATTAAATTAAATCAAGGTAACCAGTTGGTTCATTCTCAGCATCACTGTCGATAAAAATAATTTTTCCAATTTAACACCCTAAATAATTAAGCTAAGTGTCAAAACCATTTTTCATACAAATTTCCAAATTTTAATTAAAGAAAAGATTTATTAATTCAAAACAACATTTCTTTAATATAGAATCACACCACGATGAACTAAAATAAAACCATACATTCACCAAACGAATGTCAACAATATAAAACTAAAAATCATAAACCTTCCTGAATAAATCCCGTAAAACAATACTGGAATAACTGAAATATAAAATCCCAACAATAAATGAAATGCTGAAAGGGGCGACACGTGCGCAATAAATGAGAGTAATGAGAGTGGAGTCAATAACAGAAGCCGTCTACTCGAGTGACCTGCAACTTCCACCTAAGCTGCAGCTCGTTCTTCTCAAAGGATCCTAAGCAAGACGCCCCTGTGGCTGGGCACCTGAAAATATTCATATATATACACAAGGGGGAGAGAGAGAAAGAAACGGGTCAGGGCCCGAAAGTGTGTTTGATTTATAAAATACGTTAAGCAAGTATTTAAATTGATACAGGCCAATGCAATTCATATTAGTTCGACACTCTCTTGAGAAATTCTCACCTCTCTTCTAATGTGCACGCCTATCGTACTAACCTTCCCAAATAGTATAGTTTATCTTAACTTACTCATAAGTTTTCAAAACCGAACGATGACAATGCTTTAAAAAGGTTACTTCCAGTTAGTAGCACTACTCTCGTTTTAGCTTCATTAAATTTTAAAGTTTCCCAGTGTCTTCTCATATTTTCACAAAACAAGTATTCAATAATTGAGTCAACAACCATGTTCTTCTTATCAAATTACAGTAGGCAGTTTAAAGTTTATAACCTCATATATATATTAATTACTCGTATAATATATATATATATAACAGCACCCCAACTAAACTATGGTGCGGGCATACTCTGCTATCCAATCCCCGTATCGCTCACACAAAGGGAAATACAAGTTCGGAATCACTCTCGAACTGTACTAACATATATAAAACAACGTTGAGGCGAAGCATAGATTCCAAGTCCAAGAGGTCAGTACATACCCACACGTCTCTTAGGACCGTCCGACTATCAATCTGATAGCCCGTACCTAGGATCTCTATCTTCTAGGGTACGAATCAATATCCCCCATAAAGCAACATAGGATAAGATCGTCCCAGCGCGGTAACCTCAGGGATAGTAAGTAGCGCGGGTAAGTTTTTCACATGTATATAATATATGTACACACAATCATATAAATATACCAATTTCATTATGTTAATATAGGTCACTCTCCTTACCCATAATTACAACATTTATCTTTAATTTCTCATTATTATGATTACGTATAAGGTTTGGTCTCTAACCTTAACTCGAAGAGTTTTCTCACTCATTACCTAATACTCATGGGTCATATCCTTACCAATCTAAAATTCAGTAAGTGACTTTATTTGATTCCAACGTAACTCTCTTACGCACCTCACCCTTAAGTTTCATAAATTCAACCCAAAGTAAATATCCCATAATTACCCTTCTCGTTGAAGATTAAAGGTTCTAACATTTATCCCTATACCCTACTGGTCCTCAATATCTCCCAAATCCTTTTTTTATAATGCCCAAGAAATACTCCACGGTAAATTAATTCAACTAATTAAACAAGGGGAAAAAGAGTTTGCCAGGAGGGGTCGATCGATCGACGTCTGGGCTCGATCGATCGAACCTTAGATCGATCGACGCTCTAGGTTCGATCGATCGATCAAACAGGTATTTCGATTTCTTCAGAAGTGCAATTACGGGTTTTACTAATATTCTTCATTCAAATCCATAATTTCCAACACTAATCGTCCCAAAACTTATACTACAATCATGGTAATATATTTCCAGATGTTTCTAACGTTAAGCATGCATATAACTAACATTAAACATGATTAAACAACCTAAAATCTCATCTAATCATCAAGAACCCTAAGTTTTCTTAACTTTTGTTCTAATCAGTTTTTCTCCAGAATTTCCTTCTACATAATCATCAAAATTCGTGGGTTAATCATCTACATCATATAAGACTTCCAGAATATGGTTTTTAATGATTTCTACATGCAAATCCCTATCAAAATTGGGGTTTTCTTCCTTTAATTATACTCCTAATCATTCCTACACTAATATGATTATTGCACCAACGAAAATACGCAAGTTAAACACTTGCCTGGGATTTCAGAGGTCTGGTTTCCTGCTGATATTGGTGTGGTTGCGTTCTCCTCCTCGCGATCTACGCGTTGGTGGTGACGGCGGTGGAATCGGTGGTGTTTTGGGCCTTGAATCACCTTGAGAGCTCTCTCCTCTCTTCTCCAATGGCCGTTCTAGGGTTCTGAGTGTTCTAACCCTAAAAGGCTGACTTAAATGGCTGCTAAGGATGGCTGAAATTCGTGGGTTTAATTACCCTATTTTGTAAAATGACCAAAATGCCCTCCCGGGTCACTAATTAAGCCTAAAAACATCCCGAGACCCAAACTAAACCCCCGGGTACACTTTTCTGACTATCTCGACCTTTCCGGACGCGTTGGCGCACTCAAAATGACCATACGGACAACTTATAAAATATTCACTTTTTAATTAACATAATTAGTCCCGACGTGGCACGGGCACGTCCCGACTTAAATTTCCGAAATAGTCATTTAATTCACTTATGACATTCAATATAACCAATATAATATATTACTATGCTCATTAGTAATATTCAACAAGTTTCCCATAATTACTAACTCTAGTCACGTTAATAATTATAACATAATTAATTTCCGGATTTTTATTAAATGAATCATCACATTAAATTTAATAAATCCCCAAATTAAATATAGCATAAAAATATGGGGTATTACATACTTCCCCCCTAATAACGGAATTTCGTCCCGAAATTCGGAAAATAAGGCATACCTGGTAAAAACAACTCTGGATATCTCTCGCGCATATCTGCCTCACGCTCCCAAGTGGATTCCTCCACATTATGATGCTCCCACTGGACTCGCACAAGTGGAACTACTTTCGACCTCAATCTCCTCTCACTATAGTCTAGAATAGCCACTGGTCTCTCCTCGTAAGAGCTATCAGACTGTAAGTCTATCTCATCTATCGCAATGTGAGTATGGGCCATATCATCCCGAAGATATCGTCTCAACGACGAGATGTGGAATACATCGTGGATGCGATGTAAATGTTCTGGCAATCCCAACCTGTATGCTACCGGCCCAATCCTCTTGATGATGGGAAATGGTCCTACGTACCTCGGAGCCAATTTCCCCTTCTTCCCGAACCTCATCACTCCTTTCATAGGAGATACACGCAACAACACTTGATCTCCCACATTAAACTTCGGAAGAATCGTTTCGCATCGGCGTAGCTCTTCTGCCTGTCTTGGGCTACCCGAATACGACTCCTGATTATCTCAATCCTCGCGGAGGTCTCCTGAATCACTTCTGGCCCTAATAACTTGTTGTCCCCCACCTCGAGCCAACAAGTTGGAGAACGACAAGGCCTGCCGTACAAAGCCTCAAATGGAGCCATGCCAATCGTAAACTGATAGGAGTTATTATAAGCAAACTCTACCAGTGGAAGGTGTGGTTCCCAACCCCCTCCGAAATCGTGAACACACATGCGTAGCATATCTTCCAACATCTGATTAGTACGCTCTGTCTGTCCATATGTCTGTGGGTGGTAGGCTGAACTCAGTCTCAACTCTGTACCCATAGCCTCCTGAAAGCTTTCCCAGAAACGTGACACAAAAATCTTGTCTCTATCTGACACAATATTCAGGGGCACCCCGTGTAATCTGACAATCTCAGCGGTGAACAACTGGGCATACTGACCTGTGGTATAATCTGTCCTCACTGGCAGAAAATGAGCCACCTTGGTCAAACGGTCTATAATCACCCAGATAGAATCGTGGCCCCGTTGTGATGTAGGCAACCCGGTAATGAAATCCATGGAAATACTTTCCCACTTCCACGCGGGTATTTCCAACGGCTGAAGTAATCCCGACGATTTCTGATGGTCCACCTTCACCAGCTGGCAAGTAGAACACTTGGACACAAATTCAGCGATGTCCCTCTTCATCCCACTCCACCAGTACTGTCGTCTCATGTCCTGGTACATCTTATCGCCTCCCGGATGTACTACAAATCGGGACCCATGAGAATGAGTCATCACTTCATGACGTAGTTCCGCTCCTTCTGGGACCACTAATCTCCCATTAAACCACAACCCTCCATCCGAACTAACAGAATAGGACTCAGCACCCTCGGCTAGAAGTCGTACAATCTGCTCCTGACAAAACGGGTCTGTGGTCTGTGCCTGTTCCACCCTTGTAACAATCTCGGGTGTGACTGACATGACGGATATGAACGAACGGGCTACCGCGTCTTGGTGACCCAACTCTTTCCACTTCGCTTTCCAAACGTCGGCTACATCGTCTACCGGTCTACGGCTCAACGCATCAGCAACTACGTTGGCCTTCCCCGGATGGTACTGTATATCGAACTGGTAATCTTTCACAAACTCTAACCATCTGCGCTGACGCATATTCAGCTCTCGCTGAATGAACAGGTACTGAAGTGACTTATGGTCTGTGAACAAACGGAATTTCTCGCCCAATAAATAGTGCCTCCAAATTCTCAACGCAAAGACGACCGCAGCTAACTCCAGGTCGTGGGTGGGGTAGTTCTTCTCATGCGGCTTAAGCTTGCGGGAAGCAAAAGCTATAGCCTTCTCCTCCTGCTGTAGTACTCCCCCAAGTCCTCGTAAGGATGCATCTGTGTAAACCAGGTACTCTATACCCAGTTTCGGTAAAGCAAGGACGGGTGCCGAAGTAAGCTTGTCCTTCAGCTCGTCGAAAGCCAACTGACAAGCGTCATCCCAGACATACGGTACCCCTATGCGAGTCAAATTCGTCAACGGACCCGCTATTTTGGAGAATCCCCGAATGAACCTCCTGTAGTATCCGGCTAACCCCAATAAACTACGCACTTCCGTCGGTGTCGTGGGCTGCCCCCACTCCCTCACCGGTGACACTTTGCTCGGGTCAACTGCTATCCCTTGCTCAGAAACAACATGGCCCAAGAATTGTACCTCTCGCAACCAGAATCCACACTTCTCGTACTTAGCATACAACTGATGCTCTCGTAGAGTCTGAAGAACCTGCCTCAAGTGTTCGGCATGCTCCTCCTCGGAGTGTGAATATATCAAAATATCATCCATGAAGACGATGACGAACTGATCCAAGAACTCTCTGAACACTCGGTTCATCAGGTCCATGAAAACGGCTAGGACATTTGTGAGTCCGAACGGCATCACCCTGAACTCATAGGACCCATATCTCGACAAGAAGGCAGTCTTTGAAACATCCTGCTCTCTAATCTGTAACTGATGGTACCCCGACCTCAGATCTATCTTCGAAAAGAAAGTTGCTCCCCTCAACTGGTCGAATAGATCATCGATTCGTGGTAACGGATACTTATTCCGTATCGTGACCTTATTCAACTCCCGGTAGTCCACGCACAATCTCAGTGAACCATCTCTCTTCTTTACAAATAAGACTGGAGCGCCCCAAGGTGAGGTACTCCTACGAATGAAGCCCTGACCTAATAGCTGCTCGATCTGATCTCGTAGCTCTCGCATCTCTGCCGGAGCCATACGGTACGGTGCGCGTTCTATAGGTCTCGTATCCGGCACTAAATCTATAACAAAGTCTATCTCATGACTGGGCGGTAGGCCAGGTATCTCCTGAAACACATCAGAATACTCCCTAACAACTGGGATCGAATCCAAAGGAATCACAACCTCCTTAGAGGTATCCTCCTCAATATAATATAAATGAGCGGTCGAACCTCCCTCTGGGCGAGGCATCGCCACTACAAACATCTCTTGCCCCGGAATGGCAAAAACAATGCTCCCACCGAAGCAATCAATCATGGCTCTATAAGACGCCAGCCAATCCATACCAATAATCACACCATGCTCGTGCATGTCTAAGACTAGCATGTCTGCAGGCAATACCAAGCTACCAATCTCTATCCCTACTCCCCGGCATATAAAGAATATAAGTGACCCACTCCCCAGTGGTGAGTCGACACACGTCACGGTGCTCTCTGCTGTGGCTAATAACCCTAAGGACTTCGTAAAATGCATAGCTATAAAACAATGCGTTGCCCCCGTATCAAATGAAACTTTACCCATAGTACCATGGATAGGAAACATACCCTCAATCGCGGGTGGTGCCTGTGGAGCTGCTGCCTGGTGGACGTTATAGACACGTCCATACTGTAATTTCCCCTGCTATACTGGAGCTACTGGAATGGCTGGTAGGGCTGGCACCTGGGCTGGAGCTGGAAGGGCAGGTGGGAAGAGTGGCCTTTGCGGCTCATTACGGGCTCCCTGCTGCTGTGGGGCCCTATCGCCCTCTGGGCAATCCTGACGCTTATGGCCGTGCTTGCCGCACATAAAACACCGGCCTCTGAAATTACCTCCCCTCTGTCCCTGCTGACCACGGCCCTGCTGGCCGTTACCTCCACGCTATTGGCCCTGTTGGCCCTGATGTGCACGCTGTTGGCCCTGCTGGCCCTGCGGCTGACCCTGCTGTCGGTGCTGGCCCTGATGGCCCTGCTGATTAGGCTGACCCTGCTGGCCCTGCCTATAACTCCCATTTCCCTGCCTGGAATCACCCGAACGAAATCGCTTAGCAGGGTCCCCCTGATGGGAACTCTGCTCGTGCTGACGAGTCTGTCCATGAGATGGCGCCCCACCGGCACCGTTACCCCCTGTCCTGCCCTGCTGGCTGGACTCTCCTGCTCTCTTGCTCCCCTGAAGATGGAAGCGGTGATCCTGGCAATGTAGTAACGCTGCATTGAGTACATCAGTGAAAGTACTCAGGGATAAGTTCCCAATAAGGTGCTGACGGATCCTCGAGGCTAACCCGTCTACAAACAAAAAAATCTTCTTGCTCTCAGTGGGTGCCTCATCTGGCACAATAGTGAGAAGTCTCGTGAACTCCTCCTCATACTCGGCTACAGTAAGGTTCTCCTGCTTCAGATTTAGTAATTTCCTCCTCATCTCAGTCTGCACTGCGGGTGGAAAGTACTTGCGGTCAAACCGCTCCTAGAACATCTCCTCCAAAGTAGTAGTGGACGTCCCTCTCCTCCAAAGTAGTAGTGGACTCCCACCACTATAATGCGGCTCCCACCAGCTTAAAAGAAGCCAATAACTGCTTTTGTACCTCGGTACACTCATACATGCGAAGATGCCGCTGGATGTCTTTCTTCCATTGGCTGACAGTAACAATATCGGAGCTACCAGAAAACTCAGGGGGATGTGCTTTCTGAAAAGCATCCCTAACCCTCTCCCATGCAGATGGAAGTTGTGCTGGTACTGGCGCCACTGCCTGAACCTGGGGTGGATCCTGTTGAGTCATTGCTATCGCAGCATTCACCGCCTGAGCGACTATGGCGGCTACTTCATTAGCATTCATTGTGCCTGGTGCTGGAGCTGCTGGTTGCTCGGCCTGGGCACGCCTATCTTTTGGAGCATGTCTCGGAGGCATCTGAAACGTGAACAAAATTTATCAGTCTACAGTTATCATCGAATCTCAATTAACTGAAGACTTAAACGTAAAAGCAGGAATACAACAAATCCTAAAAATAGGGCTCTATAGCAAAAACGTTAAGCTGAAAGCGAAATAAGCAGTACAGATCCTAAGGACACTAGAACTTGATGCTCTGATACCACCTGTGACACCCTGCCTAATTAAATACCGGGCGATCACTCCTTTATTAAATTAAATCAAGGTAACCAGTTGGTTCATTCTCAGCATCACTGTCGATAAAAATAATTTTTCCAATTTAACACCCTAAATAATTAAGCTAAGTGTCAAAACCATTTTTCATACAAATTTCCAAATTTTAATTAAAGAAAAGATTTATTAATTCAAAACAACATTTCTACAATATAGAATCACACCACGATGAACTAAAATAAAACCATACATTCACCAAACGAATGTCAACAATATAAAACTAAAAATCATAAACCTTCCTGAATAAATCCCGTAAAACAATACTGGAATAACTGAAATATAAAATCCCAACAATAAATGAAATGCTGAAAGGGGCGACACGTGCGCAATAAATGAGAGTAATGAGAGTGGAGTCAATAACAGAAGCCGTCTACTCGAGTGACCTGCAACTTCCACCTAAGCTGCAGCTCGTTCTTCTCAAAGGATCCTAAGCAAGACGCCCCTGTGGCTGGGCACCTGAAAATATTCATATATATACACAAGGGAGAGAGAGAGAAAGAAACGGGTCAGGGCCCGAAAGTGTGTTTGATTTATAAAATACGTTAAGCAAGTATTTAAATTGATACAGGCCAATGCAATTCATATTAGTTCGACACTCTCTTGAGAAATTCTCACCTCTCTTCTAATGTGCACGCCTATCGTACTAACCTTCCCAAATAGTTGTAATACCCCGTACTTTTGGCTATATTTATTTTTGGGATTAATTAATTAAATTGCGTATTTATTGGAAATTAATCCGGATTAATAATAATACTAATGTGATGCGAATTGGTATTTGAGTATGTGCATATATGATTATATATGTACTTGGTATTATAAAATTTGTCGTGGGATTTATATACGGCATTTTAGAAATTTTGTTGAGACGCGTGGGACCGCCGCGTCACGGTAGAAATATTTTGATATTAAAAGTGAATTTAAAATCTATAATCCGTATGGTCGTTTTGAGTGCGCCAACACGTCCGTAAGGGTCGAGATAGTCAGAAAACACTAGCCGGGGGTATAGTTTGGGTCCCGGGGTATTTTTAGGCCATCCCGGCACTATAAAGGGTATTTTAGTAATTTGGTATTTTTGGGTAATTAAAAGTGACGAAAATTGAGAGTTGTAATCTGATAAGGATTGACCCTAACCAACCCTTATTAACCCAACAAGCTACGGAGGTTTATTAATTAGGTTTTCATAAATTCCCCAAAGCAAACCCTAGCCACCATAGCCTTTTGGAGAAGAAAGCTTGGAGAAGGAGAGAGAGAGAGAGAGGAAACTCTGCAGAAACTTCATCAAAACCAGAAATCAAACCAAGGCAAGTGTTTTAATCTTATTTAAACTCGTAGAATGTTTCCTCCATGTTAGAAATTGATGAATTTCAACTGTTCTTGGAAGATAATGAAAACCCATGTAGTTTGAGGATTAGAACTTAAAAATTGTGAAGATAATTGCATGTAGTATGATAGGTAAATGATTTCCCTTATTATAATTGTGATTAGAAGGAAAGAAAACGAATTAAATTCTGGGATTTGATGATGATATGTAGTTAGGGTTCATGTTCTTGAGATAATTGGAAAAAGTGTAGAAAGGTGTAAATTAAATTAATATTTGGATGGATTGATCCCTTAGAAACATGTTAGGATGTGACTATATATGTTTAGTATTGATTATAGACCCTAAAACGTTGTTAGGATGGACTTTGGGAGAGATTAGAAGTGTTATAAATGGGGAAAAACGAATTGGGGAAAAATCTGGGCCGAAACTGGCATCTCGTTAGAAGCAGCCCCCAGGTCGTTCGAACGAGCTCGTTCGAACGAGCTTCTAACGAGTTGACCAGTCATTATTAACGAGTGGGGTTTTCGTTCGATATCTCGTTCGAACGAGATATCGTTAGAAGGGTCAGTTCGTTCGAACGAACTGGGATCTCGTTCGAACAGCCTCGTTCGAACGAGACTTCTAACGACCTGACAGTCCAAACTCGTTCGAAGCCTCGTTCGAACGAGACTTCTAACGAGTTGACAGTTTGACCCTTTTTGGACTGTTTTGACTTTTGGAGTTCCGGGAGATGGTTCAAGGGTAGAGTTAGCATCCCTTTGATGATATAGTGATTGATTTGGGACTTTTGGGTTGTTGGGATGAGTAAATCATATACGAGAGTTATATTCAATGAATCTTTCGGGTTGAGACGTGAGTGACTACTACGATGTGAGGATGAATTATAGCACGTATAATTATGAACCGGAATAATATAAGTAGTGATAATTAGTTAGTACGAGAATGCGATATGTACTACAAATATAATACGGTATTACTAAGATGTGTGTTTACTTAGTATTGATATATGGATTGTATGTATGACATACCTACCATACTTGCTATCACGGGAGGTTTCGTTCGCTTAGGACCCTCTAATCCTTGTGTGCCTACGGGGGGGATATAGACTGGTACCTTGATGAACATAGGTCATAGAAAGACTTATTGTGATATTGATAAGTCCGCTGACCATGGGAGCGTAGGTATGTGCGTGACCCATGTGATGGTGACTGTGTTCGCCTCCATTATTTGTGATGTTGTTATCGGTAAACTATTCCTGAGAGATTCGGAATATGTAATCCTTATGTACGTGATGTACCGGGATGGATAGCAGAGTATGTGTGCACTACAGCTTAAATTGCGGGGTGCTTGTATTGTATATTTATGAGATGATTAATATACATTAAATTACCGGAAATCCTCATGTTAATGTTGTAAAAATATTACGGTATTGTTTCGAATTATTTAAGAAGTTAACTGATAGTTATATCAATGGCATATTTAGTAACTAAGTTTACGTTAAACCTCTATTTTATTACGAGCGTTGTTACGTTAAATGGAACCGAGTAATATGGGTAGAACCTTTGGCAGTCTAGCTAGTTATGTTGTCAGTTAGCTAGTAATATGGGTCGATATAGATGGGTACTTACGTTAGGAGTGCACAGTTAGACGAGAGGTGAGAATATCATGCGAGTGTACGTCCTAACATGTACTTTGCATTTAATGTTTTAAATGTTTTTAAAGCACTTGCAGGTTTTTAAAATAACTTCCACTTTCGGGCTCTGACCCATTTGCTTTCAAATATATTTTCTTGTAAAACCATTTTAGGTGCCCAGCCACAAGGACACCAAGCATAGGATTCTCATTCAGGTGACGAGCTGTAGCTGTTTGTGGAAGCTACAGGGATTTGCATGTAGACGCTTCTCTCATTTGAATTCCAGTCTCAGCATCTACCAGTTGTAGGGCATGTTGCCCAATTCTATTAGACATTTTTACATTTCAGTTTTCAGACTCTAGCATGTATTGCTCAGTATTCAGTTTTAGTTATTTATTTCAGTTTACTTATCAGTTGTGGGAATTGTATTGAGGAGTTTTTCCTCCAGGTTTTATTTACATATTGTGATGATTATTCATTCTATTTCAGTATGGTGAATGGTGTTATTTAGTTATTCATTACTCTTGTTACATGTTAATCAGATTTAATAAAATTTGGCACTTACTTTTTAAATACTAGGTGGTTAGTAATCTTTAAAATGTTTTCGACAGTGATGCTATTAACTGAGCCAACTTGGCATTTTGAATTAATTTTATAAAGGAGTAGCTACCCGGTGTTTAATTAGTCGGGGTGTCACAGGTGGTATCAGAGCATCAGGTTCTAGTGTCCTTTAGGATCTGTACGGCTATTATGTTTCCGCTACGTTTCCTTTGATATAGAGCCCTATATTTTAGGACTGTTGTACTCTTTTTGTGTGAACGTTTCGTTCTTCAGCTATTTTAAAGTTTATTTGTAGACTTATAAACTTTGTTCTCATTTCAGATGCCTCCACGACGTGCACGACGAGTTCCCAGGAATGCAATGCCCGAACCCCAGCCCGCTCCAGTTCAGGGCATGTTGAACGCCACTGAGGTTACTGCTATAGTAGCCCAAGCGGTAAATGCCGCGATTGTCGTGATTCAGCAGGCACCACCGCAGGCGCCGGTTGCCGCGCCAGTCCAGGTTAATGCATTCCCGTCTGCTTGGGAACGTGTACGTGACGCTTTTCAGAAAGCGCATCCACCAGAGTTTGCTGGAAGCTCAGATGTGGTTATCTCGAGCCAATGGAGGAAGGACATGCAGAGGCATTTGAGGATGCATGAGTGCACTGATGTTCAGAAACAGGTGCTAGCTACTTTCAAGCTAGTTGGATCTGCGTTACAGTGGTGGGAGTCTATTACCACCGCAGAGGAGAGGGATACCCTCACGATACAGGAGTTCTGGGTGCGGTTCGACCGCAAGTATTTTCCGTCCGCAGTTCATACAGAGATGAGGAGGAAGCTGATGAGTTTGAAGCAGGAGGGCAAGACAGTGGCCGAGTATGAGGCCGAGTTCACTAACCTGTTGAATATCGTTCCAGACGAGATTCCAACAGAGAAGAATAAGATAGAGAAGTTCACTGATGGGTTGAATTGGAGGATCCGTCAGCATCTGCTAGGGAACCTATCGTTGGCCACGTATTCTGATGTGGTTAACGCTGCATTACTACACTGCCAGGACCACCGTTTTCATATGGCCGAGGGCAAGCGGTCAGGGGAGTCTAGCCATCAGGGCAGGACTGGAGGGAATGGTGCCAGCGGGGCACAGACCGGTCAGGGGCAGAGACAGACTGAGCAGGGTACCCAGCAGGGGGACAATAAGAGGTTCCGGTCAGGGAACTACAGGCAGGGACAGGGAGGTTTCCGCCAGGGCCATCAGGGTCCAAACGGCCATCAGGGCCAGCAGGGCCAAGGGAGGAATGGTAACGGCCACCAGGGCCGGGGACAGCAGGGGCAGAGGGGAGGGAACTTCCCAGGGAAGTGCTTTACTTGTGGCAAGACTGGCCATAAGAAGCAGGATTGTCCTGATAGGGGCAGGGCCCCACAGCAGCAGCAGCAGGGTGCTCGCCAGGAGCCACAGAGACCTATGTTTCCCGCCGCTCTTCCTGCACCACCACAGATGGCAGCTTTGCCACCCATTCCAGCAGTCCCAGCTCAGCAGGGGCAGCTACAGTATGGACGTGTCTACAACGTCCACCAGGCTGCAGTTCCACAGGCACCGCCCGCGATCGAGGGTACGTTTCCTATCCATGGCACTATGGGTCGGGTGTTATTTGATACGGGTGCTACACATTGTTTTATTTCTACACACTTCGCGAAAGCTTTAGGATTGTTAGCTACGGCAGAGAGCACAGTGACGTGTGTCGACTCACCATTGGGGAGTGGGTCACTTATTTTCTTTATATGCCGGGGAGTCGGGGTAGAGGTTGGTGGTTTGGTATTGCCTGCGGACATGTTAGTGTTAGACATGCATGTTCACGATGTGATCATCGGTATGGACTGGCTCGTATCATATAGGGCCATGATTGATTGCTTCAGCGGGAGCATTGTTTTTGCCATTCCGGGGCAGGAGATGTTTATAGTGGCGATGCCTCGCCCAGAGGGAGGATCGACCGCTCATCTGTATTACATAGAGGAGGATACCTCTAAGGAGGTTGTGATTCCTTTAGATTCGATCCCGGTTATCAGGGAGTATTCGGATGTGTTTCAGGAGATACCAGGCTTACCACCCAGTCGAGAGATAGACTTCGTTATTGATTTGCTACCGGGTACGAGACCTATAGCACGTGCACCGTACCGTATGGCTCCAGCTGAGATGCGAGAGCTACGGGATCAGATAGATCAGCTATTAGGGCAGGGCTTTATTCGCAGGAGTACCTCACCTTGGGGCGCTCCAGTCTTGTTTGTGAAGAAGAGGGATGGTTCACTGAGATTATGCGTGGACTACCGAGAGTTGAATAAGGTCACGATACGGAATAAGTATCCGTTGCCTCGAATCGATGACTTATTCGACCAGTTGAGAGGAGCTTCTTTCTTCTCGAAGATTGACTTGAGGTCGGGATACCATCAGTTGCGTATCAGGGAGGAGGATGTCTCGAAGACTGCGTTCTTGTCGAGATATGGTTCTTATGAGTTTCGGGTTATGCCTTTCGGTTTGACCAACGCTCCAGCAGTGTTTATGGACTTGATGAACAGAGTGTTCAGAGATTTCCTAGATCAGTTTGTCATTGTCTTCATTGATGACATTCTGGTTTACTCTCAGACAGAGGAGGAGCACGCCGGGCATTTGAGGCTGGTTTTGCAGACACTTCGTCAGAACGAGCTGTATGCAAAATATGAGAAGTGCGGGTTTTGGTTGAAGGAAGTCTAGTTCTTGGGCCATATTATTTCCGATCAGGGAATATCTGTTGATCCGGGGAAGGTGTCAGCGGTAAGGGAGTGGGGACAGCCCACGACACCAACGGAGATTCGTAGTTTCTTGGGCCTAGCAGGATACTACAGGAGGTTTATTCGGGGTTTCTCAGAGATAGCAGGTCCTTTGACACATCTTACTCGTAAGGGTGTGCCATATATCTGGAGTGATGCCTGTCAGTTGGCATTCGATGAGTTGAAGGACAAATTGACCTCAGCACCTGTGTTAGCATTGCCGAGACCGGGAGTTGAGTATTTGGTTTACACCGATGCGTCTTTGCAAGGGCTTGGAGGTGTGTTGCAGCAGGAGAGACAGGCCATAGCTTATGCTTCCCGTAAGCTTAAGCCTCATGAGAAGAATTACCCCACACATGATTTGGAGTTGGCGGCAGTGGTATTTGCCTTACGGATTTGGAGGCACTATCTTTTGGGGGAGAAGTTTCAGCTGTTCACGGACCACAAGTCACTACAGTATCAGTTCACGCAGAAGGAATTAAATATGCGGCAGCGTAGGTGGCTTGAATTTGTGAAAGACTACCAGTTCGACATACAGTACCACCCGGGTAAGGCTAACGTGGTAGCAGACGCGTTAAGCCGTAGGCCAGCAGACGAGGTGGCAGAGGTGTGGAAAGCGAAGTGGAAGGAATTGGGACACCAGGATGCAGTGGCCCGATCTTTCATGTCTGTGATGACCGTTACACCGCAGATTGTCACGAAGGTTGTACGGGCACAGGCAAATGATTCGTTCTGTCAGGAGCAGATAGTTCGATTACTCGCTGAGGGAGCTGAATCCTATACCGTTAGCTCAGACGGGGGATTACGCTTCAATGGGAGATTGGTAGTTCCGGAAGGAGAGGAATTGCGACACGATGTTATGGCAGAGTCGCACGGCTCACGGTTCGCGGTACATCCCGGAGGGGACAAAATGTACCAAGACATGAGACGGCAGTATTGGTGGAGCGGTATGAAGAAAGATATCGCTGAGTTTGTCTCGAAATGCGCCACTTGTCAACTTGTAAAAGTGGATCATCAGAGACCAGCAGGATTGCTACAACCGTTGGAGGTTCCGGTGTGGATGTGGGAGAGCATATCCATGGATTTTGTCACGGGGTTGCCTACGTCGCAGAGGGGTCACGACTCCGTTTGGGTAATTGTGGACAGGTTGTCCAAGGTCGCTCACTTTTTACCCGTTAGGACTGATTACACTGCGGGACAGTATGCCCAGCTCTTCATTTCAGAGATTGTGAGACTTCACGGTGTGCCCCTTAATATCGTGTCTGACAGAGACAAGATATTTGTTTCGCGGTTTTGGGAAAGTTTCCAGGAGGCCATGGGCACAGAATTGCGGTTGAGTACGGCTTATCATCCGCAGACCGATGGGCAGACAGAACGCACCAATCAGATGTTGGAGGACATGCTACGCATGTGCATTATTGACTTCGGGGGTGGATGGGAGCAGTACCTTCCACTGGTGGAGTTTGCTTACAACAACTCCTATCAGTTCACGATTGGCATGGCTCCGTTTGAGGCATTGTACGGTAGGCCTTGTCGTTCCCCAGCATGTTGGTTGGAAGTGGGGGACAACAAACTACTTGGGCCAGAAGTGATCCAGGATACTTCGGCAAGGATTGAGTTGATTCGAAGTCGCATTCGGGTAGCTCAAGACAGGCAGAAGAGTTATGCTGATGCAAAGAGGTTTTTCAGGGAGTTCCAAGTGGGGGACCAGGTTTTGCTCAGGGTATCTCCTATGAAGGGGATTATGTGTTTCGGGAAGAAGGGGAAGTTGGCACCGAGGTATGTGGGGCCGTTTCCTATTATTGAGCGGATCGGACCGGTTGCGTATAGACTCGGGTTACCGGAGCATTTGCATTGGATTCACGACGTGTTCCACATTTCCTCGCTGAGGAAATACCTTAGGGATGATTTGTCTCATTCTCACATTGCTGTGGAGGACATCGATCTCCAGCCGGATAGCTCTTATGAGGAAGGGCCGATTGCTATTTTGGACCGAAGCGAGAGGAAACTACGGTCAAAGATAGTTCCGTTAGTACGTGTTCAGTGGCGACATCACAATGTCGAGGAGTCCACATGGGAGCGCGAGGATGAGATGCGCGAACGTTATCCAGAGCTGTTTTTAGCAGGTACTTTCTAGTTTCGAATTTCGGGACGAAATTAAGTTATTAGGGGGGAAGTATGTAATACCCCGTACTTTTGGCTATATTTATTTTTGGGATTAATTAATTAAATTGCGTATTTATTGGAAATTAATCCGGATTAATAATAATACTAATGTGATGCGAATTGGTATTTGAGTATGTGCATATATGATTATATATGTACTTGGTATTATAAAATTTGTCGTGGGATTTATATACGGCATTTTAGAAATTTTGTTGAGACGCGTGGGACCACCGCGTCACGGTAGAAATATTTTGATATTAAAAGTGAATTTAAAATCTATAATCCGTATGGTCATTTTGAGTGCGCCAACACGTCCGTAAGGGTCGAGATAGTCAGAAAACACTAGCCGGGGGTATAGTTTGGGTCCCGGGGTATTTTTAGGCCATCCCGGCACTATAAAGGGTATTTTAGTAATTTGGTATTTTTGGGTAATTAAAAGTGACGAAAATTGAGAGTTGTAATCTGATAAGGATTGACCCTAACCAACCCTTATTAACCCAACAAGCTACGGAGGTTTATTAATTAGGTTTTCATAAATTCCCCAAAGCAAACCCTAGCCACCATAGCCTTTTGGAGAAGAAAGCTTGGAGAAGGAGAGAGAGAGAGAGAGGAAACTCTGCAGAAACTTCATCAAAACCAGAAATCAAACCAAGGCAAGTGTTTTAATCTTATTTAAACTCGTAGAATGTTTCCTCCATGTTAGAAATTGATGAATTTCAACTGTTCTTGGAAGATAATGAAAACCCATGTAGTTTGAGGATTAGAACTTAAAAATTGTGAAGAGAATTGCATGTAGTATGATAGGTAAATGATTTCCCTTATTATAATTGTGATTAGAAGGAAAGAAAACGAATTAAATTCTGGGATTTGATGATGATATGTAGTTAGGGTTCATGTTCTTGAGATAATTGGAAAAAGTGTAGAAAGGTGTAAATTAAATTAATATTTGGATGGATTGATCCCTTAGAAACATGTTAGGATGTGACTATATATGTTTAGTATTGATTATAGACCCTAAAACGTTGTTAGGATGGACTTTGGGAGAGATTAGAAGTGTTATAAATGGGGAAAAACGAATTGGGGAAAAATCTGGGCCGAAACTGGCATCTCGTTAGAAGCAGCCCCCAGGTCGTTCGAACGAGCTCGTTCGAACGAGCTTCTAACGAGTTGACCAGTCGTTATTAATGAGTGGGGTTTTCATTCGATATCTCGTTCGAACGAGATATCGTTAGAAGGGTCAGTTCGTTCGAACGAACTGGGATCTCGTTCGAACAGCCTCGTTCGAACGAGACTTCTAACGACCTGACAGTCCAAACTCGTTCGAAGCCTCGTTCGAACGAGACTTCTAACGAGTTGACAGTTTGACCCTTTTTGGACTGTTTTGACTTTTGGAGTTCCGGGAGATGGTTCAAGGGTAGAGTTATCATCCCTTTGATGATATAGTGATTGATTTGGGACTTTTGGGTTGTTGGGATGAGTAAATCATATACGAGAGTTATATTCAATGAATCTTTCGGGTTGAGACGTGAGTGACTACTACGATGTGAGGATGAATTATAGCACGTATAATTATGAACCGGAATAATATAAGTAGTGATAATTAGTTAGTACGATAATGCGATATGTACTACAAATATAATACGGTATTACTAAGATGTGTGTTTACTTAGTATTGATATATGGATTGTATGTATGACATACCTACCATACTTGCTATCACGGGAGGTTTCGTTCGCTTAGGACCCTCTAATCCTTGTGTGCCTACGGGGGGGATATAGACTGGTACCTTGATGAACATAGTCATAGAAAGACTTATTGTGATATTGATAAGTCCGCTGACCATGGGAGCGTAGGTATGTGCGTGACCCATGTGATGGTGACTGTGTTCGCCTCCATTATTTGTGATGTTGTTATCGGTAAACTATTCCTGAGAGATTCGGAATATGTAATCCTTATGTACGTGATGTACCGGGATGGATAGCAGAGTATGTGTGCACTACAGCTTAAATTGCGGGGTGCTTGTATTGTATATTTATGAGATGATTAATATACATTAAATTACCGGAAATCCTCATGTTAATGTTGTAAAAATATTACGGTATTGTTTCGAATTATTTAAGAAGTTAACTGATAGTTATATCAATGGCATATTTAGTAACTGAGTTTACGTTAAACCTCTATTTTATTACGAGCGTTGTTACGTTAAATGGAACCGAGTAATATGGGTAGAACCTTTGGCAGTCTAGCTAGTTATGTTGTCAGTTAGCTAGTAATATGGGTCGATATAGATGGGTACTTACGTTAGGAGTGCACAGTTAGACGAGAGGTGAGAATATCATGCGAGTGTACGTCCTAACATGTACTTTGCATTTAATGTTTTAAATGTTTTTAAAGCACTTGCAGGTTTTTAAAATAACTTCCACTTTCGGGCTCTGACCCATTTGCTTTCAAATATATTTTCTTGTAAAACCATTTTAGGTGCCCAGCCACAAGGACACCAAGCATAGGATTCTCATTCAGGTGACGAGCTGTAGCTGTTTGTGGAAGCTACAGGGATTTGCATGTAGACGCTTCTCTCATTTGAATTCCAGTCTCAGCATCTACCAGTTGTAGGGCATGTTGCCCAATTCTATTGGACATTTTTACATTTCAGTTTTCAGACTCTAGCATGTATTGCTCAGTATTCAGTTTTAGTTATTTATTTCAGTTTACTTATCAGTTGTGGGAATTGTATTGAGGAGTTTTTCCTCCAGGTTTTATTTACATATTGTGATGATTATTCATTCTATTTCAGTATGGTGAATGGTGTTATTTAGTTATTCATTACTCTTGTTACATGTTAATCAGATTTAATAAAATTTGGCACTTACTTTTTAAATACTAGGTGGTTAGTAATCTTTAAAATGTTTTCGACAGTGATGCTATTAACTGAGCCAACTTGGCATTTTGAATTAATTTTATAAAGGAGTAGCTACCCGGTGTTTAATTAGTCGGGGTGTCACAATAGTCTAGTTTATCTTAACTTACTCATAAGTTTTCAGAACCGAACGATGACAATGCTTTAAAAAGGTTACTTCCAGTTAGTAGCACTACTCTCGTTTTAGCTTCATTAAATTTTAAAGTTTCCCAGTGTCTTCTCATATTTTCACAAAACAAGTATTCAATAATTGAGTCAACAACCATGTTCTTCTTATCAAATTACAGTAGGCAGTTTAAAGTTTATAACCTCATATATATATTAATTACTCGTATAATATATATATATATATAACAGCACCCCAACTAAACTATGGTGCGGGCATACTCTGCTATCCAATCCCCGTATCGCTCACACAAAGGGAAATACAAGTTCGGAATCACTCTCGAACTGTACTAACATATATAAAACAACGTTGAGGCGAAGCATAGATTCCAAGTCCAAGAGGTCAGTACATACCCACACGTATCTTAGGACCGTCCGACTATCAATCTGATAGACCGTACCTAGGATCTCTATCTTCTAGGGTACGAATCAATATCCCCCATAAAGCAACACAGGATAAGATCGTCCCAGCGCGGTAACCTCGGGGATAGCAAGTAGCGCGGGTAAGTTTTTCACATGTATATAATTTATGTACACACAATCATATAAATATTCCAATTTCATTATGTTAATATAGGTCACTCTCCTTACCCATAATTACAACATTTATCTTTAATTTCTCATTATTATGATTACGTATAAGGTTTCGTCTCTAACCTTAACTCGAAGAGTTTTCTCACTCATTACCTAATACTCATGGGTCATATCCTTACCAATCTAAAATTCAGTAAGTGACTTTATTTGATTCCAACGTAACTCTCTTACGCACCTCACCCTTAAGTTTCATAAATTCAACCCAAAGTAAATATCCCATAATTACCCTTCTCGTTGAAGATTAAAGGTTCTAACATTTATCCCTATACCCTACTGGTCCTCAATATCTCCCAAATCCTTTTATTTATAATGCCCAAGAAATACTCCACGGTAAATTAATTCAACTAATTAAACAAGGGGAAAAAGAGTTTGCCACGAGGGGTCGATCGATCGACGTCTGGGCTCGATCGATCGAACCTTCGATCGATCGACGCTCTAGGTTCGATCGATCGATCAAACAGGTATTTCGATTTCTGCAGAAGTGCAATTACGGGTTTTACTAATATTCTTCATTCAAATCCATAATTTCCAACACTAATCGTCCCAAAACTTATACTACAATCATGGTAATATATTTCCAGATGTTTCTAACGTTAAGCATGCATATAACCAACATTAAACATGATTAAACAACCTAAAATCTCATCTAATCATCAAGAACCCTAAGTTTTCTTAACTTTTGTTCTAATCAGTTTTTCTCCAGAATTTCCTTCTACATAATCATCAAAATTCGTGGGTTAATCATCTACATCATATAAGACTTCCAGAATATGGTTTTTAATGATTTCTACATGCAAATCCCTATCAAAATTGGGGTTTTCTTCCTTTAATTATACTCCTAATCATTCCTACACTAATATGATTATTGCACCAACGAAAATACGCAAGTTAAACACTTGCCTGGGATTTCAGAGGTCTGGTTTCCTGCTGATATTGGTGTGGTTGCGTTCTCCTCCTCGCGATCTACGCGTTGGTGGTGACGGCGGTGGAATCGGTGGTGTTTTGGGCCTTGAATCACCTTGAGAGCTCTCTCCTCTCTTCTCCAATGGCCATTCTAGGGTTCTGAGTGTTCTAACCCTAAAAGGCTGACTTAAATGGCTGCTAAGGATGGCTAAAATTCGTGGGTTTAATTACCCTATTTTGTAAAATGACCAAAATGCCCTCCCGGGTCACTAATTAAGCCTAAAAACATCCCGAGACCCAAACTAAACCCCTGGGTACACTTTTCTGACTATCTCGACCTTTCCGGACGCGTTGGCTCACTCAAAACGACCATACAGACAACTTATAAAATATTCACTTTTTAATTAACATAATTAGTCCCGACGTGGCACGGGCACGTCCCGACTTAAATTTCCGAAATAGTCATTTAATTCACTTATGACATTCAATATAACCAATATAATATATTAGTATGCTCATTAGTAATATTCAACAAGTTTTCCATAATTACTAACTCTAGTCATGTTAATAATTATAACATAATTAATTTCCGGATTTTTATTAAATGAATCATCACATTAAATTTAATAAATCCCCAAATTAAATATAGCATAAAAATACGGGGTATTACAAAGTATTTATTGGTTGACTTATTAACTCTCAACATGCATGACTTTGATGTGATACTGGGTATACATAGGTTGGCTTCATTTCATGTATGTATATAATGCATTAGAAAGGAAGTAGAGTTCTGATTACCAGGTGAACCTCAGTTTAAATTTATAGGGGAACGAAATGTCACTCCAACATGTTTGATTTCTTCTACAAAATCATATAAATTGTTAAGTAAAGGGAGCCAGTGTTATCTTGATCATGTGGTGGACACACGACAAGAGGATGGAAAACTATCAGATATACAGGTAGTTAATGAGTTTACATATGTCATTCCAGGAGAAGTTCCAGGGTTACCGCTAGACCGTGAGGTAGAATTTGTGATTGAGTTGGTATCAGGCACCGCACCGATATCTGTTGCACCATATCATATCACACCAACAGAATTAAAAGAGATATAAATATTATTTCAATATTTGTTAGACTGTGGTTTTATAAGGCCTAGTGTATCACCAAGGGGAGCCCCAATGTTGTTCTGTAAAGAAGAAAGATGGGACCATGAGATTGGGCATCGATTATCATCAGTTGAACAAGGTGACGATTCATAATAATTAATCCATGACCCCGCATTGATGCCTTATTTGATCATTTACAAGGCGCCAAAGTATTTTCTAAGATTAATCTCAGGTCCGGATATCATTAGCTGAAAGTAAGAGACAGTGACATTTCTAAAGCTTCTTTTTGTTCCTGGTATGGCCATTACGAATTTCTTATCATGCCATTTGGGTTAACAAATTCACCAACCGTATTCATGGATTTGATGAAGTTCGTATTTTACCCATACGTGGATTCTTTTATTATTGTCTTCATTGATGATATTTTGATATATTCTTATAGTAGGGAGGATCATGAACATCACATGTGTATTATTTTACAGACCTTGCGAGAGAAACAATTGTATGCCAAATTCTCTAAATGTGAATTTTGGCTAGACAAAGTAGTATTTTTGGGGCATGTTATTTCTGTTAATGGCATTTGTGTTGATCCTAAGAAGGTGGAAGGAGTAATGAATTGGAAAAGACCAACTAGTGTGACAGAAATACATAGTTTTCTCGGATTGGCTGGATATTACAGGAGATTCATACCAGGGTTTTCTTCTATTGCATTTCCATTGACTAAGATTACCAGAAAGGGGAATAGGTTTATATGGAATGATGATTGTGAGAAAATCTTTGAAAATTTAAAGGGTTGGCATCTGCTCCAGTATTGGCTATTCCAATAGGTACAAAATGGTTAGTTATTTATAGTGATGCCTCATATCAAGGACTCGGTTTTATGCTAATGCATCAATGGAAGGTAATATCTTTTGCTTCCCAAAAGCTAAAGATACATGAACACAACTACCCTATACATGATCTTGAGTTAGCCACAGTAGTTTTTGCACTAAAGATTTGGAGGCATTACTTATATGGTGTTAGTTGTGAAATTTTTACTGACCATTAAAGTTTAAAATACTTGTTTACTCGAAAAGACTTGAACTTGAGGCAAAGGAGGTGAATGGAACTTATAAAAGATTATGACACCACAATACATCACAATTCGGGTAAGGCCAATGTTGTTGTTGATGCTTTGAGTAAAAATTCTCTAGGAAGAGTATCTTGTATATCTTGTATTTGAGTTGACCTACTGAGAGAGTTAGCTTTAATGGAGGTGGAATTAACTTTAAATGAGTCATGTGGAATACTAGCACATATAAATGTTAGTCCTACGCAGATAGATTAGATAAGATAAGAACATGAAGGAGATATAAAATTGTATAAAGATAGAGACAATATGAAAAAGGGCAAAGCAAATGAATTTTCTATTCGTGATGATCACATTGTTATGTACGATAACCGTTTGTGTGTACCTAATGTGCCTGATTTGAGGAGAACAATTTTAGAGGAAGCCCATTGTTCTTTATATGCCATGCATCCAGTAAGCACAAAATTTATAGAGATTTCAAATAATGTTATTGGTGGCTGGGAATGAAACATGACATTGCATATTTTATTAGTAGATGTCTAGCTTGCCAATAGGTGAAGGTAGAGCATCATAATCCAAGTGGTTTACTACAGTCCTTACTTATTCCTGAGTGGAAATAGGAGCATGTTACTACAGATTTAGTTATAGGTTTACCAAAATCATCACGAGAGTTTGATTCTATTTGGTTTGTCTTTGATAGATTGACTAAGTCTACACATTTTCTTCCTGTTAAAACTACTTACTCCATGAATAGATATGATAAAATATATGTGGATGAGGTTATTGAATTGCATGGTGCACGTGTTTCTATTATTTCTAACCAAATCCTAAGTTTACTTCTCACTTTTGGCCTAGTTTACAACAAGCTTTGGGGACAAAATTGAAATTTAGTACATCTTTTCATCCTCAAATTGATGGGTCGTCAGAAAGAATGATCCATAAACTTGAAGACGTGTTATGAATTTATGTATTAGAGTTAAAAGGATGTTGGGATGAACACTTATCACTAATAGAGTTTGCTTATAATAATAGTTATCATTCGAGTATTGAGATGTCTCATTATGAAGCTTTATATGGGAGAAAGTGTACGACTCCAGTGTATTGGACTGAAGTAGGAGAACGAAAACTACTTGGGTCTGAAATTGTGCACTAGACTACTGAGAAGATAAGTTTTATTCATAATCATTTGAAGGTAGAACAAAGTAGACAGAAAATCTATGTAGATAACCGAAGGAAATAATGTAAATTTGAGGAAGGTGATTGAGTATTCCTATGTGTTTCTCCTTGGAGAGGGGTTATGAGATTTAGGAAGAAGGGAAAATTAAGTATTAGGTAGATTAGACCTTCTGAGATAGTGAAACGGGTTAGAGCTGTAGCTTATAAATTGTCTTTACCACTCGAATTATCTCGGATACACGGTGTTTTTCATGTATTAATGTTACATAAGTATGCGCTCGATCCTTGGCATGCGTTTATTTCACAACCAATAGATCTTTAAGATGACTTGACTTATGTGGAAGATCCGGTTGACATTTTAGATCGAAAGGAATAATTGTTATGTAATAAAGCCATCCCATTAACTAAGGTAATGTAGAGAAGTCAGAATATGGGGTATGCAACCTGGGAAGGAGAAGATAACACGACGAAGAAATATCCTCATCTGTTTGGTAAGTTTGTTATGCATTAAATTTCGAGGACAGATTTTTTATAAGAGGGACAAAATTTTAATGCCCTGAAATTTGATTAGGAATACTAATTACATGATTAAGTATAAATTATGAGTTATAAGTTGGTGATGGGTGTTAAAATGTTAATTATCATGTTTAGGGGATGCATACTCATGTGATACATATGTTGTTTATATTAGATGTTAATAGAGCTTATGATCGGGGATAACATGTTTAGAGCATATGATTAGTTATGTATTAAATTCACCATAAAATATGTTTTTAAATGAATCATTATGTTTATAAAATTAAACTAGGGTGTTGGTGCAAAATTGGGAATGTTTGGTAGCCAAATGTGAAAGTTGTGAGATTGTCACTAAATTTCTACTTTCCTGTTCGATCCTAAATTAGGCATTCTAGTTTTATGATTTTTGGAAAACAAAAAATGTGAAAATTATATATATATATATATATATGCGTAGACGTAAAGAGGGAATAAATCGATGTCTGTATTAGTGAGTTATGGTGATTTTACAAAGGCGGGACAAATATTTCATTAGTTGAATTATCTTATTACATTTCTTGTCCAACCAATCACATGCCACCACCTTAAAATTGTCACATGGACACGTTTTTATGGTTATAAGAGCGAGCCTTATCATCTTGTTCAGTTCATTATAAAAAATTTCGAAAAAAAAGAAGCTTGAGGAGAGAGAAAGGAAGGTTTAATGAAGAATAGCTTTGAAAAATTATAATAAATCGAGGAGTTCTTCTAAGGCAATTACCTCTTTGTTAAAGGTGATAACATGAATGAGTTTTACACTTTATATGTTTTTGTTTCTAATTTTGATAAATATTAGAATGATACCCATATTTCCAAATTGTATTAAAACAAGGATGGCTTAAAAACATACGTGAGAACTTATGCTAGGATCGTAAATGTTAACTTTTAAGTCCTAGGTTTGAATCACCTTCTTACAGAGCTTTTTAATTGGGGAAATTCATTAATATGATGTGTGTATATGTTAAAAACAAGTTTATTATATGTTTTCACGATTGATAACTGAGGTGGAGAGTATGTTTGCTTAATCATGTTAGGATTTGCTTTAATATTCTATTCCGTCCTAGTTGTGTTAAAAATGTCATAAATCATTATATACTCATTGGAATCAAGAAATTCCAATTAAAGATGTTAGATAACATATATTAGACATATTCAGGGTCTTAACCCTGGTGAATAAAAACATCTAATAATCATCATCACCTCCGAGTAGTAACCTTATTTTATGAGGGACCATTTGATCTTCCTCATCTTCTTCGGGGGTAAAGGAGACAAGGGCTATGGGTTTAAATCAACCAACATTCTCGTTCGGATAAAAATGATCAATAATGTCATCCACCATGTGGGCAACAAAGTTGGAGGTGCTATTAGTGTACTCAAGAAGATGGGCATCCAACTGGGGATGCTCGTTGTCGGGCAGTATCTCTTTGATCTTCAAGACCTTTAGAAGGTTAAAATCCTTTATTTGGAAATGTGAAGGTTCCTTGTTCTTATCTAAAGATGCATAGAGATAAAGCACATATTTATTATCAATCATATCAAGTAGCAGGAACAAAAATGAAATAATTTGCAGATATGATTAATTAATAACCTACATTAACCTCCCTTCAGTCAGGACAAAAGGTCCTCTGTGCTTCTTGCCCTCAGAAAGAGGAGGATGTTTATAATGTTTGGTAATGAACCCCGATCTAGTAACCCTTATCGGAATCAGGAAGATTCACTACCAGGATCCTTTTCTCCCTTCATGCCTTTAGGTACAAAAGACCATCAGTGGTGTGCGACCAAGAATAGTGGAACCTAGTCTCATGGACTCCTACTCCCATACAACTCATCAATTATGTGTACTCCATTCACTATTCTCCAAGTGTTGGGAGCGCACTGAGAAGGGACAACTTTAAACTAATCAAAAAATTCAAGGATTAAGTGTGTTTTTCACCAAATCATCATCTACCCCAAAGGAAATCAAACCCTACGAATAAATACAAGAAAGCAGTTATTTGATTCATATCATAGTGGGTGTGATAAAAATCAGTTTTGGGGAGGTTTATTACATGAAAATGGGTTTTGAGGATTTATATGTGATGTGTAGATTTAACACTAAATAGATGACGAGAAATCATGTACTACTGTTAGAAATAAAGTTCAAATGCGAAAGTCAGTAGTAATTGCATTTGTGGATATGTGTAGACTCGGATTTGGATGTAAGATTGATTGAATGGGTGAAAAACCCAAATCGTAAATTAATTATTGGAGGTAGAAAATTGTTGATGATTAATAAGGTTTAAAGATTTAATTCGTGACTTAAATCTATTGGAGTAAGTGTTGAATGTTAGAAAAATTTGGGTTTGTTTTGGGTTTAAGTTATAAACTTGAAGAAACTCATCCATGGAGGAAATCATTGCAGGAAGAAGAAGTGGAAAAAAAACCCAGTTGGTCGTTCGAACGACCTGGGGCATCGTTCGAATGACCCTGAAAATCCTTAGCAGTTCTCCCCCCCCCCCCCCCCCCCCTTAATTATATCCTGAGACGTTTTGAGGACCATAGAGACATATGTAGTGAAATTTCTATTTCTCTCACACTTAAGGACTTGAGGGGTGAATACAAATAATTGTGAAGGAAAATAAAGGTGTGAAATTTATTTGCAGAATTTGGAGTGATAAATTCTAAAAAGGTTTAAAATTATGGGCCAAATGAGTGAGTCCAAAATTATGGTTTAGTGACACCATGTTGTTCAATTAATTAATGTGAAATTAATTAAATTAAGATTCGGGATATAGACTCGGGTATATTTTCAGGGCTAGTGCTACAGGAGTTAGGAACGGGTTTGCCGGGTGTAAATTTATTACATATATACGAATAGTGTGATAATATTTGTATATAATTGTGTGCTCATTAAATATCGGTGTAAAATATTTTTATTAATACATACCCCTCTAGTACTATCATAGGAGGTTGCGCAATGTGGGTGAATCCCATGGCTAGTGAATGCAGGGAGAGTATAGTCCCCAGGTCATATCGCCTGATGTTTTATTGAGTAATTTATTTTTTCGAAATGAGACGCTTTGTGTATGATTCAGTCTCACTTTCGAGGGGGATATGACCGCCTCCACCACGCTTGTGATGTTTTTACCCAATTTTGGTGTGAGCTAGTCCGAGTTGAGGCAGCCGGGTTAGAGTGAGAATACTTGGTACATGATATAATTTTGAGAGAAATCATCCGATGAGTTATTACTCAGGAGGATAAATATACATACGGAATGTGTGTGAAAGTTGTAGTATATTTGTACATATATAATAGTGTAGATATTTATATACGGGTGAAATATGTGAAGTGAAATTGTATTAATTAATTATGTACATAATATAGTAAATATTTATATACGGGTAGATTACATGAAGTAAAATGATATTACTTGTATATAACTAGTGCGACTGCTATATAGTTTGATGTAAAAATGATTAATTAAGTTAATGCGGTAAAACATATATGAATGAATAGTAAGATTACTCGGGCTAGAGTAATGTGTCGGGAAGTATTTATAACAAGGCTACTTAGACGAGGTAGTACAAGTAGGAGGGTTAGGAAAGAAAGTGTTAAGTATGCACTTTAGATGAGGGGTGAGTATTATCTCAAAGGAGTGTGACACTAGCTTAAATATAAAGAGCATTCATGCATTTTAAATACTGCAAAATTAATCAGTTGCTAAATATTTTCAAAATTTTTTGGGTTCTAACCCTTGCTGCAATTTTTTTTAAAGATCTTTTAGGTGTCAAACCACTAGGACACCAGACTTGATTATCTATTCTAGGGACACGCAACTACAACACATGTGGGTGCATGCAGGAGTTGCATTAGCCGCATCGTTTATTTATTCCTAGATTATAAATCATAGCTCAGTTGCAGTTTCATTTATCGAGTGTTGTCCATTTACTTTCAGACTCAGTATTTGGATTATTTACTCATCTGTTGGATTATTATTTTGGATTTGGGATTTATATCCCATGGTTTATTCGACAAGTCTTTTATTTATTTATTTATTTATTCAGTATTGTTTTAGACTTAGTAATCGTATGGATGGATTAGTTATTTTATTTTCGCATGTATTTATCTGTTTAATGAAAGATAAAATATGGCACTGACTGAATTACTAATAGGTGACTAGTAATTAATATGGTTTTCGACAGTGATGCTGAGAATTAACCAAATGGAAATCTTATTTCAATTTAATAAATGACTGATCAACTGGTATTTAATTGAGGCAGGTGTCAAAAATATAAGATTAGGAGAAAGAGTAATAACTCCCCACTACTAATCAAAACATAACCCTAGCAGCCCTACTTCAAGAGAGAAAGGAAAAAGGCCTAAGAGGAGGAAGAACAAAGAATGCAAGGAATAAATCACACATCACCATAACGAGGCAAGAATCTTCTTGGTTAATTTATGTATTCACTATAGAGGTCGATTCATCATAGTAAATAACTTATAATTTCTGGGTTTTCTTATGGTTAAATTGATAATTAAAAGGATATTAATTAATCTCATGCATATAGAAAGGCTAATCGGATGTTACGCAAATTAACCCTGAAATTAGGGTGATTGAAATTGAATTGAATGATTAGAACTCATGCTGTAGGAAATTCTGATTATGATGAAAATCTTATTGTATATGTACATGGTTTGAATCCATGATTGAAAGACTAATATTGTAGATAATTACCCCCCATGTATCATGTTGAAGTATGACTTGAATCTAGGTAGATTAACATTAGAAATTCTGGACTAAAACCATTACAATTGCTTTGTATTTCGGGATTCAAAACTCCTTATATATGTTAATTTATGTCATTTAATCTTCCAAGATGGAGTACCAAGCCTTAGGAACCTATTAGTATGATAATTTAAGAAAATTAACCATTGGAGGAAACTTTTATAGAAATAATAGGATTTTCAAAATTGGAAAAACGAAGCAAATCTGGGCTTCTGCCCAGGTTCGAATTGATTCAGCTAAGGAACGAATCGAATCGTCTTTGGGGGGCAGGCCAAATTTGGGTTGGGGAAATGTTGGGGCTGATTTTAACAAACTACGCGAGTTGATAAAACCATGTTTGGGCGTACGAGGATTTTATTAAAAATGTTCCGGTGTCACGATTTAAATAAAGGGCTACATTAACTAGTTAATTAAATACTCTAATGAAAAATTAGAGAATTGATAATTAACTGGAGGCTCGATTATTAATTATGGGAAACCATTTCACGAAAACCTTACGTAGTTATAGAGTAGTTACCTATACTTATTACATCGTAATAATAATATGTCTCTCTGTGTATCTGTGTGGACATACCAATATTCGTGGACAGTCCTATCGGCTCGGGGTTTTGTACGTTCGGGACTGCGTAGCACACGTTGGCACAGGTGGGCTAGACATTGTGTAGGTCATTTTAGGTACTGTAAGATGTGGGTTCTTGGAATACAGTTAGTATGAAGTGAGGCGTAACCCCTTATCAAGACCAGGATTAATGCATAAGATAGTATTTAATATTGATGATAAATATATAGGAGAGAAAGATAACAACATTCAATACTCAACCTAGTATTAAATAAGATATTTACACCATAAATGTACCATAACAGAGTAAATAGATGGACCAACAACTTGGTCGGAGGGAGAAATAACAAGCACAATAAAGGTAAGGAAGGAACCTCAAACTCAGTTATTGCTCAATGATATGGGTATTAATGGATGTAGGGAGAATGCTTAGACCATATATGTTATCTCATAGATACTCTCGTGTATGAGAAAATCCAACAGTAATTTGGGAGCAAGATTACCGTCCTCGTAAACTATTTAGTTGAACTATTTATATGAAGGCAAGGTTACTCGAGTAACCTTGCTAGTATTGAATGTGAATGATTGGCATTAAATGCTAAAGTACCATCGCATTAATATCCAAGATACTGCATTAAATGCATGGGATATTATATTTTGGAAGGAAGTCGCCTAAGCTGTTAGAAGCATGGTGGAATTAATGAGGGACATGACGTGACATCTCAAAGGCTTGCCTTAGAATGACTATGAAATCAGGTCTGGTGGCCTAGTTCTGCCATCTTAAGGATAATCTCAATTGAGTGTTACAATTTTGAGTTCCCCAATGCCAGACGATATGACGTTCATAAAGTGGATGAACAGTGACACCACTAGATGCATGCTCATTTCAATCAAATGGATGATGTATAACATGGTGTGGCTCGACCGACAGGTGGCTCGAGGAATTCAGTACGTCATTCATTAGCTAAGAGCTGTTTATGAGATAAATATATAAAATTTGGGTTCCTTGAGGAGGTTCCCCCAAATAGGTTTGAATCGTGGTGTGACAACCCGTGATCCAAAATAAGGGGTGGCCAGCCCGATACCTCAACATAACTGAATCATGGATGAAAATCATTCTCAGCATCCTAACAATAAAATAGGTATACGGGAAAACCACCTAATAAATCAGAAAACGGGCTGCCAAATTTTTTAATTTGATTACAAGTTAAGGAAAATAAATTAAACAACCTAATCTGATCAAGAAAGTGGAATTCCAAAAGAACTTATATTAATCGAAAAATAACTGTAATACCCCGTATTTTTGGCTATATTTATTTTTGGGATTAATTAATTAAATGAGAATTAATTGGAAATTAATCCGGATAAAATACTAGCGAGATATGAGTTGGTATTTGACTATATTGAGTATATACGATGTTATATGAATATTGAATTATGAAATTTGTCGTGAGATTGATATACGGCAATCTGGTCATTTTATTGGGACGCGTGTGACAATCGCATCGAGATATAATTATTTTAATTATAAAAGTGATTTTAAATTATATTAACCGTATGGTCGTTTTGAGTGCACCAACACGTCCGGAAGGGTCGAGATAATCCGAAAACACTAACCGGGGGTGTAGTTTGGGTCCCGGGGTATTTTTAGGCCATACCGGCAATATAAAGGGTATTTTGGTACTTTCGTATTTTTAGGAATTAAAAATGACGAAAATTAGAGAAGTAAATCTGATGTGGGTTTGACCCACTAAGCCACTAACCAACCCATGTTAACCCAATAGGTTACGTAGGTTATTAGAATAAGGTTCTATTACTTTCCATAAGAAAACCCTAGCCACCATAGCCATTGGAGAAAAAGCTTAGAGAGGGAGAGAAGGAGAAGGAATTCTGCAGAAAATCTTTACAAAATCAACACCAAATTCAGAGACAATCGAGGAAAGTGATTTAATTTCTTTTAATTCAGAGAATGTTTCCTCCATGTTAGATAATTTGAAGATTTACAATTGTTCTTGGAAGATAAATGAAAACCCATGTTGTTTGGACTTAGAACTTGAATATTGAGGACAAATTGCATGTAGAATCATATAGAGATGATTATTTTGGTATTAATATATGTTGGATGTAAGAAAAACGGATTTAGAATGGATTAATTGAGGACTTAAAAGTTTAGGGTTCATGTTGTTGAAAAATTGGGGGAAAAGTGTAGAGATTTGTAAATTGATTGATGTTAGGATGAATTAATCCTTTAAAACGTGTTTGGATGTGACTATAATAAGTTTAGGAGTTATTAGAGACCTTAAAACAATTGTTGGGACTAATTTTAGAGGAGATTTGAGGAGTAGAAATGGTGAGAAACGAGATTGGGAAAAATCTGGGCCGAAACTGGTCCCTCGTTAGAAGACCTTCCCAGGTCGTTCGAACGAGCTCGTTCGAACGAGCTTCTAACGAGTTGGCCAGTCGCTTCTAACGAAAGGGAATTTCGTTCGATAACTTCGTTCGAACGAGATCTCGTTAGAAGGTACAGTTCGTTCGAACGAACTGGAATCTCGTTCGAACAGCCTCGTTCGAACGAGACTTCTAACGAGTTGACAGTTTAGGCCTTTTTGGCCTGTTTTGATTTTTGGAGTCCCGTAAACTTGTCCGAGGATAGAGATAACATCCCTTGATGATATATTGATAGATTTGGGTCGTTTGGGTTATTATGAGGAGTAAATTATATACGAGTGATCTAAATAATGGTTGATATGGGATTGAGACGTGAGTGTTTACCACGACGTGAGAATAAATTATGGCGCGTGTAATTATGGACCGGGATTATATAAGTTGTATATATATTAAGATTGGTACGGGAATGCGATAAGTACTACAATTAAATTACGGGATTACTAAGATGTGTGCTTATTTAGTATTGGTATATGAATTGTGTGTATGACATACCTACCATACTTGCTATCACGGGAGGTTTGCGTTCGCTTAGGGCCCTCTAACCCTTGTGTTGCCCGGATTTAGACTGGTTACCTCAATGAACATAGGTCAGAGAAGGACTTATTGGGATGTTAATAAGTCTGTTGATCGTGGGAGCGCAGGTATGTGCGTGACCCATGTGATGTGACTGTGTTCGCCTCCACTATTTGTGATTTGTGTTATCTGAACTATTCCTGAGAGATTCGGAATATGTGATCCTTATGTACGTGATGTACCGGGATGGATAGCAGAGTATGTGTGCACCGCAGCTTAGCCTCGGGGTGCTTATATTGTATATTTATGTTGTGGAAAATATATACTTTATAATGGGAATTTTCATATGGCAATGGGTGTATAAATATGGAAAAATATAAATGGGATAATCTATACTGAGTTGTATTACTTTTGTGAGAACCTGAATTTACGTTAAACCCCTATTTAATTGAGATCGTTTTAATGTTAATTGGGAACCGAGTAATAAGGGAAAAACCGATGACAGTCTAGCTAGATATTATGTCACTTAGCTAGTGGTTTGAGTCGTTTTAGATGGGTACTTACGTTAGGAGTGCACAGTTAGACGAGAGGTGAGAATATCATGTGAGTGCACGTCCTAACATGTATTTTACATTTAATGTTTTAAATGTTTTAAAGCACTTGCAAGTTTTTAAAATATCTCCACATTCGGGATCTGACCCGTTTGCTTTCAAATCTATTTTTCTTGTAAAACCATTTTAGGTGCCCAGCCACAAGGACACCATGCATAGGATACCCATTCAGGTGACGAGCTGTAGCTGTTTGTGGAAGCTACAGGGATTTGCTTGTAGACGCTTCTATCATTTGGATTCCAGATTCATTATCTATCAGTTGTAGGGCATGTTGCCCATTTCTATTAGAGACATCTTTCCATTTCAGTTTTTCAAGCTTTGGCATGTATTGATTTAGTATTCAGTATTTCGTTACTTAATTCAGTTGTGGGATTTGTAGTGAGTAGTTTTCCTCCAGACTTTATCTACATTATGTGATGGTTATTCTATTTACTTCAGTATGGTGAATGGTGTTATTATTCTTCATTACACTTGTTGCATGTTAATCAGACTTTAATTAAAATTTGGCAACTTACTTTTTATATACTAGGTGGTTAGTAATAATAAAAATGTTTTCGACAGTGATGCTATTAGCTGAGCCAACTTGGCATTTTGAATTAATTTAATAAAGGAGTAGCTACCCGGTATTTAATTAGTTGGGGTGTCACAGGTGGTATCAGAGCATCAGGTTCTAGTGTCCTTTAGGATCTGTACGACTATTATGTTTCCGCTAAGTTTCTTTGATATAGAGCCCTATATTTTAGGACTGTTGTACTCTTTTTGTGTATGCTTCGTTCTTCAGCTATTTTAAGTTTATAAACAGCGAACTTAGAAACTTTGTGCTTATTTCAGATGCCTCCACGACGTGCACGACGAGTTCCCAGGGTTGCAACGCCCGAACCCCAGCCCGCTCTAGTTCAGGGCATGATGAACGCCGCTGAGGTTGCAGCTATAGTAGCCCAAGCGGTAATGCCGCAATTGCCGTAGTCCAGCAGGCACCACCTCAGGCGCCGATTGCCGCGCCAGTACAGGCAAATGCATTCCCGTCTGCTTGGGAACGTGTACGTGATGCTTTTCAGAAAGCGCATCTGCCAGAGTTTGCAGGTAGCTCAGATGTGGTAGTCTCGAGACAGTGGAGGAAGGATATGCAGAGTCACTTAAGGATGTATGAGTGCACGGACGTTCAGAAGCAAGTTCTAGCTACTTTCAAGCTAGTTAGATCTGCACTGCAGTGGTGGGAGTCTATTACCACCGTAGGGGAGAGGGATACTCTCACTATTCAGGACTTCTGGGTGCGGTTTGACCGCAAGTACTTTCTGTCGGCTGTTCACACGGAAATGAGGAGGAAATTGATGAGTCTAAGGCAAGAGGGTAAGACCGTGGCCGAGTATGAGGCCGAGTTCACAAATCTGTTGAATATCATTCCGGATGAGATACCAACAGAGAAGAAGAAGATTGAGAAATTCACCGACGGGTTGACAAGGAGGATCCGTCAGCATCTGTTAGGGAACCTTTCGTTGGCCACGTATTCTGATGTGGTTAACGCTGCTTTGTTACACTGCCAGGACCACCACTTTCATATGACTGAGGGCAAGAGGTCGGGAGAGTCTAGCCATCAGGGCAGGACAGGAGGGCATGGTGCCGGTGGGGCACAATCTATTCAGGGGCAGAGACAGGGTGAGCAGGGTTCTCAGCAGGGGGATCAGAAGAGGTTCCGATAAGGGAACTACAGACAGGGACATGGAGGTTTCCGTCAGGGCCATCAGGGTCCAAACGGCCATCAGGGCCAACAGGGGCAGAATGGGCAGCAGTTTCAACAGGGCCAGCAGGGCCAAGGGAGGAACGGTAACGGCCACCAGGGCCGGGGACCGCAGGGGCAGAGAGGAGGGAACTTCCCAGGGAAGTGTTTTGTTTGTGGCAAGACTGGCCATAAATGACAGGATTGTCCTGATAGAGGCAAGGCCCCACAGCAGCAGCAGCAGGGTACTCGCCAGGAGCCGCAGAGGCCTATGTTTCCCGCCGCTCTCCCCGCACCGCCAAAGATGGCAGCATTGCCACCCATTCCAGCAGTCCCAGTTCGGCAGGGGCAGCTACAGTATGGACGTGTCTATAACGTCCACCAGGCAGCAGTTCCACAGGCACCGCCTGCGATTGAGGGTACGTTTCCTATCCATGGCACTATGGGCCGGGTATTATTTGATACGGGTGCTACACATTGTTTTATAGCTACACATTTCGCGAAAGCCTTAGGATTGTTAGCTACGGCAGAGAGCACAGTGACGTGTGTCGACTCACCATTGAGGAGTGGGTCACTTATATTCTTTATATGTCGGGGAGTGGGGGTAGAGATTGGTGGTTTAATATTACCTGCAGACATATTGGTATTGGATATGCATGTTCACGATGTGATTATCGGTATGGATTGGCTCGTAGCTTATAGGGCCATGATTGATTGCTTCAGCGGGAGCATTGTTTTTGCCATTCCGGGGCAAGATATGTTCGTAGTGGCGATGCCTCGCCCAGAGGGAGGATCGATCGCTCATCTGTATTACATAGAGGAGGATACCTCTGAGGAGGTTGTGATTCCTTTAGATTTGATCCCGGTTGTCAGGGAGTATTCGAATGTGTTTCAGGAGATACCAGGCCTACCCCCCAGTCGAGAGATAGACTTTGTTATAGACTTATTGCCAAATACGAGGCCTATAGCACGCGCACTGTACCGTATGGCTCCGGCAGAGATGCGAGAGCTACGAGATCAGATAGAGCAGCTATTAGGTCAGGGCTTTATTCGTAGGAGTACCTCACCTTGGGGCGCTCCAGTTTTGTTTGTGAAGAAGAGGGACGGTTCACTGAGATTGTGTGTGGACTACCGAGAGTTGAATAAGGTCACGATACGGAATAAGTATTCGTTTGCCTCGAATCGATGACTTATTCGACCAGTTGAGAGGAGCTTCTTTCTTCTCAAAGATTGATTTGAGATCGGGATACCATCAGTTGGGTATCCGGGAGGAGGATGTCTCGAAGACTGCGTTCTTGTCGAGATATGGTTCTTACGAGTTTCGAATTATACCTTTTGGTTTGACCAACGCCCCAGCTGTATTTATTGACTTGATGAACAGAGTGTTCAGGGATTTCCTAGATCAGTTTGTCATTGTCTTCATTGATGATATTCTGGTTTACTCCCAGACAGAGGAGGAGCACGCCGAGCATTTGAGGTAGGTTTTACAGACACTTCGTCAGAACGAGTTGTATGCAAAATATGAGAAATGCGGGTTTTGGCTGAAGGAGGTCCAGTTTTTGGGACACATTATTTCCGACCGGGGGATATCTGTTGATCCGGGGAAGGTATCCACGGTGAGGGAGTGGGGACAGCCCACGACACCAACGGAGATTCGTAGTTTCTTGGGTCTAGCAGGATACTACAGGAGGTTCATTCGGGGATTTTCGAAGATAGCGGGTCCTTTGACACATCTGACTCGTAAGGGTGTGCCATTCATCTGGAGCGATGCCTGTCAGTTGGCATTTGATGAGTTAAAGGACAATCTGACCTCAGCACCTGTGTTAGCATTACCGAGACCGGGAGTTGAGTATTTGGTTTACACCGATGCGTCTTTGCAAGGGCTAGGAGGCGTATTGCAGCAGGAAAGATAGGCCATAGCTTATGCTTCCCGTAAGCTTAAGCCTCACGAGAAGAATTACCCCACGCATGATTTGGAGTTGGCAGCAGTGGTATTTGCCCTACGGATTTGGAGGCACTATCTTTTGGGGGAGAAGTTCTAAATGTTCACGGACCACAAGTCCCTACAATCCCTGTTCACGCAGAAAGAGTTGAATATGTGGCAGCGTAGGTGGCTTGAGTTTGTGAAAGACTACCAGTTTGATATCCAGTATCACCCAGGTAAGGCTAACGTGGTAGCAGACGCGTTGAGCCGTAGGCCAGCAGATGAGGTGGTAGAGGTGTGGAAGGCAAAGTGGAAGGAGTTGGGACACCAGGATGCAGTGGCCCGATCTTTCATGTCTGTGATGACCGTTACACCACAGATTGTCACGAAGGTAGTATGGGCTCAGGCTAATGACTCGTTCTGTCAGGAGCAGATAGTTCGATTACTAGCAGAGGGAACCGAGTCCTATACCGTCAGCTCAAACGGGGGATTACGCTTCAATGGGAGATTGGTAGTTCCGAAAGGGGAGAAATTGCGACAAGAGGTGATGGCAGAGTCACACGGTTCACGGTTCGCGATACATCTCGGAGGGGACAAAATGTACCAAGACATGAGACGTCAGTATTGGTGGAGCGGTATGAAGAAAGATATCGCTGAGTTTGTTTTGAAATGCGCCACTTGTCAGCTTATAAAAGTGGATCATCAGAGACCGGCAGGACTGCTACAGTCGTTGGAGGTCCCGGTGTGGATGTGGGAGAGCATATCCATGGACTTTATCACGGGGTTGCCTACGTCGCAGAGGGGTCACGACTCCGTTTGGGTAATTGTGGACAGGTTGTCCAAAGTCGCTCACTTTTTACCCGTAAGGACTGACTATACTACGGGACAGTATGCCCAGCTCTTCATTTTAGAGGTTGTGAGACTTCACGGTGTGCCCCTAAATATCGTGTCTGACAGAGACAAGATATTTGTTTCGAGGTTTTGGGAGGGTTTCCAGGAGGCCATGGCACGGAATTGCGGTTGATTACGGCTTATCATCCGCAGACCGATGGGCAGACAGAGCGCACAAATCAGATGTTCGAGGACATGCTACGCATGTGCATTATTGACTTTGGGCATGGATGGGAGCAGTATCTTCCACTGGTAGAGTTTGCTTACAACAACTCCTATCAGTTCACTATTGTCATGGCCCCGTTCGAGGCGTTGTACGGTAGGCCTTGTCGTTCCCCAGCATGTTGGTTAGAGGTAGGGGACAACAAACTACTTAGGCCGGAAGTGATTCAGGATACTTAGGCAAGGATTGAGTTGATTCGGAGTCGCATTCGGGTAGCTCAAGACAGGCAAAAGAGTTATGCTGATGCGAAGAGATTTTTCAGGGAATTCCAAGTGGGGGACCAGGTTTTGCTCAGAGTATCTCCTATGAAGGGGATTATGCGTTTCGGGAAGAAGGGGAAGTTGGCACCGAGGTATGTGGGGCCGTTTCCTATTATCGAGCGGATCGGACCGGTTGCGTATAGACTTGGATTACCGAAGCATTTGCATCGGATTCACGATGTGTTCCATATTTCCTCTCTAAGGAAATACCTTAGAGATAATTTGGCTCATTCTCACATTGCTGTGGAGGACATCGATCTCCAGCCGGATAGCTCCTACGAGGAGGGGCCGATTGCTATTTTGGACCGAAGTGAGAGGAAGCTGCGGTCAAAGATAGTTCCGTTAGTGCGTGTTCTGTGGCGACATCACAATGTCGAGGAGTCCACATGGGAGCTCGAGGATGAGATGCGCGAACGTTATCCAGAGTTGTTTTTAGCAGGTACTTTCTAGTTTCAAATTTCGGGACGAAATTCAGTTATTAGGGGGGAAGTATGTAATACCCCGTATTTTTGGCTATATTTATTTTTGGGATTAATTAATTAAATGAGAATTAATTGGAAATTAATCCGGATAAAATACTAGCGAGATATGAGTTGGTATTTGACTATATTGAGTATATACGATGTTATATGAATATTGAATTATGAAATTTGTCGTGAGATTGATATACGGCAATCTGGTCATTTTATTGGGACGCGTGTGACAGTCGCGTCGAGATATAATTA
The DNA here is from genome assembly GCA_949130495.1 of Sambucus nigra. NCBI lineage: Eukaryota > Viridiplantae > Streptophyta > Magnoliopsida > Dipsacales > Adoxaceae > Sambucus > Sambucus nigra. Next base: position 408,477,496 of record OX422222.1, read on the forward strand.
TTTTAATTATAAAAGTGATTTTAAATTCTATTAACCGTATGGTCATTTTGAGTGCGCCAACGCGTCCGTAAGGGTCGAGATAGTCCGAAAACACTATCCGGGGGTGTAGTTTGGGTCCCGGGGTATTTTTAGGCCATACCGGCAATATAAAGGGTATTTTGGTAATTTCGTATTTTTAGGAATTAAAAATGACGAAAATTAGAGAAGTAAATCTGATGTGGGTTTGACCCACTAAGCCACTAACCAACCCATGTTAACCCAATAGGTTACGTAGGTTATTAGAATAAGGTTCTATTACTTTCCATAAGAAAACCCTAGCCACCATAGCCATTGGAGAAAAAGCTTAGAGAGGGAGAGAAGGAGAAGGAATTCTGTAGAAAATCTTTACAAAATCAGCACCAAATTCAGAGACAATCGAGGCAAGTGATTTAATTTCTTTTAATTCAGAGAATGTTTCCTCCATGTTAGATAATTTGAAGATTTACAATTGTTCTTGGAAGATAAATGAAAACCCATGTTGTTTGGACTTAGAACTTGAATATTGAGGACAAATTGCATGTAGAATCATATAGAGATGATTATTCTGGTATTAATATATGTTGGATGTAAGAAAAACGGATTTAGAATGGACTAATTGAGGACTTAAAAGTTTAGGGTTCATGTTCTTGAAAAATTGGGGGAAAAGTGTAGAGATTTGTAAATTGATTGATGTTAGGATGAATTAATCCTTTAAAACGTGTTTGGATGTGACTATAATATGTTTAGGAGTGATTAGAGACCTTAAAACAATCGTTGGGACTAATTTTAGAGGAGATTTGAGGAGTAGAAATGGTGAAAAATGACATTGGGAAAAATCTGGGCCGAAACTGGTCCCTCGTTAGAAGACCTTCCCAGGTCGTTCGAACGAGCTCGTTCGAACGAGCTTCTAACGAGTTGACCAGTCGCTTCTAATGAAAGGGAACTTTGTTCGATAACTTCGTTCGAACGAGATCTCGTTAGAAGGTACAGTTCGTTCGAACGAACTGGAATCTCGTTCGAACAGCCTCGTTCGAACGAGACTTCTAACGAGTTGACAGTTTAGGCCTTTTTGGCCTGTTTTGATTTTTGGAGTCCCGTAAACTTGTCCGAGGATAGAGATAACATCCCTTGATGATATATTGATAGATTTGGGACGTTTGGGTTATTATGAGGAGTAAATTATATACGAGTGATCTAAATAATGGTTGATATGGGATTGAGACGTGAGTGTTTACCACGACGTGAGAATAAATTATGGCGCGTGTAATTATGGACCGGGATTATATAAGTTGTATATATATTAAGATGGCTACGGGAATACGATAAGTACTACAATTAAATTAGGGGATTACTAAGATGTGTGCTTACTTAGTATTGGTATATGAATTGTGTGTATGACATACCTACCATACTTGCTATCACGGGAGGTTTGCGTTCGCTTAGGGCCCTCTAATCCTTGTGTTGCCCGGATTTAGACTGGCTACCTCGATGAACATAGGTCAGAGAAGGACTTATTGGGATGTTAATAAGTCTGCTGATCGTGGGAGCGCAGGTATGTGCGTGACCCATGTGATGTGACTGTGTTCGCCTCCACTATTTGTGATTTGTGTTATCTGAACTATTCGTGAGAGATTCGGAATATGTGATCCTTATGTACGTGATGTACCGGGATGGTTAGCAGAGTATGTGTGCACTGCAGCTTAGCCTCGGGGTGCTTATATTGTATATTTATATTGTGGAAAATATACACTTTATAATGGGAATTTTCATATGGCAATGGGTGTATAAATATGGAAAAATATAAATGGGATAATCTATACTGAGTTGTATTACTTTTGTGAGAACCTGAATTTACGTTAAACCCCTATTTAATTGAGATCGTTTTAATGTTAATTGGGAACCGAGTAATAAGGGAAAAACCGATGACAGTCTAGCTAGATATGATGTCACTTAGCTAGTGGTTTGAGTCGTTTTAGATTGGTACTTACGTTAGGAGTGCACAGTTAGACGAGAGGTGAGAATATCATGTGAGTGCACGTCCTAACATGTATTTTACATTTAATGTTTTAAATGTTTTAAAGCACTTGCAAGTTTTTAAAATATCTCCACATTCGGGCTCTGACCCGTTTGCTTTCAAATCTATTTTTCTTGTAAAACCATTTTAGGTGCCTAGCCACAAGGACACCATGCATAGGATACTCATTCAGGTGACGAGCTGTAGCTGTTTGTGGAAGCTACAGGGATTTGCTTGTAGACACTTCTATCATTTGGATTCCAGATTCATTATCTATCAGTTGTAGGGCATGTTGCCCATTTCTATTAGAGACATCTTTCCATTTCAGTTTTTCAGACTTTGGCATGTATTGATTTAGTATTCAGTATTTCGTTACTTAATTCAGTTGTGGAATTTGTAGTGAGGAGTTTTCTTTTAGACTTTATCTATATTATGTGATGGTTATTCTATTTACTTCAGTATGGTGAATGGTGTTATTATTCTTCATTACACTTGTTGCATGTTAATCAGACTTTAATTAAAATTTAGCAACTTACTTTTTAAATACTAGATGGTTAGTAATAATAAAAATGTTTTCGACAGTGATGCTATTAGCTGAGCCAACTTGGCATTTTGAATTAATTTAATAAAGGAGTAGCTACCCGGTATTTAATTAGTCTGGGTGTCACAACAACCATACAATAAGAGGACCGAATAATATTTCGGTCAACAGTACATTCAACATACCACAACTGTTCAATAATTTACATAATACATCCATTAAACAATTACAAAAGTTTGGGCCACACGCCCGAATGAAAGACACGATCATATCTAGAATTCAAAAATGAAGGCGTCTAACAAAGCATCCTATAATATCCGCAAAGTCTTACATCTCCTCAAAAGTATTGGAATAGAAATATCACATCGGGCGCCCTTGCGGAGGAGAAACTGAGCGAATACAATAACATGCACAACATGGAAAATGAACGGGTCAGGGCCCGATTTATATATGATTACCAGATGAACAAAATGCATGATAGATATGGACAGTTAATCATGACTGAAGTAGATGAGAATCTAACAACCTAATCACAAAGTATAATAAGGCAATTTAAAAGGTTGTAACAATTATTAATTAAATAAAAGAATAAAATTAAACATCATTATTCCTCATATCTTTTCATTTTCCATTCCTTACCTGGAATATAATTACCATCATATTTTCTTATGGAGATTCACATATATCAAGTCCCACTTGATTTAGAAAGGTTATATTCTTATACATATAACGATTCTAAGACCGCCCCTCCGAGTTCCCCAACTGGGCGCGCCCCTAAATGACAATCATCTTCCAGGGCCTATCTATACAAGATAACCTGGGCACCTAACGCACGTCAAGAAGTGTCCATATACCTGCGATTGAGTCATAACCACACCCGGAATTACCTCACTAGCGCAGAAAAACATATAAAAATATCGCATATGGCCGAGGACTATAGTCTCCCTGCGTTCACTAGTCAGGGGACATCACCTCATGCGCGAGATTCCCTTATGATATCATTTAGAGAGGTGTGTTTAAGTAAATTAACATTTACCAATTAAATCTCATTATCATATTCATAAATCACATGTATGTTTCATTTTATTTGAAACCATAATCCTTGAATATTCTCATTAATATTCATCATATTTTAAGTCCCGAAATAGTCTCCAAATGATCACCAAAATCTTACGAGTCCTAAGATGTTATATACCTCGATAGGACTTCTAAAATCTCCAAATTATGGGCTTATAACTCTTTATTCCTAATAATTTGTGAAATGAAAAGTAGTGCTTAAACATCACTTTTTGTACCCATGGAATAAACCCCAAGTGAACCCATTCAACTCTAGGGCAGCGACCAAACTCAACTAAAACTCTAGGACTCTAAGTTTACTTAATACAAGAAGGTTCCTAGTCCCTATTGGAAAGAAGAAACCTAGTAAACAACAAATATGATTTATGAGTGGAAAACAGGGGACCGATTGACCGGTCCTGAGACCGTGTCTCAAAGTTTGGTCTGCGAAGAAAAGAAGTAAGTCCAGGTAAAAGGGGCCGGTCGTTCGGTCAACGAAACACGGTCAATCGCACCCCAAAATTTTGACCTTGGTGGGAAAGCAGTGTGCCCTCCCCCGAAGGCCCGGTCGACCGGTCCAAGAACCGCGGTCGACCGATCATAGCAGACCTAGGACTCCTTTCTTCTTCCAACAACAAAACCCTTATCATTTATTACCACCAACTGATTTTAAATGCATAAAACAACCATAATTTACACCAATATCAAATCAAATCAACCTCCAAATATTTAAAGCCCATAAATCAAATAAAAAACCCAACTTTCTTAAACCATAATTAACCCACAACTATCAACACTAATTATTCAACTTAAATCATATAATAGCAAGTAGAAAATTTTCCTCAAGCTTGCAAATTCAGATTTGATGAAGATGTAGGCAAGATCAATCTCCAAACCTTCAATATCTCTTTTTCTCCTTAAGTTTTATTCTTCTCTCTCTCTCTCTCTAGGTCACTAAATGCACTTAAGAGGAATAAATGAATTTCAAGACATAAATCGTGCCTTAGTCTATAATTACCAACTTATGTGATCAATACCGCGATAAAATAACACGCAACTACACATTTAAACTAAAACTAGTCAAAAGTGCCCGAAACCTCAAAATACAGTATGGCACATAATTTTACTATCTCGCACCTTCCGGAACTAACTACGCCCTCCAAATTATCATTTGGAAATATTATGATTCATTTTAACTTCCGGTTTCATTTTAGGCCAAAATGTCATTTTAAATCTTATGACACAATAAAACACAACGTGTTGATATTCACCTACACTTAAGGTAAATATGCAACATCTTAGTAAATATTAACTTTTCCTCCCTAAATTAATACTTACTCCATATTCCAACATTTTATATTTAATTACTATGCCTAGCAAATAAATATAAAATGGGTTCTCAAAATCGAGGGTTATTACATAATCCCCCCCTTGTGAGGGAATTTTGTCGCCAAAATTCAATGTACCTTGTATAAAGAGATGCGTTTATTTTTCCCGCATATCATCTTCTCGTTCCCATGTTGATTCCTTGGCGTTATGGTGACTCCATTGGACTCGCACCAAAGGCAACACTCAAGACCTCAACCTACGCTCTCCATGGTCTAAGATAGCAACCGGTTATTCTTCACTGGAAATGTTGGGTTGCAAATCAATATCCTCGAAAGGGATATGCCAAGGTGCACCTTCACTCCTCCTATACTTCTTTAGAGAGGAAACATGAAATACATCGTGAATTTGTTGCAAAGGTTCCAGTAAGGCAAGTTGATATGCCACTGGACCCACCTTCGCATTAACTGGAAAAGGTCCAACAAAACGTGGTGCAAGCTTCCCCTTCTTCCCAAAACGCTTGATGCCTTTCATCGGTGACAATCGAACCAAAACTTGGTCCCCAATATCCAACTCCATGTGTCTTCTACCCGCATCGACATAGCTCTTTTGGCGGTCTTGGGCTATCCGAATGCGATTCCTAATGATTTCAATTTTTGAAGAAGTATCTTGGATCATTTCAGGTCCAAGGAATTTATTATCTCCCACTTCCAACAAACAAGCGGGTAATCTACAAGGTCTTCCATACGAAGCTTCATAAGGCGTCATTCCAATTATAAATTGGTATGAGTTGTTATAAGCAAACTCAACCAATGGGAGATATTGTTCCCAACCACCTTTGAAGTCAAGCATACACATACGAAGCATATCCTCCAACATTTGGTTTACTCGTTCAGTCTGGCCATCTGTTTGAGGATGATAAGAAGTGATTAACCTCAATTCGATTCCCATAGCCTCTTGGAAACATTGCCAAAAGTGTGAAACAAAGATCTTATCTCGGTCGAAAACTATATTAAAGGCACCCCATGGAGTCTAACAACCTCCTCTATGAATAATCGGGCATAGCGAGCAGTGTCAAAATCAGTCTGCACGGGTAGGAAGTGTGGCGACTTAGTCAAACGGTCGACAATCACCCAAATATAATCACAACCACTTTGTGACCTTGGCAAGCCCGTAATAAAATCCATCGATATGCTTTCCCCTTTGTATACCGGAATCTCTAACGGTTGCAACAAACCTGTTGGACGCTGATGATCGATCTTGACCAATTGACAAGTAGTGTATTGGGACACGAACTCAAAAATATCCCACTTCATGCCTGGCCACCAATACTGATGGTGCATGTCTTGATACATCTTGTCCCCACCAGGATGTACCATAAATTTAGATCCGTGAGATTCGGCCATCACCGCCCGTCTCAAATCCCCCTCCTCCGGAATAATAAGTCTTCCATGGAAGCGTAGTCCACCCTCAGAACTAATCGAGTAGGACTCCGCTCCCTCGGACAGTAATCGGCGTATATGGTCTTGACAACCCTTATCCCTTCCTTGGGCTTCTACAATTCTTGCCACAATGGTAGGAGTAACGGTCATTACTGACATGAACGCTCTCACCACCGCCTCCTCCTGACTGAGTTCTTTCCATTTAGCTTTCCAAACATCAGCTAACGTTCGCCTTTCTCGGATGATAATGGATATAAAACTGATAATCTTTCATAAACTCCAACCATCGGGGCTGTCGCATATTCAAATCTTTCTGTGGAAATAAATATTACAGCGATTTGTGGTCCGTGAAAAGGCTGAACTTCTCCCCCAATAGATAATGCCTCCATATCTTCAAGGCAAAAATAACCGCGGCAAGTTCTAAGTCATGCACCAGATAGTTCCTTTCATGGGGATTTAGATTGTGATAAGCATAAGCGATAGCCCGTCTCTCTTGCTGAAGTACAACCCCTAATCCTTGAAGAGATGCATCGGTGAAGACTAGATATTCCAATCCCGGTTTTGGCAATGCAAGGACTGGAGCAGAAGTCAACTTATCTTTGAGCTCATCAAAAGCAGCCTGACAAGAATTATCCCAAGCAAATATCACCGCCTTCCAGGTCAAATTTGTCAAAGGGATAGAGATTTTAGAGAAACCCTTGATAAACCAACGGTAATAACCCGCCAAACCCAGAAAACTACGAACTTTGATAGGTGTCGTGGGCTGACCCCACTCCCTCACCGCAACCACCTTGCTTGGATCCACCGATATACCCTGGGACGTCACAACATGACCCAAAAACTGTACCTCCTGTAACCAAAAGCCACATTTCTCGAACTTGGCATATAATTGGTGATCCCTCAATCTTTGTAGGACCAACCTCAAATGAATAGCATGATTAGATTCCGTTCGAGAATAGACTAAGATGTCATCGATGAATACAACAACAAATTGGTCCAGGAAATCCTGAAATACCCTATTCATGAGATCCATAAATACAGCGGGGGCATTGGTTAGTCCAAAGGGCATAATCTAAAATCCATAGGACCCGTATCTTGTCCGAAAAGCGGTCTTGGATACATCCTCGTCCCGTATCCTCAACTGGTGATATCCCATCCTCAAATCGATTTTTGAGAAGTACGACGCTCCTCGAAGTTGATCAAATAAGTCATCAATACAAGGCAAAGGGTATTTATTCCGGGTAGTGACCTTGTTCAACTCTCTATAGTCAACACATAACCGGAGAGAACCGTCTCTTTTCCTTACAAACAACACCGGAGCAACCTATGGCGACGTACTACGCCTAATGAATCCCTGCTCCAACAACTACTGGATTTGATCTCTCAACTCCCTCATTTCAATAGGAGCCATTCGATATGGATCCCTCGCAATCGGTCTCGTTCCCATCTCTAAATCAATCACAAACTCAATCTCTCGGCTAGGAGGCAAACCCGGTATTTCCCGAAAGATATCCTCAAAATCTCTCACAACCGGAATAAAATCCAAGGGAAAAACTACATCCCTAGAAGTCTCCTCTGCAATACAATACAGATAAGTACTAGTACTTCCCTCTAAATGAGGTAAAACTACCAAGAACATTTCTTATCCCAAAACGGTGAAGACTATACTCTTCCCGTAACAATTAACTATCGTATGATATTTCATAAGCCAATCCATGCCCAAAATCACATCATACCCGACCATATCCAGAACGAGTAAATCGACCTCAAAACATAAATTACCAAGAGAAATTACCATATGTTTAAAAACAAGGAAAATGAGTGAACCATCACCCATAGAGGACTTGACGCTAGTAAAAGTACTGTCAGCAGATTTAATCAACTTTGTGGTCTGAGCAAAGCTCCTAGAAATGAATGAATGAATGTGTCGCACCCGTATCAAATAAAATGCGACCCAAATGTCCCTAAATAACGAACTTACCCTCAATGGCTGGCGGTGCTGGTTGAGCCGGAGGAAGCATAGCATCCTGAATATGATAAACTCTCCCATACTGTAACTGACCCTACTGTGGAGGAACAATCGGGTTATGTACCTATGGAGGAAACTGGACATATGGCTGCTGTGGAGCTCTAAGAAACTGACCCCCACTCAATTGAGGACACTCCTTCTTATAATGACCCGCCTCACCGCATTGGAAGTATCGAACCAATATATTCTCCGCATTTTTACCTCGGTTATTTCTAAACTGATTAACACCTTGGCCCTGCTGGCCTCTACCTCCTTGACCACCCCGACCTACTTGTTGTTGTGGGGCACCCTGATCGTGCTTATTATTATGGCTCCACGAATTGAACCCACTAGACCATTGCCTCTTTGACAAGTCCCCCTGCTGGGGATCCCTTTCTTTCTGCTTACTACCCGAATATTGGGACGAGAGAAAGACTCCTCCTCCGCTCCCATTACCTACAGGCCTTTCCACTTGCCCCGCTACGATGACTTTCTTGCCACTTTGCACAAACAATATATGTTCTTGGCAATGTAGTAATGTCGCATTCATTACCTCAAAAAAAGTTTGTAATGCCGGATTACCCAGCAGGTGTTGCCAGATCCTCCAGTTTAGACCTCCCATAAACTTCGAAACCTTCCTTTCTTCGGGAGACACCTCATCCGGTACAAAACTTGCCAATCGGGTGAACTCCTCTTCATATTCAGCCACGGATCTCTCACCTTGCACAACGTCTTGAAGCCTCCTTCTCATCTCCCTTTGAACTGCGGGAAGAAAATACTTTTGATCAAACAAGACCCAGAATTCAGTAATCGTTATGGTATCTCTCTGTTCTGGTGTAGTCATAGACTCCCACCAATGCAATGTGGCCCCAAAAAGTTTAAAAGTAGTAAGGACTTGCTTCTTCTCCTCACTACATTCCACCATACACAGATGGCATTGCATGTGTTTCTTCCATTGATTTTCCCTTATGACATTCGAGCCTCCATCAAATTTTGGGGGCGGCCCTTTAGAAAGGATTGCCTAACTCTCTCCCACGGAGAAGGTCCCGTAGGAGCTTGGGCATCTTTCACCCCTGTTGATCTTGTGGCATTTATTGAGCCACTGCTGTCATAGCCACATTAACCGCTTGGGCCACTATGTTCGCTACATCAGCAACATTAATTGTTCCTTGTGGCGACAGTGGAGGACCAACCTCCTCTTCTACAACCCTATTATGCCTCGCTGGGCGACCTCTCTTAGGCGGCATCTGAGATGGAGAAATAATAGATTTAGAATATTATATAAAAAAATCTATCTTGCAGAAGATCGTAGACATAAGCAACAAAGCAGTCTCAATATTAGGCTCTATATCAAAGAACGTTGCGGTAGAACATGACAAGTCCACATAGATCTTAATGACTCTAGAACCTGATGCTCTGATACCATATGTGACAACCCGTGATCCGAAATAAGGGGTGGCCTTCCCGATACCTCAACATAACGGAATCATGGGTGGAAATCATTCTCAGGATCCTAACGATAAAATAGGTATACGGGAAAACCACCCAATAAATTAGAAAACGGGTTGCCAAAAATGTTAATTTGATTACAAGTTAAGGAAAATAAATTAAATAACCCAATCTGATAAGAAAGTGGAATTCCAAAAGAACTTATATTAATACGAAAACAACCAAACAATAAGAGGACCGAATAATATGTAGGTCAACAGTACATTCAACATATTACAACTGTTCAATAATTTACATAATACATCCATTAAACAATTACAAAAGTTTAGGCCACACGCCCGAATGAAAGACCCGATCATATCTAGAATTCAAAAATGAAGGCGTCCAACAAAGCATCCTATAATATCCGCAAAGTCTTACAGCTCCTCAAAGGTATTGGAATAGAAATATCACATCGGGCGCCCTTGCGGAGGAGCACCTGAGCGAATACAATAACATGCACAACATGGAAAATGAACGGGTCAGGGCCCGGTTTATATATGATTACCAGACGAACAAGAAGCATGATAGATATGGACAGTTAATCACGAATGATGTAGATGAGAATCTAACAACCTAATCACCAAGTATAATAAGGCAATTTAAATGATTCTAACAATTATTAATTAAACAAGAGAATAAAATTAAACGTCATTATTCCTCATATCTTATCAATTTCCATTCCTTAACAGGAATATAATTACCATCATATTTTCTTATGGCAATTCATATATATCAAGTCCCACTTGATTTAGGAAGGTTATATTCTTATACATATAACGATTCTAAGACCGCCCCTCTCAGTTTTCCCACTGGGCGCCCCCTAAATGACTATCATCTTCCAGGGCCTATCTATACAAGACAACCTGGGCATCTAACGCACATCGGGAAGTGGCCATATACATGCGAGTGAGTCATAACCACACCCGGAATTACCTCACTAGCGCAGAAAAACATATAAAAATCCCGCATATTGCCGAGGACTATAGTCTCCCAGCGTTGACTAGCCAGGGGACATCACCTCATGCGTGAGCTTCCCTTATGATAGCATTTAGAGAGGTGTGTTTAAGTAAATTAACATTTACTAATTAAATCTCATTATCATATTCATTAATCACATGTATGTTTCATTTTATTTGAAACCATAATACTTGAATATTCTCATTAATATTCATCATATTTTAAGTCCAGAATTGGTCTCCAAATGATCACCAAAATCTTACGAGTCCCAAGATGTTATATACCTCCACAGGGCTTCTAAAATCTCCAAATTATGGGCTTATAACTCTTTATTCCTAATAATTTGTGAAATGAAAAGTAGTGCTTAAACATCACTTTTTTGTACCCATGGAATAAACCCCAAGTGAACCCATTCAACTCTAGGGTAGCGACCAAACTCAACTAAAACTCTAGGACTCTAAGTTTACTTCATACAAGAAGGTTCCTAGTCCCTATTGGAAAGAAGAAACCTAGGAAACAACAAATAAGGTTTACGAGTGAAAAACAGGGGACCAGTCGATCGGTCCTGAGACTGCGGTCGACCGCGTCTCAAAGTTTGGCCTGCGAAGAAAAGTAAAAAGTCCATGTAGAAGGGGCCGGTCGATCGGTCAACGAAACGCGGTCGACCGGACACCAAAATTTAGACGTTGGTGGGAAAGCAGTGTGCCCTCCTCTGAAGGCCCGATCGACCGGTCCTGGAACCGCGGTCGACCGGTCATAGCAGACCTAGGACTCCTTTCTTCTTCCAACAACAAAACCCCTATCATTTATTACCACCAATTGATTTTAAATGCATCAAACAACCATAATTTACACCAATATCAAATCAAATCAATCTCCAAAGATTTAAAGCCCATAAATCAAATAAAAAACCTAACTTTCATAAACCATAATTAACCCATAACTATCAACACTAATTATTCAACTTAAATCATATAATAACAAGTAGAAAATTTTCCTCAAGCTTGCAAATTCAGATTTGATGAAGATGTAGGCAAGATCAATCTCTAAACCTTCAATCTCTCTTTTTCTCCTTATGTTTTCTTCTTCTCTCTCTCTCTCTAGGTCACTAAATACACTTAAGAGGAATAAATGAATTTCAAGACATAAATCATGCCTCAGTCTATAATTACCAACTTAAGTGATCAATACCGCGATAAAATAACACGCAACTACACATTTAAACTAAAACCAGTCAAAAGTGCTCGAAACCTCAAAATACAATATGGCATATAATTTGACTATCTCGCACCTTCCGGAACTAACTACGCCCTCCAAATTATCATTCAAAAATTTTATAATTCATTTTAGGTTCCGGTTTCATTTTAAGCCAAAATGTCATTTTAAATCTTATAACACAACAAAACACAACATGGTGATATTCATCTACACTTAAGGTAAATATGTAACATCTTAATAAGTATTAACGTTTCTTCATTAAATTAATACTTACTCCATATTCCAACATTTTATATTTAATTACTGTACCTAGCAAATAAATATAAAATGGGTTCTCAAAAGCGAGGGTTATTACACGTGGTAGCTCGACTGTAAGTGACTCGAGCCACCATTTGTACTGGTTGAAGTTTTGCCCAAGTGTGCCAAGGGGGTTGATTATTGCATTCCCAACGTTGCCTTTCTCTCAGTCCTCCAAACCATGTCCTTGTGAGGTTCCCAAGAGGATGTCATTCGATAGAGCATGTAAACTCTCTTATGCCATACCAAGCATAATCCCTCGAGGGTACCGAACAACCTCATCCATATTAGAAAGAAACATTTCACAATAAATGAAGTACATAATCAAATACATTCTTTTCTATGTTACGGAATATCATTATTAGAATAACTATAGACTTCGAGGAATGTATGAGGAAGGTCTTCCTGGGAGCTCCCCCGAGCGATCCCTGTCTTCCATCTTTGTTTTCGAAGTATAGGATTAATTTGGCTAATAAATATTTGGTGGGGACACCTCCTACAGGTACTGCGTAGAAGCGCTATCTACGAGAGGTAGTTATTGATGTTGGGATACATTATCACCAATGGGTATGGGTCATGAACTGGTGTACTGGACAGGGACCACCCCGCTTATGTGTCTTTTTTTTATGTCCAACTTGGCTAGAGCTTCCCTCGGACTTACCGATAGAACACGAACGAGACACTATTGGTAGATGCCTTAAGTATCACATATATGAAAGGACATGTATTTAATTATATTGATTAAATTGAATAAATTCAATTGTCTAAGAAAGTTGACAATAATTCACAGACCTTTACGTTATGCAATAAATTAAATAGATGTTGTGTCACATTTATAAGTAATAGGACTCGAGTAATTTGGGCATACATAAGATGAGTGTAGACAAGTACGGTTCAGCATGCTAGTTACACTTAATGCTTCTTACATTAAACTATCTCCATCACTATCAAATATTTCGTGATTTATTTATATTACTTGGGAAATATCATATTTTAGCAGGGAGGTAAGATATTTAGCGTATTTGAGTGACAATGGATGTTTCCTTACTTTGAATCAACATTACTATTGCATTTTAAATTAAATAAGTTGATTCTTTCAACTTTAGGGCGCTGACCTAAAATGAAAATGTTTTTCCCCTAGGTTTATTCAGATAGGGATAGCGGGACTGAAGAAATATCAAACTTACTGCCAAGAGTTGTTCCTTGAAGATTCATTTATTGATTCTAGATTAGGTTGATACCCCTCCCCGTCATTATTTATTTTGGATTACTGTAAGGGCAATAGCCCAAAGTTATTTTTATTATTGGTTGGGATTGTATTTATTCATGTTGGTTTTTATTCAGCTAGATGTGAATGTTGGTTTTATTATTATTCACTGTTATTTAACTCAGTTTTAATTCAAATGCGATTTATTATATTAACGTTATTATAGTCGATGCTAAGAATGATATAAATGGTATAACAAGCCCCATCTTCGGCATATCATGCCTAGCCAACCTTTATGTGAGAAAATGGGGTTGTTACAATATTTACAAAAATTCAATTTATTTTTTCCCAATTAAATTAATAATGTAAACCACACCAAAATTAATTAATAATAAAAGTGTGGGGAATTACGCTTGTCTTGACTTCATATAACAAAATGTATTTGCTTTGCGCACAGAGTTTAACAACAAGATGGTTGTTCCTTCTAGACAAATGTAAGGTGATGTTTGAATAAGATGGCTTTGCCACTTTTAGCCATTCCATATCAGAGAATTTAAAGATTTTGTAAGGAACCAACCAATTTATCCATTTATGGAATTCTTTGGTTATAATGAGCTTGGTAAAATAATAACTCAATTGATTCCATGAAGTTTGAACTGAGTACAACCAATCTTCAGCTACTTGTTGAGTTTTACCCTTTTCCCCCAGGCAGTGAGATTGTTAAAGTGGAAAAGAAGGAAAAGAAAGTTGAGAAAGGGGTCATTGGTGCGAAAATGAAGGCTAAAACGATTGCAGGTCGCATGAAATCCAAATCTCGTAAGAAATACAAATAACTCATCGATCCTCTGAGGTGGCTTGTTGTAAGAGCATGTTTTATAATTTATCAATTTATTTTTTATTTCCCTTGTGCCGTCACACCCGACTGAATCTTCAAGCCCACTTTCAAGTGTTCAAAGAGAAGAAATTGGTGAGTTTTGTAAGATTGAAGATCATTCATCACAAATTCAATCGAGAAGAGTTATGAGGTGGTTTACTAAATATTTAAAGTTGCAGAGGTTATTTTTAATAGAGTATGCATTTAAAAGTTTTTAAATGATTTTTAAAAGTTTTTTTGAAATTTTTTCTAACTCATTAGAACGAGATTCACAAATTGTTCAAACGAGTTGTGAATGGCCATTAAAATGAGGTTCCTTCATTCGAGTGAGATCTGAAACATCGCCTTTTGGATATGTTCATTAATGTCATTAGAAGATGTTCGAACGAGAATGGGTACATCGTTCGAATGAGGTGGCAGTTTATTCGAACGAGTACACATGGTTTTTGATTTTTAATCAAATTTTTTCCAAATATCTAATGCCTATGTATATGTAACTACTTTCCTTACAAATTGATATGCGAGATTAGATTTCATCCATGTCTTTTTAGAGTTCTTTTTACGATCAATCTAAACAATTTTTTCGTCCAAACCCCTTAGATCTTTATGCATCACATTACCATATCAAGAAGCACATATTCCAAAGTTCAAAATCTTTTGTAGATATTATCTTTACTGCTGATTTGTGGAGTCGAGGATCTACTGTAAGGACACAAATTTCTAATTGAGTCCTTTGTAGTTTTGTCTCAATTCCGGACAAAAACGTTTGTGTCATAGGATAGAGTTCATATTGATCCATTCAAGCCTATGACGTGTTTGTTGAAGACATAGCGATCAAGTGGATAAAGCTTCATCAAAATACTGAGTTTAAGTGCCTCATTTCTACGTCATCAATAGTGGTTCCATGCTCCCAAGGTATGAATGCATTACACACACACACATATATATATATATACAAGTGGTGACCCGTGCGATGCACGGCGGGTGTAACGCGTTCTGAATTATTTTGTTTAAATATGTAAATTAATATACAATTATTATCGTTATTTCGAAAGAAGATCGTAACCATAGACATGATCATGTAAATATAAGTAATGTGGTGAGTAAAGAGTACGACTTAAAATGAGTAAGAGGAAATAAATGGTAAGAACCATAATATCGTAGATCAAACCATAGTCGGAGAATCCAAGTTAGAAAAAAAAATACATTACAAAGTGAATTTTAAAATGAAGTAGTAGTTAAAACTATCGGTAACTAATTTTTGTAGAAATGAAAGCGATATTCATTTTTTTTGAGCCACTCCAAATATGGATTATATGCATACTCGTAGTGGGTAAATCCATATTTCCTGAACATAGCCTTTCGAAATTCCCATGTCTTGATGTGAATGCATCTCTTGAGTTGCGGGATGAAAACTGCAATCTGTTATGTCATCGTTAGTGGAGCAGGCATTAGTATATTTGAATGAGAAGTAAGTATTAATACACCATATGGGATTTCAATTGTTGTAAGATGTGTGCAATTCATACCTCATTCTTCATGACGGGGAGTTTATCAGTCTATTTTGTAGATTTGGGAACGAAGAAAATAAGTTAGATTTTTCACAGTAATGAAATCTAATGGTAAATAAAATATTGGTTCAATATTATTTCACCACACACCTTAGCGGATCGTAGATCAACCTTCACCCCTTGATTTTGTAGGAAATGAATCTACAATCAAATTTGTAGTCATTTTTTTAGATGATAAATGTGAAATAATTTGTGTTAAGTAGTAATAAATATGTTGTTTAATACTTACAGTGTTTGCAAGGTCCAAGTCGATCTGCATAATATATAAAAGTTGTTAGACAAAAGGCATGTTAGTAATAAATAGCAATATGTGAATACATGTAATGGTTGAATACCTGGCCATAAACTGTTATGTATTTTTGCCTAACGTTCTTCATCACGAAACCTTGCGGAAAGGAAAAAAATAAGTAATGAAATCAGTTGCAGTAATTGTTGTTAAAATACGTTCATAAGTTATAAGAACATTATTATTGATTAATTTCCTACGGAAGAAAACTTCTCTACCAAAGTTAATCTTTGAAAATACAGATATAAGCAGAAGTGATTATGGTTATATAATAATCATTTATAATCATTGCTTATTTGTGTGTAATCTAAAAAATAGTACTCGTTACGTATAACCATATCGTGTTATTACCTGAGAATCACTGGATGATACGTTATTTGTATGTTGTATTATTTGTTGATCCTCCCAAATCTTGAATGCTTCCATGCATATGATGTCATCTTCTATGTCCGTTAAATAGTCGGATAAATCGTCAATAGTTACTGTCTCTTTTGTCACCTTCTCTTGGATAGTTTGTAGTGGCCATGTCGGTGGAAGAGTGTTTACTATAGCATATATTAGAATATCAGGTCGTGGGAAGAAACCATTTTTGTACAGTTCGCCTTGTATTTTTTTTTTTTTAAAATATGGTGACGAACGCACATATGTGGATCCATTTCTTCTCGTTCGAACTGTATCCATAAAGGGTTGATATCTCTCTCGGCCTCCTCTAGTAGTTTAATCAGTACACCTGAATTGCTTGGCTTATTTTGTTGAAGAATAATGGCTGTTGCAGTCTTCCATGGTGGTGGTAGTGTCTCTATTATTTTATCCATAATTAGTTGTTCAGACATGGATCGTCCGGAAGCCTGTATTTTGTGACCGAATTCAACAATTTTTGTTGCGTGCTTGTGAACAGAAGTTCCCTCGACAAATACGTTATAGTTATAGAATTCGTGTTTAGCAATTAGAATATCGTAAAACCGCATTGGGTACCGATTAATTGGTGGTCGTTCCATAATAACCTGTGAAGAGTATAGGATAAGTTTTTATAATTTGAAGAGTTGATATAGTAATGAGTCATTGTAACGTTGCAGTTCAAAGTATTTAAAGGATAAAGAAATTTAAGTTGACAATGATTCAACATATGTTTTGAAAAGAAAAAACAACTTGCAAGTAAAGAAGTATAGGAAATGCAGTAGTAGTTTTCATAGATTTGCCATAGCAATACATTCGCAATCGTTCAGCAACAAACTTTTTTATGTAGCAATGCTATTGAAAACTTCTTTATACACAATGTTTTTTGTGAAATCTGTAGGAACTCCTTGTGGATTCTTTATCAAAACCTTCAATCCTGTTGGAGAACTAACTCTGGATAAGGCTACGTACAACTTCCCGTGAGAAAACACTGGGTTTGGTAAATAAAGTCCAACATGACGGAGAGTTTGACCTTGACTTTTGTTGATAGTCATAGCAAAAGCCAATTTGATTGGAAATTGTCGTCGTTTCATCATGAAGGGCGAACTACCAACTGTAGGTGATAAGTCGACACGGTTGATGAACACAACATCACCGATCCTGGACCCCGTAATTACTTTAGCTTCTATGACTTTTTCCCCCATCTTGGTGATCACTAATCGAGTTCCGTTGCACAACCCTAAAGATTGGTTAAGGTTTCGTAGGAGAATTATAGGAGCACCAACTTTGAGTTGCAATATATGATTTGGAAGCCCGGGGAATTGTAATGAATTAAGAAACTCAGGAGGATACATGGCGGGGTCAGTGCCATCCTCTTCGGAAGGACATAATTTGTTCGCGCTATTATATACCTTAAGTGGTCCTGGAAGCATCGAAAGCATAATGAAGTTCAACTCATCCACATCGGTATTTTTTGGTGCCAGAATTCCACGCTCATTCAGGTATGTTAGATCGTTGAAGTTTGTATGAAGATTAGGATATGTTTTTGAAATTAATTCTCTTAGTCCCGTTTCACCATTTTTAATGAGAAATTGTTCGGGGATTTGTATCCAATTTGGCTCAATGTCTGTACCGAATGATTTTGAAGGTACCTTTCCTTCCCCAACCAGTTTAATCCATTCTGTGAAATCGAGTAGATTTTGTCGTGTTATGTCATCGACAAAGTCCGATGAGACACGCATATTTTTCCTGAGGTGCAGAACTTTGCAATGCTTCCAAATCGATGACCTCGGCAACGAAGACCCAACAATCTGTTCACGTCCAGATCTGGGTATAACAGGCAATATTTGCCTGAAATCACCACCTAGCACAAATAATTTACCACCAAACGGTCGATCTGCAGAAAAGTTAACTGTATTTTTTAAAATATCTTTAAATGTACGGTCGACTGCCTCGATAGCGTAATGACTTATCATTGGCGCCTCATCCCAGATGATTAATGACGTTTCTTGTATCAAAAATGCTAAATCCGTCCTTAGACTAATGGAACAACTTGATGATTCATCTGGATTAAGAGGTATTTTGAAACGGGAATGGGCGGTTCGTCCTCCTGGCATGAGTAAAGAAGCTATGCCCGATGATGCAACGGTAAGAACTATTTTCTTCTCAGATCTGAATTTCGATATTAATGTTTTCCACAAATAAGTTTTCCCTGTTCCACCACTACCGTAAACGAAGTAAAGTCCACCACGTTGACGTAAGGATGATTCCATAATTGTGGTAAAAACTGCAAGTTGATCATCGTTTAAGCCGGCATGCAATGAATGGAACAGTTGTAACTCATTAGAACTGTCGTAATCAAGCTCTTCTCTTAGAACCCTGTTGGTAACAAACTCAGCTGTGCGTGAGGATGGTAGCGGCATGGGAGGGAATTCAGAAAGGGATCTTCCATTTTTGTTCAATATGTGTTCGATCTCTAGTAGGCCCAAGTTTTTCAAGTCGTCATTATTGAGATGCATATCAAGGTCAACAACTTCCCTTCTTGTTCGATTTTGTAAGTCATCGGTGAGGTTACACCAATGTTTCTCCCACAGTAATGTTGGATCTGAAATCTCAGAAAACATGAGGATGGAACAAAACATGTTCCGTAGTTGGGAACCCGTAGCCCATATTGAAGCTTCATCAAGTGCTCGTCCCATTCGTTGTCATTGTCAACTAATCCTCGTGCAATGCATGCCGCTTTGAAGGTTGGATACACAATACCATTGAATGTTTTGACATCATCAAAAGACTTAGATCCTCGAACTTTATGAAGAAGCATTCTTATGTAATACCGTTCACCAGAGCTCGGGGGCGCATATGGTAGTCTCCCTATACTGCCACGTTGTCGTCTTCTCCTCCATTTTCTTACAGCACTTTCCCACAACCATTCTTTAGGGAACGCAACATACGTCAAGTTGTTTGCATCTGCATGATCCCTATTAGCTTCGAACCATTTGGTCAACATTGTGTCGTGGATTCTATCTCGATTGACTAAGGATCCGGCATCAGATGTTTCTTCGAAGATGATGAATTGTTCACCCGGTAAATGATATTGTAATCGTTCAACCGCTGGATACTGGGATTGCAAATCAAATTTGAAGATTTGCCAACATGCCTCAATAGAAGATACGTATCGACAATCGAGGTATTATTTGACTTCATCGACATCTTGGACGCGGCGTTCTCCACCGTTGTTATTGTGAGTCTCGTTATCCTTAATAACGATCGTTGCACGGTCGGGTCCCTTATTAATGTACTTGTATAGGTACTTAATAAGTTTATCTTGTGCACAACGTTCGATATTTATATGGGCATTATACTTTACAATTAGATCCCGGTTATACGGAACAACCCAACAATTATCCACATCGAAGCCATTAACCGTGTATGTCTTATTAGTATTACGGCGCCTATAAAGAACAAATCCAGTTTCTTCAACAATAGTTTCGTTAACAAATTTCTTTGGGTAGCCTTTCGAGCATTTTCCGTTGACCAAACAGGGAGCGCTGGGGTTCATAGTGCCACATGGACCATGTATCATACACCGCGACACAGTTTCAAAAGCTAGAGGGTCTGTGGCCTCATCCGGAAGTTCGGCGGAGATAATGGTATCTATTTCCTCAGGAGAACATGGTTTATCATCTTCAGCTAAGGTGAGAATAATGTGGGAGTGTGGCAGGCCGCGCTTCTGGAACTCGATGACATGAATATCTATTTGCAGTAAATAGTTATTGAATTGTTAATGCAGGAAATACATTTATGATTAATGAAAAAGAGTGCATACAGAAGAGTAGTGAGATAAAATTTGTTAATATGATTCGACGATCGTACCTGCAATGGTTTTGCCTAAGAAATTGCGATTCTTGAAATCATCCATCAGTTTTTTCAACTTCAATTGAAATAATCTAGCAACTATGTCGGGCCTATCTTCAGTACGTTGATGTGGCAACATGGATACCCCGTGCTGGATCTCTGGCCAATTTGGATTACACGTGAAAGTTATGAAGAAATCTGGAAATCCTACTGATCGACAAATTGCCATTGCGTCTTGATAGTGTTGGATCATATTACGTGGACCACCAGTAAAAGATGAGGGAAGAACATATCTTCTACCAATCGTTGCAGCATTAGTATCACCGGTTCTAACTGCATCCATAAGTCCTTTAAACAGATCTGAACGGAACTTGTTCTGTTTGGAACGTACATAACAGAGTCTTTGTTGTTCAATAGCTACATAGCAATCGACAACATACTATTGGAATAGGCGACCACCTTGTAGTATCGTTTTTCCTTCGTTGGCGTGGAATTGTATTCTATATGCATAAAATTCTCTCATTGACACACCAGTATTCTTGTTGGTGGAACCGAGAGTGAATTGTATATTTCTACGCCACCCATCTGTCCCGTAAGGAAAAAGTAATGGATATTGGAGAGGCATGTAGGATGGGTGGGTCTCATCTATCCTTTTAAGTGTTCCATCAACTTTCTTGACAATAATGTCACGGTTATTTGTATCCTCAGATCCATCACCAATGATAAGTTCCGCCACTTCGTTTGTGGTAGGTCTGTTGTATTGTCGTCCATCTCTTGAATGTAAAATTCTAACATGGAGGTTATTCCTATCATTCTCATTTAACGTATCACGTGCTTTCCGAAACACTCCAACATAAGGATTCGTTGAATCTAAGATAAATTGTAATCGTGCTAATGTATCATGGTCAATCTGATTAGCCCCATTCGAATTGATACAACTCAATCTGTTGGATATTTCATGCTCGGTGTCGTAGATGTATAGTTGTGCAACCTTTGGCGCATTTCCAGGATCAGGGAGTAAAGAACCAATTCGATGGTAATTTGCTCCACTAATTCGAAAAACATAAGGACCCCTTCCATCAAGTACGGTGTGATCAATTTTTCCTCCCATTGACGTGAATGACGACATTGAGTTATACGTTCTTACATGCTCTTTGAATCTAGCATTACAAAATTGAGCCTCTAGATACTCCGGTGTGTTGGGAAGGGCAGGTAGCATCACTTGACCGGCCTTGCAGCATAATGAAAATTTAGGTCGTGATTTGGGGCTGTCTCGTGTTTTTTCTTCAACCCACATAACTGCATTACAGTGGGAGCATTTTGATGTGGGTTGAACGAAAGTCGATCGTGAAATAATATTACGACGCCTTGAACGTAATTGATATGTGTTTGCTGTAAAGAAGATATAAGATTAGTTCAGGTATCGAGTTTTATGTATAACTTTTTGTATGTTTAAATTTATCTTATATTTATATAACTATCGTAACGCGATTACCGGCGGAAGTGGACCTATCCGTACGACGCCTGATATTTGTTACGACGTTTACATCTGTGGATGCGCGAATGTTTGATTGATCATCACAATTAACTGCAATTTCGCAAAGGATTAATAAATAGGAAAGACATGTTGATAAATTGTAAAATCCTTAGAGTTAAGGAAATGAAGTTGTGTGTATAGCTCTACCGTTTGGTGGAAGTAAACCGCTAGTCGAATGTGCATTAGTAGCGTTGATGTTGGGTGCATGTGGTACTTGAACACCTTGTAGTCGTCTAAGGCACAATAGTGACAATGTAACATATCGCATCTCTCTCTCAATGGATCGAAGACGGCTTACGAAGACTTGATCAGTACGATTTGAGTTGCGTGAAATGAGAAGGCGTCGCCGCGTAGATAAGCGGGCATGTCGTTGTTCGATTGAGCGTATGCTTGTAAAAGCCTCCATCCTGATTCGAATTTAATTTTGAGAATAGGTATAATTCTTAATTTGTTAATAGTAAAGGTAAAAAAAAATAGAATGTGGTATATTATTTATGCGATTGAAGCACTTTATTATTTGTTGAAAAGTTAATGGCATGAGGTATTGTTACTAATTAATCAATATTACCGTTTAATATTTATGTTCTTAATATATATGTGATCATTATTATTTTTATTGTGATATAATAAAAAATGGTTTAAGCAATTATAAAATCATTTCGATAATAATAAATTTTTTATAGAAAATAAAAATATTTCCAGGAACAAAAAGATGATTTAACAATAGTATTAAAATATTTCAGGTTATAGAAATGATTTATAGCAAATAAAAAATTGAATTTTAGCAGTAATAAAATAGTTTCAGATTATAAATATAAATTCGGTCAATTGGAAAATGATTTTTATCAATAGTAATTTTTTCAAGCAAATAATTATTATTTTGAAGAGTTTAAAAAAGATTTGCAACTATATAAGATTGTTTGCAGCGTATAAAAATGTATTGCATCAAATATGAAATGGATTCATCAGTAACAGATAATTACTGGCAAATGATTTAAGGCGAATAGAAAATGATTTTCTAAAGTATTTAATTATTTCGAGGAAAAAAATATTTTTTAGGAATATAAAAAAATTACAATATGGTAATTTATTTATGTCATTGACGAAATTGTAATAAATTCTGAGTTCAAGTTTGGAGCATCGTGGGAGATGATATATTACACGGTCATGTCCAAAATCAATGGTTATTAACGAAGAAATAGTATCTGTGATGGCGAAACGTTTTTCAACGGTAATAATTTTTTTTCAACAATAAGAATTATCTCTAGGAATAAAAGTAACAAATTTAGCAATGAAAACAGAACAGGTGTTGTGGAAATAATAACATAATAAATCAACACAATTTTTTTCAAAAAAAATCATTCCAATGTAGACAGATAACATGTATATGTGTATACAATGTGTTTATATATTTCGGAATACATTATAAATTATACTTTCTATATCTATATATATTCGAGGAGTAAGTAACATACCGCGTCGTGAGATATTGTACGAAATATGGGATGTAGAATGCAATGAAAAAGATAATGACACCTGCGTGTAGAAAAAAGAAGATATGGAAAAAATGTAGATAGAAACATTGGTGAGACATTAATTACTTTTTAAGAATAATTAATTGATTTTTCGAAATAAGAATTGTAATAAATTCTGATTTAAAGTTTGGAGCATCGTGGGAGATGATATATTACACAGTCATGCCCAGAATCAGTGGATGTTAACGAAGAAATAGTATATGTGATGGCGGAGGTTAACATACCCGTAAGTGGAAAAAAATGATCTACTAATTTATTTATTTTTTTGTTTATATAATTGTCCGGGGAAGGAGTATGGAATTGACACGATATGTCGTGTGCGTATCGTATTTTTTTAATACAAAGTCATGTCGTGTCATGTTCGTGTATAAATTATGGGTCATGTCGTGTCGTGTTATCGTATTTTTTATACGTGACATTTAAGACATTTTGGTATTCGGGTTGTGTCGTGCCGTGTTGTTTTTTATTCGGTTCGTGTTCGTGTCAACTAAAAAAAACGAATTCGTGTCGTGTCGTGTTCGTGTCCGAAAAAATATTGTCGTGTTGAATCGTGTCGGATCGAAACACGACACGTTAACCCGAATTGTCACTCGTACTTAAAAGTACGAAACTTATAAGATATTTTATACGCTGCAAACAATCACATGCGTGTAATTCTATCAGTTTATATATAATAAGAAAAAATGTTTATTATTTTGCGACCAGTTGCGAAGCATATACATTTGAGCGCAGCGTTAAACCGGTTGACAGAATACAAAAACTGATAATGAGCGTGGAGCAGTTGCTAAGCATATACCTTAGACACGTGAAATTTTTTTACATTTGAAATAATTCAAAAACCTGAGCTCTCAACATTTGAATGCTTCTCAATACACGGTTATCTTATTACTATATATTTACTTTTTGAATTTCAAAGATGACGCAGTGGCCCTTGATTTTTTACTCCGGATATGGGTCTGGATGGTGGATTCCGGAGATAGGCGATGGATTTTGGAGATGGACACTGGATTCCGGAGATGGGCTGTGGAGATGGACGGAGATTACTACGCCGGAGATGGGTCTGGATGGTGGAGATGGACACTGTGTTTTCCCCCCTTGTGAAGGTTTTAGTAATGGCATTCAGAGAGAGGTGGATGGAGAGGGAGAGTTTTGAGGTGTTGGGACTATTGAAAGATGTCGGGGAAATGAAGGAAGTTTGAGGAAAGATGTCGGGGAAAATTTGTTTTGCATATAATACTTTCACCTTCAAATACATGCTCTGGTAATTGAAGAAACTAAAAAGTAAATGATAGAGATACACTCCGAAGCCAAACCTCCTTTGCGTTCACTCAAACCCTCAACCAACATCAAAAACTCCAAAAATGGCGTCTTGGAAACATCCAAAAAATGAAACCCGAATAAGAGAGACGATAGTGTTAAAAGTATGAAATGAACCGTTCCAGCAACAGTATTATTTGCTCACCTACGTACCCATACGCAACTGGCGAAGAAACCCGAATAGATATTAAAAATCTGCATCAGTCACACAATAGATCTAAATTAAGAAAAAAATACAAAAACTAACCTCATTCACATACACTCGTAATTGGAAGCAATAGATAAGTGTTTATGGGTATTCAAAGTAGTGAGGGGGTGAGAGAGAGAGAGAGAGAGAGAGAGAGAGGTCTCGTACTTATGAGGGTTTATATGTATTCAGTGTATCTAAACCGAAAAAGGTCCACCATTTTCAGAACACGTTCAAAGTAACAGATTCATGAAATGGGTTGAGAACCCAGCAATCCAGTGTCTTTTTTGAGCTCTATAACTTGCTGAGATGATTTTTTATGGCCTTTGATAATTCGTTATGCTATCATTTTGGATACTTTGTATAATAACTGTATGACAAATCTGAGAATGAAAAAATATAAGAAAATAGATAGGTATATACCTGTTATATATTCCAGAACATTGTAATTGTTGGTGTAACCACTATTGATATGGTGTTAAATTGAACTTGGTAAGAGATGCAGAGATAATCCGATATGAGAAGAAAGCAGAAGGATTATGAACAGGAAGTTCCTTGAAGGAGTACATAGAGGAAGTTCCACTTGTATTGGGATTACGTGAGTTTTAAATTAAGGTTAGCGGAGGATAATGGAGGGAGAATATAGTGGGTTGTGTTTTAGAAAAAAAAACGTTTATGTTTCTAAACTGTCTCAAGATCGTGGGCAGGTGTACATGCGGATATTTTTTCATTTAAAAAATTCTAAATTCTAAGAAATTAGGGATGGAGTTTTGGAGAGTTCTGAAGTAAGAACTACATACGTATATATAATAAGATATAGGAGCTTGGAACGATTTATAATGGGTGTAGGTTTAAATAAAAACTGTTGTTTATTTATCAGAAAGATTTTATTAAACTTCTATATAAAGTTTCTGAGCTAAATTCGCAATTTTCACCTTTCTGGTTTCTCGTTCGATATTATCGTTCGAAAGAGAATGTCGTTCGAACGAAGCTGCCAATGAGTTCCCATAATTGGCAACTGTAACTTCGTTCAAAATCTCGTTCGAACGAGATGGCTGTTCGAACGAGATTTCTAACGAGTTCACACTGGAACTTCGTTAGAAGCCTCATTCGAACGAAAATCTTATCCGAATGAGATTTCAGGCGGGAAAATTTTATGGAAGTTTTTAGCAGTTTTTACCGATGTTTCCCACTTGTTTCTCCACTAACTTTTCTCAGATCTTATAATGTGCGGGAAGAACTTTTTCTAAACCAACTTTTTCATAATATTCTAACTCCTAGAGAGAGGTTTGAGAGTTGATTCTTCCATGAAAAAGTTCATGAGTTTGAGTGTTCATTTTATAAAGAAAAATTCTTTAAACACTTAGTTACACCCATATTTGTTTCTTCCAAGTTCATATATACATATACTTTGCTTGGAGCATTTTGGCACCGATTTTTTTATCTACACATTTGTTTGAAGAGAAGTTTGGGTTTTCTTCTAAATCCCTCAAAGAAGAAGAATTGTTTAGCTGCGGCTTTCTCATATGGTGAAAGGCACCATGTGTGGTTGACGGTGTACCTATTGTCCGATCGGTGGTTTCAAGATCGCGGTGGAGCTCCGTGGTTATCCGCTAGGCAGAGGTGGTTACAAAAAGAAGCGTCAAGGCTTGAGAGGGT
This sequence comes from Sambucus nigra, assembly GCA_949130495.1. Classification (NCBI taxonomy): domain Eukaryota; kingdom Viridiplantae; phylum Streptophyta; class Magnoliopsida; order Dipsacales; family Adoxaceae; genus Sambucus; species Sambucus nigra. Next base: position 408,504,288 of record OX422222.1, read on the forward strand.
GCTAGTTGAGGAAGTAAGTCACCTGTCTTGTAAATGTAAATTCCTTACTTAGTGGATTTGAGGCTAGGGCCATCTGAGGTTTTTTCTTGTTGTGAGTTTTCCTCGTACATCGTGGCGTAGTGTATTAATTGTTTATTTTATCTTGTGCAAAATCACCTAGAACGTATGCTTAGGTAAAAAGATAAAATTGGTTTAATTTAATCACTACTTGTTTAATTTGGTGCAAATTAATAATGGGTAATGTTTAGTTAATTTAATTCAAGTCATTTAATTTAATTGATAAAATTGGTTTGGCCTAACTTGATATAATTGAAAAATATGACTTAGGCAAATTCTAGGACTTGGATTAATTAAGTTGGCTTAAGTGAAATTTAAGTTGTTTGTGTGTTTTAATCTTATTTCACTTTGTGTTATTTTAATTTAGAAGAAATTAAAATTTGTCTATTTGTTTGAACCATCATCTAATGCTTCCGCATATTAAAAAGGAAAATATATTTTTAAAGAGATTAAAAATTGGGGGCCTTCAAATTGGTATCAGAGCCAAAGAGATAAACTATTTCGTTAAGATCCTTTGAATAATATTTGGCTAAAATGGAATTTTCCCGAGTTTTAAAATTTCATATTTTTTATTGTTCTAATTACGTGTATTGGAAAGCGCGTATGGAATCGGCACTAAAATCTATCGACAAGAGGGTTTGGTTATCGGTAGTTAACGAGTGGTCTGCACCAACTCATTTAGTAGATAATGAATGTGTTACCAAACCGTCTGATAGATGGAGTGAGGGTGAATTTAAACTTTCTAACTTTAATGATCGAGGTTTAAATGCCTTGTTTAGCGCTGTCACACCGGATGGATTCCGATGTATTATGACGTGTGAGACCGCTAAAGAAGCGTGGGATATTTTACAACTCACTCATGAAGGTACAACTGTCGTTAAAGCTTCGAAACTCCAAACCCTCACCACTAAATTTGAAACTATCAAAATGAATGAAAAAGAAACCTTTGATGAATTTTATGCTAGACTTTCTGATATTGTTAATTCATCTTTTAACTTGGGAGAGAAAATACCCGACTACCGTAGTAAAGAAAATTTTAAGGTCCCTACCCGATAGATTTATTCCAAAAGTGACCGTTTTAAATTCTTTAGCAACTTTAGCCTCTATGAAATTAGAAGAGCTTGTAGGTGATTTATAAACCTATAAACTAGACATGTTTCCCTCTAAAACTGAAAAGAAAATAGAAAAGGGCGTTGCTTTAAAAGCCCGAAAAGAGGTCAAATAAGTAGTAGAGAGCGAGAGTGAAAGTGACTCGGAAGACATGGCCTTGTTTGCTCGGAATTTAGAAAATTTCTTAAATTTAACAAAGATAAATTTAAAAATGATTTTAAGAAATTTTAAACATCTAAGTATGACAAAGCCGAAAGGATCCCTAAGTCTTCTAACAAAAATTTGAATAGGGACGAGTCAAATAGGTGTTTTGGTTGTGAGGGTTGTGGCCATAGGGCTTCTGAGTGCCCCACTAAACTAAGGAGAGAGGGTAAGCGACCCATTTCATATAATGCGACCCTTAGTGATAGTGATAAGGAAGAGGAACCCGATTCCCCCACTAAGCCCAACTTTGTGGCTTTTATGGATAGTCATGTGAGTGATAGTGAGAACTCATCTACAGATGAAAATTTAACATATGACACTTCCAAGGTCATAGTTTATGACTGCCTTGTTTTTTATGATAGTGAGAGTGGAGAAGAAAGATAGAGTGAAAATGAAGAAGTGGTTAATGTGAGTGAACTTCAAAATGGTTTTCAAGAATTATATGAAGAATCAATTAAATTAAGAAGAGCTAATTTGAAGTTAGAAGCTAGTTTAAAAGAGCATGTCAAGGTCATTGATGATAGTATATTGGTAGAAGACCTTAGGACACGTGAGAGGATTCTTCGGGAGAAGCTTGAATATGTAGAAGGCCAAAGAGATAGCCTTAGAGGTTTAATGGAATCCTTAAAAAAGGAGCTTATCGAGTTCGAAGAGAGAAATGTTTTATTAGAGTCTAACATCCTAGAATTAGAAAATAAATTAAAAGACTCTAGTAATGTCAAATTTGATTTGGAGTGTCGTTCGGAAAAATTAGATAAAATATTAGGAACGGTCCAAATTAAAAATGAAACTTGTGGTTTAGTCTTTAATACTTGTAATGAATCTATTCATAAAGCCAAAACCAATGTTTTAGGAGAATATACTAGGAAAGCCTTTATAGATCATTCCTTAGGTACCAAATTTCGACATAATTTTACTTGTACACATTGTGGTCGAAAAGGTCATGTTAGGAAATTTTGTTTTGATCTTAAACGAATTCCCAGAAAATCCCAACGTAAAGCAACCAAGGTAGTTAAAATTCCCACATCCCAAGATAGTCATTCTTAATTAATTTGGTCTAAGAAATCCGACTTGGTTGCCTTGCAAAATAGGACATTTGATTCTCATTTACTTTCACATGCTTCCTCCCTTGTTAAATCTAAAGGATGGTTGTGTTAGTGTTTGAATACTTTAGCTTTTGTGCTTCATGATATATTATCATGCTAAATGTATGCTTGTTTAATCATTTTCCAGTCTATGCTCCATGCTTAATCACATGCTAGAACTATGATTTTTGTTTATCTCTTTGTATTATATTTGTTTATTTTTGTTTGCATTAAATGAAAAATTCAAAAAGATTTTTGTTTATCATTTGTGTTTTATTTGTTTCATTTAAGCTTAATGAAAAATACAAATGATCTTTGTTTGTCTTTTAAGTATATATTTTTATTTTTGATTAAAAAATTCCAAAAACTCAAAAAGATTTTTATTTTGTGTGTATTTTAGTTTGACACACTTTTTGTGGCATATACTTGTGTTTGAATCCCATCTTTTATGCTCCCATGTGGCTAGAACTTTTGGTTTAGATTGTCAATCCTTATTATGTTCTTTACCATGCTTACATGGAGTTGTTAGATTTTGTGTTCATATAATCGATTCTATTTTTATATGCCTCAATTCACACATGCACGAGCTCTTTTGAAACTTAACTTCATATGTTATATTTGAGTTTTGTGAGTTTTTCTCCTACCAATCTTGTCATCTACATATTTGTGACCTAGGAGGACTAGTGCATGTCAAAATCCGTTGCACGTGAGATTTGTGTGAACATAAAACATGATAAATATAAATGTGCACAGAGAAGGGCTCCCAAAGGACTTAGTTTCCTTTGCGAATAGTAAGACACCGTTTGTTTTGACCTAAAAGAAATACGTGGTCCAAGGCCTAAAAACAGAAAATATGGCATTAAAAAGAAAATAATTGCTAGGGCCTATGTTTGATTGATATACTCATTCAAAATAAATATGGATATATGCTTATTGAGGGAGATTGGATGGTATATCAACGGTTTGCACAATGTTCATTTATCCTAGTTATGTTTTCAATGTCATGACTCTATTGGTTTGTAGAATCATCAAAACTCTAAGCTTATATGCATTGTGTATGTTTGTACATTGAGTTCAATCTAAATTGTCACTTGAGGTTATATTCAAATGTGATGAAGTTTGCAATCAATTGAGAACTCCGTGAACATGTTTTAAGTGATTGGGTCTAAATTTAGTTGTTACTTGTTCACACCCCAACACTTTCGTTTCCATATGACACATTTTAGCCATACGAGTGTGAACGACTCCTATTATATTTAGTGTGTGTCATTTGTGTGTTTATATCTATATATATGTGCATGTGCATCTTTGGTATATCTAGAGTACGTATATATATATATGATATTTTTGTTTAGTCTTTGCCTTGTTTTCTAGTCCACATATGCTTTAACTCATAATTGGTATCTATCTTTTTGCATTCCTTGTTGATATCACATGCTTAATACTTTATGTATCTTATTGGTATCATTTTCTTGCATCTTAGTTGGTATCTGTTATTATTTAATGAATTAGTTGTGCTTTTGTTACCCATATGCTTTAATGCTCTCATCACTTCATGCACAATTACATTTTTTAGCTTGTTATCCCACTTTATTTATCCCTTGCTTAGTTTAGAGGGTGTATATGCTTTATTTGGGGGAGATAAGTTAATGTTTGAATTCTTAGCCTTTGTCTATTCCTGAACAAAAAGAGGGAGAATGATAGGGGGAGAAATGGTATCTAAACCTATTATAATCGTATCTTTGTTCGGGGGAGATTTATCTTTGGAGATGTCTTTCTAAGTTGATCATTGTTGATAAGGGGAGAGAATTAATTTAGGGGGAGTACTTACTTACTTTACTTGCATTAAATATTTTGATATTCCCTATGTGTGTAATGTGTTTGCTTAAGTGTGAAAGAATTATATTATAAGTGGAAACTTTCACCGGCAAAGATTGTGATCCTTTGGGTTGTTTGATTCAAGCATTGTATTTTATTTTGGGTGGAACTTTTTGTCTGTCTAGTAGATCTTGATGTCCCATTAGGATTTTTGGTTGTTTTTCTTCCCGGAATAGCCAAAGGGGGAGATTTGTAAGGACATAAATTTCCAATTGAGTCCTTTGTAGTTTTGGCTCAATTCCGGACAAAAACGTTTGTGTCATAGGATAGAGTTCATATTGATCAATTCAAGCCTATGACGTGTTTGTTGAAGACATAGCGGTTAAGTGGATAAAGCTTCATCAAAATAACGAGTTTAAGTGCCTTGTTTCTACGTCATCAATAGTGGTTCCATGCTCCCAAGGTATGAATGCATTACATATATATATATATATAGGACCTTGGAACGGTTTATAATGGTTGTAGGTTTAAATAAAAACTGTTGTTTATTTATCAGAAGGATTTTATGAAACTTCTATATGAAGTATATAAAGTTTCTGGGCTAAATTCGCAATTTTCACCTTTCTGGTTTCTCGTTCGATATTGTCGTTCGAACGAGATTGTCGTTCGAACGAGAATGTCGTTCGAACGAAGATGCCAACGAGTTCCCATAATTGGCCACTGGAACTTCGTTCAAAATGTCGTTCGAATGAAATGGCTGTTCGAACGAGATTTCTAACGAGATTTCTAACGAGTTCACACTGGAACTTCATTAGAAGCCTCGTTCGAACGAGACTTCATTCGAACGAAAATCTCGTTCGAACGAGATTTCAAGTGAGAAAATTTTATGGCAGTTTTTAGCAGTTTTTACCCATATTCCCACTTGTTTGTCCACTGACTTTTCTCAGATCTTATCATGTGCGGGACCAACGTTTTCTAAACCAACTTTTTCATTATATTCTAACTCCTGGAGAGAGGTTTGAGATTTTATTCTTCCATGAAAAAGTTCATGAGTTTGAGTGTTCATTTTATAAAGAAAAATTCTTTAAACACTTAGTTACACCGATATTTGTTTCATCCAAGTTCATATATACACATACTTTGCTTGGAGCCTTTTGGCACTGGTGTTTCATCTCTACATTTGTTTGAAGAGAAGTTTGGGTTTTCTTCTAAATCCCTCAAAGAAGAAGAAGAATTGTTTAGCTGCGACTTTCTCACATGGTGAAAGGCACCATCTGTTGTTGACGGTGTACCTATTGTTCGATCAGTGGTTTCGAGATTGCGGTGGAGCTTCGTGGTTATCCTCTAGGCAGAGGTGGTTACAAGAAGACGTGTCAAGGCTTGAGAGGGTTCGAGTTGAGGAAGTAAGTCGTCTGTCTTATAAATGTAAATTCCGTACTTAGTGGATTTGAGGCTAGGGTCGTCCGAGGTTTTTTCTCATTGTGGGTTTTTCCTCGTACATCGCGGCGTAGTGGATTAACTGTTTATTTTATCTTGTGCAAAATCACCTAGAATGCATGTTTAGGTAAAAAGATAAAATTGGTTTAATTTAATCACTACTTGTTTAATTTGGTCCAAATTAATATTGAGTAATGTTTAGTTAATTTCATTCAAGTCATTTAATTTAATTGATAAAATTGGTTTGGCCTAACTTGATATAATTGAAAAATATGACTTAGGCAAATTCTAGGACATGGATTAATTAACTTGGCTTAAGTGAAATTGAAGTTGTGTGTGTGTTTTAATCACATTTCACTTTGTGTTATTTTAATTTAGAAGAAATTAAAATTTGTCTATTTGTTTAGACCATCATCTAACGCTTCCGCATCTTAAAAAGGAAAATATATTTTTAAAGAGATTAAAAATTGGGGGCCTTCATATACGACTAAAGAAAAAATGCATTGCGATTCCTGAGGCTGATCAGTGGATACTAAGACAAGATCTACCTACAGTGGGCGGTACTGGACCGTTCCATATATGTTGAAGATTTGAAGACTCTGCCACATTATACTTAGTAGATATCTAAGTAGTTTGTAAGTCATTAAGTGTCTTTCGTTTCTTAAATAGTGTTAAAATCAAAGGATTTTCCAGAAAGGGATTTCTCCTCCATTTTTCTTATTTTTATTCAGTTTGGCCGTTTGATTTGAATTTGTCTTCACATTATATTTGCATGTTCACTTTAATATAAATCAAGATAAAATTTGGTAAAAACTAAATTTTCTTGTGTAATCTAAGATACAAGTAATTCCATATGTGGGCACCCCGATTCTATCACCATAAGGCCTGGGCGAGTAGCCCCTCCTCAGCGGCCCAAAACCCAGGCCCATCACCTCTGGTACTCATCTATTTACTCCACGATGCCATGAAGAGAAGTTGTGGGGGAACACGATCCCATGAAAGGGAGATGGCTAATGAAGAGGAACCTATCACCCCCACTACTCCAACACATACATGTATAAATTAAACCCCAAGTCCGGGGCAAAAATCAAGTTGTATTCTCTGTACTTACTTTTCAGAATATAGAGAAATAACACTGACTAAACCACCGTGGACGTAGGCACTTCTTTGCTGAACCACGTACTCCCGTTGTTGTGTGATTGGCCCTTTATTTGTTTTTTCTTGGTTGTCACCTCTTTCATATTTATTTGTGCTGCATAATAATTGCCTCCACAATTGGCGCCGTCTGTGGGAACCGTTTATCTTTCCTTGAGAAGAGCCCACACCGAGAAAAAATCTAAGATGTCTGGTCACAGCAGCAACGCTCCTCAAGCAGGAGACATTCAGGAGCCACCCGCTCCTCGCAGGATCAGGTCTGAAGTCCGACGTTCCGATCAAGGGGCTCGCTTAGAAAGGCCAGCCTCAGAAGAAAGTCAAGGACCAGCGAGGTCCACTCAGATATCCAGATTGATCGATGCATACGAAGCAAGGCTCCACGAGCAGAGGGAGTCTTCTCGCAGGTATGAGGCTGAGAATGCTCGCCTGAAAAGAAGACTGGAAAAACTGGAAAAAGAACTACGTCCTGATACCAGGAGACGCCCCTATCGCACTCCTATCCCTCAGGCGAGCAAATCTCGCAGCCGAGGAAGGAGCCCTAGGCGGCAACATCAAGGGTTCGAAGGTGGCGACTCAGACGACGACCTCCGCGAGCAACTAAGAAAAGCTCGCCGCTATCAAAGCCCTGCTCGCAGCGACGACAACATACGGAACCTAGTCCGCAGATAAATGGACCAACATCCAGCTCACCGCGGCACCAGGTCAACCAGAGAACTCGCCAGGAGAGCCCTCAAGACCCAGATGAAATCGCCCTTCACAAGGGAAATTGAAGAAGAAGAAGCTCCCAAAAAGTTTGCTATTCCAAGGTTCAAGATTTATGACGGGAAGACTGATCCCATTGATCATGTCAGGCAGTACCGGCAGGCTATGACCCTCTGGAATCACCGAGATGCGTTGATGTGCCGTATTTTCCCCTCAAGCCTTCATGACGTGGCCCAGAAATGGTTCGAGAAACTCCCTCACCGATCCATCAGAAATTTCAAATCCCTGGCTGAGCTCTTTACGGCCAGGTTCATCACCAGCAGCTCCCATCCCAAAAGGATGGATGCTCTATTGACGATGAAGAAAACTCCTCAGGAGACACTTCGAGACTACGCGAAAAGGTACTGGGAGTTATTCAACGAAGTCGAAGACTACGCAGAAGAGGTGGCAGTGGCTTCATTCAAAATTGGGCTACCTAGCTCTTCCCTCCTCTACCAGTCCTTGACAAAGAAGGAAGCAACCACCATTGATGACCTGATGGCCCGGATTGAGAAATACGCAAAGGTGGAAGATGTCACCCGCCTTAACGTAGGTGAGAACGGTCGAGCCAAGCTCGCCACGAAGGGAAGTGAGAAAGTTGATAACCAGAAAAAAGGAGGAAAGAATGGGAGCAAGAATGGCCCCAAGAACGGAGGGAGCCCTGACGTTGCAAAGTCGTTCCAGGCAGTCAACACCGTCTTCAAAGAACCAATTTACAAGATTCTCGCTAAGATCAAGGATGAGCCGTTCATCAAATGGCCCCGGAAAATGGGAGGAGACCCATCGAAAAGAAACAATGCGCTGAGATGCACCTTCCACAAAGAGGGAGGACATAAGACCGAGCACTGCAAGGCTCTTAAGTCCCACCTCGAGGAGTTGTCCCAATCCGGACATTTGAATGACTTTGTGGAAAGGAAGGTAGAGAGAGTGACTGTCCACAAGGAGGCAAAACCCGACAACGTATTAGAAGACGACACCGGACACGAATTCGCAGTAATCCATGGAGTATCCGATGTTAAGCAAATCCAGGGCAACTCAGCTCGGATGGAGGTAAAGAAGCTGACAGCAGTAATGCAAGCTTTTCAAATTGATCCAGCAAAATCACAGGCAGGAAAACACCGCCGAGAAGAGGACATCAACTACAACAAGCATATTGTCTTCACGGATGAAGATCTTGTGGGAGTAAGGACCCCACATCACGATGCCTTAGTCATTACACTCAGGATAGCCAACTTTGATATCGACAGGCTGCTCGTCGATCAAGGAAGCTCATCCGAAGTAATGTACATCGACCTGTTCAGAAAATTGAAGTTGGACATCGCCGACCTGAAGGGAACCACTGTCCCTCTAGTCGGCTTCGCTGGAAAAATGACCATGCCTTTGGGCAAGATAGTACTACCAGTGCTCGCTGGGAGTGTTTCGAAAATGATCGAATTCTTGGTGGTCGACATCGATTCACCGTATCAAGCCATCCTCGGCAGGGGATGGCTTCATGCAATGAAGGCAGTCTCCTCGACCTACCACCAGAAACTCAAATATATCACCGAGCGGGGAGTGATGGAGATACATGGCGACCAGGCGATGGTGAGAAAGTGCTTCATAGCGGCCATCCGACCGAAGCCAGAGAAAAAAGACGTTCGAACCAGCAAGAAAGTGGAGGAAGGTGCAATCCCTTCCAAATAGCAATTAAAGTATGGAAGGCCCGGAGTGGAAGAGACCAGGCTCCTCCCCTCCGAACGGGTTGTAGAAGACCTGGTAGAAGTAATTGCTAGGGAAGGCGACAACAGCAGGGTCTTCCTGATCGGGACCTCACTCACTAACGAAGAGCAAAAGGATTTGTTAACCTTACTCAGGAGCAACATAGATGTTTTCGCTTGGGAACCCTACGAGCTGCCAGGAATTGATCCCAATATGGTCTGCCATCGGTTGCACGTCAATCCCACATTCAAGCCGATAGCACAGAAGGCACGACGAACTGCTCCCGAGAAAGCCAAAGCAATAGAACAGGAGGTCGAAAAACTGCTGGATGCAGGATCCATACGGGAAGTGCAGTTCCCCAAATGGTTATCCAACCCAGTGGTAGTTCCAAAAAGCAACGGTAAGTGGAGAGTTTGCATAGACTTCACTGACCTCAACAAAGCCTGCCCCAAGGATAGCTTCCCTCTTCCAAAAATAGACCAACTAGTAGACGCCACTGCAGCTCACGAGCAAATGAGTTTCCTGGACGCATACTCAGGCTATCACCAGATTCCCTTATATGCCCCAGATCAGCATAAAACGGCGTTTATCACGACGGTTGGTTTATACTGTTACAAGGTCATGCCTTTTGGGCTAAAAAATGCAGGGGCAACTTATCAGTGGCTGGTTACTAAAATGTTCAAAAAACAGATGGGAAACACGATGGAGGTCTACATCGACGACATGCTCGTCAAAAGCAAGGAGAAAGGAAACCACCTTTCTGACCTGGCAAGTACCTTCGAAATCCTCAGGAAATACCGAATGAAACTCAACGCGAGCAAGTGTTCCTTCGGTGTCCAGTCAGGAAAGTTCCTTGGGTATTTGGTCAGCAAGCGTGGCATAGAGGCAAATCCGGACCAGATTGAGGCAATTAAACGGGTGCAACCCCATCGCACAATCCGCGATGTACAGAAGCTCACTGGAATGCTCGCTGCTCTAAATCGTTTCATTTCTAAATCCTCCGAAAGATGCAAGCCCTTCTTCCAACTCTTAAAAGGCAGCAAAACGGTAGAATGGACCCCAGATTGCTCGCAAGCATTAGGCGAGCTCAAATCCTACCTAAGCTCCCCACCACTGCCCGTCATGCCACAGCAAATGGACCCTTTGTACCTCTACCTCTCTGTATCCAGCCATACTATCAGCTCAGCGCTAATGTGTGAAGTCACAGGGATCCAACATCCAGTCTATTACGCGAACAAAACCTTACTAGACGCCGAGCAGCGATACCTGCCATTGGAAAAGCTTGCATTCGCCCTAGTAATGTCCTCGAGGAAACTAAAGCATTACTTCGAAGCTCACACGATCATCGTCCTTACATCACACCCACTCAAGGCTGTCCTAAGGAAGGCGGATTTGTCAGGCAGACTGTCTAAGTGGTCAGTCGAGCTCGGTCGATTTGACATCCAATTTCAACCAAGGACAGATATCAAGGGTCAAATCCTCGCTGACTTCATAGCTGAATTCACGGGCGAAGAACCTCTCGACCAGCCTAAGCCAACAGAACAAAACAGCCAGGCTACAGGGGGAAGCTGGAAGCTATTCGTTGATGGAGCCTCCAACTCAAAGGGGGCAGGAGTAGGAATTGTTCTCATCACTCCAGAAAATGCAGTTCTCGAGCAAGGAATCAGGCTGGGATTTGCAGCCTCTAACAACGAAGCAGAATACGAAGCCTTAATTGCAGGTCTCCAAAGGGCGCAAACTCTAGGAGCAAAGCATTTACAGGTATTCGGAGACTCGCAACTAGTTTCCAATCAGATAAGTGGAGACTACAACGCGAAGGATGAAAGGATGGCAGCCTACCTCTCCTTGGTAAGAAACTTGGTGACGAACTTTGAAGAAATCAACATCCAACAGTTTCCCAGGGGGCAGAACAGCCACGCTGACGCCTTGGCAGCCCTAAGCTCGGCAGTTGATTCCAGCCTTAAAAGGATAATCCCCATCGATTTCCTTAGCTGCCCGAGCATTCACCCCAACTGCGAGCTGACAAAAGCGAAACAAATACTCCAATTGGAACCAGCCCCTAGTTGGATGGATCCCTTGAGAGACTATTTGAAAAACGGAACGCTCCCAGAAGATAAGAGGACTGCCCACCAGATAAGAATCAAAGCTGCTCGCTTTCACTTATCCACGGGAGGCGACTTGTATAAAAGATCTTTCTCCGGCCCCTACCTTAGATGCGTCCACCCAGGCGATGTCAAGACAGTGCTTCACGAGCTCCACGAAGGAATCTGCGGAAGTCACGTCGGAGGAAGGTCTCTAGCCTTCCGAGCAATGAAGGAAGGTTACTGGTGGCCATATATGCAAAGAGACTCCGCAGTTTATGTCCGCAAATGCCTAAAATGCCAGCTTCACGCCCCCATGGTCCACCAGCCTGCCAGCGAATTGAAATCCCTGACCAGCCCCTGGCCTTTCGCCCAGTGGGGAATGGACATCGTGGGACCACTGCCCACCGTTGCCGGCAATCGCAAATACCTGTTGGTCGCAACTGATTACTTTACCAAATGGATCGAGGCAGAACCACGGGCGAACATCCGAGATGCTGACATGATGAAGTTCATATGGAGAAATATAATCACTCGATTCGGGATCCCCAGAACCATCATCACTAACAATGGAACACAGTTCGAGAGTGGCCCCTTTCAGGACTTCTGCGACCAACACGGGATCAGGCACCACTTCAGCTCGGTAGCTTATCCTCAGAGCAACGGACAAGCTGAGGCTTCCAACAAAACAGTGATCGCTGGATTAAAAAAACGGTTAGAACGAGCAAAAGGCGCGTGGACTACCGAGCTACCACATGTCCTACGGGCATACAGAACGACTCCCAGACGAGCCACAGGTCAGACGCCATTCTCACTAGCATATGGTATGGAAGCGGTCATCCCATTAGAAGCAGGATTGCCTACAATGAGATCCGACCTTGTCGAGCAAAATCAGAACGATCAGGCTTTGCTCGCTGAACTCGACTTGGCCGACGAGCGCAGGGAACTTGCCCTAGTAAAACTAGCGAGTTATCAGCAACAGCTCGCGAAGCACTACAGCAAAAAGGTCAATCCGAGGAAGTTCGAAGTTGGAGACTATGTCCTAAGAAAGGTCCTGGGCAACACAGTGAAGCCATCAGATGGTAAACTGGGCCCAAACTGGGAAGGACCTTATGAGATAATTAGAGACGATCTCCAAGGTGCCTATCATTTGAAAACGATGGAGGGCAGAGAGATACCACGAGCATGGAACGCAGCTAATCTCAAGAAATTCTACTTTTAGGAGTTCTATTGCTAGATCTTTTATTGTACTCATTTTGGGGAAAGACAGTTTATTTCTCTATTCACTAATAAGAATCTCTCAGTTAATTACTCTCTAAAAAAGTAATAATTATATCTTATTGCACATCCTTTTCAAATCACAGGTATCATAGTTGACATAGCAGGGGAACACCTCTCCTCAGGTCATCGTCACGAAGCACGACAGACCTCTTAGCATTGCCCATGGCAATATATGAATCCCTACAGAATATTCTTAGGCATCAAACCTATTTTGGTTAAACAAAATCCTAACTGGATGAAGACATCCAAAAATAGGTGTGTCCTCGCCAACTGCCCCTCTTAGACCTAAGGGAGTGTGACGACACGACCTAAAAGGTAAAGAGAGAGCACAATGGTATTCTAAATACTGGACTGGGCGGACACTCACATGACAAGATAAAGATTGTGAAGCTGCAAAAATATAACAGAGATTGGATAAACACGTTTAGTCGGCAAAATCGCCCAAAACTCAAACTTTCCATTAATCTTTTATATTTACAAACAATAATAGTACATGTTTAGTCGGCAAAGGTTCGCCCAAAGCATTTACAATTATTAAAAAACAAATTATCAAGAAGGGGGAAGCCTCCGAGCAAGGTAGTCAGCAACCTTAGCTCTCCTCCCGTCATCAGGGGCAGGATCGAGTTCCTCAACAACTTCATTTGTGTCCAACTCTAGTAGCCGCCGAGGAATAGCATCGATAGGAACCCATCGGTCATCTCGCCTAAATGGATTGGGCATCAGAGTAGACGGAGACATCTCATGCCGATACCACAATATCGAATTCCTTGGGACCTGCAGCTCTCTGAGAGCACTCAACCACCTCCTGATGAAGGAAAGCTCCTCGAACTCTGATAATCTCGTGGGAGCATCGAACCATCCCTGATCATAGCCATCAGTCCACACTTGGCGAGGGCCCTTCTTGAATAGATGCCGTAGTCGGGTGACGTCCCTCTGGAGCCCAGCAGCAGTTACGTAAGATCGCCGGACATCACCGCGCAGCTCCTCTATTTCCCTCTCACGCTGCTCCTCAACTTCCCTACTCCTACCCTATGTACTCCTACCAGCACGCGGGAGGGGAGGTCGAGCAGCTCGCGACGAGGAAGAACCTTGTAGGACTGCCGGAGAGGTGCTCGGCGAATGCTCCTTAAGCCTCGAGACCTCCCGCCTCAGGTCGTCATTCTCCCGCTGAAGAAACTCCACGACTTGATTGATCTCGGTGGCCTCCAGTAACTTGGCTCTCAGCTCGCTAACTTCTTCTTGCACTGAAGCTCCGATCTCTTCCATTTCCTGGAGCCTGTCCTTCAATTTGGCCACCAGCTCAGACTGATCCTTGTATTTTTTGTTACTTAACTTAGCAAACCGGCAGAGTCTAGCGAAGGCTTGGCGAACAGCAGGACTCGCATTTGGACCGAGAGTCCTACCCAGATGTGAAGTGACAGGGATATATTCATCAGCATCAACCAACTACAAGTAAAAAAGAAAGGAAGAGAACAAAAAGAAATCAGCATAAATAAAAACGAAGCCTTTTTATTGATAATGAGCGAGGTTACATCAGAACAAAAAAGGAAAAAATTACAAAGAAACCCTATCACTTAGCAACCTCGGTGGATGGACCCTTGTCCTTGTCAGCATCAGCAGGGGCGTCACCCTCTGCAGAGGTGTGCACTGCCCCCCCGACCACGGAAGCATCAGCAAGAGTCGCCTGAGAAGCGGGATTGACTCCTTCAGCAGTTGGGGCTGGCTCCTCATCCACAACTGGCTTGGGCCCTGGATCATGTTCGTCAAAAAGCGGGGACGCAACATCCACCCCAGTAGCCACAAGGGCCTTGTTCCACCCCTTCTTGAAGTTCAGACGGCTGATATAGCCTATCTGAACCTCGGCGTCTTCATACCCAGCAGCCCAGCCAGAATTGTATGAATCTTCTTTAACAGTGGCTGCCTGGGCTTTCTCCGCTTCCAGCTGCTCGGCAAGAACCCTGTTCTTCTCCACAAGGTCCAGCTTACTAGAGCAGACCTGTTCATAGGACTTCCTCAGCTCGCCGAGCCCCCTGACAGCATTATCTCTCTCGCGAGCAGAATTAGCAAGGGCCAAGGCAGAAGAAGCTCGAGCCGCATCAACAGCCTTCAGATCGGCCTCCAGCTGAGAACCCCTGGCCACCAGAGTAGAATTATGCTGTTCCAGCTCGCTGTTCCTTCTCAATAGCTCGTCGCGAGAACGATAGAGCACAGCGAAGTCAGTCACAAACTGCAGAAAACAAGGGAAAGATCAGAAAGAAGAAACCATCAAAACAGATTAGAAGAAGTTGGGAAGTAGAAAAGAAACCTTACCAAGGCCAGCCTCTGGCTAGCTTGCAAGGCCAGTTGATCAGACCCTGACGCCCTCTCGCGATCTGCAGGGAGGACTGCCCTCTCAAGAAGCGCAGGGGCGAGTTGAGGAGAGGTGGCCACCGAAGCCCCCTCAGGCAAAGCAGATACTGGGACCAAGGCTTGACCAGTCTTGGTCCTCAGTTCCATCTTCCTCCTCTCCTCCTCCTTCTCTTTCTCCCTCCTCTTTCTCTCTTCCACCTTCTTCCTCTCCTCCTCCTTTTTCTTCTCCATCTCCCTCGTCTGCTCCTCCTCTCTCTTCTTCTTCTCTTGCTCTTTAGAGGGAGGCCGAGAACCAGTAGCTATGGCCCCGGAGACAGTCTTCGATTTTTTGGACCTCTGTGCAAGAAGCACATCATCATCATCATCATCATCCCGGATTAGATTCTTCCTGGGAGGCATTTCTTCATCTGGACTGCTGGTAGTACTCGATGAACTGCTACTATCAGCACTGCCTCCACCCAAGTTACTCACAACACCTGCAGGCTCGCTCTCCGAGCTGCTCTCCTCCTCGTCCAATTGGATGGGCTCAGCTGAAATCTCTTCGGAAGAGTCAAAGTCCGGAACACTTTCCACAGGTCGGGCTATGAAGCTGGAGCCTGTGTTCTTGTATTCAAGCAGAAAAGTAGCAGACCTAGGATGCTCACCGTCACCCAAAGGTTCCCTGATGTTCCAAGCTTTCACCAGTTCCGAGATACGAACCTCGCTGAGAGTTGGCTCCAAGTTCTTTATCTTCGCTGAAAAAGAGAAAGCAAAGAGAAGTTAGAGAAATCACAAAGTCCGCAAAGGTTGAAACAATAATACAACATCTACCTATATATTCTTCCCCATAAAAGGGAATAGTGAACCTCTCAGACCTCGACCCTTCAAATTGAGGGGAGTATTGCCAGTTCCTAACGAGAAACCCTTCTTGCCAGTAGTCCTTATGGGAATCAGGTAAATTTACTACCAACACCCTATCAGGGCTCCTAGCCTTAAGGTACAGAACACCTGAACTCGTACGAGAAAAAGAATAACAAAAGCAGACCTCGGCAAGCCCTAACCGTGTGTCGTACAGTTGATTTATCCTGTGCACACCGTTCACTATTTTCCATACATTGGGTGAACATTGTGCAGGCACAATACCAAAATAACTAAAAAAGTGCAGGAACAAACCATTAGGGGGAAAGGTAAGACCCCCCTGGGAGAGCAATAGGACGTGAATCCAATGTGCATCCTCTATGTCCCTAACGTTCCTAGGCGGCGAGGCACAACACTCAATCTCTACCCACTCAGGAGTACCGTAGAATTTTCTAAACTCAGTTACCGACCTATCTCCAATCTTCGCCATTGGAAAAATACATGAAAAACTATAAACTCAAGAAAAAGGGAACGAAAGACTTACAGGACAGAAGATCAGATCAAAAGGCGAAGAAGCGACAAGAGTGGAGACCGAAAACAGAAGATACAAAACTCAAGAGTTCTCAGAAGATAGAAGATTGCTGGAAAAGCTGGAACGACGAAGAGAAAATGTGTCTTATTCCAACAAACCTTCAAAACTAATCATGACGCACGGATAGCGAAGCGGGTGCCGCCAAAGCAACCTCACAGTTTTCAAAGAAATCAACCATCATTGCTGATCATTTAAATTCATCGGACCCATAAGAACGGACCAACAAATTTAGGGGCAATTGTGGGCACCCCGATTCTATCACCATAAGGCCTGGGCGAGTAGCCCCTCCTCAGCGGCCCAAAACCCAGGCCCATCACCTCTGGTACTCATCTATTTACTCAACGATGCCATGAAGAGAAGTTGTGGGGGAACACGATCCCATGAAAGGGAGATGGCTAATAAAGAGGAACCTATCACCCCCACTACTCCAACACATACATGTATAAATTAAACCCCAAGTCCGGGGCAAAAAGCAAGTTGTATTCTCTGTACTTACTTTTCAGAATATAGAGAAATAACACTGACTGAACCACCGTGGACGTAGGCACTTCTTTGTTGAACCACGTACTCCCGTTGTTGTGTGATTGGCCCTTTATTTATTTTTTCTTGGTTGTCACCTCTTTCATATTTATTTGTGCTGCATAATAATTGCCTCCACACCATATATTCCTCGTAGTGCTTTCTCAAATTGGTGTCAGAGCTGGTTGTACTAAATTACCGTGTGATTCTTTTAACTACAAATTTTTTTGGTTACCAATTTTTCAAATTGGCATCTGAGCTAGTTAAACTAATTTATTGTGTGATATATATTTTTTTAAGAATATATGGATAATTTGTATGATAGACTACCTATTTTTTGGTATAGTGTGTTACACTTTGGTATTGTGAAAATCCTTGTTTTGTGCCTTTTAGGGTGGTCTGTTTGTACCTCTCCCTCATGTTTGTTTGCTCGTTTATTTCTTTCTCGACGAGTCATCATTGTGATCATTTGTCTGATGCGTTGAGCGATGATGTTGACATTGATATTTTAGATGAGTATAATAATTTTCATAACCTTACTGAAGCATTAGGTCTTTTAAATTTCAATTTTGCAAAAAGAATTAAAATTGTTGAAAAAGAAAATTTTCATTTTAAAGTTTAAATCAACTTTTTGTAAAATATTAAAACCTAAAGAGATGTTGTTCGTGAAAAGCCTGTGGCCACGATTCGTGATGTTAAATCTTTAAAAGTTTCTTAAAAAGAGTGAGGATAGAGTTCAATTTTTAGAAAAAGAAATAGAAGTCTCCAGAATTTCTAAGCTTTGTGTACGTGCCAATAAGGATAATGATAGTTTGAATAAATATTTGCGGGAACGTGAGAAGATTTCGAGGGAAACGTTCTCTTGCATTGAGTGGAAGCGAGATAACCTTCTAGAAAAGATTAAAAATTTAAAGAAGGGATACCTAATGCTTGAAGGGTTTAATTCTTTGCTTGAGTCTAGGATTTTGAAGTTAAAAGATGATTTGAGAGACTCAAATTAATGGTTGTAATGATGGTACTGGAATCCATGATTCTAATGCTTCCTTTGCTAAAGACAATATTGTCATTTTTTTTAGAGGATCAACCACATTTCAGGGTGTTAGAAAAGGTTTCCTAAGGATCTCGCGCCTCTTCACGTATGCACGTGCACACATTGCGGTAAGAAAGGTCACATTATGTATTTTGTATATGATCTTAGAAAAGTCCCTAAGAAATTGAAGTCTAGTTTCCCCATGGTTCCCAAAACCCAACACGCTAAATATTCATCTATTTGGATTAGGAAATCAATTTTGAAGGCGCTAAATTTTAGATTTGCTCATTCTCGCACATGTGTTCCCACACAAAACTCCACACGTGTTACTCCACATTCTATCGTAATGATCATAGAGATTTTGCTAGTTTTCAAGAGCAAGTCGAGTTTTTGGTCGAGACTTTGCAAAGTTTGATCGAGGATTTTTAGGTAATGTTTACTCCTATTGAGAACTCCTCTCGGACTAATGATTGAGGTTAAGACTTTTTCTATTATAGGGTGATTCTCATATTCATATCATTTGTCCCTATTTCTAGATTATATTTATAAGAATTTACATGCATTTCTTTTGAATAATCCAAAAAGATTTTTCCTTCTTAAGAAAAACTTTGAAAAAGTTCAAAAAGATTTTATTTTTGATAAATTTTTTTGAAAAAGATAAAAATTTTTTTGTATTTTCATTTTTCACCATATACGGATGTGCATTTAAGATGTTCGAATAACCCTTACATTCCATCCATTCATGTGACTTTTTCATGGCAATGTGAGACATGCCTTCGTTTCTTTAGTGTTCTTAATAATGCATGGCGAGCCTTTCGTTGTTCGTTGTTCATTACTTTATTCATGCTAGACTTTTTATCACATTTATTGCACACATGCATGTACTTTTTGACTTCTTTTTGTGTTTGTATCGGAATAGACAACATGGGAGCTTTGTAAGAGAAAGTTTTATAATTCCTTAAATTATTTTTTATTTTGCTTATCCCATTACACCCCACTACAACTTCATGACCACTTTCAAATATTCGAAGCGAAGAAGTTGGTGACTTTTGCAAGATTGAGGTGGTTTGGTAATGCTTTAAAGTTTCAGGGGCTGTTTTTAAAAGAGTTCACATTTAAAAGTTTTCAAAATATTCTAAAATAATTTTAAAAGTTTTTTGAAAATTTCACAACTCGTTAGACCGAGATTGACATGTCATTCAAATGAGTTGTGAAGGTCTGCTAAAACGATGTTCCTTTGTAGTAGTGTGATCTGGAACGTCGCCTTTTGAGTGAGCTCCAGAATGTCATTTGAAGTTTTATTGGAAGCTGTTTGAATGAGAATGGGCATATCGTTGGAACGAGGTGGCATGTCATTTGAACGATTACGTATGTTTTTTATTTTTAATCAAATATTTTCCAAAACTTTAATGCTTATCTCTTTTCAAACACTTCCCCTATAAATAGAGATCCATGATTAGACCTTTTCCAAGAATTTTTTATGATCAAAATCAACTATATTTTCATCCAAACGAACATATTCCAAAGTTTAAAACCCTTGTAAAGATTTTCTCTATTGTTGATATGTGGAGTCGAGGCTCTACGATTGAAGAAGAATGGAATTACGATTCCCGGGACTAATAGGTGAATATCGAAGCATGATATGATTGTTGTGGACAGTGATGGATAATGATGGACTTATACTTAGTGGTTCCGTATGTAGTTTATAAGTTGTTAAGTGTCTGTCTTTTCTTAAACTGTGTTGAAATTAAAGGTTTTGCTCGAAAGGAATATTTTCCCTATTTCTTCTTCTCTTTATTTGGTTTGGGCATTTGATTTTAATTTGACTTCACATCATAATTACATGTTCACTTTAATTTAAACCAAGATAAAATTTGGTAAAAAGTAAATTTCTGTGTATGATGAGGATGAAATTCATGTACCAGTAGGGAAGAACGTAATGACTCGTATTTTTGTGGAGTTTATTTATTATTTATTTGGTGAGAAATAAATAAACAAATAAATGGGAATAATTATTACTTGTGTAGTTTGGTAATTATAAAAAATGCATAATTTAGATGAAATTAAATTTACATGTGATGTGATTTTATGCTGAGTGTTATAAATAATTAATTGGTGAAATTAATTATATGATATTGGACAATGTGTTACTCTGAGTGTGTGATGTATTATAATTTGGATTGGACTCTAGGGTGTCAAGGAGGCTCGGTTATGTGATTTTAGTTGTTTAAATTGGTCTTATGGTAGGTATACCATTGAGATAAGTTTTATAATGGTTTGTGTAGTATTTTTGGCTAGTTTAGAGGACCAAAATTAGGGCCTTTAGCGACTAGTGGATTTAGACTTATTTTAAACGTGTTAACCCTTAATAGTTATAACCTATCTTCCTTAGAGATTTGGAAGAACTTGGGTAGATCTTTGGAGAGGAAGAATAAGGGATCAAGAGGAGTAATCACTCGTTCGTATCGTTCGGGCAAGAAATCTTTTAGTTTATCACTTTGTAATTTGTAATTTGTTTATGCTTCCATTATGAGGTATTAGATTTGTGATATGGAAGCATGTTTAAAGGTTTAATATGCTGCCTTAACCATATTTATTTTTGTAACTTATTTATCACGCTGTAATTGTTTTGATGAATTTAAAGCATTCTTTTGATTGTAATCTAATTTAAAATTGGGGTTTTTATTGGGATCCATATAGTTTTTCATTTTGATATTTGATTATCTGATTAGAACTCATCTTTAGGATTTAAGTTTGTTTATAAGTTTAATACATATGATAATTTGATTGTTGGTTTCGAAATCGTATGTGTAATTAACTTCATATTATGTAGAGGGTGAAATAGGCTTTAATTTTTGGATTTGGATAATTAAGCCTTTAATAAATGTTTTTGATCTTACACATTACAAAAATTATTTAGAATCATAAACTTGTGATTAGGTTTGAATACGACGATGTTTCGATTGTTTAATTTGAACTTGAGGTTCATTAATGGAGGATTTAATTCGTTTTAGCATTTCTAGGGTGAAGGAATTTGTTTTTGTCAATCTTGTTCGAACATGATTATTACCTCATTCGAAGGAGATGAGTGGTTTCGTTTGAATACATGGCGATGTCACTAGAATGAGTTGTGCGTCTTCGTTCGAACGAGCTATGCATTTTCCTTCAAACGAGTTTCACCGCCAATGACGGTTTGGGATAGTAAAGGTGTATTTGGGTTTTAGTGGAATGATTAGTTCTTGGGTAATTCTTATGCACTTGCGTTAAAATTTAAGATGATAATTATACTAGAATATATTGATAAGATAGTTTAAACATATGTTTGAGTGAATAAGCCTTATTATTCTTTAAACAATTTCGCGTAGGGGACCGGGAAAATTTGGATACACTTGTGAGGATGCATTATACTGATTTATGATAAATGTTTAATATGTGGTACAGTTGGTTGTAATTAAGGTTTTGAGAGACGATAAACCTTATAAATTACTGGACAATACGATGTTCAGGGATTGGGATATATTGGTACGGCTGAGAGTACGCATTATGTTGTATGTGTATATATATTATGTGTGTGTGTATGTATAAATTTATAATTTTTTGAATATTCAAGTTACTCATGGGGAATCTGTCGATCTAGGTTTTGATGATTTTTGTTGTGACTATGTACTACACTCTTGGCGAAGGTGTATGATTTTTTTTAGGTCGATATGCTTCATCACACGTTTAGGATGGTCACCGCTTCATGATTTGGAATACGCATGTCTCAATCCATTTTGGGAAATAGGTGATGGTGTTATTGCATGGTGACATGTTTATATCATATATTCAGGATGCCACCGCTTCGTGATGTGAGACATGGATGACCTGATCCACTGAGTCAGTTTTGGTATGGACTTGTTGATGGTGTTACTGCGCAATTATCCCCAACTGTTTTGTATATGCTTGTTCAAAATTCGTTTGGTGAGGGAATCATACGAATTTGATGATTTAACCACAAAAAGGTCCCCTAAACGTAGATGCCTTTGTTTGGTTGTTATGAGACTTTTACACGTGAGTATGATATTAGTCCGATGATCGACATTGTGCTTGGAAGCACTATGTCACATTATGTGTTTTGTATTTGATATTATTTATATAGTATTTTTATCTGTGACATAAATTGGGGCTGGTGCAGGATCGTATTGTGTACTTATGAGTTAATTTAGTAATGGACATGATTAATTAATGTAAGAACAAGAATTTATAATTGCTCATACCTTAGGAATTTTGGCATATCCTATTATAAACCTTTGCTACCAACCAAACGGTACCTCCGCTTTTCCCTCCACGATCATTTGAATATGTATTAGTGACTGAGCTTCATGTCCGAGGTTTAAGCCGTTGGAATTGCCAAACACTTTTATGCAGCTATACGACACTTGTGGTTTTGTTTCTCGATTAAATTATATTTTGGGATGTTGGTTTTTTTATTTGAGGAATTTTTAAGAGATTATAAAAATATTTTTTTTTACTTTTAATCTCGTTCAAACGAGATATAAATATCGTCAGAACAAAAAAGTTGTTTCTATTTGAACAGGCTTCAAATGGACATCTAACAAGTTATGCTCTGGTTAGCAAAACCAAAAATGTTGGAAGGACGTTAGAAGGATGACTGAATAAGATTGGCTTCTCGTTGGAACGAAATCCATCTCGTTATAACGAAACTAGTGTTTTAAATAAAAGAGATTCCATTTTTGTGCGAACGAGGTTTTCGTCTCCAAAATCATGTTTTTCCCATAAAACCTGTTTTGATTAGTTTTTCTCAATATTTTGACGAAAATAATTTCCAAATGCTATTTCAAAAGTGTTCATCTTTGTGTTTCTTTAAAATAATTTTCTTTAAAAAACTTTTATTTTCCAAATCATAATCCATCGTATGATTTGTTAAGTTTATTGAAACCCTAGTTTCCATAGACATTACATCAAACCTGTACAGAGTTTTACTCTACTGCTGATTTGTGGAGCCTAGGCTCGATTTCTTAAGAAGAAAGGATACCACATCCTGAGGCTGATCGGTGGATATTGAGGGAAGATCTCTTCTTGTGGACGATGATGGACTGTGACCTAACTGTAAAACAATTAAAGACTAGTGCATTATACTTAGTGGAGCTCTAAGTAGACTTTAAGTCATTGAGTGTGTTAAATTCTTTATAGTGCTGAAATCTGGATTTTTCTCGAAAGGGATTTTTCCTATGTTTCCTCCTCTGCTTGGTTTGTTTTGATTTTGCATTTGAACATAACATTATTTTAACTTTATCTTGCTTACACACCTAATTATTGATAAAATTATAATTTGGTTAAAAATTGAATTTTTGTGTGCGTAACCTAATATACAGACTATTCATACGAACCCTCTTTCTCAAATTGGTATCAGAGCAGGTTACACTAATTTTTTGTGTGATATTTTAAAATTTAGGTTTTATGGATAATTTGTATAATAGGCTACATGTTTTTTATGATTCTAATTATGCTTATTGGAAGTCTCGAATGAGGTCGGCTTTGAAAGTGATGAACGAGCGTGTTTGGCTTGTTTGTGAAGGAGGGTGGACACCACCCACTGTGATAAATGGCGATGTCATAGGTCCCCAAACTTTCACCTCTTGGACGGATGGTGAATTAAATGGAGTTTATTTAACTCCATTGTTTAAAATTCATTTCTGGATCCGTCAACCCTGATGAGTTCCACCACATTTAACAAAGCGTGGGATATCCTCCAACTCAATCACAATGGTACCAACGCAGTGAAAAATTCTAAGCTTCAAAATATTAGGACACAATTTGATACCATTACCATGCTAGAGATCGAGTCATTTGGTGAGTTTTATGCACGTTTATCGGACATAGTCAATTTTAATTTTATTTTGGGCAAGAAAAGTACTAAGACAAGAGTTGTGAAAAATATTTTCAGATCCTTACCATCTCAATTTATCCCTAAGGTTATTGTCTTTAGTTGTTTGGTAAGTTTATATACTCTTAGGTTAAAAAAAAACATGTATGAGACCTTCGAACTTACTAAATTAATAGTTCCCCAAAACTCGAAAAAAAAAGGAGATAAGTATTCCTTTTAAATCTCATGCTACAATGAAAAAGGAAATTTTTTTGATTCTAAGTCTGTATTTGATATTAAACTTGATGATGTTTATTTGTTTGCGAAAAATTTTGAAAAATTTCTCAAATTTAACAAACAAAATTCTTCCAAAGAAAAGGATTTTGAGAAAAATAAAAATTGGCGTGAGGGCAAGAATGTTTGTGAGAAAGATGAGGTGAGATGTTATGAGTGTGAGGGTAAGGGACACAAAGCTCACGAGTGTGACACTAGACTAAAGAGACAAGAGAAGGTAAAAGTTGCAGACAAAGCCACTCTTAGTGACAGTGATGTCAAGTCGGTAGGTTTCGGGAATGATTCATCGCATTAACCTAGTTTATGTGCGTTCATTGCAAGTCACATTAGCACTTCTAGTTTTTCCCGTGCCGATGAGTACATTTTTAAACACAAGAGCCGTGATGATGTTTCGAATCAGTCTTAAAGGATTGAGACTGATGAGGATAATTTGAGTGAGGGAGACCGTGGACTCCAAAAAAACTTTGGTGAACTTTAAACCGAGACTTTAAAATGAAAAGGATTAATAAATAAATTTATCTTAGGATGTTTGATTTAGAGAAGGAAGTGAAACTTTTGAGAGAGTGTGAGGCATCAGTGAGTCAACTCGAGAAGTTAAATATTTTTTTATGTGACAAGTTGATTGTTGTTGGTAGGGGTAAGACTGATTTGACCAACATTGTGGTTTTTCTTACGAGAGATCTTTAAGTTTCATTGGAGACTCGTGAGAAACTTTAAGCCTGTGTTTCCTAAATCGAGATTAACGTGCCCCGGAGGTCAAAGGTCACTTTAGAAAACACATAAAAAAGGTTGAAAAGATGTTCCTTTGTCCCTGCATTAGGTTTTAATGAGAGGCAAGGAATAGGTTATGATGGTGCATACACTTCCAATACTATACCCTAACCGATTTTTAAATTTGTGATGGATCCTTATATCCCTCGTCCTAACCCACTTACGAGACCTAACCCACCAGAGAGATCGCATCCTATACGTTTTGATCAATCTAGACCCAAGCCAGTTTATGTTTGTTACAATTAAAAACATAGAGGTCACCTTAGGGACTTTTATTTTAATTTAGGAATAATTTTTCATACACGTGTTCCCATAAGATTTTTCGCATGAATTTCCATACATGTTAATATACATGCTCCCACACATCACTATGGAGATTTTGTGAGTTTTTTATAGCAAGTAGAGTTTTTAGTGAATGCCTCTCAAAGTTTAATCGAGAAATTTGAAAGGATGTCTTCTTCTTTTGAGAATTCCTCTCAACGTGATGATTAAGGTTATGACTTATTTATAGTATAGGATATTCATCATGTTCATATCTTTTATCCCTACTTCTAGATTGTATTTTTATGTATTTTTTTGCCTCTTCTTTTGATATATAGTTTGAAAAATTAAAAAATATTTTTAGTTTTTAAGAAAAAGTTTGAAAAATTAGAAAAGATCTTATTTTAGATAATTTTTTGGAAAATACAAAAAGATTTTTGTATTTTTTGTTTTTCACCATATATGGATGTGCATTTAAGATATTAGGATCAACCCTACATGACATCCATTCATATGACATTTTCAAGCTATTTTGAGACACGACTTCATCTGTTTAGTGTGCTTAATAATGTTTGGATAGCATTTCGTTGATCATTGATAATTATTGTATCTATGATGGTCTCTTTATCACCTTTATTTCACACATGAATGGACTTTTTGAACATTGTGTTTGCTTATCATGTGTGAAACACAGTGTTCTCATCTCAATCGAGGTTAATGAGAAACCAATTGTAAAAAGAGATAAGCTGTTCTTGTAAGAATCATTGCCTGGATTTTGTTTCTCGAAAAAGAGTATTATACATTAATCTGTGGAAAGGAGCTACGAAAGAGAAAAATTCTATTTGCATCAAAATACACCATTTGTAATAAGATCGTAAATGATTAATGACACACAAAAAGAGAAATGCCAAGGACAATTTATCTAATTCATTGTTGCTTCGATACATATGAGTATTATGATATCTTCTAAATTTTGAGAGTGAATTCATATATATGTGGGATTTTGAGGGTTTTATAAAGTAGAATATTAATGGTTTACACAACAGACTCTTTTAAAAAGCATTAAATAGTTTAGCAATAATGATTTGAGAATCATTTAAATTCATGGCATGTTTCATAAGTCGAATCAATATCATTTAAGTTCAATATTTTTATTCCTAAGTAGAAATTGATCTCTTTCTTTTGAAGTATCTTATTAACTTCTTGCATCTATGTTATGAATGACTGTGTTGATTTGCCTATGGGAAATGTTCACACAATTACATTATATTTTCTTGATTAAGATACTTTAGCATTATTCCATGGTTCTATATCTATATGTACTTTTTATATGTATACTTGTAAATTTTTAAAAATTTCAAAAAGATTCGGCTTTGCCTTCCAAAAATTCATCGCATATGTTGAATTGATTTTTTTTTATGGTATTTCTTTTTAATTCATGTGATGTTATTATTCATTCCTACCTTATAATCCCTTATCTATTATGGACAAAAAAGAGGAAAACGAATTGAAAGGGAGTTTATATTTTCTATAAATTCGTACGCGTCATGGTATTCTTTTGTTTCATCTATGTAGGTGTATTCAGCTTTAATGATGATCTCATGGAGACTTTCAGTTGAAGACAAAGTTTCGAATGTCATTCCTTTTTGGGGTTTGAGAGGACATTAAGATACATTTTCTTAGGGGATTTTATTGTGATTGTGATTTTTTATTTTTCTTTTGTACCGGAATAGCCAAAGTGGGAGATCGCTAAGAGCAATAATATATTGTTTCTCGTAGATTAGGAATTTTGGCGTATCCTGTTAAAAAAAATTGCTATAAACCGAACTCTACCTCTGCTTTTGCCTCCATAATCTGAAGATGAGTTCGTGACTGAGATTCATGTCCGTGATTCAAGCCATTGGAATTGTCAAAGACTTTTACGGAGGTATATGACACTTGTGGTTTTTATTTCTCAATTAAATTATATTTTAGGATATTTGTTTTTTTAATCGAGGAATTTATTTAAAGAATTTTGTAAATAAATTTTTTATTTTATTTTTAATCTCATTTGAACGAGATATAAATCTCGTTAGAACAAAAAAGTTATTTTCTTTCGACAAGGCTTTAATTGAGCATCTAACGAGTTGTGGTCTGTTTAAAAGAACCAAACTCGTTCGAAGGTCGTTATAAGGATGATTGAACAAGGTTGGCTTCTCGTTTTGAACGAAATCCATCTCGTTAGAACGAAACTAGTGTTTATGTTCTTAGGAGATGTCATTTTCATTTGAACGAGACCATTGCCTCGAGAAATGTATTTTTCCTTTAAAAAACGTTTTTGATAAGTTTTTCTCAAGACTTTTGGCGTAAACGAATTTTGAATATCAGTTCCAAAAGTTTTTATCTTTGTGTTTCTTTAAAATACTTTTCTTTTCCAAATCATACGTTCCTCATATGATTTGTTGAGTTTGATTAAACCCTAGTTTTCGTATACGTTACATTAAACCCTTGTACAGTTTTACTCTATTTTTTATTTGTGGAGCCAAGACTCTACTGCTGAAGAAGAAATGATATCGCATCATATCGCATCTTGAGGCTTCTCGGTGGATATCAAAGCAAGAATTCTTCATGTGGACAGTTCTGGACTATGCCATAACAGCAACAGTAGTTTGTACTCATCGAGTCTATCGAATTCTTTACAGTGATGAAATATAGGTTTTGCCCTAAAGGTATTTTTCCTCAGTTTCTTCTTTTGCTTGGTTTGGGTTGATTCTGTGTTTGAACATAACTTTATTTGGACTTTATCTTGCTTGCACACCTAATTATCATTACACAAATAATAGCAATTTGATGCACCCTGATATTAAAAATATGGCACAGTTTAAACTGTGCTAAATTCTAGCACGATTTAATGATAGCCCGGCACACTTTAATTCAGTGCCAAAATTTTGCACCGTTTTAATGTTTTGCCAAAATTGATTACACTTGACTAAAATATAAAATAAACTAAAAAAATCACTATACTCACACTTTGGTATCCCTCTTTCTCTTTAAATTTATTTATTTTTGCATTAGTTATATAAATTCTTAAGTTTTCTTTTTCTTTAGATGATACACATGAATATCTCATCATTTATTAGTTATATTGCACATAATATATTTTCTAAAAAAAATAAGAAAAAAGGATTAGACTTATAAATTCCAACGGAATTTTTCACCACATTTTCTCGAAGCTAAGAATATCTTTCTACACACACACATATAATAAACTTTCATTTTAATTTATGGGATAAACCCCACCCTTGTGTTACATGGGAACTACGAGGACTTTGATGCCTTTATAAGCTACGTAGGCGTCTTGGGTTAAAACCCGAGACTCGAGTCCAGTTTTCACATTTTCATCTTTTTCCTATTTTATCCATATATTATTTATATATATGATACTTGTGATTCGTACTTTCATCTTATCTAACACATATTATCATTGCATCGTAAGGATCAAAATCTTGATAAGCGTGCACATCATATTTTCTAATTAATATTTTGGGAACATTCCTACGGATGACCTCCCTCCATCTCTTCCATGATGTGAGTCAAGTGATTCCGATCTCATCTTATATATACACGCACACACAATTCAGGGAGAAATTAAGGAAAATAGTAACATAATACCATGAGAGACTGAAAGGGCAGGATGGGTGCCCAACACCTTCCCATTCCGTAACTTCGTCCCCGAACCTCGAAACTATTGGTTTCAAAAGCATCAGTTTTTCTTTGATGACACTCTCTCGAGGTGGCGACATGTTATTTTGCTTGTTTTGTGCAAAATAGGTTGGTGACTCTATCTCTTTACATCACCCCAAAATCGACGACGTCCGAAGCACCCCCATAGTAGCGAGGGGCGCGGGACCTTTATCCTCCCTCTTTACACCGGAGCTTAGGGGAGGCGGAAGATATCGCGATGGCCATACCATCACATAATTAAAGACAATTAACTAGTAAGACAATTAGGATTCGGTGTTCATTACAAACCTTTCGGAATGAGACACTCATCGAATACTCTAGTGATTCATTTCCAGCCTTTCCAATCTTCGATCGACTTTCTTAAGACAATGTCGAGGGAAACTGGCTTTTAAGTGAGGATGCCCAGTAAAACCGATTGTGCTTTCACCAATGTTGTATCGAACGGTCGATCATTGTAGTAACCAGTGTGGTGTGACTTAACTAATAATCCTCTTGTTCTGTCCGAAAGAAAGTACGAGCACAAATTTTTTCAAATGCGATGTATAAGATTCCGTGTTTTTCTCATCCATGGATTCATTAAAATTTGACTGCCCCATCACTTAACTGAATATAAAATCTAGATAAGTGCTAGTAAGGATATTTTCTTTGTTTGTACGTGTCTAATTCACCCTTTGGTAGTTTGAGTGATCCACCCTTTTGTGTTTCAAGAAGTGTCCAGTTTGCCCCCTTTTCCAAAAAGCCCAAAAATATTTTCCTTCTTTTTCAAAACATAAAAAAAATTCAAAAATATTTTCTTTCTTTTTAAAAAAAATTGAAAATGCCAAAAACATTTTCCTTTTTCTTATGTTCAAAAATCACAAAAATATTTTCTTTTCTTTTGAAAAACATTTAAAAACTCAAAAATATTACTCTCGTCATGGCCAAAGAACGTCATTTAAAGGACTACTTTAGTCACTTCCCATTGTCTTGAAGAATGTTTGAGGTTGAACCCTAATCCAACCTCCATACATTATTTAGTGGCTTTAACTCTCTCCCACACACTGTTGATACTCTTGCATCATCCATGAACACCTATCCTATTACATCGTCGCAGGTGATGAGTGTCAATGTGTTCAATGCTTCGTTGTGCACCTATAGCTTTCAAGCCGATCACTTGTCCCATGAGTGTCCATCCCTTCCATTTCCATCCGAACCAACCATGGCCCAAGTGTATCCATATGAAACTATTTCAGAACCCACATCGGCCTATTATCATGGAATATCCACTACCTAGTGGGGTGAGCACCCAATCTATTCGTGGAGACTTGATCACCATCCTACGAAATATAAATCCCAACCCCATGTTGTGGATCCTCCCAATTTTTGACAATCCTGAAGGAAACCAAGTTCACCCCATCCCAATTAGTTCCCCCACTACGCTCCACGTGATTATCAACCTTTCGTATCTCAGGGAGATGCTTCTCTCGTGTATGATGAACTTGACCTCGTTACCCACACTTCATATGAGTATTATCCGCTTTCTAGTGTCAATAGAAAGTTCCATCCACTTCAACCACCGCATCAACCCACCAGCACTTCACCACCACCTCTCTCAAAGCCTCTTACACAAGTTCATCCTCGAATAAAATCGCGTTGCCTAATATCAAAATAAAGCCCTTCAATGGCTTGAACAACTGTAAAATGAATTTGAGTGTGCGAGAGAGTCGAATTTCATCCCAAGTTAACCCATTAATGTACCCAGGTGGAGTAATGATGCCCATCTTGTGATAGGAATTTTACGTGTGACCAACCCTATCACCCTGAGAATCCCCCTTCCAACAAGGCTTACTTTTCAGTCTCGTTTGGGGGTGCTTCTCATCAAACAAAATTTTTTTCCACCATGTCCTATCCAAGTTTATACCTTCTTTATGGGTGATTTATTTTTGATCTGGCTGAAGACGTTCAACTTAGCGCTACAGGGAGATGGCCCCCCGTGTCTTATTTCTAAGTATGAGTCATATCCTATTTTGGGGTGGTGTTTTATCCTCCTCTAATGATTTTCACATGCTTTATAGACTTGTATATGTTTTGTGTACCACCTTTATTCTTTAGGTTCATCCATTGATTCCATCATGCATTCAACATTTCATTAGCAGTTGACTAGGGTAATCTCTTTCCTATTTTGTGCTTTAAATTTTTATATATCAATTTAAACATCAAGGATAATGTTTTCTTTTGTTTGGGGGTGCAAAATTTATCAAAATCGTACCTCTTCTGAAATTTTTTGTGAGAAACAAGTCATTTTAACTTTTTTGTGCAATTTAACTAATTTTTTTATGGCATGAATTGTCTATCATCCCGCTTTTAGAAGTCTCAAAATACACTTATTTGAACCTACAATTACACTTTTTACCATAAGATTAAACAATACCTCTTAAGGCGTACTTTCACTATGAATTTCTAATCTCGAAAAATTTACACTATCACGTTTTACGATAAAAAGTTGAAGAGTGACAACATTCTCTAGAAAGCGTTAAAAGATCACTAGTGGAGACTTAAACCCGTGAGATTTTAGCTATTCACCTTTTTTAGGATTTTTATGTAATCTCCGAGTGACAAGATGACTCAACTTTCCTTGGATACCGCACTTAGTCATTGCATGGTCTCATTATTTTTCATTTTTGGCATAACTAAGGAAAATGAAATCACTTCGAGTTGTAAGAAACATGTGTCTTGTAGTTTGTATCGAACACCAAAACAGTTTTGTCCATACACTTACCATTTTGCTTATCACGTTATCGTTCACTTCAACCATTATCTTTCCATATTTTCCTTGTCCGTATATTCCAGATACCATCCATCCAATCACTACCATCGTTTTTGAGAAAAATATTGTTTGAAATTGTCAATGTAAAAATTGTCTTCATTAGTGTTATGGAAAGAGAAATGCATCGCAATGAAAAAAAGAGAATAAAACCAATAAAAAATAGAAACGGGAAAAAAAGGAGGAAATAAGAAAGGAAAAAATATAGAAAAAAGCATACGATCATAGTTTTGTTAAATGAAGACATTAATTATTCAAATTGTGTTCCACACTTCACAAAACCCTTCCATCATACCATTCATCTTCTTCATTTCATTTTCCTCTCATGCCGTACATAAAACCCATTTGAACTTTAGGTGAGGTGTTCGGGAAAGAGAGAAGTCTATATGATGAATAACTCGACGTTCATGAGATCAACTTCTTTCATGTATTCGTCAATGCTTATAAGTGTGTAAGACGTTTGACCTTGTTTAGTTTTACTCTCCTCCTCACACACTAAAGAGATACAACTTACACAAATCTCGAAGAGTTCCATTCAAAAAGACGTATCTAGTGAGATTTAAAGTCAAAGCATTGATTCTTTAAAGGTGATCAAGGAATTACTTAGATTATATTTAAGATTGTTTCATACAACACATGCTGAGTTTTGGGAAGGATTACGCTTTTGGTATTAAGAAATTTTATGACATACATTGATAGGTGAACATTGTATTCCTTGATTCTCTTTTTAGTTGCGTTGTATAACTTTCATCATTAAATAAGAGATTTCCTTTCAATAAATCATTTTTAATAAAATTTTGAATGTTGTGGGTAGATTAACTGAAAACCCTCATGAGACAATACTCGTCCTATATGGCAACCTACATGTTCAATGGCTTGCTGCACATGTTAAGTGCAATCACAAGTGCCCACGAAAGTGACACACTTTTGATCACTTATCTCTGTTTGTCTCTATTTTGTCCGAGGACTAAAAATGTTCTATTTGAATGTGGTGTGATAAACAGCCAAAAGTATTTAAATTATACCCCAAATAGATGCATTTTAGTCGATCGTTCTTGATAAAATTGAACTTATGTTAGTATTTATCTATATTTCAGGTCAATAGATAATCACGGTATGAAATTGTACCAAATCAAAGTAATTGTGATAAGGTTGTAACACCCCGTAA
Organism: Sambucus nigra; assembly: GCA_949130495.1. Taxonomy (NCBI): domain Eukaryota; kingdom Viridiplantae; phylum Streptophyta; class Magnoliopsida; order Dipsacales; family Adoxaceae; genus Sambucus; species Sambucus nigra. The sequence goes on from OX422222.1 coordinate 408,537,168, forward strand.
TTTTGAGGATTTCGTATTTAATTATTTTGGGAGAAATAAAACTATTCAAATTGGAGAAAATTAAATTCATAATTTGGAAAATTTATTTGGAGTGGGAAGAATTCTTTATATTTGGCGACATTAGGTTTAATTATTCAAATTATTATTGTTTCGCATTTTGGGGTTGAAATTAAAAATTGTTGCAAAGTATTTCGGATGGAGATTATGAGTGCATAGCTGAGTCTGGATGGGCTGAAATAGTCGAAAATGTGTACCCGGGGTGGTAAATGGGTCTTAGAGCATTTTTGGGCGTAGCTGGGGCCACACGGGGGTAATTGGACCATTTTAATTAGGCCCATGTGACTAAAAACAGGATGAAGGGACGTAAACCTAGGTTTAGGAGTAATGGGAAATCATAACTCATCTGAGAGAAATCTAAGAACATAGAGGAAACTAGAGGGAGCAGTCGCCGAACTAATTGGGGATCTTTTGGAGACTAATCAAGAGAGAAAGATTTGGATGTTCTTCATCAAACTATCATCTACACTAACGGATCAGAATCTATGAACCCTATAAGTCAAGTGATTAACTTGTGGTGATTTCAATTATGTGATATTCAATTCATATTATAGTGATGTGTAAACCCAAATCTATTTTTGGGTGGATTTTTGATGAGAAAATGGGATTTTCGGTAAATTAGTGATGGATTGTGAATTGATGGTTAAATTGATGTTATAGTGTTGTTGGATTTTGTTAGATTTGGCACTATACCAGAAGTCTAGGAATCGATGTGAATTATGTGAATTATGTGGGATTATACCGTAGGAATTCATTTTTAGAGTTGCTGATAATTCGAAAAATTAATGATGCTAAAGTGTTTGGATGATGATTATAGTTCATATTAGACGTAAAAAGATGATAAATAGGATGGATTGCGGTTGGGACTTGAGAAAATAAAGCTTGGGTTTTCGTTAATTGCCGAAACAGAGAATCATAGAAGAAAGGGAACTGGTCGATCGATCGATCAACCCAGGGAGTCGATCGATCGACGGTCCCAGATTTTTGACAGGTTGTCCAGTTTTATACATAAGGAGAAATTAATTTAAGATTCAATTTCCATGCATTATTTAGTGATAAATATATATGAAGCACATATTCGTAACAATTATAGGGGAAAGTAATTGGGATTCAGGAGGATTTATGTAGGGAAATATACGGATAAATTTGGGGAAACAAATTCTAAAATAATTATATACGGATCGAGTGGGCAAGTCCGGGTATATTTGTTAAGTGACGCCAATATATTTAATTAACTATTGAGAGGGATAGATTAATTTAGAGTCCGATCATGGACTCGGAAAGTTAATAATTAATTAATGTGTAAATTAATTAAATTAGAGTCGGACCATAGACTAGGGAATATACAAGCTAGTGTTACGAATTTTAGTACACGGTAAAGTCAAGATTTATATTATATATATACGATGTGTGATAGTTGATAATGAAAATTTTTGGTATATTTCGTAGATGCTTGAAAGTCCTCTAATCAAAACCTTAAAATACCCACAAATATATAACAAACTCAAGTGTAGAGTTGTAAGTAAGGATGTCAATCCACTTCAAGGGGGTAAGCTAGAGACAAACTCAATTGTAATTCAATTTTATTTTATTCTTGGGCTTTTTTTACTTTTTCTAATTTTTCTTTAGCTTTTCAAATATTAAAACAATTTTTGGCTGAGATGAAGTGACATAACATTAAACTAAATGGAAGATCAAATGACAAACTAAAAAGTGACTAAAATGAAAATATAAAGTTTAACACAAAAATAAGAGATAAAGAGAGGTAAATAAATGTGAGAACAATTAAGGAGTGGGACTACACCACAAATTTTAGCTATTCTAACTAATTAATTTAATTATTTAAATTTTCCCAAAGTAATATCAAAATTACAAAACTACTCTCATTCCAAGTGTAATTTCAATAGTAATCTTTTAGAAAATTAAGTTTACCCCCCCCCCCCCCCCCCAACTCTAGAAAATAGATCTACACTCCTTTTAGTTAATCACCCGCTAGGATCGATTTATCAAAATTTATGTAAATATAGAAAATAAATTTTATAGTTGAAATTCGAGGAATAATACCACACTTAATAAACATGTATCTCTAGTTTGAATCTAAAATGGGTATTATAACTAAAATTTTGATTTTCTCTCGAAAATCATTTACCCTCTCTCGAAAGGTAAATTTAAGGATGAGGGATTAAAATTAATATTCAAAGGGAATTTTCAGGTAATAAAACCAATCAAATTAAAATAACATCAAATAAGGGTTCACCCCACCCCATGAAAGTGGATTTAGTCTAACATGATATTAAACATGATAATCAAATAAACTAGGCAATTAAAATAAAAGTAGAGAAGAGAACAATCAAACCAAATCTCTTTGAGTGAAATTGAACTCCAATCCTTGAATTTGTAATTTACATCCCTCTAATTTGTGTAATCAAACCAAAATTACATCAACAATTACACTCAAAAATGGATTCTCACTAATTTATTTTTCTCACTAATCTTAAAAAAATAAAATAAAATAAATTCTAACCTAAAAAAAAACTAAACTAAAAAATGGTGTCTTTCTCTCTAAAATTGTTATGATAAAAGCCCTAGACAATAATGGATGAATTCAACTACATCAATCTGTTAGGAAATAATTTCTAAAAATGCCAAAAATCATTATAGATGGGTGGGGTGGAATTCATCCTAGAGATAAATTTCACTACACACCTCTGTATTTAGATATTTGCTCAAAATGTAAATACCCTTTATAGAGGAGTGTAGTGAATTTATCACACAAGGATTAAAAACTAAACTTGAGATTCTCTTGAAAATGGCCCAAGTCTTCGATTTATATGGTCACATGGAAGCTAGGGGTAAATTGGGGAGTTTATGTTTTAGTGTGCATGGAAATGGGGTGTGTGCACATGAGGTTTGACAGGTGTGAGGTCATGTGGATGAGGGGATTAAAATCATATTTGATTATGGGGTCTTTTGGGTATAAGGGTTAAAAGATGTACTTGGGGGTATAATGGGAAAAAAAGGTTAAATGGGTTTTAAATCATGTGGGTTAAATGATTTGGTTTAGGCTTGTGGTTTTTGACAGCTTACAGATTTGTTCGGAGGTTGAAATGGGGAAGGGGTAGAACTCGGTTAAGGATGGTTTTGGTTGGCGGGGCTGAACTTGGGTCTTGGTGGCGAGTTCGGGTCGCCGGTGTATGGCTGGACGGGTAGGGGGTTCCGGGTTGCATCACCGGGTTGAGGCGCTAGGCCGGGGCAATGGTACACCACCGAGGCAGTAGCGGGATGGGTCTTGAGGTGGCCGGAGCAGGGTCGACTCCGATTTGGTTTGGGTAGCAGTGGCCTATGGGAGTGGGTCGGGGTGAGGCTCGGTTGGTAGCCGAAAATGGGTTGCGGGTTGGACACCGTTTTGCCGACGCGTTGATAGGAGTGAGGTCGTCTGAGGTTGGAGGTGAGTTTAGTTGGGTTGTTGGATTGTGGTGGGGTTGAGTGATGAGAAGGTATGGCTATGGAGTTTGGATAGAGATGGGAGAGAAAGTGGGTGGAGGTAGAAGTTGATGGAAGGGGTGATAGTGTGGGTGATGGTGTATGAGAATATGGTGGGGATGAGGGAGGTATTTTAGGTGTGGTGTGTGTAGGGTAGTTAGGATGTGAGTGTGAGGGACAAGGTGGGTTTTGTGGTGTGTGTGTGTAATGTATGGTAGTAGGGGGTGTATGCGGGTATATGTTATGGGTGTGTGTTTAATTTGGACACCTAAAAAATAATACTAATTAATCAAAAAAACTAATAAAATTAAAAAATAAAATCTAAAAATAAAATCCTACTCTAAAAATAAAATAAACAGTCAATTAAAACTGAAACTAAAAAGAAATAAAAATAGAAATAGAAATCTATTAAACTAAAAACTAGAATCCTAAATAAATGTAAAATCAAATAAAACTAAAAAAAATGAAATTCTAAAAAAAATGTAATGCTAATAACAACTAATAAAAATCAAAACAAAATAAAATTATACTAATAAAAATAAAAATAGAGAAATATAAAACAAAACCTAAAAACTATTAAATAAATAAAAAATAAACTCTAAAAACAAAAACGACGCAAACTAAAAATCTAAAAAAAATTAAAAAGGCACAAACTAAATACTCACGGGGTGTGGGGTAGGTTTAGGCTCGGGTTAGGTTACGAAAATGGGGAATTAGCTCAATTTGATTCACATTTTCCTCGAAATAATGCTTTTTGAACCGCAAACGCAATCAAGCCTGGACATTGAAAATTTACGCGCATAAGACCATTATTGTCGAGAATTATCAACTAAAATACGTCTATTCGGGGTATAAAATGTACAATTTTGGGTGCTTATCACACCACCCCCAAATAGAGAGTTGCTAGTCCTCGATCAATAAGATGAAGGGAAAGAGAAATATAAGACACCAAAAGCGTACCACTTTTGCGGGCACTTGCCATTGCAATGAGCATGTGCAACATGCCTTTAAACCTATAGGTTGACTTACAAGACGAGTTGTGTCTCATTAGGGTTTGCAGGGAATATACCCACAAAATTATTTATTTGCAACGCCAGTCAATCTCTTATTAGACATAGAATAATCGCACAATCCATCACATGAGAATTATTTTGAGAAATACAAGCTAGAATGTGTAAAAATTATTTAGATAAGTAAATACACAAGGCACAACCTTCCTAGAACTCAACGTGTGTAGTGCAAATCAGTCAAAATGGGTCGAGTATCATAAGAATAATTCCTAAATTGCCTCTTCAGAATCAACGTTTCAACTTCAAATCTCATGGATGTATATCGGTGGACCATGGGTGGGTGGGTATTAGGGAAAGGGTAAGAAAGGAAAGGCTAAGGGTGAAGAGGTATCAGTATCGAGCCTTATTAACCCAAAATGTGAGGGAAACAAGGGCCTGTAAGCATGATGTACTAATTGGTGAGGGAGGCGGAATGGTGTAGAAAGTGGAATGGGGTGGGACTCATAGAAATCACACGACCATTCTATAAATGGGTGATGATAATGGTCGCACCGTGACACGCCAGGGACCTCTCGATGGGAAAAATCAATACCACAAGAGAGTGGCGGGCATGGAGTAACAAGCTCGGTGACACGGAGGTGGAGAGTAGAACCATAACTCTCATGGAAGGTGGAGGATGGTTTTAGGTGATGATCTAAAAATGTAGATGGAAACATGAAATGTGTAAAATCAAGATCCAAACCATGTGGTGGGGTGGAAGGCATAATGGGTGGGTCGTGTGGGATAAATGGTGTATAGGGTGGGATAAACGGTGGGGGGATATGATCCAACTCAAGAGTGGGAGACACACACTCCCCATGAGGCTCGGAGTGATCCTCAACGGAACTTGCAAGAGGAAGTGTGGAAATAAACGAGTGAGTGGACAACTTCTCCACAAGAGTAGCATCAGTGAATGTGGTGGGTGGGTAAGACGAGGCACCAAGCTCAGAGATAGAGGGATCACTAGAAATACCGGGCTCAAAGGGAGACATGTTTGGTGGGATATCATCCATATCCGTATAGGTAGGAACTATCTCGGATTCTATCTCGGGAAAATGGTCAGCACTCGTAGCCGGAGGTAACCTAAAAGATATGGGCATGTTAGAGACATATGCAATTAGGGAATAAGGTAAAATCTCGGCCATATTTTTGGATATTATGGGAGTGGGAACCTCAAGTGTGGGTTCCTTTGGATTTTGCGGGAGCAAATCAGTTTCACTAATGAAAGGTAAGTAAACACAATTATCGAATTGGGGCCCGGACCATGGGATGGTGTCATCTTTGAGATTCTCTGGGAGGTAGGGTTGGTCACACTCAAAATCTGTGGCACAAAATGACTCATCATCTTCACACTCGGGTGCAACAATGGGTGGATCCATGGGAATGTCCGACTATCTCGCACACTCAAATTCAATAAGGCGTTGTTCAAGCCTGTGGAGAGCTTGAGTTTGAATTTGAGTGGCTTGCTCTTGCTCGATGATGAATTATTGCAAGAGTGCCTCGAGAGCAGAGGTGTATCATGGTGGAGTGATGGGTGGTGGTGGTGGTTGAGGTGGACACAACTCGCTATGGACAGGACTATAGGGAGAATACTCGTATGAAGTGTGTGGAGTCGGGCCAAGTTCATCAAACATGAATGGATCGCTTTAGTGATGGACAATTGGTTGATACTCATAGGGTGCGTAGTGAGGGAACTGATCGTGAATAGGTGCACAAGGTTGCCATGACGACTGTTGGAACGTGTGAGGATCTAGGACATCGAGTTGGGATTCGTATTGCGTGAAAGGGTGATCAGGCCTCCACGAATAGCTTGGGTACTCACACAACTCGGGATTTGATACATCATAAGAATAGGCTCAGGTGGATTCTAGAATAGTGCCATATGGACATGTTCCATGGTGGGTTCGTAGGGATATGACAAGTACGAAAACTCATGGGCCAAGTTATCGGCATAGGAACAATGGGGGCACGACAAGGTACTCGACACATCGACACTTGGCACCGAGGGTGATGGAGTATAAGATGCGTGCGTAGATGGGTCAAGAGTATCAATGGTACTTGTGAGAGAGGTGAAACCACAAAGAATATCATAAAGAGACGGCTCAGGTACACTCTCACATGTGTCGCGTGTCAATGGAAAATGACCAAAGTAGTCTCGTAAAGGACGTTCTTCCGCCATGAGAAAAATATATATTTTTGACTTTTCGTAAAAGGAAGAAAAATATTTTTGGATTTTTCTAAAAATGAAAGAAAGAAAATATTTTTGGATATTTATAAAAATGAAAGAAAATATTTTTGGTCTTTTTTAAAAAAAAATAAAGGAAGAAAATATTTTTGCAATTTTTTTTAGAAGAAAAGATGGGGAAAAATATGGACTCTTGATTGGACGAACCAACTAAAACCGACTACCGAAAAATGAATTGGACACACACACAAGTTAAGGAGAATTCCTAACTAGCACATAGCCAATTTTTCTCTCAAAATTTAGTGAAAGGGGTAGTCAAATTTTAATAAAATCCGCGTGTGATAAAAATTACAAAAATTATCTGAGTGATTGCCTTTGCAAAATTATCTCCTATTGGGCTACCTAGTTAATTGATTTTAAATTTAGTGATGGCTAGGGTAGCACACAATTGGTAAGCGAGTGAGTCACGTAATGAAATCCCTTCTCGTGAGTGACCGGGTGTAGGTCTTAGTCAATTAATTCATCACACCATTCGAAAATAAATGAGAGAATAATGTCAAGTAAGGTCACACAAAGCACACAAAAGAATTGACTCGCTAATAGGAGAGATGCGAGGGTTTAGAAATATACCTCCGACGATTATTATGCCGTGGGGTGCCAAAACATTTGAGTCGACCGAGGGGAGATTACGCCTATCTCAGTCGGCCCCGGGAGTCCTACTGCCCCAAGGTAGATAGGCTTCGTTTCCTCACCTTTGGACGCCCTCTCTCTACATTACTCGGTTTCCCTATCACGCTTTCTTCGATTATTACAATTTAAAAAATTAAAAATAAGATAAAGGCGTCTCTATGCACCGCAATACAAGCCAAGAATAGAATAATCCTAATACAAGCCTTCTAAAATAAAGAACAATGGTACTAAAAAGAAACAAAGTGCGAAAAATAATTGAACTACAAAATGAAATCCGCTCCAAGTGCTTCATGCTCCCCAATTTCACTACACACCTCTATATTTAGATATTTGCTAAAAATGCAAATACCGTCTATAGAGGAGTGTAGAGAAATTTATCACACAAGGTTTAAAAACTAAATTTTAAGATCCTCTTGAAAATTGCCCAAGTTTTCAATTTATATGGTGCACATGGAAGCTAGGGGTAAATTGGGGAGTTTATGTTTTAGTGTGCATGGAAATGGGGTGTGTGCACATGAGGTTTGACAGGTGTGAGGTCATGTGGATGAGGGGATTAAAATCATATTAGATTATGGGGCATTTTTGGTATAAGGGTTAAAAGATGTAGTTGGGGGTATAATGGGAAAAAAAAGGTTAAATGGGTTTTAAATCATGTGGGTTAAATGACTTGGTTTAGGCTTGTGGTTTTTGAAAGCTCACGAATTTGTTCATAGGTCGAAATGAGGAAAGGGTAGAGCTCGGGTATGGCTGGGTTGGGTTGGCGGGGGTAACTTCGGGGCTTGGTGGTGACTTTGGGTCACCGGTGTATGGTTGGGCGGGTAGGGGGTTCCGAGTTGCGTCACCGAGTTGAGGCGCTAGGCCGAGGCGGTGGGATGCCACCGGGGCAGCAGCGAGTTGGGGCTAGAGGTGGCCGGAGTAGGGTCGGCTCCGATTTGGTTTGGGTAGCAGGGGGCTATGGAAGTGGGTCGGGGTGAGGCTCGGTCGGTGGCCGACAATGGGTTGTGGGTTGGAAGCGGTTTTGCCGCCGGGTTGACAGGGGTGAGGTCGCCGGAGGTTGGAGGTGAGTTTAGTTGGGATGTTGGATTATGGTGGGGTTGAGTGATGAGAAGGTAGTTGGGTTTTGTGGCTATGGAGTTTGGAGAGAGATGAGAGAGAAAGTGGGTGGAGGTAGAAGATAATGGAAGGGGTGATAGTGTGGGTGAGGGTGTATGGAAATATGGTGGGGATGAGGGAGGTATTTTGGGTGTGGTGTGTGTAGGGTTGTTAGGGTGTGAGTGTGAGGGATAAGGTCGGTTTTGAGGTGTGTGTAATGTATGGTAGTAGGGTGTGTATGGGGGTATAGGTTGTGTGTGTGTGTTTAATTTGAACACCTAAAAAAATAATACTAACTAACTATAAAAAAACTAATAAAATTAAAAATTAACATCTAAAAATAAAATTCTACTCTAAAAATAAAAAAAAATAAAGACTCAATTAAAAATGAAACTAAAAAGAAATAAAAATAGAAATAGAAATCTATTAAACTAAAAACTAAAATCCTAAATAAATGTAAAATCAAATAAAACTAAAAAATAAATGAAATCCTAAAAAAAATCTAATCCTAATAAAAACTAAAAATTAATAAAAATCAAAATAAAATAAAATTATACTAATAAAAATAATATAGAGAAATAGAAAACAAAACCTAGAAAATAGTAAATAAATAAAAATAAACTCTAAAAATAAAAACGCCGCACAATAAAAATCTAAAAAAAATTAAAAAAGGCACAAAATAATGTTTAGGCTCAATTTAGGCTCGGGTTAGGTTATAGAAATTGGGAATTTGCTCCGTTTGATTCACATTTGCCTCAAAATAATGCTTTTTGAATCGCAAACGCAATCAAGCCTGCACATTAAATATTTACGCGCATAAGACCATTATTGTCGAGAATTAACAACTAGAATATGTCTATTTGGGGTATAAAATATACACTTTTACATGCTTATGAATAGTGTATATATATATATATATATATATATATATATATATATATTGTGCTTATCAATATTATTGGCTAGATATTTAATTAAATTATGTACTCTAGTGCTATCAAGGGAGGTTACGCGATATCGGTGAATCCCCTACCTTGAGGAGTAGGACGAGTATATCCCCAAGTCATAGCATCCGTTCTATGGGTGAGGGGCTTATCTCACTTTCAGGAAGGAAATATGATCACCTCCAACATTTATGTTTTTGGCCAAGTTCATGAGAGATTCTGAGTTGAGGTAATTAGGTTAAGTGAGCACACCTTGTATGATAGCACTTTAGAGGAAATCATCCGGAGAGGGTATACTCGGAAGGATGGATATACATATGATATATGTGTGGATGTTGTAGTAAAGATACGTATATAATGGTATTAAATATTATATGCGGGAAATAATACAGAGTGTAATGTATTTACTTTATATAACTTATGTCACGATTTTATGATATAATTTTAAAGGAATTAAATTAAGTTAACATGTGAGATAACTTATAACCCATAAACAATAATACTCAGTTTAGAGTAGAATGGAAATGGGAGATTATACCAGGAATAGTTGGGCGGGGTAGTATAACTAGGTGGGGTTTAGCTAACCGTTAGTTGTGAACATTAGTGGAGGGGTGAGTATGTCCTCAAGAGAATGCGACACTAACTTAAATATGAAGCGCATTCATGCATTTTTAATTACTATAATTAATTCACTTGCTAAATATTTTCAAAATGTTTTGGGTTCTAACCCTTGCTATAAAACTATTTTCAAAACCTTTTAGGTGTCTAGCCACAGGGACACCAGGCTTGATATTCTATTCGAGGGACACGTAGCTGCGGTACATGTGGATGCTAGCAGGAGCTGGGATTAAACGCATCGTTCATTCTTTCTTAGAGTTGGAATCATCTATCAGTTTTAGTTTTGTTAGGGCTTGTAGCCCAGGCTTCTCACTGTAGTTTTCAGATTCATTTATTCAGTTGTTGGATGATTGTTAATAGACTATTTACTTTTGTGGCCGATGATTTATTCGGCAAGTAGTTATTTTATTTATGTATTCAATTGATTTGGATTCAGTTGTTGTGATTATCTCGTATTATATTTCTCATGTTATTTCTTTTGTTTGATAAAAAGATAAAATTTGGCACCATATGTTTTTGGAATACTAGGTGGTTAGTAAGGTTTAAAAAGGTTTTCAACAGTGATGGTAAGAATGAACCAACTAGGATTCCTGTTTTAATTTGATATAGGACTGATCACCCGATATTTTATTAGGCGGGATGTCACAAATGGTATTAGATCATTAAGTTCTATTGTCCTTAGGATCTGTGCGGCTTTTCATACTTCAGCTTAGCGTTCTTGGATATAGAGACATCATAGGATTATTGTATTCTTATATGTATGCGTATTTACGTTCTTTTGCCAATTACTTTGTATTTAATGGTGAACTCATACGGTTCCATTCTCTTTTCAGATGCTTCCCAGGAGAGAGAGAGGGTCGTTAGGGCAGTGGGGGGGAGATGAGACTAGAGAGGCTCATCAGGAGCCAGAGTTACCAGAGCAACTGTCAAAGATGATTTAGTCTACATAGGTAACTGAATTAGTGGCATGGGAATTTAACGCGATGATGTTCACAATGGTAAGATAATTTCCCTGAAATCAGCCACAATCATTAGTGGCATTAGATGTTCAAGCCCACCTGGGGCCGTCAGAGTGGCGGCGAGTATGAGAGGCCTTTCAGAAAGGCCATCAACCAGAGTTTCAGGGGAGTTCGGATGTGGTGATAGCGTGTCAGAGGAAGAAATACGTTCAACGTCACTTGTGTATGGTTGACTATATGGAGGTACCGAAGCAAATGCTAGCCACTTTTAGGTTAGTGGGGATAGCACTCTAGTTGTTGGAGTCGATCACCGCCTTTGAAGAAAGGGATACAATGACTATTGTCGAATTTTGGTTGCAGTTCAACTGCAAGTATTTTTTGCCAGCAGTTGAGGCTGAGATGAGGACGGAATTTAGTGAGGTGACTCAGGGGGATCGTTCAGTGGCCGAGTACGAGGAAGAGTTCACTCGTTTGGAAAATTTCATACCGGATGACGTAAACAATGAATAAATAAATAAAGCAAGATTCATGGATTGGTTAGCCTGGAGGATTAGGCAACATTTGATCGGTAATCCCACATTAGCAACTTATACAGAAGTCATTAATGCAACATTCCTACAATTCCAGTAGTATCATTTCCATATAAAGGGAAATAAGAGGGGAGTTGAACCTAGTGAGCTAGATAATGCAAGAGGGGGTAGTGCCAGTGGGATATACCAGTAGTAGACAAGGGGACATCAAGGGCAGGATTCTCGACAAGAAAATAAGGCCAAATGATCTAGATCTGGGAGCTATTAACAGGATGGCCAGGACTTCTGACAAGGCCAGCAAGGAAGGGATCAGTGGCAGGGTGAACTTATTAAGAAGTGTTTCGTTTTTTAGGAAGAGGGGAACATGAAGAGAGATTTACCTAAACGAGGCAGGGGTAACTACAGGACGTGATTCCGGACGTACAACTGTTACAGCAGTTTATGTGACAGTTTAGACGAGAAAATTTTAACCAGGAACCCGAGGATCAGCCATTGCAGCTAGACTATGGAGGTAGTTATCTTTTATCCTATGGGCATGGGGTATGTTTTGAGTGATACTGAGGGTGTCACAATATAAAATTTGTTTTCACTAGAGTTCACGAGTAAGTCAAATTTAGTGGGTGCGCTAGCTATAGCAGCTATATTACGTATATAAAAATTTCGGTGGGGTAGAGGAGTTCTTTGGTGTTAACCACGAGAGAATGGGGGTGTACACAGAGATGAGGTTTGAATTGTATGAGGGGTCACTACTTTCGAGAATTATGGTAGTAGGGTAGATGATTTTCCCAGTATCGGCTAGATAGCGATGGATTTAAACTATTATAGATAGTGATAGTAAGTTTTGGTGTTTGTGGCACCAGGGTATGAGTGGCTTCTACTAGGTGTCACCTGAGAGGGAGGGTCTAGCATATATATATGTGTGTATGTACGTTGTATTATATGGTATGATATACACATAAGAATGTCTTGTGTTATTATATTTTATCCCGATAAGTAGGGATGTCTACTGAAGTGATTCAGGGCGGTTAGGTTTATTTTGGAGCGGGGAGAGATAGGTCAGGGTTTATTATGAGCAGGAACTAGTGATAGCAAAGGCGCGGTATTTTATGTTGTCTCTTATATCATAAGAGTGGGCGCGTATACTTTTGTGTTAAGAGACAGGTATTTGGGAGTGCGTGCTATGGAATGAGGGCTTAACGGATCTTAACGACCGACAATGTTAGGTAGTATGTATCGGGGGGTTTCTTTTTTAGATTTCGCTTTGCGAGACGTCCCACGAATGAAACTTAGCGCAACATTGGAAGTGGGGAGATGTTTGGTCGATAGTACATGGGTTGGGTACCTCGGTTATTATTCATGTAAGTGATACAACTACGGGTTGGGAGTTATATTACGGGTTACGGCTAGCATAGTCGGGTAACTTTCATGTGGTTGAGAATGGGGAAAGGGTGTATGAGCGCCCTGGGTAATTAGGTTAACTTTCATGCGATTAAACACGAGTACAGGGTGTTTGGGGGCCCTCATTAATTAAAATTCATATTTGTATAAATTGCGATTAGAAGTAAGGGAGGTAGATGTAGCAATCTTAGAGGCACAAGACTAGAGAGTGATATTCGAAGCTTGGAGTACTAGGCTTATCTTAATTTCGAGGACGAAATTCCTTTGTAAGGGGGGAAGTATATAACACCCCGTAAGTTTGAGAATTTAGTATTTAATTATTTTGGGAGAAATAAAACTATTTAAATTGGAGAAAATTAAATTTATAATTTGTAAAATTTATTTGAGTGAGAAGAATTATTTATATTTGGCAACTTTAGGTTTAATTGTTCGAATTATTATTATCTCGCATTTTGGGGTCAAAATTAGAGAATGTTGTAAAGTATTTCGAATGAAAATTATGAGTGCACGGCTGAGTCCGGATGGGCCGAAATAGTAAAAAAAAAGTGTATCCGGGGTGGTAAATGGGTCATGGAGCATTTTTGGGCATAGTCGGGCCCACATCGAGGTAATTGGGTCATTTTAATTAGGCCCATGTGACTAAAAACGGGATTAGGGGATATAAACCCAGGTTTAGGAGTTGTGGGCAACCCTAACTCATCTAGGAGAAATCTAAGAACGGAGAGGAAACTAGAGGGAGATGTCGGAGAACTAATGGGGGATCTTTTGGAGACTAATCAAGAGAGAGATTTGGATGTTCTTCCTCAAACTATCCTGTACACCAACGGATCAGACTCTAGGAACCCTATAAGGCAAGTGGTTAACTTGCTGTGATTTCAATTATGTGATATCCAATTCATATTATAGTGATGTGTAAAACCAAATCTATTTTCAGGTGGGTTTTCGGTGAGAAAATGGGATTTTCGGTAAATTAGTGATGGATTGTGAATTAATGGTTAAATTGATGTTATAGTGTTGTTGGATTTTGCTATATTTGGAACTATACCAGAAGTCTAGGAATTGATGTGAATTATGTGGGATTGTGGAATCAAATTTTTGGAAAAACGATTGGGATTATACCATAGGAATTCATTTTTAGAGTTGCTGATAATTCGTAAAAATCAATGATACTAAAATGTTTGGATGATGATTAAAGTTCATATAAGATGTACAAATATGACAAATTGGATGGACTGAGGTCGGGAACTGAGAATATAAATCTTGTGTTTTCGTTAATGGACGAAATGGAGAATCGGAGAAGAAAGGTAACTGGTCGATCGATCGATCGACCCAGGGAGTCGATCGATCGACGGTCCCTGATTTTTAACAGGTCAACCAGTTTTATACATAAGGGGAAATGAATTTAATATTTAATTTCCATGCATTATTTAGTGATATATATATATATATATGAAGCAGATATTCCTAACAATTATAGGGGAAAGTAATTGGGATTCGGGAGGATTTATGTCGGGCACTTTACAGATAAATTTGGGAAAATAAATTCCAAAATAATTATATACGGATCGAGTGAACAAGTCCGGGTATATTGGTTGAGTGACACCAATATATTTAATTAACTATTGAGAGTAATAGATTAATTTAGAGTCAGATCATGGACTCAGGAAGGTAATAATTAATTAAATTAGAGTCGGACCATAGACACGGGAATATACACGCCAGTGTTATGAATTTTAGTACAGGGTAAATATGGGATTTATATTATATATATATATATATATATATATATATATATATATTCTGTGCTTATAAATATTAGTGGCTAGATATTTAATTAAATTATTAACTCTAGTGCTATCAAGGGAGGTTGCATGATGTGGGTGAATCCCCTAGCTTGAGGAGTAGGGTGAGTAATCCCTAGGTCATAGCGTCCGCTATATGGGTGAAGGGCTTATCTCACTTTCAGGAAGGAAATATGACTGCCTCCAAGTTTATGTTTTTGGCCAATTTCTTGTGAAATTCCGACTTGGGGTAACTAGGTTAAGTAAGCAAACCTTGTATGATAGCACAATAGTGGAAATCATCTTGCGGGGGTATATTATGAAGGATCGATATACATATGATATATGTGTGGATGTTGTAGTAAAGATATGTATATAATGGTATTAAATATTATATGCAGGTAATAATACAAAGTGAAATGTATTTACTTTATATAACCTGTGTCACGATTATATGATATTATTTTAATGGAATTAAATTAAGTTAACATGTAAGATAACTTATAACCCATGAATAATAATACTCAGTTTACAGTAGAATGGCAATGGGAGATTTTACCAGGACTAGTTGGACGGGGTAGTATAACTAGGTGGGGTTTAGGTAACTGTTAGGCGTGCACATTGATGGAGGGGTGAGTATGTCCTCAAGAGAGTGCGACACTAACTTAAATATGAAGCGCATTCATGCATTTTTAATTACTGCAGTTAATTCACCTGCTAAATATTTTCAAAATATTATGGGTTCTAACCATTGCTATAAAACTATTTTCAAAACCTTTTAGGTGTCCAACCACAGGGATGACGTTCTTGATATTATATTCTAGGGACACCTAGCTGTGGCACATGTGGATGCTTGCAGGAGCTTGGATTAGATGCATCGTTCATTCTTACCTAGAGTAGGAATCATCTATCAGTTTCAGTTTTTCTTTGGGCTTATCGCCCAGACTTTTCACTATAGGTTTCAGATTCATTTATTTAGTTGTTGGATGATTGTTAATAAACTATTTACTTTTGTGGACGATGGTTTATTCAGCAAGTAGTTTATTTATTTATGTATTATGTTGATTTGGATTCATTTATTTTGATTGTCTCGTATTATGTTTCACATTTTGTTGCTTTTGTTTAATAAAAAGATAAAATTTGGCATCGACTCTTTTTGGAATACTAAGTGGTTAGTATGTTTTAAAAATGTTTTCAACAGTGATGCTAAGAATCAACCGATTGGGATTCCTGTTTTAATTTGATATAGAACTGATCACCCGGTATTTCATTAGGCGGGGTGTCACAAAAGTAGCGATCAAAAGCATTCAACGAAGAAAATCAAACTCACCATGATGCCGTATGTCCCTTTTGAGCTTGCCCAGATTAGTACAGATGCCTAAGCCCAATCTCGTATCAAACCTAAGCTTAAATCGAGCCCAAGCCATCACTTGTGCCTCGTGTGTATTTAGTTTGTACTTTTATATATATTTTTATATTTTTATTTGAGTCGTGTATAATTTTTTAGGCTTTTGTATTTTATTTGTCTGCGTAAAGTTGTAAATATTATAGTCGGTGTAATTTTTTTATGTCGGGTGTTTTCATATTAGGTGTGCACAATTAGTAGATTTTTCTTTATTTTCTTTTTTTTTTGTATTTTAGTTTTTATTACTTTATTTTAGTCTTTTACTTGTTTATAGATTAGGATTCAAATTTTTAGTTTTATTAGACTTTATTTTATTTAGCTTTAACTGAGTCCTAAATATTTATTTTAGTTTAGTTTATCTAGGTTGGTACAAATTAAATACACACATTAAACCCCTACACACTCATACACCCAAACAACTCACCCACTTACACCCACATCCCATGTACCTCACTCACACCCAAAAATCCCCCACTCCTAATTTTAACCGAACAATTTAGATTTTTAATCTCACTCTCCTTTATCCATCACCACCCCACCAACAATTTCCTCTCTCCTCTCTCATCTACCTCCATAACCAACACTCTCCATTTAAATCAAGCTTATCCACTTGATCTCCGACCAACCAAAATCGGTCAGCTAAAATTCGACGAACTCCCTTATACCTGTCAGTGACCATTATAGCGACTGCCTTTGACCGAAACAAGAAAATAAAATTATCCTCTCACTTCAAACAAACCATCGGCCATACCCACAAAAATAGGAACCTCCATCCTTATTCCTCCAAAATCAGCCTTTCTAAATAACCCACGTGTAAAAACCAACTAAAAAAAAACAAGACTCCCCCTAATACCTTCGACTTAGCCATATTCAAATCCTAAAAAAAATACCCAACAAAAAACAAATATGTGGCTTATAAAAAAGGGTCATCAGCTCATTTAGAGCTAGAATCGTTACTGCATTTCTCTACAGTGTCATATTTTATAGTCTTGAGAAAAAAAAAAGATTCAGAAAATTTGAAAAAAATTAGTGTAGGCCTAAAAAATTATTTGGGCCATTTATTTTATTGTAATTAAGTGAGGGTTACGTGAAGAAATTGGACGCATTTCAAGAAATCAATTAGACAGGGAGACTTTTGCGTATTGAAAGTGTTAACTCAGTTTTGCGATTCAAGGATTCATATAATTTTTAATAAATCAATCTTAGAGGGTAATTTCTTAAAGAGAATATAAATATATTTTTTTAGAGTTTTGGCATTTTTAAATTGATTTTCTAAGAAAAAATTATTGAATTGACATTTTTAATGAGAGTAAGATTGTAAGTTAAATATTATCTCGAAATATTTCAAATAAATAAATTAGGAAATTAAAATAATTAATCACGCGGTGTAATCTCATCCCTTATCCTTCTCACATTTATAAACTTGATTACGTGTCACTTTTTATTTTCACTAGTTTATTTAGTCACTTATAAATTTTATCATTTTCTATTGTTCCTTGAAATTATTTTAAAAAATAATTATAAAAAATATGTATACAAAAATGTAATAAAAATATGAAATTGCAGTCATTCAAGCTATTTGTTTCTACACCTTGAGAGTTGGATTGACACCCGTACTTGCCACCATACAAGTTGTTTAATAATTTTGGTAGGTAATTCAAGGGGTTTTGATATTTGTCTTGTGAAGACAACGATAAAAGTACACGTAAAAAGTGAGTTATCAAATGGCGTCCTTATCGATTTCTTAAAGTTGCAGATAAGTTGAAGACTTGTATTTCTTTTTCATTTGTAGATGTAGTTTTTTTTATTCATTAGATTGGTTGTATTAGGATTATTAAGGCATTGTACTCATTTTGGTGAATTTTTATACCATTAGTTTGTAATAATTAATCACAAAAAAAGAAAAAAGAAAAAAGGAAAATAGGACAAAATAAAGAGAGAGAGCACCCATAGAGTTGATTTTCTAGCCTCTCTATTTTAGGTCTGTAGGACTCCCGGGGATGACTGTAGTTAAGTGAATTTCCCTTTGCTCGACTCAACTTGGTCTTCACCTCACGTGTACATTCTTTGTGTACATTTCTTTACCAATGATCAGGATACACGTGTGACTTATATTGTTGCAAAAATGGATCCACATCGTAGTTGGAGGGTTTTCTTAAGCCTTATAGATTATTGTATTTAAGAGAGAACTTCAGTGAAGTCCTAAGGGAACATGTCCTTGATCTCGATAACTATGACAATGAACTCCAAGATGAGTGTACTGAGCTTTTGCTAAAGGCTATGAATACCGAGATGGATTCGAATCAAGTGTGGGAACTTCTAGAATTTCCATATGGGATAGAACCTGTTGGATGCAAGTGGATATATAATATGCAGGCTGGGGTAGATGAGAAGGTGGAAACCTTGAAGGAATAACTAGTTGCAAAAGGATTCACTTAGAAAGAAGGGTTAGACTATGATGAAACCTTTTCATCGGTAAACATGATTAAGTCTATATGAATTCTCGTATCCATTATGGCACATATCGATTATGATATTTGGAAAATGTATGTTAAGATTGTGTTCTTGAATGATAGTCTTGACGAGTGCATCTATATGATGTAACCTATGGGATTTATAATATAAGGCTAAGAAAGAATGGTGTTCAAGATTAAGAAATTCATTTTTAGACTTAGCAATCATTAAGGTTTTGGGACATCGAATTTGATATGGCGATCAAATCCTTTTATTTTGATAAATGTTTGGATGAGACTTGTGTGTATAAGAAGAATGACTAAAATGTGGTGGTTTCTCTAATGCTTTATGTAGATAATATTCTCCTGATCAAGACGATGTGGGTGTATTTTCAAGTGTAATGGTGTTGTTGTCTAGCCAGGTCGATGTGAAGTACTTGTAATAAGACAATCGCATACTAGGGATCAAGTTGCTATATGATTGAAAAATAGGATTTTGGTCATATCCGAAGCGACTTATATCAACACAGTGCTCACAAGGTTAAGCATGCAATGTTCCAATAAAGGGTTTCTCACTTTCATCTATGGAATTTCTTTATCTAAGGATAAGTGTCCTAGGACACCAAATTAGATAAAGAGGGAAAGGAATATACCTTATACTTAGGCCTTGGGGAGCTTCCTGTATGCTATGGTATGTATTAGACTGGATATCTATTATACCATTGGCATGGTTAGCAGATTCCAGTCTAATTGAGGTGAGGAGCACTGGACTACTATGAATCAACTTCTTAAGTACTCGAATAGTACTAGAGATTATGTGTTTACGCAATAGAGACTCTAGTGCCCATTGAGTACACTTAATCATATTTTCAATTAAATTTTGATTCCAAAAAATTACCTCGGGATATGTGTTTACCCTATAAGGTGGAGCCATAAGTTGGAAGCGTATAAAAAACTCATGTATTACTAATTCGACTATGGAAGTCAAGTATGTTGTCGCGTAAGAGGTAGAAAAAAGGTTGTTTATGTACGCGACATCCTAAGTTACTTAAGTGTGGCTCATTTAGCATAATCGACTATTACACATTATTATGAAAATATTGGAATGGTTGTAAATTCGAAGGAACCAAGGACTCTTCATAGGGTGAAGCACATTAAGCATAAGTATCAACTCAATTGAGAAATCGTGTAGAGGGAAGAAGTCAGCGTGAGAAAGATTATAATTGAGGACAACCCGGAGGATCCTTTTACAAATATCTTACCAGCTAAGACTTTTTAAAGTCATGTGAAAGGAATAGTATTCAAGTACAAGGCTACATGGTTCAAAGACTAAATGTGATATTGTAAGAAAACAACCGTGAATAATATATTTTATTTTAATTAATAAAGGATCGTTTTATTTATTTTGAAATGAGAATCGAGTTTGTGAGACAACTTTATATTTACTTAAATATATTGTTTTGTACATAGGTCAGTTAATTATCTTAGTAGGAATTATATGGAGTCGGCTTCGGGTTGATCACAAGGAGATTGGAATTACGGTTCCAGCACTATAGAAAAGTCCACAATAGAGAGTTGACATCCTATCAAAATGATTGCGATATAACCCTAGTAGTTTATCTTAAACTAAGGGAACCTATATGATGGTTCAAAAACATGTACGATAGTTCATGAGATGTTCGTGATCAGTTTATCATAGGAATGTATTGAACACGATCACTCATGAGATTTGAGTTTAAGGGAAGTCTTGACTAGACTCAGGAAATCTCACATCATTTTCAATGGGTTCATAAATTCTTAATTTCGAGAATTATGAGGATTTAAATGCTTATGTGATTACTGTTTTGATTTCTCTTGGTGAGATTCAATCTCAGATTTGATCAAATTATCTCCGCGTACTGGCTGACATATCATATAAGTAGGTCTGAGATCTTAATGAAAAAAATTTGCGTACGAGGATTCCTTAAATTGCGATACCTCCTTGATGGGCATATAAGATTTGTTTCCACCAATAAACCTAATTAGTGCATTATTTATAGTCATTTGGAGTATAAAAATATGTTAAGTCTGAGAATCAAAGAATGGATTAAATGTTGTTAAAATTCAATTAGGGACAAATTAATTTGACGAAGGGAATATCGAAAGCTTAGTTTGGGAAATCATATTATGTACCATTATCAACTTTGCAAATAACACCTTATATCTAAGTAATTTTTTAGATGATTAAATAGGAAAGTAATCGTAATTATTTAGTAGAATTAATTGTGATTAACTAAAGGAATGAAATAAATCAATTGTAATTTATGATTTTTGAGTATTTATTTGGAAACTAATTTAATTATTTGCTTTAAGTCTCTAGTGTAGTCCAAATACCTAAGTAGTTAATCCCTAATTCTCAAGGAACCCAGTTTTGCACAAATTCACCTTTTATACAAAAGGTTTTATCTCAAAAGGTTCCCACACACCAACCTAGATTTAAAGAGGATCATAAGCTCAAAGATCCAAGTGTTACAGGATGTTAAGCAAGACTTTGGAGATCCAAAATAAGGTAACACTTCATCATCAACAAATACTTTTGTTCCCATGGGATTGGAACTAGATTAGCAAAGGTAGTTTCCTCCAAACTTTCGTTTTGTTCTTCAAACCTAGTTTTTCTTTTACGTATTTCTATTGATTAATTAATTAAATATACATAAGCGAAATCTTTATTTCTCGTATATTTACCTCCATCACATCACATATGATAATACTCTCATCACCCATGTTCCATTACTTGATGAAGACAAAAAATTTAATGATATATGGGAATTATGTGATCATTCCATTGGACATTAAGGAGAAGATGTTGAGGTTATGTTTGCCCAAAAGTATAATGAAACTAAGAAGGTCGATTTTTTGCTCCGAATGATTCCACCCATGAACTACTTCTTACTTTCTCTAATTAATTGTCATCACGAAAATAACATTGTGCATGAAAAGTTTCCCCGTTTAAACTCTCTCCAAGCATTTCTTGTCAATAACTTTACATCTCTTCACAATAAATTACAATGTCACATTTGTCGACAACGAAAACAATGGAACTCCCCTATCAAAGGATGTGTGAACATGCTCCCCTAATCGAAGAGGTTTATGGCGCAAAAAACTTATATACGGGTTAATGGACCCCGTGGTCTCATCAATAAACTCGCACCATTTCTGCCACCTATCATAATATTATTGTCATCCTTAAAAGAGCATCTCTTATTTTCAACTTCCCAATGGATAATGTTATCTTACAAAACTAAGGAGAAAGCTTCCTAGTGACTCTCATTAACTTTTTTTTGTAATAACTAGATTTTTAGGGTTGTAATATGCAAATTTACTAGATAAGAGTTTCTTTTAAAAATCATTCGTATGAAAAAAGCACAACTTGCTACATTTAGGAAGAACAATTATTTTGAAATTAAAAAATTTATGAGCACGTTCAAAATTCTCAGAGTTAGTTTTATAAAGCAAGGTTTACGTTCAGAATTTATAAAGTGTTTTAGAAAACAATACATTTTTTTTATGAAAAATTATTTTTTGAGTTCTATATGATAACTTATTTATTATATGAATATTAATATTTATTAACTGAGGGAAAAGATGTTTCATATAAAAAGAATTAAATGGGGAGACACCATTTTTAACATAACTCTTTGCATTTAGTGTGTATAGGTGGCACAATAATAAAAGAAGACACCATATATATACACACACACACACACACACTAGGGTATGCCCGTTCCTGAAGGCACAATGCAAGTTTTAAAACTATACGTCGTTGATAGGACCATACTTCGTATTAAGTTCGCAACATCTAAACATTTTTTTAAAATAACCTATGTCACGACGAAAATTTCCAAAGTATGTAATCGCAAAATGGCAAAAATTTCCAAACTACGTAAATAAAAGTGAGTTTTAGAAACCTTAAGTTTTATGGCCTGGGTGATACAAACAAACCTTATACTCTATATACCTCAAAATCACATACAATAGTTCTTAAATTTTGTAGCCAAAAGGTAGCATGGAATAGTTGAATGCCATAAATTAATATTGATTAGGACAATAATTTGAATGTGAGTTCTACCAATAACACTGATTAGAAGACTCCGTAATTTACAGAGCTAAAAAAATCAATATGCAAAAATTATAATTTTTAATATTAAAAAAGTCAAACATAGACATAATGACTATTAAAAAGTAAATATTGACAAAATGACTACTCATGTATTGAGTCAATTCTCTATTTGTGTACCACTTAGTGGGATTGCATTCTATTAATTTGTATACTCCTTATATACGGGTTCCGCTCCCTTAGCATTTGCTTTAATGCATCATTTGTTTATAAAAAAAATCATTGACTCATCAACTTTCATTTATAAAAATATATTTAACAACTCAAATGTACAAACTAATGAAAAACGTAATACTAACAGAAAATAGGCATAGTTAAAAAATTGTATTTTCTAATCTCATGTTGTGCCAAAAGAATGTCATGACCGTCTCAAAATTATATGCAAATCTCTAGACATTGAATATTTTGTACTCTAATAGATGGCATGAATGACTTTCCTAACATATGAACTACCACAAATGTTTAAGAACGTTGTTATGATGACTATTTGTCTACACAATTGCTTCAGTTAGTAGAAATTAACTTGAAAAGACAAAACAATGTGTGCAATTCTATCTATTGGTTCTACCAAAATGTAGGGGCCATCAATTCACAATCCGATGTTTAACCTTGGCTTTCCACCTTATGGACACGTAAAGGGAACTCTTCAACCTTTTCGTTAATCCACATCAATGAACTTAATTGATTGTTAAAGACCCAAACAACAACATTTAGTGGCGTCATTCCATGAATAATTAATCAGATAAATAAGCATCCAAAAGATACATACTCTATAATCTTTTGCAGGGAATGCACTACCAATGAAGTAAACACCATAAACCAAATGGATGACAAATAGTTTCATGTGAATAAAAACATTACCAAAAATTAAAGTTCTATACTAATAACAAACTCAAAGGTTTTTAATCGAGCCAAGCACAAAAGTATTTTTTTTACAAAACCAATAGAAAATAGTGTTTGCAAAACTCAAATAAACATGATGATGATAAATATGAACATGTGTTCTTTGAAATCAGTCAAAATATCCACCCAAATCAATCACATGTGTTTTTTGAAATCGGGGCATAAGCATCCATCAAGTAACATGTCATCTTATCCTTGTTTATATGGCTGCTGGAAAATCTTCGTATCATCTTGAGAAGCTATCTGATGAATCCACTGATGCTTTTGCAATGTTGGAGCTCAAGAAGATGTTTCCTCGTGCTACTGAGCATGTTCAGTATCTTGTATCTCGTTGGGGAACAGATCGAAACTGCCTGGGATGCTATTCATATAACTTGATAGGAAAGCCAGCAGATGTGTATGATAGGCTCTGAGCACCGCTCGGTAATATTTTATTTGGAGGTGAAGGTGTTAGCATGGAGAACCAATGATCCATTCATGAAGCCTACTCATCTAGAGTTACGACTGCTGAAAATTATCTAAGGCATATTATGGATAGACTTGATTGCTGGGAAAAGATCCAACTCTCCTCTTTCAGTGATAAAATTCTTGAAGACACAATACCTCTTCATATCTCAAGGATGTGTTATTTGATTAGGAGAAAAGTACATTTATTAGTTTAAGGGGAGATAAATCTCAAAATTTATTCTTAGAATTGATCATAAATTAAAATTGGGCATGCATTTCTAATGTCACTTACCTTAATGCCAACCTTAACATCAGGTCATGAAAACCTTCCTTTTGAAGTAATCTGCATAATAATTCAAATTTCTAACTATGCTCAAGATGTTCAAGTTTTCGCAACTGTAGAGTCTCTACAGCGAAAATATTGCGACTTCTCAAATAAAATCCAATTTTAATTATTCCCAAATTTTAGTTAAACCCTAAATCATGCATCTAGATGATTTATCAAATAAAATAAAGCATGCAGGATAAAACAAGCAGTTTCAGGAAAAATCCCCCAAAGGGGCAAAATCTTTTTTATTTTCACTATAATTTGTAAAAACGGTTACATGGATTACAAAGAAAGTAAGAGCGACATACGAAATACCCTCAACCGTCTGTTTCGATGTCTCGGATGGAATCTCTTGCAAGAACTCCAGGTGGTCAGCAATGAAGAAGAGAAACGGTTTCTCCACAAGTTACTCTATAAGGATTCCCTCCACAATAGCACACAACTCTCCAGTTATAGAGTTCTCCCCACAAGTTACTCCATATGAGGAAACAATCCTCTTGAAGGTTTAAAGATTCACACAAATATATGGGAATGGATTTACGAATCCAAAAGGGTATAAAACCTTAAAAAAGTAAAATCTATTTTCTAGGCTGTGAAAACGCAGAAACTGGTGCGTAAAAGATTTGAGAAAACATGTAGAATGCACACTGGTATTTATATGAAAATCGAGGCGGCGACGTCGCTCGAACGAGATAGGCATATCCCTCGAATGAAGGACACGTGTCGTTCGAACGACTTTGCACGAGATGCTTATCTCACTCGAATGACAATGGTAACTCGTTTGAACAAGCTTGTTGACCTAGGCACTCCGCTTTTACACTTAGAAATTTTTTTGCTTTCGATAAAAAATATTTTCTAAAAAATTTTCCAAATATTTATGCAAATATAAACAACTCCAATAAATCATTTTACCAATGTTGTGTAAGGGAGTAGTGGGAATGGTTGAGCATAATGTTGCATGAAGCATGATGCACGTGTGAAGATGATGGATGCATGGATTCAGATAAAGGACGTCGTGGATGATCGTGATGACGTGCCGAATGTAGCGGTATCAGACATACATACTATGATCTAGGACAAACAAAAAACTCCTAGATTCTGCCCCAGACATTTATAAAATTATGTCCTTAAAAATCTCCCCCTATGTCTATGCCGGTACATACATAAAAAATCCAAATTATGCAATCTCTATAAAACAAATGACATACATATAATATCCCCATTAAACCCTCAAATCGAGAATACTAAATGACATGTCTTCAATCAAACTTCAACATCTTCAAATCTTCAGCTCTTTAGTAACTTCCAAAGCCTTTCTCATCAGGGTGTGCAATCCAAGGAATATCACTTTTGTACCTACACACATGAGGTAAAGCAGAAACCTTCATGACGCATCGAGTTTTAAATTATATAAGAGTAAATCATGAAAAAATCAAATCTCCCCCATAATGCAAAAACTCCCCCATAACATAATAATTCTTTCTCCCCCTTTTTATGATGTCCCCAAATATACAGATAAGATGAAACAATCAAAACATGGAGTGCCACGATAAAAATGCACAGGAAATATGAATCGATCAACGCTCATGCAAAGGTATGTCCCAAAAACATTTAGAAACTATTTTTGATTTTTTAATTTTTTCATACAAAAATAAGATACGAAAAATCACACCATGGATTTAAACTCGAAAAACCAAGTCATGAAAAAGGAATGCATGGTTGTGAACACATTCGATAAGTAAATAAACTCAATCAATCATATGTGCATGATGCATACATGTACCCCTAACGAATGATCATCAAAATTATCCTTAGGTGTAAAAATTTGTTGAATTTAGATGACATCGTCTTATGAAAATTAACAAATCAAAGTCAAAGTGATTTCCACACTAATAAACTCCAAAACTATTTAACACTTTTTCAAGAATTTTAAGGACGTGCAAACCCGTTTTAATTCTCCATCCAAACACCCTCATATATATTTTCTTTTAGAGGTGTATACACTAAATTCTCAAACTTTGGAGAATTGGTGCAAAAACCTAATTGGCATGAATTTCCTTTTATTGCCTTTAAATTTTTTCGGGCTCTTTTAAACCTCTTTGGACCCCGGATAATAAAAGTCCTTAATTTTTGAGGTCCAATTAAAAGACGGCTTAATTGCAAAGGATAAATGATAACCTTTTGTAGCCCTTCATCGTTTTCAAACAAAGCACACAAAACCTCACAAACATGGTTCAAAGGTGCACACTTTTATTTTCTTGTTTTATCGCGCTTGGTTGATTTTAAGGATATGATTGAAGTGAAAATACCCAACCAACATGTGATAAGACAAGCACAATAATCAAACAAATCCGTGCATGTGTGCAAAAAGGAAAACATGTAGGAAGTAACACTTAATTACATCTTAATGACTCCAAACATTATAAAGCACATGGATGAATTGACCTATTGTCCCAAAACATTATCAAATAGTCACATGAATAAAATGGATTGATGTTGTGACTCGGTCATCCTAAGTGTTTATCCATAAATGGTGCAAACAATATATAATTTTTTTTGGATTTTCAAATTTTTATCAAAATAAAATCTTTTTGTATTTTTCAAAATTTTCAAACAAAAAAAAATATAACTACAAAATGATACAACCAACAATAGGCATATAATATTGATATGAGCAACATCCTATCCTAGCAAACAACAATCACATAAGATAATCCACAATGAAAGCAGACGTGATAAACGAGCAATGCAGTGTTATCAATTAAGCATGGATACCAAGAATAACTGCATATAAACTGACCAGAAGTAACCCATTAGTACCAAAAACCTACGCATATGAACACCGGGTACTGAAATAAGAAGGGAAGCAAAAACAGAATTTCCAGACAGGTCGCTCAAACGACTTAGCTCTGTCACTCGAATGATAAGGGCATATTGCGAGATGCGACTTCGCACGAGACAGAGTTGTCGCACAAACGACATATATATCTCGCTCGAAGGAGAAAATAAAAAATTCCCAAAATGCCCAGAAAATCATACAGTTTTTCCCAGTGAAAAAATTTCGAGAAAACAGTACCTGTAAGGGGCAAAACAGTGCTAAAACAGTAGCGAAAAACACAAATGCAAAAAATAAATCAATGTGCGCTACGTCAAAGTGAGTCATAACACTAGAAATAATATAACATGATGCATAGCTAGTGTATGAAAAAACATCCAATACAATCAACCAAGCGATCTCACATGGGGTAAATCACGTGCAAGCAAACGAGAATCGTGGACAAATAACCATAAGGCTCTAAATCCGATTTTCTAACCCAAATTGATTTGTAACGACACGTGGTGGTTTGGGGAATCGAATTTATTCTTTTATTCACCTTCCTAGGTCCATTTAAAAGCTTGTGACAAAAGCACCTAAGATGACCTTGCCTACCACAATGTGTGCAAGTGTAAATCGGGCGATGTGTGTTACCTAAAGGTGACTCTCTCCTCAAATCTCTCAGTTTCTCTCTCCGAATTTGCCTAGGTGGGTCTCTCCTAATGATCCTAGGAGGTTCTCTCACGATGATCCTAGGGATATCTTTCCTAACAAACTTAGGTTCCTCTTTCTTAACAATTCTAGGAGGCTCTCTCACACGTGTGGGAATGGGTTCAACATATTTTTGAAGACTAATCCCACCCCTATCCTTTTTGATCTCGACGGTGCCTAAAATCTTATCAAGTTTTTCAGACCTAGAGTCCAAATCAAATTTCACCTTACTTGAATCTTTCAAATTCACCTCATGTTCACCTATCCTAGATTCATGTACATGTCTAGAATCATCAAACTCTAAAAGCTCATTTTTCATAGTCTCCATTAACCCTTAAAACTATCTCTCTCACCATCGACGTACTCAATATTCTCTTTCAAAATCTTCTCATGTGCCCTAAGTTCTTAAACTAAAAAATCATTACTTTTTAAGGCACACTCTTTCAGTTGAACTTTTAATTTCAAACTTTCTTTCTTCGTTTTCAAAGATTTAGCATAAAGTTCTTTGAAAGCAGTTTGCAAGTCACGCTCATCTACACTTTCATCCTCACTCCCATCACCCTCACTATCATCACTAATCACAGGGATGGAAAGATCTCGCCTAGAAGCATAATAGACTTCTTCTTTCTAATCACTATCACTAAGGGTAGAAACATGAGAAATCGGTTTATTCAATTTCTTTAAATTTTTGGTACACTCATCTAACATGTGACCAACACCCTCACAAAAAATACACCTCTGAGATTCGTTTTCAAGAAAATATTTAAAACAAGAGTTTGTGTGAATTTTCCAATTAACTTTTTAAAAAATTTGACAACGAATATCATCAAAACCACCAGAAACCATTTTTGTGCAAAATCAGGATCAAAACAGTAACATAGTGCAATAGGCTCTGATACCAATTTGTAAACTTGAGTAGACAAATTGTATCAGAAAGTAAACCCTTGAAAAAATCAAGATCACGCGATAAATTAACGTAACCCGCTCTAATACCAATTTGTAGAGTCGCTACAGCAGATATATTGCGACTTCTCAAATAAAATCCAATTTTAATTATTCCAAAATTTTAGTTAAACCCTAAATCATGCATCTAAATGATTTATCAAATAAAATAAAGCGTGCAGGATAAAACAAACAGTTTCAGGAAAAATCCCCCAAAGGGGCAAAACCTTTTTTTATTTTCACTATAATTTGTAAAAACGGTTACATGGATTACAATGAAAATAAGGGCGAGATACGAAATACCCTTAGGCATCGATTTCGATGTCTCGGCTGAAATCTCAAGCAAAAACTCGAGGGGGTCAGCAATAAAGAAGAGAAACGGCTTCTTCATAAGTTACTCCGTAAGGACTCCCTCCATAATAGCACACAGCTCTCCGGTTGGAGAGTTCTCCCTACAAGTTACTCCAGATGAGTAAACAATCCTCTTAAAGGTTTAAAGATTCACACAAATATATGGGAATAGATTTGTGAATCAAAAAGGGTATAAAACCTTAAAAAGTTGAAGTTTATTTTGTGGGCTGTGAAAATGCAAAAACTGGTACGTAAAAGACTTGAGAAAATGTGTTGAATGCACACTGGTATTTATACGAAAATTGAGGCGGTGGCGGTGCTCGAACGAGATAGGCATCTCGCTCGAACGACAGTGGTAACTCGTTTGAACGAGCTCGCCAACTGAGGCACTCTACTTCTACACTTAGAATTTTTTTTGCTTTCGATAAAAAATATTTCAGACTTCAAAAAATATTTTTTTAAAAATTTTCCAAATTTTTATGCAAATATAAACAACTCCAATAAATCATTTTACCAATATTTGAGAGTTGCAAGATAAATTTCTCGATGGTTATGCTATAAATGGACAATGAAGATCTGAGAGATGTAAGACAAATTTCCTTGTAAATCCCTAAACGGGGAAAAAATGCAGATGCGTGCAACTAATGTAAGTCTCATTTCATAAACATTCATTTGTAAGCCTCATTTTAATTGGCCTTTATAATTGTTATTCCACAATAAAAAAAATTAGCAAACCTAAGAGGCTGGATCATTTAACGAAATATGTAGTGATGAGGTGGCTAAGTGAGAACATCAAATGTTTCATAGAAAATATAAAAATCAATAAATAACAAAATGTTTCACATAAAGTATAGCAAGATGAAAAGAACATCATGTGAAGAACACATGAAGAACAATGCTTCTACGCACTGCTTCAAACAAAATGAATAGGAAAAGCAGATCAGGTGAGATACTTAATGATGAGGTGGTTAAGTGAGAACATCAAATGTTTCATAAAAACTATAAAAATCTATAATCTACAAAATGCTTCATGTAAAGAATAGCAATATGTAAAGAATTCATGAAGAACAGTGCTTATACGCACTACTTCAAAACAAAATGAATAGGAAAAGCAAATCACGTATCTACGCTCTGCTTCCACTAATAATAAAGTTAATAGTTGATCCATCTTATATGAAAAATATCCAAAAATCAGTCAGTATCATTTGAGATACCAAAAATTATATCCAAAAATCAAAGATCAAAATGCGAGATAGCCACATTTGTATATCAACATGTAGCATTTTTATACCCAAACATTGTGCATAACAGCAACGATGTAATACCACCGGTGTATATCAACATGAATATTTAAAATAGTGTGTATATCAGCAATGATGTATATCAATGGGTAGATTTAAATCTGGCATGACATGGGATATCAACAATATAATACCCAAACAGTGTGTATATCAGCTCGGGATAAAAAAAGGCATACCACCGGATAAAAAAAAATCATACCATATGTAGCATACCATGGTTGCTGAAGTATAATTGATGTAGATGTGGATATAATACGCAAAAAATTATTAAGCAATATGTGTTTATAAATAGATTAATAACGGGTGAAATATCCTAGTCGTACCTGTGGTGATTAATGTATATCAGCTCCGGATAAAAAAATTCATACCACAATGGGTGTCATTGCCTTGTATATAGCAGCCTGAGAGGATGGAGAGGTAATATATATAACACTAAAATAGAGATGTTCGATTTCAAATTCAAAATACTCAATCTAGGCTTTATATACCAGCTATTACCGGTCGCCGCAACTCTGTTTATCCAGTTCTTGATAAACTTGAGCTTTATTTGGATCATGAGAATCTTGGGTCTCCACCTCATTATTCCCTTCACCGTGGTTGTGGGAACTCGGACGGTGGCTTTACGGATGGCTTTGCCACATGGCGACGGGGTGGAGATGAGCTGAGTCGAACATTTCGTAGAGCTTGAAAGATTTTTGAAGCCATTGGACTATTACCTGAAACTTTAAAATAGTTTAGATATAAAAACTGTCGCAGCACACAAATAGTTTAGATATAAAAAATATAACAAACTCAACACAGTATAGTCAAAGCTCCAAAAATTCATGTTGAAAAAAAAATACATTTAAGTCTCAAATAGAACATAATCAGAGAATATATGCTACACCGATAATATGGAGACGACTCCAGAATTATTTTACGGTTCAAATATAAAAAACTCAATATTAGGCTCAAGGCTGAAAAATAAATGAAAAGTGTGAAACCATGTAAAGGACTGCCATTTATAAACCATGTAAAGGACTTACATTTATAGACCAAATTTACGAAGGTAAATTGCCATTTACCCGACATAATTTTCAATCTGATGCAATTTTGAAATTGAAAACAATATGTTCTACAAAGATCAGGGCATCCTTAATGGTGGTCAATAATCCATGCCACACATATCATCACACATTGAAGGGGAAGCTTTCCCGTCCTAGGAAATTTAAGCGACAACAGTCTCCCTTGTAGTCAACAATGATGAGATGCTTGCAGCATCTACCAAAGAAGTTCTAATGACCTTCAAAAACATGTCAAAGACAACCGACACTGTAAATGGATCTGGTAGAAATCCATAATGTTATAATAAGAAACACAACTGATAAATATAATGAGGGTTGATAAATTTTATCGAAGACTTTCACATCAAAAGTGGAGTATTAAAATAGAAAATATAATTACCTCAAAGTGAACCATTTAACAAATCTGACAGTATAGCTCGTAAAAATGAAAATGAAAGTAAATCAGAATGACCTTATTACAAACATCACCCCTTATCCTAATCGCAGTCACGTGTCAGTATACGCTTGACCCCTCCCTTCCCCGAAGTTGTGGTGTTCACTTGAAGAACTTAACTTCAAACCAAACAAAACAAAGCATAAAACGCATTACAATTATTAGCACAAAAATCGTAAAAATAATAATGAAATCAATCCACCAATAAAATTCCAATTTTACATTTTTGATATCAAATCATTCACCAAAACTACTGACGTGCTCTGAATTTTCATAAAGATCCATCACTAAAACTTCATAACATAAAAATTAATGGCGATACCCCTATAACATATACATTATCCTGCACATTGACTTTAAACTAAACTAATACTCATACTTGAATGTCATCAGGGCCAAGTAGTACCCACAAAATTGAATATAGAATAAAAAATGCAATCACAGTTACATAAAACAAGTAAGGAAAAAATCCATACAAGAATCAAAGTAGCAGTAACCACACATTTTGTAAAGCTGAAAAATACCACAAAATAAACAAACTCGATAATAAATCAGGGTGGTAAAAAAAAATATAGCAAAGCCAGTGGGAAATAGAAACCTTTAACATTCTCTTCAACCCCCTTGCAAAATATAAAAAAACAACATCAAATCTCAAAATAAACCAAAATCAAATACAATTTGAACAAAAAAAAGTAAATGAAAAACTTGAAATCCCAAACATGAGATTTCAAATGTTTGAATCTCAAATATGTCAACTCAACACCTTTAGATTTTAAAGGGCCTAATTATAACTTTTGCATTTTAGATATTAAAACTAACTAAAAGTGATGAAAAGGAATTAAAGCAAAACAAACATATAGAACCAATATATTTCCCAAATAAACATACAGGAGTTGGCTCCCTCACCATTTTTGTTGGGTGTATTAGAGTTTCTATTTTACTACCTTTGTGATACCCATTGATCTCACTCCTTGCATCAGACTTTCACCTACAAAAAATAAGCATTAGTATAGAAAATCAATGATATGAAATGAACCAGAAAAAGGAAAGTAAAAAAATAATTAAAAAAAATGAAATTTAGAGTGAGGGTAGCTAATGTGCTATCCAATTTCAGTTCCATGTTCGTTGAAATCAACCGTCCTAGCAACGACCTCAAGATATTCTTCATCTTCCTCTTCGATCATCGATGTGGGAGTGTGCGTAGGTTTATTGTGAGGAAGGGCGACAGAGAGGAGGGAGTGCAGCGGAGAGGGAGGAGGTGGTGGAGGAGGCACAAAGAGGAAGAGGGGGTGCGGAGAATCGTTGTGTGAGCTTTGAAACCCTATGATTCTCATGGAGAGAGGAGAGAGTGAACTGAGAGAGAACATAAGTGAGAGGGAGTGAAATGCGAAACAAATGGAGTTTACACAAATGAGTGTAAGGGATAAAGTGGCGAGAGTACTATTTTACCCTTGGTTTTGAATTTTGAATCAAAGGGAAAATAAATTAGAGTGTGTCAAAAGAGGGGGAATTCAAAATTTTCAAGGGTAAAATGGAAAGTGCAAAAATAAATTCATATTGTGACATCATAGTTCTATCTTATGACATACATTAGTTTTCTACTTTATTATTTATATATATATATATATATATATATACACACACACACACTATCATGTAACTTGCACGACGCGCGGGTGAAGATGTATGTGATAAATATTGTTTAATGAAATATATTATTTCAATATATTTCCAAAATTGTATTATTTCATTATATATATCTGACATATGTATTGATATACCAAACAGTAACTGTTAAAAAGTTTATCCCCATACATATATTTTATTGAGGAAAACTCAAAACATAATGAAACTTCATTTGTAAAAATAAAAATGTATTCAATATTCCAAGCGCCATTGAGGTCACTCAATCCCGGATCTCTATTCCTTTGCTCGAACAAATTAACGAAACTTTATTTTAAAATATATAAATGTTTTTGATAATAAGTTGATATTCAAATGACGACATATGTCTATAACAATAAGATATGTCAGACTATGAAGTGTAAATAGGACATTGTCTAAAAACATACTTCCTGCCACACAACAACTGTGTTAATTCCACTGGTTCAATGAGTGATCTTGAGGCTGAATACTACAACTATAGGGAAAACATAACAAAAGGAATTGGCCATTATATGAGTACTTATTAATTTTTTTTTTTGTTAAAAAATTTTCAAAGAGGTAAACCTCATCCTTGAGAATTCTTCTATAGCAATAGCGGAGTACACCACAAGTTGAACCTTAAAAAATTTATCCATGTATATATAAATGAATGAAACATGTGCATAATTTTCACTGAAATCGTATGGTATCTTCTATATTCAATAAACTAACAAATTTTAACATGGAATAAGATAAACCTAAAACAATAGTAAAATGTAATGAAGATAACCCAAAAGTGTTCCAACGATAATTCACATTATAAAGAAAAGGAAAATTATATATGAAAGTAAGCTTAGCCAAACATCAACAAATAATTATATAGTGCATCAATGCTCGTTATTAGTGTAACATCTTATTTTTCATATTTGAAACAAAAAGAAAACTAAAATATATCATCAACCTGAATGAATTAGAACTTACATTTTTTTTGCTCGAATTTGGCGAACCAACTCACAAATTGAATGGGGTGTTAAAACACATCATTGCTACCCACGATTATCATGTCTTCGCAAGTCACTGTCATTTCCAGTTGAAGTTCCTATTAAATTTTAGAAATAAGAAAATGTTGATTAGGGAGTGAATACAAATTAGAAAAAATATAAAATTTATTTACATAATAAAAACAATCAGTTAGTATTATGATGTCATTACCAACACTGAAGTCATCAATCCTAGTTGAGGTCACCATCAAACTCCGTAAAGAATAATATAACAATAAAGAGGTTATTAAAATATGTTTGGTTATAACCAAATAGACTATACCCATTTTCAAACAAATAACAAAGCATAGGTACCATATTCTCACAAGGATTTACTAATAATAATCTGATTTAAAATTGTAAATTTATCCAAACCATTTGATAAATTTATCCATCAGAGTCAACATAAATAGTTGGGATTAATCCAACATCAATCCAACCTTCCACCGCCATTGATTGGGAGATCCGAAAACCTTACGTATATGATGTTCCCCTACACTAACATCTTTTTTGAGATATTAGAAGATTTTCAGTTTTGATGTTGCATAGATTAGGGATTTTCAATGTCAAATTCCTAAATTCATTCTATGAGAAGTATAGAAATCTCGTAATAACATCTTTCTTGAAAATGTTTGGGTAACAACGAAAGAAATTATTTTTAAAGTTTCGCAGTTAACTTTTGATGTTGCTCAAAATATTATTTTCAGAGACAAAGTCTCAGATAAGGATAGGTTTGTGGTTAACATAATATTTTAAGATTAAGCAAAATTAGATTGACTTCATTAGATGTTGTTGGAGAAAACATCTTACTCGTTATATCAAACTCAATATTGACGAGGCATCTAAAGATTCTAAAGGTAAATTTATTACTGACATTGGCATTGCCTTATGCTTTCACACAAATTGTAACAACCCAGGTTTTTGAGCGACTATTTTATACTATTTTGCCTGATGGGCAAATTTTATAAAATTGGGGATGTTAGAGTAAATATTATTTCCCGTGAGACTTAGGGATAATATTTACTATGTTTTGTCTATTTACCGATATGAGAAGGTAAATAGCATTATATTGTGATATTGCTTCGTTATATGAAAAACGACGGTTATGACCTATATATAAAATGGGGTAAAATAAATGAAATAAAATGAAACTGGAACACAAAAATAGTTCACACTTTCCCGAATGCCAAAATAGGGGGTGCGGTTGTCTTTAGAATAGTCGAGCTATTCGAAATAAGTGCCCAGTTGTAATTTTTGAGATTCGGGCATTTTTAAGGGGTTATGACTCAATTAAGTGGTTACGACTCATTTTAGTGGTGTATTAACATTTGAAAGTGGGAATTTATGTTTTGAGACCCGTATAGTCCCCCCACCCATTTTTTTTCTTCATTTGTGATAGAAAACAAAGGAGAGAGAGAGAAGAGAGAGTTGGGAGAAATGGAGAGAAAGAGAGAAAATGGAAGTTTTGGGCCGGAATTCGTCGCTACCGGAGGTGATCCGAGACTACGAACCTCGAGTCAAGTTTCTTACTTGCTAGTTATTGATTTAATGTGATAGATCTGCATGTGTAGTTAAGGTTTTGGAGGTTTAAACCATAAATGGGTTTTTGGTTGATTTTGGTGATTAATCCTAAATCTTGTAGTTTAATTTGAATTGAAGAGAAATAATTAGTTATTTGATGATTAGAAATGATTTTATAGTAGTATTTGTTGTTGTGGTTGGGTAAAATATTGGGTAGAATCTTGGATGGCTCGTTAATGGCTGAAACAACTTCTCGGGGAAGAAGCTGTCTGCCAGGATCGATCGATCGAGCCTGGGGGATCGATCGATCGAAGCCATCAATCTATCGACGGCCAAGGGTCGATCGATCGACCCCTTCTAAAAAGGTGAGATTTTTTCTATTTTTGTTTTAGCCCTTTTCTTTTAGGTTCGAGGTTTTGGAACCTTCCTTTGGGAAGTAATAAGGAGTCCTAGAGGGTTGTATTGGGTAAAATAATGTCCTAGGCTAAGAGTGTATATTTGGGTTTACCCGAGGGCTAGTTTATATAGGTTAATGTACGAATGATATAGGAGGTTAACCTAAAGTAAAATTGGAAGTTAAAATATTAATGTTGAGCTTTTAGGAGATACTCATTTAAGGAGACTCACTTTGAGGGTTTATGTAATAATATGAACTCTTGGAGGCTAGTTTGAGGTTAGTGGCACTTTGGGTCTAAGGTCATTAATAAAACATGACTTAATAAGAATGAAATATACATTCTAAAACTTGGTGCTTAATGGCTAAATTAATGATTTTTGGAAAAGAAAAAGTTGGAAGTTTTCAAAAAGAAAAAGTAATGGTTTTCATGAATGATAATTTATGGATTACACACCTCCCTAAATCGCTATCATAAGGGAAGTTGCGCGCGTTGTGGTGAAGCCCCCTGGCTGTTGAGTAGGGTGGATATAGTCCCTAGGCCATATGGGCAGGTATATTACTGTACTGGTTAGGGGATTCTGGGTGTGGTCCTAACTTTCTCACAGGCAATATGGCCGCTTCCCGACGTTTCGGTAGGTTCCCAGGTAGTCTTGTATAGATAGGCACTGGAAGATGATAGCCATTTAGGGGCGCGTCTAGTGGAGAAACCTGGAGGGATGGTCTTAGATTCATTAAAGCAATTCATGATAATGGATTGGCTTTGATTACATTTCTCGGATGGAAGAAGGGAAATGGGTTGTGGATTGGCTTCGGATAATATTTCCCGAAAGAAAGGAGGGAAATGGAAGCATATGGTATACAAAAGTATTTTTATGATAATAAAAATGACTTTTGATTACACTTCCTGGATGAAAGAAGGGAAGTGGGGTTTGATGATAAAAGATAAAGGACTTTTTATGATAATAAAACTTGCTTTAATTTATGTATTCTTCCTGGATGGAAGACAGGAAATAAAATTGGTAAATAATATTGATTTGGTAAACATTTGATAAAATGTTGTACCATTTATATATATTCCTATAAGAATAAATTAGGAATTGTGCCATTAGATGATGGCTGGGTTTTATTTTATATTTTCTTTGTGTAGCTGTAGATGTGACCTCCCACACTTATGCACACACATATATATATTGATTGTGTGCTTAGAGTCTAATGGATCTCGGAGATCAACCTTGTCTAAGTAGTAGTGTATCGGGGGGTTCGTTGTTTGGATTTTGCTTTGCGAGACACCCCAGGCACGAATAGGGCATAGTGTTGAAAATGGGGAGAAGTTAGCCCTTTGTACTTAGGGTTAAATAGAACATCTCATGATATTGCGCTAAGTTGCTGCTAGATTAAGAGGTGAGAAATATTACTGTTATCTGCGAGAGAATTACGCACTTACTGCCATGCATTTTTAGTCACATGGTAATCATATCAAACCGGGCCCTGACTCGTATCTATATTTCTTTGTTTCTGCATGTACTTCTTGCCGTACAGGTGCTCTACTGCATGGACACCCGTATTTGCATTTCCATTCCAGTTGTCGTGGAGCTATGGCATATTGCGGATGTTGTAGGTTATTGGTATTAGACGTTTCTTTCCTTTGTACTTTAGTTAAGTTCACTACATTTATTCGAGCGTGTTTGCCTAAGGCATTGCACTCATTCATTATATTGTAAATATTGAATTGTAATACTCGATGTATTATTTGTATTGGTCTGTTCACCGACAGCTTATTCGGTGATTATTGATTTTATTGGCATTATCTATTCATTGATTTTTGATATCCACCGTTTTTACAAATGGGATTGTCTAAGTGTTTTTCTTTTACTTACTAAAATTTTAAATTGACAGTCCATTTTCTAAAATGATTGGTGGATATCTCATACTATTATTTTAATCGACAGTGATGCTAAGAATGGACCATCTATGATTCTTGTGATTATTAGAGTATTGGGCTGGCCACCTATTATTTTAGTAGGCGGGTTGTCACAGATGGTATCAGAGCATGAGGTTCTAGAGTCCTTAGGAATCGTTGCGGATGTTCTACGCCTTCTGCTTCTCTGTTTATTTGATATAGAGCCTTAAGATTAAGGTCGTTGAATTCTCTTGTGAGATTCCGTTCTCTTGCTATGATACGAGAACCCTAAAGATCTTCTGCGCGTTCGTGTGAGACTTGTAAGTCGTCAGATGAAGGGCGTTGAGGAAGGCCGTTGTGAAGGAATCATATGATGGGATTATTAAGATCTGTGAACTGTAGTCGGGGATGAGGACCGCTTTAGAGGTCGCTTCCTTTATAGCATTATCTTATATTGCTACCGTGACTACTGAGTACAGTGGAAATAAGTTTTCCAAGTACCGCTGTCGATAGAGAGTGGTACTATGCTTGGGATTCCAAGCAATGTCAATTCGAAGTTAAGAGGTCCTTGACAAGGACCACATGTTGAAGTTCGGATGGATAGAGGAGGTGTAACCTCGTTCGGTGAGAACGTAAGGCCCGAGATTTTTCGCCTAGAGATGGGTATATAAGTGCCCAGGTGTGAGGATTGGAGGAAAACCTTTCACCCATTGGAGTAAGGTTGAAGTGGCAGGAATGGTAGTCACCTCTTTATGGTGGGGAAAATTGTTTTGCCCATAGAGAGGGCCTTTCAGTAGAAATGATAGGCTCGTAAGTAAGTGTTGCTAACACTTTTGGAGAAGTGGTTTTCGTGAGACCCCATCGGTGGATCTCCATCCGGGGAAGACTCACTAAATGAGATAGGGGAGGTCTGTATAATGTTCTCCTTCCTGAAGAAGTTAAGGGAACCATGCGTTCTGATCTTGTCGAACGTAGAAGAAGGGCGAGATTTGGATGCCTAGTTGGGACATTGATGGAAGTGGTTTTGTTCAGATAAGACTAAAATGACGTGTCTTGGAACCAGTGGTAGAGGCTAAGGAGTTTAGCTAGTATGTTGGTGGGACTTTCCAACTTAGGTGCGAGTGGTGCATTCCTTATGTAAGATGGAGTAATGTGGTGTTAACCTTAGGTCCGAGTGTGTATATCGAGCTTGTGATAGTATCGGTATATATATTTTGTATAGTAAGT
Source organism: Sambucus nigra (assembly GCA_949130495.1). Lineage (NCBI taxonomy): Eukaryota > Viridiplantae > Streptophyta > Magnoliopsida > Dipsacales > Adoxaceae > Sambucus > Sambucus nigra. The sequence continues at coordinate 408,576,992 of OX422222.1, forward strand.
ATATTTATATGACTTTCGGGATACGTAAGTTCTGTGTTCTTCTTTCACTCATTATGGGGCGAGTGGTGATATGTGTAGTACGTGCTACTTGCATTATATGTAAAATACGAGTAGAGATATTTTTGGTTGGGTTGGTGTGATAGCAAGCGAATAAATCGCGAGGCTATCCTATTCCTAGTTCTAGATAAGAGCTAGTGGTTCTATAATATCTCCCCTGGATACAGGTTGAGACTTTATAGAGGTGGTTTACGGCATGTAGGTAGTTTTCATTTTATTTATTATTTTGTTTTCCTTGCTTTATTCTTTTTCCTTGACTGTTTGCTTGCTTTGTTTGCTTTGATTGTGTATGCTACTGCCTTATCTTCATGACCAGCTAGTTAAGGGGATTGTGTGTGGGGGTTCCTTGTTTGGATTTCGCTTCTGCGAGATGCTCCACGCATGAACCTTAACGACGTTGGGAGTGGAGAGATGTGCATTTTCTTTTCTGTTCTTTCTTTTCTTTTTCTGTTGGTTGAGATGCTGGGTTGGAAGGTTTAGCCAAGAATCACGTATATGAGTGATTAAGGGCTAAGTTGATGTGCGATATATGAGCACTATGATAGTTTTCCTCTGATCGATGTGGGGAAGACTAAGATTATGAAAGTCCGATAGAGACTTATGATTGTTCCTTAATGAGAAGGCCATTTGTAAAGAGGTATATATGTATTTTGGGATAAAATATTTGTGGCATTTTACTGAAAGTAAATGCCTCAGTTGATTGTTATGGAAACTTAGCAATAAATATGTATTAGTAGAGTTACCAGTTAGGATTTTAGCGATCCCGATCATGTGTCTTCGACCGTTACTTCTTGACGACCGACAATGCGAGGTAGTACTGTAATGGGAGGGTTCCTTGTTTGGATTTCGCTTTGGTGAGACGTCCCACACATGAAACCGAGCGAATGTCAGAAGTCGGGAAAGGTCTTGAACACTAGGGATATATTTAGTATTATACTTATACGACTAGATTAGGATAGATAGATCGATTTTAGGATTCTTAGGACGTTAGGCCCTTAGGGTATGTGACGTTATTTTAGGAGGGTGGTTGGGAGTTGACCACAATAGGTTTATGGGTTAACTCTAAGTAAGATTTGTCCCCTAAAATGAAAAGTAAAGGATCTCAAGAGGTTCAGGATGTTGGGCCAAAGGAGATGAGGCCTTTCTTAGGTAGAGTGTTACGTCGGTAACCTAACTTTTGAGGAGTTGAAGTATGAGCTAACTTTTCTCCTGCACTCATGTTGTTAAGATCAAGATTGGATTTAACGAACGAGTCTCTGCCAGGAACGAGAAGTATTATCCCACGCTTGACAAAGAGTTCGTAGCGGTAGTATTCGCCTTAAAGACTTAGAGGCACTACTTCCTGGGCATGAAATTTGGGTCTTTTCAAAAGTAACAAGCTGGAGATCGTAAAGGATTATCGATAGGATATTCCCTTTCGCTAAAGAAAGGCGGATGGGGTAGCCGATGCGCCTAGTAGAAAACTTATCGGAGAGTTTAGTCGTGGCATGGAATGCCAATGGAACGAGTTTAACCGAGGGGACGCTATTGTAAGAGCATTCATGTTCGTGGTTGACCCTTTCACCTACTTATTAGTAAAGAGTAGTGTGGAACGAGAACGGGTATATCCGTGGACATTTCTATCGAATTGCCAATAATGCAACGATCATGATTCTTGTTGAGAAAACTATGGATCATTGGACCAATCATTGTTTACTCAATGGAAACGGGTGGACTAAGCACAAAAGTGTACGCCCAGCTCTTTGTAGTGTAGTTATAGAACTGTTGCGGTTCCTAGCAACAGTGGTGAACTGAGAGAGACATTCGTGTCAAGGTACTAGTAAAGTTTCCAAGAACAAATGGGAACCGTGTGGATATGGGGTATATCCTACCAACCGTAAGTGGATGGGTGGATTTGATTTAAAGGAAAGATTGGAGTAGCAGTTTTTATGGGTCTAAATTCCATACAAGTGTTTGGATCGTTTCCTACGAGTATGATGCTGTGTGTGGCCTAGTATATTGTTAGCCGTGTGCCTTGTCTGTTCGTTGGAATGGAAACAACGAATGGACTTTTCGAGAATATCTTTTTCACGATTGGGCTCATTGTGCAGTAGACTTTTAAGAGCTACACCAATGCGAATAGGAGTTAGTAGTGTTGGGGTTAGCAATTGTAAGATGGAGTAGTTATTCCCTAGTAAGGGTGTAACGTGTTTCAGAAAGTAAGGCAATTTGTGCCAAAATTGTGTAAATATCTCCTTCCGTAGTAGAAGGGTGGGATCGATAGTTCATGAGGAATGATTTGGCGCTATGTTATAGCACGATGATGTGGACTGAGATCGATAGTAATGACCTTAGTCCTAGTCCCATGGGGACGCTGCACTGCAGAAGGGTTTGCTTGTATGATACCACGGTTTTTGGTAGAGTATACCCTTTATATGGTTATGGGTTACGCCTGAATTTTGAGGGCAAAATTACCCTTTAAGGGGGGGAGTACGTAACAACCCGGGTTATTGAGCGACTATTTTATACTGTTTTGCCTGATGGGCAAATTTTATAAAATTGGGGATGTTAGAGTAAATATTATTTCCCGTGAGACTTTGGGATAATATTTACTATGTTTTGTCTATTTACCGTTATGAGAAGGTAAATAGCATTATATTATGATATTGCGTCGTTATATGAAAAATGACGGTTATGACCTATATATAAAATGGGGTAAAATTAATGAAATAAAATAAAACTGGAACACAAAAATAGTTCACACTTTCCCGAATGCCAAAATAGGGGGTGCGGTTGTTTTTAGAATAGTCGAGATAGTCGAAATAAGTGCCCAATTGTAATTTTTGAGATTCGAGCATTTTTAAGGGGTTATGACTCAATTAAGTGGTTACGAGTCATTTTAGTGGTGTATTAACATTTGAAAGTGGGAATTTATGTTTTGAGACCCGTATAAGTCCTCCCACCCCTTTTTCTTTCTTCATTTGTGAGAGAAAACAAAGGAGAGAGAGAGAGAAGAGAGAGTTGGGAGAAATGGAGAGAGAGAGAGAGAAAATGGAAGTTTTGGGCCAGAATCCGTCGCTACCGGAGGTGATCCCAGATTGCGAACCTCGAGGCAAGTTTCTTACTAGCTAGTTATTGATTTAATGTGATAAATTTTCATGTGTAATTAAGTTTTGGGAGGTTTAAACCATAAATGGGTTTTTGGTTGATTTTGGTGATTAATCCTAAATCTTGTAGTTTAATTTGATTTGAAGAGAAATAATTAGTTATTTGATGATTAGAAATGATTTTATAGTAGTATTTGTTGTTGTGGTTGGGTAAAATATTGGGTAGAAGCTTGGATGGCTCGTTAATGGCCGAAATAGCTTCTCGAAGAATAAGATTTCCTCCAGGATCGATCGATCGAGCCTGGGGGATCGATCGATCGAAGCCATCGATCGATCGACAGCCAAGGGTCGATCGATAGACCCCTTCTGAAAAGGTGAGATTTTTTCTAGTTTTGTTGTAACCCTTTTCTTTTAGGTTCGAGGTTTAGTAACCTTCCTTTGGGAAGTAATGGGGAGTCCTAGAGGGTTGTATTAGGTAGACTAATGTCCTAGGCTAAGAGTGGATATTTGGATTTACCCGAGGGATAGTTTATATAGGTTAATGTCCGAATGATATAGGAGGTTAATCTAAAGTAAAATTGGAAGTTAAACTATTAATGTTGAGCTTTTGGGAGAGACTCCTTTAAGGAGACTCACTTTGAGGGTTTATGTAATAATATGAACTCTTGGAGGCTAGTTGGAGGTTAGTGGCACTTTGGGTCTAAGGTCATTAATAAAACATGACTTAATAAGAATGAAATGTACATTCTAAAACTTGGTTCTTAATGGCTAAATGAATGATTTTTGGAAAAGTAAAAGTTGGAAGTTTTCAAAAAGGAAAAGTAATGGTTTTCATAAATGATAATTTATGGATTACACACCTCCCTAAATTGTTATCATAAGGGAAGTTGTGCGGGTTGTGGTGAAGCCCCCGGGCTATTGAGCAGGGTGGATATAGTCCCTAGGCCATATGGGCAGGTATATTACAGCGCTGGTTAGGGGATTCTGGGTGTGGTCCTGACTTTCCCGCAGGCAATATGGCCACTTCCCGACGTTTCGGTAGGTTCCCAGGTTGTCTTGTATAGATAGGCCCTGGAAGATGATAGCCATTTAGGGGTGCGTCCAGTGGGGAAACCCGGAGGGACGACCTTAGATTCATTAAAGAAATTCATGATAATGGATTGGCTTTAATTACATTTCCCGGATGGAAGAAGGGAAATGGGTTGTGGATTGGCTTCGGATAATATTTCTCGAAAGAAAGGAGGGAAATGGAAGCATATGGTATACAAAAGTATTTTTATGATAATAAAAATGACTTTTGATTACACTTCCTGGATGAAAGAAGGGAAGTGGGGTTTGATGATAAAAGATAAAGGACTTTTTATGATAATAAAACTTGCTTTAATTTATGTATTCTTCCTGGATGGAAGAAAGGAAATAAATTTGGTAAATAAGATTGATTTGGTAAATATTTGATAAAATGTTGTACCATTTATATATATTCCTAAAAGAAGAAATTAGGAATTGTGCCATTAGATGACGGATGGGTTTTATTTTATATTTTCTTTGTGTAGCTACAGATGTGACCTCCCACACTTATGCACACACACACACACACACACACACACACACACACACACACACACACACATATATATATATATATATATATATATTGATTGTGTGCTTAGGGTCTAATGGATCTCGACGATCAACCTTGCCTAAGTAGTAGTGTATCGGGGGGGTTCCTTGTTTGGATTTCGCTTTGCGAGACACCCCAGGCACGAATAGGGCATAGTGTTGAAAATGGGGAGAAGTTAGCCCTTAGTACTTAGGGTTAACTAGAACATCTCACGATATTGCGCTAGGTTGCTGCTAGATTGAGAGGTGAGAAATATTACTGTTATCTGCGAGAGAATTACGCACTTACTGCCTTGCATTTTTAGTCACATGGTAATCATATCAAACTGGGCCCTGACCCATATCTATATTACTTTGTTTCTGCATATACTTCTTGCCGTACATGTGCTCTACCGCATGGACACCCGTATTTACATTTCCATTCCAGTTGTCGTGGAGCTACAGCATATTGTGGATGTTGTAGGTTATTGGTATTAGACGTTTCTTTCCTTTGTGCTTTAGTTAAGTTCAGTACATTTATTCGGGCGTGTTTGCCCAAGGCATTGAACTCATTCATTATATTGTAAATATTGAATTGTAATACTCGATGTATTATTTGTATTGGTCTGTTCACCGACAGCTTATTCGGTGATTATTTATTTTATTGCCATTATCTATTCATTGTTTTTTGATATCCACCGGTTTTACAAATGGGATTATCTAAGTGTTTTTCTTTTACTTACTAAATTTTTCAATTGACAGTCCGTTTTCTAAAATGATTGGTGGTTATCTCATACTATTATTTTAATCCACAGTGATGCTGAGAATGGACCATCTATAATTCCTATGATTATTAGAGTATTGGGCTGGCCACCTATTATTTTAGTAGGCGGGTTGTCACACAAATATCTATACCAAAGACAAAGATTTGGAGATGGGTTTACATCTCTGCAATTTTTTTCATGTCCAAAACGTGATAATTGAATCTCATTCTTTTAGTTTTGTTGAAATCATTCTCAAAAATATCAAACATCCTTGAAAAATTATAAAATAACTCGAAATTGAACCCACACTACTAACCTGACCAAAAGTTGAGCCCTAAGTCGCCGTCGTCGCTGCCACCACCACCAGCAATCTAGCCGTAAATTGAACCCTAAATAAAACTCAAAACCAAAATTTACTTGTAGGGATTCAATCACCCTAAATTAAGAGCTAATTCTGAATCAAAACAACCCCTGAAAATGAAATAAAAAATATCCACAAACAAACCCTAACATCGAAATCAAAGTTACTCTATATCAAGAGCAACATGGAAATTAAAAACACCTATAGGGATTTTGAGCTCAGTTCCGTCATCGTCAACTCGATTTTTGGCTTATATTTGGTGGTTCAATTGATGATATCGATAGTGGGGGCTTCTTAAATTTGGAGAGTCGAGGAGTTATTTGTTTCATCAAATGTGTTTCTTTGATATGATTTCGTGGGTTACTGTAAATGCCAATGTACATTAATGGTTCTAATACTATCGTATTATATATATATATATATATATATATATATATATATATATATATATATATATATATATATATATATATATATATATATATATATATATATATATATATACTAGAGGATACCCGTGCCTGAAGGCACGACGAAAATTTTCAAAGTACGTAATCATTAAACGACAAAAATTTTGAAAGTACATAATCACAAAACGAAAAAAATATTATTCCCCAACAAAAGATATATAGAAAATAAACTAACAATATTATTTCTCAATTTTGTTGTACATTGGCATCATGTATCCATCGACGATTGAATTACCACTTACATAAACTTCAATAATCAACTTGATTTTTGACTTGTCATTCTCAATAATGTTTTTCTTAGATATCAAGTCATTGTACTCATCTTCTGCTTTCTCAAACATAGACATGAATTTTTTATTCACTCTTTTCTTGAGGCCCAATTGTTCAGCCTGAAGCGTTTCAAATTCATCCCTTGACTTGCGGGGATCACGTGATTCAAAACCATAATAAGAGCCATTTTTTTCAAAAAGTTGTTTATCAGATGTGATCCATGCATTCTTCTCAACTAATTTTTCAACCCTCAAAGAACAATCTTTCTTCTCCATCTCAATCCTCGTCACCTTATTTTCCATTTTTTTCCTCTCAAGATTTTTCTCACTGATTTTATGTTGATGTTTCTGCTGCTCCTTCAGAATGCAACTTATTGGCGTGTCACATTCTATCAACTTTGAGAGGATTGTGTTGAGCTAAGATTCCGCCTGATTATGATCATTTCTTGTGGAAGCAACCTTGGCCTTGTGTGCATCCACTTCTGAAGTGAGATTATCAATCCGATTCTTCAAAGAAATTGACTGACTTTCCAATGATGTTTGTTCACATTAATATCAAAACTTCAGCCATCCAATACACACATCAAAACTCATGTTCGTGATACATATTTGAATTTGAAATAATCGGAGTAATTTTGAAAAAATAAATAAATAAATAAAGAAGAGAGATTTTCAAAATTTCTGATTAGTATATGAGAAAATTAAATCAGAACGGAAATTCACTCGAATAACATTATAAGCATACATAAGGGAACAACATTAGAACAACATCAGAAAGGAACAACATTATAAACTTATGAAATGAAGAAAAAAAACATGTCATCCTATGCATACATAAGGGAAAGGAGATGTCCCCATCCGACCAACATATATACTGAGGGATGGAAATAGAAGTAAGCTTAATGTGCAAAATTCACTCGAGAGATTAAAACGAACTAAAAATTCTCAAAATTCGTGATCTAAAAAAGAACAATTTTTTTAAAAACTCATTAGAAAGTTGAGTTTAGACACAACAACAATAGTTTAGACACAACAACAATTAGTTCAGGGTAGCTTCTTGCAGAAATTGCATAGCTCAAGTTTTATTTTTTTATTTACACTTTACCCATCTATATCTGTGTGCGCCCACGTGGGTTCATGTCTTATGTTCACTTACTTGTACATGCGAATTCTCAGGATCTGCTTCATCGGTCACATATGCCGCATGATCACCGTCTGGACCAGAACATGGTGTAAGCATTAATGAAATCCGATCCATCTTTAGCAATGCATCATCGTGCCAGATCAGTCCAGATTAGTCCATGAACCCACGTGGCAGGTGTTCCAGCTGTTCTAGGTGCTTGGCAGGTGTTCCTGTTATTTTACGGATCAATCTGGATCTATTTTATCGGCAGCCAAACCAACCGATAAGTATTCACATCTTGATAAGGGAGCAGGAAAAAGTCCAAATACTGTTCGTGTAGGGAAAAGCAGATCCTGTTGTTCATGTGGGGAAAAGTCCAAATACTGATCTAAGCATTCGCTCCCAGAATCTGTATTCAGTAGATCAAAATTCGAAGAACACTTCATCAACTGAAAAGGTAATAATAATCTTTGAAATCCAAAGAAAACTTCATCAGTTTTGAAATCCGAAGAACACTTCATCAATTTTTTAAAGTATTGAAGTACCAAGTCAAAATGAAGTAAAACTAATTCAACTAAAGTAAAGTATATTCAAAATTGATGTAGAAGAAATTACATAGTAAAGTATTTATTTATACAATATCTCATTTAACTGCATCTAGAATGTATAGAAAACATATTTCATTCATAAACACAAAATGTAGAAGAAATTACATGCATATAAACATGTGCCTGCTGTATGAGGGATTACAGAGAACGGAGATAGAGATTGGGGTTGGGTGGGTTTCGAAAGAGTGAAAGAGTTCAAGAATTCATTTATAAAGTTCGAGAGTGGTGCACCATCACCCTGTTTCACTCTCTCCAAACCTCAAGTGCATGAACCCTCTTGGGTTTCAATCTTTGTCTAAGAACTCCACCATTATAGGCATGGTGAAATTGTGAAGAAAAGAATTCTAGATTAGAGATAAATATGAATAATAAGATAATAAGTGAAACTGAAAGTAAATACACAAAATTTCCCCCTAAACAATTGATGAAATACATTTCATGTTGCAAAAAAGAAAGTAACAGAAATTCAACAGAATAAACTCTTCGCTCAAAAGAGAGAAATTAAAAAAACTCACAAAGACTTGTCACAATAGAATGTAGACATTTCCACCGTCTTCGTTTAAATTTCTTGAACATCATTTAGAAGATTTGTCACCTCAAGTCGTGTTTACTGTTAAAAAAGAGAAATGAACAAAATATATTCAAAATTGACATAAACACAAAAGGGTAATATATTTGAATATTAGTTGGCAAGAAAGAGAGATTGTCTTATATGGCATCCGAATGATTCATCAAAAAAATAAGAAAAGTACAATATATTTGAATAGTAAATGTTCACCTAAACATATCTTCCTCAATCAAACATGTCATATGAACATAAAATTATAAATTGGTTACAATGTAATGCTATCAAAATCAATGAATATGGGATATTCAAAACTACACACAAAATAATTCATAAGCAAAGATTACAGTTCAATAAATAAATTAATCAAATAAAAAAGTAAATTAAAATTTCCTATAAGGGCTGAACAAAGATTACACAAAATACTAAAGTTGCCAACATAGGGGCTAGACCAAAAATAATATTTTTCTTTAGAATTAGATGAATGAATCTCAAAGTAAATGTATATATATATATATATATATATATATATATATATATATATATATAGAACGAACACATAAAACCCTAGGTTGTTATAAAAAAATCCCTAATATTTCAAGTAGGTGAATGTGTGACTGAGAGACAGACAGGGAGATTATACCTTTAGAAGTTATCTTCAACAAAAAAAGAGTTAGTATGCACCATTAACATGGGTGTTTTGAAACAGGGGTAGCTCACAAATACCATTTAAAAACTAAAATCAGTTGAACAAACACACAAACCTCTAATTGAGAGGAAAGCAAAACAACAAATGGAAAGATTTTTATCCTTTCCAAGACAAATAAGATATGTACACTTCAAAGAAATAAAAAATGGTTTTATGAAAAACCATGGTAGTAAACAAAGAAAAACACTTCAAATGAAATAAAAAATGAAATTTCAAAAGAAAATTTTAGTAAAGCCATAAATTTGGTTCAAAAAATCAAAATGAAAATGAAAATGTCCACCATTTTTCTTCGAAGTGATGGATCTAGGGGTTTGAACCAATTAAATCAATCAAAGAATAAATAATAATTGATGGAAAAATTATATTCGCGAAGATGCTATTTAATTGGAGAAATTTAACCTCAAGCCAACTATTTAAATTGTGGAAATGAATAGAGAACATCTAAATGCTTGCAAAAGAAATTGATAACAATCTTAGAGGGAGCTGAATTTTGACTTAGATACCATTACAAAAAAATGTGTCAAATTAATAACATTCGCCCACCAATAGTATTTGAAATGAAAAGGGAAATAATAAAGACAAATAAAAAAGGGTCCAGAATAACAAATCTCCACCTAAACCATAAGTTCCAGATGCATATTGAGGATCAAAGTCCACAAAGTACCTGCTGGAAAGTGGTGAAAGAGTAAATACAAAATATGTCAAGTGTGGTCAAATTGTTCATACATACCAAAACAGCAACCAAAACATATTGATAATAATACAAAAGGAAATTAAAAACCCTAATTTCATAAAAAATTCAAAAGGGGAGCATGATATCTATAACTTTCTTGGAAAGAATTTGATGGTGATAATGAGATGACCAAAAATCTGCAGAAAAATGGAATAAAAAATTGATCAAGAATACAAAAATACAATAGAAAAAAAACTACAATTTCAAGAAAAAAAAACTATACAATCCGAACCAAAATCCCCCCCAAAAAAATAAATTGGAAACGTTACTGTTGATGTAACAAATTAGATTATATCTAATTTATTTAATCACAGATAAAATTAAATGAGACAAAGAAATTTTAAAGTGGTTCAGCCTTATAAGAATGGCCTACGTCTATTGTTTTTGTTATTGCTGACTGTTGGGGAATTCTCGAATACAGTTTTATCAAGAAATTCCCAGTCCCCTTACAATGAGGATGCTACAATGTATTTATAGCCCTCAGGATGTACATGTGAAAGGGCAATACATAGCCGTCCCTTAGGCGTATACATCTGTATGATAATAATAAGCATTTAATGCGCAGTCAATCTGTTGGTTATCCCGCTATTAATGCTCTGTCCGAAGTGCAGATCGGACCGCCTAAGCTGCTTGGTACTCATAAGTTGCTCGGTGCAGTAAAGTTCCTCGGAGAACTCTTGTTGGTCGGAGCGTCTGAGTTGATCGGGAACGTTGAGTTCCTCGATGTCAATGTGATTGTAAAAATGCTTGTATGTGCCACGTAAATTGATACGAGTCTTCATATGATTAATCCACGTCAGCAGGTTAAATTTGGTATCAACAGTTATCCTAAATTTATAATTGAAAAACCCAAAAGAAGAGAGAGTGAGACCATACCTCTAGTTCTGGCCGTTTAGAATCCACGGAGGAGAGAAGAATGAAGTGGAGGAAGAGCTTGGGTGAGAGACATAATAAGAGAGGAGTGAGAGAGTGAAAAGGAGAAAGAGTTAAGGAAGAGACTCATATGGAACCGTGTAAAGATGGACGGTGGACAGCTTTGGGTAGCGTGAAAATTTTGAAATATGTTAAAACCTTGAGCGGGATAATTGATGTTTGAGCTAGAAAGTTTGGGCGGGATGATGAATTTTTTTATTTCATCACAACCGTTTATTTTTCTTTAGGAGATCTCGGCCGTTATTGTGCTTTTATATTTTTAGAATTCAAAAACTATGCTCTCTCTCTCTCTCTCTCTCTATATATATATATATATATATATTGTGTATCTTCTCAAGTTATTGTGCCACATGTGAACATTAAATGCAAAGAATTATGTTAAAAATAATGTCTCTCCATATATAACTTTTATTTATATCAAACACTTTTTTTTCAATTAATAAATGTTAACACTTATATAATAAATAATTTTTTATATATAACTCAAAAAATATTTCTTTTAATAAAAAAATGTACAGTTTTCAAAATTAATATAAAAATAGTGTCTCCTCCTGTTATTGTGCCACCTATCCATACTAAATGCAAATAGTTAAATGCAAATAGTTATGTTAAAATTGGTATCTCCCCATATAAAACTTTTCTCATATGAAACATTTTTTACCTCAATTAAGTAATGTTAATATTCATATAAAAAATGATTTTTTATATATAACTCAAAATGTTTTTTTTTATAAAAAAATGTACTGTTATTAAAACAGTTTATCAATTCTGAACGTTAGTATTGTTTTATAAAAACATTTTTTTTCTTAAAAAAATTGTATATATATTTATAGAATAGCATTGTAAAACAAAATTTATTTAATGAAATGAAGTTAAAAACTATAGTTTTTAGAAAACTACTTTATAAAAATACAATTTTTATATAGAATAAAATATTTTATACTTATCTTTCGAAAATTAGGTTTTATAAAAAAAATATAAAAAAAGGTGTTAACACTATAGTTTTATTAAAAAAAATGAATATATATTTATATATTTATAAAAACAGTACTTTTTAAAGCCTATGAAAATACAATTTATATAAAGAAACGAAGGTTAAAACTACATTTTTTATAAAACTACATTTTTTATATATAATAAAATATTTTATGCTTATCTTTATAAAATTAGGTTTTATTAAAAAAAAAAAAAAAATTTAACTCTATAATTTTATTAAAAAATGATTATATATTTATATTTATAAACATTCTTTTATTATATATTGAATGGGGGGGGGGGGGGGGGTTCTATTCTTTTTATTTTATTTTTAATTCGCCTTACTTCATCAATACATATTCTTCTTTTTGCATTTTAATTTGACATGTATGTTTTTGTTTGGCATCAAATATTCTATTAATGATATACATATACTCGTTATCATTTATATTTTTTTCTGTATTAACGGCATATATCACACAAATGTGAAATAGGTCTTTTAATGTTATATATTTACCTCTATTTTTATAAGTTTGTTTGCATTTCATTGTATAATAAGAAGTGCAAGGGTCCCGCGCATCTAGATTAGATTAGATAATATGAAAGGATCAAAGCTACTTTACTCAGGCTCGTTGAACTTTTCCAATCAAGTTTAAGGAACCATCGACTCCCTAATCTTAATCCTTATGATATTTAAGCTATTGGTATAAGGACACCAAGACTAATTCTTTTTGTTAGGCTACTTATGGTACACTCACTTTTTCGTTGTGGGATAGGAGTTATATTATACTAGCATGTAACCCGCGCAAAGCGCGGACGATTTATGAAAAAAAGAACATTACACGTGGAATGTCAGTTACATGTCTACAAAATTTATGTGTGTAAAAAGAACATTACACATGAAATCTCAATTACATGTCTACAAAATTTTATGCGTGTGAAAAGAACATTACGCGTGGTTTAATAAACAAATGCATCGTGCTAACAATGTGGTATCTAGTCGCGCCTATATCATGGCGGTCGGGAGTTAATGAGAATATATAATAAAAGTCATCAAAAATATTGTACGGTTATGAATTCGCCCAATTTGCGATTGTACGCAATATTTTTGTATCTTAAGTTATTTCACAGTAGAATAAAATATGTGTTGCGATCTCTAATGGAGTCTGACCGACTCTCCAGTGTTCTCCATCTAATGTAACATTTTACAAATTTATTTGATATGATAGGGAATTTTAATTTCCAACTACACGAAATCTTATTTTTTGACCAAACATGAACACGATCCAATCCACATGATACAAAATCTAATTTTCTTAAATAATATGAATACTATCCAAATAAAAACGACACGATACTTAATCTTATTTCTTTATACCAAACACATGCAATATGTGTGTATGTGTGTGTGTGTGAGAGAGAGAGATATGGAGAAAGTTTTATTATTTTTTTAATAAAGAAAACGAAAGCAAAAAGAGTAATTTCATTTTATTTTAGGATCAATTATAAAAAAATCCCCAACATAAATACATATTTAAAAAAAAAAATAGACCTCATTTCTTTTTAATCCATTTAGCTCAACAAACATCCATTTATTCAATATTCTCTTATTTTTAATGGTCCGCGCTAGCGCCACCTACTGCACAGCTCCCCCCCACCCCCACCCATCCCCACCTCATTGCCAAAGATCACGCAACCCTCGTCGGAGCTAAGTTGACCCTCACTGGAGCTCCGGCAGTGGGGGTGAGCTGGGGAAGATGGCTAGATGGGTTTATGTGTGTCATTTTTTTAGTGTTTTTTATGTGATAAGAGACTTTTCGGTACATTGGGGTGGGTGAGGTAAAGGGAGGTGGATAAAGGATTGGACTAAATGTGTATTAAATAATGTTTAGTAACTTTTTGGTATATGCCCCTTTATTTTATCCCAATTTTTGTTAACAGAAAAACGATGAGTTTTTTCAGGACAATATAGTGACTATTTGGTATATGCGCCTTTAGTTTAATGAGGACATTTTTTGACAAATGGATGTAATAAAATTTGAGAAATACCATAGTTTCTTAATCCCCCATTTTTACACTAAACAATAGGACCGGGTGCATCAGAATGCCTTTTGTTTCATTTTCTTAAAAGTTATCCATATAAGCCTTTCAGAAAACTGATTTAGTTTAGTATGTTTTATGGTTAGCTTCCACCTTGGAGAAGATCAGTCAAGTGAATTCACATAATTTTAGTTAACTCCTCTTTTCTTTGGGTCGATACAATTTTTATTTTCTCTTTCCTTCACAATCCTTTACTTTTCGATTTCATCCCTACTTCCTCTTTGCATATCCTATTTTTACTGTTTTTTTTCAAATGTAATCATATTTAATGGGTTTTATTGGTGTTATAAAATAACATAATTTGGTCTTGTTTTGTGCAATAATAACCCTTTTGAGCAACGTTTCGTTTATTAGTTGTTATACTTTAAATTCAAAATCAGAGGACAAAATTTATATGTTGTACGTAAATTATAAAACATAAAAGCCGCAATCAACCAAATCAAAGTATAGTTCGTAAAAATAAATGTTTCCCAAATCAAAGCTAATAAGCTATACACACCACCACACCAACTATTTTCTCACACTGGGCACACCCTCACAAAACCATTATCTGTTGCCCCATTCTCTCACCTACTCCCTATTACCCGACAGCACACTACACAAACCCATAATTTGAAATAAAATAACTAAATAAGCCACCTTAAAATGGCATAGTCTAATGCATCATTTTTATGTTAGTGTAATAAGTCCATAATTACCCGATTTGGAGTTACATACTTGTTAATATTATTTTTTTACTTTATTACATTTTTCCTACCTAAATGCCAACAAATATCACTATTAGGTGTGAAAATTTCAAATTTAGTGACAAAAATGTATCAAATATAAAAAAAAAATGTAACCTGTACCAAATTCAAAACTGGATAATTATTTACGTATTAAAGTAAATAAAAAACCAAAAAATTATATTCTCTCCAAAACCTTTTCCCTATTATTCTTCTAAATTTATTAACAGCCGTGATTTCTACACATAGTTAGAGTATGAAAAGTTCTAAATATCCGAAATGTAAACTTCAAGAGTCCCAACTGTTCAATTAAAACTAAAGATCTAAAGGTCCTAAATATTAAATTAACAAAAATTATGATATGTATCTATAAAAAAATGATAGATCTAAGCAACCAAACAAATTGTAAAGGACTCGTCAACTCTTTCAAAAAGGCATTCAATCAATTATATTCAGATATTTGTAATGTTGAATACAACATGAAAAGCTCACGTGTGGGACATCACCCAAAGAATGTCATGCTTTTGGCATGCGATGCTTTTAGCGTGCTCCACCTATGAGCAGGCTGTACCATTTCATCAGCAGCTACACCGCATTGGTAGCTGGGACAGAGGATGGTATAAAGGAACCACATACAACATTCTTAGCCTGCTTTACTGCAGCATTTATAATGCTTCATCCAACCAAATATGCAACTATGCTTGCAGAGAAAATGAAAAAGTATGGAGCAACCGGGTGGCTCGTTAACACCGGTTGGTCAACTCAACAAAGTCTAACAACCAAATTAAAAATAAAGCTCCGCATTCGACATAAATCTAAAAATAGTTAACCTTTTCAAATCCATGTTAAGCTTGTAAAAAATCAACCCTCTTGGCCCAGTGGTATGGGACAGTTTTGAGGGTGGATTGGGTTTGGTCACTAGTTCGATCCCCGACACTGTCAAAATAATGCTTGCCAATGGAATCCACGAACCGCAAACGTGGATTAGTCGAGGTGCGCTTAAAGCTGGCCTGGACACCACGTTGTATGATACAAAAAAAAGTTAAGCTTGCAAATTGTTCCTGAATTATGAGAGGTGACAATACCAAAAAAACACCAGGAAAATAACACAGAGGTACAAAACGCATACCAATGACATTTTTATCTATTGAAAAGCACACAAAAAACAAAGCAAAAAACTGGGGTTTTTATCTATGGACAAACACACAAAAACAAAGCAATAATAATGCTTCTCACCATCATGCCCTAAAACACCCGCTCACTTTTTAAGAACTAAACTCACTTCCCAATAACTCCCACCTTCTAACAATCTACCACCCCCACCAGTGCCTCATTCTTACCAAACACCCCAATCGAGATATCCATATTTTCAAATCCAAGATCGTATAAACTGATCGGTAAAAACTTAAATAAACCAACCTGATAATTTCTGATTTGGCTGTGACAACCCGATATCTGAAATAAGGGGTGGCCATCCCGATACTCCAATAATACAGGATTCATGGATGGAAATCATTCTCACCATCGTAACAATGTAAAGAGTATATGGGATAACCGCACAATATTTCAGAAAACAGGTTGTCAAAAATTTTAGTTTTGTAATTTAAATAAAGCATTACTAACAACCCATAATAGAAAAGAAAGGTGGAAACTCCCACAAGTATATATATATATATATACCAACCATAATAAAGAAAGGACCGAATGAAACGTCGGTCAATGGAATTAATACAATATACAATAAGTTTCATGTGTTACATAATACATCCATTATACAATTACAATTGTTTGGTCCACACGTCCGAATAAAGACTGATCATAACTAGATAACAATGAGGAAGGCGTCTACACAAAATGTCCCGTGATATCCGCAAAATGTCACGGCTCCTCAAAAGAAACTAAAATAGGGAGGTCATTACGGGCGACCTTGCGGTGGAACACCTGAGCGGATATAACATATATATATACGCATCAAGAAAGAAGAACCGGTCAGAGCCCGGTTTTATGTGATCACCAGATAAATGACAAGTATGACAGTGATGAACAGATAAGCATGGATGATAAATATGATATTCTAGCATGGTAACAATGAGATAAATAAAGACAATTTAATGATTATAAGGGAAGGATCGATTATATATGCAATTAAGAATACTTATCAACCGTTTTCATCTTTCATCCTTTTCATTTTATCTTCTTTCCATTCCTTACCAGGAATACAATTATTATCACGTGCTCTTTATGGCACTTATCTCAATTGTATGCTCTTTATGGCATATACTTTGCTCTTTGTGGCATTAATGTTCCATCGAGTCCAACTCGATAATTAGAATAGTTATAAGTATATATATATAACGATTATAAGACCGCCCGTCTGGGTTTCCCCACTGTGCGCGCCCCTAAATAACCATCATCTTCCAGGGCCTATCATATGACAACCTGGGATCCTATCGAAACGTCGGGAAGCGGCCATATGCTTGCGAGGTAGTCAAGAACACACCCGGAATCTCCTACCCATTGCAGAAAATATAAAATAAGCGCTCATATGGCCTAGGACTATATCCACCGAACATTCATTAGCCAGGGGGCTTCACCTCACGCACGAACTTCCCTTAAGTTGGTATTTAGAGAGGTGTGTATCATCCATTTTATTAATTTCCATTACATGATTTAGTAAATTATCCTTTACTTTATCCATTTTACATTTTATCAAATGCATTATGGTTATGTACTTCGTATCATCATAATAACCTCGAAGAATATTCAAACTCCCAAGTTATTTCTCCCAAATGTCCCTTTTTGGACTTTATAATAAACCATCAAGTCAAGCCTAGCTCACATTGACTCCTAAAGTCTCCAAATTTGACTTTAAGATCTCCAAGATTCTTATAAAACTATACAAGAGAACTAATGCCTGAACATTTCTTCAAACCTCCCCTCCCCCGAAATGAACCCTAAATGAACCCCTTCGAGTCTAGGTGTCGACCAAACTCAACTAATACTCTAAGACCCTATATTTACTTAATTTAAGAAGGTCCCTAATTACTAAACCTAAAGAAAAGGGTTAAAAGAAAAGAAAACGAAATTTCAAATGAGGGACTTCCAAATCGATTTGGCTTAGCCGAATCGATTCGGTCAGAAATCATGGCTTTCTGCATAATTGTTGAATCGATTCGGACATGCCGAATCGATTCGTTCGGGAAAATGGGGTTGCTACATAATTTCCGAATCGATTCAGACCAAGACGAATCTATTCCGTTCACCCAACCCTGGAAACTGTCTCGAAGCGAATCGATTCGGCTAGGCCGAATCAATTCGGTTCTGCAGAAATTCCTAATTTAGCTTATGGAGTCTTGGACTCCAATTTGATTCCCAACTCAAATCCATTCTAACCAACTCATTTATTTTCACCAACACAACATAAATGCTACTAACTACTACCACAACTATCAATAATCATCCAAATTATTCTTCAATGGTTCAAAACCAACAAATACACAAAAACCCTAAAACTAATCAAACCAGGATCAAAACACCATTATCACTACAAATCATTTATCTTAAACCACAAATAGCAAGTAGGAAACTTGCCTCAATATAGGAAATGCAGATTTTCTTTGGGGTAGAAGCAAGAATCCCTCCTCAATCTTCAATTTTCTCTCCTTTCTCTACTCTTTCTCTTATTCTCTTAAGCTCTCTTTCTATAGGTTTAGGATAAATTAGGGAAAATAGAAGACTTAGTACGACTAAGTCGTGCCATTAGTCAAAATCCCATCTTTAATGATCAATATTGCGATAAAATAACACGCAACTACATATTTAAGGTATAATCAGTCAAAAGTGCCAAAAACTTCAAAATACAATATGGCACAAAATTTGACTATCTCTCACGTTCCGGAATCAAGTACGGTCTCCAAATTATCATTTGGACAATTTATAATTCATTTTAAGTTCCGGTCTCATTATTAAGCCAAATATCATTTTAATTCATATGATATTTTAAAACATAACATGGCAATATTCACCTATTGTTACGGTAAATATGAAATTCCATAGTAAATATTAACTTTTCTTCATTAAATAAATACTCAATTCATATCCCAGCATTTTATATCTAATTACCATATCTAGTAAATAAACATAAAAGATGTTCTCATAAGCGAGGGTTATTACATTGGCTCGACTTCAATTTATTTCTATTATTATTTATAAAGGGTGGACAACATTTTACCAATAGATCTAAGGTTGCGAGGAGAGGTAAGCAGTGGAAATGCAGGGGGTTGTGGAATCATGTCCTCCGGTCTTCTTATACAATATTAGGCAAGTCAAAAGTTGGGAAAAGTGAGAAGTGAGAAGTGATAAGGGTTTACCCGTTTGAGTTTTCAAATAATTCATGGATTGCGTGTAGTCATTAAAAAATAGAGTTATTGACATATGCATAGGGGTGCAACCGGTACGGTATGGTCGGTAACGACCCCTTACCAATACCAA
Source organism: Sambucus nigra (assembly GCA_949130495.1). Lineage (NCBI taxonomy): Eukaryota > Viridiplantae > Streptophyta > Magnoliopsida > Dipsacales > Adoxaceae > Sambucus > Sambucus nigra. Next base: position 408,596,560 of record OX422222.1, read on the forward strand.
TACCAAAACCACATTCTATATGGTAAAATGGTACCGTACCAATTTACCGATCGGTACATCAAAACAAAAACCAAAACTAAACTCACCGATTTTTTGGTTTTTTTGGTATTTTTGGATTTTTTTGGTTTCGGTAATTTCGGTTTCAATTCGATTTTTTCCCAATAAATACCAGAATTTCAAATCGGTTTATGCATTCGTCAAATCTGGTATATATTTCGATATACCCATATCTAGCTGTTACAATTTCTAGCATTTCTAGTTGTTTGGAACAATTAAAAACATAAACAAACAGGTACAATTTTTTAGCATTTGTAGCATTTGGAACAATAGAATTAAACAGATTTGAGACCAAACTAACCGATTTGCTTTTGTCGGAGCCGGAGGAGAGTGAGACGAGACCAAAAAGATCGGTTTACCTCCGTCAGAGACGGATGAGAGTGAGACGAGATCAAACTGACCGGTTTGCCTCTACCGAAGCCGGAGTAGAGTGTGATGAGATAAGGGAGCTGGTGCCTAAGGAGAGTGAGCCAAGATGATGAGCCTCAAAAAATGAGGGAGCTATTACCTCAAAAAATGTTCGTCGGAAAGTCAAAATCATCCACACCTCCAACATCGGAAAAACAAACCTTCGTCGGAAAAGCCAACTTACCAGAAAAAAAATCACCGAAAAATACGGAGGGAACTTAGATTTGAATACAACTGGTGCCGAAAAAATTGTCACTGGAAACCCGATCTCAAAACGAAGTAACCACACCAAATCGAAAGCCAAATCTCAAAACAAAAAAATGATGTTCTCAAATAAAAGTCCCCAAAAAATTATTTCTCAAAATTAATCCAAGGTTGAAGAAGAAGAAAAAATGAGAGAGAGAGCTCAAACAAAAATGACGGCCACACTTTTTAAGAGAGAAATAGGTAAAAAAAAATGAAATGGAAACCCTAAAAAAAAAAATCTGTACACAAACCACAATATAAAGCCCAAATGAAATAAGGGCAAAACGAAAATATGGTCAACAAAACAAACGACTCTTTTTATTTTAACAAAATGCTGCCTAATTCATTTTGTGTTAAATGTTTGATTAATTAAACAAAATATATGTTTAATTAACATGACTATTTAACACTTACACCAAATACTCGAATAAATAAATTTAAATTCAAAGAGAATATAAAAACTCACTCATGAGAAATAAAATAAATAGTAGTATGATACTCAAAATAATTTCACACTGCACAAGAAGTTTGGTACGGTAATTTTGGTACGATATCGGTAGGGTAAATTCGGTAAATCGGTTTTTTGTATCTCAAAACCAAAACCAATCAAATTTTTTACGGTATTTTCGATTTTGATAAAATCGATTTTTGATATTTCATAATATGAAACCAAAACCATTTTTTCCAGACCAAAATGGTACGGTACGATAAAAACCCGTACCGGTTGCACCCCTACATATGCATGTAAAATCATTTTTAAGAGCAACACAATATTAATCAATAATACATTAATTTGATTAAATTTGCATATACAAATGTTCTTAATAAAAGGACCTTGGATCTTCATGATTATCACATATAAGCATTATACATAACATAAAAGGTGTTAAAATAACATACCTCCATAATTGTCACAATTAAAAATATTGACAGAGCAGTCAACCTTAAAGATGTCTGATCGGCTTGGATTTCTGAACATAGCTTCATCTTGTATATAACAAGAACATACTCCAATTCCAACGCATTTTAACGGTCCGATCTCTCAGTATGGCCAAAACGGTATTTGGAAATTTACTCTCCTTGAGAATTTAGATTTCTCTCCCTTTCCAATAAATTCATTATGTTGTCATTTTAGAGTGTCTGAATAATGGAAATCATTCACTTATTTATAGGCAGGGACATGACCTAAATCTTCAATAGTCACTTAATATCAACCGTCGATCAAGATAGATGCCCAAGAGTCCTTTTGGCTCTTGGTATTTGGAGTACCCTTTCATTAACCAAAGTGACTCTTAGAATTAATATAATTATGGAGCACATAATAGAGTATTATACAAAATAATTCTAACAATGCAATAAATGATCCTCATTAAACTACCTTGTTATTTATTTAGAGATATAATATAGATACACCCCTTTTTAAGAAATAGACCCTCTCAAACTAAACCATCTCTACAGATACATCAATTGTTTGAAAAACGTTATGATAAGATGGCTCTCTAAGCAATATTCATTACAGATCAAAAAACATCCTCCCTATACAAAGAGTGTTTCTAGGTCGACATACATTTTTTACACAAAGTGCGACACGCGTTGATGTGTCGCACCGATATTGGTTCATGTCTGGGCTCCACATCAGTGGAGCCCAAACACAAACCAATACCGGTGTGACACATCAGCGTGTGTCGCACTTTGTGCCCGAAATGTGTGTTGGCCAAGTATTTCTCCTGTACAAAATATACAATTCCCATCCTATATGGTCATATATTTAAGGTCAACTGAACATAACTTTTAACCTTAAATTCTCATTCTTATATGGGGAATGTTTTCAAAAATACTTATGGTGAGGACTGTTCAAAATGAGATTGCCTCCGAGGCTTCTTCCCTCGAACCCCGACTTTTAATCACCCTAACCATAAATTATATATCTGCGTGGTTCCATGTTATACTAGGATGAGATATACTAACAATGAACTACAAACTCCCTTCGTCTACCTCATAATCTTTTCTTGTTTCTAACCCTCAAAGTCGGCTTTCTGAACAGTCACCTAAAAGATTGCCAAATTCCACTAAAAACTTCATCTCAAATCAAACATTTGACAGTATGAAAAACAAGCACTTGGACATGTCATCCATGAAATCTGTTGTCTTATCAATATAATAGTGGATAAATACCACATGGATTAGATGTTCAAAAATCATGTTATAACAAGTACCACGTGGATTAGATGATCTATATAAGAATCGTCTGTTTGATTCGAATGTAAAGCCGCAGACATTTGATAGTTTTTACTAATACATTTCAAACAACCAAGATATTTTTTTCCCTCTGTAATTATGTGTATCGTGAATGAAGAATTATTAAACTTGCTTCTTATAATATTTCATCTAAGTAGATTGTCATACTAGCTTAGATGAGTAAAGTTAGAAAAAACTCTTTACACAATTCAAGTTAAGTAAAATAAAAGTATTGAACTTAAAACTTTTGGGATACCATGATAGCTTTATATAAAAAATAAGGACACCTGTTATAAACTGAATGTGCCTCTTATGAATGAAAAAAGAAGCAC